>CM067328.1:47465833-49930000 GCA_034376525.1 Nicotiana benthamiana
CTTGTAGAGTGTATATCTACAAGCAAGTGTAACGGTTTGATAGGCACCCTTAAGCTTAACGGAGTTAGTGTAAAACTCAAGAGAGTCTCTCGGGGACTGGACTAACCACACGTTGTGGTGAACCAGTATAAATTCGGTGTGTTCTCTCCTTACTACTTTAATTACTGCACTTACTTTATTCCTGCAATTTTAATTCCGCAAATATACCTTGATTTTTATTAAGACGCTATTCACCCCCCCCCCTCTAGCGTTAAGCGTATATTCTAATAATTGGTATCAGAGCCTAACTCTCTGAAAGACTTAACAGTTTGAGAGAAACAATCCATGGCTTCTACTCGTAACTTTTATGCAGGACTAGGTGACGGACAATGCTTCACAAGGCCACCACTATTCGATGGCACAAACTATTATTATTGGAAGGAAAGGATGAGAATATTTATCCAATCAAATAATTTTCTACTGTGAGTGGAGAGCAAATTCCAACCAAAAAGGTAGAAAATGAAATGGTGCCAAAATCGGAATATGAGTATGATGTAGACGATATTAGAAAGGTGGAGAACAATGCAAAAGCCATCAACATGATGTACTGTGCTGTAAATCCTGATGATTATCGGAAAATCTCATGTTGCACCACGGCTAAGCAAATGTGGGATAAATTGGAAATTACCTACGAAGGTACGGACCAGGTAAGAGAAGCTAAAATAGATTTTCTAACCCATGAATATGAACTTTTTCATATGAAGGAAAACGAGAAGATAGATGATATGTTCGAACGATTTTCAAAAATCGTTAATGATCTTCATGCTCTTAAGAAGACTTTCACGGATAGGGAACTTGTCCGTAAAATTCTTCGAAGTCTCACTCCGGAATGGCGTTCCAAAGCCGACGCTATTCAAGAGTCAATCGGCATTACAAATGTCAAAATCGACGGGCTTAGAGGTAATCTCAAAACCTATGAATCTACTATTCTTAACCCTCCTTTGGATGATAAAAGGAAACGAAGAACCGCCCTTAAAGCAAGCACGGCTCAACCTCAAAATGATGAGGACTCGTTATTAAGAAATTTCACAAGTTCATGCAAAAGAAGTATGAACGAAAAGGTAAGCAACAAGGAGACCAATTAAAGTGCTATGGATGCGGAGAAATCGGGCATATCAAATCAAATTGTCCAAATACCAAAAAGGAGAAGAAACCGTCAAGAAACAAAGAGCATACATCTCTTGGGGAGGCGACTCCGGAGACAAATCAAGTGATGGAGAAGGAAACGAGACCGCAAACTTGTGTCTTATGGCACATGAAGAAACTCAAAATGAGGTATGTACTACTTCTAAGAACTATTTCACTTTAGAAGAAATGCAAGATGCATTTGATGAGTTGTATAAAGAGTTTATTAGCGCTTCTAAATCTATAAAGGATTTAAGAAAACAAATTTCTTCAAAAGAAAAGGATTTTGAAAAACTAACTCTTGAAAATGAGAAATTAAAAGAGGAAAACAAGTTTTATGGCAAAAGAAGCGCCGATAAACCTGAAAGCTCAAATAAGGATTGTACTTCTTGCAAATCTCTAAAGGAAGAAGTAGAAAGTCTTAGAAGCACTTTGCACAAATTCAATTCTTCACACAAAAATCTCAATGAAGTGCTTGTAAATTTGAAATCCACTAAGCACGGTATAGGCTTTAAACACGAGCCAGAAGAAAAAGTTGAGTCCATTCCTAAACCACCTAAGACTCAACTTAGGCAAAACAAAATAAATGTAAACACTCAACCTAGAAATTTTAACCCTAGAATTGCAAGTCATCCTAGAACAAATGCTAGAAGAAATATTGGCATGTATAGACCACCTAGACAAGATTTTCGAAAACTACATCAAAACTATATTCCTAAAAATAGAGTGAATAATTTTAGACCCCCAAATTATTATCATCCTAGAAGAATGCACAATCCAAATGTCATTTGTCACTATTGAAATAAAATTGGACATATTGCTCCCGCATGCTTCACTAGACATACACATTTCACTGCAGGTCAATCACACCACTATTTTGCACCTAACACACAAGGACCCAAAATGGCTTGGGTACCAAAATCTCATTAATTTGTTTTGTAGGTGTGTTTGAACGGATCAAGTGTACTTTGGTACCTTGATAGTAGATGCTCCAAACATATGACCGGAGGTGCATCAAAATTCCTTCAACTAAAACCCACGGAAGGAGGAAATGTTATTTTTGGAGACAATAACAAAGGAAAAATTATCGGCATTGGCTCGGTCGGTAAGGACGAATCTTCCTCCATTAAGCATATTTTGCTAGTTAAAGGTCATAAACATAATCTCTTGAGCATAAGTCAATTATGTGACAAGGGAAATCTTGTATTGTTTGACTCCGAAGAATGCTTAGTTATCCGTCGTAGTGATTTTAAAGTTATTCTTCGTGGTATTAGAATGGATAATATCTATATGGTTGATCTTGAATATTCTTCATCAAGTTTTGTGAATTGTCTCTTGAGTAAAGAAGACGACATGTGGTTATGGCATCGTAGAGTAGCTCATGTAAATATGAATCTTTTAAACAAACTAGTTTCACAAGATTTAGTAATTGGTCTTCCAAACATGAAATTTTGAAAAAGATTCTATTTGTGATTCATGTCAAAAAGGGAAACAAATAAAAGCCTCTTTTAAATCCAAAAATGTTGTTTCAACCACTAGACCTTTACAACTTCTTCACATGGATCTTTTTGGACCATCTCGTGTTGAAAGTCTTAGTGGAAATCTTTATGCTTTTGTAATTGTTGATGACTACTCTAGATTCACATGGACGTTATTTCTTGCTCATAAAAGTGATGCCTTTCAAACTTTTAAAAGTTTTCTTAAACGTGTTCAAAATGAAAAGAACACAACCATCACTTCCATAAGAAGTGATCATGGGGGAGAGTTCGATCACAATCTCTTCGCGGATTTTTGTGACGAACTCGGTATTGAACATACCTTTTCGGCTCCACGTACACCACAACAAAATGGAGTGGTGGAACATAAAAATTGATGTCTCGAAGAGATGGCTAGAATCATGCTCGATGAGGCTAAGATTTCCAAAAAGTTTTGGGCGGATGCCGTGAGTACCGCAAGCTATGTTTTAAACAGAGCTGTCATAAGACCGATACTTATAAAAACTCCCTATGAACTCTATAAGGGAAGGAAACCAAATCTTTCCCATCTTAGAGTCTTCGGTTGTAAATGTTTTATTCACAACAACGGAAAAGATAACTTGGGAAAATTTGACGCGAAATCTGATGAAGGAATTTTTCTTGGTTACTCATCGAGTAGCAAAGCATATAGAGTTTTCAATAATCGAACCAAAACTGTTGAGGAATCTCCTCATGTAGTATTTTGTGAAAATGATGCTTGCTTGGCGAGAAAGGATTCTTGTGTTGATCTTGCAGATGCCTTAAACAAAATCAATCTTCAAGACGAGGTGCAAAAGGAGAATCCAAAGGAAGTTCAAAATGAAGTCATGGAACAACCTTCGGAAGAAGTACCACCACAAGAAGAAGAATCGATGATGCCTAAGGCTTGGAGGACGTCTAAAGACCATCCTCTTGACAAGGTAATTGGCAACATCGGGAAAGGGGTAAGTACTCGAAACCTTCTTAAAGACACTGTAGGGCATATGGGTTTTGTTTCTCAAATAGAACCTAAAACCATTTCCGAAGCAATTGGGGATGAGCATTGGACCTTGGCAATGCAAGAGGAGCTTAACCAATTCAAACGTAATGATGTTTGGGAATTGGTGCCAAGACCCGATAGTCACACCATTATTGGTACGAAATGGGTTTTTCGAAACAAATTAGATGAAAATGGTATAATCACTAGAAACAAAGCTAGGCTTGTTGCTAAGGGTTATAATCAAGAAGAAGGAATTGATTATGAAGAAACCTATGCACCTGTAGCACGGCTTGAAGCCATTCGTTTATTACTTGCTTTTTCATCATCTATGAATTTCAAATTATTTCAAATGGATGTCAAGAGTGCCTTCCTCAATGGGTTTATTCAAGAGGAAGTGTACGTTGAACAACCCCCGGGCTTTGAAGACTTTAAATCTCCCGATCACGTCTTCAAGCTTAAGAAAGCGCAATATGGACTTAAACAAGCTCCTCGGGTTTGGTACGAGCGCTTAAGCAAATTTCTTTTGGACAATGAGTTCGAAAGGAGGAAAGTTGACACTACACTGTTTATCAAAAATAAAAACAATGACATTCTATTAGTTCAAATTTATGTCGATGATATTATTTTTGGTGCTACTACTGATTTTTTATGCGAGGAATTATCTAAGTTAATGACTAGCGAAATCGAAATGTCAATGATGGGTGAGCTAAACTTCTTCTTGGGGTTGCAAGTGAAACAAATGAAAGAAGGAACTTTCATTTGTCAATCTAAGTATTGCAAGGAGTTGCTAAATCGTTTTGAAATGAGCAACGCCAAAGCAATGGCCACTCCAATGAGCACATCCGACCATCTTGACAAGGATGAGAAAGGTAAAGAAGTAGACACCAAGAAATACCGATGTATGATCGGATCCCTTGTTTATCTTACTGCAAGTAGACCGGACATCATGTTTAGCGTGTGTTTATGCGCTCGATATCAATCATGTCCGAAGGAGTCGCACCTAACTGCGGTAAAACGAATAATGAAGTATCTTATTGGAACTATAAATGTGGGACTATGGTATCCCAAAGGTTCTTCATGCCAACTTGTTGGCTATTGCGATTCCGATTTTGCGGGTTGCAAATTGGACCGCAAGAGCACTAGTGGCACTTGCCATTTGCTCGGTAGCTCTCTAGTTTCTTGGTTTAGCAAGAAACAAGTAATTGTTGCGTTATCCACAACCGAGGCTGAATATGTAGCCGCGGGGAGTTGTTGTGCTCAAATCCTTTGGATGAAACAACAACTCTCGGATTATGGTCTTAGTATCAATCATATCCCTCTTCGATGTGATAATACTAGCGACATAAGCTTGACGAAGAACCCTGTTCTTCACTCAAGAACGAAACACATAGAAATTAGGCACCACTTCATAAGAGATCACGTTCTCAAAGGTGATGTTGAAATTGAGTTTGTTGAAACCAAATATCAATTGGCCGACATCTTCACAAAGCCTTTAGAGAAAGAGTCCTTTTTCCGAATTTGTAGTGAACTCGGATTCTTGACTCCACGATGATCTAATACATTCATTGCATTTTTCTTTTAACAATTACTAACTTGAGCGTCAGAGGTGCCTAACTCTTTTTTGCAGGTATCACCCCAAAGACAGGGGGAATTCTCGGGCACTGGTGATAAATAATCGATTTTTCTTAGTCAATAATCGATTATTACTCCTTTATGTTTTCCCATTATTCTACTGGAAAAATAAACTAATCGATTATCAGAATACTAGAATCGATTATCTAACATTTTGATTTTGCAGGAATCTGGCAATCATGTTTAATAATCGATTATCCACATCACTAATCGATTATTGAAAGTTCATTTTTACAAGTGTTAATAAAGTAATCGATTGTTAAAAACTGAATAATCGATTTCCTCTTACCGTCTCGGTTTATCATCACACTGCCTAAGAATAATCGATTATCTCCATATCAAAATCGATTATTCCCCAACTCCGTATAACACACTGTGTAGCAATAATCGATTACCAAAGTTCAGTAATCGATTACCAACAGTCAGCTCATCAAAATTGTTACCGTTTTTGACCGTTTGGCTTAATAAATCTGTAGCTTTTTGTTCAAAAAATACCTCACTTCTTCAATTCTATAAATAGGTGTTTTCATCCTTCAAATTTCTCGCTCGAACTTCACTCTTAGCTTCAAACAATCTTCAAAAGCCCTCAAATTTTTGCAATAGCTCTTATTTTTTCATACTAATGGCGAGCAAGCACTCTAATCGCGCTCGTTCCGGCAAACAAATTGCCTCCTCTTCCGTCGCTCGTCCACTCTCCCACTACTATAAAGACAGATCCTTCTTACGTTTCGACACTGAACCCGAACTTCTTCGATTCCTCGAAAAATTTGAGAGTCGAGAAATCCTTCCGCCTCGCTTCTCCACTGATCGATTTCTTAGCCACAGCGCCCCTCCATCCACAGCAAATATCCACATACAAAGCCAACTCCTTGAATTCATATATCTTCAATCCCCTTACATTCACCCTGCTCTAATTCGTGCCTTCTATTCCAATCTCGGGAAGGACGAAGATGGTGACCTAGTCTCAAACATCAATGGAGTTCCAATTCTTTTAGATGAGGAACACATGCAACTCCTCACAAAACTTCCATGAAATAGGGTAGATATTTCATTTTACACTAGAGAAGAAGGTGCTTTATTTGATGAACAACTTCTTTTCAACCAAATTGGTATTGGCGAATTTTTTTCTAGTCTGGAGCATCGTCGCCCAACCATTACGAACATGCTCCCGGAATATCGCCTAATATTTTATTTCATAACCCGAGTTCTTAAACCACGCAAATTCAATCATACGACTCTCTCTCATGAGGATTCAAAACTCATGCACGCAATTATTACCGGGGCTCGCATCAATTGGTGCCAGTTCGTCATGACTCACATGTATGATGCAATTGGGGATGATAAGCCACTCCCCTATGCTTTTGTCATAATGGCTCTTTTAGGTATCGACACCTCCGTCGGTCCTCACAAAAAGGCAATAAAGCATTGGGAAATTCAAGAATCTTCGTTTCCCTATATCGGTGAACATCCGGCTCCTCCTCCAACTCAAAGACGTCGTCCTCAGGCTCCGTCCGATGCTACCCGCCAAACCATTTCTGAGCAACTTGCCTCCTTTTCCACATCCATATCTCGTATTGATAGGAATGTCACCCGATTATCCCACGAGCTTCATGGATATTTTGACCACGTCCGCTATCCCTATGCCCAAGTTGTCCTTCCGGAAGAAGTGCCGGATGCCGAGGCGGATGTTAATGTTGACAATGAATAATATTTTTTTTGTATCGGTTGAATAATATTTTGTCTCTTTTTCTTGCCTTATTATGTATTTTCAATATTGTTTCCTCAATAAAAGTTTATCATTTTTTTGCTAATGTCAAAAGGGGGAAGAATAAGGGCTATGCACACTAATACATATTGGCACAAATTAAGGTGGAATTCATAAATTGAGGGGGAACTCATTCATAAACTTATATTCTTGTCTTGGATTTTCATTATCAGTTATTTAATATGCATATCCCAATATTGGTTTGCCATTATCAAAAAGGGGGAAATTGTTGAAACACGTTCTCAAGTTGCTAAAACTAAACGTGTGTTCATCTTTGTAGGTTTTGATAAATGACAAACCGGCGCGCATGGAACATTGACATATGCCGAAGTCCAAGCACAAGAGAAACAAATAACAAGATCAAGTAAAGCAACAAAGTTATACAATGAGTCATTTTATATTGTGATCTTGATCCGACAATAGATTCAAGACTTGGCTTCTCTCGTAAAATCATTTTCATCAAACCATGCATCTTTGATTTAAAACAAAATGATTTTCAAACATCTTCATTTTAGCCAAAATGATATTTAAACATGTCTTTCAAATCTGGGCAAAAATAATCGATTATGTTTTTCTAATAATCGATTATGTTAAGATAGTGTAAACCGGAATTTGCAAAACAGCAAAATAATCGATTATGTCTTTTCTGATAATCGATTATGTTAAGACAGTGTAGACCGGAATTTGCAAAACAGCAAAATAATCGATTATGTCTTTTCTGATAATCGATTATGTTAAGACAGTGTATAACCGGAATTTTCAAAACAGCAAAATAATAGATTATGTCTTTTAGGTAATCGATTATGTTAAGACCGTTGCCAAAGTATTTTTAAACGCTGAAAGATAATCGATTATGCACAAGGCAATTATCGATTATGCTAGCATAAAATCAGCGTCTAATTATTAAACATTATCAGGTAATCGATTATGCGATTTGAATAATCGATTACTCTGCTTAAAATCTACATATGATTTTCGAACGATTTGCAGATAATCAATTATGCAAATCAGATAATCGATTATCCTAGCACAAAATCAGCAATTAGTGATTGGCAATTAAGCAACGGTCTTGGTGACTTTGAGGACTATAAATACACCTCAAAATCACTCTTTTAAGCACAACAACTGATTACATTCTTGCTTAAGCTTACATACTCTAATATCAATCATTTTATATTCATTTCATAGTTTTTGAGAGCCAAACTCTTGACGAAGTTGTTGTGTTCTTGAGCATACTTGTTTACTCATATCTACTCTTCAAGAGAGTTCTGTTTAATACTTGTTTACTCATATCTACTCTTCAAGAGAGTTCTGTTTAAGTGAGTGCTAAGTGTTTGCATACACTTGAAGGGAAGTTCTAATCTCTTGTTGTAAGAAGGAAAGGTTAGTTCCTTGACTTGAAGTCTTGAGGTGAGGTATCCTCGAGCAGGTTGAAGTCTTGTAGAGTGTATATCTACAAGCAAGTGTAACGGTTTGATAGGCACCCGTAAGCTTAACGGAGTTAGTGTAAAACTCGAGAGAGTCTCTCGGGGACTGGACTAACCATACGTTGTGGTGAACCAGTATAAATTCGGTGTGTTCTCTCCTTACTACTTTAATTACTGCACTTACTTTATTCCTGCAATTTTAATTCCGCAAATTTACCTTGATTTTTATTAAGACGCTATTCACCCCCCCCCCCCCAGCATTAAGCGTATATTCTAACATATTTTTGTCCAGTTTTATGAGTAGTATTAATAGCACAATTTACTGTTTTAGGTTATGTTTTGATGTTTTGAACAGCAGCTGCGCTCGTGATCTTTTATATTAGCCTATTTAGGCAACATACTATTGTAATTAGAGTGGATTCGAGTAGATTTAGCACATAGTTAATGATTATGTTCATCTCTTCAATTATCTTTGCTTTTTCTACTTCTTCCATGTCTAACTAAACCCATTAGCTAGGGTTGTGGCTCAACCCTAGTGTGGGTAATTAATGGGTATCTTTGCCTAATACTTGGATGTTGTTCGGTGTTTGGTATTAGGTTTGTGTTAATATTTTCACTTTGATTTGGTGGTTGCAAACATTAAGTCAAGCTTCACAGGTCTTGACTCTTCTTAATAAAGAGAGTGTATTTCCTCACATTCAACCCAACAAGGATTTGGGATGGACCCATGAGATTGGTAGTCCCAAGTAACGGGCTAAACCTCGAGGGAGTAATTACCCTACGTGAACCTTGTGTTTCTTGGGCAAATTGGCCTACCTAATTGGTGTCGAGAGAGTAAATTGGGAAAAATCAATCTCTCTACTGAGAGGTGTAAGAGCGAGTGATAAAAGTGCAACGGTTATCCATCTTCCCCATAATTAGCATCCTTGTGTTAAAATTCTATTATCATTGATTATCCTCGTAGGTGAGTGGCACAACCCTAGTGCATCTATAGCAATGGTGAAAGAGTGCCCAACAACGATATGAATGACGTGATGATCCGATAAACGTTCTATCGGGGTATAAATACAACAAACAAATGCATTTTTAATCAATTGTCCGGTGGTAATTTTATGAAGCTTCCATACAACAAAGCTTGTGATGTTATTGACGAAATGGCTGACACTTCTTCGACATGGCAAAGCCGGGCTAATGTCACTCAAAGTGATCCCAATGTTATGCACTTGCATAAGGAGTTGCATGATTACGGTCAAGCCATCGCCGAACTTACAACAACTATGAACCAATTGGCGAAGGCGCAATTTCAACAAGTTCAAAATCCGCGCCAAGTCAATGACATGGAGGGAGTGAGTATGCTAAAAAGAAGGCAAAGAGGGCAACAACAACAACCTCCAGAAAATTTTTGACAACTTTGATGATCGGAATGGTGGTTATTCGAATGAGTGTTATGATGACAAAAGTGAAGAGGTTCAATATGTGAATAATTAAAAAATTAATAGAGGTAATCAAGGGAACCAATAATGGCGTCCTCAAGGGAACAATTGGGGAAATCAACAAAATAGTGGGAATTGGAAAAGCAATAATCATGGAAACAATTGGAATAATCAATGAAATCAAGGCAATTGGGGTGGCAACAAAAGAAATTGGAACAACAATGGCAGGTGGAACAACAATCAGGGAGGAAACCAAGGAAATCGGGGGCAAGGCTTCCAAAGGCACCCAATGTACCAACAACCGAACAACCTACCCCCATTCCAATCTCAAGGGTCTAGTTCTTCAAGCAATGATATAGGTAGAATTGAGACTATGTTTGAGAAAATGATGAAGAAGAACCAAGACACGAATGCCCAACTAGCCTCCCATAATACTTCGATCCGAAACTTAGAAGTGCCACTTGGGAAAATCTCTTAACACTCTCCCCAAGTGTGGTCTACCGAGTGATACGGTAGTGAACCCAAAGGGTGGGAACAATAACCATGTGATGGTAGTGACAACACATAGCAAAGAGGTGGTGAGGTGCAAACCTCTAGGGGTAATCAAGTTGTGAACGATGAGGAGGAATTGCAAGAAGATAATGCTCCATTTGTGGTTGATTATATTGTTGGTACTTGTGTGAGAAACCTCTCGGTTACGTTTGTTTTCGGGAAAGTTGAAATCCAAGTGGAGTGGTCATTTTGAAGTGGTTGGTGTTACGTCTTTATGTGCTATTGACCTCAAAAGAAGAATGGTGAAGTGTTCCGGGTAAACGGTCATAGGGTGAAGCACTATTTGGGAAAATTTGATGATAGCCATGCGGTGGCACTTTTTCACTTGAAATGATTATGATGGTAACATAAGTCGTGCCACAACGTTAATCAGGCGCTTCTTGTGAGGCAACCCATATCGTTTCATTTTCTTTGTTTTTCTTTTGTAGAGTAGGATTTTTGAGCTGATAGTTTGTTGAGTGTTGCAAGGATAGGATTAAATCTGTGCAAGGAACAAATGGAAAATGCACAGTCTCTGTCCAGTGCCCATGCGGCCGCACCACCATTCAGTGCGGTCCGCATGGGCTTGATTGACTAAAAGAATTAGCTCAAGGAAGTACCACGCAGCCCCATGGCACATTTATGCGGTCCGCGATGGATTAGGTGAAAATGGCCACTCTCTGATAAAAGTTTCACGTGGCCGCGGACAAAGCCAGGCGGACCACGTGACAATGGCCAGAAAAATTAAGTCTCTGAAGTTTACCCACGCGGCCGCGGACAAAACCAGGCGGATCGCGTGAGAAATGTGCATCAAGTACAAGGTGAAAAAACCCTGCGCGGTCCGCATGCCACTTTTAAGCGGCCGCGCAGGTAGGTGAGTAGAGGGCCATGCGGTGGTCTATAGATAGACGACAAAGGCATCCTTCTACCCTTTTAGCATAATTTCTTCCTGAAGCTATCTCTTTACTGTTCGTCCACGCACTTATGCATTTCATCTCAACCTCTTTATTTCCTGGTAACATTCCAAATTTCTTGTGGATTATTAGTGAATTTCTTAACTATTGTCATTACATTTTGTTAGTTTAACTTCTTAATTTCTATTCTTCCTTGTAAAAATTGATTTGGCTAGTTTCTTTAGTTTCTATTGTTTCTCTTGTTCAAACATGGGCATAAAGTGATAATTCTCAACTTAGTAAGGACAAAACTTAGGATTTTTCATGATGAAGTGTCGACGTAAATGAAAAAATTGCCCTACCCTGCCCGTCTGCCCTACGCGGCCACACGACCTTTTTGTGCGGTCCACGTGAGTTTACCTATCTCCTAAGGAACCCTCTGTTGCGCCCGCATGGTCATTTTGGTGCGATCCGCGTGGTGCCTTGTGCAGCCGCGGTCCAAAATCAGGCAGACCACATGGATGGTCTATCAGAGGCCTTGAATTTTTTGGATTTGTCTTGTGCGGCCGCGGTCAAAAACCAGGCGGACTGCGTAGCTTGAGTTTCAGAGAGTTGAAATTTTTGGTGCTGTCCTGTGCGGATCGCGAACAATTCTTTGGGTTCCGCGACATCCCTGTGCGGCCACGAGCCTTAATAAAATGCGGTCCACGTGACCTGATATGAGCATTGAATGCTGAGGCTATGTTGCCTGTGCGGACCGCATGACCTTTTTGTGCGGTCCGCCTCAGCCTTGTCTGCAACACAAGTTGTTCAATTATTGGATCTTTTAACTGTGCATTTCTTCTGTGCTTTCACTAACAAAGTTAGATGTGACACTTTTGCAGACAATGCCTCAAAAGAGTAAAATAACAACGTAGTGGTAAGGAAAAACAACCGGCAAGCGGTGGGGCCCCTAAAGTAAACACAGTTTTGAGAGTACTCAAACTCTCCGCCAAGGAAAAAGAGGATATCAGGAGAACTAGAAAGATTATATGGGAGGTAGAGAAGGCTGCCAATCATTCTTCTGGCGGTGAGTATTCCCCTTCCCCGAGTTTGAATCCAGATTCCATATCCTCACGGATGTCCATCGAGGTACCAGTGCTAGTATGATCATCATCTCCTGAGCATGAGCAGAAAATGTTGCCACTTCCACGAGGCTAGTAAACAGAATACTCAGGGAGTCGTCTAATGAGTCCGGGGCTGAGAAAGAAGCTGATGAAGAATATTCCACCTCCCCCAGCATATCATCATAAGGGGAGGCTAACGCTGGTGAGCCACAGATTGGGGGGCTCGAGATAACAAGAAAAAAAGAATTGTAGGAAGACAGATTCGTGAATAAGGTTGCCTTTCACATGTGTAGAACATGGTGGCCCAAAAGAAAGCTGATAATCGAGAGGAGATTCATTGTGGCAGATTTTCTCCCTCACAACCCTCACGTACATGCTTAGTTCCATAGGAGAGAGGGTTGGGGCTTCTTTACGGAGAGTGAAGATATGGCCAACGAGCACATGGTGAAGGAATTCTATTGCAACGTCCACCACATGGTAAAGGGTGCAACAACTACGAAGGTAAGGGACAAGGTGATTCTTTTTTATGGGAAAACATTGAATGAATTTTTGTGGTTTGCTGAGCAGGACGAGTATCAGTATCTGGAGAAACTGGCACTTAAAGAAGAGGTTCGCCCGTGGTTAGTCAGGATTATTTCAGCTTTAGGTACAGTTCCTGAATGGCTAAAGGCACCGGCAAGAATTTTCAGAAACACCCTGAACTTTGAAGCAAAAGGGTGGTTATCATTTGTGTGCGACAGACTCGACCCGTCAAATCATGAAAAATTTGTGCCAATTGAATGTGATGTCCTAGTTGCCTCCATTATGGCCAGTTTCTCGTTAAATGTGGGTAACATAATGCAGAGGGTAATTTCCAAGGTGGGGCATGACACTCAGCAAAACTACCCGTTCCCCAACACCTTCACCATGTACTTCACTGACATGAAAGTGAAGAAAAAGAACTATGATATTGAGGTGCCTCCGGTGGGTTCCATCTCATGGTATGATCAAAAAGGCCCGGACAACCCAAAAGGCTCCAGGAAGGGGCAGGCATCGGCTTCTACTGCAACTAGCCAGTCTGATGAGCCAGGTGCAATTAAGCTTCCATCAAAGCCCACCACTGAGGTATTGCACCCGGGCTCGTCTTCAGCCCTGCCCTTCTACTTTTGCGGAGCCGGTAATCCCGGTGTCCAAGACTCATAGATTCAAAGCTCATCAGCAATCTCAGTCTCTTGTTAGTTTGGACAACTAGGTGTCGGCAACAACATCCAAGTTGTCAACATTGACTATGGCTGTTGAGGCTCAAATGGAACCAGTGACGGTTGAGGTCCCTGCTTCGATCGAGGAGACTTTGAAGAAAATCTTGGAAAACCAGGTAGCTATAATGAAGAAGCAGGATCAACTGGAGAAAGCAGTCGGGGAGCACAGCAAGGCACTGAAAGAATTGGCCAAGGAGCACAGAAAAGCTTAGAAAAGATAGAGCCTCAAAGGAGTCCGTGAAAGAGTTGCGGAAAGATGTTGATAGACTCTATGCCTATCAGATACCCCTGGATTTGCTATTTGGAGGTCCTTGTGATGAGGCAGCAGCAGCGCAGCAACAGGTGGAGGTTAGCAACCCCAGAAGGAGATAGTTGATTTCCCAACACCAAAGCAGCAACACGCTGGGGACCGATCTGAGGTCCCCGCCGGTACAGAGGACACAGGAGCCATTGATAAGCAGAGAGTTGTTGATAAGGCTTAAGGGGCCACTACTTTATCCTTTCCCCTATTTTTATGCTTTATTTGATAGTTAGCATTGGGGATAATGCTAGCTTTTATTTCGTGGGGGAGTGGCCCTACTTTTTGATTTGGATGACTGTATATATATTACTTACTATTTACTTTAAGCAGATTCGTGGTGTAGATGGTTTGTATATAATTTTGAATTCTGAACTCCTTTAGTTCTATATCAATTTCTCCTATGTATATATTCATTTGGTTCTCATTTGAGTTTTCTTGTTATCCTCATTATTTTCGTAAAATTTTTCATTTTAGCGCAAGGTTAGGCTCGTAGCCTCCTTTTTGATTTTGGTCGATGTTGAAATAAGCCTTTGGTTTTCTTAATGCCTCGATTCTTTCCAAGGGTAGCGTGACAACGTTTTTAAGGGTTGAGTCAATTTTGTTCTGTTTCTTTTTGATTTTCAAGCTTTTTGTAGTTAAGAGTACCTCAGGCAAAGTCTCACTTGGGCCTAGAAATTTTGCCTTCGATCTTATGGTCAAAGACATCAAGTTGTGTTTATCAGGGTTAAAGTCGTAGCCTTGACAGTCTTGTTGGCCAAGCAATCATCATATGGTCGTGTGGGGCGATTGTGTGTTTAAATCCTATCTAAGGTCGTTGTGGTCCTTGACTCCGTCTTTGGCAATCCTTGAGTATATGTATGGTGAGAACTCGAATTGTGAGCCCAAGTGCCGCGCAGATGGTTAGAACTTTCCCCGAATGTTTGTTGAGGCGAAATCGTGGGTGCAACTTGATTTGAGATATAATTGTACGCTATCCTTGATAAAAAGTGTTATCTTGATTTATATCATGGCCTACTAATTTAATGATCCCTAGTTCACCCTTTTGAGCCTAAATCCTTATTCTTTCATACACCAAGTTACAAACCTATATCCGTTCTCAACTAGACCTTCTCTTGGCACCCAAAAATCCTCCCTTGGTTATTGACAATTGCATAAGTTTGGGGGGGGGGGGAGACAAGAAAGGAAATAAAGTGGTATAAGGTACAAAAGGAAAAGAAAAGAAAGGCAATGAAAAAGAGAAAAACACAAAGTAAAAGGAAGTAAAAGAGAGAATAAGAATCATAAAGGGAATCAAAGTACAACAAAAAGGTTAAAAAGGTTGAAAAAGTATAAAAGAAATAAGAAAAAGGGTTGTTTTGAAAAACTAAATAGTGACAATGTGTCTCTCCACCCCCTTTGAAGAGGTGAATTGCATGTTTGAGTCAAGAAAGTGTGCCAAAACGAAACAAAACGGTCCTGGGTAAACAGTAAAGCTCCGCAAAAGCGGTAAAACGGATTGCAGATGAAAAAATATGTCTAGGTAGAAGGGGTTTTAAAGTTTCATTTAGTTCCGCTAGCTAAGGTATTTTGCCACCATTTTTTAACATCATTGGGAGCTTTTAAACAGAGCTGAAGAGGGATTTGACTGGGATCTATTCGGGGTAAGATTTTTAAAGTTAAAACACGATTATATTGTGAAATTGGCCTTGAAATTCTTGGAAATTTAACTAATATGGAAGACCTAGGTCTTGGGATTTTGAGATTTTAAGTTAAGGATTTGAGAGGTAATTTGAACTCCGATTTTTGTATTCTTGATATGTATAAACACGTGGGGAGATGAGGAATCTAATTTTGTAAAAAAAATTGAGTTTCGAGAACTGGACTCGAGGCTCGGGTTTTGGGATTTTTTTTTGATTTGTGCCATTTACTGATTGTTTTTTATTGGGTATTGTTCCCTTAGCATATTGTGATGTATTCGTTGTGGTTTTGGTTAGATTCGACACACGTTGAGTCCGATTTGAGGGGTAAAGGCGTCACGAGCTAGAGATTTCATCGGTACAAAGTGAGTAATGATTGTAAATGATATCCCAAGGGTTTAAGACCACTGATTGGACATCATAGTGCTATATTGAGGTTAGACACATGCTGGGTAACGATAGTGGGGGTCTTTTATTATTGGGGATTGCGACTTGATCCGTCCCGACGGGTTATTTTACCACATATTAGACTGACACTTAATTGTTATCATCATGACTTGGGCTTAATGCCATATTTGTGCTTCATGACAATTATATGGACCTTTTGGGGATTTTTAAAACTATTTCCTCACTATTTTAACTTATAGTTAAACTCAGTCATGTTGAATACACTATTTTACAAACTCAGCCACTTTGATTGAATTTTGAGACTTAAATTTATATTTTCGCTATAGTTCACTACTATTTTATTGATGCCCGAGGGGCTTAGGATTCTTTATGGAATGATTGAGGCTTTCAGGCCTTAGGAGTGACGTGATTGTATGCCACGAGGTAGCTTGATGGTGATATGAGTGCTAGGTCCTAGATTTGATGCCACGGGATAGCTTGATATTGCACTTGTACCGTACGGGGCCCCTCCTGGAGTCGGCACACCCCCAGCGAGCGCGGGTACTCAAGTAATAATGACTGACCAGGAATAACACCATGCAGTCAGGTAACAATGGCTAACAATGATTGCCCGAGAGTCAGATTTCTACTTGCTATTTACTGCCAAATTACCTATTTTTACTTGTTGAAAAAGAGATTTCATTTGATACTTCACCGATTTACTGATTTTAAGTGATTTCACTGCTTTACTGCTTTTCTCAAAGAGTTTTACACTACTTCAATACAGCATAATGATTTGTTATATGTGATTTCTTACTAGTCAATTATTATTTTCCTTTATTACTCACTGAGTTGGAGTACTCACTTTACTCCCTGCAACTCGTGTGCAGATGCAGGTATTTGTTCACCCTGTAGCGGGCTCTGAGTTGATTGTAGATGTTGCTATCGTAGATGAGCAAGGTCATCGCCAGCATTTGTAGTACTGAATTTCTTCCTTTTCACTCTATATTATATTCTGTATGTTACTGGCCTTGTATTTGTATTTAGACTCTTCTAGATCCTTGTGACTTATGACACCTCGAATTGGGTTGTAATTCTTCTAATTATTATTATTAAATCATATTTATACTGCTTATTCATGTTTAACTATTTTTGAAAAGGCAATTTGAATTGCTTGGCTGGCCTTGTCTTCACGGGAGGCGCCATCACGATCGAAGCGGGGTTTGAGTCATGACAAGTTGGTATCAGAGCCTAGGTTACATAGGTCTCACGAGTCATGAGCAGGTTTAGTAGAGTCTCGCAGATCGGTATAGAGATTTTGTATTTATCCATGGGAGGTTGCAGAACACTTAGGAAAATTCCGCATTCTTGAATTCTTTTCGTGCGTCCTTGACACTCTTGAAATTCCTTCTACGCGTTCGCATGTGTGCATGAGCGCTCAGTATCATATGTGCCTTGATGGCTTGTGATTCCCTGATTGAGGGGCAAGACGTGATCTCTGTGAGTTGATGTTGGTCCAGCCTGAAGGACTTGATGCTGGATCCTTGCCTATGGCTTAAGCACCGTGGTGCTGATTGTGTGAGCAAGTGTTTTGAATTTATACGTTCAGTGTTGTCCCAATAGTGGGGATGACGGCTGCATAGATATGAGATGAGTATGTTAGTATTTTGAGATGTTTCTATATTACCTAGAAGTGTCGAGGAAGATCTGCGGGATGATAGGTGGACTACTATGTGTATGATTTCCATTGGGAGTGAGGTAGATTTCACATTGTGGTATGAGTTCAGACTCAGGAACTAAGTGACTGTGTAATGTGTATGTTGGAAGAAGGTATACAAAAATGTTATATTGAGGCGAAGCAAGTGGGTTATCTCCTGCGGAGTGTTCTGATGTGGCGTGATCCTTATGTGTATGTTAGAAGATCTCGTGTGTAATTGAAAAGTAGATGCTGAATTTGAAATTTTGGGTCGCTTAAGAGAGTTGACTTAAATGTTGTGGGGATGAATGCGAGATTTGTAAAAGATTTACAGTACAAGATGATTTGTGTTTTCACAAGCTTACAAATGTTTTGAGTTTAATCTCACTAGGGTATTGTAGCATCAATACAATAAAAGTGTTTGAGTGTATCATAATCTATTGCTTCGATCCAAGTGGGGAAGTCTGCCACGAGCAGTTTACTGCACGATTAGGTGCTATGTAGTTCTAGCTTGAGGCGTGCGAATGAATTACCTAGGAGTTGCGGAAATAGAGACCAAGAATGGATCGAGTAAAAGAAGATTTCAACAAAGGTTACATTATGCTTCATAGGGTAAGAGAATTAAAAAATGTCTTATGTGGTTGTAGGTAAAGAACGCTCGGTGCATAGAGCAAGAAATTGCTGGGTTGTATTGGGATAAGGATTTCATTCTGCTCTGTTGGAGTGCAAATGAGGCATGAGTGGTTCTGTTTGTTGGGTCGGATAAATTATTATTTTAATAAGAGTGAATTACTCTCTGGACTAGTTCTAATGTGTCACGATTCTATGAAGAGCAATTGGGCATCTTAAAGATGAATAAGTGGTTAGGAACTTCATTTTCATTGGAAGAGCTCCAGATTTGCGGTATTTTTATGTTAATTGTGGGATTCTAAATATCAGTGCCAGGAAAGTAAAGGTAACAGATTTAGATTTGCAGGAGATTCTTCAGAGTAAAGTATTCTGGAATGTGGTATTTCTGGGAATAACTGAGAGAGTATTTAATGACTTATGGGTCTTAGACAGTGTGGTTTTATGATTGGGTCTCGTATGGTAAGCCTGGGTCGAGGAATCTCGATGCTACAACAAGAGGAAATATCAATTGAAAATGAACTAGAAGGAAATTTAGATAGATGGAGTAGCTTGAAAGTAGACCGGATCAACACGGTAAGGATATGATTAATTCTTTGAATGTGTTAGAGGTAATGAGTTCGCACAAGTATTTGTACAATGCTGTTGGGTTTCTTGGTCTTGTTAGAAGGATTAAGTCCTGGTAGATTAGTTTGACTAAATGGAACTAGAAGAATTCTTGTTGGGTTTTACCAGGGTTTGGAGATGTATATTTTCTATGGGCATGGGAGCATGGGATGTATAGTGGTTTTTTTTCTAGATGGGACCAATGGAAAGCTCTTGACTAGTTGAGTGCATAGATGACTGAGGCTTGGAAGGGGGGGGGGGTAAGGTTTTCATGTATCCTTAGATGGTATGTTACATGCAGTATGTTGTGGAGGACCGATACTTGCATGTGTTAGGTTACAATTTAGTTCAAAAAGGAAGTTCATAAGACACTTAGGCAGTGGGTAGCCTCAGATTATCAAGGAAAAATGTACTGCTATTTGGATGTGATTTACTGAGAGAATATGTTTTTGAAAAAAAGGCAAAGTGATTAAATGCATGGCACTTCGGTGGTATTGCGGCACTTTCTTGCTAGACGGACTAATGATACTCGAGTTGGCTTGATAACACAGGGAAATTTTAGAGTATCTATTGTGGTATTTATTTTCTAGACGGACTAATGATACTCGAGATGGCGAAATTGGAATTAGGTACTATGATTCGTGTGCTATATAGAGTTGGAGACTAGGAGTTCTCATGCTCAGGCCATGTTGTGGTTTTGGATCGTGTGATCAGTACTGTTTAGGGACTGCCGAGCTTTGGATGCCCTAGTGGATCTCCCTCTACTTGGCATGTTAGATTCCATATATGTAAGACTGGTTTTGTCAGTGATGGGCTATTTTGGATTATTGGGCTATAGGCTATGCCGGAAATGCCATAGAGGTTGCTATCATTGATTCAGTTCTAGTGTTGAGGGACTTTTCGAATGTGTTTCTTGTGGTCGGGCACGTCGTCGGGCGAAGTTGTGGATTTCGGCATTGATTTGCTGCCCGACACCATATTGTATGACTCCGGCAGGAGTTGTGGTAGTGCAAGGAGTAGCTTCAGTCTTCCTCAGTAAGGAGTTTGTTGGTACACTAATGTTGATACGTGTTCTAGTTTGAGTTGGCTCGGTTGGCTCCGAATTGTATTGCCGAGGATTAGGTTGACTCGACCGTTATTGAGTTTATTAGTGACCAGGAGGTGTATGAGATGCCTTCTGTGTTGCAAGATATTACGATTTTTTGGATATGGTCACATATGGTGTGGTTATGTTGGGGTTCATTGATGAAGTCAAGCGGAATAGTAATTAGGTGTTGCCCAGCTAATCGAACATCGTATACGTCCTATCGAGTTTGCATAGTATCTGTTACTTGTTTTGCCGTAGGTGTAATGATTATCTTTGGTTTCAGACATCAAAATTGTGCGCGGTTGTTAATTTAGAGCATAGTTACTTTAGGTGTCTCATATGTTACAATGTTGTATAGGATCGCGTAGTGCAGTGAAGCTATGTGGAGATATCACCGTGCGGGTTAGAGTCATGTGTTATATTCTATGATGAGAGACAGATTCTCAACTTTGTGTTGTGGTGGTTCAGGTAAGCGTGAGGTACAACTCTTTAAATTGAGTCATTTTCATGATTGAGTATGTTGGGACTATTGCTTATTAGTGCACGTAGTTACGGAAGTTGTGGCTTAGGCCCGTATTGATGTGTCATGTCAGTAGGAGGGTGTGTTTGGTCAGAAGGGATAATTGGAATCATTAATGAATACAAACGAATTCGATTTTAGCATGATTAATGGGTTAATATCGAGGTTCGATTCAAAATTTTCTGTGGTAATTTCTAGAGGGGAGATGACCTCATGAATGGACACGATTTATTGTGTGTTTCAATTATCATTGGCAGTAAATGGAAGCATTGGAATGATACTTTAGTTGATAAGAGTTTCTCTATCGGTATTTAGGTGTTGTGTGCTTCTGCTGTGAGTAGAAGTTATTTCTAAGAGCATTAGAGTTATATGGTTTATCATGTAATGGCACCGAGGTTGCAGGTATGGGTTAATACAGCTATTTCAGGTATATTCAGAGTATAGATGTGGATTTTTTATCTTGTGGATGATCTTGGCAGTGCAAATATGGTTCTTTGGTTTATGGACTAGGGTGGATTGTGAAATTTCAGTTATGTTGTGTTATCGAACCAATAAGAGATAGGGTGATGGGGGATCACCCCCTGGTATATGAGAGGTAGGGTTATTCAGGGATTGGTTGGTTTTTATAACAACTCCAAGTATGTTAGAGGAGGAACGTGTATTTAAGTGGGGAGGATGTAATGACCCGATCGGTCGTTTTGAGAATTTGAACTTTGATCGCTAGTTCTCGGGCATCACTTGCCCTGTGTTATGCACTATGACTAATGTGGATCGTTGGTTTTGGTTTCAGAAAAAATCGGAATTTGAAAGAATGGTCTCTGCTGAAGGCTTTGAATTTAAAGTGTTTTACCAAAAGTTGACTTATGTGTATACGAGCTCGGATTGGAGTTTTTATGATTTTGTTAGCTTCGTTTGGTTATTTATGTCTTAGGAGCGTGATCGGAATTGGTTTTGGAGTTCAGGTGTGGAATTTGGCTTGAATTGGCAAAACTAGTATTTTAGAAATTTCCGATTGATAGGTGAGATTTTGATCCAAGGGTCGGAATGGAATTGTGAGAGTTGATGTAGTTCCATTATGTGATTTGTGATGTGTGTGCAAAATTTAAGATCATTTGGACATTTTTTGGTTGGGTTTTTTATCGTATGTGTGTTTCGGGAGTTTTAGAAGAACTTAGGCTTGAATCTGATGTAATATGATGGTTTTGGTGTTGGTTGAGGTGTTTTGATGATTTGAACAAGTTTGAATGATGTTTTAGGATGTGTTGGAACTTTTTGTTGAGGTCCCAAGGGCCTCGGGATGATTTCGGATGGCTATCAGGATGAATTGTGGACTTGTGTTATTGCTGAAATTTGCTGGTCCGCAGAAGCGGTAAAAGCAAGGAGTCCTCCGCATAAGCGAAGTCCGCAAAAGCGGTAAAACGGATCGCATATGCAAAAATATGTCTGTGCAGAAAGGGGTTTAAAGTTTCATTTTGTTTTGTGAGCTAAGGTATTTTTCCATCATTTTTGAAAATCCTTCGGAGCTTTTGGACGGAACTGAAGAGGGATTCCACTGGTATTGGTAGGGGGTATGATTTTTTAACTTGAAACAGGATTATACTGTGAAATTGGCCTTGAAATTCATGAAATTTAGCTAATATCGAAGAACTAGGTCTTGAAATTTTG
The DNA here is from genome assembly GCA_034376525.1 of Nicotiana benthamiana. NCBI lineage: Eukaryota > Viridiplantae > Streptophyta > Magnoliopsida > Solanales > Solanaceae > Nicotiana > Nicotiana benthamiana. The sequence goes on from CM067328.1 coordinate 47,488,081, forward strand.
AGATTTTAAATTGAGGATTTAAGGGGCAATTTGAACTCCGATTTTGGTATTATTGATATGTATAAACTCGTGGGGAGATGAGGAATCTAATTATGTAAAAATTTCCGAGTTTCAAAAAGTGGCCAGGGGCACAGGTTTTTGTAATTTCAGGATTATTGCATGTTATTGATTGTTTTCGATTGGGTTTTCTTCCCATAGCATATTGTAATGTATTCATTGTGGTTTTGGTTAAATTCAACGTGCATGGAGGCCGATTTGAGGCAAAGGCGTCGCGAGCTAGAGGTTTTGTCGGTTCAAGGTGATAATTTTTGTAAGTGATATCCTAAGGGTTTGAAACTCTGGATTGTACATCGTAGTGCTATTAGAGGTGAGACACACGCTGGGTGACGAGCGTGGGGGGTCTTTTACTATTGGGGATTGTGGCTTGGTCCGTCCGGACTGGTGATTTTACCACATAATTGACTGACACTTAATTGTTATCATCATGACTCGAGCTTAATGCCATATTTGGGCTTGTACCAATTATTTGGATGCTTCGGGGATTTTTATCACTATTTCCTCAATGTTTTGACATATATTTAAACTCAATCCTGTTGATTAAACTATTTTACACAACCACTTTAATTTAATTTTGAGTCTTAAATTGATATTTTCAGTGTTGTTCACTACTATTTTATTCATGCCCGAGGGGTTTATGATGTTTTCTTGACTGAGTGAGGCTTTCAGGCCTCAAGTTTTATGTGTGGAGGCTTTCCGGCCTTGAGTATTATGTGAGGAGGCTTTCAGGCCTTAGGAGTGATGTGATTATATGCCACGAGGTCGCTTGATATAGATATGAGGCCAAGGGTCTAGACATGATGTCACGAAATGGTTTGATATTGCACTTGTGCCGTAATGGGCCCCTCCCGGAGTCTGCACACCCCCACTGAGCGCGGGTACCCACCTAAAGAGGATAAATTTTAGACAGTGGTAGTAATGGTACTGTATGATGTGTTTGGTCGTGGAACAATGACTGACCAAAAATAACATCGCGCGATCAAGTAACAATGACTGACCAGGAATAACACAATGCGGTCAGGTAACGATGATTGATAAGAACAAAATCGTACCCTAGGGGCTCGTACTATTCGATGTGATTGCCCGAGGGGAATATTTCTACTTGTTATTGACTTTCAAATTACCTGTTATTACTTGTTCAAAAAGAGATTTCATTTTATGCTTCACTGATTTACTGATTTTAAGTCATTTCACTACTTTACTGCTTTTCTCAAAAAGTTTTACAATGCTTCTATACACCATGATGATTTGTTATACGTGATTTCTTACTGCTCAGTTATTATCTACCTTTATTACTCACTCAGTTGGAGTACTAAATTTACTCCCTGCAACTCGTGTTCAGATGCATGTATTTGTTCACCTGGTAGCGGGTTCTGAGCTGATTGGAGATTTTACTATCGAAGCTGAGCAAGGTGACCGCCAACGTTCGCGGCATCAAATATCTTCGTTTTGACTCTAAATTCTATTTTGTATATTACTTGCCTTGTAGTTGTATTTAGACTCTTCTAGATGCTCGTGACTTATGACACCTGGAATTGTGTTGTACTTCCGCTAATTATTATTATTATTAAATTATATTTAGACTGCTTATTCATGTTTAACTATTTTTGAAAAGGCAATTTGAGTTGGCTAGCTGGCCTTGTCTTCACGAGAGGCGCCATCATGATCGGATCGAGGTTGGGTCGTGAGTGGTATTCATAAAATCATGAATTGTATGTCTTTATTTATTAATTTTATTACATATTTCCACATTCAACATTAGAAATGGGTTTGCATTCTCAATGCCTATCACAAGTCATATTCTCTTCAAGGAATGGATCAACGACGTGCTTTATTATTTTTATACCAATTTGATGGTACAGATTGCCTTCACATTTTGAATGACTATTTTGATAACCCTTATTGTTCTTCTTTTATAATCACATTGATGATTATTATTATTTTGATCTTTGGAACGCCCACGTTCATTGTTCAACCACTTGTCTTTATTATATCAACAATATTGTATAGTGGGATGGTATAATGGGACTAAAACCCAATGTCTTACCAATATAAAGTCATGTTAGGCAATAATGAGTTGGGACTCAAACCCAACTCTTATCATTATGGTGCATCGGGACTGATCTCGATGTCTTACCCTCAATCAATGACATAATAGGCTAACAATATTGAGATTAATTCTCAAGAATTAATTTCAATCAGATGCCAAGAAAGTTATACACAATTAATTTGTAACTTAGCAAATCAAATTTTCTTTCTTAAAAAAATAAATCTCAAATCATCATAATGTTTTTATCAATTATTTGTTGTATTTATATGAAATATAACCATTTGTAGTTAGAATATTTCTTCTAAATTTCTATTTGAGTTTAAATAGATCATAAAATCATTTTCATAATATACCAAAGTGCACTATGACTCACTATTGAGCCTTTATGAAAAATATCAGTTATCAACCATGTGGGCATAAGTAGAAGCGGGATTAGTAATAAGAATATAATCACTTCTACCAGTCATATATATCATGAAACTTTGCTATAATTCAAGTGTTACTTATTAATTCAAGATTTTTAATTTTCAAAAAAACGATTATATAATAAATTTTATGTACTGATAAACCACCAGCAAAGTTGAACAACCATACAGAAATCGATGAAGAAATTATTATGATCCATTAACAATTAAATGTCATAATTAAGCATTGACATCTGTGAGTTACCGCTTATCCTCCCGTCTTTCCAAGTAAAATGAATGATAAAATTTTCTTTTCTAAGAGAGAGAGGCATCTTCAAAATTATTAATAAATTTATCTGCTTCAATTTTTACAGCCAATAACTTGTAATAAATCAATATAGTGTTTGATAAATATTATAAAGCACATAAAAAAATTCATTAAGTGTTTACATGATATATTAGTAGCAAAATTTAAAATATATGCATGTCCAGTATTTATTGAATAAGTCAACATACTTCTTCAAGCTATTTCAACTACACAAAGATTAAATGCCACGACCCCAATCCAGATTATGATGGCGTCCAACAAATGCTAGGCAAACCCGACAAATTCAATACTCTCAATCCTTATTTATGAAAATTTAATACCGATTAACATAATTTAATTACCAAACTGATATGAATAGAAGTCTGAAATAAAAGATGAATTGTGTGGAAACAATAATAATAATAATAATAATAATAATAGCCTCTATAGTTGTCCACCGATCCAATGTCACCGGTCAAGAGCCTCTATTACATGAGTTCAATATTCTATACAGGAGCAGTCTAAAATGCGGAAAAAGGTAAAAAAAAGATAGAGGGAGAAATTAGGTCAGCGGACTCCGTGTAGCTACCTCGATAACTCCGGTGAAATCTGGACCGCAGGAAAACCTCGTACTACACCTCAGGAAAACCTTGATATGCACATACGTTGCAGCGAGTAATGTGAGTACTCCGAACCAGTGAATAATAATAATAATAAATAATAACTGACAGCATAAAATCCTGTAAAGGAACTAAGCAATTCCATATCAAAGAAGTAAGACCATTTAAACAACAAATAATGAAGAAGTCAAGTGAAATTCCTTAAAAACAGGTAGAACATGTTGCTTAACAAGTATTAATCAAGTATACAATCCGCCCCTCGAGCATATTGTTTACTTATTCAGTACTCAATTCATATACTTTTCACAACAACCGAAATCATAAATATACTGTTGCAGCGTGCAGCCCGATCCATATATCGCTGTGGCACACAACCTGATTCATATTAATAGTCGACTGCACTCACTGGGGGTGTGCAGACTCCGGAGGGGCTCATATAGCCCAAACGCTATATTGGTGCGGCGCACAGCCCGATCCACATAAGTATGTATACATTTGCTGCGGCGTGCATCCCTATCTATATAAGTATGTTGTTGCGGCATGCTGCCTGATCCATAACATATGAAACATCCTCACTATTAGGTTGTCAACCCCTCTCAGTCAACATAATCACAGCCTCTCAAGCATACTAATAAAAATAGGGATCTCCGCCCACATATTACTTTCATTTAGAGGATTAGAAATTATAAAAACAGTTTGTATTGTTTTAAGAAGTTAGAAGCATGATAGGGGATATGATTTTTAACAAGTAAAGTGAGGATAATTAGTAAAGGGTTCTACAAATTGGCACAAGGCCCAAAACATGGCCACTAGCCCAAATAATAATGATAATGAATTAGTCTTATTAAAAACGTGTTAAGAGCATCAATCGGGGTGGATTAAGTCACAATCCCAACTATTAAATGACCCCGCGCTCATGATCAAATGCGTGTCTCATCTAAACATAGCACTACGTTGTGCAAATCCTGGATTTCAAACCCTCAAGACATCATTTATAATTATTACTCACCTCAAGCCGGTCAAAACTCTAGCTCGATATTCCCTTGCCTCTTAATCGGCTTTTTCGCGCGTCGAATCTTACCAAAACCACAACCAATACGTCATAATATGCTAAGGGAATAAAACCCAATTGAAAACAATCGAAAAATATTAAGTCCGAAATTAGCAAAACCCCAGCCCTAAGCGCACTTCTCGAAACTTAGAAATTTTTACATAAACGAGTTTCTAATATCGCCACGAGTCCATACAAATCAAGAACTCTCATATCCGAGCTCAAATGATCCATGAAAACCCAATTTTAAATCATCAATATCCAAGCCCTAGTTCTTCCCCTTTTCGCTAAGTTTTCATGAATTTCTAGGTTGATTCTACAATGAAATCATGGTTTTAATTTATTGGACTCATCTCCAGTCAATCCCAGTCGAAACCCTCTTCAATTTCTCCCAAAAAAGCTCTTAAAACGATTAAAAATGGTTGAAAATAACTTAGGCTCGCGGATGGAATATTACTTAAAACCTTCTGCCCTGCTGACATTTTACTCTATGCGAACGCGAGGGCTCTCTCGCTGTCGCGATGAACAAACTTGCCTCTGACCAAAATTACCCTTCGCAAACGCGGTCCCCCACCCGTGAACGCGAAGCTTCCGCAACCTCAAAAATGGGAATGGGTCTCCTTGGCCATGAACGCTATTCACAAAAATCATCGGAAACTGAGATCCTTCTATGCGAATGCGGGCAACCTTCCACGAACACGAAGCACCAACTCTCAAAACTATGCGAATGAGAACCCCAGTCTGCAAACAAGAAGAGTAAAAACTCAGGCACCCAATTTCTTGTATGCAATCGCGAGGCAGTTCCGCGATCGCGAAGACCAAAAATTAACCTGCACGGATGCTGCATTTTCTACTACATTAGATTTTCCGGTTAGCTATCAAAAATCACCCCGAGTCCCCCGTACGTCAACCAATAGTACCAACACCCCCTAAAACATCTATCGAACATCTTCCAATCATTAAAACGCCTTAATCAACACAAAAAACATTAACCACATCAAATCCAAGCTTAAGTTCTTATGAAGCTTCCGAAATACGGATTCGATCAAAAACCCAACCAAATTACCTTTGAATAATCTAAAATTTTTCGTACACATCCCGAATCACCTAACGAAGTTATTACAGCTCTCGAAATTCCATTCCGACCCTCAGATCAAAGTCTCACCTACTAACCGGAAATCTATGAAATACTAACTTTGCCAAATCAAGCTAATTTCTACACCGGACCTCCAAAATCACTTCCGATCACGCTCCTAAGTCATAGATCATTCTCCGAAGTTTACCGAATCATCAAAAATCATATCCGAACCTTCTAACTCATAAGTCAACATCCGATTGACTTTTCCCATCCAAACCTTCCTTAACGACACTAAGTGTTTCATTTTTTACCAAAACCAATCAAAATCGACTCAACCACACCAAATAAAGATAATGAAGCATAAAATGGGAAAAACGGGGCGTTAACTCATAAGACAACAGGCCGGGTTGTCACACTAAAATATTTTAAAGTGATCAGAGAGATTAAAAAAAATCCAAATTAATGAAAAATTCTAACAAAAAATAAAGTAAATAATAACTAAATATTCAAACCATAATTCACTTAAACAAGTTCTGTTTTGAAAGATTACATATGAAAATCTTAGCTATTATTAAAGATCGATGTAACTAAGAACATTATAAATAAACGATGATATAATAGTTCCAAAGTGGACAGCATATACTTGTTAGGCTAAGAAGATTAAGTGAAGGAAACTTATCTCGCATATTTTACAAAGAAGAATCACATCCTTAAAGCTTTGGAAAATTTTCAAGTTCAATAAATGAAAATTATTAAACGGTAAGCTTATATATGTTTCTTCTTGATTCAACCCGCTTATTTGCTGGAGAAATAATATTATACTTTCGTGTAATATGAATAATACGAAATCTTATATTTCAAATATTAAAATGAGAATTTATAGGAAAAATGAAAAAAATACTCCCTGGACAATTGAAGTAAATTGATTCACATATCAAATACTCAAACTTTCACGGAGACGTAACTGATTCTAGGTATTTAATATTTTGTAGTCCAACGATGAACTTGGTTATCTTCGTAATTTAATTTGATAGCTTAAATTAAAATTAGAGCTTTGTGTTGATAACGTATAATGAAATAAAATTAATTTTGTCAAACATAAATAAGAAATATAGGTAGAGAGAAGGAAGAGATTTTCTTCTTCAATTGTCTGTGTCATTCCATTGCAATTACATAGCCTTTATAGGCATAAAAAATAAAAATAATGAACATAAAGTAGAAAATTTAATCTTTATGATATTCGCAACACGGACATCCAATGTAGCATTCAACGTACAAACTATTCATAATACATAAAAACTATTTTTGATATATTTTGCATAAAGGCCAAAGTCCGATGCAAAGCTAAAAGGAAAACAAACAACACTTGGAAGCTTTCTTCCTCGCCTTAATTCTAAAGTTTGGTCTTCCTAGCTCATCATTCTTCATTTGAAGATGTAATCTTACTTGGAAAGTTTATATCCTAGTGAAGAATTGATTCTTTTTGTCCTTTTTCCGCTAAATTACTAGAAGATCTATTATTATGTTGTCTTCCCTAAATGTGTGAATGAATTGAAATTGTCCCTCTAAGTTCATTCACTGAATCTCCTTGATCTCCTCCCTGATTTGCCATGATGTAGGAATTTTTCCCTTATCATTTGAAGAACAAGTAATGACTCTGATTTAATTGTTAAACTGTTGAAGCCATGGTCTTACTATCTCATCCCAGTTTTAAGTGCCTGCACCTCAGATGAATTATTTGAACAAGAACTAAGATACACAGTGAATCCCATGATCGTATGACCAAGATGATCTCTCCATATCCCACCACCCCTGTCAATGCCAGGATTTTCTTTGTTGCGTCTGTTAAACCAAAAAATATAATTTGGTTAAAGATAGAATTTAGAGAAAAGAAATCGGGTTACTGATAATCAGGAGACCAAAAAAATAATAGGCTTTCTGAATATAATAATAAGTAGTAAAGAAATTTGTATTGCACTATAATGTAGATGAACTTCTGTGTCCTTACAAATGATGAGACCCCCTCCTTTTATAGTTAAGATGGAGTAACGACTTAATCTAAATAATAAAGGATATTTAATGAGGATTTATACAATTATTACTATTAAATACTGATTTACTAACGTATCATGTATTTAATAATGAATTTATACTACTTTTTATCATCAGCTTCTTTTCTTCTGTGCCCTTTTTACCCGTCGGCATTAAATGACTTGAATTGGTACGAGACTTGTATCTGAGACTCCATCTCGTGCCTGTTTATTTTTATCTTCATGTATCCGTTGTCTTCCGTACCTTTTACTCTTTTATAAGTCTTTTACTATTTGACCAGTCCACGTGTCATGCCACATCATCTTTAATTTAAATTCATTTTTTCCAATACAGATAGCCCTTCCCCCCCCCCCCCCCACTTTCCATTTATTTAACAATTAATTAATTGGGAAGTGGATCTTCATAAAAAAGAGAATTTTTGTCACTATTAATGCGTTTGACAATGTTGATGTCTCAGCTGTCTTTCTCATTTAATGCTTCACACACGTGATTTTTCTGACCCTTCTCAAGAATCCTTAGTTGAAGAGATTGTTCCGAGTGATTTTTCTTTTGGGAGTGACGTAACGTCTCTTGAGAAGCAAGTTGCAAAACTAGAAAAGGTTGATGCTTACCCTTTTCTTATAACTGAGCTTGCAATCCCTACCATTAGGAAAGATTGTAATTGGAAAGAGAGTCTCCGTTTGTCAGTTCCTGCCCTAAATCAAAGAATTTCTTCTTATAGAAATGGGTATTCTTTACTTTACAGTTATCCATTTACTTTGGTATTTATTCCTGCTATAGATCCAGTTATCCTTGATTTCTGTCGCTTCATCAATATTTGCTTGGCTCAAGTTAGCCCCTTAGTATGGAGGGTTGTGGCTTGTTTGAGATATCTATCTACCAAAGCCAAAGTAAACATTACTCTTTCCCACCTTATTCATTTATACCATCCCAACTTAATGCGTCACGGGGTTTTCACCTTAACAGCAAGGAGTAAGAAAGTTTTTGTTATCCCTGAAGATGACAAAGATCATGGGTGGTATCTTCGTTACATTGTTATTCGTACATTGGATATGCTGGGTGAATCAAACATTCCCTTCCCTGAGAAGTGGAACTTTGAACGTAAGTTTCTCTTTACTTTACCGTACCTATTTTTAGAGATATTAATTTATCTTATCTCGCCCCTTTTTGGTTTTTTTTAGCAACCATGGGAGATGTGGAAGCTATTCCCAACTTCCGTGTTTGGGTAGATTCGATTTTAAAAATTGCTCCTAAAGAAGATAGACCTTGGAAGTCTATTTCTTCTTTACATGGTTGGAGAGTGAAAACACACAGCATACATCTATTTACATATACGTTTTCTATATACATATGATAATCCCCTTTCTTTTCAATATTAAGTTTATATCCTTCTTTTTATCAGGATTTGGTATAAAATGAAATGGCGGCTAATGTAGCTTTGCGTATGCGCACTTCTGCCAGTGCCTTCCTTGATTTGGACAAGGCTGAAGCCTTGATAGCAAAGAGAAAAGCTATGGTAGTAGATACGGAGAATGAGGAAGAAGGCAGTACCTCATTGATATATAGACGTAGAGATAAGAGACGCATCATTATTGAGGATGAAACTGATGATACTCCTGCTCGTACCCCTCCTGCTCGTACCTCCACTACCGAGCCTATTTTAATCCATTATGATGAAGAACCACCTAGAGACACTAGTGAATCCATTCACCATCTCTTTGTTGGTGGTTTTGAAAGTTGGGAGCTCGGCCTGTTTTAAATGAAATTCATTTGTCTACCTCTGTTCCCATCTCTCCGATTCCTTTTGTTCCTTCTCCAACCGTGAGTGTTTCTTTTCCTGTGATGGCCTCTTTTGCTCCTTCACCTACTTCGAATGTTCTTACTTCCATTCCTTTATTAGCTCCCATGCCAATTCCTTCCGCTCCTGCTTTTACTTCTGCAGCTCCTGCTATTTTCACCTCTTCTACTACTCCTTCTTCCACTGTCCCTTCCCCTTCTGTCGCACATTCAGACACAGGCCCCAATAACAGAGGTATAGCTATGATAAAAGTTACAATTGAAGTACCTGCTACTCATATCCTTTTGAGGAAGACTGGTGGAGTTGATGTTTCGCTCGAGCCTCTCATTAGAGATGTGGAGAGGACGAAGATGCAAAGCCACAACTGTTATACTTTGATGAATGACATAGTTCATTCGACACTAAAGGTAATTTCCATTAACTTGACTATTTGCTCTTCCTTGATTTTAAGTTCTTATTTATGTGCATTATATTCCTAGGCTAACCAGATTGGAATCGAGCTGATGGGAAGGAATTGTACTTTGGAAAAGAAAGCTCGTGATTCTGCAAAGGCCGTTTGTGATGTTAAAAGAATAGTTGAGGGAGCACAGTTTGAGACTCAAAATGGGAAGGAGTAATTTGAAAGTTCTCTATAGAGCATAGAAGAGTTGCAAGCTAGTAAAACTCAATTGGAGCAACAAAATCGTGCTTTATCCACAGACCTATGGATTGCCAAGGCTTCCACAAGCCAGATAAAAAGGGAAAGATCTCATTGTCAAAAGCCAATGAAGAAATTAAAGAGCTCAAAGCACTTATGGAGAAAAAAGAAGAATATGCTAAGGAGTTAGTGCAGAGCTTGAACAAGACTTGAGCTGATTTAAATGTTTCTTTAGATAGAGTTCATGTCTTGGAGAGTTCTCATGCCAGTCTTGAGACTTCCCTTGATTCCCATCTAGCTGAGCAAGCGATAATGAAAAATGGCCTTGCTATGTGGGAAAGCGATTATGAAAACTTGGTGAAGGAGTACAATTATCTTACGAAGAACTTTAATTATGAGATTAATTGGGCTTTTCTGAAGTCTTGTCGTGGTGCTTTGCTGGAAGCTTCTCAAGAAAATTTCAACTTGCAATCTGAGATAGCCAAAGTTTTAGACGCGATTGAAAAGAATAGCCAACCTTTTGACACTCATTCTACAAAACTAGTAATTGATATTTCTTATCTACTACTTGAAACTCCTAGGATAGTAGAGCCTTTGAATTATAAAGCAGTTGTTGAAACAACTGAAGTTGTGATTTGAATGACCGAGGGTGAAACGTCTTTAACACAGTCTATGAGAACTGAAGTTCCTGTGACTACCTCTTCTCACGATGATGTAAATACATCAAGCTCAGCTAAAACTGCTCCTATTGTTGCTCCCTTAGAAGATGTAATCGAGCATGGTGAGGCTAAAACTTCTGATGATCAAATCTCTTCAGTAACCAGCTAAAAGTGTTTCAGACCTTAGCTCTATTTTTTATGATTGATGATATAATCCCTTGGTAATTTTAAGGGATCTTTTTGGTGAAGTCCCCAGTTTCCTTAATGGGAAATTTTTTTAAAGACAATTGTATTCTAATGACTAAGTTTTTTCCTTAGTCTTTTATATTAAGAAGTTTGACTAATACTTCTTTATGTTTCATTCTTGTCTATTTACTCTATTCTAGACTTAATAGAATAGTTTTCTACTTACCATATTCTTGCCTATTTTTCTTTTTAGGACTTAGAGAATATGTTGGCATTTTTATCTTTTTAGAAAATGCTTTATGATTCTTCTCATGGATTATCATCATGATTAAAGAGGGTCCGTTTATTCATCGACACTTAATGAAGAAGACGTCTCAACTTCATAATGGTGTTATAATACGATGAAAGGGATAGGAACATACATGTTGTGTATGAAAAAACCTTTGACAAGTTTTTATTCATGAACTTTGACAAGTTTTTTGAGTATTACATGAATTGAAGTACATCTACAACTTTTTCGTAACTGTTTTCTTTTAACAGATTTTTAAAATAAATAAGTTTTTTCATAACCTATTTTTAATACATAGTGATGACCTATCTTTACATAATAGGAAGGGTTTGAGAGGTGACTCCTTGCTTGATACTTGACTTTGTGTAGCTTGATTTGATACTAAATCTTGTTCGCTCGTATCTATTCTCCTACACATACTCGTGTGTATATAGTACAGTCCCCCAAGTGTTTGAGCGGTGAAGTATGAAGCCTCGAGCACTTGTGTGGTTTCTCCCAATTTGGTCCTTTTACTGAAATATAAAAATATATGGGACTGGGAGATGCGATTATGGATGAAGACTGCCTAACTCGTGTGTATTTCAATCAGATTAATGTAACCCTGGGCTGGGAAATTAAGAGTATTCCATATTGCCGAACAGGCCATGACTCATCATTTGGCACGAGTAAGGGTTTTTGCCTAGCATCTTAAATCGTTAGAAAAATATTAACAATTCAAATAAAAAAAATTCTAACACGGCGATACCTAACAGTGGGTACTTCCTTAGAAGTAATATGTATTTCAATTAATGACATTCAATTGTGAAGGTAAAACCTTGCCATCCATTGTTTCCAACTAGTATACTCATTTCCCCTCAATTTCACAAACTCTATAAGGTCCTTCCCACGTTGGACTTAGCTTTCCTGAATTAGCTGTCTTTGTAGATTGGAATACTTTTTTTAGCACGAGTCCCCAATTTTAAAGAACCTAAGACATGCCTTCCTATTGTAATATCACCCAATTACTTGCTTTTGAGCTTCCATCCTTATTAACCCATCTTCTCTTCTCCCTTCGAGTAGACCAAGATTTACCCGTAACTCTTCCCTGTTCGAGTCTTCCTTTGCTTGAACAAGACGTGTACTAGGTTCACCTATCTCAACCGATATTAAAGCTTCCGCACCATAAACAATTGAAAATGGTGTTTCTCCCGTACTTGTTTTTGCCGTTGTTCGATATGCCCATAATAACCCTGGTAATACTTTAGGCCAATTACCTTTTCAGTCTTTTAACATTTTCTTTTAGTTGTTGATGATTACTTTGTTTGTAGATTCTGCTTGTTCATTACCCAGTGGATGATATGGTGTTAATGTAATTCCTTTGATTTGCCAACTTTGAAAGAATTTTGTGACTTGTGCTCCTATAAACTGTGGTCCATTATCGCACATGATCTCGTTTGGTACCCCAAAGCGGCAAATTATATATTTCTCCAAATGAAGTCCTTAAATTCTTTCTCTCGCACTTGTTTAAACGCCCCTGCTTCTACCCATTTAGTAAAATAATCAGTAAGCACAAGTAGAATCTTTATCTGACCTTTTGCCTGTGGTAATGGACCTGCGACATCCATTCCCCATTTCATGAAGGGCCACAGATCTATGACAGGATGTAATAGCTCAGCTGCTCTATGCATGTTATTGCCATACCTCTGATATTAATCACACTTAGATACGAAGTCATTTGCTTCTTCTTCAATTTTTGGCCAATAATATCGTGCTGGAATCAATGTCTTTATGAGTAACCTCCTGCATGATTTCCACAATGCCCATCGTGTATTTCTCTCATCACATATTCTGTTTGAGAAGGACCGAGACACCTGGCTAATGGTCCACCAAACATTTTTCGATAAAGGTTCCCTTGATATAGGCAATAACGAGCAGCTTTCTTTCGAAGTGCATGAGCCTTTATTTTATCCTCAGGTACGGTTCCATGTTGCCAAAAAGTTACAATTTCCTTTCGCCAATCCCAAGTTAAGTGATTAAAGTTAACCTCATTTTTATCAGACTCAAGAACAAAATGGAATAAATTTATGATTGATGCATTTTCATCTTTCCCTATATCTGCTGTAGACGCAAGATTAGCCAAAACATCTACTTATACGTTATCTTTTTTTGGGATTCGTATTACCTTCCATGTGTGGAACTTTCTTATCAGTTCTCGTACCTTTTCAATATACGATTGCATTCGAGTTTCCCTAGCCACGTAAGTCCCCATCATTTGATTTACTATGAGCTGTGAGTCACTTTTGATTATGATTTGCATGATACCAAGTTCCAATTCAAATTCTAAACCTGCAATCACAGCTTTATACTCTCCTTCATTATTAGTTACAGGGTGACATTTATAGCTTGTCTAATTGTTTCACCCATAGGTGGTATAAGAAAAATTCATAAGAATTCCCCCTTTACATTAGATGAACCATAAGTAAATAACGTCCAAGTCCCCGGATTAGCACCATTAAAAACTTGTAACTCTTTTTCTGCTTCTAAATGCATTCCTTCACTAAAATAAGCTACGAAATCAGCGAGTACTTGGGATTTGATAGACGTTCGAGGTTGGTAAATTATTTCATATTCACTCAATTTTATAGCCCATTTTGCTAATCTTCCTGATAGTTCATGTTTATGAAAAATATTTAGCAATGGAAAAGCAGTAACAACAAAAATAGAGTGACACTTAAAATAAGGCCGTAATTTTCTAGATGCCATGATGAGAGCTATTGGTAACTTTTCTAGTTGCGGATACCTTGCCTCAACATCTAGTAGAGTTTTTACATAATGAATATTAGATTGATTACCTTGGTCCTCACGGACTAAAACAGCACTTACCGCTACTTCATAAACTGCGAAATAAATAAGTATCTTTTCACCTTCCTTAGGTTTTGCCAATAGAGGAGTATATGACAAGTAAGCTTTCAAATTTTTAAGGGCTTGTTGGCAATATTCTTTCAACTCAAAATAATCTTGCTTTTTGAGCGCAGAGAAAAATGTGAAGCACTTTTATGATGATTTGGAAATAAATCTCCCTAGCGCCGCGATTCTTCCTGTTAATCTTTGAACCTCCTTTTTATTGGTAAGGACATCAGGTATTTCTTCAAATTCTTTAATATAAGAAGGATTTACCTCAGTGCCACGGTTAGAAACAAGAAAACCTAAAAATTTACCTGAAACAACTCCAAATGCACATTTTTAGGTTGAGTTTCATATTGAATTTTCGCAAAATTTCAAAGGTAATAGTTAAATGAGAGATATGATCATGAGAATGCTGGGTATTGACGAGCGTAATGTCTATATATACATCCATAGTTTTTCCTACATGTTCTTGAAACATTTTGCGGACTAACCTTTGATAGGTTGCTCCAACATTTTTTAGACCAAAGGGCATTACTTTGTAACAGTAAGTCCCTTGGTCTGTGATGAAATAAGTCTTTTCCTCGTCACTGGGGTCCATTTTAATTTGGTTGTACCCTGAATATGCATCTAAAAAACTCAAAATTTCATGACATGCAGTCACATCAATTAATTAACCTATATGGGATAAAGGAAAAGAATATTTTTCGGAAGCTTTGTATAGATCAGTCTAATCTACACAAACTCACCACTTACCGTTCTTCTTAGGTACGACCACCGTGTTAGCTAACCAATCAGGGTATTTTACCTCGCGAATTGACCCAATGTTTAACAACTTTTGGACCTCATGTTGGATAACTTGATTTTTGAAAGCCCCTTTCTTTATTTTCTTTTGTTTGATTGGAATAAAGGATGGGTATTCATTGAGTTTATGAGTCATCACATCCGGTGGAATACCTTTCATATCAGCATGGGACCAGGAAAAATAGTCCATGGTAGCTTTTAAAAATTCAATTGAAATACCTCGCGTATTGATAACCGTGAATTATACATGACTTATGCCCCTTCTTACCTTAGCTTTTTGCATAATTGGCCTTTGATTAGTCCTGAGTTACTTACATGTTGTGCTTGATTGGAGGTCTAAGCGACAAGATGATTCAAATCACAAATCGGCTCAAGAAAGAGTGAAACCTGCCAAGTGACAAGAAGATGAAAAATAGTGGGAATTAAGAACCTGCACGGACCATACTGTTTTGGTGTGCGGCCGCATAGGAATGATCAGAGACATATTAAACTACCCTGCCTCCTGCGCAGTCCGCCTGTTTCTGGATGAGGCCGCATGGAAAGAGTTTAGAGAGATGACATTTTCAGGGAAAACCCACGCGGACCGCATCCATTATTATGCCGTATGCATTGATGAAGATTCAGAGGCTAGGATTCAAGGTACAAGATCCATGCGTCCACGCACAAAAAGCAGGCGATCTACGTGGGCACAAGATAAGAGAAGAAACACTTTGCCAATTCCTCTTGTGCGGCCGCACATCACTTTCATGTTGTCCGCTTGATCTAAACTACGCGGCCGCAATGCATTTCCATGCGGTCTGCTTGCCAAGACCTACGTGGCCCGGAAGCATTTTGATGCGGTCCGCATCTCTTATCCAGAGGAAAATGAAGTGAAGACACCATGTCCTATGCGGTCGCACGCCATTTCTGTGCGGTCCGCACCAGACCCTCAGGGGTATTTTGTTGAAACACGTTCTCAAGTTGCTAAAACTAAACGTGTATTCATCTTTGTAGGTTTAGATAAATGACAAACCCGCGCGCATGGAACATTGACATATGCCGAAGTCCAAGCACAAGAGAAACAAAGAACAAGATCAAGTAATGCAACAAAGTTATACAATGAGTCGTTTTATATTGTGATCTTGATCCGACAATAGATTAAAGACTTGGCTTCTCTCATAAAATCATTTTTATCAAACCATGCATCTTTGATTTAAAACAAAATGATTTTCAAACATCTTCTTTTTAGCCAAAATGATTTTTAAACATGTCTTTCAAATCTGGGCAAAAATAATCGATTATGTTTTTCTAATAATCGATTATGTTAAGACAATGTAAACCGGAATTTGCAAAACAACAAAATAATCGATTATGTCTTTTCTGATAATCGATTATGTTAAGACAGTGTAAACCAGAATTTGCAAAACAGCAAAATAATCGATTATGTCTTTTCTGATAATCGATTATGTTAAGACAGTGTATAACCGGAATTTTCAAAACAGCAAAATAATCGATTATGTCTTTTAGGTAATCGATTATGTTAAGACCGTTGCCAAAGTATTTTTAAACGCTGAAATATAATCGATTATGCACAAGGCAATAATCGATTATGCCAGCATAAAATCAGCGTCTGATTTTTAAACGTTATCAGGTAATTGATTATGCGATTTGAATAATCGATTATTCTGCTTAAAATCTGCATTTGATTTTTGAACGATTTGCAGATAATCGGTTATGCAAATCAGATAATCGATTATCCTAGCACAAAATCAGCAATTAGTGATTGGCAATTAAGCAACGGTCTTGGTGACTTTGAGGACTATAAATACACCTCAAAATCACTCTTTTAAGCATAACAACTGATTACATTCTTGCTTAATCTTACGTACTCTAATATCAATCATTTTATATTCATTTCATAGTTTTTGAGAGCCAAACTCTTGACGAAGTTGTTGTGTTCTTGAGCGTACTTGTTTACTCATATCTACTCTTCAAGAGAGTTCTGTTTAATACTTGTTTACTCATATCTACTCTTCAAGAGAGTTCTGTTTAAGTGAGTGCTAAGTGTTTGCATAAACTTGAAGGGAAGTTCTAATCCCTTGTTGTAAGAAGGAATGGTTAGTTCCTTGACTTGAAGTCTTGAGATGTGGTATCCTCGAGCAGGTTGAAGTCTAATAGAGTGTATATCTACGAGCAAGTGTAACGGTTTGTTAGGCACCCGTAAGCTTAACGGAGTTAGTGTAAAACTCGAGAGAGTCTCTCGGGGACTGGACTAACCACACGTTGTGGTGAACCAGTATAAATTCGGTGTGTTCTCTCCTTACTACTTTAATTACTGCACTTACTTTATTCCTGCAATTTTAATTCCGCAAATATACCTTGATTTTTATTAAGACGCTATTCACTCCCCCCCCTCTAGCGTTAAGCGTATATTCTAACAATTGGTATCAGAGCCTAACTCTCTGAAAGACTTAACAGTTTGAGAGAAACAATCCATGGCTTCTACTCGTAACGTTTATGCAGGACTAGGTGAAGGACAATGCTTCACAAGGCCACCACTATTCGATGGCACAAACTATTATTATTGGAAGGAAAGGATGAGAATATTTATCCAATCAAATAATTTTCTACTGTGAGTGGAGAGCAAATTCCAACCAAAAAGGTAGAAAATGAAATGGTGCCAAAATCGGAAGATGAGTATGATGTAGACGATATTAGAAAGGTGGAGAACAACGCAAAAGCCATCAACATGATGTACTGTGCTGTAAATCCTGATGATTATCGGAAAATCTCATGTTGCACCACGGCTAAGCAAATGTGGGATAAATTGGAAATTACCTACGAAGGTACGGACCAGGTAAGAGAAGCTAAAATAGATTTTCTAACCCATGAATATGAACTTTTTCATATGAAGGAAAACGAGAAGATAGATGATATGTTCGAACGATTTTCAAAAATCTTTAATGATCTTCATGCTCTTAAGAAGACTTTCACGGATAGGGAACTTGTCCGTAAAATTCTTCGAAGTCTCACTCCGGAATGGCGTTCCAAAGCCGACGCTATTCAAGAGTCAATCGGCATTACAAATGTCACAATCGACGGGCTTAGAGGTAATCTCAAAACCTATGAATCTACTATTCTTAACCCTCCTTTGGATGATAAAAGGAAACGAAGAATCGCCCTTAAAGCAAGCACGGCTGAACCTCAAAATGATGAGGACTCGTTCTTAAAAAATTTCACAAGTTCATGCAAAAGAAGTATGAACGAAAAGGTAAGCAACAAGGAGACCAATTAAAGTGCTATGGATGCGGAGAAATTGGGCATATCAAAGCAAATTGTCCAAATACCAAAAAGGAGAAGAAACCGTCAAGAAACAAAGAGCATACATCTCTTGGGGAGGCGACTCCGGAGACGAATCAAGTGATGGAGAAGGAAACGAGACCGCAAACTTGTGTCTTATGGCACATGAAGAAACTCAAAATGAGGTATGTACTATTTCTAAGAACTATTTCACTTTAGAAGAAATGCAAGATGCATTTGATGAGTTGTATAAAAGAGTTTATTAGCGCTTTTAAATCTATAAAGGATTTAAGAAAACAAATTTCTTCAAAAGAAAAGGATTTTGAAAAACTAACTCTTGAAAATGAGAAATTAAAAGAGGAAAACAAGTTTTATGGCAAAAGAAGCGCCGATAAACCTGAAAGCTCAAATAAGGATTGTACTTCTTGCAAATCTCTAAAGGAAGAAGTAGAAAGTCTTAGAAGCACTTTGCACAAATTCAATTCTTCACACAAAAATCTCAATGAAGTGCTTGTAAATTTGAAATCCACTAAGCACGGTATAGGCTTTAAACACGAGCCAAAAGAAAAAGTTAAGTCCATTCCTAAACCACCTAAGACTCAACTTAGGCAAAACAAAATAAATGTCAACACTCAACCTAGAAATTTTAACCCTAGAATTGCAAGTCATCCTAGAACAAATGCTAGAAGAAATATTGGCATGTATAGACCACCTAGACAAGATTTTCGAAAACTACATCAAAACTATATTCCTAAAAATAGAGTGAATAATTTTAGACCCCCAAATTATTATCATCCTAGAAGAATGCACAATCCAAATGTCATTTGTCACTATTGAAATAAAATTGGACATATTGCTCCCGCATGCTTCACTAGACATACACATTTCACTGCAGGTTAATCACACCACTATTTTGCACCTAACACACAAGGACCCAAAATGGCTTGGGTACCAAAATCTCATTAATTTGTTTTGCAGGTGTGTTTGAACGGATCAAGTGTACTTTGGTACCTTGATAGTGGATGCTCCAAACATATGACCGGAGGTGCATCAAAATTCCTTCAACTAAAACCCACGGAAGGAGGAAATGTTATTTTTGGAGACAATAACAAAGGAAAAATTATCGGCATTGGCTTGGTCGGTAAGGACGAATCTTCCTCCATTAAGCATATTTTGCTAGTTAAAGGTCATAAACATAATCTCTTGAGCATAAGTCAATTATGTGACAAGGGAAATCTTGTATTGTTTGACTCCGAAGAATGCTTAGTTATCCGTCGGAGTGATTTTAAAGTTATTCTTCGTGGTATTAGAATGGATAATATCTATATGGTTGATCTTGAATATTCTTCATCAAGTTTTGTGAATTGTCTCTTGAGTAAAGAAGACGACATGTGGTTATTGCATCGTAGAGTAGCTCATGTAAATATGAATCTTTTAAACAAACTAGTTTCACAAGATTTAGTAATTGGTCTTCCAAACATGAAATTTGAAAAAGATTCTATTTGTGATTCATGTCAAAAAGGGAAACAAATAAAAGCCTCTTTTAAATCCAAAAATGTTGTTTCAACCACTAGACCTTTACAACTTCTTCACATGGATCTTTTTGGACCATCTCGTGTTGAAAGTCTTAGTGGAAATCTTTATGCTTTTGTAATTGTTGATGACTACTCTAGATTCACATGGACGTTATTTCTTGCTCATAAAAGTGATGCCTTTCAAACTTTTACAAGTTTTCTTAAACGTGTTCAAAATGAAAAGAACACAACCATCACTTCCATAAGAAGTGATCATGGGGGAGAGTTCGATCACAATCTCTTCGCGGATTTTTGTGACGAACTCGGTATTGAACATACCTTTTTGGCTCCACGTACACCACAACAAAATGGAGTGGTGGAACATAAAAATTGATGTCTCGAAGAGATGGCTAGAATCATGCTCGATGAGGCTAAGATTTCCAAAAAGTTTTGGGCGGATGCCGTGAGTACCGCAAGCTATGTTTTAAACAGAGCTGTCATAAGACCGATACTTATAAAAACTCCCTATGAACTCTATAAGGGAAGGAAACCAAATCTTTCCCATCTTAGAGTCTTCGGTTGTAAATATTTTATTCACAACAACGGAAAAGATAACTTGGGAAAATTTGACGCGAAATCTGATGAAGGAATTTTTCTTGGTTACTCATCGAGTAGCAAAGCATATAGAGTTTTCAATAATCGAACCAAAACTGTTGAGGAATCTCCTCATGTAGTATTTTGTGAAAATGATGCTTGCTTGGCAACAAAGGATTCTTGTGTTGATCTTGCAGATGCCTTAAACAAAATCAATCTTCAAGACGAGGTGCAAAAGGAGAATCCAAAGGAAGTTCAAAATGAAGTCATGGAACAACCTTCGGAAGAAGTACCACCACAAGAAGAAGAATTGATGATGCCTAAGGCTTGGAGGACGTCTAAAGACCATCCTCTTGACAAGGTAATTGGCAACATCGAGAAAGGGGTAAGTACTCGAAACCTTCTTAAAGACACTGTAGGGCATATGGGTTTTGTTTCTCAAATAGAACCTAAAACCATTTCCGAAGCAATTGGGGATGAGCATTGGACCTTGGCAATGCAAGAGGAGCTTAACCAATTCAAACGTAATGATGTTTGGGAATTGGTGCCAAGACCCGGTAGTCACACCATTATTGGTACGAAATGGGTTTTTCGAAATAAATTAGATGAAAATGGTATAATCACTAGAAACAAAGCTAGGCTTGTTGCTAAGGGTTATAATCAAGAAGAAGGAATTGATTATGAAGAAACCTATGCACCCGTAGCACGGCTTGAAGCCATTCGTTTATTACTTGCTTTTTCATCATCTATGAATTTCAAATTATTTCAAATGGATGTCAAGAGTGCCTTCCTCAATGGGTTTATTCAAGAGGAAGTGTACGTTGAACAACCCCCGGGCTTTGAAGACTTTAAATCTCCCGATCACGTCTTCAAGCTTAAGAAAGCGCAATATTGACTTAAACAAGCTCCTCGGGTTTGGTACGAGCGCTTAAGCAAATTTCTTTTGGACAATGAGTTCGAAAGGAGGAAAGTTGACACTACACTGTTTATCAAAAATAAAAACAATGACATTCTATTAGTTCAAATTTATGTCGATGATATTATTTTTGGTGCTACTACTGATTTTTTATGCGAGGAATTCTCTAAGTTAATGACTAGCGAAATCGAAATGTCAATGATGGGTGAGCTAAACTTCTTCTTGGGGTTGCAAGTGAAACAAATGAAAGAAGGAACATTCATTTGTCAATCTAAGTATTGCAAGGAGTTGCTAAATCGTTTTGAAATGAGCAACGCCAAAGCAATGGCCACTCCAATGAGCACATCCGACCATCTTGACAAGGATGAGAAAGGTAAAGAAGTAGACACCAAGAAATACCGATGTATGATCGGATCCCTTGTTTATCTTACTGCAAGTAGACCGGACATCATGTTTAGCGTGTGTTTATGCGCTCGATATCAATCATGTCCGAAGGAGTCGCATCTAACTGCGGTAAAACGGATAATGAAGTATCTTGTTGGAACTATAAATGTGGGACTATGGTATCCCAAAGGTTCTTCATGCCAACTTGTTGGCTATTGCGATTCCGATTTTGCGGGTTGCAAATTGGACCGCAAGAGCACTAGTGGCACTTGCCATTTGCTCGGTAGCTCTCTAGTTTCTTGGTTTAGCAAGAAACAAGTAAGTGTTGCGTTATCCACAACCGAGGCTGAACATGTAGCCGCGGGGAGTTGTTGTGCTCAAATCCTTTGGATGAAACAACAACTCTCGGATTATGGTCTTAGTATCAATCATATCCCTCTTCGATGTGATAATACTAGCGCCATAAGCTTGACGAAGAACCCTGTTCTTCACTCAAGAACGAAACACATAGAAATTAGGCACCACTTCATAAGAGATCACGTTCTCAAAGGTGATGTCGAAATTGAGTTTGTTGAAACCAAATATCAATTGGCCGACATCTTCACAAAGCCTTTAGAGAAAGAGTCCTTTTTCCGAATTCGTAGTGAGCTCGGATTCTTGACTCCACGA
Organism: Nicotiana benthamiana; assembly: GCA_034376525.1. Taxonomy (NCBI): domain Eukaryota; kingdom Viridiplantae; phylum Streptophyta; class Magnoliopsida; order Solanales; family Solanaceae; genus Nicotiana; species Nicotiana benthamiana. The sequence goes on from CM067328.1 coordinate 47,510,312, forward strand.
TGATCTAATACATGCATTGCATTTTTCTTTTAACAATTACTAACTTGAGCGTCGGAGGCGCCTAACTCTTTTTTGCAGGTATCACCCCAAAGACAGGGGGAATTCTCGGGCACTGGTGATAAATAATCGATTTTTCTTAGTCAATAATCGACTATTACTCCTTTATGTTTTCCCATTATTCTACTGGAAAAATAAACTAATCGATTATCAGAATACTAGAATCGATTATCTAACATTTTGATTTTGCAGGAATCTGGCAATCATGTTTGATAATCGATTATCCACATCACTAATCGATTATTGAAAGTTCAGTTTTACAAGTGTTAATAAAATAATCGATTGTTAAAAACTGAATAATCGATTTCCTCTTACCGTCTCGGTTTTTCATCACACTGCCTAAGAATAATCGATTATCTCCATATCAAAATCGATTATTCCCCAAGTCCGTATAACACACTGTGCAGCAATAATCGATTACCAAAGTTCAGTAATCGATTACCAACGGTCAGCTCATCAAAATTGTTTCCGTTTTTGACCGTTTGGCTTAATAAATCTGTAGCTTTTTGTTCAAAAAATACCTCACTTCTTCAATTCTATAAATAGGTGTTTTCATCCTTCAAATTTCTCGCTCAAACTTCACTCTTAGCTTCAAACAATCTTCAAAAGCCCTCAAATTTGTGCAATAGCTCTTATTTTTTCATACTAATGGCGAGCAAGCACTCTAATCGCGCTCGTTCCGGCTAACAAATTGCCTCCTCTTCCGTCGCTCGTCCACTCTCCCACTACTATAAATACAGATCCTTCTTACGTTTCGACACTGAACCCGAACTTCTTCGATTCCTCGAAAAATTTGAGAGTCGAGAAATCCTTCCGCCTCGCTTCTCCATTGATCGATTTCTTATCCACAGCGCCCCTCCATACACAGTAAATATCCACATACAAAGCCAACTCTTTGAATTCATATATCTTCAATCCCCTTACATTCACCCTGCTCTAATTCGTGCCTTCTATTCCAATCTCGGGAAGGACGAAGATGGTGACCTAGTCTCAAACATCAATGGAGTTCCAATTCTTTTAGATGAGGAACACATGCAACTCCTCAAAAAACATCCACGAAATAGGGTAGATATTTCATTTTACACTAGAGAAGAAGGTGCTTTATTTGATGAACAACTTATTTTCAACCAAATTGGTATTGGCGAATTTTTTGCTAGTCTGGAGCATCGTCGCCCAACCATTACGAACATGCTCCCGGAATATCGCCTAATATTTTATTTCATAACCCGAGTTCTTAAACCACGCAAATTCAATCATACGACTCTCTCTCATGAGGATTTAAAACTCATGCACGCAATTATTACCGGGGCTCGCATCAATTGGTGCCAGTTCGTCATGACTCACATGTATGATGCAATTGGGGATGATAAGCCACTCCCCTATGCTTTTGTCATAATGGCTCTTTTAGGTATCGACACCTCCGTCGGTCCTCACAAAAAGGCAATAAAACATTGGGAAATTCAAGAATCTTCGTTTCCCTATATCGGTGAACATCCGGCTCCTCCTCCAACTCAAAGACGTCGTCCTCAGGCTCCGTCCGATGCTACCCGCCAAACCATGTCTGAGCAACTTGCCTCCTTTTCCACATCCATATCTCGTATTGATAGGAATGTCACCCGATTATCCCACGAGCTTCATGGATATTTTGACCACGTCCGCTATCCCTATGCCCAAGTTGTCCTTCCGGAAGAAGTGCCGGATGCCGAGGCGGATGTTAATGTTGACAATGAATAATATTTTTTTTGTATCGGTTGAATAATATTTTGTCTCTTTTTCTTGCCTTATTATGTATTTTCAATATTGTTTCCTCAATAAAAGTTTATCATTTTTTTGCTAATGTCAAAAGGGGGAAGCATAAGGGCTATGCACACTAATACATATTGGCACAAATTAAGGTGGAATTCATAAATTGAGGGGGAACTCATTCATAAACTTATATTCTTGTCTTGGATTTTCATTATCAATTATTTAATATGCATATCCCAATATTGGTTTGCCATTATCAAAAAGGGGGAAATTGTTGAAACACGTTCTCAAGTTGCTAAAACTAAACGTGTGTTCATCTTTGTAGGTTTTGATAAATGACAAACCGGCGCGCATGGAACATTGACATATGCCGAAGTCCAAGCACAAGAGAAACAAATAACAAGATCAAGTAAAGCAACAAAGTTATAGAATGAGTCATTTTATATTGTGATCTTGATCCGACAATAGATTCAAGACTTGGCTTCTCTCGTAAAATCATTTTCATCAAACCATGCATCTTTGATTTAAAACAAAATGATTTTCAAACATCTTCATTTTAGCCAAAATGATATTTAAACATGTCTTTCAAATCTGGGCAAAAATAATTGATTATGTTTTTCTAAAAATCGATTATGTTAAGACAGTGTAAACCGGAATTTGCAAAACAACAAAATAATCAATTATGTCTTTTCTGATAATCGATTATGTTAAGACAGTGTAAACCGGAATTTGCAAAACAGCAAAATAATCGATTATGTCTTTTCTGATAATCGATTATGTTAAGACAGTGTATAACCGAAATTTTCAAAACAGCAAAATAATAGATTATGTCTTTTAGGTAATCGATTATGTTAAGACCGTTGCCAAAGTATTTTTAAACGCTGAAAGATAATCGATTATGCACAAGGCAATTATCGATTATGCTAGCATAAAATCAGCGTCTGATTATTAAACATTATCAGGTAATCGATTATGCGATTTGAATAATCGATTACTCTGCTTAAAATCTGCATATGATTTTTGAACGATTTGCAGATAATCAATTATGCTAATCAGATAATCGATTATCCTAGCACAAAATCAGCAATTAGTGATTGGCAATTAAGCAACGGTCTTGGTGACTTTGAGAACTATAAATACACCTCAAAATCACTCTTTTATGCACAACAACTGATTACATTCTTGCATAAGCTTACATACTCTAATATCAATCATTTTATATTCATTTCATAGTTTTTGAGAGCCAAACTCTTGACGAAGTTGTTGTGTTCTTGAGCATACTTGTTTACACATATCTACTCTTCAAGAGAGTTCTGTTTAATACTTGTTTACTCATATCTACTCTTCAAGAGAGTTCTATTTAAGTGAGTGCTAAGTGTTTGCATACACTTGAAGGGAAGTTCTAATCCCTTGTTATAAGAAGGAAAGGTTAGTTCCTTGACTTGAAATCTTAAGGTGAGGTATCCTCGAGCAGGTTGAAGTCTTGTAGAGTGTATATCTACAAGCAAGTGTAACGGTTTGATAGGCACCCGTAAGCTTAACGGAGTTAGTGTAAAACTCGAGAGAGTCTCTCGGGGACTGGACTAACCACAAGTTGTGGTGAACCAGTATAAATTCGGTGTGTTCTCTCCTTACTACTTTAATTACTGCACTTACTTTATTCCTGCAATTTTAATTCCGCAAATTTACCTTGATTTTTATTAAGACGCTATTCACTCCCCCCCCCCTAGCGTTAAGCGTATATTCTAACATATTTTTGTCCAGTTTTATGAGTAGTATTAATAGCACACTTTACTGTTTTAGGTTAAGTTTTGATGTTTTGAACAGCAGCTGCGCTCGTGATCTTTTATATTAGCCTATTTAGGCAACATACTATTGTAATTAGAGTGGATTCGAGTAGATTTAGCATATAGTTAATGATTATGTTCATCTCTTCAATTATCTTTGCTTTTTCTACTTCTTCCATGTCTAACTAAACCCATTAGCTAGGGTTGTGGCTCAACCCTAGTGTGGGTAATTAATGGGTATCTTTGCCTAATACTTGGATGTTGTTCGGTGTTCGGTATTAGGTTTGTGTGAATATTTTCACTTTGATTTGGTGGTTGCAAACATTAAGTCAAGCTTCACAGGTCTTGACTCTTCTTAATAAAGAGAGTGTATTTCCTCACATTCAACCCAACAAGGATTTGGGATGGACCCATGAGAATGGTAGTCCCAAGTAACGGGCTAAACCTCGAGGGAGTAATTACCCTACGTGAACCTTGTGTTTCTTGGGCAAATTGGCCTACCTAATTTGTGTCGAGAGAGTAAATTGGGAAAAATCAATCTCTCTACTGAGAGGTGTAAGAGCGAGTGATAAAAGTGCAACGGTTATCCATCTTCCCCATAATTAGCATCCTTGTGTTAAAATTCTATTCTCATTGATTATCCTCGTAGGTGAGTGGCACAACCCTAGTGCATCTATAACAATGGTGAAAGAGTGCCCAACAACGATATGAATGATGTGATGATCCGATAAACGTTCTATCGGGGTATAAATACAACAAACAAATGCATTTTTAATCAATTGTCCGGTGGTAATTTTATGAAGCTTCCATACAACAAAGCTTGTGATGTTATTGACGAAATGGCTGACACTTCTTCTACATGGCAAAGCCGGGCTAATGTCACTCAAAGTGATCCCAATGTTATGCACTTGCATAAGGAGTTGCATGATTACGGTCAAGCCATCGCCGAACTTACAACAACTATGAACCAATTGGCGAAGGCGCAATTTCAACAAGTTCAAAATCCGCGCCAAGTCAATGACATGGAGGGAGTGAGTATGCTAAAAAGAAGGCAAAGAGGGCAACAACAACAACCTCCAGAAAATTTTTGACAACTTTGATGATCGCAATGGTGGTTATTCGAATGAGTGTTATGATGACAAAAGTGAAGAGGTTCAATATGTGAATAATTACCAAATTAATAGAGGTAATCAAGGGAACCAATAATGGCGTCCTCAAGGGAACAATTGGGGAAATCAACAAAATAGTGGGAATTGGAAAAGCAATAATCATGGAAACAATTGGAATAATCAATGAAATCAAGGCAATTGGGGTGGCAACAAAAGAAATTGGAACAACAATGGCAGGTGGAACAACAATCAGGGAGGAAACCAAGGAAATCGGAGGCAAGGCTTCCAAAGGCACCCAATGTACCAACAACCGAACAACCTACCCCCATTCCAATCTGAAGGGTCTAGTTCTTCAAGCAATGATATAGGTAGAATTGAGACTATGTTTGAGAAAATGATGAAGAAGAACCAAGACACGAATGCCCAACTAGCCTCCCATAATACTTCGATCCGAAACTTAGAAGTGCCACTTGGGAAATTCTCTTAACACTCTCCCCAAGGGTGCTCTACCGAGTGATATGGTAGTGAACCCAAAGGGTGGGAACAATAACCATGTGATGGTAGTGACAACACATAGCAAAGAGGTGGTGAGGTGCAAACCTCTAGGGGTAATCAAGTTGTGAACGATGAGGAGGAATTGCAAGAAGATAATGCTCCATTTGTGGTTGATTATATTGTTGGTACTTGTGTGAGAAACTTCTCGGTTACGTTTGTTTTCGGGAAAGTTGAAATCCAAGTGGAGTGGTCATTTTGAAGTGGTTGGTGTTACGTCTTTATGTGCTATTGACCTCAAAAGAAGAATGGTGAAGTGTTCCGGGTAAACGGTCATAGGGTGAAGCACTATTTGGGAAAATTTGATGATAGCCATGCGGTGGCACTTTTTCACTTGAAATGATTATGATGGTAACATAAGTCGTGCCACAACGTTAATCAGGCGCTTCTTGTGAGGCAACCCATATCGTTTCATTTTCTTTGTTTTTCTTTTGTAGAGTAGGATTTTTGAGCTGATAGTTTGTGGAGTGTTGCAGGGATAGGATTAAATCTGTGGAAGGAACAAATGGAAAATGCACAGTCTCTGTCCAGTGCCCATGCGGCCGCACCACCATTCAGTGCGGTCCGCATGGGCTTGATTGACTAAAAGAATTAGCTCAAGGAAGTACCACGCAGCCCCATGGCACATTTATGCGGTCCGTGATGGATTAGGTGAAAATGGCCACTCTCTGCTAAAAGTTTCACGTGGCCGCGGACAAAGCCAGGCGGACCACGTGACAATGGCCAGAAAAATTAAGTCTCTGAAGTTTACCCACGCGGCCGCGGACAAAACCAGGCGGATCGCGTGAGAAATGTGCATCAAGTACAAGGTGAAAAAACCCTGCGCGGTCCGCATGCCACTTTTAAGCGGCCGCGCAGGTAGGTGAGTAGAGGGCCATGCGGTGGTCTATAGATAGACAACAAAGGCATCCTTCTACCCTTTTAGCAAAATTTCTTCCTGAAGCTATCTCTTTACTGTTCGTCCACGCACTTATGCATTTCATCTCAACCTCTTTATTTCCTGGTAACATTCCAAATTTCTTGTGGATTATTAGTGAATTTCTTAACTATTGTCATTACATTTTGTTAGTTTAACTTCTTAATTTCTATTCTTCCTTGTAAAAATTGATTTGGCTAGTTTCTTTAGTTTCTATTGTTTCTCTTGTTCAAACATGGGCATAAAGTGATAATTCTCAACTTAGTAGGGACAAAACTTAGGATTTTTCATGATGAAGTGTCGACGTAAATGAAAAAATTGCCCTACCCTGCCCGTCTACCCTACGCGGCCACACGACCTTTTTGTGCGGTCCACGTGAGTTTACCTATCTCCTAAGGAACCCTCTGTTGCGCCCGCGTGGTCATTTTGGTGCGATCCGCGTGGTGCCTTGTGCAGCCGCGGTCCAAAATCAGGCAGACCACATGGATGGTCTATCAGAGGCCTTGAATTTTTTGGATTTGTCTTGTGCGGCCGCGGTCAAAAACCAGGCGGACTGCGTAGCTTGAGTTTCAGAGAGTTGAAATTTTTGGTGCTGTCCTGTGCGGATCGCGAACAATTCTTTGGGTTCCGCGACATCCCTGTGCAGCCACGAGCCTTAATAAAATGCGGTCCACGTGACCTGATATGAGCATTGAATGCTGAGGCTATGTTGCCTGTGCGGACCGCATGACCTTTTTGTGCGGTCCGCCTCAGCCTTGTCTGCAACACAAGTTGTTCAATTATTGGATCTTTTAACTATGCATTTCTTCTGTGCTTTCACTAACAATGTTAGATGTGACTCTTTTGCAGACAATGCCTCCAAAGAGTAAAATAACAACGTAGTGGTAAGGAAAAATAACAGGCAAGCGGTGGGGCCCCTAAAGTAAACACAGTTTTGAGAGTACTCAAACTCTCCGCCAAGGAAAAAGAGGATATCAGGAGAACTAGAAAGATTATACGGGAGGTAGAGAAGGCTGCCAATCATTCTTCTGGCGGTGAGTATTCCCCTTCCCCGAGTTTGAATCCAGATTCCATATCCTCACGGATGTCCATCGAGGTACCAGTGCTAGTATGATCATCATCTCCTGAGCATGAGTAGAAAATGTTGCCACTTCCATGAGGCTAGTAAACAGAATACTCAGGGAGTCGTCTAATGAGTCCGGGGCTGAGAAAGAAGCTGATGAAGAATATTCCACCTCCCCCAGCATATCATCATAAGGGGAGGCTAACGCTGGTGAGCCACAGATTGGGGGGCTCGAGATAACCAGAAAAAAAGAATTGTAGGAAGACAGATTCTTGAATAAGGTTGCCTTTCACATGTATAGAACATGGTGGCCCAAAAGAAAGCTGATAATTGAGAGGAGATTCATTGTGGCAGATTTTCTCCCTCACAACCCTCACGTACATGCTTAGTTCCATAGGAGAGAGGGTTGGGGCTTCTTTACGGAGAGTGAGGATATGGCCAACGAGCACATGGTGAAGGAATTCTATTGCAACATCCACCACATGGTAAAGGGTGCAACAGCTACGAAGGTAAGGGACAAGGTGATTCTTTTTTATGGGAAAACATTGAATGAATTTTTGTGGTTTGCTGAGCAGGACGAGTCTCAGTATCTGGAGAAACTGGCACTTAAAGAAGAGGTTCGCCCGTGGTTAGTCAGGATTATTTCAGCTTTAGGTACAGTTCCTGAATGGCTAAAGGCACCGGCAAGAATTTTCAGAAACACCCTGAACTTTGAAGCAAAAGGGTGGTTATCATTTGTGTGCGACAGACTCGACCCGTCAAATCATGAAAAATTTGTGAAAATTGAAGGTGATGTCCTAGTTGCCTCCATTATGGCCAGTTTCTTGTTAAATGTGGGTAACATAATGCAGAGGGTAATTTCCAAGGTGGGGCATGACACTCAGCAAAACTACCCGTTCCCCAACACCTTCACCATGTACTTCACTGACATGAAAGTGAAGAAAAAGAACTATGATATTGAGGTGCCTCCGGTGGGTTCCAACTCATGGTATGATCAAAAAGGCCCGGAAAACCCAAAAGGCTCCAGGAAGGGGCAGGCATCGGCTTCTACTGCAACTAGCCAGTCTGATGAGCCAGGTGCAATTAAGCTTCCATCAAAGCCCACCACTGAGGTATTGCACCCGGGCTCGTCTTCAGCCCTGCCTTCTACTTTTGCGGAGCCGGTAATCCCGGTGTCCAAGACTCATAGATTCAAAGCTCATCAGCAATCTCAGTCTCTTGTTAGTTTGGACAACTAGGTGTCGGCAACAACATCCAAGTTGTCAACATTGACTATGGCTGTTGAGGCTCAAATGGAACCAGTGACGGTTGAGGTCCCTGCTTCGATCCAGGAGACTTTGAAGAAAATCTTGGAAAACCAGGTAGCTATAATGAAGAAGCAGGATCAGCTGGAGAAAGCAGTCGGGGAGCACAGCAAGGCACTGAAAGAATTGGCCAAGGAGCACAGAAAAGCTTAGAAAAGATAGAGCCTCAAAGGAGTCCGTGAAAGAGTTGCGGAAAGAAGGTTATAGACTCTATGCCTATCAGATACCCCTGGATTTGCTATTTGGGGGTCGTTGTGATGAGGCAGCAGCAGCGCAGCAACAGGTGGAGGTTAGCAACCCCAGAAGGAGATAGTTGATTTCCCAACACCAAAGCAGCAACAGGCTGGGGACCGATCTGAGGTCCCCGCCGGTACAGAGGACACAGGAGCCATTGAGAAGCAGAGAGTTGTTGATAAGGCTTAAGGGGCCACTACTATATCCTTTCCCCTATTTTTATGCTTTATTTGATAGTTAGCATTGGGGATAATGCTAGCTTTTATTTCGTGGGGGAGTGGCCCTACATTTTGATTTGGATGACTGTATATATATTACTTACTATTTACTTTAAGCAGATTCGTGGTGTAGATGGTTTGTATATAATTTTGAATTCTGAACTCCTTTAGTTCTATATCAATTTCTCCTATGTATATATTCATTTGGTTCTCATTTGAGTTTTCTTGTTATCTTCATTATTTTCGTAAAATTTTTCATTATAGCGCAAGGTTAGGCTCGTAGCCTCCTTTTTGGTTTTGGTTGATGTTGAAATAAGCCTTTGGTTTTCTTAATGCCTCGGTTCTTTCCAAGGGTAGCTCGACAACGTTTTTAAGGGTTGAGTCAATTTTGTTCTGTTTCTTTTTGATTTTCAAGCTTTTTGTAGTTAAGAGTACCTCAGGCAAAGTCTCACTTGGGCCTAGAAATTTTGCCTTCGATCTTATGGTCAAAGACATCAACTTGTGTTTATGAGGGTTAAAGTCGTAGCCTTGACAGTCTTGTTGGCCAAGCAATCATCATATGGTCGTGTGGGGCGATTGTGTGTTTAAATCGTATCTAAGGTCGTTGTGGTCCTTGACTCCGTCTTTGGCAATCCTTGAGTATATGTATGGTGAGAACTCGAATTGTGAGCCCAAGTGCCGCGCAGATGGTTAGAACTTTCCCCGAATGTTTGTTGAGGCGAAATCGTGGGTGCAACTTGATTTGAGATATAATTGTACGCTATCCTTGATAAAAAGTGTTATCTTGATTTATATCATGGCCTACTAATTTAATGATCCCTAGTTCACCCTTTTGAGCCTAAATCCTTATTCTTTCATACACCAAGTTACAAACCTATATCCGTTCTCAACTAGACCTTCTCTTGGCACCCAAAAATCCTCCCTTGGTTATTGGCAATTGCATAAGTTTGGGGGGGGAGACAAGAAAGGAAATAAAGTGGTATAAGGTACAAAAGGAAAAGAAAAGACAGGCAATGAAAAAGAGAAAAACACAAAGTAAAAGGAAGTAAAAGAGAGAATAAGAATCATAAAGGGAATCAAAGTACAACAAAAAGGTTAAAAAGGTTGAAAAAGTATAAAAAATAAGAAAAAGGGTTGTTTTGAAAAACAAAAGAGTGACAATGTGTCTCTCCACCCCCTTTGAAGAGGTGAATTGCATGTTTGAGTCAAGAAAGTGTGCCAAAACGAAACAAAACAAGCGCTTAAGAGAAGAATAGACTCATTAGAACAATTGCATATCCTACCCGTACCTAAAAGCCTTAGCAATAAGTCCCCAAAAGCCCTACATGATCTTGAATTGAGAAAAACCTACATTAGATACATGAAGGGCAAGCATATGGTACTTATAGCCGGACTTAAGGTCTCTTCTTTGGGAGTGTTGAGTGAGAGACCTTTCCACCTCGATTTGTTTGCATATATTCAAAAAGGTGAGGTTCATATAGGGAGAGTCGATGATGTACGAGTTTTGGTTCCACAATGACCAAAGTACTTGAGAAAACGTCTCCATAATGATATGTGTCAACTCTTGAGGCTCATGTGTCACACTTGATCCTCAAGTTCGCAAAGTTTAAATTTGTTAATGATGCATTTACGTTGGAGACAATTGTTAGTCCCAAGTAAGGGTCGTTGAGAATACATTAAGGCAAAGAGGAATTACTGGGTCATTTTCCAGAGGGGTGTGTCTCATTTTATTTACTTGAGGACAAGCAAAGGTTTAAGTTTAGGGGAGTTGATAACTGTGAATTATACATGATTTATGCCATCTTACCTTAGCTTTCTGCATAATTTGCCTTTGATTAGTCCTGAATTACTTACAAGTTGCTCTTAATTGCAGGATTGAGAGACAAGATGATTAAAATCACAAATCAGATCAAGAAGGAGTGAACCCTGCAAGTGACAAGAATATGACAAAAAGTGGGAATTAAGAACTTGCTCGGACCGCACTATTTTGATGTGCGGCCGCGTAGGAATGATCAAAGACTTACCAAGCTACCCTGCCTCCTGCGCGGTCCGCCTGTTTGTGGATGCGGCCGCATGGAAAGAGTTCAGAGAGATGGCATTTTAAGGGAAGACCCACGCGGGCCGCATCCATTTTTATGCAGTCCGAATTGATGAAGATTCATAGGCCGTGCACCAAAAGAAGGCGGTCCACGTGGGCTCAAGTTCAGAGAAATAACACTTTGCCAATTCCTCTTGTGCGGTGGTACATCACTTTCATGCGGTCCCCTTGATCCACCTACGAGGCCGCAATGCATTTCCATGCGGTCCACTTGCCAAGACCTATGCAGCCGCGATGCATTTTGATGTGGTCTGTATCTCTTATCCAGAGGCAACTGAAGTGAAGACACCATGTCTTATGTAGTCGCCCGACATTTTTGTGCAGTCTGTACCAGACCCTCAGGGGTATTTTTGTCCAGTTTTCCTGAGTAGTATGAATAGAACACTTTAATATTTTAGGTTAAGTTTGGATGTTCTGAACAGCAGCTACGCTCATGAGCTTTTATATTATCCTATTTTAGGCAACTTCCTATTGTAATTAGAGTAGATTCGAGTAGATTCAGCATGTAGTTAATGATTATGTTCATCTCTTCCATTATCTTTGCTTTTTCAACTTCTTCCATGTCTAGCTAAACTCATTAGCTAGGGTTATGGCTCAACCCTATGTGGGTAATTAATGGGTGTCTTTGCCTAATACTTGGATGTTGTTGGGTGTTTGATATTTGGGTCGTGTGTATGTTTTCACTTCGATTTGGTGGTTGCAAATATTAAGTCAAGCTTAGTGGGTCTTGACTCTTCTTGATAAAGAGAGTCTATGACCTCATTCAACCCAACAATGATTTGGGATGGACCCATGAGAATGGTAGTCCCAAGTAACGGGTTAAACCTCGAGAGAGTAATTACCCTACTTGAACCTTGTTTTGCTTGGGCAATTGGCCTACCCAATTGGTCTCGAGAGAGTCAATTGGGAAAAATTTTTCTCTCTACGAGAGGTGTGAGAGCGAGTACTAAAAGTGCAACGGTTATCCATCTTTCCGTAATTTGCATCCTTGTGTTAGAATTCTATACTCATTGATTATCCGCCTAGGTGAGTGTCACAACCCCGTTGCATCTCTCTTATTGGTTAAACATAGCATCAATCATCTTAGCTTAATTTTAGTTCATAATAGTAGTTGATAATTGTAGTGCATAACTATATAAAGAAAAAACTAATAATGAAAGAAGACCAATTTGAAGCTAGAATGCATCTCTAAGCCATACAATAACTCATCTCCAACTTGAAGATCCCTGAGGAATTTCGACCCCAATATACTATTGGGTTATTAGTGTCGCGCCCACTCTTTCTTCGAATTGAGTTCGACCCGATCACATATCGGTATTTAGATTGGCTTCTACGTAAACTTTTTTTTCAGGCCATTGTTCAAATAGCACTACACCCTCGAGTTCCTCTATTGTTGTTTTAATGTTTTCTTCGGGTTCTTGAATTACATCAGGTCTTGAGTCTAAATCCGTTTTTTCAGTTGAAGTTTGATTGTTGACGCCTCCAACTGTTTCCTGTAATTACTATTTCTCATTACTCGCGGTACTCGTATCTATTACTACGTTGATACTCCTGGCTGTTAGTTGATCCCATCGAATTCGACATATCCAATAGAGTTTGTAAACAATGAAGAAGCATTCTTATATACCTTCTTATGTTTAAGATGGAATTTCCCAATAGGACCCCTTTCTACCTGAATCTGGCAAACTTGTTGAACCACTTGTAGGAAGCCTTCTTGATCAGTCCAGAAATCTAACAATCAGAAAATATTTCTAACTTTAGAAAAAAATATAAGAAATGTTATTTTATTATAAATAATATAATAAATATAATTATGTACATAATATAGTTTATTATTGCAATATTATGTAAAGTGGCTTTAAATGCAAATATAATTATGCACAAATAAAGGAAAATACTATGAAACATATACGTGGGTGCAAAATAAATTTGGATGATTAAGTCATCATAAAATATTTTAAAGGGCTAATTAATACATATTCAAGTAATTTAAATGCAAGAAAATTAATTTCAAAGATTTAAATGCTATGCAAAATTATGAAAAATGCTTCTATGACTCTTGCAAATTGGTGACGATGAAGGAATGACATTTTAGAAGTATATATGACATTTATAAAAATATGAAGGCAAAATTGGATATCAATACGCATGTGTTTCTTAAATATGTGTTTTAGCTGATCCATCCTTAATATAAGATATTCAGTGTATGAATAGAAATAATGTCTCAACTTTGGGCTATCCATGTCAAAGCATAGAAGGTGCGTTCAAACAGAAAATACCGGGCCTTTAAGGTGTAAACCGCTAGCTCAGATAATATATCGCTTTCTCTTTCCTCCAAGTTTCGTCATGTTGTCCCAAAATGTAGCCAAAGGCTCCATCCAATACAGATAAATAAAGCAGTAGACGTCTTCCTGATCCTACCGGGACCAACACGAGAGGTTTAGATAAATACTCCTTGATTTTGTCGAAGTTCTATAAAACAGCTAAGCTAGTTGAGGTTTCCTGGAAATCTCATCACATCCTTCTTATTCTTCGGTGGTGGCAAGTGTGGATAACTTTGATTTATGATGAACCTAACTCAATACCTTGGCAGCTTATGATGAAGCCTAGAAACATTACACCAGGGACTTCGAAGGCACATTTTGCATGGTTGAACTTCAAGTTGTATTTTTGAAGTCTATCAAAAAATTTCTCTTGGTCTGGTATGTGATCTAAACTCCTTTTAGATTAGATGGTAACATCATCCACGTAAACCTTACTTCGTCCTCCACGTCGAAAGAATACAAAAACTGGCTCTAGAAAGGGAAGCTCTCAAGAATCTAACTACTGAATGGTCCATCCACCATCAAGGGTAATTTCTAACAGTGATTCTAAGTTAATTTCAATTCTCCAACACCTTAATTAACGATGATAAATCCTTCAATTCATGAAATGTTAAATTGGGACATCATTGTTGAGAACAAATACCCTAGAACTCTAACTCAGGAGGATGAAGCATCAAAAGGTAATGTCTTCACCCTCTAATTGATTATACAATTGGATTAATTATTATTCTCTAAGTTCATGAGATATGAGTTGATGGGTTTGATAGAAAAGCATGAACAATTATAGGTTTAGGTTGTTGACTATTTATTAAGGGCGTTGTTTAACTTATGGGTGATGAAGAATTGTATTGATTATAGCAAATTGAGATTTTAGAATTTATCTAGGAGTAATAGAATCTGTTGGTGGATGTAGAAGCACCACTGATGAGGGTTACGAGGCTTTACGCCTATAAAGTGTTTGACGAAATGTCTAAGCGACCAAAACATTGAGTATTATTACTAATATGGAGTCTCTTTGACTTGTATTGCTATACATTAAAGCTGAAAGGCTTGGAAATTGTCACGACCCACATTTTTCACCGTTAGAACCGTGACGGATCCAACATTGTACTCGTTGGAAAGCCAATGTTTTAGGATATCTTACATTTTTCCTTTATCTTTCATATATTGAAGACTTAACAAAATAAACCTGCAAAAGTAAATGTAGAAGAACACATTTTAAAAGGTTAACGTTATGCCATACCGAAAACAGAAATAAAATCCACCCATAACTGGTGTCACAACTCACAAACTGTCTACGAACACTACAAATAATAGTCTGAATGAAATGTCTACATCTGTCTCAAAGGTAGATAAAACGGAAAATGACATAGGATAGAAGGGGACGCAAAGGCTTGCCGGATGTTTGCATGACTACCTTGGAGCTCCAGTACGCAGTGAAAGCAATTAACCTCATGATCAGCCACTAGCAATATCAACACTGAAAGTGCAGAGTGCAGCATCAGTACAAGCGGCCCTATGTACTGGTAACTACCAAGACTAACCTTGATGAAGTAGTGACGAGACTACGGCGGGGCATACAATATATACAACATGTAACGGTTTATACTAAACATAAAGGAAATGCACAATGTAATAAAGTAATAACTGCATTAAATAAATACGGAACCCAACTGTTCTACTATTATTCGGCTATAACTAATCCTTAATGATGTTTCAACATCACAATAAAGGACCTCACTGATATGAACCCATAAAAACAACTGATGCGACGTTCATCCTTGCCCCTCACATAAACAACAACAATATCAATATTCACCCTTAATCCTCCTTGTTTTGGCGTGCAACCCGATCTTACCTGTCCACCATTATTTCTCTTCAACACATACCACCCATATTCTCTTGTTGCAGTGCACAACCCGATCGCACTTGTCCACCCTTATTTCTCCTCAACACATATAATCCTTATTTCTCATGTTGCGACGCGCAACCAGATCCTACAAGTCCACCCTTATTACTCCTTATTATGGCATGCAACCCGATCCTACAAGACTATCACATTCACCCTTATTCTTCATGTTGCGACGTGCAACCCAATCTCAATATATATAAATCAGCACCTAACACAAAAATAAAGACAAGTATTCACCAATTAGTTCAAATCATCAATAATACTTATATCTCAATCCACACAATGGAATATCACTATGATTACGAAACTTCACCAGTGTAAAATACTCAGTGAGACCAACCAAGGTGTACCATAAGGCACCAATAAACCAATAAAGACGAATAGAGCAATGAAAAGGGTGAAACAATTGAATACTTCAATAAAGAGAGCAATAATTAATTTGAAGCAATTAGACATGGAAACAATTATGAACAAATAGCAAATAAGACAACAAATAGTATAACAGGAAACGGGGAAGGGAACAAGCAAAAAATTGTAATTTGGAGGTGCATAGGTGCTCGTCACCATACCTACATGCAACACACAAGGAATTTCATATAGAAAATAAGACGGGGATTCCTATTCCCTCAAGTCAAGGTTAGACAAACAATTACCTCAAAACAACGGGTATTTAAAAGCTTAATCACTATTTTGCCTCTCGATTGCACTAAGAATTAACTCGTATCTAGTCATATTTAACACAACAACATTAATAAATACTAAACAATTCAATTCCAATGTATAATTATAGGTTTTCTACCATTTCTCCAAAAAGTCAAATCCCAACCGCGGGCCCCCTTCATCAAAATTCAAAGTTTAGACCAAAATCCAAATGCCTATTCACCCCTGATCCCGGATATGCAATTTTTTTTTTTAATCGGACCTCAATTTGAGGTCTATTTCCCCCAAATTTCGAAATTCCCAAATTCCACCAAAAATCACCCAGTTTTGCTTGAAAATCCCTAGATTTTTTATGAAATCTTGCAAAAAAAGATAAAATAGATTGAAAGCGTTGAGCTGGAAATCACTTGACTATGATTCAGAGAAGTTTAGTACATTGGAAAATAGCCTAGGGAGATCTAGTTTAAGAAAATAAAAAATTGGGTGAAAATCCTGTCTAAGTCCCAACTTGAATGCTGCATATGTTGCAATTTTGACTAAACTTCGCATTTGCGAAGCTCACAAATGCAAGGAAAGTATCTCAATTGAGAACCCACTCACATTTTGCTACTTTCGCAAATGCGAAGGGAAGTTCGTAATTGTGAACCTTATCCTACGCAAATGCGCCTAAAAGATCGCATTTGCGACTAGTCCCTTCCCAGCTTTTACTTCGCAATTGCTAAGGGTTCTTCGCAAATGTGAAGATTGTTAGCCGATGTACTCTTCGCAATTGTGATGAGTTACTTGAAATTTCAACACTGACAGGCCTCGCAACTGCGAATTCTAGTCTCACAATTACGAGATCAGAGGCCAACACCAGAGCTGAGACCTGAAACATTTTTTTTCCTAAGTCTAATACATCCTGTGACCTATCCAAAACTCACCCGAGCCTTCGGGGCTCCAAAACAAGAATGCACACAAGTCTAAAAACATCATTAGAACTTGTTCGTGTGATCCAATCACCAAAATAATATCTTAAACAACGAATTTAGCACCAAAACTCATGAATCTCACAAGATAGTTTAAAATTCTATTTTCTCAACCAAGGTCCAATTTGTATCAAATCTCTTCCGTTTTTCAGAAAAATTCACAGTTATGACTTAATTACAATGTCAAGTCTATACTGTGCTCCGGAACCAAATACATGCCCGATACAAACGGGATTACACACTATTTCTTTTCTAAAAATGCTTGTATATTCCAACAAATAATTTTCTTCAAAAAATCATTTCTCGGTCTAGGGACCTTGAAATTCGATTTCGGGCATACGGCAAAGTCCCATATTTTACTATGGACCCTATGAGATCGACTGAACATGTAGACAGGTCCGTTTGCCCAAAATTTTGACGAAGTCAACTTAATTCTATTTTAAGGGTAAAATGTTGAATTTTCACAAATTTTCACATAAAGGCTTTCTGGATATACGCCCGGACTGCGTGCGCAAATCAAGGAGAGACAAAAGGAGCTTTTTATGGTCTGGAAACATAGATTATATTTTTAAAACAATATATGACCTTTTAGGTCATCTAGTAATTGTGGTATTATACTTAAGAGCCGGAAGTTAAGGTATGTGAAGCTAACTCTCTATGTTTGGGAATGTTAATTATTCTTCCTACACTACGTTTCATTTACAACGTTTCTAATTGCCTCAGAAATATAGTCGAACGTATTTCTTTGAATAGTTACAGAACTTCTATTCTCTTGCCTTACAACCCGTTCATAGCTTTCATTCTAAATGTTGTTAGCTCAATGCGCAATCAATAAATACTTGGGTTTGATGCCCATGAGTTTCAGTCTAGATTTCTCAAGATGTCATATGCAATTGAAGTTTTACTTTCTATAATTAGTCCAAGAATACATGTCTCAGTCTAGTCCTATTTAGTACCCTAGTATCATGTAACTCAATATGATTTAGTATTTAAATATTTCATTTACAGTATGATTCTCACATCATGTATTTTAATCCTTGAATGTTGAACACCTGTATTTGGGACCGAGGCCGTATTTTATATGTTTTATGCATATTCGGGCAGAAGGCCGTAGGTTATGATTTATGCATATTTGGGCTTGAGGTTGTCGTTGATGCTTTATGCATTTTTGGGACTGCGGTCATAGTTATGTATACGTATAATTAGGTCTTAGGCCATAGCTTATGCACATATATTGGGCCCGATGCCATAGTTTATTCTAATAAACTAGATGATAGTCATTCAGGAGAGGGAGTATTCATATCCTTGCTTTCTTTATTCAATTCAGTTATCAATTATCATTTCAGTTATTATATTAGTTATCATCATAGTTATCAGTTATTGGTTATTAATTATCATTTCAGTTATTATTTATCATTTATCAACTATCAGTTATCATTTCAGTTTAAATTTCAACACTTATCATTTCAGTTATTAATTATCAAGTGTCACTTATCAGCACATTATCAATTTCAACATTTATCATTCTTTCTTTAAGTTTCTTTAGATACTAGTGCGATTCAAATATACGTACGTCCCTTTTACTCGAGGCTTGCATATCACAATGCAGGTAATGATTTACATATAACAATTCGGAGTGCTAAGGTTCTCGTGCCAACTATTTAGTGATCCCCAATTGAGTCGGGCCATTATACTTGCCTTATAATCTTCAGTCTTTTTAATAGTTATATTTTCAGTACTTCATTAGAGGCTTTATAGACTAGAGTAACAGTTAGATAGTGTCATAGACTTTACATGTTAAGCAATATTGGCTACAAATATACTTCAGACTTATCTTAGTGTTTCTACGTGTTAATTTATATCAGTCAGACTTTTGGTGTATCAACATGTGTTAGTTTATCTTCCGCTTTCAGTATGTTATGATATCACATATTGATTCAGCCAACCAGTTGGTTCGCTTGGTCATAATAGTAAGGCATTGGGTGCCATGTTACGTCCAGCCCAAGCTCAGGGAGTGACAAAGCTTGGTTTCAAAGCACTAGGTTCAAGAGTTCTAAGGAGTCAATCAAGCCATGTCTAGTGGAGTTTTATATATATATGTGTGTTGGCCAATATATAAATGGTTAACTACCAAGACATTTAGGATTGTCTCATTTCTTTCTACTCTAGATCGTTCCACAAATCATAAAGCAATAGGCAAACTTCTCTCCCTATCGAGTTCCATATGTATTGGATGCCCAAGTAACGGGAAAGAAAAAATCCAAGGTTCTATTCACCATGATTGCCCATTAGGGTATATTTATAAAGTACAATTTTGTAAAAAAATGAGACTTTGGAGGATGTTGAATGTGGGATACAATTGATAGTAATAAAAAATAGAGCATAACATTACTAGAAAGTACAAAAGCATTTATCATGTTTTGTGGTTATCAGCTTACCTCTGTTACCAGTTACACAGTCTTTTAGTTACTAAGTTAATGGTTATTCACAATGTCAGAATTCAGTTATATGTTTTTCAGATATCCAATTTTTAGTGCATCCAAATTCTAGTGAATTGTGAGTATAAAATTATGCATATGGGTGCTACAATAAAATGTAAGTAAAAGTGATTATAGCAAAATCTTTGCATTTTTTAGGTCTAGATTAAGACCCAAGACTTACCGAAGGTGCAGGAAGTGATTTATCAGTTGATGGTATACTCTGAAGGATAAGTTTGTTCATTATAGTGTATTTTTAAGTGGTTTACCTCCCAGACAACTTTATTTAATTTTTGGAAATGGAGCCACATGTTGGATGATGATACATTAGATGTTAGAACTCATGGTGTAACCGGTTAAGGATTTAACCGCAGGGAGTAAATACTTGATCACTATAGTTTTGGACAAAAAAAGATCCTAAAGGCAGAAGATCTAGGAGTTAGAAATGTTTTGTATTACCAAAGATGTGTTTTCGTATATCTCAAGCATATGACTAGAGGATATGATCTAAAACATGAGAACATAGAGCAATTGATATTGAATTATAGAGAATGATATTAAGTTGTTCAGATTTATTCAAATTATAAGTAGAAAGTACGATGTTAGTAGGTTACTTAAGAAGCAGCTACTATTATTCTGACACAAAAGATATGACAGTTTCCCTTTATAATATATGACTAAATGATTACCCCGGATATTTATAGTCTAATATTATTTGGAAATGTATAGAAAGTTTAGGGTTAGTGATTCCAATTTTTGTTTAAGACATATGACATTTTCCTAAATGTGATCCATGTACATTGTTCAAAAAAAGATAATATGTGACCATACAATAGGGTCAGATGGTGATGGAAGTTAGGAATAACCTCATGCTTTACTTTAGTTATTCAAATCACTACAAGAAAACATGATGCTTGCAGGTGGTTAGCAAAAGGATAGTAGGTAAGTTTTGAATAGATACAGTGAATTAGCTATTCAAGTAGAGCTAGTGGAGATACAATTTGATTTACTTAGCCAGTTTACCAATTTGAAATAACGAATGTGTGTTAGAACCCAAAGATTTTAAGTTAATCCCTAATTATGGCAACAGTAGAAGAAAAAGGGGACCAGCTACATAGTAAGAGAGCAAACTATAGAAGAATAACCTTTAAAAGTTATCAAAAAGGGGTTTCACCAAGATTGATACTGCGAGCATAGTTGTTTACAGTAAAATTGGTAACAATAATTAAATTTATAATTTGACTCTAAATATATTTCATTTATTTTTATACTAGTTCTTAGAGCATTTGATGCTCGGCGTATGAATTTTAACAATGAAATACATGCTAAAATGGGGCAGTAATCAAATCAGGGGGTTTGCTACCCAGGCTTCAGACTGATCGATGAAAGACCTCGAGGTCGGCATCCGGCTTGAGCTCGAGCTTTCGAGGGTAGTTGGGAATAGAGTAGAAATTAAGATATAATTCAAGAAGGATCTTTATGGGAAATATCAAGCAATAAATAAAAAGCAAGTATGAAAGCAATAGATGCAAAGAGTAGCCTCGAACGATTAAGTTAGAGACAAAAGAGAGAGAGATAGATGGAGAGATATTATTGATCATGTGTAGAATGGTTGGAGTTACATCAACCGCTTACAAAGTGGTGTGGATTCCTATTATATAGGAGGGGAATCAAGTGATAGTACAACATATATTAATTATAAAAGCATGGAGATGTGACAGCTAAATGTGACACATCGATACAAGATATTTGTTAGACTTAGCCGCGTACCTTGGGAATTTCCCATTTTGTTCTAGCCTTGATCCTCCTCATCTTTGAGTCGGGCCTCGAAGATGCAACCTATGTCACGAGTTTTTTGACTTCATTCAATGCACGGTCTATTCTTGTTCTTCTAGGTGAAACTATCATTGTCAATTTGGTTCATCAAGAACGTAATAATTACGTTTGCTGGTTTGTTTTCCAAAGACCTCAGTGACCGCGTCATTATCTCATATTAATGGGGGTGTTCTGGCATTGTTTTTCTATCCAAGTGTCTTCATCTACTTATTTTCCCCTTTCTTCTTACCATCATCCTCTATCATTGATCAACATGTTTGGAGTTTGCAGCCTCAACGTCGTTTGGCAGTGCTCCAATAAGTTGTGTTATGGCCTCTTGCCTGAGTTTCACTTTATTAAGCATGATTATATAATTATGTCGATGTCCCTATTTGCTCGTAACGATGACATATGTGGGTCAACTTCCCTTGCTTGTAAAATTTCTTCGAATTATATATCGCTGCTCATAATGGGGATCAGATTATACACTGCTGGTCACCTTCACACCCTGGATCGACATGGCACTCTGCCCTGAGCTAGTATCTTGCACGGCTTAATGTTTCAAGAATTGGATTCTAAGTAGCCATGCAAGCCAGACCGATGCTTGCCAGACATGCTGCCTCTCTAAGGTTCTCTTGGCCAGTGAAGGTCCTCGACCTTTGACGGGCTATGACATTTGTCACAAGAGGTTGACCTTCGAGGGTAGACTAGTCTCCAGGTTTTACCATGTGTGTGCATCCATTTTTTCTGTTGTTTCTGCGCAAAGACCCCTTCTGGAATTTTGTAATTGTATGTAAGAATCCCCCTCCCTCCGAAGGGCCGTTGTAGCCAATGTTTGTGAAATATGAACATATCTTCTTTATTTATGTTTTTGACTTTTTCCATGTTCCTGTATACTCCTGTGCGTTCGCAGAGATTTTAATGTATGCCTTTGTCGACAAACATCAATATTGTTTCTGGCCATTGGTCGACTAAAATTGATCCTTTCAAGCTCATCGTTGTTCTCGGAATCAAGCCTGAAGTGGTCTGATAAATTTGGATCGTCGGGGTCCTCGAGCCTTGTGCAGATAGAGAATCGAAATGGAAGTCAACATCGAGTGCTTGGAGATATTTCTTTAAGCTTTCATGTAGAGAACCTTCGAAGGTGAGTCTAGACAGGTTTTTGTGGGAGGGGTCATTCGTAGTTAGGCAACTTTGTGTGGTCGAACCCTAGTGATAGGGTCTCAAAGTTCTTATTTTTCTTCTCCAGGGAAAACTTTGAGGTCAGGTACCATCTTGGAATTAGAAATGATGTCACTGATACTCTATGGCCTAACTTCTTCTTAATAGAGATCTTCGGGGTCGGGCACGACCTCGTGATCTGTTTCGAGGTCGTATGCCTCTCGGGGCTTATCCTGGGTAGGAAAATTGTTGTTGTATCCCACATATACATGGGGCGGTTCTTGCTTCTTTGGAAGATACCATTATTTTAGATAGACCTCCTTTTTCCTTGGCATAGAGTCCTTCGTTACCTGCTTTAGTTTGCCAATTCTACCATTGTTGTGACTGCTTCATCAGGGCCTGCCTGACAGGGAGGGGAGAGTTCCACTCCTAGTGCTCAGGATCAGCGGGAGTTTACTCTACTGACTATGTCTTCAATAAGAGAGAAATATTTGAGATAGTGAAGAGAGACTGCGGATGTAGTGAGGGGATAGTGTTGCAGCAATTTTACCTGAATGAGAGTATTATAGACCTTGCTGATAGATTGCTGAACTTATAATTGTACCCTTTTGCAGTAGGCCCCTTTCATAAAGACGTCTTAATTTCTACCTAAAGTATCATGTTATCTTGGCACGGATAAATCCGTCAATTTGTTGAGTAGTGTTGATGATGAAATTATTTACGAATAAGGTTGTTCTTGAATTCACGCTTAGTTACCTCGTCAGGTTGTACCGGCTGTTTCTTCATCGAGTCCTACTATCCTTGCGGTGCCGTTCATCTAAGACCTTTGTTGTTGATAATGAGGAAGATGGGGATCGATAGTGGGTCCGTCGATTTGTCCGAGTTCGAACGATAGACATTTTCCACATATAGCTCATGCCATTTCCCGAGGGGTAGACATCGTTAGCAGCGATGTTCAAGCATGTCGGAAGGTTTAGCTCATAGACTAAGTAGCTCGAAGCCTTGTGATTTGGAGCTGACATGGCCAAAGCTCATTTTCTTATTGAGGGTAACCTATTTTAACCGATTCTTTTCGAAGTAAATTAGAAGTAATGGCCTATGATTTTGTTAACAATGGTCGGGCTTCCTCGAGTCATGTTAATTTGGTTGGTGCAGCTGTTTTGGCCTTAGTACACATGTGTTTGACCGGAGCCATTTTAGATACCGAGTGATAGTTTCGGCATCTACATCGAGGGTATGCCCTTTAGGGAGTCTTACAAATGCCTATTGAGCTCTTAAAGTTTTTCATGTGTGTTGAGGTCTTACATTTTTTTCATGCTAGTTGAGGTATTTCAGATTGTCATGCCATTGAGATCTTGCAGTTTTTCATGTCGTTAAGGTCTTACAGTTTTTGTTGCTATGTAAAATAGATCTGGCTAGACTGAGTCTGACAACTTGGGTTCTTACGGCCTCGGGTTTCTTAGTGAATTTCGATTGACGACAGACTCCGAGTCATCGAGTTTTCTTAGGCTTGAAGGATGTTACTCGTGAGCCTACAATTGCCTTGTTGGGGCATTATGAGCACAGATTTATGATCAAGAGGTCGTGCGGGTGCTAAATTGTTGACACTAAGGCTCTGAGTATTTCGGTACGTACTCGATGGGGGGATCTTTGCCGTGAGCATGCTGAATTTTCCTTTTTGGAGTACGAGATACTTTCGGAAAAAATATTCTTTGATTGCTTGGCGTAAATACATATTGTTTTGTTTCCGTGAGCTCGACCTGCGCGGGCATGACTCTTTTGATTGTTTGGCCCAGTACATGATTTCCTATTGGAACTTAGTTTGTCATTATCAGGCCCTTCCAAGAGGACTGCGTCTTCAAGGGGTGGGGGGGGGGGGGGTCGTCCATCATTCGGAGTTGATTGCAAAAGAAGCCCTACAAGCTTGTCGGATCCTCTTTAGGAGGCACGTTGCTCTGCTAAGAACCTTGCTGGTGAGACCTTCTTCGTTGCAGAAGTCCGGCTAAGGGAAAAGACTGTGACGGGTGTCGTTAAGGCCTTAAGATCTTCGAGTAGAGTTAACACTTTCGACCGCCCAGGACAGGTCTGTGAATACAGGTTAGTGTAAAATAACCAATGAGGGAGGTACTTTTATCTTACCGCGAGATGTGCAGGCGATGTTCCGAGGTCTGATATGTCCTTTCTATTTTAGAGCAAGGACTCTATTACAGCACTCTACTGTGTTTAATCGGGCTTTGTGAAGACATTGTTCACTTACCCTTTGACTCTTTCGAGAGTGTAGATAATTGTGGCGGTGATATGTTATATGCCACGAACATTCCCACTACCGCGTGTTGATTCCTACCGACAGTTTTAGTTCCGCCCCTTGCAGGGAATTTCTTCATTTTGGAAAAGGGGAACAACACTGCCATCACGCAGTGCATCCGCGATCGTATGAACAAGACGTCCATGTCGTGCGCCTCCTTTTATAATAGGAGACTTGGCGTTTTGGTATATGCTAGCCATGCTGACTAAGAGAATGGTCTTTCTCCGCGTCATTGCGATCGCCATTTGGAATCTGCCAAAGATTTGAGAGGCAAGCATGATTTGGCCTGTTTGTTCGAGCTGCCTATCATCCTTGGCCCGATAGTGTTGATCGAGCCACCTTTATTCATAAGAATATGTTTTATTTGAAATGGATTGAATGAGGAAGAAGGTTACCAGTGTGTCAGTGTGAGGCCAAGATAATGTCTCGGTGTCTTCTTTGCTGAATGTGTGGGTGTCCTATAGAATATATCCCCTAATCCGCTTTTCTCTGGTGACGAGCATTTTTAGTCTCCTCCTTGTGAGTTCTCGGAGAGTATCTTCACTCCTCAACTATCGTGGTAATACGGAGCGGCCCAATTGCTTCGTTCTTATTGGACGCCTTCCCTACTCGGGAATGAACTTGAATCGTGTTGCTTGACTATTCTCGGCGGTGGTTTTTGTTGAGTGGCTTGGCGTTTTTCCTTCGGCGCTGGTGGCCATCTTTGGCCCCGTGGCCGTGTGCATTATAGAGTTACCACACCAAGCTGTGATTTCTCTAAGATCTATTAGACCGAATTGGTTTAGGCCATTTGACGTCCCTGTTTTTGTTAACGATGAACACGATGTTTGGTATATCAATATTGAAATTGTATGTTAGTGGGCGAGGCACCCTCGCAGGCCTTGTGTCCACATCAAAGGTGGCTATGTTGATGTTTCCTCGAGGATATTGTCCTCGATGAATTCTCCGATTGCGAGGTAGGTTTCATTTTGGGGAATTCCTCCTATCTTTTGCATATGGAAGGTATATTTCCTTGTTTGGCATTGGTTTCTTTCCAAAGAACCTATTTCGGTATATTGAGCCAGAGAGGGCTCCCGGCTGGTCATCCACGACCCCAATTTGCGATAGGTGTCGAATGTGGGCGTCCAAGCAGGTCTCGGCTGGATACTCGATCAAGTTTTGTTTTTGCTGCATTAAATCATCGGCCATTGTTCATTTAGGCTTTAAGTGAAGGTTTGTACCATCCAGAATTTCATTCTCACTTTTCTCAATCTCGGATGCGTCGGGCTTTCTCGTTGTTGCTTTGATGGCACCGTCGTTAGACTTTATGGAGGAATTCCCCAGTATGGTAAGTGATTTTTTGGGTTTGGGAGCTAGGATATGATGATGCACCACGGCCCCATTCGAGAGCGCTTCTCCAAACCTCTTCAATTTGACGAACTCGTCTTTTGTGTCATTGCCTTTTGACCGTGCACGTACAGGCAGTGACGTGTTCGTTGGGATCTTAGGTCCCGTTGCACTTTGGGAGTTCTGTCATGCTGGACTTCTTTGGAATGGGTTTTGGGAAATTGCCTTTGTATGAGCTTCTTCGACTCCATGCCTCTGAAGACCGGGGGTGCACCCAGGATCTAGTCGGCCCTAAATTTATGGGTCTCGGCCTTCTTGTAGTTGGTTGCTATAATTTTCTCGCACAATTCAATCCTTTTGGTGAGATCCTCAAGATTTATTAATATGGCAGGTTTAGGTATCGGCCCATTATTGTCTTATCTCTCAAGTCCCTATTCGTTTGGGGGAGCTATTTCCGGTGTTGCTGCACTAGGAGTCTTTGCGTGGCTTTGTAAGTGAGCGACGATCAAATGTTGTGCTTGCAACATTTCAAAAATAACATGAAGACTAACTTCTTGTTCTTCCTTGGCTGGGTTTTTTAGGCTTCCCATTGGTCGTTATGTTGTATGCTCTTGTCAGTGTGTGAAGTTTCATTGACTTGTTCTGCGTCTTGCGAGTCTGCGTCTGCTAAAATTGGTCCGGACACGTTATCCAGTTTCTGCGATGACGCACCAACAACCGCAACAGCCACGCCGTTTTACCCGTGGTTTTCAAGGTTGTCATTGTCGACTTTATTTACTGGGCCAGATACATTATCCTGAAATCAAAAGATCTTCGACAAGAAAAGAGTAAAAGATAACTTCCAATTTTGTAATGAAAACAACAAGAAAATAATCAGTATTAAATTTAGCCCCATTTACCTATTTACCGTGAAAATGGTAATAACAGTTAAATTTGTAAATAGGACTCTAAAAATATGTGATCTATTTTTATGCTAGTTGTTCGAGCAGTTGATGCTAGGCGTATGAAGTTTAACAATAAAAAATAAGCTAAAATGGGGCAGTACTCAAACCGAGAGGTTTGCTACCCAGGCTTCAGACTGATTGATGAAAGGCCTCGAGGTCGATATCTAGCTCGCGCTCGAGCTATGTAGGGTAGTCGGGAATGGGATAACAGTTGATATATAATTAAACAAGGCTCGTTACGGCCAATATCAAGCAATAAATTAAGACCAAGTATGAAAGTAATAAATGCAAGGAACAACCTCGAGAGAGTAAGTTAGTGAGAAAAGAGAGAGAGAAAAGAGAGAGAGAGAGAGAGAGAGAGAGAAAGAGAGAGGTTATTGATCTTGTGTAGAATGGTTGGAGAAATAGCAACCCCTTACAAAGTTGTATGCATTCCCTTTATATATGAGGGGAATCCAGTTATAGTACAACGTACATTAATTACAAAAAACATGGAGATGAGACGTCTGAAAGTACAAAAGGGGGGGTGAATTGTAGTTAATTAAAAATAACATTAAATAAGTTGACTTAAAACTTTATTAGTCGACTGAATATGGAAATACTGCAGATGGATAGTTTAGTGATAGTTGTGAAGAAGGTAAATGTAGAAATGTAAAGACTCCGGGAATATTTATACTTGTTCGGATTCAAAGTGAATCATAATCCAGTCCCCTTGAATTGGAAGGGATTTCTCTTAAGGTAAATGCTTTTCTTTCGAGTACAAATTCGATCTTTTTCGCACAATCTTCTATCACTCGTTTGATACAATGCCTCACCAGTTGAAATCTCGCTTTTTATCCCTGACTTGTTACACAACAGATCTATCTAGACTACAATGCTTGTTTGCAGTAAATTGAAGAGAGTTATTTTTGTTCAATCAAAGTATACTAAGGTTAAGGTTTCACTAGGAATTTATTTAACATGAGGATGGTGAAGGCTCGTCACCCTAAGGGTTTAGATCCTTGGTAAGAGTTGATTCTTTCCAAGAATAAGGCACTAGTCATTGCTTCAATTGAGATCCTTTTTCTTCGGCTAGAGATATGATTTGAGAGAATTCTTCCTTGATTATTGAGCCTTCGAGTCTTGACCGCTATTGATTAGTTTGTATTTTACCGACATATCTAACATTTAATCCTATACTTTTGGTATGTTTTGAGTGATAAAATCATGTATTTAATGTCATTTACTTCTATTTTACATGTCGAATGTGATTTAGAAGTAATGGTGAAGAAACCAAGTGGAAATAGGTAAAAAGAAGCAAAAACAAAGAGAAAATCTAGGCAGTGGCCTCAGAGGTCGCAAATGCGACCTAATCCTAGGAAGAAGCCAAGAAAAAAAGGGCATTCTTCTCAAATGCGAAGAAAAGTTTGCATTTGCGAACTTAGCAAGAATGGGCAGTCTTCGCAGATGCGACGAAAAGTTCGTATTTGTGAACTTAGCAGGAATTGGGAAGACTTTGCAAATGGGAAGTATTGTTAGCAAATGCGAACTCAGCAGGAAATTGGAATCTTCGCAAATGCGAAGAAATGCTAGGAAATGCGAACCCAGGCATCCTAAGCCAAATTTGGGAATTGCGAAGAGCGTGCTTCAAGCATGGGCAAATCTAGAATTTCACATTTTTTGATCCCCAAACCATTTAATACCCGATAGGGCTCATTTGTAAAACAACTTTGGTTTATTTTCAGTTTGTATAGACTAGAAAGAACAAGTTCTTGAGCTAGGGTTTGCACAAACACACTTGGGTTTTGAAGATTTGTGGCTAAGGTTTTCTTACCCATTTATGTTTATTTCTTCATTTCCTTGCTTTGTATTGTTTATCTAAGTGTGTAGTATTCTATCCAACACCTAAATCTTGTTTATGGGAATATTCATAATTAAAGTGTGGATTTTATACCTTGTTGTGCTTATGTATTGAATGATTTTTATATATTTATGAAGTGAATTGTTGTTTCTTTAATGTTTCCAAAGGGATTAGCTTACCCTGTGGCTATCCCATTAACTCCGAATTAATTTTGAGAAAAATAGTTTGGGGTTGGAAAAGATTAATTAACAAGAACTTGAGGCGTTAACCCTCATTTTATAGATTCTACCTAGGGATAGGCTTGAACTACTTGTAGCCATCCTAGTGTGCTTAATCTTCTAATTGTGATTAGGGATAATTCAATTAGGAAGTCTTATTAGTCTTTGGAAGAAGCTAATAAAGAATTATTATCCATGGCTTATTAACATAAACTCGCTCATATTTGTAAAATCATGAAATACATTGGATGGTTACTTGAGTGTAGATCCTGATGCTTTCATACTTGTAGTCATTGATCATTTTACTTGCTTTCTAGGTTAGTTTACATTTCTACATTTTAGACATAAAAACAATTTTCAACCAAAATTCTTAGTGTTTGGCATTGTGCGACTAGCGTTAATTTTCTTACATTCCTAATCGCCTACACATTGTTCTCTGTGGGATTCGACGGCGACTTATAGTTGGGTAATTATATTGCTGCGATCGTATCTATAGGTTGTTAGCGGTGGATTTGGACATCACCAAAATTGGCGCCGTTGCCGGGAAACATTTCGCATAGTTTAGGTTATTTGAGAAGTAAGCAAAAATGCTTTGATCCAAACTATTGAATATTTTTGTAATTATTTTTTTTACCTTGGGTGCATCATATAATGAAAATTTGTCGGATGTTAGTTTTTCATATTTTCACGGCCCGTGTCCTTATTGTGGAGGACCACACTCGTGGCAAAATTGCTTAAATTCTCCTGGGGGTGGATTGTGTGCACAATGTTAACCCCAATGTTGGAGTATTTGTGTAAGTGTGGTTGCCAAAATGGTCAATGGGATTATTATGAATATTGACCTTCCCTTCCCCAAGCCCCTGACTATGATGAGTTTTTTTCTAGTGATGAAAACTATAGGGCTATGGGAATTGAAGAAGTTGAGCATGGAAAAAATGGAGAGTTCAAACTCATGAAGGAGTGTCTACTTAAAGAAGGAAACAAGGAACAAAATGCCTTGGAAGATGTTTTGGACGCTAGTCTCCAAAATGACTTGGCACTTGAAAGGTTGCACTCACAAATGGATGAGTTGATCGAAGCCTCAAGGACTCAAAAAGCCATGGAAGTGAATGAAAACCAAGAACCTCTCTTGGAGTTTGAGAATGAAAATCCTTCCTTGGTACTTGATCAAAACCAAGAAGAACTCCCAAATGCTCAAAGTGAAAAAATAATGCTGATGTTGAAGACCATTCTTGAAAATGAGAAGAAGCACAAGTATGCACTCGAGGATTTGAAATAAGGCTTGAATTACAATGATGAACATATCCGCACATTGGAGGATCAAATGCAAAAATTGGTTGAGGCTCACTATGCCCACCAACTTGAGAGTGTGGAAGAAAGCCAAGAAGAGTCAAATTCCAAGGAAGAAAGTGAGCTTTACTATGAGGATTCAAGAATTGAACATCCGCCAACCGACTCAATAAGTGTTAGTGATGCCAACAAAATTATGAAATTGGATTCAACCAGTGTAAATGCAAATGAAGTTGATGTTGACTCTAATCCGGAGGAAGAAGAGGATGTCAAAATCTAAGAAAAATTGCAAAGTGAAGGCTTGAAGTCACATTCCAAGCATTTTTCAACATTGGAATTGTTTGGTGACACAGAAGTTGAACTACATGAAACAATGAGGGATTGCGAGGAGAAAAAATTCATGCCATACATTTTACAGTTTGAGGAAACAAGAAATCAAAATGACATTCCTCACTTGAAAGCCAAGAAGTGCAAAATGAAAATTTTAAGCATTGGCTCAATCATCAAGTTACAACCCCCCATCGCTCGAGGTCACAAGCTTGATTCCAAGCTAGGTGCCCAATTCAAATCATCAAAGTGGTGAGAAAAACGGTAATGTTGTTTGCGTCGTGCCACGACGTTAAATGCGGTGTTCGGTGGGAGGAAACCCGTCGTTTTTCAAAATTTTTCATCATTTTTGAAATTTTCTTTTTTTTTTAGAATAGCTTACAATATTATATGTAGCTAATCTGCCAAATGTGAAATTTTTTGGAGTTGATTTGAGCAAGTCGGGATGGCCCATCTGGCCAAAACCAGTAGCTGTCTGGAAAATGCAGTGCAAATTTCGCATTTGCGAACAAAAGTTTATTTGTGAACCTAATGGCAAAATCCAATCTTCGCAAATACGAATATGTCACAATTGGGACTTCTGCAGGGGGTAAAAGCCTGACCTTGCCATTTTGAACTAAAATTGAACCAACTCTCTAAAACTCTCAAACTCTTGGCTCGCCTTCTCTCTCATCACTATAAGGGCATCAAATCTTCATCTCTCATCGCAAAGGACCAGGTTTGAAAGCTTAATCTCTACACTACCTTCTTCTTCATCTTCACTCTCTTGCCCATCTTGTTATGTATTATGGAACCCTGGAGTTCAAATGGGTCACTCTTTCCCCAAATTATTGAAAATTGTTTAAGAATTCTTTGTGATTTCTGGATGAGGTTTTGTTGAGTGTGAGTGAATTTGTTGATTGCAAAATGTGAGGAAGTCTGAGTACCCAAACTCTTGTCAAATAGAAGTAAAATATTTCCACCATTAATGTGTTCGATGTGCGGCTCGAATGAAATTTGTTGCCAAAACCATTGAGATTTCTTGATTCATGGTCTTTTACAAAGTTTAATGCATGATGTGTTCTTGATTAATGAGTGTTCTTGCAAAATAAGGCTTGGATTGAAAATTTTTTGGGCAGAGTAATTGTTCTCTGAGAGAGAGGCTGCCTGGGGACGAAGGCTCGCATTTGCGACGTTTTCTTCACATGTGCAAAGTTGACCTTTCCTGGTTGACTTCGCATTTGCGAAGAATTCCTCGCAATTGCGAGCACTGGCATCTCTGAAGGACTTCGCATTTGAAAAGTTATTCTCGCAATTCCCATATCTGTAATTTATGCCTTCTTTACAATTGCGAAGGAATTCTTTGCAAAACCCAGATCACAAATGCGAAGAATTTTTGGCTATTGCGAAATCTGCAGCCCAGCACTTCAAAATCTGAAAATTTTGGAACTTTTTCTAAGGCTAAGTTTTGATTTTCTGATCATTCTTTTGGCATATTTACTTCATTTTGCATTATTCTTCATAGCCATACCATGTTTTCACCATTATCATTATTTTTGACAGGTTTTATAATTGCATAATTAATCCGAACTCTAAAGGATCATTAAGTGAAAATCCTATGGAAGAAGAGAAAGCCTTTGATGACAATCGGTTCCTGACAATGCAATGCCAGGAATGATTCAATGAGGAATTGATCTCAAAGAAGGTGCTCCTGTAGAGTGGGATAGATATGGATGATGTCCAAGAACATCTCGCCGAGTTCGATCAAAGGGTAATGGCCATGGGATGGAACTGTTTTGCCCCTAAACCTTGCCAAGCCAATAAACAATGGTTGAGGGAATTTTATGCGAACCTCCCAATAATACGATTGAAAAATTCCAAGATGAGGATTCGGGGTAAAATGGTGCGCATTGGGGCTGAAGATGTGAACAGGTTCTACAATTTGCCATACCATGACATGACTCCTTTCAAAGAAAAGGATTATGCTTTAGGAGAATGGTTAGATTCTAAGTTGTGCCTTGGTGCAGATGTGCCGTAAGAAGTTTACAAGAGGGGGATTACATCAAAAGGATTCACTGCGGAGGCAAAGATATGGCTAGCTATAATATACAATCGTATCTCCCATGTTTCCAACATATGTAACATTCCGATTACTCGAGCTCAAATGGTAGCCTGCATCCTTGATGGCATTCAGCTAAATGTGGGCGAGACCTTTATAAGTGAACTGAGAGAGTATCGGATTCAAAACATCCCCTCATTATTATTACCTTCACTTATCACTGAGTTATGTCATCTTGTTGGGGTGAAAGAAGCTCAAGGGGAAATTTGGATAGAACTAGGGAAGCCTATATATCCGCTGAAGAAAAGAGAAGAGGGAGGAGCAGTGAAGCTGAAAAAGAGAAAGACATTTTCATCTTCCCAGGGTAGTCCGCCTTCATCGTCAGTAGGAGGGCCATTTTCAGTGATCAGTGAGGAGATGCGAGTGATTCGCGAGTTAGTGGTTGGCCTTCCACAGGGCCCTGGGGAGACATCCAGGGGACCTGCCAACATTTCTAAGAAAGACTTCCAGAAATACATTAACGATCAGAAAAAGCAGGGGGATCACCTCAAGGCACTAGAAAAGCATACACGGAGCTGGCAAAGAAGCATGGTGATTTGAGTACTTCCCATGGCGTAATGGAGAGGTCACACACCCGGATGGTGAAAAGAGATAAATTCTTTACTCGGATGTGGAAGGGTGTGAAGGGCTTGTGGAAGGTCCTTAAGCCTCAGGACTGGCTTGCGTCGAGCAAGGCTGTAGATCCTGATGATGTTCCTGCATACTGGCCCAAGGAAGAAGAAGAGCAGCATTAGGATGATTCAGAGAGCAAGGAGAGCATTTGATGTAGTATACAGGGAGAACTTTCCACCATTTTTACTATATCATGTTTAGTTGCATTGGGGACAATGTAATATCTTGGGTTGGGGTAGTTCTTGTATAACTGTTATGTTTTGTGGATATTCGGCGGATTAGTATTGTGACTGTTTTCATCTTGTTATTAGTTTATTTTGATATAATATGTTATATTAGTATGTTGATATTAGTACGTTTTAGTATGTTGATATTAGTATGCTTAGTACTTGATTTTTTTATATATTAGCTTCATAATTTTTATTTATTATTGTATACGTTTTGCTAGTGGCAATATCCTTGGTTTTCTTTATACCATGGTTCTTTTTCCAAGGATGCCAAATTTTCTTCTTGAACCGCGTAATTATAGAAATTTTTTGTCGACTTTTCCCGATGATGGATGGTTTGACAACTTTCTTAAGGGAATTAGTCTTGTAGTTAGGATTACTTTTTGTTAATCTAGAAAAATAAATGGTTTGAGTTGGGATTTGTGCCCGTTGGCCAAGTTGTGGCTTGCTTGGTACCAACATGAGTTAAACCTCGGTATATAAATTGTAGATTGTTGAAAAAAAATTGAAGTGGAAATATCATGACTTTTAGACTCAACTTTTGGCTCTTTGATTCACAAATTAGTGTCATATGCTATATGCAACCTCTTTGAGTCATTGGTTTCAATTGGTTTTTGGATTTGTATTCCACTTGAATTTTCTTGTGCCATGTGTGGTTGTGTTATTCGCTAGTTCTTTTGCATTACTTGTAGTCTAGAACTTTCCCGTAATTTGCTTCAAGGAGAAATCATAGATTAACTTGGTTTGAAAAATGATATTAGGCCTTCCTTGGACCTCTAGTATACCTAAAAATTCCTATCCTTGAGTATTTTCCCTAGTCAACCCATTTTGAGCCTTTAACCTTATTCTTTGGCAACTATATTACAAGCTTAAATCATTTGTTTTTAATTGATATACCTTTTGGTTCCACACCCCCCCCCCCCCAAGTACTCTTAAAGTGCAAACATAGGCAAAAAGCCTACGTTAGGGGGTGAATGTTAGAAAAGTTGTGATATGGAAGTTGTTGAAAAGGTGGAAGGTAGAAAAAAAATAATGATAAAAAAGTTAAAGAGGAAATGAAAGAAAAAAATATATTATATATAATAAAGTGATACAAAAAAATTTGTGAATAAGGGGAAGACTAGGTGTGGAAGAAAAAGTAAAGAGAGGATGGAAGATGTGTTTGAAGGAAGCGAACTTTAATTATAAATTGTGTAGTGCTTGGGGAGGTTTTGAGTCACTTTAACCAAAATTGTACCATACCTTATCCAAAAGCCTAAACTACAACCCTTAAGTCCTAATTCATTTTGAATCAAGTTGTCTACATTAGCGGAGGAATACATGAAGGGCAAGCCTATGGTATTACTTGTATGCATTTGAACATCTTTTTGAAAGAGAGTTAATTCTTTCCATTTGATATCCCATTGTTGTTTTGAATTAAGATTTATGAGTGTGGTATCCTCTCTTAAATGTGAGGGCACATGAAGTTTGAGTTGTGAATTTAATCCCATTTTCAATTGGGAGGAATTACTAAAGAAAGTTGATTGTGATGCAGAGGCACATTTTGAAGCTTTAGTGTCATGACTTGATTGCTACTTTGATTTGCATTGGTGTTTGAGCACTTGAAGTATAATTAAGTTTATGTGAAGTGCTTAATAATTCATATGCTTTGGAGTAATAGTTGGTACCAATCGAAGTCATCCATTTGTACTTAAAGTAAACCTTCTTTTTGGCTTGGTGTGATAAGGATGTGAGGTTGGTTTAGCAACTTGGGAAGATATTTTGTTGATTTAATTGCTTGAGGACAAGCAATAGCTCAAGTTTGGGGGTGTGATAAGTTGGTATTTTACCGACTTATCTTACCTTTAAACCTATACTTTTGCTATGTTATGAGTGATAAAATCATGCACTTAATGTCATTTACTTCTATTTTACAGGTTGAATGTGATTTAGAAGTAATGGTGAAGAGACCAAGTGGAAACAAGTAAAAAGAAGCAAAAACAAAGAGAAAATCAGGACAGTGGTCAAAAGTCGCAAATGCGACCAAATCCTGGGAAATGCGAAGCTAAGAAGAAAAGGAAAGTATTCGCAAATGTGAAGAAAAGTTTGCATTTGCGAACTTAGCATGAATGGGCAGTCTTCGCAAATGCGAAGAAAAGTTCGCATTTGCAAACATAGCAGGAATTGGGCAGCATTCGCAAATGCGAAGTAATGTTTGCAAATGCGAACTCAGCAGGAAATTGGAATCTTCACAAATGCAAAGAAATGCTGGGAAATACCTAGACATCCTAAGGCAAAGTTGGGAATTGCGAACTTTTGTTCACAATGGCGAAGAGCATGCTTCAGACTTGGGCAAATTTGGAACTTCACATTTTTTAATCCCCAAACCATTTAATACCCGATAGGGCTCATTTGTATGACATCTTTGGCATATTTTAAGTTTGTATAGACTAGAAAGAACAAGTTCTTGAGCTAGGGTTTGCACAAACACACTTGGATTTTGAAGATTAAAGCTTGTGGTTAAGGTTTTCTTACCCATTTATGTTTATTTCTTCATTTCCTTGCTTTGTATTATTTATCTCAGTGTGTAGTATTTTATCCACCACTTAAATCTTGTTTATGGGAATATTCATAATTAATGTGTGGATTTTATACATTTTTGTGCTTATATATTGAATGATTTTTATATATTTATTAAGTGGGTTGTTGTTTCTTTAATTATGCTTGTTCTTTAATGTTTCCAAAAGGATTAGATAACCATAGGACACGCCCATTAACTCCGAATTAATTTTGGGAAAATATTTTTGGGATTTGGAAAGATTAATTAACAAGAACTTGAGGCGTTAACCCTCATTATATAGATTCTATCTAGGGATAGGATTGAACTACTTGTAGCCTTCCGGATGTGGTTAATCTTGTAATTGTGATTAGCGATAATTCAGTTAGGATGTCTTGTTAGTCTTCGGAAGAAGCTAATAAATATTTATTATCCGTGGCTAATTAACATAAACTCGCTCATATTTGTAAAATCGTGAAATACATTGGATCGTTACTTGAGTGTAATTTCCGATGCTTTCATACTTGTAGCCATTGATCATTTTACTTGCTTTCTAGGTTATTTTATATTTCCGCATTTTAGACATAAAAACAATTTTCAACCAACATTTTTTGTTTTTGGCACTGCGCAACTAGAGATAATTTTCATACATTCCTAATCGCCTACACATTGTTCTCTGTGGGATTCGACCCTGACTCATAGTTGGGTAATTATATTTGTGCGACTATATCTATTGCCTTTTAGCGGTGGATTTGGACGGCTCCAGCTATCCAGATCTTCCTCTATCACTTGTCTTCAATTGATAAGGTTTTACTCGTCCATCAAAGATTGCAGCCTTCCAGTCTTGACTGCTATCCTGATCTTTCGCTATCAATTGTCTTTAGTTGATAAGGTTTTACTAGTCCATCAAGGATTTACTTGAATCTTTTATTCCATTCAGGGAGATTCGTTTTCCTAGAATCATGGGGTTATTCCTGATTTACTGATTAAATGTTGATCCTTTCCTTGAACATTATGAGAAATTGCGGCATCTTCCTTTTAGAATGATTTCCTTCCTTATTTACTACAGCAAGTCCAATAGTTCCACTTCCTTCTTTGAACACCTGCACATGTATATTAATTGTATCATTAAAATATGATCTAACAATCTCCCCCTTTTTGATGTTGGTAAAATTAATATACATGATAGTAAACAACAGTTGTCTTCCCTATTTGGAGACTGTCCAACTCGGCTCCCCCTCATTGTATGGTCAACAGAACTTGATCTCCCCCTCATTATGTGCAATCGACTGGATCTCCCCCTCAATAGTTGCGGTCGACTAGGACCTGTCAAAGAGTAAGAGGTACTATTTATGCATATTTCGTAGTCAACTTGTCATGTTCAGATTAATAATATATATGCCTTAGCATAGTCGACTTATCATGTGTAATAGCATTTGGACACAGACACAAAGGGGTATTGTGAAAGAGAAATTTGATGAGCTTCCAGAATGTGGGTGATGGACATACCGTAAGGAAGGCTGGTAGGATATTCAGAACTCTCAATCATAAAACTGATAACCCAGGAGGAAAACTTGATTTTGAGTTTGGAGATGAGACAGTAGAGAAAGAGGTGTCCCTTTGAGAGAGAGTTGAGAAGGAGCCAGTTCTGGGAAGGAGAGTGGTTGCAACAATGTGAGCAAGAACCCTAGTTTCAAAGCTGAAATCACTCGACCCTAATTGATTTGGAAGGGTTTCAGAGGGATTTTTTGCAATTATCTGCTTAGCTTGATCAAAAGTGATCTCAAAATCCTTTGGCCAGACATTCTTAAGAATAGTAGGGAAACCAGAGTAACGAAAGAGAATAAGAGAATCAAGCAGACCATAATTAAGAACAATGTGCTTACAAAGAACGAGAGTTTGAAGCCTATCCGGTTTACTGGAGCGAGGATTTTCATAGAACATATGGACAAGGGGTTCATACACTTTAGGCAGAGAAATAGAAAGAAATTTGTCCCACACTTGATACACGAAAAGATCCTTTACCTTACAATTGAGAGACTTCATATCATCGAAATCTACAACTCTACAATGGGATAGGGGCTTTTACTTGAGAGAAATAAAGAAATCCCTATTTGGGGTGTCCCAGAAATTTAGGATAGATTCAAGAGAGGCAGAGAAATAAAACATAGATTTCTTTGGAGTAGAGATAGAAAGATCATCCATGGGATGTTTACCAGCGGCTATCTCACCTAACAGTTGGGAGTGTTCAGAGTATGCTTCTTGGGAGGAGGAACACCCCTCAGACGAATCAGACCCTAGGTCTACTTGCTCAGGAGGAGCGGATGATGGTTTAGTCTTAGAATGTGTACTTTTTCTAGTAGAAGCATAAGGATATTTAGAAGCCTTAACCATGGAGAAGGAGAGAGTTGGAACTGGTAGAGCAAGGGGTTGGTGGAGAATGTGGAAGATTGGTGAAGAGGAATGAGATGAACAGGACTATCTAAAGAAAAGAGGGTTTGACGATTGAGTATCAAAAAAGGAAAAGTTGTCAGATGAAGCGACGCGGTGATTGTATTTGGATCTTTGGCTGCAAACCTATGGGAAACCAGACTAAAAAGATAGGGAAAAGTTGGCAGTGTAATTAATGAACTGAAAAGAGGCAATTATTACATGTTTTTGAAATATAACAATTTTACCCTAAGGGTTTTTTGTAAAACAAATAATTCAAAGAAATTTCCTTAGAGAACAAAATCTTTCTTCCAATAAAGGTTTAGTAAAAATATCAGCTAATTGGGCAGAAGTGCCAACAAATGCTAAATCTATATCATCCCTAAGAATATGATCTCTAATAAAATGATTCTTAATATCTATGTACTTTTTTCTAGAGTGATGCACAGAATTTTTAGAAAGACAAATTGCACAGGAGTTGTCACTGAAAATTTGTATAGGTTCTAGAGAAAGTTCATAGTCACCCAATTGATGGGACATTCATAGTAATTGTGCACAACATTGACCAACAGCTATGTACTCAGCTTCAGTAGTCGAAAATGCGACTAATATTTGCTTTATAATGTTCCAGGATATTAGAGCTTTTCCTAGTAATTTACATGTGCCACTCCGGTTTTTCCTATCTTCCTTATCACCAGCTAAATCTGCATCTGAGAAACCTTCCAATATAAAAGAGTTAGAACGAGGGTACCATACTCCATGAGATAATGTGCCAATAAGATATCGAATAATTGTTTTTATAGCAGTTAGATGTGACTCCTTAAGAGCCGACTAAAACCTGTCACATTTACAAATGCTGAACATAATATTTGGTCGACTTGCAGTCAGATACAATAGAGATCAATCATTCTTCTGTATTTGGTTTCATCAACTACAACACCATATTCGTCCTTATCTAGATTTGTAGCACGACTCATAGGTGTTCCAATTTATTTTGCATTGCTCATACCAAACTTTTAGATCAACTCCTTGGTATATTTAGATTGGCAGATAAAGGTTCCTTTTTCAGATTGATGAATTTGAAGTCCAAGGAAAAATGTGAGTTCACCAATCATGCTCATATCAAATTCGCTTTGCAAGAGGTTCACAAATTCCTTGCACATAAGAGGGTTAGTACTACCAAAGATAATATCATCAACATAAATTTGAATTATAAGATTACCTTCTGATAATCGTTTAATGAAAAGGGTTGTATCAATTTTACCTCTGGTGAACCCACGATCAACAAGGGAAGTACTTAACCTGTCATACCAAGCATGTGGATCCTGTTTTAATCTATATAGAGCCTTAGTAAGCTTGTACACTTGATACAGAAATTTTGAGTCCTCAAAGCCTGGAGGATGTTTCACAAATACTTCCTCTTCACTGAATCCATTTAGAAAAGCGCTTTTGACATTTGTCTTAAGTAATCTGAATCTTTTAAAAGATGCATATGCTAACGGAATTCGTATTGACTCTAATCGAGTCACTAGAGCAAAAGTTTCATCGTATTTGACTCCTTCCTATTTTGAATATCCTTGAGCAACTAGTTTGGCTTTGTTCCTTACAACTTGACCATCTTCATTTATGTTTTTTCTGAATACCCAATTGGTTCTGAAGACTGAAACATTTTCAGGTCGGGGTATCAGCATCCATACTTGATTTTTGCTGAATTGATCTAGTTCCTCTTGCATAGCATTTACCCAGCTTGAATCCTTCAGAGCTTCTTCTATCTTTTTTGGCTCTATTGAAGAGACCATTGCAATGTTTGATTTCTTTTTAAGAGCTCCCCTGGTCTTCATTCCTTCATATATATCCCCAATGATAAATTTCTGTGGATATTAAGTTTCACTTCTCCACTCATTTAGTCGAATAGTGCTTGTATTCGACTCGATACGTTGTTCTTGAGTGTTATCGCTAGCTTCTTCAGTTTACTCGACTACTCCTGTGGAACTAGTTGACTCCTATAATATTTTTTGTCCTGAACTTCCTATACTTGACCTTCGTTACCTGCATCAATGCCTTTTTTTACCAAGGGCTTACATTCATCGAACATAATATGAACTGATTTTACTACACACAAAGTGCATTTATTGAAAGCTCTAAAATATTTGCTATTTAACGAATAACCAAGAAAAATACCTTCATCGCTTCTGGGATCAAATTTTCCAAGATTGTCCTTACCATTGTTATGAATGAAGCATTTTCTTCCGAAATGATGAAAGTAACTGATTTTAGGTGTTTACCTTCCTAGAGTTCATATGGACTCTTTTTCAAAATAGGCCTTATAAGTCATTGATTATGGATATGGCATGTAGTACTAAAACCTTCAACCCATAATTGATTTGGTTGAAGGTGTTCCAACAGCATAGTTCTTGCCACGTCTTGAAGAGTTCTATTCTTCTTTCAACAACTCCATTTTTCTGAGGTGAATGGGGAGTAGAGAAATTGTGGGTGTAGCCATGATATCACAGAAATCTTCAAATGCCTTGCTTTCAAACTCGCCGCCATGATCACTTTAGATAATGGAGATTTGACAACCCTTGTCTCTTTCAATTTTGTTACTGAAAAATTCAACGATTCGTAAAGCTTCAAATTTATGAGACAGAAAAATCACCCAAGTGAAACGTGAAAAGTCATCAATAATAACAAATGCATATTTCTTGTATCCTATGCTAGTAGTTCTAGTAGGTCCAAATAGTTCCATATGAAGTAATTGCAAAGGTTATTTTTGAAAGATTTTCTAGTTTGCTTACTCATCTAACATGCATCACATATATGAGTTCTATAAAAATTTATTTTGGCTAATCTAGTGAGTAAATCATATTTGGATAACTTCTCAATCAAATGCATGCTAGCATGTCCTAGCCTTCTGTGACATAACCATGGATCATCATACATAGAGGTTAAGCATATATGACCATTTATATTTTCAAAACCATCAAGTATATAAACATTTCCATACCGTTTTCCTGGAAGGACTTTTTTACCTGATTCATATTTGACGGCACATCCAGTTCTCTTAAACTTTACCTCATATCCTGAATCGCATAGTTGAATTATGCTGAGGAGATTTTAGATTAGTACATCAACTAAATGGACTTCATTAATATCGAAGCTGTTGTCGAAAGGAATTGTTCTAGTGCCAACTATATTGCTTTTTGAGTCGTCTCTAAATTTGACACTTCCTCTGTCAATTTTTGTTATTTCCTTAAACAGATATTTGTCACTTGTCATGTGACTAGAACACGGACTGTCTAGAAATCATTTTCCTTTGCGTTTTACTCTGTGGTGTTCCTCACTAGTTTCTCCTTTTGCCATGAAACAGTTTTCACCGTCTGAATCGTCTTCATCCGTCCAGCATCCTGACGTTTTATTGATCTTCTTTTCTAGAATTGTCATGAAGCAGAGATTTGCTATCTCTTCATAGTCTGAATCATGCTCATCACTCGAGCTTACAAATGATCTGTTCTTCTTGAATCCTCTAGAGATCTTTCTCTTCAGTTCTGGGCACTCCACTTGGATGTGTCCAAAACTTCCACATTCGTAGAACTTTCCATCGTTCTTGTCTTGATTGTTGCATTTTCTAGATATTCTTGGTGGAAATCTTCATTCCTTTGTATTCTATATCTTCTCATTAGCCCGTCCATGATTCTAGACGTCATAGCAATCTCTTCTTGTAGGGCTTCAGGATCATTAATTTCATTCTCAACTGCATCAGTGGTAGCTTCGAACGCAACAGTTTTCTTTTTCTATTCTTGATTTGTTTTCTTCAGATGTTTTCGTTCGAAAGCAATGAGTTATCCTCGCAGTTCATCATATGATATTTTATTATGATCTTGAGATTCCAACTTGACAGCTTTAGTCTGCCGGGTGGTTGGTAGACTATTGAGAATTTTTCTAGCCTTATTTCCACTGGTGTAGGGTTTTCCAACCGCTTTTAAATCACTGATTATTTTTCTGAACCTGAAAAACATTTTCTCGATGGATTCTCCTTTTTTCGTGGAGAAACGTTCATAGTCATGAACAAGCATATTTATGTGAGTTTCTTTTACCTTGTTGGTACCTTCATAAGTAACTTCAAGTTTTCCCCACATTTCCTTTGCCGTATCATAACTGGAAATCTTTTCGTATTCTTCACCGCTTATTGCTTATGAAGCAGATTTCTTGCCTTGTGATTTATTTGAATAGCTTCCAATTGTTCCTTTGAATATGAGTTGACATCATCAGGGTCGGCGAGCGGTGGAGTGTTGGAAGGCAATAGGTAGTTTTCTTTCTTGATAACCCTCCATACTTTGACATTGTATGCTTTGATAAATATTTCTATGCAAATTTTCCAGTGGAAGAAGTGTTGTCCATTGAAGTAGGTATCTTACTTGAGAGTTTCCTTCCTGAAATAGAGCTCCAACAATAACTTAATTTGCCATGACCATTTTCTCACAAGTTGCTAAGCAAATACAAAGGTCTGAGCCTTGCTCTGATACCAATTGAAAGTACAAGAGGAGGGGGGTGAATATTAGATAATTAAATTAACAGAAAATAATTTTACTTAAACTTTATTAGTCATCTAAATATGCCAATACCACAGATGGAGAGCTTAACGATAGTTGTGCAGAAGGTAAATTAAAAAATGTAAAGACACCAGGAATTTTTATACTGGTTCTGATTCAAAGTGAAACTTAATCCAATACACTTGGGTTGCAAGGGATTTATCTTCATG
Organism: Nicotiana benthamiana; assembly: GCA_034376525.1. Classification (NCBI taxonomy): domain Eukaryota; kingdom Viridiplantae; phylum Streptophyta; class Magnoliopsida; order Solanales; family Solanaceae; genus Nicotiana; species Nicotiana benthamiana. The sequence goes on from CM067328.1 coordinate 47,553,625, forward strand.
TAAACGATTTTCTTTCAAGTACCGATTCAATCTTTGTCGCACAGTCTTCTATCACTCGTTTGATACAATGCCTCACCAGTTCAATTCTCTCTTTCTATCCTTGACTTGTTACGCAACAGATCTATCTACACTACAATGCTTGTTTGCAGTAAATTGAAGAGAGTTATTTTGGTTCGATCAAAGTATACTAAGGCTAAGGTTGCACAAAGAATTTATAATCATGAGGATGGTGAAGGCTCGTCAACCCAAGGGTTTTGATCATTGGAAAGTAGTTGAATATTTACAAGAATAAGGCACCGGCCATTGCTTCAATTCAAATCCTATTCATTCGGTTAGAGATATGATTTTACAAAGTTCTTCCTTGATTATCGAGCCTTCCAGTCTTGACTGCTCACCAGATCTTCCACTATCACTTGTCTTCAGTTTATAAGGTTTTACTGGTCCATCAAAGATTGCAGCCTTCCAGCCTTGACCGCTATCTAGATCTTCCGCTATCAACTGTCTTTATTTGATAAGGTTTTACTCGTCCATCAAGGATTGCATTTAATCTTTTATTCCATTTAGGAAGATCTGATTTCCCATAATCATGGGGTTATTCCTTATTTGCCTATGAAATGTTGATCCTTTCCTTGAACGTAACGAGAGATTGCGGCAGCTTCCTATTAGGAAGATTTCCTTCCTTATTTGTTACAGCAAGTCCAATAGTTCCGCTTCATTCTTTGAACACCTGCACATGTATATTAATTTCATCATGAAAATGTGATCTAACAATGAAAAGATGTGACGCCTTGATATAGGCTCTGGGTAGGTCGGCTTTGTTAGACTTAGCTGCTTACACTAGGAATTCCCCAATTTTCTCTAGCCTCGATTCTCTCTTCTTTGAGTCGGGCCTCGACGAGCCTCGAGGGAGGAGACTCGATCGCAAATCCATGTCCTTGGGGTCTCTTGACCTTCTCCTGAAGTTACTTGATAACAAGAAATTAGGCCTCTTGATTTTGTTGCGTACGATAGTTAACTCATTAAGATTGTGTATGATAGTTGTGAATACATTAACTTTCTACTTATGTAAGTAATCTGAATTTTCCTAGTGAGGAAGCTTGCACAAAAATAAGCCGCAAGATGAGTCGTCATTAACGAAAAGTGCAAATAATTGCAGAAAATAAGGAAAGCTATTCAGATCTCATCATAAGAGAAGGATCCTCAAGTACAAGATCTTAACATTTGGTTCAGGGGGGGATGTGAAAATTGTCAATACGTCCAGTTGGAGATTTGAATTTGCATAGTTACATGAGATATAAAAACTATAAAATCATACCCAGTGATGTATCACAACGGTAGTGCCATTTAACGAGACTCTAATCTTTGGTGTAATAGTCAAAGACTTAGCTCGCAACAATACTATAAGTGTTTTCAAGAAGTATCTCACAAAGATAATCCAGTATGGGAAGTATAGCTTGATTGAGGCAAACAGGAGAACTATGGTGAAAGAATTTCACCGCCTAAACTAGCGAGGAGTTCGACTTTCAAATTTTGAAGATAGTAAACTTATTGTCTAGAACAAGACTGGTTCCTCCTTAGTAACCGAAGTGAAGGAGAAACACTGTGGTGATCCCAACTTGATGCAGCTTAAAGAAGAGATTCACCAGCATAAGACGAGGCTTTTTATCAAGGGGAGATGATTGTACTTTGAGGTACCAAGACGGATTGTGTGTTCCAGACATAGATGGACTTAAAAGGGAAGATTATTTTAGAAGCCCATAATTCCAGGTATTCAATACATCCTGATTCCCCAAATATTATCATGCTCAATAACATGTATTGGTTGAACAACATGAAAAAGAATGTCCCTAAATTTGTGGCTAAGTGTCCTAATTATCAGTAAGTGAAAGTCAAGCAGTAGAAAACCTAGTGTATTAGCGGAAAAATACACATATTCGTGAGCTGAGATTGTAAATATGGAATCAATAAATGGATTATCTCATTCATTTTTATTGGCCGCCTATGATGAGGTATTTTTGCAATTTTTTTCCTATGAAAGGTATTGTAAGATTTTGGAAGAAAAGAAAGTTGAGTCTTATGAACATCAGTCTATATCGGATCATCCGAAGAGTCGGACAATTAGCTTATGAGTTAGAGGTGCCACCGGAATTTGCGGTTATACAGCTAGTATTTGAAGTATCATGTTATAACATTCAAGTTTCCAGTACACAGATACTCATGTAAGTTCAATACTCAGATGTTCATGTCAGTTCAGTACTCATATACTCAAGTCACTCTAGTACTCAGATATTCATGTCAGCTTAGTACTCAAATATTGATGTCAGTTCAGTACTCAAATATTCATGCTAGTTAAATATTCATGTATCCATGTTAGTTCAGTATTCACGTATCCATGGTAGACTAGTATTCACGTATATATTTTATGTTTTGTGCATTATTATGCCCTGTGAGGCTTGTGTTATGTTATGACAGTTGGCGAGTGTTTTTGATAAATGTTGCTCTAACTAACCTTTTCATTCAAACCTTATATAATAATCTCCCCGTTCTTCAGTATTCACTCAATCCAGTTGTCATTCAGTTCAGTATCTCAGCAGTTGAGGAATTATATATTCATTCAATTTAGTATGCAAGTGTTCATGAAAGAACATGTTTCCACCAGACCAGGTTAAGGTCCAGAGTTAGCCGTAGTTATAGACAGATCAATCATTTGAGGAAAAACGATCCCAATGGGGAGATAATATAACACTCCGTAAATTCAGACTATGTGTGGACGTGTTAAATGAGCATTAATGTGACATCTTAGACATACGATGTCCAATCGAGATGAGTATGCGTAAAAAAAAGTTGTTTTAGCTACAATACGGGGAGTGAGGTACATAATATTCGATAAAATTAATGATTTTTATGGAATGTATGTCTTCTCGAAGAATTTTGTAAAATATCTTTGGGAATTTGGGATAACATAAAACAATAAAGTTGTAGCCTTTTGAAATAGTTTTCCAATGATATATTATGGAGTCCAAACAGTTTCTGAGAAATATTTTATGTGATTTTTACTGGACAGTGCAAGTATACATGTGCAGGTGTGCGCCCATGTGCACGGCCGTGCATTTGGGGAAATTCTACTGCCCTGCTACTCATCTAGGTGCACGGAAGGACTTCGGGTGCATGGGATCGCAATTGGGGAGTTATTTATAAAGCCTGACTTCGTCCCCTAGACCCAAAGACACAAAACTTTCTCAAGAAAGGGAAACTCTCAAGAACCTAACTCCTCAATGGTCCCTCCACCATCCAAGGTAAGTTCTAATGGCGATTCTACGTTAATTTCAATCTTCCAACACCTCATTTATATGGGTAAACCTTTTAAATCATTATATATTCGATTGGGAGATGAATGTTGGGAAACAAACCCTAGAACTCGAATTCAAGAGGACTAAACGTCAAAAGGTAATGTCTTCACCATCTAATTGATAATAAAATTGAATTAATCATTATAGACTCTAAGTTCATGATATATGAGTTTATGGGTTTGATAGAAAGGTGTGAATGATTATATGTTTGGGTTGTTGATTATCTCTTAAGGGTTTTATTTATCTTATGCGTGATGAAGAATGATATTGATTATTACAAATTGAGATTTTAGAATTTATCTAGGAGTAAGAGAATGGATTGTTGGGTGTAGAAACACAATTGATGAGGGTTATTAGGCCTTACGTCCATAACGTGTTTGATGAAACGTCTAAGTGATCGAAATATGAGTATTATTGTTAATATGGAATCATTTTGACTTATATTAATATAGATTAAAGTTGAAAGGCTTGGCAATTGTTGTATTACGCTCAAGAGTAGGAAATTAAGGTCTGTGAGGCTAACTCTCTATTTTTGGGAATGTTATTGATTCTCCCTACATTGCATTTCTTTTACAACATTACTAATTATCTCTGAAATATAGTTAAACTTAGTTCCTTGAATAGTTGCAAAACTTCTATTCGCTAGCTTCATAACTCATTCATGAATTTCATTCAGAATGTTTGTGCTCAGCGCGTAATCTATATAGACTTGAGGTTCATGCCCATGAGTCTCAGTATAGATTTCTTAGCACGTCCTAAACAATTGAAGTTTCGGCTTTCATAATCAGTTCAAGAATACATGTCTTATTCTAGTCCTATTCAGTATTATAGTATCATGTAACTCAATATGATTAAGTACTTCAGCATCACATAATGCAGTATGATTCACAATTTCAGAATTTAAATACCTAAATGTTGAACACCAATATTTGGTCCTGAGGCTGTAGTTTATATACTTTATGCATGGTTGGGCCTAAGGCTGTAGTTGATACGTTATGCATTTTTTGTGCAGGAGATCGTAGTTATGGATACACATACTTGGGCTTGAATTCATAGATTTCGCAAATATATAATTGGCCCGAGGCTATAGTTTATTCAGATGAACAGGTTGTTCATCATTCAGAAGATGGTGTATTCATATCCTTACTTCCTTTGTTCGGTTCAGTTATCATTTCAGTTATCAGTTATCAGTTACAAGTTATTGATTATCAGTTATCATTTAAGTTATCAGTTATTAGTTATCAGTTATTAGTTACCATTAATCAGCTATTAGTTACCAACTATCAGTTAACATTTTAGTTTTAACATTTATCATTGCAGTTATCAATTATCAAGTCTCACATATCAGTTCGGTATTAGTTTTAACATTTGTAGTTCTTTCTTTCAATTGCTTTCTATACCAACGCAATTCAAGCATACTGACATCCGTTTTCCTCGGGGCCTGCATGTCATGACAAATGTAATGGTTTACAGGTTGTCGAATCAGAATGCTATGGTTCTTATATCAGCTATTTAGTGATCCCAGTTTTTTGGGGAATTATTCTTACCTTGCAATCTTTAGTTATTTTTAGACAGTCAGTGTTTTCAATACTTCATTAGAGGCTTCATAGACTAGAGTAACAGTTACACAGAGTAACAAGCTTTACATGCTAAGCAATGTTGGCTACAAATATACTTCAGACTTGTGTTAGTGTTTCCGCACATTAATTTATATCATTCATACTTTCAGTGTATCAACATGTATTAGTTTATCTTCCGCTCTCAGTATGTTATGATATAACATGATGATTCAGCCAGTCAGTTTGTTCGCTCGGTCATACTAGTCAGGCACCAGATGTTGTGTTACGTCCAAGACCGGGTTCGGGGCATGACATTAGCCATCTCTGCGGTAGTGATTTCGGTAGGTATATAAAATCACTTTCATCAAGTCATTCGTGTGTCCGTCTGAATTTTGCAAAAGTGATAAATGGATATCTGAGCACCAACCTTCATGAGGTGGTCAACAACTGAGTATTCTCTTGCTTGTATCTTCCTCCAAATATCGACACTGCCTGTATCAACAGTAGGCGGCTTAGGTGCATTTTCTTTGCTCGTTCCTCCTAGATTCTCAAGTGGGTAAACTTTGCCGGATCTAGTCATACTTTGTGCGGCACCTGTTTCTTCCATCTTGGCTTTTCCCTTTATTAATCCCATGGGATGGCATCAAGCTTGTATGATGGTGGTGGGAGCTAACCATTACTGTGAAGGGTGTAGCTACCTCGACCTCAAATGGTGCCTAGGTTTTTACTACAATTGGAATGAGGGTGATCAGATATGTTCTATCAGTGTCTCCCTTTGGAATTAGTCTGATAGACCCTTTCTTGTCCCATTCATTATTAGTTTCTATCACGTTCACCCCCTCACCCCAATGATCCGGGAGAGGGTTATTAAGGACATTCTGTACGGCTTCCTTTGCTTATATGACCTTAGTTTCAATCAATGCCTTAATCTTGTATTTTAACATGCGGTACTCCTCAATAGTATAATCCTTAATTCATGAATGATAGGCACATGTATTGTTGGGATTGATCCACTGGGAAAGTTTCTCAACAACAACAGTAGGAATATGGGTGACGTAACTAGCGGCCTTCAGTCTCTCATACAGCTAGGCTATGCGTTCAAAAATTGGGGTATATTGTGTAGGAGTTCTGCAGTTGAAATTTGGAAGTGTCTTTGAGTAGTTGTGGCGGGTGGGTGGAGGTGAATGGTAATATTCAAGTTGAGTGTCACAGGTACGGTAGGTGGTGGCAGGTTATTGGTATTATAGAGGTCAGGGTTGATATGTGGGTTGGAGGTGTTTTGTATGTGAGGAGAGACTTAGGGCCCTAGGGTACCATCACAGCACCCACTTCTTTCTTCTTTGAGATGCCTCTTGATTGCAAGGATTTATTTGTGGCATGCAGTGCCTCGAAACTAGATACCATTCCACTTTTAACTTTTTCTTTTATTCTTTTCCCTTATCCGATGATGTCTGAGAACTTGTGATTCTCGATGACGTTCAATTGATCATAATACTGCAGATCTTGAGCTCTAATAAAGAACTTGTTCATTTGTTCATCTTTAAGTGCTAGCCTTACCTTTGCGGCCTCTGATCTCTAATGAGTAGCATACTCGTGGAAAGTTTCTACTACTTCTTCTTGATGTTTAGAATATACAAAATGTTTGGCGCGTTCTGTATATTGAACCTAAATCTGTACATGAAGTCTGATGACATGCTAACCCAATTTGCCCATTTCTTTGGGTTTTGACTGATATACCAAGACAACGCGTCTCCTATGAGACTCCACATGAGCAGTTTAATGTGGATTTGTTCATTCTTACCCACTCTTATAAGTTTGTCACATTAGGTTCTCAAATGTACCTTCGGATAACCAATGCTATCAAACTTTTCGAACTTGGTAGGTTTATAGTACTCCAGCATTTCTACATCTGGTTGAATACAGATATCTTCATATTTTATGTCTTCAACGTCTTTCCCACCTTAAACATTCTAGACTCTTTCGGTAAGTTACTTGGGTTCCTCTTCCATGTTTCGAAGGTCCTTCTCAGTCTACTCAAGTATATGTAAGGTTTGATGCGAGGTATGGGGTAAGGTTTCCACATATATCGGATTGCTTTGATGAGTTCCTAGAACTTGGGTATATGAGTGATCGTTAGTTTAGTTTTGGGGATCGGGGGTAGGTTGTGGTTCATTTTGGAGAGGGTGATAAGTAGTGGTTTACAGGTATTGGTTGGGGGATAGTGATGTTATTAAGGGGTTTGTACAGTTAGTGGGTTAAGATTTTGGGAAGGTGTGGGCTTATGGTACCCCGTGGTGCTTGAGGATTCAGAGTTATGAGTGGTGGATTCTGGATTTGTGTGTTTTGTGGCGGTATTTGGTTTTCGGTAGTTAGTTTTGCTGGTTGATGTCGGGAACATTGATATTAAGGGAAAGGTTTTCCAGATTTTGAAATTGTTCAAGCTCACCCTGTAGCTCGGATACCACGTAAATCATCCATCATACCTTAGCTCTTGCCTTTTCTTTTTGGGTGGTCAAGTGGAGGAGGTGGTGAAGGACCTCTGGATCTAGTGTGGTATGCTGATGATGCTAGTATGCACGAACCAAACTTTGAGAATGGCAATAAATAAATAAGTATAAACAGAAAGGTAACCAAATCAGTAAGGTGAAATAAAAGAGTGTTTGCAATATTTAAACATGTTTCACAAATGACGTGCAAATTTGCGTTCCAATTTGGGGACCTCATTGATCCTAAGGTAGGCCAAAGCGACACATAGATTTGGAGAAAATTGATGTCAACGTTTGCTTCATTTCATTAATGCAAAAATAAGCCAAAACAATCATATAATATTGTTATTATTAATAATATAATAATAATAATAATTATAATTGCAAAGGGCATTAGCCCTTATTAAATCGAAATCTAACATAAACTAGAAAGTAGTAGCGAATATAATATCCTCATATACATGGTCCCTGAAAGACCTTCTTGATGGTTGGCTCTGTTGACCCCATTAATCGTGTTTCCTAGATTGCGTCCAGTAATAAGTAAGCCTTTACCAGGCTTCCTCCCTCATCGTCATCCATGCCTTGAAAATGCCAAAGTCTATTTGAACACCCTTTTGTGTAGCATCTTGTGCTTTACATGTGCCCCGGCCACTTTGTCTATGATCCTATCCTTCAGATTGATTCGTGGTTTGACGTCCCCAACTATATCCTCTTCGAGCCATGATAGATAGTAGTACATATGGTCAGTTTGATACCTATATGGCTCAATAGTTTCTCCATCCACAATAATCTTTTGGATCCACATGTGTTGCACTTCGAACTTGAACAGGATGACATCTCTCATAAAATCTGCCTTGTACTGAACCATGTCGTAAACCCGAGTATGAATTGTTTTCTTCCAGCTTGCCTCCTTATGCTTATAGGAACATAAGGGTAGATGCCTCGTAGTCTGATCAATACCAAGTGACTAGTCCCTTTTTGTCTGATAATGAACTCATTACAAGGAAACCATTCAAACATCCAATGCACTTGCTCGTCTATCAGATTGTGGAAGAAATATACCCAGCCTTAAACATGTCAAGGCTTTGCAAACCTTCTAGAATGAACGTTCTTTTATTTTGGTAATGATTGGCTATGTAGTAATTTAGTGCCCTTCGTAGAAGCTATTGACGATACTCACCCCTATGAAAGTGTTCTAGTAGCCAAACTTATAGCCGTAGATTACAACCCTCAAAGTGTGTGAACCCATGTTTTCACCGTTCCAAAGCACGGTACATCTCAGCTAAGATCATTGGAATGATAGTATAATCTTGTCTTTCAATGCCATTCATTAAGGTCCTGGGGACCATGGCTAAGCGAGTATGAATCCTTCCTCCTTGCATCGGAAAGATCAACAACCCTAAGAAGCAGATAGTGAAAACATAAACCCAGCAATGCATCAATCTCAAAGAGGTAATAGCTAGTTAATCATGATGAAGACGATATGATTTGCTATGCCCATAACGCTCGTAAAGAAATGTAAAAGGGATGTACGATTTCTTAAGACGGAGCAATTTATCATTCTTCTTAAAACCCAACATATTCATAAAACTGCGTGAAGTGCAATTTTTTGGCATTAGCAGTCCGGGACTATCCTATGGTAACTTGGCAAAACCGTTTTTTCTTCCAAGAGAGGAGTCATTTCTATATTGCCAAATTGAAAGCAGCTCTTTTCTCATCCAAGAATATGGTAGCAACCTCGATCAGTTCCCTATTTGGTCGAATGTTCAAAAAAGATGGCAGGTCACCAAGTACTCTCCTAAAATGATTTCTATCACAAAGTGCATGGTCTTTCCATTAATCAATTAGCAAAGCCGGGATGTTTTGGAACATACCAAACCTGGGATTTCGTGTTTTATTTTCTGTAAACAAACAAAGGTTAACCATTTCCCCCTCCAGATTCGACTACTTATGTAATAATGATCAACATGTTGGCATATTTTCTCCAAGTATTTCACATAATATGATGGTTTCCTTTGGGATCATGAAAATCCCGCTAGACTTTTGACAATGTTTTATCTAAGTGGGTTGTTACGTCAATGATGCCTCAATCTGTACTAGGTTTAGCATGATGCATGTACATTTTAAATTGGAGTATGGTTTCTAAAAAGGTATAGATTGGTACTCTCAAGTGGACAACCTGATAGGGAAAGGCACAGGACAGTAAAATGCACCGCTGATCGACTAGCCTACCGCAAATAAGTCTTTCAGATTAAAAAGTGTGGTTTAGGAAAGCGCGGATACTCATCAAGCGTTGTTATGTTGATAATAGGAATGAGTGGAACATGAATTGGAGCATGCTTTATGCAAAAATAGTAACACATAGCCAAGTATTTGCATGATACAAGTATGTAAAAGCAGCAATTGCAATAAAGATGAACATGAAGAGAAACAAAAGGGAAAGAAAAAGACAAAAAGAGAATTTACTTTAACTAATGAAAAGTGAGAGAATGTAATGCAGAAAGTAGGAAAATAGGAATGGGAGAATCATTATATATTAGTCTTAGACAAGATGATGTAAACAGGGAGAGGGCATACATGTCATATCAATAAAGGAATGGAAATGCATGTCATAGCAATTTAGAAAAATAAAGGAATTAGGGAAGAGATGTGTATGACATAGCAGTTTAGATGAATAAAGGGAAATGAGGGAACTAATCCACATAAGCCAAATTTGTTATGGTAAGAGCAGAAGTATTTTCCTAGTAGAGTCGCCATGTTGTTGCACCCCATTTTCTTTTAAATAGGTATTAAAATAGAAGAGTCACCAACTAATGATTTTTAAGGTTTGTTAGGGTACCTATTTGAAAATCACTGTGTTTGAGTAGTTTATGTCACCAAATATCGGATAAGGGCCCATATTACCTCAAAGGAAAGATCTTAGTCACAGTTAGAGGTCCACAACTATGCGCCTTGTCGAAGTTTACACTATGTGGATTAGATAATTAAGTTAGGTGATAAAATAAGTAAAGAAAGATGTAGAAGTTTAAAACTCTATTAACTATATGACTAATTGATACAAGTCTTAAAAATCACAAGGAGTACAATTGAGTCAATCTAAGACTAAAAGTGAAAAGCAAGTACATAAAAGGATGGGTGGTCCTAAGTTTTTTAGCCTAACGGATCACCCCGTGCAACATAAATAATACTTCACAACACCCTTAGGGTAAGGGTTGCTCATATAATTCAATCGGCACAGACTATCATCTCCTGCTACCCAATTACAATATTGAAGTTATTACTTAAGGTGTTCTAATTCAATTCGAAATTGTATCATATGCCTGCACTACTTGTCCCATGTCAATAGTCCAGGAGGCTTTGGACCAACTATTAGGTGGTTCTAGACTTTATTCGGGTTAAAATAATAATATTAGGCGACACTCAAAACATATAGGACTGCACACGATTGCAACAAAAGGCTTAAGTTAAAATCCACACATAAGTACAAAAAGCACGTGATAAGATTTTTTCGATAGGCAGTAGACATAATTAAGACTTAGAGTCATTAAGTCATATAGGCATGGCTTCTAGGTAATTCTGAATTCCAGCATAGTATATGAAGTGTTGTTGCTCTAGACAAACGAATTCACAGATTATAGATATTAAAAAACCTATAGGCATGATATCTAAATTGTTTGAGCAATGAGGCAGTAAAATAGTTTGAAAGCTCATAATTAATACTTCTTGATTTATAGAAAGGCATTCTAGGTGTATAAGCGTATCCTACAGGCAGGATTTCAAAAAACTAACAATTAGACTTTATTTTATAATACATTACCCCTATAGGCATGGTATTTCAGTGAGGTAGTACAAAAGCAGAATAAGGCAGTTGACCTTATAGTCATGGTATCTAGATTAATGAAAGTATTGTTGTATCATATAGGCATGTTATCTAAAAATGTTTAGTAGTAGGCAGGGAAACAAGTGTAGCACTTACTTGAGCCAATATAATTTGACAAGTAAGTGAAATGTGCGCGCGATTTCTATTGGCATGGTTCCTATTGTATGCAACAAATAGGGCATCTAGACGTAATAGCAAAAATGACACATAGACCCTATAGACATTCTTTCTATCTTTTCATGCAAATATCAGGATACCCCGGCCACCTTTTACTAATCTCCCCATTATTTGTCATTATAAATTATAATAGACCAAATAAATAATGTAAATAGAATAAAATATTCATAAGCCCAATAGGACAGCCCAATATTCATAAGCCCAATAGGAATTCTCCGACTTTCTGGTCCTTCAACAGTCTTGCACTCCGGACTACCAGCAACAAATTCTAAGCTCATAAGGATAATAACCATGCTCATGAATCCAGTACCCGAGTCCAACAACACATATGGCCCATTAAACCAGACTCAAACGCATAGACAATTGTCGTGCTTAACCAATAACCAATAAAAATGCCACATGTAACAGCCCACGCAAATTAATTACTCAAAAAACTTCAGATATAAACGTATATATGGGGTGTTCTAGATAATGAAGAGACTGGACTTGTTAAAAAAGATATCCTAGAGGTAATTGAGCGCATGAATAACAATAGAACAAAGCCTCAAAGAGATTTCAATAATTAGGGGTTTAAGACAAATATGGTACAGAACTGATTCAATAGTAGTTCACATATAGGGGTTAACCAGGAGGATCTGAAGTAATACATGCTTAAAACTAGTCTTAAAAACAATCATATAACAGAGTTCCATCAGGTGGTCCGGTAACTAGTATGTATTGATTTAATTCTAAAGAAACCAGAGATTCTGCAGGTTGATCATGTATGAAATGTTCAGTTATGCATCCAATATTACCCAAATTCACTAGACTCAAGTAAATTTAACACTAGCATAGTAGGATTTCATCATGAAAACAGATTTATTGTAACATTCATGCTTAGTCTGAAAGCTTAGACAGTATCGTCTAGCAAGAACTCATACAATCATGGATTAATTTTAATGAGAGTTATCAGGTTGTATATGATTTTACCAAATATGAAATATAAGGAATGCATGGGCACTGCTAATTGGTAATAAAATAGGACTTCTTAAAGGGATATAGACTAGTAGGTGTTAGGATTTATGCCCGTCACTAGAGGGGGGTGAATAGTGCGGTACGAGAATATTGATAAATATTGCGGAATTAAAATTGCAGGAGTAAAGTAAATGCAGTAATTAAAAGATTAAGGAAAGGACACACCGAATTTATACTGGTTCACCACAACGTGTGCTTAGTCCAGTCCCCGAGAGACTCTCTCGAGTTTCCACTAACTCCGTTAAGCTTACGGGTGCCTAAAAAACCGTTACACTTGCTCGTAGATGTACACACTACAAGACTTCAACTTGCTCGAGGATACCTCACCTCAAGACTTCACACACTAAGATTGAGGGTACTTAGCAAACCCGACAATCAATGAGAAGATATGGTCTTCTCAAACACCTTTCTCTTTTACAACAAGAACTCTCAAAAACAAGTAGATAAAGAGATACAATATTAGCTCTATGAACAACTCAAACTTGTCTCTCAATTGGCTCATCAAAAGCTCTGAAATGATGCACAAATAATATCAATATGTATATGAATAATGAGAGGTGTTGTGTGTTTCAATTCAGCTTAAAAGACCTCTATTTATAGGTGTTATAAGTTGTATGTCCGTTGCTTAATTGACAATCAATTATGCTGATTTTATGCAAGGATAATCGATTATCAGATTTGCATAATCGATTATCAGCTTACCGTTACAAAATCGGAAGCTGATTTTGTGCTTGAATAATCGATTATTGGATTTGCATAATCGATTATCTGCCTGTCGTTCAAAAACTTTGGCAACGGATACAAGATAATCGATTATGCCCAAGTGTATAATCGATTATCCTACTCTGCGGAAATTTCCAATAAATGGAATTTCCCAGAATAATCGATTATCAGTTTTGCATAATCGATTATTCACCTATGCTGTCCAGAATTGAAAACTTACTTCAAAAACCATTTTGGTTAAAATGAAAACGTTAAAATCATTTTGTTTGAAGTATTTGAAATATGTTTATGATAAATATGATTTGATAAAAAGATTTTATGCATATTTATGATGACCTATGTTGAGCCAAAAGACGAGATAACTTAAACGTTGCTCTTACATTGGTTCTACCTAACGACCTACGCCTTGGGTCTTCGGTCTTGAACTTTTGAGCTCGTCATTGGCTTTTCCATGCAATCCATTCATCAATAAGCTTCTCGGCATTCAATCTTGATTGTTTGTCATATAATAACGTTGTTTGACACTTGACTTCATTGTTTGTCATTCATCAAAATCTATACCTGAAAATCATGCTAATACAACCAAAGCACATGGATAGAATGATTTTCTACAATTTCCCCCTTTTTGATAATGACAAACAACAGGAGATATGCATATCGGATTTCCCCTAAATTCATGCTATATCTCAACATACAATTCATGCAAACGATTCCCCTTAATGATAATTCTCCCTCAAATAAGGCATATTATAACGTAGATACATTCCCCCTTATTTGATGCATATCGCCTAAACTTCTTCCCTCTTTTGGCATTAGCAAAAAGAGACTATGCAAAGGCTACTTTCCCCTTTCGACACTTCCCCCTTTTGGATATATCAATTGTTAGTGTCAAGGATAAAATAGGGAATACAATGAGGAATATACATTGACGATATTTAAACAATCATACCAACATGAAATAATACCAAATGTTAGTAAAAACATAACAACCATAATAACGGTTATTTTTCGCAAATTATATTTCTTAAGAACATATCAACAGTTAATTTTTAACAAACCAATAGTTGTATTAAAAACACGAATCATTTATTTTTCAAGAATATATCAACTGTTATTCAAACCAAAAAAAATATTCATCAAAACATGAATCAATTATTATTTTTAACAAAAATAATTGATACCAATTGTTATTCAAGATAAAAGTTATCAAAACATGAATCAACAAAAATAATTAATATCAATTGTTAACAAAGATATATTAATTGTTAACACATATCAACTATTACGTTTTTATCAAAAATATGATAACTAACCGACATTCCCCCTCGATGCAATAAGGTTTCGTGGTTGGTGCATCTACTACGATATTGTAGTCTTCAAGCACACCTGCAAACGTACCTAAAAATAGGTTTTAGGTACCCAAGCACTTTTGGGTCCTTGGGGGTTAGGCAAATAATAATCATAGCTCAAAGATAAATCCCTATGTTTTGCAAAACATACGGGTGCTATGTGTCCTACCCGGTTGCAATAATGACATATAACATTCAGGTTGTGCATATGTCTTGGTTGAGCCAAAAATGTTCTAGGTGATCTAAAGTCGTTATTCCTAGACGTATTGCGATTCCTAGAGTTATTTCTAGGTGGTCTAAAATGATTCATTTTAGACTCATTACCAAAATTTCTAGAGTTGTTTCTAGGTGGTCTAAAATGATTAATTTTAGACTCATTAGTGAAGTTCCTAGAATTATTTCTAGGTGGTCTAACTTCATTTCTATCATCCTTTCTAATATTCTTCTTAATTTCTTCAATTGTTTTAGGATCATCAACACTACGTTTTTCTAGTGTGTTCCTAAGTTCTATGTTCTCTATTTTCAAAGAACTACAAGAAGAACAATTGGAACTTTGATCAATTGAATAGGCTTCATTCATCTCCTTTATTTTATTTCTAAGATCAATATTGTCATTTTCCAAAAATTTATTTTTCTCTTCTAAAACTTTAATTTTAGCCTTGGCCTCTTTGGAGATTTTTGAAGTCTTTTTCAATTCACCATATAATTCATGAAAGGCTTCTTGTAATTATTCAAAAGAGTAAGAGTTAGAATTACTTACCTCTTCTTACTCGTTGGCCATGAGGCATAGTGCGGCAGTTTCATCGCCCGAGCTGTCCGAATCCCATGTCACGCGCCTATGGTGTTTCTTCTTTTTCTTGTCCTTGGGTTTTGGACAATGTGATTTGGTGTGGCCAAGTTTTCCACAATTTTGGCATGAAGGACTTGGTTCTTCCTTCTTTATTTCCTTCTTCATAAACTTATAAAACTTTTCGATCAAGGCATTGTAAATATTATCATCATCGCTATCCGAATCACTTACCTCTTCTCTTTTAGAGGATGAGGTTTTGAAGGCAATACCTGGGCCTTTATTTCCAAGATAAGGATTAAGAATAGTGCTTTCATAAGTTTTGAGGTTACCTCTTAGTCCATCAATTGTGACGTCCGTGATTCCTATCGACTCTTGGATGGCATTGGCTTTGGATCGCCATTCGGGAGTGAGACTCCGCAAGATTTTTCGAACAAGATCTTAGTTCGAGTATACTTTCCCGAGATCATGGAGATTGTTGATGATCATTGAGAACCGATCGAACATAATATCGATGCTTTCATTCTCCCTCATTCTAAAGAGTTCATATTCATGTGTTAGAAAATCAACTTTTGATTCTCGGACTTGAGGCGTACCTTCATAAGTGATTTCAAGTTTATCCCACATCTCCTTGGCGGTTGTGCAGCAAGAAATCTTTCGATAGTCATCCGGATTCACCGCACAATATAATAAATTGACGGCCTTTGGGTTATTTTCAACTTTCTTGATGTCCTCGGCAGTATATTCATCTTCCTCCTTCGGAACCGTGGTTTCTCAAACTTTCTTTGTCGACATTTGTTCACCGTTCTTGATGTTTGCCACAAACGAAAGTTATTTGATTGGATGAAGATTCTCATCCGCTCTTTCCAATATGTGTAATTTGTTCCGTCAAATAGTGGAGGCCTATTGGTGGAGTGTCCTTCGCTCATCATTCCTGCGTTCAATATTCTCAAAAAAATATCGTTCTCTCAACCGGTTAAGGCTTTCAGAGAGTTAGGCTCTGATACCAATTGTTAGGATTTATGCCCGTCACTAGAGGGGGGGTGAATAGTGCGGCACGAGAATATTGATAAATATTGCAGAATTAAAATTGCAGGAGTAAAGTAAATGTAGTAATTAAAAGATTAAGGAAAGGACACACCGAATTTATACTGGTTCACCACAACGTGTGGTTAGTCTAGTCCCCGAGAGACTCTCTCGAGTTTCCACTAACTCCATTAAGCTTACGGGTGCCTAACAAACTGCTACACTTGCTCGTAGATGTAGACTCTACAAGACTTCAACTTGCTCGAGGATACCTCACCTCAAGACTTCACACACTAAGATTAAGGGTACTTAGCAAACCCGACAATCAATAAGAAGATATGGTCTTCTCAAACACCTTTCTCTTTTACAACAAGAACTCTCAAAAAAGAGTAGATAAAGAGATACAATATTAGCTCTATGAACAACTCAAAGTTGTCTCTCAATTGGCTCAACAAAAGCTCTAAAATGATGCACAAATAATATCAATATGTATATGAATAATGAGAGGTGTTGTGTGTTTCAAATCAGCTCAAAAGACCTCTATTTATAGGTGTTATAAGTTGTATGTTCGTTGCTTAATTGACAATCAATTATGCTGATTTTATGCAAGGATAATCGATTATCAGATTTGCATAA
This sequence comes from Nicotiana benthamiana, assembly GCA_034376525.1. Classification (NCBI taxonomy): domain Eukaryota; kingdom Viridiplantae; phylum Streptophyta; class Magnoliopsida; order Solanales; family Solanaceae; genus Nicotiana; species Nicotiana benthamiana. Next base: position 47,570,612 of record CM067328.1, read on the forward strand.
TCGATTATCAGCTTACCGTTACAAAATCGGAAGCTGATTTTGTGCTTGAATAATCGATTATTGGATTTGCATAATCGATTATTCACCTATGCTGTCCAGAATTGAAAACTTACTTCAAAAACCATTTTGGTTAAAATGAAAACGTTAAAATCATTTTGTTTGAAGTATTTGAAATATTTTTATGATAAATATGATTTGATAAAAAGATTTTATGCATATTTATGATGACCTATGTTGATCCAAAAGACGAGATAACTTAAACGTTGATCTTCCATTGGTTCTACCTAACGACCTACGCCTTGGGTCTTCGGTCTTGAACTTTTGAGCTCGTCTTTGGCTTTTCCATGCAATCCATTCATCAATATGCTTCTCGGCATTCAATCTTGATTGTTTGTCATATAATAACGTTGTTTGACACTTGACTTCATTGTTTGTCATTCATCAAAACCTATACCTGAAAATCATGCTAATACAACCAAAGCACACATATCATGGATAGAATGATTTTCTACAGTAGGCACAGCACAAATCAACTTATAAACACTCACTTAGTTCTAATATGAGAAACTTAACACATTCGAATTCTAGGTATTAATCAATCATCTCAAGAAGGTTTGAGACATCTAAGGTGATAAATGGACTCATGGTATATGAAACTATACATAATTCAAGGTCAATATGAAAGTCAAATAACACGTAAGGGGCCAGACCTTTATTGGACCTAGAAAAGAACAAGCTACCCATCTAGAAGCTTTGGACATAAGCAATATTAGAACATGCAGAATTGTAGAAGAAACATCATCGAGACAAACAATTAGTAGAACACGTTATAATCATCCCATATTAGAAATTCATAAACAACAGGAAAACTGAGTCAAACAATAGTGGCACACATAATTCACATAGACATCATCATATAAGAGGGAAGTAATTTCAATTGTAAAGATAGAGAATACTAACTAGTTGAAAAGATAAACAAGCAAAAGAGTGAAGTAGTTAGAATATTGGCAGTGATTCAGTAGATGAAATTGAAGGAAGACAATGAAACCCCAAATCCACAGTGCTTCATAGTTCACAAGAGCCTCAAGAAGGGCTGCAAGCAGTGCTTGCACCGAATCAATTCTGGTGATGTACCCAGTTTGAATGGTAGTTGGGTGTATTTCTTTGAGGCCGGGCCCTTCAATACTGATAGTGCACTTGAAATATGGTCCATTCGATCGTGCATCTCTTTTGTAATCTTATCCATCTGCTTGTTCATTTCTCTCATAAATCTTATGAGTTCGATTTTGAAGGGATCATTACCGTTGTCTTTACCAGATCCGCTACTAGTCCCCGGCTCCGTTGAAGCCGACCTCACCCCTCTGGGTGATATTATCAACTCCTTGAGCTGCCGGATTTGCAGGAACACCGGAGGAGCTATGCCTATTTCATTTGCATTTTTTGAAACGCCTGATAACACTGCTTTAATTTCGTCATGATCTGGTCCTGCTTTGAGAGATGGCCCATGATGGCTTTTTATTGCTCTTTCAAGATCCTTAAAATAATACTTAGTGTTAAAATCAAAGCAAATAGCAAGCCTGGCTTCGCGAGCAATGCTTCCGATGACTGTAGTACGAGCAATATCAGATAGAGAATAAAGTTATATTATTTAGCATCAGAATGTAGTATAACATAAGTTTTGCTAGAGATTTCGTGCCCTTACGATGGTTTTTGAATTACATATTTATAGCTTTACCTAGGAAACAAGATCCTATGATCAAGTACCTGTTACAAGACAATAATAGGGGCATTGATGAATATGTAACGGCATGCCATGAATGTTAAAATTCTCTATAACGGTTTCCTATTTAATATTGAGAAATATTCTTCATTAAATGACATCTGGGGACAAACCTTCATTTTCTCCTATTGATTGCATTCCCTTTAGGATCTACCTGACACCAACCGAAATTGTTGTCTTCGGTCTTAGTTTTTGCTCGATTTATCTTATTTTTGCCTCGGGTTTCGCATGTCACACAGGCATTTGATCATTTAACATAGACCAATTTTAACTTAGGTACCAACCTCAAATGATTAGTTCCTACTTGATCTTGGTGGTGCAGCTCCTTGAAAAAGTGGTGGTGTTGCAAAAAGAGAACAAATGTTATCATCTCCGTGCTTGGCACCATATTTGACTAAACTATTTTCAACTCTATTTTGCTCTCTGTATACATAGTGGATGGGTGGGCTACCCAACTGCATGAGCAACAACCTGCAATCATCAACAAAATTAGTATAACGTGGGTTTAACAACTTATCAAAGGAAATCAGGAAATCAGGAATTATGGCAAGAATCGATTTTTTGCAATTTGAATCAAGTACTCACAAGACTTGTCTTACTAAACAAGACACATTATTTTAGAGTCTAAAAGATCATTTGGTTGGGAAATAAGTTATACCATGATTACTTATCCTGAAATATTAATTATCACGCCTTTTTATTGGAATTACAAAAATATTACAATTATGGAATAACTAATCTTGGGATTAGTTATACAACGATTTAATCCCAACCTAATATGGGATAAACCTATCTAAATTAATTCCAAAATTAATTATCCCTAATTTCTCGGAACAAACGAGCACTAATTTAGTGATGTATAATGGCAATTTGTTTGGAAGCTTAACGCTCGCATATACCTTAAAAGGTCACAGTTTCTAAATCTTATAGTAAGTGATTTCTCTAAATTTTGGTTGAAACTTGAAAAAAAAAGGAGATTTTAAAATTGCATCGAAAAATAATTTTGAAAGTTAAATTTGTGTTTGGACATGCATTTTATTTGAAAATTTCTTTTTATTTTATTTTTTTTGGAAATTTTGTGAGCGAAAGAAAAACTTTTCTCCCAAAAACTGGTCTAAAAAAATTTTTGAAACTTGAAAATATTCTCTAAAATATTTTCAAAAACTAATCAAATTCAATGAATAAATAATATTTTCAAATTTATTTTTGAATAAAAAAACTACGTTTCTATAAAATTGAGTCCGATGGAGTAAAACTTAAAATGTTCAGTTTCAATCTCCTTGAGAATATCAATTTCTATCACAAATCAAATGAGTTACTGTCAGGATTCACATGCTGAATCAATCACTAAAGTCTAGCACTAGTGTTGATAATTAAAATTTGAAGATAAGAAGAATACATGAAGACAAATGAAAAAATAAAAAGAAAAATTAAGGGAAGGTGAGGTTTGGAGATGAAGGTCAGGGATTCTCAGGTCTGCTCTTTTCGTTTAGTCACCATATTTCTTTCCCTTTTACTCCACCCTATCCTTTCACGTCATCCGATAACGGACTCAAAATTTAAAGTTTATGTGTTTTTGAACTACCCTTAAATTTATAATTCGTCTTAGCTATTACTTTCTCGTTTCACTTTTACTTGTCTATTATTAACTTTGCACACTCCTTAAGATAATAAATGAAGTGTATAATTTTATGATACACATATTAGTTAATGTATATTTTTGATAAATTCGAGAAATTGATTTTGAATGAGTACATTAATATGATAGATATAATAGAAAAAAGGAAATTATCTTCTCTTGATATGCTAAAAGTGACAGGTAAAAGTGAAAATCTATTTTTAGAATACATGACAAGTAAAAGTGAACAGACAAAATAATTCGCAATTAAATATTCATAGATATATATTTAATAAACTTCTTAATACAAATATTAAATTTGAGCAAAAATTACTAAATTCTTTCAAATTTGTACCAAACACTCTAATTCTGCCCAAACTTCATAAAGCTATTGAACACATTTCCAGGCTTCAAGTGTCCCAGATATGCAGATCAGTCTCACCAATGGAAATAAGTCACATAGAAGAATCTTCAAACAGAGTGAAATGATGCAGAAAAGGTTAACCGACAAAATTACATGGCAAACGACACAAAATTGACACAACGGGACTGTGTTTTCAGACATTCAGCAATATTCCGCAGTAGGGTATGAATTCAGCCAGCCCCTTGTTGCTATTGTGGTCATTGCTTATTTTTGAGGAAAGTCTATTTTGGTCCTTGGTATATAATCCTTAGCATATTTAATTTTTTCAGTATGTCGAAGTGGAGCACATTTAATCTTATTAACAGAATATGTACAGAAATTAACGGGGTTGGTTTTGGCACTCGCCGCCTTTTTAATTTGCTTATTGAAAATATTATAAACTAACACTCACTAATAGTACAAAACTGATAAATTAAAGAACTTAATGTTGAAACTTTTACCTTTAAAAATTTTGTTGATTTTTCAAAAAAGAAAAGCTAAAACTTGAAAATAATGGAGCTGCTAAGATCACTTCTATGCGTATTATTGAAGCAAATGAATAACCAGATTGTATTATCACTTTAGCCCGTACCAAAAAGTATTTTATTTCGTAGCCAAGAAGTATATAAAATTTGTACAATTTTTATATATTAAAATACAAATTGCATATATATAAATTTTTAAATATTTTTCCGGATATTATTTTTACAACGGTTATACAATGACATTTTCTCATTGAAAACTGGCACCAAAGAGGATATTTTCAAGGTCAAAAATTTAGAAGACATTACCTAAAAATGAGAAATTAAGAGATAATTTTCGCTATCCATTAAAATAAGAGGAAACGTTTTGCTTCAGAGCAACAAATTTGCTTCATAAATCAAAGTTGTTAATACCATTTGTTTTTTAACACAATGAGACTAAAGGTGCTCCACTCTAGTATACTTAAGAGATTAAATATGCTCAGGTTATATTTGAGAACTAAAATAGACCTACCCTCAAAGATAACATTGATCAAAAACTCTATTTGTCACCACTGCCTCTTTGCCTTTCTTTTTTTTTTTTACTCCTAACTATCACTGTTACATCAATAGTTGTAAGTTTTGTGATTTAACAAGTTGAAATAGCTTCATGAACACATAAACTTGTAGGGATTTTGAAAATCGATAAACGAAGTTTCAATTTTTCCATTTGAATACGTGAACTCATATTTCCCTTAACTAATAAATAAATCTTACCTTTGAACCTATGCGCGTGTATTACACATACACAGACATGTTCATCTAGTCAGCAAATGACCAATCAAAAAATAAGACCCCACCGAACTAATGTCATGTGTAATTTTTAACTAAAAATTGCCACCTCCATTTATATTTTAAAAATAAAAATAAATACAATAAGAAAGAAAACACTTAAACCGTTCTAGCTTCCTCTTCCCTGTTTCTTCCCATCATCCCTCATTCCCCACCTCTGCAACTCATTCATCTACTTCTATATCAGCTATTCATTTCCTAGGTTCTTCTTCGTCCTCTCCTTTCTCGCCAAATTTTTCTTATTTTTATCTAGATAGGTAGATTGCCAAAGAAATTTTTCGAATAATATTATCGCAGAATTTATTTTCTTTAAAGTTGTGGCAATTAATTCGATGTAGTAGCCAATTGGTGTGTGTTCTTCAGCAGCAGGATCGATTACCATTGCTCTTGGGAGATCTGGATCATTGAAACGCCATCTCCGACCAACTGAAGCCCGCCTGAGAGTTGCAGGTCATTAGAAGTGGAGATTCCTACAGTTAAATCTCCTGATTTTTTGGGAAAATGTAGTTTTTGGTGTGGAGAACAATATCTACAGCTTGGAATTGCAAGATTGAATGGTTAAAAATTAAAGAATAGTTAGACCCGATGAATTAAAGTGGCTTTTCTATAAATATGTCTCGATAATTTTTTAATTTTTTTAAAATTAATTATTTATTTTTTTTAATTATTTATCATATTCACATGCTTAATACCGGTGATTAATATGTAATTGGTCACATCCACTATAATATTGCCACCTAAGCATATTCAATGGTTACAAGTGTTTATTAGTATACACTTTCTCAAGTAAAAGTGTTCAAATTTAAAAATTCAAAATTTATGTATCGACTTTCAAAATCACGGAAAACTATGTAACCATTTAATAAACTGTAATTTAAACGTATTTTTGCAGGTTGGTCCGCTTTAGAAATGCTGTGCTCTTGGTTCACTATCCTTATCGATATGACATCTTCTACCTATCTCCTTTCTCTTGGGAGGGGCAGACGGCCGTTAGAATTTGAAGCTAATGAGTTTGGATTTACGCTTTTTAAAGTTGGCAGGTTCTAAGCAAATCGATTTGCATATGTTTAATTTTTTTTTAATCATAAATATCGAATTGTGATCTAAATTATTAGATTCGACCGAATTTGTAACCAATATGCTAGTGCTATCCATGGACGAATAGAACTATATAAAAAATGTGCAGTGAGACGTTTGTAAAATCACCAGACTGTTATACTTATTGTTGTAATTTTTAATATCTGTATACATAGCATAATTTACGAACAAATTAAGAGTGTTCAATTGATCACTCATCTTAGTATATGTCTGCGCCACTGATACTTATCACGTTTCTAGCAATGCCAATTAAATGTCTGTGTATTATCTTTTGGATATCTTCTGAATTTTGAATATTTGGGATTAGTAGAATGTCCAAGTGTTCTTGAAATGTGTATTTTACTTCTTGGCTTCTCGATGAAGCAGAGGCAAACAACCCAGAAACTTTGATGTATTCTCGTGTTTTTCTTGTGAATTAGCGCAGTTTGGGGGGGGGGGGGGGGACACGGGGAATCACATTCGGGAAAAATAAAAATTCAAGTCCAAAATTGAACAAGAGATTCGACAAGTGAGACTTGCTCAGTTGGTAAAGCACCTCCACTTACGATCGTTAGATCCTGGTTCGAGTCAATAAAGAGGGTAAGTGCGGAAGCACGATAAATTCTCTCCTAATTGAGAAGGGTTTAAAAAAAAAAACAATGGATTCATCTGGTGATGAGGGACCAACATACAGAATGAGTCAGTCACATCAGTCTCACCCTCTGTGGTTGGATAGTTTTACAGTCTTCTGTAAATATGCGATTCCCAATACAGAATGAGATAATGTTACTGTGCTAAGGTCAAACCAACAGCTTCTCCATTGATTTTGATTTTGGTTGCCTGAGTATTTCGAAATGAATTTATACGCTCACATGGCACAAACAATAAACATGATTTCCAAGACCAATTAGAATACTCTATATTCTATATACATGGTGGAAAATCATATTAATTTTTCCGGAGTTAAGTGATTTGATCAGGTGAAAAATTATGCTTGTATTGGGAAAAAATTGATCTTGCATAATGGAGATGATGTGTCGTGACACGTAAACTAGTCAAATAGTCAAAGAATTATGATTTGCCACGAGGCAGAAACAATAACATATACGAGCAAAATACTAGAAGAGGCACGAGCAGTCATACAAGTAATTCAACGCTCGTACCTATTCAAGACATTTAAATCTCGAGGATCGTGAAAAATCAAGAAAATAAATCTGACAGCATATGAAAGTCCAAATACAATATTTAATGGGAAGTAAATACTAGAAACGTTAGACGATATGTATTTAATATATATATAATTATGTAACGTAGCATTTAAAGTCATTAATTGCTCAAAATAGCTATAAGAGGGAGAGGACCAAACAATTGTAAGGATAGGAAACACTACTGGAATATACTTTAATTTACTTGGTTGATGTAACGACCCGACCAGTCGTATTTGAAATTTACGCCCCGATTCCCCATTAACTGCTTCTCTAAGTTCATTTCTGCTATTCTTATTTGTCAGGACGTTTCGTATTGGATTTCGAAGAGTTTGGGGAACACTTAGTCCCTAAATGAGAGCTTAAGTGTTGGAAAGTGATCCGTAGTGGGAACAGTGTGAAGACGGCCTCAGAATAGAAATATGATGGTTCTGTTGGCTCCGTTAGGTGATTTCGAGGTTGGGAGCATGTTCAGAATGTATTTCGGAAGTCCGTAGCTCATTTAGGCTTGAAATGCCGAAGATTGAATTTTTGAAGTTTCCGGTCAGAGAGTGATTTTTTTATTCGAGAGTCAGAATGGAATTACTGAATTTACAGTAGCTCAGTCATGTCATTTGGGATGTATGTGCAAAATTTCAGGTCATTCGGATGTGTTTTGGTTTGGTTTCTGATCGAAACCCTATTTGAAAGAAAATTGAAGTTCTTAAGCTTGATTCATAGATTAAATTGGGTTTCTGGTGTTGTTTTAGGTGTTTTAAGGATTGATACAAGTTTGAATAAGGTATCAGGTTGTATTGGTGCCTTTGGGTTAGCTTCCGAGGGCGTCGAGATGATTTAGGGTGGTTGGCAGAAGATTTTGGAGTTGAAAGAATTGTTGAAGGCTTCTGTCTACTGCCAAAACCGCACATGCGCTTTGGGTTCCACAAGTGCGGAGCTGCATAAGCGGCTTGGCCATCGCAGATGCGAGTTTTTGGCTCCTTCAGCTTTCTGCAGATGCGGACGCTTTATCACAGATACGGTTACGCACCTGCGAGTCTCCCATCGCAGATGCGGCTCCTGAGCCTGTAATGAGAACAACAAAACCGGTCCTTTATTCGTAGAAGCAGGATTGCAGTAGCAGGACAGCAGAAGCGGTCCCTTAGCCGCAGAAGCGGAAATGTCTGTTCGGAAAAGTGATAGGGTTGAGTTTCAAAGTTTGAAAAATCAATTAAGAGCTCGGGAGAGGGCGATTTTTAGAGGATTTTGAAGAGAAGATTATTGGGTAACATTTTTGTAATCCTATTTAGTTGTATTCCATCAATACCTAGCTTAATCCATCTTCATAGAATTTTAGATCAAAATTGGGAAAAACATCATTGATCAAACTATTGATTTTTGTATGACAACCCAAAGGGTGTCACGACCCCAAACCCGATCGTGATGGCGCCCGGCCATAAGGCTGGGCAAGCCCGACCAACACCTTCTCAAATGCAACGATTCATCCACACACGAAGCAGTTAGGGAAAAATATGGCAACTTTAACAATAAACTCCAAATAACTGAAAAATGTGACTGTACGAATAGGAAACCACGACTGAACAAGAACTCCCAAGACTTGGGGTCACGAGTGCAGGGCCTCTACAATACCGAATACAAGTCTGAAAAGAAAGATACATGTGTTTCAATGACAAGAAATAACTGGTAAGATCAGAGTAATCGGTCATGCGGACAGTGGCAGCTACCTCAATACTCTGGAAACCGGATAAGCAGCTGCATCAACACGGTGTCCATAGTTACCACCTTTTCCATTTCAAATACACAGTGTCCATACTTACCACCATTTTCACTTAAAATACATGGTACCCGTAGTTACCACCTTTTCCATTTAAAAATAATGTATAGTCCTGAAATAGTGAGATAATATACATCAGCCCGAATTATCATTTAAAAATCATTTGAGTTCTCAAAACGTATAAATATGGCTGAGTTTGGAAAAAAATATTAAACCTGGACTGAATTCAAATAATACGCAAATCATGATAATTCTGAGATAACGATCCCTGAAGGATTCTACAAGTCGGCACAAGGACCTAAGCATGGCATCAAGCCCATATATCACAAATATAGTATGCAAAGTAATCGCCAACATAGTACAATCTATCCGTCGGATTGGACCAAGTCACAGTTTCTAACATATTCGACCCTGTACTAGCCATGGAGTGCGTGTCTAGCATCATACTAGCGTCACAATGTGATATACCGGGGTTTCAAACCCTCAGATCATCATCTACACCCATTACTCACCTCAAGCCGGCCGCAAACTAGCTCAAATTCCTTTTCCTCGAGAATCAACCTCCGCGGATGTCAAATCTGATCAAAACCAATAGGAATACATCAAAATAGTCTAATGGAACATAACCCAATCGAAATAACTCGCAATACACCCAAAAACATGAAGTTGGCAAAACTCAAGCCTCGGGCCCACTTCTCGAAAAATTACAAAATTCACATTTTCAGAATCCTAATCTCGCCCCGAGTCCGTTCATATAAAATTCATCAAAATCGGAGTCGAATTGCTCCTCCAAATCCCCAATTTTAATTTGAAATTTCAAGCCATAGTTCATCAACTTTTACTCCTAATTTCAGAGAATTAATGGTTGATTCTTCAATAAAATGACGTATTAAGGACACGAGACTTACCTCCAATCACTTCCCATCGAAATCCCCTTCAAAATCCGTCAACAAACTCTCAAGGTAGTGCATAAATGGAGGAAATATGAAATAGATCGCGGATGAAATTTTTATTAAAACCGTAACTGCCCAGCGATTTCCTTTTACGCGATCACAGCCCCAGGCTTGCGATTGCAAAGAACAAAACTGAAGTTCCCGAATTTACCACTGCGCGATCGCACGCAGCTCCATGCGATCGCATTACTCCGCCTCTTAACCTTAGACGAACGCGGTCCTTCCCACGCGATCGCAGAGAATAATGACTTCTACCTACGATATCGCATCTCCAACTACGCGATAGCATTGAACAAATTACTGGGCCCCTGACCACCCTCCTATGCGATCATAATGCCATACCTGCGATCACATAGAGCAATTTTGCCTACAACTGCTGTGCTAAATTCTGCAACTTTTTCAAACCAAAAATCCTTCCGTTAGCCATCCAAAATCACCCCGAGGACCTGGGACCTCAACCAAAAGCACTAACACAGCTTATTACCTGATTCAAACTTGCTCGGGCCATTAAAATACAAACATTAATATCAAAAATCATCAAATTCCTCAAATTCAAGCCTAAGTAAAATTAGAACTTTTCCAAATTCGCATTTGATCCCAAACCCGACCTAAACACTTCCGAATGATCTGAAAATATGCAGCCATATCCAAAATCACCTAATGAAGCTTCTAAAACTCTCGGAATTCCATTTCGACCCCCGGATCAAAATCTCACATATCAACTGGAATTTGCCAAAATTCGAACTTAGCCAATTCAAACCTAATTCTATACCGGACCTCCAAATTAAATTCCGATTTCGCTCCCAAGTCATAAATCACCATCCAAAACTAGTCGAATCATCAAAAATCCATTCCGAGCCCTCTAGCTTACAAGTCAATATCGGGTTGACTTTTCCAACTTAAGCTTTCCTTAAAGAGACTATTGGTCTCATTTCTAACCAAATTCAATCCAACACCTCTCAAACTCACCAAACACATATATCAACACACGGGAAAGCATATTACGAGGATAACGGAGCTGAAATACAAAAGACGACGGCTCGGGTCGTCACATCCTCCCCAACTAAAACAAACGCTCATCCTCGAGCGGGTCAATAAACATACCTGGAGCCTCAAACAAACGAGGATATCTGCTCTGCATCTCATGCTCGGTCTCCCAAGTGGCCTCCTCCACGGGCCGAACTCTCCATTGCACCTTCACCGAAGTTATGTCTTTTGATCTCAACTTTCAAACCTGTCGACCCAAAATAACCACTGGCTCCACATCATAGGTCAAGTCGTCATCCAACTGGATCGTGCTGAAGTCTAACACATGAGACGGGTCACAAACATACTTCCTGAGCATAGAAACATAAAACACCGGGTGAACCCCTGAAAAACTAGGTGAAAAAGCAAGCATATAGACCACCTCTCCAATCCTCCTAAGAATATCAAAAGGTCCAATAAACCGCAGACTCATCTTCCCTTTCTTCCCAAACCTCATCACGCCTTTCATAGGCGAAACCTTCAACAGAACCTTCTCGCCCACAATATAAGATACACCCTGAACCTTTCGGCCCGCATAACTCTTCTGACGTGACTGAGCTGTACGAAGTCTCTCCTGGATAACTTTCACTTTCTCCAAGGCATCCTTGACTAACTCTGTCCCCAATAGTCTAGCTTCGCCGGGCTTAAACCAACAAACTGGAGATCTACACCGTCTCCCATGTAAAGCCTCATACGGTGCCATCTGAATGCTGGACTGATAACAATTGTTATACGCAAACTCCACAAGCGGCAAGACCTCAGCCCAAGAACCTCTGAAATCAATAACACAAGCACGCAACATGTCCTTAAATATCTGAATAGTACGCTCGGACTGTCCGTCCGTCTGAGGATGAAAAGTTGTGCTCATCTGAATCTGAGTGCCCAACTCCTGATGAAAATTCTTCCAGAATTGGGAAGAAAACTGAGTACCCATGTCCGATACAATAGAAACTGGGACCCTATGCAATCATACAATCTTGCGGATGAAAATCTCTGCCAACCGCTAGGAAGAATAGGTGGTACACACCGGAATGAAGTGCACAGATTTGGTCAGCCTATCCACAATAACCCAAATAGAATCAAAGTTCCTCAAGGTACGAGGGAGACCACTCACAAAGTCCATAGTAATCTTCTCCCTTTTCCACTCTGGAATATCCATCTGCTGAAGTACACCACCGGGTCTTTGATGCTCATATTTGACCTGCTGACAATTGAGACGCCTAGCCACATAACTCACAATGTCCTTTTTCATTCTCCTCCACCAATAATGTTGCCTCAAGTCCTAGTACATATTTGCGGCACCCGGATGAATGGAATACCGCGAGCTATGGGCCTCCTCCAATATCATCTCCCGGATCCCATCCACATTGGGCACGCAAATTCGGCCCTTCATCCGCAACACACCATCATTACCAATAGTAACATCTCTGGCATCATCATGATGGACCCTGTCCTTAAGGACAAGCAAATGCGGGTCATCATACTGGCGCTCCCTGATGCGAACATATAAAAAAGACCGGGAAACCACACAAGCCAACACACGACTGGGCTCTGAAATATCTAGCCACACCATCCGATTGGCCAAGGCTTGAACATCAATTGCAAGGGGTATCTCCCCAACTGGAATGTACGCCAAGCTACCCATACTCACCGCCTTCTGGCTCAAAGCATCGGCCACCACATTGGCCTTTCCAGGTGATACAAATATGGTAATATCATAGTCCTTGAGTAACTCAAGCCATCTTCGCTGACTCAAATTCAGATCTTTCTGATTGAACAAGTGCTGAAGGTTGCGATGATCCGTATACACCTCACAAGATACCCCATATAGATAGTGCCTCCATATCTTCAAGGCATGAACTATAGCAGCCAACGCTAAATCATGAACGTGACAGTTTTTCTCATGGGGCTTCAACTGCCGGGAAGCATATGCAACCACTCTACCCTCCTACATCAGAACACATCCAATACCAATCCTCAAAGCATCGCAATATACCGTATTAGAGCCGGAAGCTGCTGTCAATACTAACACTAGAGCCGTAGTCAATAATGACTTGAGCTTTAGGAAGCACTCCTCGCACTCATCAGACCACACAAATGGTGCATTCTTCTGCGTCAACTTCGTCAAAGGTGAAGCAATAGATGAAAAACCCTTAACGAACTTGTGGTAATAACCCTCCAAACTGAGGAAATCTCAGAAGCTGAGGACGGCCTGAGCCAACTCTGCACCACCTTGATCTTCTTTGTGTAAACCTGAACACAATCAGTGGACACCACGTGTCCCAGAAAAGCCACGGAACTGAGCCAGAACTCACACTTGGAGAACTTTGCATACAACTTCTCCTCTCTCAACCTCTGCAATACCACCCTTAAATGTTGCGCGTGCTCCTCCTGGCTACGCGAGTAAAGAAGAATATCATCAATAAACACGATCACAAAAGAGTCCAGATACGGCCGAAATACACTGTTCATCAAGTGCATGAATGCTGCTGGGGCATTAGTTAGCCCAAATGACATAACCAGGAACTCATAATGCCCACATCTCGTCATGAAAGTTGTCTTCATGATGTCAGAATCCCTAATCTTCAACTGGTGATAGCCTGAACGGAGATTAACCTTAGAGAATACCTTTGCTCCCTGAAGCTGGTCAAACAAATCCTCAATACGGGGTAATGGATACTTGTTCTTCACTGTCACTTCGTTCAGCTGTCTGTAATCAATGCACATTCTCATTGTGCCATCCTTCTTCTTAACAAATATCACCGGTGCGCCTCACGGCGACACACTCGGACGAATGAACCCCTTATCTAGGAGTTCCTGCAGCTGCTCCTTTACCTCCATTAGCTCTGCTGGTGCCATACGATACGGAGGAATAGAAATGGGGTGAGTGCCCGGTACCAAATCAATATTGATGTCAATATCTCTATCTGGCGGCATGCTCGACAGGTCTGCTGGAAATACATCAGGAAACTCCCTCACCACGGGAACCGAATAAAGAGTAGGAGTCTCAACTACAACATCCCTCACAAATGCTAGATATGATAAACATCCTTTCCCAACCACCCGCTGGGCTTTCAAGAAAGAGATTAGCTTGCTGGGTACATAATCCGTCAAACCACACCACACAACCCTCGGGATACCCGGCATAGCCGAAGTGACAGCCTTGGTGTGACAGTCCAGAATAGCATGGCACGATGATAGCCAATCCATGCACAGAATAACATCAAAATCCACCATGCTCAATAGAAGCAAGTCCGCTCGGGTCTCAAGACCCTCAATAGTCACAATACAAGGCCGATATACGTGGTCCACAATAATAGAGTCACAAACCGGGGTACATACATGGACAGGCAACGCTAAACACCCTCGGGTAGTCCCCAAATGATGAGCAAAAGTAAGCAGATACATAAGAATATGTAGACCCGGGATCAAACAAAATAGAAGCATCCCTGTGACAAACTGAAATAATACATGTGATCACTGTATCTGAATCTATAGCATCTCTCCTATCTCGGAGTGCATAGAAACGAGCCTGACCATTGCTCAATCGCTCATCCTTCCTAGGGTGGCCTCTAGATGACTGACCCCCAACCCTACTAGACTGGGGTGGTGCTGAAACAGATGGAGAAGAAGAGGAGGGCTGATCCCTATACTGAAACCTACCACCACGAAGTCGAGGAAAATGTCTCTTCATATGACCAAACTCCCCACACTCAAAGCAACCGATTGAAACTGGAGAAGGGGACAGAAGGGAACCCCTCGCCGCAGATGAACCCTAGGCTGATGAAGTAGGTGCAGAACTCTGAACTGGGAGGGAACTGAGTGAAGCCTGGCCCTGCTGGTGACCCTGACGGCCACGACCGGGAGAAGCTCCGCTGTACTCTGGACAGCCTGACTGAGGAGGTATAACAGAACGACCTCTGTCTTGATGAAACTGGCCCTTAGATGGAGTGCCACCATAACTGCCGGAACTGCGAGGCCTCTTGGGCTCCCTTTCCTCTCGCTCCTGACGGCTAGCCTTCTCAATATCGCGGGCTATATCCACCGCCTCCTTGAAGGTATGACTCAGGACCCTCTCTCGAGTCATCAGAATACGAATGGGATAAATGAGCCCGTCCACAAATCGTCTAATCCTCTCATGATCCGTTTGGACCATCCACAGAGCGAAACGAGCTAACTTTGCAAATCTCATCTCATACTGCGCCACAAACATATCCCCCATGGCGAAGCAACTCATGCTGCCTGCGTAACTTCTTCTGTGACCTAGGTACCCACTTCTCCAATATGATAGCGGAGAACTCCTGCAAAAATAACGGTGCCGACCCTGCCGGCCCACGCCGCTCATATGCCTCCCACAAGGTGAAGGCTGATAACTGAAAAGTTTTAAAAGATACCCCACTAGTCTCCAAAATCCCTGCTATCTTGAGCATGCGTCGACACTTGTCGAGGAACCCCTAGGCATCCTCGCCCAGAACACCGCGAAAAGTCAGAGGTGAAAGTCTACTGAACCTCTCCAGATGACGCTGCTCGTCATCTGGCATCACTGGTACCCCATAACCGTGAACTGAAATAACTGGCTGAACAGGGTCAACTAGCTGAACTGGTGGTACCTCTAGGGTCTACAAACCCTATGCACCCTGCTCTGGAGTGTGAGCTGTGGGGGTCTGATGACCACCCCCAGTTTGAGAAATGGCCGCTTCAGTGTGTCTAGCCTCATAATAGCGTCACAGTGTGATATACCGGGGTTTCAAACCCTCAGGTCATCATCTACACCAGTTACTCACCTCAAGCTGGTCACAAACTAGCTCGAAATGCTTTTCCCTTGAGAATCAACCTCTGCGGATACCAAATCTGATCAAAACCAATAGGAATGCATCAAAATAGTCTAATGGAACATAACCCAATCGAAATAACTCGAAATACACCCAAAAACACGAAGTTGGCAAAACCCGATCCCCGATCCCACTTCTCAAAAATTTACGAAATTCACATTTTTAGAATCCTCATCTTGCCACGAGTCCGTACATATAAAATTCATCAAAATCGGAGTCGAATTGCTCCTCCAAATCCCCAATTTTTATTTGAAATTTCAAGCCCTAGTTCATCAACTTTTTCACTCAATTTCAGAGAAATAATGGTTGATTCTTCAATAAAATAACGTATTAAGGCCACGAGACATACCTCCAACCACTTCCCGTCGAAATCCCCTTCAAAATATGTCAACAAGCTCTCAAGATGGTGCGAAAATGGAGGACATATAAAATATCTCGAGGATGAATTTTTATAGACCCTTAACTGCCCAGCGATTTCCTTATACGCGATCGCAACCCCAGGCTTGCGATTGCATAGAGAAAAACTGAAGCTCCCGAATTTACACATACGCGATCACACCTAGCTCCACGCGATCGCATTACTCCGCCTCTTAACCTTACGCGAACGCGATCCTTCCCACGCGATCGCAGAGAACAATGACTTCCACCTACGCGATTGCATCTCCAACTACGCGATCGCATTGAACAAATTACTGTGCCCCTGACCCCCCTCCTATGCGATCACAATTCCATACCTGCGATCGCATAGAGCAATTTTTCCTTCAACTGCTGTGCTAAATTCTGCAACTTTTTAAAACAAAAAATCCTTCCGTTAGCCATCCGAAATCACCCCGAGGCCCCCAAGACCTCAACCAAAAGCACTAACACGACTTATTACCTCATTCAAACATGCTCGGGCCATGAAACACCAACATTAACATAAAAAATCATCAAATTCCTCAAATTCAAGCCTAAGTCAAACTAGAACTTTACCAAATTCGCATTCGATCCAAAACCCGACCTAAACATATCCGAATGATCTGAAAATTTGCTGACATATCCAAAATTACCTAATGAAGCTACTTCGACTCTCGGAATTCCATTCCAACCCCTCGTTAAAAATCTCACCTATCAACCGAAATTTGCCAATATTCTAACTTAACCAATTCAAGCCTAATTCTACAACCGACCTCCAAATTAAATTCCGATTTCTCTCCCAAGTCATAAATCAGCATCCGAAACTAGTTGAATTATCTGAAATCCATTCCGATCTCTCTAACTTACAAGTCAATGTCCGGTTGACTTTTCCAACTTAAGCTTTTCTTAAAGAGACTATTGGTCTTATTTCTAACCAAATTCAATCCAACACCTCTCAAGCTCACCAAAGAAATATATCAACAGACGTGAAAGCATATTACGAGGATAACGGGGCTGAAATACAAAAGACAACAGGTCGGGTCGTCACAAAGGGTGATCACCGTAATTTTCCATTTTTCCATGATTCCGAGGCCTTGGAAACCTTGTTTTTAGTTGCCTCAGTTTGCGTGCGTTGTTCGGTCGCGAAGCCGAAACATTTTTAGGTTGAATTATGTGGAAAAGTTAATGAATTTTGATATTAATATTGATATAGTTGATTTTGGTCAATATTTTGGGTAAACGGATCGGACCCGTGATGTGACGGTCCTGGAAGATCCGTAGAAAAATATGGAACTCGGGCGTATTCCCGAAATCGAAATCCTATGTCCCTAGCCTGCGTATAGAATTTTTCAAAGAAATTGTTTATCTGAAAATAATATGAAAAATTAAAATGAAAATCTATCTATATATATATATATATATATTAAAGCAGAGAAGTTTGCCTTCTAATTTAGCCGAGTGGCAAATTATTAGAATGCCAAGTGGAAAAATATTAAAAATACACATGGAAAATCTATTTATTAAGACTTACTTTTATTAAAATGCAAGTTTTAACACCCACATTTTTTGGCATAATTGACTGATGCAGATAACGGTCATATTCCCAAATCTATAGGCAGGAGAAAACCTTGTAATTAGGCCGAAAATCTGGAGTAAATTACGAGTTATCTCTATATTTAATAATAAAAATATTTAATAATACATTATTAGTAAATAATCGTATGAGTAAATTTCGGGATACCAATCTAAATGGAGAATCATAAAAGATTTTCAATTGCTTAATTTATGTTTATGTAGAGAAAATATGTTTTTTCTTTATAAAGTGGTATACAGAAAGCAAAGCATATTGACTGCAAATCATTTGATACAAAGGAACGAAAAAAGAACAACGCTGCATATAAGCTAAACTTCTAAAATAAATGAGGAAAAAGGAAAATTGTGTCTCCAAATTGAATGGATACCTTCTTCGTAGATCGGGGGGTTTCAAGCACATAAAAATCTTAACTGAATACGTATCTGTCTTACTCACTTACTAATGATATCCTCAAAAAAGTTTTTATTTTTTTTTATATGTAACACTTGGATTTAGAATAAATTGTTAACAATATATATATATATATATATATATATATATATGAAATTTGAACTAAAAAATAATTTTAAATTTATAGATAAAGTTCTAAAATTGGAATTTAAATTAAAAATAAAATTATCTTTTTTTTATCATGTTATCATACTTAATTCGGTTAACGATCACTTGATCGTATGCAATCATGTTAGGAACTTTTATTATTTTTTATAATTATTTAAATACTACTTTGCCTCTAGAAAAAAAAAACTACTCCATATAACTATAAAACTCTTTCAAATTTAAAATCCTATAAGTATAGTTATTTGAAATACCGTAGCTAGATTTGAATAAAACGAAATTCTTTTAAAATAAATATAATATATAGGGTACACGTCCATGTTTATCTAAATAACAAAAAAGAGTTTACAAAATCAAATAAAAAAATTTACTTACATATATAATAAAGTAAACATACATGCTGAAAAAAGAAACATCACAAAATTAGTCAATATTAAAAAATAAAGTTGTTTCCTTTTTCTTCTTGAAGAATATATGTTTGAAGAGTCAATTTGCATAAAGACATTAAACAAATAACAAAACTTTGGCTATACAATTGCTATCATTAATTTCAATTTAGCACATTCAATGAATTGAATGGTATAAGCTGAAATCCCTTCATTTAGCTGTAATCAAACAAATATTGCAAGCTTATAATATTTTATTCGTTGAAAAATATTAGTTTTAAATCATTAGATTATGTGAAAGGTTTTTTTTTCAAACTCAACAAGAGATAAATTGGTTTCTAATTAATAATTTCTATAACGACTTTTACATGTAACAAAGAGTATATATATAAATAAAAGATTGGCATGACGTAATTTTTTTAAAATTTAAATAAATTATTTTGAAAAATCTATTTACTTTTTTTAATAAAGATAATAAAATGAAAAAATATTTTTGAACATTAGTATGGAGTTTTTAAAATATTATAATAGAAGTTATATCATGGATAAACTAAAAAATTTAAAATCTTATGGAATATTTACACTATATCCGACAAAATTTATTGTTTACTTTTTATAGCTGATATAAATAGATGATATACCGACAACACATGATTATGCACATGTTATATATGGATTATATATAAATTACACATCATTAAATTTTTTAAATTTAAGTGGTCGGGTGAGCACCTATTTAGCTGATCAGATAAAGCCAAAAGAAGAAATGAAATAATTTCAACCAAAGACTAAAAATATAGTTAAAGTTCATATGTAGAATTTTTTTATTAAAACTCATTCTTTTATAATGAAATAAATTAACTATTTGTAACAACATAAATAATGACATAAAAATAAAATTTAAAGAAAATAAATATTGAAAAAATATTAGAAAAATCTAAAAATGAGAAATAAAAGATGACAAGAAATTCCTTCTTATGTTTCATCTTTGTTGAGTATAAAAACTTTGAAAGTTAATCTCATCGATTTCAAATATATTTTTTTAACTCAAATATATAGATTATAAGATAAGGATATCTTCGACCATGTACAAATAATGGGCAATTTAGTGTCAAGAATGCATACATTCAGACCGCTCCTCAAAATCCCAAGGTTACATGGAAAAAATTATTAATTGTGACTGGCATGCTCCCGAAACAGAAATACATCTTATGGATGGCGCTGCATAGATGCTTGGCGACGGTTGAAAGATTAGCTAAATGGGGAATTCACACTAATCAATCCTGCAGTTTTTGAGGAAGAGATACTGAAGAAACTCACGGCCATTTATTCTTTGACTGCTTATACTCCAAAACACTGTGGCAAGCTATGTTACAATGGTTGAAATATCAAAGAACGACAGTCACATGGGAAACAGAAATCCAATGGCTAACAGCTAATGTTAACAGCAGAAATCCCAGAAAAACCATCCTAGGTGTGTTCTTTGCAGCAGTAGTATACAACATCTGGATGGAAAGGAACAACAGAAGATTTCAACAGTCAACCAGAGACGCCAAAGACCGAGCAAAGGAGATTACAATTCAATTGCACTTCACTGGTGTAAAGCTACCTAAATGGTCGCCCATGCTACAAAACATAAATAGATATCCTTTGTGCGAGTATGCACAATTGTAGCAATTTTATGTAATAGGATATTAGTTTAACAACAACCGTTGTAGAGTTTTCACAATGATTGTACTTTTGAGATCTGTTCTAGAGTACAAAAGAACAGATGATGTAAATTTGCCATATAGTTGAAATAAAATCAAAATTTCTTCTAAAAAAAAAGATCTTCGATTTTTTTAATTTACATTACGTGTCGTTTTTAAAAAATTACTATTACTAATAAACTCATATGATATGTGAATTTGAATTGGAATACAATTTGAGTAGTTTGCGTTGGGGTTAAGCCATGTATGGTGTCGAAAGGTAAACTACTAAATAATTTTAACAAAATATATGCAATATTTTATAATAATAATAATTAACTAATTTAACATTTAATAATTCAAAGAAAAAAAGTTTTGTATATATAGGATACAAAAAATTTAAATTTTCGGGCCATAGATATCGATTAACTTAAAGTGGAGTCATACTAAAATAAATCTGGCCAAAGGATCATTTCAAATTTTTAGATAGCAGATTAAAGTAAATTTTAAATTAAGAGTAATATCTTCACTTGCATCATTATAAAGATAATAATAATTATAATATATATATAATTTTTGAAATTAAAATTTTAAAATACAAATATTAATTGAAAGATAAAATCATACCAATTAAGAGTTCAAGTCGTAGTATAAGAGTCACGTCGTAATCAAAAAATTATTTATACCGTGTCAACCTTTGTGCTTTGCAATAATATGAGTTATTATTTTACTTTGTGGCTATTTTTAAGTTCCAATGAAGCCAGTGAGAATAGTGCAAAAATAAAATTATCACTACAAGAATTGAGAAAATATTAGTGCTCTTTTCATGTCGTTTTTCTTAATTAATATCTAATGATTACCATTATTTAGAAGGTTTAAATGATAAGCTTATTTACATATAATTCAAATAACTCAGATATTTAACATGGTTAATGTCAAATATCAAAATAGATTTAAAATAATTCACTAGCTAAAGAATTTTTAATATTTTTAGATGGCCAACTAAAATGAGTTTTGAATTACGAATAATATTTTCAATTACATTATTATAAAAATAATTATTATAGAAAATAATATTTTAGAAATTGAAATTTAAAGAAAAAATAGTTTTTTAAGAGATATCAACACACCAAATTAGAGTTCAAGTAATAGTAAAAGAGTTAAGTCTTATCCAAAGAGTTATTTATTATCCCAATATTTGATTGTTTTACTATAAATATGAGTTATTATTTTGCTTCCTGCCTAGTTTTAGGATCCAATGACACAGACAAGAATGGTATCAAAAAATAAAAATAGAAGAAACTGTAAAACAAATTCACGTAGTTAATATGCAATAATTATCTACATTTAGTAAGAAAGTGTAAATTTTAAGATTATTTACATACAATCAAAATAACTTAAATATTTGATATTAGTAGTGTCCGTGCATCCGCGCGGGTACTAATACTAGTGAGTTAGAAAATATTGGTATCGAATTCGTATTTTTGTTCCAATGCCCGGTACAATCTTACATATGCGTTAAGTGCTTCCTGTGAAGTTTGGTTGAAAACGGATGACATTTGACGTGTTCCGGACTAAAAATGGGAAATTTGAAAGTTTATGAAACTTAGAAGAAAGATCATGAGTTTAAGGCTTGATTAATAGATTTTGATGTTATTTTGGAAATTTGATCGCATGGATATGTCCGTAGGATGTTTTTGAAGTTGTGTGCATGTTTGGTTTGGAGCCCCGAGGGATCGGGAGAGTTTTGGATAGGCCAGAGTTCATTTTGCATGTTAGAAATTGCTTCAGGGATCACATACCCGCAGGCTCTGCAATTGCGAAGCCTGGTTCGCATACGCGAAAAAGGTCCATGGCCTGCCCAACTCGCAAATGCGAGGTTCCCTTCGCAAATGCGAAGATTCCCTTTTCCTAGACCTGGGCAGCAGTCTTCACAAATGCGAAGATTTCCATCGCAAATGCGATCCCCGATCTAAAACCCAGGGTTTGCAAATGCGAGCACCCTCTTCGCAAATGCAAAGTCCGCTCTTCCTGGCTCAGTTCTCAAATGAGAACATCTATCTCGCAATTCCCCAGTCATTGCGAACCCCGTTTCACAATTGCGATACCTGCACCAGCATATTTCATACATTGACGATATTAAAGCTCATTTTTCATATTTTCAAAACCCAAACACCCATTGGCAATTCCTCACGAACTCCATCTTCTCCAAACTATGTCTAAGTCAACTTTTACGCAATTTCTTCAATCTTTAGCATCATATTTTCAAAGTTTTTTCATGGGTGAAAATGGGAATTTTTGGTAGAACTTAGGTTTTAACTAAATTGGGAATTTGGACCTCAATTTGAGGTCCAATTTTAAAACGTATCATAGGTATGAACTCATGGGGGTGGGTAACCCGATTTTGGTTCGAACCTTGGGTTTTGACCATGTGGGCCCGTGGAAATTTGGAAATATTTGGGCAAAACTTTAGGAAGTTCATTCTTATGCATTAAAATTGATTTAACAAGCATTTATTGATACATTTTAGTAATTTGTAACTAGATTCGGACGGTTTTGTGGTGAATTCGAAGGGTAAAGCTATACTAGAAGCTTTAGTTGAGTTGGAGTTTTCAAGGTAACTGTTTGTTCTAACTTTGGCTTGAGGGATTATGATTAGGATATTATTTTCTACGTGCTAATTTTGGAGTATGGTGTCTACGCATAGTGACAATTATCTATACACCGGAGTCTAGCATGACCGTAAGTCTTATATATGCTGGATTCAGATTATATGATACTTCCTTCTTGCTTGGTTGATAAGTATAATATAAAGTGCATAGTTGTGGAAGGTTTGTGATTGGTTTGTTATTCGGAGTATTGGCTCGGACTAGAAATTGTTACTCAAGAAATAGACGATTAAAATAGGAACGTGTAGATATTATTCTCTCTCCGGGACGTAAGTATTTATTGTGTTTTCCCTTGCCGGGATAATTGAATTGTTAATTGTATTCCCTTGCCAGGATTTCTTGTAATTGTTGTTACTCCCCTCGCACTTGAGTTGCAGTCATTGTTTGGGTGAGTTCTTGTTATTAAATATTGAGGATCAGGTTGCACGCCGCAACAGTATTTAATATTGAGGATCGGGTTGCACGCCGAAACGGTATTGCTTATTGAGGATCGGGTTGCACGTGCAACGGTGTTATCTACAGAGGATCGGGTTGCACGCCGCAACGGAGTATGGATTGAGTGTATTGTTTCCGTATGTAGATACTTTCTATGTTTTTACTTATTAGTTGTTATTGTTCAGTTTCATTAGTTTACCGACAATTTCTATGTTTAGACTATCGTACCCTACAACATGTTCCCTCCCTCTTAATTATTTTAATTGGTGTATTTCGTGTTATTGCACATATATCTGTACATGTTATTTGTGGTAGGTCATGTATAGCCTCATTACTACCTTATCGGGGTTAGGCCATGCACTTACCAGCACATGGGGTCGGTTGTGTTGATGCTACACTCTGTGCATTTCTTTCGCACAGATCAGAACGCAGCATTCGGACCACAGTAGTATTAGATCGGGAGCAGACCTTCAGCCCAGGGACTCTTGAGATAGCCTTGCTGATGTCCGTAGGCCGGAGTCACTTCATCTTTATTCAGTTTGTCAGCTTTGTATTGAAACAAACTTTTATGATTTCTTTCAGACGATTATATTTAGTAACCCTAGAAGTTCGTGAGTAATGTGATACCAGTCTTGAGTAGAAGATTGTTAAACGTCTGCATTTCTTTAAGAGAATTATATATGGGACTTCTACTTTAGTGTTAAATGTTTTAATATTGTTAATATTGCTGATGTTCGCTAAAGAAGTATATGATATTTGGCTTGCCTAGATCCTATTAGTAGGTGCTATCACGACTCCTGATTGTGGGAAATCCGGGTCGTGACATTTTGAGTGGGTAATTAACCTCTGATTTGGGAGATTTTTATATGGCTAGACTCTTTAGAGTACAATGGTTCTAAAAATGTAAAAACTATTTGATTCCAAGACGCTGCCTTGAGGGGCGTTTTAGTTACCTATTTTTGCGTCCTAGCTTTAAATTTGATAGTGGAATCAATTGTTTGCTATATTATTTATGCTATGTCATTGAACTCAATAGATTTGGATCATTTGGAGTCGGATAGTCGTGGCAAAAGCGTGGTTCCTAGTTGATTATTGAGGCGGTTCGAGATAAGTCGCTTGTCTAACCTAGTGTGGGGGACTTTTCCCCTTAGGACATGATCATTGATATTTGAATGCCTCGTACATGAAGTGACGAGCACATACTTGAGCTAAATGTTTTAAACCCACTTCTACTTGAAATATTTAAATTGAGATTCTTGTTTACTTGTTCATTTTGGATTGTAAGTTTAGCCTGTGCTAGCTTAAAGAAGCATGTTTAGCTGACTTACTTGCTTAATTACTTAATTGTATTAACTGCACTCTGTTTAGCATGTTAGGCTAGAATTTATCATTTCTTGTTCTGGTTTTAGATTTTATTCTGAGATTATGAGTTGCCGTTGAGTCTTTAATTTGGGACTACGGGATGGTTTCCCGAGAGATCCCCCTGTACTGATATGTTATGGATCGAGGGTGCAGGATATCAAGAGATACCTGGCACACGTATTTCTAAATTTGGGATACCAAGAGATCCCCAACTTATCTATTGAGTACCAAGAGATCCTCGGGATACCAAGAGATCCCTGGTGTATATGATGAGGATAACAAGAGATCCCCGACGATTATTTCTGGTTGTGAGTGTTGATACCTAATTTTTTCGTAGATATTTTTATACCCAAAATACTTCCAATGTATGTGCATATATAAACACAGTCAAGAGTTTTGGTATTTTTTAATAATTTTTAAACCTATTTATTGCCTATTTTTATACCAAAAAATCCAATAACTATTCCCAAAATTATCATTTTTAGTAAATAACTTATTTCATTCTCATATTTACACCAAAATATAATTAAGGTATTTTTTTGAACATTTTTAAAAATTTATTTAGCATTTTTAATACTAAATTGCATGTAATTGCAATTATAGCCTATTTTATGATTTACATCATTATTACTTCCTGTATTATTAATTTAATATCTGTATATTATTTATTAATTTAGTACCTTCAATCTATTTTAGAAAATCTTTTATTGTTTTTATAAAAATAAAACGGGGAAAAGAAGTTATTTAAAACCTGGCCCTATCTCATTTCAATTTTAACCCAAATTGATTCCCTTATTTAACTCAATTCCACCCCCCAAATTAAGCGACCCAATTTTATTTTGACCCGGCGCCTGACCTAATTTCGAAACCCGTCCGATTTCTTTTTCATATCCTAGCCGTTGATCATTTTGATCAACGACCATAACCCACTCTTTCCTTTTTTAATCGCCCAACCCCTTTAACCCTAAGTCATTTGCACGAGGGCACCGCCTCTGACTCCCTTCCTCTCTCTCAAATCCTTTATAGCCCCTTCGAAACCCTGATCGCCTTTCGCCTCACTTTACCTCATTTCTAACGGGATCTATGGCGTCTCCAGCCATGGGTGGCCTGTGCTCACCCTCTCTCACCCCTGAACTTAAACGACTCAAAGTGTGGAGGCTTGCCCTCGATGTTCCTCTTTCAGAACCGTCCCAGTTTCATAGATCCATGGTTTTCCGGCAACGCTGCGGCATATTCATGCACTGTGAGCTTGATTCTTGATGATTTTGACTCAAGATCTGATCTTGTTATTCCAAGCATTTCTCACTTCTAGGGTTTCTCAGAAACCCTAAGCTATTCAAGATTCCTTCTTCGTTTATTTTCCTAGATCTGTGTTGAACCTATGGTATATTTGACGTTCTGAGTATTTTCCCCAAATGTTCTTTTTAAAATCATTGGTTTTTCAAATTAGTGTTTCTCAAAGTCTTTTGATTCTTGTTGCTTTTTTTTTTAGATGTTTGTCTGTATTATGCTCGTATGTTTTCCTTCTCTATTATGCGTGTATTTTCTTTCTATTTTTATATGCATGCTCACATGATTAGTTTGTTTTTCTCACTCTTCTACTATGCGTATTTACTACTGAGTTTCTTGATGTTTGCTTTTCTGAACTCTGTTTTTGTTCTTGTTAAGCATGTTTCTTCTGTTCTGTTTAAACCCGCATCCTTTCTTTCTTATGAACTTGCTTAAGGTCTAAAGTTTTCTGAACATGTTCTTCATGCCTTAAAGTGGTTTTCTTTCTTTCATTTTTTCAAGCCTGCTATTGTATTTGCTTGATTCTCATGAGACTCCTTGAATATGTTCACTAGCCTTCTCGTTTCTGTGTCTGATTCGACGGGGAAACCCTATAATTTGGGGTTTTTTCTTGATAAATTTAACTAGGGTTCCACTTAGGGACCCTGTACCTTCAGACTCACTGTGAGTCTGTAGCTGAACTCATATTCTTTATTTGTCATTCTAAACTCTCCAATATTAGACTCTTCTGTTTGAATTGTTTGCTTTGTATGTGAGAAACTCCTCTGTCAAGGTTTTTGGCGATTTCTTGATTGATTTGGATCCCTTTGATAGGGTCTTGACTGATTGCCACTAGTTTTCTTTGTTTAAGCCCTCTTTACCTATTTCTGGTTTGGTTCATTCGATTTAAAACCTGGTACTCTGATTTTGTTAACTGTTTGACTGATTCCCTTTCCATTCTCTTTACAAATCAATGAAAACCTTTCCTTAAATATACTTCATGTATTTTCCCTTCTTATGCTACTTTGAAGGATTTTATTCAAACTTCCTTTCCCCGTTTGCACTTTTTCGTTTGAAATTAAATCACTTGACTAAAGGGAGAATATTTGAGACTGATTTTTTGCTTACCTTTGTTGTTTGCTTCTCTACACAATAAAAGGGGCTGCCTTTTTGTACTTGTGAAAAGCCGAATAAGACACGAAAAAGTCATTACTTCTTACTCTCAAATGAACTTAGAATTTCTTAAGCATTCGAGTTCTCTGAACTCACAAGCATAAAGGTTCTTTTTGATTGTGGCTTGGCTTGAAAGTATCCTGCTTTTCTTTGCTTGCTTTTTCTACAATTGGTATGTTACCTTTGTTAATTTCTGTCACTCCCCTATGTGTTTATTTTTTAGTCCATTATTTGTTTGGTTTTACTATTTCCATAATGTAACTTTTCTGTAAATTGGTTTGTTTCTTTGCTCTACTCCTATATGAATCCCTACCCCCAATTATCTTTATATGTTTGAGCTATAGTTTAGAAAACATGACAACATTTGATGTTGTTGTTCATGGACATGAACTGGACTCCCGGAGTACTAAGCTCTTTCAATTCCCATTCCAATTTCCTTTCTATGTTGCTGAGTTTGAGACTTTGGTCTGGCAGTATCCTAGTCAGTGTCCAGACCATAGTCTGACCTTTGATAGGTCCATACTCTTACTTGATCGGCTGAACAGGCTGGTAAGGGGTATGCTAGTCCACCTTACGGCAAGGCATGATTACCAACCTGCCTTGGCACTCCCTAACCCCCCTTTAAATGCAGTTGTGCTTATTCTTATAATCTATGTTCCGGGCCCCTCTTGTGAGCCTTGCCATGGGACTCATGAGCTCCATCTGAAATTGGACACCTGAGGGCTGGACCTTCCACACTGCACCTTCAGTTCAGTTTCTAATTAATATCTTGGGTGTAAGCACTGGATCGACTTCCTGAAACTCTTTGGATATCTAAAACACCCTAGATAAGAGAAAGCTCTGAAAATCTTCATCTCGGAAGTGGTCCAATATCATATTGTTAGACAGTAAGTCTGAATTAGGTTCCTCGGATGCAACTGATAGCTTCTGGTGTACTTTTAATTTTAGTCTGATATTTACCGGTCTGTAATGATTTGTATAAACTCATAGGGATTTAGTAAAGAAGCGAACGGGTTTACTTTTTTGCACAAAGGATAGAAACCATGCCTATAGGGTTTTACTTCTGATTTTTGCAACTTCACACGTACAAATCATGCCTATAGGGGTTTGTATATTTATGAGTAAAAGCGTCATTAAGCAAACAATTAGGTTTAATAATAAATTGGCATATAACTATGATGTTTATGAGGCTTCTATTAATGTTAAAAAAGATATCAAGAATCAACAACATATAGAAAGCATGCCTATAGGAATTTTGAACCAGAACTGTCTCACTCGTTTAAAAAAATATGTCTAATTTTACTGAAACAAGAAACTTTCTGCACCCTTTTTGAACTCCTGAAACCTTTTATCATAATCAAATAAGTGCATTTTTTTCTGAAGCTTACTTCTTTCTGTCAACTTTGGTATACATTTTCAAAACCAGCTTACATTCTTTGAAATTCATTTCTTACCTGATAAACCTTTTTCTAATTAATCTGCTACTAACTCTTTTTGTTAAAACAAGCAATTCTGTTTTCTACATTAAGTTTGCAAAATTATTTTACTCTGATAAAACTGGTAACTCTTTATAATTGGTTTGCTTTTCGAAAACGTTAGTTCTATTCAACACATAGACAAAAGGTTGGTTAATTAGCCATTAGGCCAGTCTTTAACAACTGCATTTGAGTGAAACTAATGTGGACTTCCTGTCTAAAAGTATGTGTTGAACCAGTCCGCTCATCACTTTAATTTAATTTAAGACCAAACCAGTACGTGCAAGACATGCTCAACTCTATGGATTTATCTTATTTAACGAGGCTTACTTGAGCCCTACTTGCTTATTTGCTTTCCCCTTTACTTGCATTATGTATATTGATTGACGCCTTAGTATTTTGTCCTTTGAAAACACTCAAAAGGCCCTAAAATCCCTTTCCCTTCAGGACTAGTAGTTCCAAATGCTTCCAGGACTGATAGGATTGGGACGGGTACTAGCATGCAAATAGGAATGAGATATCCCGCGATTTAATACCTTAACAAGGTGGGAAGGGAACAATATGGATATGATGACCGGTGCGCTAATATCACGTGCGACACCTCTTTTGAGGAGTGTATGCGGGGAATTGCAATGATGTGATCCATATTATTGACAAACCTAGTGCCCCTTTTCTGTTTTTACTTGTTATTCTTTTAAGTTTTCTTGAAAACTAACTTCCTATACTTTCTAGTCCTTTTTCTTTTCAAACTCTTAATCTTGTTTGCAATACTATGTGAAAACCCTATTCTTTATTTGAGACTTCTAATTATCTTCTTCACTGCGTAAAGTTAAAATTTTAGCATGGTCGGGAACAACACTAGTGGATGTTGAGGGGTGTGTAACATCTTCCCCTCGAGATAATTTATTTCCTTACCCAAACTCTGGTTCATCATCTCAAATCTTTCATAAGAGTGTCAATACACTATCATCATTAGGTGGCGACTCTTCAAACTTCAAAATCCAATTCTCGCAAGGCAATAGAGTTGTCCTCCTAAATATCGTGTACCCGATTTCGATTAAGTAGAAAAATGGGGCTTCCACGGTGAGCAGTATTCCTTGTATTGATACCTTTGCTTTCAATTACTGTGTTTTTATTTATCCGGTTTGGATTCTCGCTATGGACTTTATTTAAATTATCTTCATTATATTATTATTATTATTATTATTATTATTATTATTATTATTATTATTATTATTATTATTATTATTATTATTATGTTTTATCTTAGTAGGGCCCTGACCTTCCTCTTCACTACCTGACTGAGGTTAGGCTTATCACTTACTGAGTACCGCTGTAGTGTACTCATGCCCCCTCTACGCAGGTTTTTTATGTGCAGATCTAGGTACCTCCCGCAGAAGCACTATTATTGAGGCAAGGAGATACACGGAGACTTCGAGGTATATCTGCCTCGTCCACAGACAAGGAGTCTCTATTCTGTTCTAGCTTTAGTATTTGGTTTATTCCTTTCCTCGTAGTTTTTTAGATATACTGGAATTAGAGCAGCGTACTATGTTTCGTTTAGCATGTGTTACCCGTGAGTTTTCGGGTTTTGGGATTTTGCTTAGTCTTTAGATGTTGAGTTGTATTTTCCATGCAGCACTAATTATAATTTTCCTTAACTTATCCAGTTTATTTAATTATTTTTCAAAATGATGAATTTTCCGCACTGTTATGCTTACCTGTTCTTGGTGACTAGGTGCCATCATTACATGTTCACGGATCATGAAATAGGGTCATGAAAAGTTGGTATCAGAGCTGTAGGTTCATAGGAGTTTAGTAGAGTCTCGCTGATCGCTACGGAGATGTTTGTACTTGTTTACTAGAGGCTATGTAGCTATTTAGGAAAAATATTCACCTCATTGAATTTCTTGTCGTGCTATATTGTGAAATCAATTCTAAAACTTCTATCTTTTATTCTTTTACAGATGGTGAGGCCACGCGCTACTCGGGATGATTAGGCACCCGCGCCCTCTGCTGTAGACGTTAGAGGCCGCGGCCGGGGTAAAGGCCATGGACGCACACATGGTGCAGCCAGAGCACCTACGCAAGTTACCGCTAAGGTACCACCAGTAGATCTAGCCGGAGTTCGGGTACATAACATGCCTACCGCTTCCACTACTCCAACACTGTAGGAGACATTAGCTTAGTTCATGTCTTTGTACACCACCTTGGCTCAGGCGGGGTTGCTTCCCCTTGCTGCATCGACATCCCAGGCTGGGAGAGGGGCCCAGACTCCTGCAACCTGCATTCCTTAGCAGAGAGTGCATGTGAAGCAAGACCTAGAGATCAATCCTGTACCGCTTGCAGTGCCATATCAGCCCGCGGATGGGGCAGATGTGTCTGAGGATGAGCAGCAGAAGTTGGCGAGGTTCAAGAAGTATGATCCACCCATTTTCAGTGCATTAACAACAAATGATGCCTTGGGATTTTTGGAGGAGTGCCACCGTATTCTTCCCACTATGGGCATATTAGAGAAAACATGGTTTTTTTCTTCTTTTAAGCTTCGGGGAGCCACCTATGATTGGTGGCGCACTTATCAGATTGACAGTCAAGTCGAGGTTGTTTCACTTACTGGGACCCAGTTCTCGGAGATAATTATGAGAGAGTTTACTCCCCATAGTCTTATTGACGCATGGATCACAGAGTTTGTGCATTTGTTCCAAGGTGCTATGACAGTTTCAGAGTATGCTATCTGTTATACTAGGTTGGCTATACATGCACCGGCTTTGGTTGCTACAGTCCATGAGAGAGTTCACACGTTTATTGAGGATCTTAACCGTCCCATCAGATCTAGCATGGCTCAAGAGTTGGAGATGGATATTCCTTATCAGCAGGTAGTGAGCATTGCTGGGAGGATCGAGGGTATGCTTACCAGGGAACGAGTGGAGAGAGAGGCCAAGCGTTCTCTAGAGTTAGGCCACTACAATGGTGCATGTATCCCAGTAGAAGCTCGGCATGGTAGGGGTTTTGTCGGTCACACCGTTCATCCCACTCTTCAAGCAGCTAGCAGTGCTCTAGCTTTGCCTATACCGCAGGACCCTTACTATGCACCTCCAGTTTCTAGTGCGACTCCTGTGCAGGATGCTTTCAGAGGTCAGTCTAGCAGACCTGGCCCCAGCCAGCCACAACCTCCACGTCCTCCCAGATCTTGTTTTGAGTGTGGTGACATGTGTCATGTGGTGAGGGATTGCCCTACACTTGGGAGGAGTGCACCTCCATAGACTGCTCAGCCACAACGTGCTCCTTGGAGTTCTCAGGCCATAATCACAGCTCCCGCTGCTAATGCAGCTACCCAGCCAGCTAGAAGCAAAGGTCGAGGAGCCAGAGGTCGAGGAGGTAGAGGTCGCTCTCTCTCGAGAGTTAAGGCCAGATATTATTATATTCCTGCTCGTACCAAGGATGTTGCCTCCGCTTCTGTCATTACAGGTATTATAATGGTTAGTCATAAAGAGGCATCAGTTTTATTCGATCCAGACTCTACTACTCTTATGTGTCTTCTTACTTTGATAGGCATTTGTGGACAGTCCGGGATTCTTTGAGTTATCCTGTTTATGTTTCTACTGCCGTGGGAGATTCTCTTGTTGTAGAATGCATTTATCGGTCGTGTTTGGTTACTATTCTTATGTGCTTCTTAGCATTGTAGAAGAGCCAGGATGGAAATCTGTGCTGGTATTTTTTTCAGTTGATCAATGAACGAGTATTCTTTGGCATGTATCTTCCTCCAAAAGTCATCGGGTCCAGTTTCAACATGTCGTCCATAGACTTGCTTGCTGGATTCAGCTAGATGTTCTGGGGTGTATACCCTGCCTGTTCTGGCCATTCCTTGTGCGGCAATCGCTTATGCAGTATGTGTTATCCCTTTTCTCCTAGCTTTCGTTGTGTAATCCTAAGGTATGGCATATGATTTTAATGGGGTCACGTCTGTTATGGAAATCATAATTGGCATCCTCGGAGGTAACATGGAAACTTCAAACGGTCAGGTGCTTTTGGGATACCAAACTCAACCTCAATTGGTTTTGTCACCTTTGCAGGAGGTACTTCAAACTCAAGTGGTGCAGACACATTTACCCACATTGCCCTCAGAGGGATGGATCTAAACAATAATGGGATTGAGGGTAAGTGTTGGCTTCTTAGGCTCATCTCCTTCAAAAGTAAATCTGATTGACCCTTTGGGGTCCCAATCATCCTCAATCTCAATCATATGGATTCCTCAATCCTTGTGGTCGGCTAGAGGGTTGTTGCGAACGTTGGGAGTGGGATCCTTTTCTATAATGATCTTGTTATCAATCAAAGTCTGAATCTTGTCTTTTAAAGAGCGACACTCATCAATGGTATGGCCTTTCATTCCGTAATGGTATGTGCAGGTTTTGTTCAGATTGACCATTAGGAGGGATTTTCTGGTGTTACGGTTGGGATAGGGGTAACATAACCGTCTGCTTTGAGTTTATCATATAGTTGGTAGATTGGCTCGGCTATGGCGGTATATTGTCTGGGTGGTCTACGGTCGAAATTTGGTCTGGGTCGAGGAAAGTTTTGCCGGGCAGGTGGTGATGGTTAGTGAGAGGGTTGAGAATTATATACTTGGTACACGGGCAAAGGGTTGGGAACATCTTGGTGAGGTGGGTTGATATGTGGGTGATGGAGGTGATTGGTAGGAAGATAGTGGCATTTGGTATACACGTGAGGGTGCTTGGTTATTTAGGGTAGGTTGATATGTGAGTGGAGTTGAGGGATAGGTTTGGTACTTCATAGGGGATCTGGTTCTTTGCGAATCCATTATGGAATTCACGTACCAGACTGTAAGGCCTTGTTGGTGGCCTGTAATGCTTCGAGATTGGTGACCATATCATTCTTGATACCTTCTTCGATTCTTTCTCCCAACTTGATAATGTCGGAGAACTTTTGACCCTCTATTAGCTTCATCCTTCCATAGTATATTGGATCTAGAGCTCGGACAAAGAACCTATTCATCTGCTCTTCCTCGAGGGCTGGATTACCTTGGCAGCTTTTGATCTCCAACGAGATGCATACTCGTGAAAGGTTTCTGTGGGATTCTTCTTGAGATTCTTGATATAGAACACATCCGGTGCATTCTCAGTGTTGAACCTGAACCGGTCCAAAAAGTTCGACACCATGATCACACAACTCATCCATTTCTTTACATCCCATATGATATACCAAGATAATGCATCGCCTTTCAAACTCCTCATGAACAACTTCATACGGATTTTCTCATCCCTCCAAACTCCTACCATCTTATAAGAATACATTTTCAGATGGATCTTGGGATCACTTGTACCATCGAACATCTCTAACTTGGGAGGTTCGTACCCCTCCGGGAGTTCAACATTTGGCAGAACACAAAGATCTTCATAGTTCAAACCCTCAACACTTTTGCTACCTTCGACACCCTGGACCTGACTAGTTAACTTCTTGAGATCAGCAGCCAAATTTTGAATGAAGGAGTCCTTGTAATCTTATTCGGGTGCACTTGAGATTGGCTGGGTATAGTGGGGAATAGTTTCCACAAATATTGGAGTGTTGTGGTCGTTTGTGGTGTGTTGTGGCTCAGGAATTAGCTGTGGAGTGTTATTGCATGTGTTGGAGGCTTGGGTATTAGCAGGTTATACTGGTTGCTGTAGAGGTACGGGTTTCTGGGTGTTGGCATCAGCAGTGGCAAGAGTGATTGATAGGCTTGCCAGGTTTCGGCCTTGTTCCAATTCCTCGCGAAATCTTAGCAAAGTCTGCTCTAGATGAGCAACAGTTTCCTTGGTAATTGGAGTGTTTTGTGAACTTTCCTCAATTTCCTTTCTAGCATTTGCATCTCCCATAAGCCTTGGTGACACTATCTTTCCATTCACTGATTTTGGTCGTTTGATGGGAGATTTCTCTACCAGGTCAGCAAGAGTGAGGGTATACTGACCATACCGAAGTCGGGGACCTCGTGCTTCATTTTCTGCAAAACAAAGGGTTATTCCCAAACTCTACTATTTTAATCAATAATTAGCATAAAGACATTTAGTTCTCCAAATAAATGCACATAACATAGAGGTGTCTGTTTGGGTTTCGGGGAAACCCGACAGACTTTGGTTTAGGCTATCTTAATGAGTCATTATGCGGATAACATAACTGACTCGGCTAAGTTTGACCATGATGCATGAACAAGTTAATAGAGTAAGGTTTCTATTTTTGAAGTGCTAGACAAGGTACCCTTGAGCGAACTCAAGAGGGAAAGGCACGGAACCATCAACTATACCATTGATGACTAGTTTTACCGCAAATATACCTTTTCCACATTTAGGGGGTTATAATATCATAAGGGCGCAACCACTCATTATAAGCGTTGCTATAGGATTTGTTTTGGCACGAGTGGAATACGATGTTGAAAAATGGAGTTACAAGAATGAAGCAAATTGCATGTATTTTCACGTTCATAAAGTAAGAGATTACAATAAATGCTCGGAAATTACAATGGTATTGAAATAATAATGAGGCAGTAAAGGAACAAATTAAAAGAAATGGAAAACATGAAGAGCTAAGTCACTATTCATGATGAAATAATTAAAGGCAGGAAATAAAGGCAATTAGTATTCATGTAATGGTAAAAGCCTTAAAAATTCCCCAGCAGAGTCGCCATGCTGTCGACGCCCCCTTTTTCCCCCTAAAAGATAGGCGAAACTGGGTATACGACATTACAGAAAAAACAACTCTTATTCCCTTTTGAGGAATCAGGTTATGGAATGTGAATAGTCGTCACCTAATGATTATAGTGCATTAGGACACTTCAACTAATAAAGAAGAAGATTTGAAAAAAAAACCATTGTTCGGGAAAGGGCTTGAGATTATCTCGAGGGGAATGTGTTAGGCACCCCTCAAGATCCACTAGTGTGGTTCCCGGCCATGCTTAATTGTGACTTTAAAGAAGTAGAAGAAAGAAAGTAATGTTTACACATAATATTTTCAAATAAGTTTGAAACTTTGAAAAGAAAATGAAGAATGGACATTTTTTAGAAAGGGAATTGATGCAAAGAAATGAAAACACTTAAGGAAAACATTACTAAAGAAAAAAAGGAGGTCATAGGTTTAAATACAATGTGGATCACATCAATGCAATATCCAGCAATCACTCCTCAAAGAGGGGTCACACGAGATATTAGCGCACCGGTCATCATATCCATATTCTACCCACCCACCCCATTAAGGTATTTAAACGCGATTAGTCTCGTTACTTGTTACATGCTATTACCCGTCTCAAACTATCAGTCCCGGGGTATTAGGACTTCTAATCCTAAAAGGGAATAAAAAGGGTAGAGGCATATATGGAGTTTAAAAAGGGCAAAGTACTATTGGCGACAACCAAAACAAATAGCAAGTAATGAGGAATAAACAAATAGACAAGGCTCACACAAAACCCCGTAAGTCACATAGCATCTAGTTTAGCATGCGTTGCATATACTGATTCGGTCTTTAAATTTGAAACTTAGGCAGCGGACGGACTAGTTTAACACATAGAATTAGACAAGAAGTCCGCATTAGGCAACCCGTATCCAATTGTCAAAAATTGAGGTACTTTATGCGAGACATTTATAAAAAGCACAGTTTTCAGAAAAGGACCTAATGCAGAAGAGTTTAAAATAGAGGATTGAAAAATGCAAAAGTTCAGAGATGAATTCGAGAATTAACAGACTGATTTGATTAAGACACAGGAGAACTGTAAAAAGTGTTTTAAGAAAAAGGTGCAAATACGTTAAAAGAAAGAGTTGAAAATCTGCTTTGAAAGATAGCTTCTAGAGATGGATAGAAATTTAGGGAGAAGGTTTAAAGGCGTTGTTTTAGAAGAAAGATGCAAATTTGGAAAAAACTTGAGATTATTACAGATTTATAAGAGTTAAAAAACAAACGGGTTTGGAAGAGTTTTATTGAAAATGTTGAAGCCATCTGCGAGGTTATTACTTACATAGATTAGGCGAGTTTGAACTCCTATAGGCATGATATCTACATCTTTATTTTTTAAGACTTGTTACGATTATTAAACTGGTAAAGGAATAAGTACTTGGATTAACCTATAGTTTTCCTAGCGTTTAAATCTTATAGGCATGGTATCTAGATGATCGAGTTAAAACATTGAAAACCTATAGGCATGGTACCTAGGTGATTGAAAACATTAAACCTATAGGCATAGTATCTACCCTTTTTGTGCAATAAAGTAAACCCCTCCCATACCCTTTATTAATACTCCCCGAGTTTTATATACAAAATTATTATAGAACCAGAAGAAAGAAAGTAATTAAAATACATCACAGCTAATAGCTAGACCCAAACAGCCTAATGCAATCTTTAATATCCAATAGCAGGTATTTCACCAAATCCGGATTCTAGATTTCCAAGGCCTTCTCTTACCCAAAGTGTTTCAAAGTTCCAAGGAGACTCAAGGACCCCAAGCAGTGCTTATACTATGGATAACAATTGTTGTATCAAAATAGTGTAGTGCGAAATTTCTAGCCCTCAGGCATCCTAATTCAGAAGGAGCTTAAGGGTCCCAAAGCATGGCTTACCAACGGGGGGCAGATGTTAGAATTAGGAATGAGTGCAAAGTGAGAGAGAGTTAGTGAGCCATAGCAGAGGGTGGTCATACCTAGTGATGGGCATAGACTGGCATACCTATGACCCTATTCTTGGTCCAAACAAATAAAGAACAAACTTCAGTAGTCAAACTTGGGTCTGGATGGTGATTATGACACCACCAGAATTGCGTTAAGGCTCGGCACATAAGGGGTAAAGGGAATGGGAATTGATTTGAGTAGAGGTTCAGGAAAACCTGATTCTAAGTCATGAGTGACAATAAAAGAATGCGAATACGACTCAGAATTGCACTCACACATAAGAGAGGGTCAAAGGGAAGGGTACCATATAAGAAAGCATTTACAGAAACATGAAGAAAACAGGCAGGCATAGCAGATTTGAAGGTGCAGAACATAGTGAAAGAGAGCATGACAGACTAAAAAGAGCATATAATGGAGAATGCATAACAGAAGAAGGGAAATAAACACATAGTGTATGAAGGTATTATTTAACTAGAAAGACATAACAATTGCAATTTTAGTGTAGCAGAACAAGAAAAAGTAAGTATCAGCCAGAAATTCAGCAAAAGCAAACTCAGGACCTTCAGCAAGTATTTGAGAATTCAAGCGAAGCTCATGAGTATTTCAGGAAGTAGAAGAGTGAGGAGCAGAGCACTTCGTATGAGAAATAGAGAAAATAGTAGTAGAGAGAGTATTCGAAATTGTATAGTAAAAAGTGTATTCGAAGTGTTAAAATTCAAAAGTCTATGTGTGCTGCAAAAGTGCAGAAAAGTACTGTCTCG
Organism: Nicotiana benthamiana; assembly: GCA_034376525.1. NCBI lineage: Eukaryota > Viridiplantae > Streptophyta > Magnoliopsida > Solanales > Solanaceae > Nicotiana > Nicotiana benthamiana. Next base: position 47,608,998 of record CM067328.1, read on the forward strand.
AATTGATGATGAGTTTCTTGAGAGAGGAGCATGTATTTATACTTGAAATCAGGCAGGTAAGCAAGGAAAGAAAATAGTCAAGTATCAACTAGGATAAATCAAAAACAGATATTCCTTTAATTAATGAGTTCCAAATTTGAACGGTAAAGGACATGAAATATTTAAGGAAAGGGGACAAAATAAACACATTTTTCAAAGCATACAAATAAGGGTAAATATATGTGGATCTTGATTAAGGAAAGGAAATTTTGAAATACATGGTAAAGTTAATAAGGAAAGAAATAAACCAATTAGCACAAAGCAATTTAGGGAATCAGAGATTCCCTAAACCACTAATGAACCAAGCCAGACAACAAGGGAATTGAGAGGTTCAAAATTAAACAAGGAAAGAATCAATTGAGTTCACACAAGGCAGACTGAAATCAATCTCCAAATCAAATGTTATTCTGAGAGGAAAATCTGACTATAAAGAGGGCATGAGCTTTAAACGTTCAAGACTGGATTCAAACAATAGAAAACTATCATGCAACCAAAGTCCAGTGAGTAGACGACTATTAAAAAAAGGGTGTTAGATGGCATGCGAGAGGTCAGATAAAAGGCCCTATATAGTTTTTAGCAAAAATAAGAACAACAAGGTGAAACAAAGATGAACTCAAAAATTAGGGCTTTGAAGTCAAACTAGTTTAGAGATGAGAGACAAATAAGTCACATAAAAATGCTTTCAGTGGCTGGACTAAAACCCCAAATTCTAGGGTTTCTACCCTTAATCGAGTGTAGAGACGAAAGCAAATAAATCAGGCAAGAATAAGTTCAGAAAACCCCAAGGATCTTAAAACATTTCATGAAAGAAAACACAGTACAGAAACCTACATAGAAAGGGTAGAAGAAAGCAGAGTAGAAGAAAACACATGAGAACCACAATAGAAACCCACAGGAGTTACAATAGAGAAAATACAGTAAGAGTAACACTAGGAATCATAGAAAAACAAGTAAAATCAAAGAAACCCTAAGTTGGAGAAGGTGAACAGTTTTGAAAGCATGGGTTTAAAAAGAAACGTAGAGGAATCGTATGAAAATCTTAAAATAAACACAGATATAGAGAAAATCTGGAGAAATTAGGAGAACCTTGAAAGGCTAGGGTTACAAAAAAACACTGGAAGCGAGAAAGGCCTGTAAAAAATATGTTCTGAGTCGAATGTGTCAGAGTTAAGCTCGTAGGGATAGGATATACCGGAGTCAAGACGGAGATGATTGCGAAACTTGAATCAGCAGAGACCTGAGCTAAGGACTTCAAGATCAAACCTTGAATCTTCAAGTAACAGGGGCATAAGGGCACATGGAGATGAGCACAGGCTACCCAGGGCTTGGGATGCCATTGATTCCAATGAAACAAGGTGGAAAGCGGTAGGATAGGATTAAGGGTTTTGGAGGGGGTACGAAAGAGTGTGAGAGACGAAGGGGTTTTAGGGGCGGCTGTTTGTGATAAATGATTTTGGGTTAGGTTAGTTGGGAATTAAAATGGAAAGATAGAATGGTGGTCGTTGATCATTTTGATCAACGACCACGGTTAAAAGGGACGTTCGGGCGGGTTAAGTGAATTGGGTTTGAGGCAGGTCAAAGAGTAAAATGGGTCGTCTCAATTGGGTGTAATTGGGGTTTCAATTGAGGCTAAAATTGAAACAGAAATGGGCCAGATTTTAAATAGCCACTTTCTCCCCTTTTATTTAATTAAAATAGTTAAAAAATAATTCAAAAATACATTAAAATAACTGAACTAGTTAATAATGTATAAACAATAATCTAAAAAATATTAGGAATAATTTTATAATCACAAAATACTAAAATAGGCTATAATTGCAATTATATACAATTTAGCTTTAGAAATGCCAAATAAATTTGTAAAAATATGCATAAAATCATATTAATTATATTTTATTATAAATATGGGATGAAATAAGTTAATCACCTAAAAATGATGTAATTTTGGATTTAGTACTATTAAAATAGACAACAAATTGATTCTAAAAATCCTAAAAAGAGGAAAAATACGAAAACTTTTTGGCATGCTTACATATGTATACAAATGCTATTTTAATAGTATTTGAGCATAAAAAATACTTAGAGATTCAATATATAGAGAAAAATTGGATATCAACAACACCTTCTTAGATTTCTACTGTCATATAGAGAGAGTACACAGATTTATTTAAGGGACTCGGTTATGATCTATATTTTGTGATGACATAGGAGTTGAAAGTTGAAACTCCATTTCAGAACTTTGTGGAGATCGCTAGCAGGTTAGAGCGTATCTATGTTTAGGAGAAAAAGGATAGGGGGACAAGAGGCCTCGAGATTCTAGAGGTTTCAGTGGTACCCGCTTAACGATATTGTGACGAGCCGACCCGTCGTCTCATGTGTTGTTGCTCCGTCTCCCCCATTTCATGCTTCTTCATCTTTTATTAGTGTTTTGTGTGTTATAGTGGATTTGGATTGGTTTTCGTAAAAAATGAGACACTTAGTCTCTTTAAGGAAGGTTAAGTTGGAAAAGTCAAGCAGACGTTGACATATGAGTTATTGGGCTTGAATGTGATTTCCAGTGAGTTGGTTAGCTTCGGGGGACTATTTGTGACTTAGGAGCGTGATTGGAATTGATTTTGGAGGTCTGGTGTAGAATTAGACTTGAATTGGCGAAGTTAGTATTTCGGCAGAATATAGGCGAGATTTTGATCCAACTGTCCGAACGTAATTTGGGAGTTGTTGTAGCTTCGTTAGGTGATTTTGGATATGTGTTCAAAATTTCAGGTCATTCGAACATCGCTTGGTAAGATTTTTTATCGATAGTGCATTTCGGAAGATTTTGAAGAAACTTAAGCTTAAATTGGATGAGAATTGATGATTTTGTTGTTGTTTGATATGTATTGATGATTGCAACAACTTGGAATGATGTTTTAGGGTGAGTTGTTATACGCTAAAACTACACTTTAACAAATAGTGTAAGGTGGTCGATGTCAAATATAATAACCCAACAAGGTTTGGGTCGAATCCCACAGGGAATAGGTATGAAAAGGTTACTTGTTTAGTGTGTTGCTCGACTCGAGTTTGATCTCTATTCGGTTACTTGTAACTAGAGAGAATGGTATATGGTGACAAGAGTATGTATAATTGCTTGAGTTTGATTAACAATTAATTTCAACAATTAAAGAGTAAACAAGTGGATTAAAGTAACCAAGGTTGTGTCCCCCTTTAATGTAGTGTAATGTCAACAGGTGTTAGTATGATATATTTCTAATGAGAGGTCCTTTAGATGTACAAATGATGTCTGAGATACTACCCAATATTTTCCAATGAATGAGTAGTATTTCCTCTTCATGATTTTCCAAATATAAAAGAGTTGCTATTAAGAACCATCAATAAATGCCAACTAAAACCCACTTATTCCTAAGAGATTCTATCAAACAAGGTTTAAAGCCTTGAGTCATTGATATTTACTTATACAAAATTCTAACCCACTTTCCCAAGCAAATCAAGAATTTAATGGCTTCTATTAATGTTTGCAACCACCAACAATGAATAAAGAACGAGGTAAATAAACATCAACCACCTATTATATATATATTCAATGTCAAACACCCATTTAGGGTCCACAACCTTAGTATTTAAAACTAGCTACTCATGCTAAAACACAAAAACCAACTAATAATAAGTGTCATAAATTCTTACACAGAGAATATTCTTCACCCAAAAGCTTCCAAAAAGGGAGAATATTAATGTCTTGGAGTATAGCTAAAAGGAAAGACAAGACGCTCCGACGAAAGTCTCTTAAAACTATTTATAGGTGGACCAAATTCGGAATAGAAAATGGACATATTTGCCCTTCCAGGTCGCATCTGCGACCGCAGACTTGTCGCATCTGCGACCGCAGACTTGTCGCAAAACAAGTCTGCGGTCCGCATCTTGAGTAACCGCTCCGCAGATCCAAAACCCTAGGTTCCAGGCGTTCATCGCAAGTTCAATCTACGGTCCACATTTGAGTTATGCGACCGCATATTTGCATTGCATCTTTGTCTTTGAGTTTCTTCTTGTTCATTATGCGGCTCATATGCGGCCCGCATGTTGATTCCGCGATCGCAGAACACGCCGCATTCTTGACATGATTTTTTGGCTCCAGAATCTGTAATGCTCTGCGATATGTGAGACGAGTCTGCGGTCCGCATGTGTGTTCTGCGACCGCAGACTAGACCGTAGTTTGGCAATTGTGCAATATCATGATCTTTTCTTATCTTTTTGCGTCCATTTTCATATCCTTGGTCTTCCCTTCCTCTTGTGTTGTAAGAACAACAAATCTACATGAGTATCAGTTATAATTGCATTAAAACATGCTAGAATCTAAGCAATTAGTATTGAAATGCGCCGAAATTCTCTGGCGCATCAACACCCCCAACTTAAACTCTTGCTTGTCCTCAAGCAAGCAAAACGGACTTAGCCTATTCTCAACTCTATTTACAAAATAGAAACAGTAGTGGCTTGGTATTGTGTTCATTGCTAGTTCTTCGAGCATGCATTTACAATTGCTTCACCCTTCCTAGATTAGAAGTATGTACAGAGAAAACATAATCAATCCTGTGAACTCAGAGTCTCAACATTGTGACTAGATGCTACCCTCAGCTGAGTGCACATTCAGTTGACTCAAAATGCTCAACTTCAATTTAATTCCACAGTTCATATACCCTTACCAGAAAGAAAGTCCCAGAATCACAATATTTACAAAGATGGCAAAGAGGGATCATTTACAAACACACTCACTCTCAGAAAGAACTTCAAGTGTTACAACATGTCATACCATAAGCTTGCCCTTATTTTAATTCGCCGCTTATTCCAGAATGTTTGGTTGGTGGTCTCATAAGGGCTTTTTGGCTTGTAATGTAGGTTCAGGGATGGGTTGGATAGACATTTGGGTACAAGTGACTTCACCCTCTTTGAACACTAATCACATCTTACCATTACTTTGCATTTGTTTTCAAGCCCCCATATGTTTGTTTTCGTCTAGCCTCCATTATAGAGCTACCTTACATACCTTTTCATTATCGCTCAAGACTCCCAATTTTGTAAAGATAAGCATTACAAGATTTTTCTTTTCTTTTTCTTTTTCTACTCTTACATTTGGTTATCATTTTTTTCTTTTGGATCTTGAACAATGTCAGAAACTCTTCTGAGGTATGATGCCCTAAACTCACATACACCCTTAACGGTCTTCCACTTTGACCTTACCCCCAATTAGGATTTTAGCCTTATTCTTAGTGTTCAAAGAGGGGCGAGTTCAAGAGAGGAAAGTTTTTTTCAAAACGGGAAAGGTTTGTAATGATTTGGCCAAAGAAAGTTTAAAAGGCTCAAATTGGATGCTAGTGGTATCCTTTATGCACGGGTAGACTTGAACGGCTAAAGAGGTTTTGCACATAATCAAAACGAGTGCCTATGATCATTCCTCCAGCCAAACATACTATCGTTAGAATTGAAAGACTAACTGAGCAAGTTCTAGATGAAAGAAGTAAACACGAGAATTATATACAAACAAAGAACTCACACACATGGTACATGACCTGCTTCATTCACATAATTTGACACTTTCGAGTAACTATTTTGCAACTCAAAGCCTTCATCATAGATACACGTATAATTCTAGGTTGCCATAAAGTCACAGAAAGAGCCTTAGATTCACAAAATTGATCAAAGAGACAAATTCCCTTAAGACAGTTGTCAATCTATCTATCATTGGGAAAAGTCGACAAAAATGACTATAGGAAGGTATGTCCTATGTACACACACACATGCTCGATACTAGGCAATTACACCGAACTGGTCACATTGATTTACACCTAAGATCCTGATTCTACTATTACACCCTTGGGAAAGAACCAGAAAAAGAAAAACCAAGGGGAATTGATTAACAAAATGATATTTAACAAACAAGAACACGAATTCAGCAACTTTTATCAAAAACCAAAAATCATACATCACTGATATACCAATGTCATATATCACAGATACATGAGTTTCCAACTATATACACAATTATATACATGACAAAAATCATATAAGGCTACATGCCCACCCCCAACTATAGACGATGCATTGTCCCCAATGCATAGAAAAAAAGAGTAGAGTTTGAGGGGAAGCTCCTTGAGGCACACTAAGGATCTGTCAGACCCCCTGTGTCAATCAAAGACCTTTCCAGGGCAATCTTCATTTGTATCCTTTCCTCCTCATAAGCAGTAGCATGTGCACTCTCATCATCATGAACAACCGTCTTCCCCTTACCAACAAGCTGAGGGGCTTCGTCACTAGAGAACCCCAGACTATCTTCTTCCTCATCCTCCCGGTCACCCTCCAGCCTGTCTGAGCTACCGGTCTCCTCATCAGAATTAATATCAATAGGACCGAGGAGCATCGGCATGAGAGCCTCTAGGGGTTGGAACCACAAGATTCACCATCTAATTTGTGAAATCAAGCCCCAAGTCCGGGGCAGAGCCTATACCTAGATCACTTTCCGATGGAAGGAGGGATGAAAGATCGAATTCCAAATTTTGCATTTTTTTGAATTCGACCTTCATAGAGGCGACCTCCTTCTTGAGGTCGGGTAGGCCACTCACCTTACCTCGTTCCACCTTCTCCAACCTTAACTCAATTCTCTGTAGTGTTTTAGTATATGCTGATTGCTTTTGTTGAATATCTACCACGGCCGATTGCATGGGAGTGAGGGTTTGCTTGATCAAATTCGGCAAAGTCTTCAGAAGCTGATCAATGTTGGTATTTGCATGTTGGGTCAGTATACGAAGCTTTAAGGCTGTTGGAGGAGCAGATGGAGTGTGAGCAGTGGTAGATGTAGGGACAGTCTAAGGCGAAGAGGATGCTGCAACATCTGTTGGAGAAGTGACATTAGGTTGGGATGAAGGAAGGTCCTTATGAACAACACCAACGGGAGGCACTACTGCGTCACCAAGACGGGTGATATCTATAATACCTGCCTCCCTGCCCATTTTGTCTTTCAGACATCCACCGAGACATTGGTCGCTTGGTATAGAACTGTGATCACTGCTGGGAATGAGAGAGATGTAGTATCATGCATTGCCCGCTTACCCATTTCTTGAATTATAATGGACCCCACATTGATCTTTATATCCTGCATTATGCAAGCTACTTAGAGAGCCTTCTCAATAGCAATTTTTGCCTCGTTCTACGTAGGGATTAATCTGGATGCGAGGAATGCAAGCCAGTATCGTCCCTCCCGCGAGAAAATCTCCTTGTAGATTTTGTGCCATGGTTGTATCCATGTTGGGGTTCCACTTGCAATGACAGAGGCAATCCAGCTACGTTCACCCTCTTTGTTTGCAAACTTGGCATCATACTCCGCCGTTGCTGTGCCTTTTTCCCATTCTAGGACGAGCAGTTTGTTTATGGCCTTGGCACTACACTTAACGGTGAAGCCCCGAACTTCTACCTTCTCTAGATATATCCTTTGTCGCTTGTGGTGCTGGGTTCTGGATGCGCCGTAGGATGCGTAGAACTCACGCACCATAGATTCAATATATTCAATTGAAGGTTCAGTGAAAGCGAGCCATTTCCTCCAATTGATGTTAGCGAGGATGTGACGGTATCTTTCCTTCAGCCAATTTATACTCAATTGTTTTTCAGGCAGGATCGAGCTCCGGGGGAGCCCAGCTTTATACCTGTCCCTAGATCCCTCAACTCCCCAGTGGAGATGGTATTTTTCACCCTCGGCCCATTGCTTTCTCCGTGCTTCGGCATGTATGTCTACCTCAGGGAAAAGATCCTTCTCCTCAGGCTGGGGTGGTTGTTGTTGTGCATGTTCCACTTTTTGTTTCTTCGCCTAAGGAGGCTTAGTTGCTATTCTCTTTTGTCTGGGCGACATATCTGCACAAGGAGGAATAACAATATTAAGATTTTGAAAGAAGAATCAGAGAATTAACAAAGAATAATAAACAATGCGGACCATTCTGCGGTTGCAGAACCTTTCCGCGTACCGCAGAATCACCGCAGAATTGCATGCCTAACCAGTTGGTCCATCTGCGATGCAGAATGCGATCGCATAACAACTATGCTAATCGCAGATGCATCGCAAAATGAACATTTGAACTTTAAAAATTTCTCAATTCTCTGTTTCAATCTGCTGCAGGTATGCGGTCCGCAGATCAATTCTGCGACCGCGCTCTCCACCGTATTTGTACCACTTAGCCCAGCCAATTAACGAGTCGAAGATTCGGTCATTCTGCGAACCGCATAACCGGTTTGTGGTCGCATAATGACCTCCGAATATCATCGTCTCTAGGTGACCCAGGGTTAGGTCTGCGACCAAAACGCGGTCCGTGTATCAGACATGCCGATTGCAGACTTTGTCGTTCTTGAGCAGAAAACCCTAATCTCCCACAGTGGCTACCCTATTCTAGTTCAATTCCATTTCCCGCATCATGCTTAGCCCAAATGTTCCCATTTTTAGCAGATATTAAGTACACAAACTAACTTAGATCAAACCTTTGTACATGAGCTTCGTATTAAAGAGGGGAAGAGATTTACATACCAGAAGTGATGCACAAGTGTTGATTTAAGAGTTGTTTGTGAGCCTGAGTATTATCCTTGCTTGGGTTCGATCAGAGTGCCCCTCTCTTTTTTTTTCAAAAATTTACTTTTTTATTTGTTTTTTGTCGTTTTCTTCTTCTTTCTTTTTGTTTTGTTTTGACGCAGCGTGTACGGGAACGTACCTGGTGATTCTGTGATATATTTGCGATGGCTAAAGCATCGAAGAGCACACTATGCGGTCGCATATGTGTTCTGCGATTTGGGAGTGAAGAATTTTCTATCACGCCCCGAAATCCGAGAAGCGCGACAGGCGCTCAAGCGAGTAAACCCGACCGAGCAAGCCTGTTAGGTTTTACTCTACCCAAACTAATTCATGAATAAATTGGAGGTGGACTCCACTAATCAATTTCTATAAACATAATAATTAACAATCTCCATTCCATTTTCATTAGTAACTTCATTCGCCACTTTAAAGGTATTACAAATTTTGTACATCATTGCCAAACGTCATCATTTCTAGTTTAGTTTCCAATACCCGACTCTACCCACAATATGTCAACGAAGCCTCTAAAATACAACCAAAGAAAATATGAAAATTCCGGCAACAAGGCTCCGGCTATACCTTACACAAATACCAAAAATAGACTCCGGAATAAAAGTGACATGAGCCACGTATGGCCCCGAGAGGAAAGGAGCTCATGAATGCTGCTGTCGGAAAGTGGAGGAGGTGCTACTGTCAGAGGACTGGAGTACCTGCTATGGAACCACCTACAATCATAACACGAATGTAGCGCACCCGGCAAAAAGGGACGTTAGTGCCATTGAACATCACTAGTATGTATACCTAAACACAGGCTAATTAGAAAGAACTATCCAAACAAGAATAATGAAATCACAAGTAAAACGCAAACACTTTATAAATGGTCACAATGTTTTCAAATAAAAGGGATCAACATAGCTTCCACATAAATTTCCATACCTCTATGTTGTGTTTCATGGCCCCTCTAATGAGTTCACGTATCAATTATACACCTATGTGTTTCATAGGCCGTCCATAGGGTTCACACACCATATTATATTATACACCTATGCGTTTCATAGACCCTCCATAGGGTTCACACAGCATATTATACTATACACTTATGCATTTCATAGCCCGTCCATAGGTCCCACATGTTACAACACACACCTATATGTTTCATATTCCGTCCATAGGTTCCACATGTTACAGTGCACACCTATGCATTTCATAGACCGTCCATAGGGTTCCACATGTTACAGTACACATTTATGCGTTTCATAGCCCGTCCATAGGTCCCACAATAAAACACATCAAAGCCATCACCAAGTACATTTATAATTCAAGGTATCAAGGACAGTATATTGATCACACCTGAGTGTATCTACAACAAATATATGGTAACAACACCAATTCATGCAAAGTATCAATCAAAGAAAGAATCCAAAGTTCAGTCTTACTACATTTACACAAGCATCGATAGAGCTTAATTTCTAAATAAAGGGTTTTAGCCATACATACCTCGATTGAGCTTTCCTTAAGTTACTACAACACTTCAAAACTCTAGCAATTCCAATCTACTATGAGACATAACAAAATTAAACACATATTAGAAAGATATTCATGAAACTATCTCACTTGAGCATTTTATCAAACACTAGTTGAGCATCTAAATCTGAAATCTCCTTTTCAAGACTTCCCCTATTCCCTAACCCAGTCTTTTCTTATTTATGTTAATCAATCTTCCCATAAACCTAAGTTGACATGCAAGTAATGAATCCAATCTTATACTTATGAATCACCTTTCTAATTACTCCTTATAACTAAGAATGGAGACAAGAGCTAGGGGGATGAAATCTTACCTCTTGGGACGAAGATCTAGGGCCTTTACTTGATTATCTTCAAGGAATTAACAAGATATTATGGAGAAATTTGATGGGAGAAACTTTCTCTCTCTAAAATCCCTCTCTCTCCCTCTAGAAATACTCTGAAAAATGCTCAAAATGAGCTATGGGCTCAAATATAGTGATCGGGGGTCTGGTTTAGAAATTAAAAATAATAACCCCACAATGTCGATTATGCTGTAGCAGAACGGAATGCAGAATCGAGTGCATTATGCGGTTCAAAATGCGACCACAGAGTGCATTCTGTGGTTCAAAATGCGGTTCGCAGAATTGACACATGACATCAATTTCCAGTCATTGGTAATTTGATCATAACTTCGCATAGGAATGTCCACATGACGAATGGTTTGAAGTGTTGGAAACTTGAATCAAAGGGCTTTCATTGGATATGCTATTCGCCACATAAAACATTATACATAATTATATATGCTCTTTTGAAGTGGAGCCTTGTGCGAATCCATTTGGAATTTTGGCCTATTTCGAAAATATTCCCATTTGGCATACACCTAGGCTTCCATTTGGACCTCACATCACTTACCATAGGACTTATACTCATATTTATCAAGTCTAATTGATGTCCACCATGTTAATAGTATATAAAAACATTATAAGCCTGCGTGACACTACGAATTCCTAAATTACTTAATAAAATTTTCCGGGGCCTTACATTCTCCCCCCCTTAGGATCATTCGTCCTCGAATGAGGAATATGTTCTTCCCCAAACACTTTAACATCACTCATGCCTCTTCTAACCTACCTCAAGTCCCTAAATTTTCACTAACTCCTAAATTGTTTAGAAATTTTGGCAGAGCCTCTTTTGTAGCTAGGCCCATCCACCTGCCAGAGAATCACCAAATTTTCTCAACAACACCTCCACAACTATACATAGCACCACAATTAATATATCTACAATCCTAATCCCAGTATTACAAGCATTACATTATCATAAGGATACAAGAACATGGACGACACTGTTTTATATCAAACACCTATATGGTACATTCCAAGTCAAAACTAACCAGTATTCAATCAAGCGAAAAGATTTTCCTTCCATGACACATTTAGCCTTCCAGATGACATTATCTACTTACAAGCTTTGTCATGACACCTTATGAAAAATGACATCAACTCCCATACATACATAACAAGGATGACAAATAAACATCTTGCATGAGATAACCATCCATTGACTTTACCTTTTAAGAATTTCCACTGCACAATTTAAATTTCACCGGATATTACAATTCACGGTAACAACATCAACCCACAATTCCCTCACATAGAATCATGCCATCGAGGATGTCATTTCATAGTAAACAGACAATCATGTGTTCATAATAGTCCTTACCAGTCATTGATGTAATCACAAAGGCGTTCATCAACAAGAATATAATTTCACTTCAATCAACAATCCATATGAAGTCAAGCCATCACGATTAGTTCTAGTAATGCATCATATAGGATACTACCACGATCACCTAGTTTGTTCAAACCAATTCATTACCTTCTTAGACATAACATATGGAAACACAAAGTATATGAGAAACAACTACGGGGGATATCATACTTCTATTGCGACCTATTATGTAATACAATCCTATTACCTTTATTATCAACTCACACAACTTTTTTAGGGGAACACTCGCACTAAACCCTTGAAAACCCTTAATAGTTACTCTAAGATGTGATACCATAAACTAGCCATAAAATTACCTATCCAATATATACTTGATCACACTATGAAGCTTCATCTTTGAATCGTCTGAACTTACAATCCCAATGGATCTAATAAAATGAAGAACAACAGAGTTCAAGATCAGGTTTGAGTTATTCAGAAATCCATTAATGCATTGAGTAGAGTAATTTCTGGGGTTATATGCTAAGGAACACGAAAGTTACAACCAACAACACCGACATAGTTAATCACTGTGAGGACATCAATTATTAGGCAAATAAGCCATATGGGCAACCCGTACATTGGCAATAGGAACCATTAAGGAGGAATACTGAAGTACGTGAACTACTCATTTCCTATAGTGTAGGAAAAGTCAGTTTATCAAGAATGAGGGTATTCTGGTGCATTAATGTGATATGGTTTTCAAACCACGTATAGTTGAAATACACTGCTAACGTTCACCTACACAAGGAATATATCCTGTAATCCCACGAGTCTGAAAAGAAGTTAAGCACTTATGGGCTTATCATACTTTGAATAGCTTAACCCTTCCTGATAATTGATTTTATATGAGAGAAGTAAAGGTACAATAATTTGTCTTCTAAATCAATATGCTCATGATATGTGCCGAGATGCGAAGGCATCTAATCTCAAGTTTTCAAGGGTCAAAACAGAGCTAGGATATCTTAATATTGGGGCGAAATCATTTATCGGTTAGATGGGTTCAAATGATTAACATGATACTCCAGGGAGAAAGACAAATAACACTCCTATCCAGACCCAAAAGGTGAAATGCCAAGGGTAGAAAAAACTATCCTAACATGAAACTGATATAGTCAATTATTCTAGGAGTCGAGTGAGAATAAGGCCACGTAACCCATCCAATCCGACCCTTTTAAGACGTTTGAAAGATGGATGCACTTTGATTTGAAATCAGGGAAATATTAACCTAGGCTTAAAGGAAAGTCATTACTTATGAATCCCATGATACAAGCCCTAGTAGTCCTAGAAAATTGATAAAATAGCGAGGAAGCACTTAAAACCATTACGAGTTGGTATAAAATAAACCCTCAAAGTGCCCACATGGATAGGTTCGAAAGAATGAGATGTTTTAATGCATTTATCTCGGAGAAGTAACTTGGGCTATCAGGTCACATGGACAAATGGAGAAGGTAGATGATTGTTTAGGAAAAACTCTCATAAGAAGTGCGAGCAATATCTTCTTATCCTAACAAAAAGGAACATGTCCCCATCCTCAAGACTTCCTCTTTGATGCCATAAAACATAAATAAATTTCACAACGAGAGTTATCAGATGAAGTAAATAGTAGGGTAGCAAAACTAAGGAGCACCATTTAGAACCAACGAGTGTAAACCGGGTTGAAGACATTAGAAGTCTGTAGGAAGGGAGAAATTTTCCCAATCTCAAGGTGCTTGTAGAGTACATAATAGTGAGGTTAATTAAATCATATCATATAGTTGGATAACTAGTCGAGACATTGAGATGATATAGAATTAAATATTGCGGGGAAACAACACATAATGCAAGACAATCACAGAAGGTGAGGGAGCTTTATGGAAGTAACCTCTACATTGTTGCCACTAGGAAGAGGTGGGAATATAAAACTATTACGAGAAGCTACCCCCCCCCCCCTTTTAGAAGATCTCTGTATAAAGTCACGTGATGTATAGCTCTATAATTCAAAAACTCAATTGTTTTTAGCAACTCAACTTTCTAATGAATTATTACAACAAACTTTTTATACAACCAGCTATTACAATCCATATGGGGAGATGTTATAAGACTTGACTGAGAGGAAGGTTTTTGACATACGAATGTGTTACTAGGTGTATTTGTCCTTGGCCAACCCAAAACTAAAAGGCGAGACTTAAAATGATGAGTAGATATTTCGACTAGCACAATTGTAGATAATACACTATCAGAAAGAGATCATTCAATTTTGGCAAATGTGGTAGGCTATCAACCCTTGATGAATCTTGAGGTGATATGAGAACCCAATGAGATAGTACAGAATAATCGTGGAGGGTTTGCAGATGTTCATCGTAATTTCTTCATGAAAGTTTTTTACTTGACAAAGTTAATGAATGTGGAGGTGTAAAGAGAAGATATACATTTGTTATGAGCCGGGCAAGTCTCCGATATATTTACTCCGAACTGCAATATATGACCAACCACGAGCAACCTTAATACTAGAACAAAGTGAGCTACGTACAATGGGAGGTACAAAGTGGACACGAAAGTTATAGCAACACAATATTTTCCTATGAAGGGGGTGTGAGTATCCCAATTTTCAGAGAGACTTTATGCACACAGTGACAATTTCGATTTACATGCACTCATGTGATAGGTGTTAAGGTATACCCTTATGTTACTAGGAAGTGATAAGCTTTCATGATGATATTCGCAAGAGAGTAGATTGACTATTCAAACCATTTAATCCATATACCCAACTGAGTAAAACCGTGACTTGAGAAGGATCACAACGTAGGGTACTTTGCATTGAACTTGACACCACATAGGAAAACTTGACATGTATAGGCTCAAGTGAGTAGATTTTGTCCAATTAAATAAAAAGATTCTGTAAGAAATTCATCGGATATAATCCCTTTGTGAGAATTTAGGAAAATCAAGCGGGAAGTATCAATAGTGTTATAACTAAATTCTTGAACATACTTATATATCTCAATCCCATAGGAGGTTGTGAAATATAAAACTGTGATTGGGAGACTTTTGTAATAATACGCCCCATTGAAAGAGTCGATACACGAGATGTTTTGTTATTCGACGCCTTGTTAGGACCACGTTTATGAGAACTCTTCAATATAGATGTACATATACAATGAGTAGAAATTCTGATTTTTGACTCACTTAACGAAATTAGGTTGATAGGGAAGCAGCTTAATCGATACCCCTCGACTCCACATCTCTAACATACGTAGGTAACATGCTGACATATCTGATGGTGCAGAGGCATCAATATGGAAAAGGACACTCCCTTCTAAGCAATATGTTTTACCAATCTATCCATATCTTAGTACAGTCTCCTAACAAGTCCTTGGGTAATCCACTCGTACTCAATGGTGGGATCAATACCTCCTTACATGCTTCAAATTCTCGAATTATGGCATCAAGGTTACCAATCTTAAGAATAAGACTTAGATAGGAAATTAGCTTCCTAACTTGAGCTCTATTCCACGATTGGAGTATCAAAGAATGGTGAAATTCCTAAATGTCCGAATAGCCTCCAACTTATAGATGTGATCGACAACACACTGATAATAAGGACTCAACTAGACACGGCTTCGAGATATCCTAGGATACTTCAAAACCTTAGGCTTTGATACAAAGTTTGTCACGCCCCGAAATCCGAGAAGCGCGACCGACGCTCAACCGAGTAAACCCGACCGAGCAAGCCTGTTAGGTTTTATTATACCCAAACTAACTCATGAATAAATATGAGGTGGACTCCACTAATCAATTTCTATAAACATATAATTAAAAATTTCCATTCCATTTCCATTAGCAACTTCATTTGCCACTTTAAAGGTATTACAAATTTTGTACATCATTGACAAACATCAACATTTCTAGTTTAGTTTCCAATACCCGACACTACCCACAACATGTCTACGGAGCCTCTAATATACAACCAAAGAAAATATGAAAATGCCGGCAAACAAGGCTCCAGCTATACCTTACACAAATACCAAAAATATACTCCGAAATAAAAGTGACATGAGCCACGTAGGGCCCCGAGAGGAAAGGAGCACACCAATGCAGCTTTCGAAAAGTGGAGGAGGTGCTACTATTGGAGGACTGGAGTACATGCTATGGAACCACCTACAATCATAACACGAATATAGCGCCCCCGGCAAAATGGGCGTTAGTGCCATTGAATAACACTAGTATGTATAACTAAACTATGGCTAATTAGAAAGAACTATCAAACAAGAATAAACAAATCACAAGTAAAACTCAAACACATTATAAATGATCAAAATGTTTTCAAATAAAAGGGATCACATAGATTCCACATAAATTTCCATATCACTAGGTTGTGTTTCATGAACCGTCGAATGAGTTCACGTATAAATTATACACCTATGCATTTCATAGACTGTCCATAGGGTTCACACACCACATTATATTATACACCTATGCGTTTCATAGCCCGTCCATATGTCCCACATGTTACAACACACACCTAAGCGTTTCATAGTCTGTCCATAGGTTCCACTTGTTACAGCACACACCTATGCATTTCATAGACCATCCATAGGTTTTCACATGTTACAGTACACACTTATGCATTTCATAGACCGTCCATAGGTCCCACAATAAAACACATCAAAGGCATCTCCAAGTACATTTATAATTCAAGTTCTCAAGAATAGCACATTGATCACACTGGAGTGTATATAGCACAAAAATAGGGTCACAAAACCAATTCGTGTAAAGTATCATACAAAGCAAGAATCCAAAGTTCAATATTACCACATTTACATTAGCATCGATAGAGCTCAATTTCAAAAAAAACGAGGTTTTCGCCATACATACCCCGATTGAGCTTTCCTTAAGTTACTACAACACTCCAAAACTCTAGAAATTCCAATCTACTATGATATATAACAAAATTAAACCTATATTAGAAAGATATTCATGAAACTAGCTCACTCGAGCATTTTATCAAACACTAGTTGAGCATCTAAATCTCAAATCCCCTTTTCAAGACTTCCTTTATTCCCTAACCCAATCTTTGCTTATTTATGTTAATCAATCTTCCCATAAACCTAAGTTGACATGCAAGTAAGGTATCCGCTCATATACTCATGAATCACCTCTCTAATTACTCCATATAACTAAGAATGGAGATAAGAGCTAGGGGATGAAATCTTACCTCTTGGGACGAAGATCTAGGGCGTTCACATGATTATATTCAAGGAATTAACAAGATTTTGTGGAGACATTTAATGGGAGAAACTTTCCCTCTCTAATACCTTTCTCTCTAACTCTGTAAATACTCATAAAAATTGTAAAAATGAGCTATGGGGTCAAATATAACGATAGGGGGTCGGGTTTGGAAATTAAAAAAATAAACCCACGATGTCGATTCTGCTGTAGCAGAACGGACCGCAGAATCGACATGCGTCCGCAGAATGCATCGCAAAACCAACGCCCAAAATTGGGTTTCTCTGGACCATTATGCGGCCAAAATGCGACCGCAGAGTGCATTCTGCAGTTTAAAATGCGGTCCGCAGAATTGAAACAGGACATCAATTTCCAGCCTTTGGTAATTTGATCATAACTTCGCGTAGGAATGTCCAAATGACGAACGATTTGAAGCATTGGAAACTAGACTCAAAGGGATTTCATTTGATATTCTATTCACCACATAAAACATTATACATAATTATATATTCTCTTTTGAAGTGGAGCCTTGTGCGAATCTGTTTGGAATTTTGGCCTATTTTGAAAATATTCCCATTTGGCATACACCTAAGCTTCCATTTTGACCTCATATCACTTACCATAAAACTTACACTCACATTTACCAAGTCGAATTGATGTCCACCATGTTAATAGTATATAAAATATTATAATAAGCTTGCGTGACACTACGAAATCCTAAATTACTTAGTAAAATTTTCCAGGGCCATACATTTTCGAAGGCCTCAAATGCGGTCAAAGCTGCGGTCGCAGATTCAACATGCGGGTCGAATAATTAAAGTGTTCGCTACATTTCCAATTGCCAATTTGAAGATCTTCTCTGTCCTAATCTGCGGTAGATATGCGGACCGCAGATCAATTCTGCGACCGTATTCCTACCGCATTTCTCACACTGTACTTTTCCTTCACTTTTTCAAGAAGTTTTACGAAGTGTTGGGATCTTTTGAGCTCCCTACACTCCAACAGACTTTGTAAACATTAAAAATGAAAAATATAATGGGTAAAAGGGTGTTACCACCCATGGGTTACCTCCCATGAAGCGCTTGATTTAACGTCGCGGCACGACGGAATTGATGTTCCTTCAATTCTACTTAGTGGTCGGGCAAGGACCATCTTTGAGAGCCAGCTACTCAGCCAAATGCTTTTCACCATCAATGCCCAAGTAATGTTTGATGCGTTGGCCATTTACTTTGAATATTTGGGAATCGTTTGTTGATTTCAATTCTACCGCTCCATACGATGAGACATTTACCACATTGAAAGGACCAGACCATTTGGATTTGAGCTCGCCCGAAAACAGTTTGAACCTTGAATTAAAGAGCAAGATCAAATCACCCACCTTGAACTCTCTCTTCAACATCCTTTTGTCATGGACAAACATCATCCGCTCTTTGTACATAGCCGCACTTTCAAAAGCATGGAACCAGAATTCTTCCAATTCATTGAGTTGTGTCAACCTCAAATTTGCAGCCTCAGCCTATTCTAGATTCAACTTCTTCAATGCCTACATGGCTTTGTGTTCTAACTCCACGGGTAGATGACATGCTTTACCAAAGATGAGCCGGTAAGGAGAAGTACCAATAGGAGTCTTGTAGGCTATACGGTATGCCCACAATGCATCATCTAGCTTTCTTGACCAGTCAGTCCTGTTTGCGTTCACAGTTTTTGCTAGAATATTCTTGATCTCCCGGTTGGACACTTCAACTTGACCACTCGACTGCGGATGGTAAGGTGTGGCCACCTTGTTCTTGACACCATACTTTTCAAGTAACCCCGCAAAAGCTCTATTGCAGAAGTGTGATCCACCATCACAAAGAATGGCTCTAGGGGTGCCAAACCGAGTGAATATGTTCTTGTTCAAAAATGCGGTGACACTTCTCGCCTCATTGTTTGGTAAGGCAACGGCTTCAACCTATTTGGACACATAGTCCACATCCAACAAGATATATTTCATCCCATAATAACTCACAAAGGGGCCCATGAAGTCGATCCCCCACACATCAAAGATCTCTATCTCCATCAAAAGTACATCGGCATTTCATGCCTTTTGGAAATAGACCCTTGTCGTTGACATTGATCACAAGATTTAACCATTTGATTGGCATCATGGTAGATGGACGGCCAATAATATCCACATTCACGAACTTTTTCCGCCGTTCGATTTCCCCCATGATGACCCATAACCGGAGAGTCATGGCGCACCTTAAGAATTGGCGTCATCTCTTCTTCAGGAACACATCTTCTAATGATATTGTCAGCACAAACACGAAACAAATGTTGTTCCTCCCAATTGTATTGCCTACAATCTATCAAGAACTTTTTCTTTTGATATGATTCCAAATCGTTAGGCATAAGGTCACTCACAAAATAGTTAGCAATATCGGCATACCACGGAGCAAAGGTGGTAGATAGTGCCAATATTTTCTCCTCCGGAAAAACATCATTGACTTCAAGATCACCTTGTGGTCTTTGCATATTTTAAGCACTTGCTGGAGGTTGCCAAGACAATGCTCAAATGAGTCCCCAACTACCGAAAAATCATCCATGAATACCTCAAGAAAATCTTCAACCATGTCCGAGAAAATGGACACCATACATCGTTGTAAAGTAGCCAACGCATTACACAAGCCAAATGGCTTTCGACTAAAAGCAAACGTGCCATATGGACAAGTGAATGTTGTATTTTCTTGATCCTCCAACGCGATGTTGATTTGATTATATCCAGAATACCCATCAAGAAAGCAATAAAATGACAATCCCCCTAGCCGATCAAGCATTTGATTAATAAAAGGAATAAAGAAATGGTCTTTGCATGTTGCACCGTTTATCTTTCGATAGTCCATGCACACTCGCCATCCGGTCACTATTCGTGTTGGGATGAGCTCATTTTTTCATTTTCTATCATGGTCATGCCCCCTTTTTTGGGAACACACTGAACTGGGCTCACCCATGAACTGTCTGCAATGGAGTACACTACTCCGGCATCTAACCACTTTATGATCTTCTTTTTCACTACCTCCTGCATGGGCGGGTTCAACCATCTTTGATGCTTAATGCTTGGCTTTGCTTCGCTCTGTAATTGGATTTTATTCTCACAAATTCTAGCGGGGATCCCACGGATCTCTGTGATTGTCCATCCAATAGCTTTCCTGTAGTCTTTCAAGACCTCAAACAACCTGTCTACCTGCAAATCATTCAAAGAAGAAGAAACGATTACGGGTAAGGTGTCATTAGAGCATAAGAATTTTTACCTTAAATGCGCTGGGAGAGGTTTGAGCTCTAATTGCAGTGGTTCAATGATAGATGGTTTGGCGGGAGGTGTGGCTCTATTTTCCATGTCAAGAGAGAGCTTGGCCAGAGCATAAGTGTAGGATCCAAGACCCTCCAATGCGTTCACCGACTCCATGTATCCCTCCATGTCCTCACCATCAAAATTCACTAAGATTGCCGCCAATGACTCACCAAGGCATTGCTCTTCCATTTTCACTTCGACGGCAACTTCAATCTCGTCAACCACCTTCATCACGAGATGTTATCATATTCATGGGGCAACTTGATACCCTCGCTAGCTTGGAAGGTAACTTCTCCGTCATTCACCCAGAATTTGATCTCATTTCGTTCTGAATCCATAAGTGCTCTTCCGATTTCCAATAATGGTCTCCCCAAGATGATGGGGATATCTTTGTCCACGGCACAATCTAGAAGCACAAAGTTGGCGGGCAAATGAAATTCACCAACTTTCACAATCACATCATCAACAATGCCTATTGGTCGTTTAATGGATCGGTCGGCCTTTTGTGACCTCATGCTTGTTGGCCTTGGAATCCCTAATCCCACTTGCTTGTAGATGGAAAGTGGCATCAAGTTGATACTAACCCTATTTTCTCCAAGGTCTAGCAAAGTTTCGCTCACCGATAGTGCAAGGAATGGTAAATGCTCCCGGGTCCACTTTCTTTTGGACAGGACTCTTGGCAATGATAGAGCTAACCCGGTGAGTCATATTCACCACCTCATTCTTCGTTGTCCTCTTCTTGGTGATCAATTCCTTCAAATATTTGGCAAACCCCAACATTTCTTGGAAAGCTTCCAAGAAAGGAATGTTCACCGAAAATTGCTTAAGGATATCATAGAATTTTTCAAGCTTGCCATCTTCAATCCTTCATACAAGTCTTTGGGGAAATGGTGGAGGAGGTCTAGGAATAGGAGTTGGAGTTTTTGATGTCTCCCTCACTTTTTCCTTTCCCTTCACCTCTTCTTGGAGCACTTCTTAATTTTTAATTTTCCTGGCAACCTCTCAACTTCTACAACCCTTTGCTATTCAGCTTCCACTTCTTGTTCGGCTTCTTCCCCTACAACCTTTTGCTCAATGTCACTTTGTAGAACCTTCCCACTTCTAGTCATTATTTCCATGATGTCAGAGGGTGCCACTGTGTCACTTGGAAGTTGAACTTTTAGCTTTGGGTTTTGCTCCCGTGAAAGGTCTCTCATTTGCATCTCTAATTTTTGGATAGATGCGGTATGAGAGCTAACCACCTCGGTCATGTTTCTCATGGATGCATCCGACTTTTCTTGATTTTTCAAAACTCTCTCAAGCATGCTTTCTAACTTCGAATCACTAGATGACCCTTTATTTGCATAATTACCTTTAAGGGGAACATATGGGTTGGAGCTACGGTTGGCGAAGTTGTTGTTATTGTTCCAATTTCCTTGCTGAGGATTAGCTTTGTTATTTCTCCACTGCTGGTTGCCTTGCCCTTGCGGGTTTAGCCTCCATTGATTTTGGTGCCCAGTACCATGGTATGTTTGCCTTTGGTATCCTCCATGAGGGTTGTTGATGTAGTTTGCTTCCTCAAAATTTTCCTCAAAGTTGGGAGGAACATCATCCACTACATTAACTCTCCTTGTCTGATTATCTTTCAACATCTTGGTAAGCACACTTACATTTGTATCAAGTCCGGCAATCACCTGATCCCTCTCATGATTTTCCTTGATCAAAGTACTCAAGGAAGGAGAGCCATACGAAAATCCCCCCGTAGCATCTTCGGAGTGCCATGCTTGGCTGTGCTTTTCCATTTTGTCTAGAATTTGCTTCACTCGAGCAAATGTTTTATCCATGAAAGACTCGTCAGCTGCATTCTTGGCTATGGCTTTTTTCATAGGATCCAAACCCATGTAGAATTTTCCCAACAACATGGAATCTGGTAACCCATGGTTTGGAGACCTCACCAAGTACAATTTGAAACGATCCCATGCCTCATGCAACTGCTCCCCCTACATTTTCTTGAAGAAAATTATCTTGTCCCGCAATTCAAACTTTTTACTTTGCGGGAACCACTTGGATAAAAATGCCCGAACAAGCTCGGGTCATGTATGAATGGAGTTGGGAGGTAGATTCTGGAGCCATTTCTTTTCATCCTCAGCTAGAGAATACTTGAAGGATCTCAACCTTAGGGCATCGTCAGATACATTGTTTTGCTTATGCATTGTGGACACACCCACAAAGTTCCTAAGGTGTTGCGTTGTATCATCAAGAGTTGAATTTATGAGGAACCCTTCTGCCTTAAGCATCAAAATTAACCCATGTTCCACATTAAATGTAGCCGCTCCAACGGGCAGAGGCATAATAGCATTGGTATCTTCAATGTATTCTTTGATGTCTGCAAAGGGATTTTCCCCCATTTCGAATATAACTCTTGAAATTCCTTCCTTACGTTTGTATGCGCGCATGAGCGCTCAGTATTATATTTGCCTTGATTGGCATACGATTCCCCGATCGAGGGGCAAAATGTATTTTTTATGAGTTGATGTTGGGCCGGTCTGGAGGACTATATGACTTGAAAGTGTTGAAGAAGGTCTTCTACGTGATACATGAGTCATTAACTGATTGATTTTCATTGTGGTTGGATGTGTCGCCCCGAGTTATAAGTGCTTGAAGAATCTTTTCGGCTTTCCTAGTTGGGAGTGTAGTAAATAGCATATTCTGGAATGAGTTCCCACTCAAGAAGACTAAATTGACTGTGTAGTGTATATTATGGTGGAAGGTATGTCGAAGTACTAAATTAAGGCAAAGCAGGTGGGTTATCTTTTGTGAGTTGTTGTTAGGTGATATGATCCTTATGCATATGTTAGAAGGTCTCATGTGTAATTGAAGGGTACGTGTTGAAACTGAGAATCTGGGGTCACTTAAGAGTGTGGACTCAACTGATATGGGGACGAATGCAAAATTTGTAGAGGATTACAGTACTAGATGATTTGTGTTTCCACAAACTTGTAGATAAATTGAGTTTAACATCACTATGGAATGGTGGTATCATTAGAGAAAACTTATTATGGGTTATTAAGTGTGTCTTGATATATGGCTTCGGGCCAAGTTAGGGAGGTTGTTGTTGATTAGCTAGTTGCGCATTATGTGGTATGTGGTTCCGTTTCAAGGTATGCGGGTAGATCCGTTCTGGTTGGAGAAATTGAGCCAAAGATGGCAAAAGTGAATAAAAATTTTGACAATGTTATATGGTGCTTCCTAGATGTGTAGAAATAATAGGATATCTTGAACTTTTGATGATAAAGAATGCTAAGTGTATAGAGAAGGAAGTTGTTTGTTTGTATTGGAGTGAGATCATATCTTGCAGTGTTAGAGTGCTAATAAGGCATGAGTGATTTTGTTCATAGAGTCAGGTAATTTGCAGTTGAATAAAACTGAAAGACTTTCGAGAAGGATTCTAATGTGCTCCAGATTTTACATCTAACGATCAGGTGCTTAAAGGTTGCGTATGTGGTTAGAGACTGTGTTTTCATTGGAAAAATGTCAAGACTTGTGGTATTTTTATGTTAATTATGGGATTATATGCATCAGTATCAGGAAAAATAAAGGAAACAAAGTTCGATTCACAGGAAGTTCTTCCTATTATATTATTTTGGGAATGTGGTGTTCCTGGGAATATTTGAGAGAGTATACAGTGGCTTGCGAGTCTTAGACAATGTGGTCTTGTGCTTAGGTCTCGGGTAGGGAGCCTGAATTGAGGAACTGTGGTGCTTCAGCAAGAGGGAATATCAAGTTGAAAATGAATCTAGAGGAAAACTAGATAAATGAAGTAGCTTGTTAGTGGACCGAATCGGTATGGTAAGGATATGATTAATTCCTTGTGTATGTTCGAGGCAGTGAGTTCGTGCAGGTACTTTGCAGCAAAGCTCTTGAGTTCTGACAACTTGTTTAGCTTGGTCTAACCAGAAGGATTCAGTCCTGACAGTTTAGCCTGTGCAAATAGAAATGGGAGAGAATTCCCGTTGGGTTCCATCGTGGTTTGGAGATGTATATTTTCTATGGACATGCGGAGCATGTCGTGTGTAATGATTTTTCTTCTAAATGGGATCAATGAAAGTTCTTGACTATTTTCATGCGTCGTTGTCTGTGGCGCGGAAGGGAGATAAGAAGAAGGACCTACACATGGTGCTTATCAACTTGGAGAAGGCGTATGACAAAGTCCCAAGGGAGGTGCTATGGAGGTGCTTGGAGGCGAAGAGAGTGCCGGAAGCCTAAATCAGAGTAATCAAGGACATGTACGATGGAGCTAAGACTAGGGTTAGAACGGTTGGTGGCGACTTAGACCATTTTCCAGTGATTATGGGGCTCCATCAAGGTTTGGCTCTGAGCCCCCTCTTGTTTGCCTTAGTGATGGATGCTCTAGCCCGACATATCCAAGGGGATGTGCCTTGGTGTATGCTATTTGCTGATGATATAGTATTGATAGATGAGACGAGGGTCAGTGTTATTGTGAGGTTAGAGGTATGGAGACAGACTCTCGAGTCTAAAGGTTTCAAAATAAGCAGATCTAAGACAGAATACCTGGAGTGCAAGTTTAGCGCTGAGCCGAGCGAAGTAGGGAGGGACGTGATGATTGGATCTCAGGTCATCGCCAAGAGGGACAGTGTCCGATATCTTGGGTCTGTGATTCAGGGGGATGGAGAGATCGACGGGGACGTCACTCATCGTATAGGAGCGGGGTGGTCAAAGTGAAGGCTTGCATCAGGAGTCCTGTGTGACAAGAAAGTTCCACATAAAATCAAGGGGAAATTCTATAGAGCTGTGGTTAGACCTGCGATGTTGTAGGGGGTGGAGTGCTGGCCCGTGATGAACTCTCATGTCCAGAGAACGGAGGTTGCATAGATGAGGATGCTCAGGTGGATGTGCGGGCACACCAGGTTAGGTAAGATTAAGAATGAAGTTATTTGAGAGAAGGTGGGGGTGGACCTGGTGGAGGAGAAGATGCGAGAAGCGAGGCTGAGGTGGTTCGGGCATGTGCGGAGGAGGAGTCCCGATGCCCCGGTGAGGAGTTGTGAGCGGCTGGAGATTGTTGGCGGTCGGCGAGGCAGAGGGAGGCCTAAGAAGTATTGGGGAGAGGTGATTAGGAATTACATGACTAGAATGCAGGTTTCCGAGGACATGACAACTTGATAGGAAAGTCTGGAGGTCTAGTATCAGGGTTGTAAGATAGAGGCCTAGAGTTTTTCGTACTCCTCACCCGGGGTTGGGTGAGGGTCGGCAGGGTTATCCATAGATGATTCGTGTTTTAGCTTATGTGTCCCTTATGGCTGTTAGTTATGGTAGTTACTGTGTGTTATTATTGCATGTTATTTTATTTATGTTTCTTATGTTTAGATAATTATTTACGCTATTTCTGCTGGAGTTACTAATGCTCTATTGTTATTGTTTTTGTTTTTATTTTTGTGTTTATTGTTGTTTTTCCTTTTCTCCACTGAGCCGAGGGTCGATTGGAAACAACCTCTCTGCCCTTTCGGGTAGGGGTAAGGCTCGTATACATATTACCCTCCCCAGACCCCACCTGGTGGGACTATACTAGGTAGTTGTTGTTGTTGTTGTTGTTGGTATGGTATATGTGATATGTTGTGGAGGATTGGGATTTGTGTGTGTAAGGGTTGGTTCAGTTTGGAATGGAAAGTCATTAAATTCTTAAGTAGTAGGGGCAGCTGCAAGTGATTTAAGAATCAATCTTCAGATGATTAAGGAAAGTGGTACTGCTATTCTGGTGATTTGATAGGGATATATGCTCATTAAAGGATAAAAGTGATGTAAATTGACAATACTTCGGTGGTATTGCAGCTTTTTCTTGTGGGATCGACTGTTGATATTTGAGTTTTTTAATGGCACAGGGAAACATTAGAATATTTTTCGTGGAATGAATGGGTACTTTATGTGTGATAGGTATTCATACGGTGGAATGTGGGATAAGGTGTAATGATTTATGTGTTATATGGAGTTGGAGACTGGGAGTTTCCATGTTCAGGCTATGTAGTGGTTTTGGGTCGTGTGGTACCGTTAGCGGCTATTGGGATATGGAGGCCGAGTGGGTTATTCTTTGCTTGGTATATTGGATTTTTGGACATGGTATTGGGGTTTGGACTAGCTTCCTCAGTATTGGGTTATTCTAGACTATTGTGCTACTGGCTATGACGGTAACGCCACGGGTCCAGTGGCGAGGTGCATTGGATTATGTTCTAGCTGAGTGGTTGTATTCCAAAGACCAGCGGACGACTAGGAGGGATTGCTTTTCTTAATTGGGATTTCGTGGCGGGTGTTAGTATTGAGGTCCATTAATTTAGTTCCGGTAATGAGGGACTTTTTGGGATGCGTTTCTTGTTGCCGGGAAGGTCGCCAGGAGAGATTTTGGAATTTCGGGATTTATTTGTTGCCGCGCATCGTATCGTCCAGAAGGAGTTATAGTAGTGGGAGGAACAGCTTTGGGCTTTTTGGTATTGAGTTCGTTGGCAGGCCAATATGGCTACATATTTTAGCTTGAGTTAGCTTGGAAAGTCGCAAGTTGTATTCTTAAGAGATAGGCTGATCCGATCGTATTGAGCTTTTTAATGATATAAGGAGATCTGTGAGTTGCTTTTCTGTGTTGTGAGATGCTATGGTTTATTGGGCATGGGCACATGTGGTGCGGTTCTGTTAATGGTTTGGAACAAAAGTCGAGCCGGAAGAGCAATTGAGTGTAGCTCGATGTATGGAGTGTTAGTCATGGCCTATCGGGTTGCGTGGTGCATGTTATTTGTTTCACCGTATGTGTAATGGGCTGCTTGGTTTAATACATCAATTTGTATGTGGCTGTCCATTTTGAGCATGGTAACTTGAGATGCTTCATGTGTAACAATGTTTGGATAGGAACGCGCATTGTAGTGAGGCTCCATGTAGTTATGATTCGACGGGGTAGCTTCTGGTGTTATATTTCTATGATATGAGACGGCGTCTCAACCTTGTGTTGTAATTGTATTGATGAGCTTAAGGTATGGTTCTTTCGTTTGAGTCATTTTCATGATTTGATTATGTTTGGACTGTCTCTCATTAGTGCATGTATTATGCAAGTTGTGGGTCATTAATGAATATGAACGAATTTGGTTTCAGCTTGTTGGAAGGTTAATATCGAGGTTATTGGGAAATTTGTTGTGGTAGGTGTCAAAAAGGAAGTGACTTCAAGACTGGTTGATCTTAGAAATTATTATAATTTATTGCGTGTTTCATTTATCGTTGGTGTTATATGAAAGTGTTAGAATAAGACCTTGGTTGATAAGAGGGTTTTCCACCGGTAATTTGAATGTTGTGGGAAAATACTATGGATAGAAGTTATCGTTTCGAGTGTTTAGGGTATGTAGTATATCATATGATTGCACCTGAGGTTGCAGGTATAGGTTATTACATCTAGTTCGGGTTTATTTTGAGTATAGATGTGAGGTTCTGATCTTATATATGTTTTCGGAAAGTGCAATGCGGTCCTACGGTTATGGGTTAGATAGACTGTGAAAATTTCAGTTGCGTTGTATGATCGGACCTATGTGAGATAGAGTGCCGTGGGATTACCCCGGATATATTCTTGATAAGGTCATTCAGCTATTGGGTTGCTTCTAGTAAAACTCTTGGTACGCTCGAGGACGAGCGTTTGTTTAAATTTGGGAGGATGTGATGACCCGACCCATCGTCTCATGTGTTGTTGCTCCGTCCTCTCCATTTCATGCTTCTTCATGTTTCATTATCAGTGTTTGGTGTGTTAGAGTTGACTTGTATTGGTTTTGGTAGAAAATAAGACACTTTGTCTCTTTGAGGAAGGCTTAAGTTGGAAAAGTCGACCGGACATTGACTTATGAGTTATAGGGCTCATATGTGATTTTCTAGTGATTTGGTTAGCTTCGGGGGGTGATTTGTGACTTAGGAGCGTGATCACAATTGTTTTTGTAGGTCTGGTGCAGAATTAGGCTTGAATTGGCGAAGTTGGTATTTTGGCGGAATCCGATTTATAGGCGAGATTTTGATCCAAGAGTCGGAGTGGAATTTCGAGAGTTTTTGTAGATTCATTAGGTTATTTTGTATATGCGTGCAAAATTTCAGGTCATTCGAACGTCGTTTGTTTGGATTTTTTACCGATATTGCATTTCGGAAGATTTTGAAGAAACTAAGGCTTGAATTCGATAGGAATTGATGATTTTGGTGTTGTCTGATGTGTTTTAATTATTGGAACAAGTTGGAATGATGTTGTAGGGTGAGTTGGTACTTTTGGTTGAGGTCCCGAGGGCCTCAGGTAAGTTTTGGATGGTCAATCAGAACATGGTTGGCATTTTAGAGTTGCAAAAATTTCATAGCAGGTGTTGCAGGTTTTATACCTTCGCGACCGCGTAGGTGTGTCGCGTTCGCGGAGGGGAAATTAGGGAGCCATGTAGATTTACTCTTCGCATTTTAGACATCGCCTTCACGGAGAGGGAATTCTTCAGGCTTCGCGTTCGCAGGTAGTCGTCGCGTTCGCGTAGAATGGTCTATGGTCGAGGATTTGTTCGTTCGTTGCGTTCGCGTCTCAAGGCTCAATTTCGTGTTGTGTCAATAGTTAAATCATCGCGTTCACAGTAAAGGCACCGCGTTCGCGAAGGGAAATCTTTGCAAAGAGAATTTTTTAGCATCGTGAACGCGAGAAAGGCCTCGCGTTTGCATAGAAGAAAATATAGCTGGGCAGAATGGTCTATTATGTTGTTTCACCCGCGACCCATTCATTATTTTCCTCCATTGTTGACCACCTTAAGAGCTTTTTGGTAGAAATTGAAGAGGATTTTGACGAGGATTTATAGGAGGTAAGTCTCGTGACCTAGAAACGATATTTTATTAAAGAATCAACCTTCAATTTTTGGAAAATTGGGTGAAATTTTGAAGAACTAGGGCTTGGTTGTTGAAATGAAAATTTGGGATTTGAAAGGCTATTTGAACTCCGATTTTGGTAAATTTGATATGGACGGAATCCTGGCGAAACGAGAATCTAATAATTTGAGTTTTGTAATTTTTCAAGAAGTGGGCCCGAGGCTCGGGTTTTGCTAGTTTCGAGATTTTTACTATACTTTTTCGATTGGGTATTGTTCCCTTGGCATAGTGTGAAGTATTCGCTCTACTTTTGGTTAGATTTGACACGCGTGGAGGCTCATTTGAGGGGAAAAGGCGTAGAGATTTCGCCGATTTGAGGTGAGTAATACTTGTAAATGATATCCTGAGGGTTTGAAACCCCGGATTTGCACATCATAGTGTTGTATTGAGGTGACTTGCATGGTGGATATGGGTGTGGGGTAGGGAACTGTTGGGGATTGGGATTAGGTGTGTCCCGGTTGACGAAATTACTATGTATTTGACTGAAACTACTTGATATTATCATGATTTGGGCTTATTTATTTGAATCATCCAGGGATTGATATTACTGTTGTTGCATTTCTCTGCATATTATTTGATCTCAGTGAAAGGTTTTAAATACTGTTTTGCAAACTCAGTCATTTTTCTAAGATTTGAAAAATTAAATGATATTTTACTAACATTTTGAGCTAGGAATTGTTATTTAGATATTTCCCAAGGGCTTATGTGCATTTCTGGACTGTGCATGGATCGGGCCGCATGTCGCATTGGTGTGTTATAGATATTGCGCTTGGGCTGTAGGAGCCCCACCAAAGTCTGAACCCCCACAGTGAGTACGGGTCCCCAAAAGGATTGGGCTGCACACCGCAACGGTTATGTGCATTGCATTGCGTTCATGCATTGTTTCCTGCTCATACTACGTGGCATGACATTCAGCACTCTCATATCATTGACATCCATGTTATTTCTTGCACTATTACCAGCTACCCTGGTGCTATGTGTTAATGGAGTGTTGTGCCCGAGGGGTTGACTTATGTGAGGACTTGCACTATCAGATTTTGCATTCATATGCTTGACTGTTGGAAAGAGGACATTTTCAAAAGAGGTTTTTAGACCGAGTCAGATATTTTCTAAAGGATTTTTCCCGGACTTACTGTTTTCTCAAAGGGTTGTACTGTCCCATATTGCATGATGGAGTGCTCTTACACGATTTCTTGCCTTTCAGTTATTATTTACTCTTATTACTCATTGAGTTTGAGTACTCACTTTACTCCCTGCTCCTCGCGTGCAGTTGCAGGTATTGTCCGCCCGGTAATGGGTTATTAGAGGATTAAATGTATTACTATTGTAGCTGAGCAAGGTGACCACCAGCGTTCGCGGCACCGGACTTCATCCTTTGAAGTTTGGATTTTATTTTATATACATTATTGGCCCTATAGTGGTATTCAGTCTTCTTTAGATGCTCGTGACATGAGACACCCCAGTCGGATTGTGTTAGGTTGTAATTAATAGTTTTGTAACGCTATTAAGTTGTACCCTTTATTCATTTATGTTTAATAATTGTTAAAGTAAGGATTTGGGGTTAGCTGGCTAGCCTTATCTTCATGAGAGGCTCCATTATGACCAGTATGGAAATTGGGTCGTGATAGGCATTAGTTCGTCATGGCAGAGGTTTCATCAGTCGGCCAATTTAGTATGCACTTTATCTTAATTGCAGTACTCCAACTATTCAGGGACCTTAGAGTACTCATCTTGGACAACCATCTTCCAGTACCTCCTGCATGGGGTTCCTATAGTGGTTATTATAGTCGTTCCAGTTAGACTTAGTTCCAGCAGTCTCTCCTTAAGAGAGGTTATTTTGAATGTAGTGATACCAAGCATATGGTAATTGGTTGTCCTAACTTTGGTGAGGTGGACCTCCACAAGGTACTCAGGCTATAGTTGCTACTCTAGTTACTGTTACACCTGCATAGCCAACTAAGGGTCGAAGACAGGCGAGTAGAGGACGTCCTATAGGGGGAGGCTAAGCATGTTGTTATGCCTATCGTGGTTGGAGGAAGGTTGTCACATCGGTTTTATTTCATCCGGGTTCTACTTATTCGTATTTGTCATCCTATTTTACTTCATATTGGGATATGTCTTGTGATTCTTTGAGTACCCATTTTTATGCGTCTACGCTTGTTGAGAATTCTATTAAGATACATCATGTCTATCGTTCGTGCTTGGTTAGAATTGAGGGTTATGAGACTAGGGCCAATGTTCTGTTACTCAATATGGTATACTTTGATATGATTTGTGCATGGACTGATTGTGGTCATACCAAGCTATTACCGATTATCACTCTAAGACCATGATGTTAGCTACTCAAGAGTTCCCTAGGTTGGAATGGAAGGGTTCATTGGGTCACAATCGTAGTAGGGTGGTATATTTTATGAAGGCACAAAGGATTGTTGAGAAGGAGTGTTTAGTATATTTAGCCTTTGTGAGGACCATTAGTACTGATACTCCTACCGTTAAGTCAATTATGGTAGTGAAAGAGTTTCCAAATTTGTTTCCAACAGAGCATGTCACCCGATAGGAATACTGATTTTGGTACTTACTTGGTTTTGGGCACTCATCCCATCTTTATTCCACCATATTACATGAACTTGTGGAGTTGAAAGAATAAAGGAATAAATTTAGGAGTTTCTTGATAAAGGTTTCATCAGACCGAGTTTCTCGCCTTCGGGTGCTCCAGCTCTACTTGTTAAGAAGAAGGATGGCTCTATGAGGATGTGTATTGGCTACAGGTAGCTGAACAAGGTTACCGTCAAGATCAAGTACCCACTACCACGTATGAATTATTTGTTCGATCAACTTCAGTGTTCTAGGGTATTTTCGAACATTGACTTGAGATTGAGGTACCATCAATTCAATATTCAGGCTTCAGATATTCTGAAGATGGCTTTCAAGATCTGATATAGTCACTATGAGTTTTTGATGATGTCTTTTTGGCAGACGAATGCCCTAATAGAGTTTATGCACTTGATAAACAATGTATTCTAGCCATATCATGATTCATTCATCATGTTCATTGATGATCTATTGGTGTATTCTTACGGCAGAGGGGATCATGCTCAACACTTTATGAGCGTGCATCAGACATTGAGGGAGAAGAAACTATATGCTAAGTTCTCCAAGTATGAGTTTTGGATTGAATGGATGGAATTATTTGGTCATATAGTATTTAGCAAGGGAATTAAGGTGGATCTAAAGAAGATTGAAGCAGCTCAGAGTTGTCCTAGGTCTTCTACTGCTACTAAGATCTGGAATTTACTAGGCTTGGCTAAGTTTTATTGCCTTTTTGTTGAGGGTTTTTCATCCATCACATCTCCTTTGACTATATTGTCTAAGAAGGGTTCCCCATTTAGGTGGTATAACGAGTTTCAAGAGAGATTTTAGAAGCTCAAGACTACCTTGACAACAACTCTAGTTCTGGTTTCGCCTTTAGTATCGCATTCTTATACAGTTTATCATGATGCTTCATAGGTTGCCCTTGGGTGTGTGTTGATGCAGGAGGGTAGAGTAATTGCTTATGTATTACTTTAGTTGAAGCCTGATGAGAAGAACTACCAGGTACACGATTCAGAGTTTGCAGCCATTATTCAGGCGCTAAAGATTTAGAGGCACTATTGGTATAGTCTGTCATATGAGCTAATCATGGATTAATGTGGAAATAAAGGTGCTTGGAACTGCTAAATGAATATGATATCACCATTCATTATCATCCCAGGAAGGTGAATATGGTGGTTGATGCCTTGAGTAGGAAGGCTGGGAGGATGGGTAGTCTTGCCTTTATTCCACTTAAGGAGAGATCATTAGCTGTGAATGTTCAGCCTTTGGCCAACAGGTTCGTGATGTTGGATTTTTTGGAGCCTAGACGAGTTCTTGTTTGCATGGTTTCACGGTCTTCTTTGTTCAAGAGCATCAAGCGGTGTCAGTATGATTATCCTTATTTGCCTGTCCTTAAGGGCATGGTGAAGAATGATAATGCTAAGAAGGTTATTATTGGTGATGGCGGGATGTTGAGTATTCAGGGTCGGGTCTCTGTTCTGAATATTGATAGGTTACATGAGTTGTTATTGAGGAGGACTATAGTTTGCGGTATTTTATTCATCCGGGCTCCCCGATTATGTACCATTATTTGAAATCCCACTACTGGTGGAGAAGAATGAAAAAAGACATTGTGGAGTATGTAGATTAGTGTTTGAACTGTCAGCAGGTTAAGTACGAGTATTACAGACCGCATGATTTACTTTAAAGACCTGATATATCAGAATAGAAGTGAGAGTGTATCACTATGGATTTTGTAGTTGGACATCCACGAACCTTGAGGATAATTGACGCAGTGTGGGTCATTGTAGACAGACTAACCAAGTCTGCACACTTTATTCTAGTCATGATAACCTACTCTTTATATCAACTAGCTCGGATTTATCGTGAGATTGTTTGTCTTCACGGTGTACCGATGTCTATTATATATGATCAAGGCACGCAGTTCATATCGTATTGTTGAAGAGTCGTCGTTGCGAGTTGGGAAAATAGGTCAAGTCGAGTATGACATTTCATCCACAAAAGTATGAGTAGTTCGAGCACACTATTCAGATCTTGGAGGACATGTTATGTGCATGTCTCATTAATTTTGAGGGTTCATGGGATCCGTTTCTACTACTCGCAGAGTACTCCTACAACAACGTCTATCAGTCGAGCATCCACATGGCTCTATACGGCCTTATACGAGAGGCGATGTCATTCCGCGGTTTGGTTAGTTTGAGCCTGGAGAGGCTAGATTCTGGTACTGATTTGGTTTGGGATGCGTTGGAGAAGGTGAAGTTGATTAGGATCATTTTCTTATAGTGCAATCCAGGAAGAACAATTATGCTGATCGGAGGGCTCATGATAAGGCATTAATGGTGGATGAGACGGTTCTACTAAGAGTTTAACCCATGAAGGGTGTGATAAGGTTCAGAAAAAGAGCATGTTCACCCCTCGATATATTTGTCCTTTTGAGATCCTTAAGAGAGTTGGTGGGTTGAACTACATACTTGTATTGCCACCTAGCTTACCGGTAATTCACCTGGTATTCCATGTTTCTGTTCTCCAGAAGTATTATGGTGATTCGTCACATGTGTTAGATTTCACTAGTGCAATTGGACAAGGATATGACTTATGTTGAGGAGATGGTGGCTATTTTGGACAAGCAGGTCTGAATGTTGAGGCTTATTAATATTTATTTGGTGAAGGTTCAGTGGAGAGGGCAATCGGTCAAGGAGGATACTTGGGAGATCGAGCATGATATGCGGAGTCATTTTCCTCATCATTTTGTAACTTATATTATGATATATACTCATTCGAGGAAGAACAATAGTTTAAAAGGGGAGAATGTAATGGCTCGATCGGTCATTTTGTGTATTTGAGTCTTATTTTTTCTTTTGAGGCTTCCTATATGTATATTTGTGTAATAACATGCAGAAATGGTTGGTTTCATTTGGGGTAGGTGTTGGGTTGAATTGGATCAATTGACTCTTAGTTTGAATGCCTAAGTTGAAAATGTTGAACGAAGTTTGCTTTTGTGAAACTGACTCTGGAACGGTATTTTGATGGTTCCAATAGATTTGTATGGTCAGTTAGGACTTAGGCATATGTACGAACTTAGATTCGGAGGCTACTAAGTTGATTTAGCTTGTTTTGCCAAAAGTTGATAATTCAAAGGTTTATAAATTTTTTAAGCTTGACTGTAGGTTGATTTTATGGTTATCGAGTTTGGATTTTGGTTTCGAAACTTATAATATGTCCATTTTGTTATATGAAACTTTTCTGCATAATTTGGTTTCATTCCGAATTGGTTTGATAAGAATGGGACGCGTGGTTGTGACTCTAGTGATTCTTGAGTTCATTGTAAAATTTCATGTGTTTTGATGTCCAATTCGATGTTCTGGATGATATTTTGGTGTATTGACTGTGCATGATAGCGAGTTTTTATGATTGTATAAGGATTGTGTGGATGTTTGGTGTGGAACCTCGTAGGCTCGGGTGAGTTTTATATGTATTTCACATTGGTTTGGACTCGTCCAGGTTGCTCGTGTTCTGCTGTTGCAGTTATTGCAATTGTGAACTAGAACATCGGAATTGTGAAGTTGGCAGGGATCACAGGTGTCGCGATTACAAAATCGGTATTGATCACAATTGGGAAGGTTGTTCTTTGGCAGTGCAGGTCGCATTTGCGACCAATTTTCCGCTTTTGTGAACAGGACAGACTTTCCAAATGCAAAGTCAGTGTCACAATTGTGACATCTCCTGAGGGTTTCAGACAGCGCAATTTCCATATTTGGTCGCATTTGCGAAACCATAGTCACATTTGTAACATCTGCAACTGAACAAAAGGTTGGTATTTAGGAACTTAGTCTCATTTTATCACATGTTTGAGTCTTAGACTAGGTGGGACGCAATTTTAGGAGGAGATTTTCACACAAAACTATTAGGTTAGTGATTTTGATCCATATTTGAATATATAACATGATTATTTATGAGATTTAACTTCTAAATAATTAGATTTGAAGTGAAATTTTGGAGATTTTTTTATTATGATTTGAAAAATAAAAATTTGAGATTTGAGAGTCGGATTAGACTCAGATTTGAAAACCAAACACATATATGGATTCATGTGATTATGGGTAGCTGAGATCTATCCTTTAACTCGAATTTTGACTGGGCGAGCCTGAGGTTGACTTTTAATCACTTTTGGGTTATTGTGTAAAGACATTAGCTTTATTAATCGAAATCGGTTCCTCTTGCATTGTTCGATGATTTTAAGTCATTTTTGGTTAGCTTGAGTTTAGTGGAGGTAAATATTAAAGAAAAAGCTAAATTTGAGTGTTGCACTGGCCTAATTGAGGTTAGTATCTTGTCTATCTTTGTGTGAGAGAAATTTCACCAAGGACTTCGTCTATTTGCACTACTTCTATTCTGTGAAAAGATGTGTACACGAGGTGACGAGTGTGTACACGAGCTTATGTGTGGTAATGGACCGAATTAAACTCTTAGGCTATTAATATGCTTTTATTTAAAATTGTTGTTATGTGAAAGACATTCCATTATTGATTTACTTTCCATACTTTTGTGTTGTTGTTGAAATTCTTGTACACATTGTTGCTGAGTTTTAGGCTATGTATTATTGTGGCATTAGTATTGTTGGCTGAGCAATATTGTGGCATGCAAGCATGTGGTGCGGTTGATTGTTGTGTTGTTATTGAGATGCACATTCGGTGACTTAAGGGTGTGTATATTGATGTGTATGCGTCGAGATAAGGGGGCTTGTGCGAGTGGTGCATTATGGGGAAATACTTCATTGTGATGCACACGTGGCGAGATAAGGAGGCTAAAACGTGTAAAGCTATTTTCAGAAAAATCTTGTAAAAATGTGAAGCTCATACAACAACATAAGGATAAATTACAATCTGTGATTATGATGTGTGGCACCTTGGGGTGATTCTTGTTGTTATCGTTGTGTTGAAATGGCTTGATGATTTGAGCATATAATTGATTCCTTAACTGTTTTCACTTTGTGTTTTTCTTATTTTGGTTAATTTGTCGAGTTATCACATACTTACCTTTTGTTGTCATTTATTGATTAAATTCTCTGATGCTAGCTCTATATTAAAATTCTGCACAAGTTCTATGTTTAGTGAATGACTTGACATGAACCTCGTCACTACTCCACGTTGAGGTTTATCTTGATACTTACTGGGTACCGTTTGTGGTGTACTCATACTACACTTTTGTATATTTTTATGCATGTCCAGGTACCTCGGATCGTGCCGAGTGGTAGAAACTTGAGCTAGAGTTGCAAAGACATAAAGATATACCTGCTATTCCCTCGCAGGTCTCAGAGTCACCTTCCATTGTCTTTCCTTATTTGTGTTATTTGTATTCCAAAAGAGTGATGTATTTCAGATTTCTAGTGTACTTACAGTAAAGCTTATGACTCTGTACTACCGTTTTGGGATGTATGATTATTATATTCCGCTATTGGTGATATGCCTTTATCGTTTTTTTTTTTTAATAATTGAAGTGGTTTAATTCTGTTGATTCAGTATGTGTTAGATTTATTGAATATTAAAAATTATGTGCTATCACGATCTTTAAGGTTGAAGTTTAATTTTTAGATCATAACAAAGAGTTATTGCGACAGTTGTGAAAGAACAAGGAACCACAGGGAGGCAGTTTTTTTTTTTTTTTTCCTTTTTGGTAAATTTTAAATAACTATACTTTGGATCAGTTCCAATACTTCATAACTTACTTAACCATGCTTAAGTGAGAGAAGTCCTTAGGTAAACACATATCACGCTTCAAATAATTTGGTGTAATCCTCGGGAGTAAATAAATTTTGTATCATATCGCATATGTCTTGATATTCTTTGCTTTTTAGTTTGTAAAACCTGATACCTTTATTAAAAAAAAAAAAGAAGAAGTTAAATTCTAACTTTTTATTTTACCCCTAATAAAATAATTTATAAATATAAAATTTTATATGGCTTGTTATAGATGATAAGTTTCATAAACCTTGTTTCTTTTAAACTTCATGCTCAATTATCATTCTCACATAAATTTAGACTGAGAGAATAATAGTTTATAAAAGTTTTGAGTTTATAATCAAATTAAAATGAAGATAGATATTGCATTTTTTTCTTAAAGATCAGACTATAAAAAAGTAATCATGTTTCGAGCAACTCCAACCTTGCCTCTTTTTTTTGTCTCCAGAATGGGGAAATTCATATTTTGGGGACAACTTACTCCAACTATTCCCCTATTTTTTTTCCCAAATTTTTGTATAATCTTCTCTCTTTTCTATATTTTATTATTATCTTTCATTTTTATTTTATTTTTAAATTTTCATCAAACAAATTTCAACTTTTATTTTTATTAATTATAATTTTCATAATTAAAATAATTCCATAAAATTTTAAATAATATAATTTGTAAGAAATTATTATATTTACCTTAGTTTCTATTTTTATGTATTTTCAATTGTTATGTATTTCCAATTTTAATATATTTTTATTTAATGTATTTTAATTTTCACTTTTCAATTTTAGCAACATATAATATTTTATATTTGTGACATTCAATATTAACAACATCTAATATTTTATATTTGCACAATTCATTTATTTGGAATAATTAAATATTTTTTGTACAATTAACTTATAATGTTACATAAAAATAATAAATGCACGAAAATTAGTTTATCAAAATTATACACCAAAGTTAAGATATAATATTAATATTATAAATATATTACATCAACGCAATTAATATAAATAAAGAGTTAAAATGAAAGATTAAATAATTAAAATAATAATAAAATGTGAGTGAATAGTAATGGAGGAGATGAAAAATATACCCCTACATTTGAGGGAACAAACAAATATGAGGGAGGGTTGAAGTAAAATTCCCCCATTTTATTTTCCATTATAGGGGATGTGGGAAAGGTTGGAGTTGCTTTTATAGGAGTAACTTAAATTCATAATTTATGACGTATCGATAGCTGATAAGTAACAAATTTAATGTGGAAAAACTTAGTGGTGGTTAGGTATGATGCATTAAGTAAAATAATGTATGCATTAATTTTTTTATTTTTAATTTTTTTTCGTAAATTTTCAAATTTATTTTTTTGGTTTTTCATCTGGTGTCCAGTACGCGTATTGAAGTCCGACTATATCCGGATTCGCATCGCATAGGGCCCCTTCGAAAGGAAGCGCTCCCTACCAATTAATGATTTTTCCATAAATAGGGCCCAAACCCGAGATCTCTGCTTGAGGGAATAGGTGTCACATCCACTGCACCACATCCTATGGTGGTAATCCATATTACTAATGCAAGTATTAGTTATTCAACCAATTTGGTAGTATCATATGTATAACTAATACATAACAAACTATAGTATTAGCTATACCAAGACTATTAATGCATACATTGATATATATAAAGATAAAATTATCCTTAAAGTCTTCTAAAGCTAAAGAATATGGAGGTCATTTTGATAAACAACTAATTTTCTTAAAAATTATGAAATGCATTTTAATTTTTAATATAGCATACCAAATATTGGATAAAAAATAATCTTTTCATAACTCATGCTTAGATTAATAACTCATATATTATTATTTCTTTATATTACTAATATACGTTATTAGACATTATTTTTATACATCCTGCCAAACGACTGTTTGAGAAAAAGAATTTTTACATACCTATACCATATACCAAACCTTATTACCTTCATTGTTTAAGAATTATGTAATTATATTTAAGCACACCAAATTATCATTTATATACCATAATTCAAATTAAGGGTATAATTATTGCTTCATTTATTATAGGCGTGATTTTAGGAGCATATATTCTCCAATTTAGTTTACCTCTCTCTCTCCTCCCACATCCCACACCCTACAGTTTACCTTCAGTTAATTCCCCCCCCCCCCCCTCCCCACGATTTACCTTCAGTTTTTCCCCCATTTTCGTATACATGTGATACATGTGAAATGTGGATCCACTGGCATTGTTTACCTTGGAATGAAGAGGAGCCTAGAGAGGGTTGTTGAAAGTGTAGTAACTATAGGGAATGGAGAT
Organism: Nicotiana benthamiana; assembly: GCA_034376525.1. NCBI lineage: Eukaryota > Viridiplantae > Streptophyta > Magnoliopsida > Solanales > Solanaceae > Nicotiana > Nicotiana benthamiana. Next base: position 47,648,999 of record CM067328.1, read on the forward strand.
AGTTGATGCTTAATAGGTATCACCGCTTTTGCCATAGGTATCACTATAGGGAATGAAAATGTGGATCCATCATTTGGTATCACTGCTTTTGCCATCAATAGGAAATAATTTTCTCGTGATAATAGAGTAGTTGGGTTATGCAATTGTAAAGGAAATAATTTTCTCGTGGAAGACAATAAATTTGACAATGTGGGTGCAATTGTAATTTATTTGCCGTTTTTATATAGAAATTTTGTAGATGAAGAGCAAATTTTATTGTGAATATTTTTTTGACACAAAGATTGTAGTTTAATTGTAGTATAAATGTAGTAATTTTGTAGATACTCTTAGAAATAATAAAACTTTATACAATACTTAAATTTATTTCTAGAAATTTTATCTACAAGATTTCTACAAACTAAATATATTGAATTTTAATATTCCAATTTTCATTTCAATGTAGCGAATTGGCATTTTCGACATAATTGTAGAAGACTTGTAGAAGTTTAGTCTTCCCAATTTACAATTTATCTGCATTTCTACAATTTCTATACAACTTATTTACAATTTTTGGAAATATATCGTCTTCTTCTTCGACGAGTTTCAATGTGAAATTCAGTCAAATCCAAGTCTAATCTTCACCAAAACCCCTCAAAATTGAGATATAAACTCCTAAACATATTCCAAATTATTTACAACATCACCCAACCCAAACAAATAATGATTTTTGAAAATCCAAATTTGAATTCAAAGTTTTCAAGCTTTTTAATGGCTATCAGTGATAGAGAATATATGGAAGAACATATTTTTTCAACTTTGAGATCTCTTTCTGTTTCAAATTTTGCATTTACTGTTGATGGAATCACACATAAATTTGATGCCTTTATTTTAGAGTATTTTTAATGGTAAAATCTACCTATTTTTGGATTGTTATATAATTTGTAGTAAAAGTGTGAATAATACGGGTAAATAATAAATTATGAATATTTTGGGTAATAAGATTTGATATATAGTATACGTAGGTAAAAATTATTTGAGAAAATATTTCCACGTGAACAGTCTTTTGCCAGGCGTACAAGACGTCACTATACAGAGCAAACACGCCAACTTTTTTCCAATGTCATGCTTACTGAAAAGTAATCTCAGAAGACCCTCTTTCACGTTTTACCTCTCTAAGCCAAAAATATTCTCATTTTTTCAACAAATTAAGCAATAACAGTGAATGCTCTCACAGGAGGGAGCACATGATTTACTGCCTACAAACCAGTAAAAGTTTCCACTTTACTCCATTAATTAGCTCCGCATGTCTAGTAAACTTTAGGCTTGAGAAAGAGAGAGAGTGAGATGGAGGGGTAAAAAGTATAATATCAAGAATAGAAAAAAAGCATGATGAATATGCACAAGATAAAAAATGAATCGAACTATAAATATTTATTATATTCGGTCTTACTTTGTATTTATAAAATTAAAAATTAGTTTTTACTATTTAAACACGTGACGTCTTGAGCACATTACAACAATTATACTATTTTTTCGCGTATAAAAGAAAAACCAAACTCCTTTCTACTTTTGCAGGCTTGTAATTTGCGTCCACACTCTCACATTCCTCTTTATCTTTTGTTTGGATCATCTTCCCCATAATCACTAATCTTCTCTTCCCTCTCCCTAACCCTCACTACCTAATTTATAGATACAACTCCACCTCCACAATTATATAGTCAAAGCTCAAACTTTTACCTTATCTATAAATTCATTTTTGGGTTAAATGCAATAATTATATGTATATATAGCTAAAGAGCATAGATAAAATTAGGGTAGGTAGGTGGGTTCAAACAATAGAAGATGGAATTTGGTGATGAACATGAAGACCAAGAAGAGGAAATTGCTAATATTTTTCAAATACCAGCAACAACTGAGAATAATTACCAAGATTTTGGAGAAGGTGGTCAAATTTCACGAACAGCTGCAACTTTAAGAAAAAACAATGTTCCTAGTCCGAGGTATAGAGAATGCTTAAAAAATCATGCCGTAGGTATAGGTGGACAAGCTGTAGATGGCTGCGGAGAATTTCTGCCGGCAGGTGAAGCAGGTACTTTAGATGCTCTAAAATGTGCTGCTTGTAATTGTCACAGAAATTTCCACCGTAAGGAAGTAGAAGGAGAAATATTAAACTTCCACCACCCTATCCCACCACCCACCCTTCACCACCCACCCCACCACTACCCATATCGTTATCTCCAAAGGCCATTGGCATTACCATCAATTACTTCAAGAGAGGATATTGAAGATTATGTATCTAACCCTAGTAGTAGTGGTGGGGGTGGGAGTGGTTCTAGCAAAAGGTTTAGGACAAAGTTCACACAAGACCAAAAGGAGAAAATGTTTGCTTTTGCTGAAAGATTGGGATGGCGTATTCAGAAGGAAAATGAGGCAGCAGTGCAGCAGTTTTGTGCAGAGACAAATATTAGGAGACAAGTTTTCAAGGTTTGGATGCACAATAACAAGCACACTCTTGGTAAAAAATCCTAATTTATTTTACCTAGAGTAGTTAATTGTCGTAATTTGATGATTTAGTTGAGATTTAGAACTACTCAGGTAGGGTTTCTAGACCTTTTTATATAACGTTAATAATTTTTTTTCTATTTTTCCACCTGAATATTCCATATGATTTTTCACTTGTTCTTGTCCTTTTTTCTTTTAGTGCTGTATTCTTAGCTGGATGTCCATTTCCTGAACTGTCTAAGCACCAATATCTAATTGTATTAAATTCTCTTAGTAAAACTACTCCTCTATGTGAGTGTTAATTAAAATATTGAGCTATGTTCTTTCTGGCATTTTCTTGATTTCGTCAGCTAGCTTGTGTTATACTATCAAATGATCACATTGATGAATTTTTTGGTGAAGATTTGGTGTACGTGTTCAACATGCAAATAAGGTTCAGGTTTCCTATATGTCATCTTCTCTAGATCATTCACATGTTCCATTGTGCTGCGGCTTGCACATTATCATCTGTATCTTTATTTTGGTTTTGATGGCCTTTGACTGCTTTATTTTGGTGAGGATTTGGTGTACGTGTTCAACTGCGGCTTGCACTTGTTCTTCAAACATACACCATATTGTCTTATTCATATATAAATTCTCTTCTACCAACCTCATCGTCTTGTTTTGTTTCGTTGGATCTGGGGGAGTGGGGTGGTTGTTGGGCTGAGGGGCTCATCTTTTTAGATACCACTATATAAAGGAGTTACTGATTTCATTGATTTAAGTTTTAAAATATTAGAGATTAGCTCATTCAGTTATACTTGGAGTATATATTATTCTTAATTTTTGGTTAGCATAAGGATCGATGGCGCCCTGTATTTTATTTGTTCTTCTAGTAATTCAAGTCTTTGCTCTGGATACATATAAAAGTTATAACATATAGTATGCTGTGTGCATATATGTATACATTTTTTGTTGGGTTTAAGCTTCTTTAGAGATTAAAAGATAGGTTAATGGGAAATGGAGGAAAAAATAAAATTTTGATTTTTCCTCTTTGACAAAGGGACATTGTTCCATATTGGAGAAGAAAATTAAAATATTTTTGATGGGTATATATACAATTGCACTTCTTCTAGCTCTTAACGAGTTGAGAAGAAGACAAGTCCCGCACCGTCGTTGCCGCTCGGCTTCGGTTTCGGCTTTGTTTCTATAACGGTAAATCAATTTTCTCGTTATAATTGAATTTGGCAGTTTGCAGAAATGGCCGTTTTAAAAAACAACCATTTTGAGTTGCAACCTTACATGAAGAGTTGTAACTCTTCAGTATAACCCAATGTTTTTTTTTCTTGTCTATAAATACATAAACTCTCCCTCAGATTTTCCTTACGAGAACTCTAATTTTTCGTCGTTTTTGCATTATATAAAAAAGAAAGCAGTAAGTGTAGAGAGTTTTGGGAGAAGTTATTTTCTCGTATTGCTCACAAAAATATATATAGAGTACAGAGAGGTATCAAATCCTACCAACTATAAAACTGTACAATAAAGAAAGAATATTCTACCAATAATAGAAAGATACACAAAAGATATTTATAATTTTTCCTAATACGCCCCCTCAAGATGGAGGGGCGGAGGACACGCCAATCTTGGACATCAGCAGAAGAAGCCGAGGACGAGTTAAGTGCTTGGTAAGAGCATTAGCAAACTGATCAGCAGAGGATACGTGAGCAATACGAAGGGATCCATTCTGAACCAATTGACGAACAAAGTGATAATCAATGGAGATGTGTTTCATGTGCGAATGAAACACAGGATTGGCACAGAGGTAAGTGGCGACAATGTTGTCGCTGTAAATGACAGGAGCAGGCGGAAGAGGGACATGAAGCTCGCGCAGCAAGGAATGAAGCCAACGTACTTCAGCGGCAGCAGAAGCAATGGCACGATACTCAGCCTCAGTAGATGATCGTGCAACGGAACGATGCTTTTTGGAGCTCCAGTAAATAGGATTAGGCCCTAGAAAGACACAACATAGGCACCAGCTGAGGAGCGGTTATCACAGTTTCCACCCCAATCAGCATCAGATAAACAATGCAGAGGATAGCAGATGAAGGACGCAGCCAGACGCCAAAGTCACGCGTCCCATTCAGATACTGGAAGAGGCGCTTAACTGCACCCCAATGAGTGACAGTAGGAGCGTGCATAAACTGTGAGAGTTTATTCACAGCAAAGGAGATATCGGACGAGTAAAGGAGAGATATTGGAGACCCCAAGGGCCCGTCGATAGGCGGATGCGTCGGCAGGAGCCGAGCCGTCGGCCAGATGAACGCGGGTTGACGCCGTTGTTGGCGTCTGAACAGGATTTGATTCCAGCATATTATGACGAGTCAAAAGATCAACAACATATTTACGCTGAGAAAGAGAACACCCCTTGGATTTGCGCAGAACTTCAACACCAAGAAAGTAGCTTAGATCACCCATGCTTTAAGAGAAAACTGAGTCCCAAGAGAGTCAATCACACGGTTCAAGAAAGCAGAATCATTGCCAGTCAATATGAGATCATCAACATATACCAAAAATAGGCCGTAATACCAGAATGCTGAAAGACGAAGAGCGAAGTGTCAGAGGTAGTGTTGACGAAACCCATGGTTAGAAGACACTGGCGGCGCGCACTGTACCATGCTCGGGGTGCCCCTTTGAGACCATAAATAGCTTTCTGTAACTTACAGACATAAGATGGATAGGCTTTGTCAACAAAACCCGGTGGTTGTGCCATATAAACATCCTCTGTAAGCCTCCCGTGGAGAAATGCATTGTTCACATCCATTTGACGAAGAGGACAGCCCTTGGATACAGCTATACTGAGAACCAAACGCACAGTTGCCGGCTTAACAACCGGACTGAAAGTCTCCTATAAGTCTACACCTGGACGCTGATGAAAGCCCTTTGCAACAAGCCGGGCTTTGAACTTATCCACAGTACCATCAGACTTTCGTTTGATACGATAAACCCACTTGCAACCCACAACATTGTGCGAAGAATCAGGCGGAACAAGATCCCAGGTGCCATTCTGTAGCATAGCATCAAACTCTGATGACATAGCAGCGCGCCAGAGCTCATCTGACATAGCACTAGACAAAGTCTGAGGTTCAGTAACAGCTGGAGAGGTGACAGCAGACATACCAATCTTCTGGTTGGGCGTAAAGATGTTATTTTTGCTGCGAGTTTGCATATGATGACCACCCTGAGAGGATGCAGGTGGCGGCATAATGGGCATAGGGCATTCAGGTTGATCCTAAAAAGACTGTGGCAATTCAGAAGTGGCCTAGACCCTCTTTAGCTATAGAGATCCAAATTTTCTTGGGCTTGGTGGTTTACTACTGTCGGTTTTTGGAGGGGTTTTCATCTATTACGACCCTTTTGACCAGGTTGACACAGAAGGACGCCCTCTTCAGATGGTCAGATGAGTGTGAGGTGAGCTTTCAAAAGCCAACGACTGCTTTGACTATGGCGCCATAGTTGGTGTTGCCCAGAGGTTCATGATCTTACACGGTATATTGTTATGTATCTCGTATTGGACTTGGTGTGGTATTGATGTAGGATGGAAGAGTGATTGAATATGTGTTGCGGAAGCTGAAGGTTCATGATAAAAATTATCACGTCCAGGATTTAGAGCTGGCAACCATTGTTCATGTGATGAAACTTTGGAGGCAGTATCTTTACGGTGCATCGTGTGAGGTATTCACGCATCATCAGAGCTTGCAGTATTTGTTCAAACAAAAGGAGCTCTATTTCATGTAAAGGAGATGGTTGGAGAAATTGAAAGACTATGATATCACCATCTTGTATAATTCCGGGAAGGCCAATATGGTTGTCGATGCCTTAGGTAGAAAGTCAGTGAGTATGGGTAGCCTTGCATACATTCCAGTCGATGAGCGGCCACTTGCATTAATTGTTCAGACCTTGACCAATCAGTTTATGAGGTTGGATGTCTCAAAGCCCAGTCGTGTTCTAGCTTGTAAATCCGCTCAGTCTTCCTTATTTTTGTGCATCAAGGAGCAGCAGTATGATGACCCTCATTTTCTTGTTCTTAGAGATATAGTGCGGCACGGTGGTGCCAAGCATATTAGTGTTGGATATGATGCAGTTTTGAGTATATAGGGTCGTGTTTGTGGGCCTATGTTGATGGACGTCGTGAGCTTATTGTTGAGTAGACCCACAGTTATTGACATTCTATTCATTCGGGTGCCGTCAAGATGTATCAGGACTTACGGCAGCATTATCGGGGGAGGAGGATGAAGAATGATATAAATTCATATGTAGCTCGGTTTCTAAATTGTTAGCAAATTAAGTATAAGTATCAGAGACCTGGTGGTTTGGTTTAGAAGTTAGATATTCCTGAGTGAAAGTAATAGCATATCACTATGGATTTCATTGTTGGACTCCCACAGACTCAGAGGAAGTTCGATGCAATTGGATTACCAAGTCAGCGCGTCTTATTTGTGTTGCGGTTACCTATTCTTCAGAGTAGTTGGCTGAGATTTACATTGGTGAGATTGTCCATCTTCACGGTGTGCTCATGTCTATCATTTCTGATTGAGGTACACAGTTCACCTCGCACTTCTGGAAGGCGGTACAACTTGAGTTAGGTACATAGGTTGAGTTGAGCACAACATTTCATCCTAAGACGAATGGACAATATGAGAACACTATTCAAATAGTGAAGGATATTCTATGCACTTATGTTATAGACTTTGGAGGTTCTTGGATCAGTTCTTGCCACTTGCAGAGTTTTCCTACAACAACAGCTACCAGTCGAGCATTCAAATGGCTCCCTATGAGGCATTATACGAGATATGGTGCCGAGTTGGATGGTTAAATCCAGGGGAGGCTTGGTTGTTGGGTATATATTTGGTACAAAATGCCTTGGATAAGGTCAAGATTATTCAGGATCGTTTTTGCACAGCTCAGTCCGGGCAAAAGAATTATGCTGACAGTAGAGGTCATGATGTTCCATTCATGGTCGGAGAGAGGGTATTGCTCCGGGTTTCATCCATAAAGGGTGTGATGAGGTTCAGAAAGAAGGGCAAGTTGAGCCCTAGGCATATCGGACCTTTTGATATTCTTCAGAAACTGGGTGAGGTGGCTTACAAGCTCGCACTGCCACCTAGTTTATCAGCAGCTCATCTTGTGTCCAATGTGACCATGCTTCAGAAGTACCATGATGATCCATCCCACATGTTAGATTTCAGCTATGTCCAATTGGACAAAGATTTGACTTATGAAGAGGAGCCGGTGACTATTCTTGCCCGACAAGTTTGTCAATTGATGTCAAAGATTTATCCTTCAGTTCAATTCAAGTGGAGAGGTCAGTCCGTCGAGGCAGCTACTTAGGAGTCTAAGTCAGACATGCGAAATAGATATTCTCACATTTTACCAATCTAGGTACTTTTCTATGTCCATTCGAGGAATAAGGGTTGTTTTAAAGGTAGAGAATCTAATGACCCAGTCAGACCTCCTTTTTCACTGCACCCGCAAGGACATAAAGGATTTTTTCCACTTAAAGGACAATAAGAACGGAATATATTATTAAAATAAGAGTCTCCACTTGGTAGATTAAGGGTGTCCCAAGTCACCGGTTGAATCCCGAACCGAGAAAAAAATAACTCTGTATACAGTCTGCGAACTAGAAATCCGAGTAAGGAATTCAGTTAACCTGGGAAAAAATGTTAGGCATTCCCGGGTTCTGTGGTTCTAGCACGGTCGCTCAACTGTTGTATTTAGCTTATTTATCTGATTTTATTACATGATGAACCTATGTACTAATTTTAACTTTTAACCGCTTTTTTGTTTAATTTTTAAAGGAAGTTGAACGTCGTTTAAAACGTGTCATTGGATCGCGTCACATGAAATACACCCGCAATCCTGAACATATTTTATTCAACGTATTGGTATTTGATTTGGGTCACATGAAACACACACCCGAGTATAAGAAGATAAAATTATTAAATAACGCTCCTAAAGCAACTAACGTGTTGATAACTTTGCGGGAGACCATGAAATTTCGCTAAAGGGCACATCTCGAATTCTAAGATTAAAGTTAATTAAATGAAGGCCATGCTTGAGATTTTATCTGGCATGGTACACCTCGATTCCGATTTAAAAGGAAGCTTAAACTAAGCTTTTGAGGGTCACAAACTATATCTTACTTAATATGAAAAACAATGAGCTGCAATGAAGAAAGATCTTCAACGAAAAATATAAAAGAAAGTAAACTTCCATAAAATAATAGAAAGCATAATCGGCATGCAATCTAAAATCAATATAATAGGAAAACATTCATGTAGTATACTTTAACTCACATGAATTGACGTACAGTGAGCCTTCTATAACAAATGATTGTTTCTGTAATTCAATTACAATTAAAAAAAATTGCACAGCCATACGTTCAAATCCAAGGATTGCTTTCCAAAAATTAAGTTCACAAAAGTACAATAGGACAAAAGATTTAGCTCTGACTTGCAAAAACAATTCAAGCAGACAAACATGTTTAATAAACTTTGGCAGTAGTTTGATAAGCTGGACAGCACATCAAATAGGTCTTCATAAATCAATATGTTCACCGATTTTACATATTTTCTGCAGACCATATTAATTGATGTGGTATCATAATTCCCCAACCTCCAAGAACAAATTAAAAACTACTCGTAGAACCAGTAAAGGATTGTAAGGTCAAAACAACACAGATGGGCCTAATTGTTTGATCAAATTTCATGATGAAGAGAGACAAGAAAGATCGATGAGAACAAAACACCATACATCAATGAAGATACTCAGCGAACCAATTCGGGAATCGAAGAAAACAGATCCAAATCACTACTTCCACATAAACACATGAAATCAAAAATAGTTATGGCCAATTAAATATATAAAAGTTAAGAATTAACCTGAAATTCCTTTCAATTAATAAAATTTCAGCGGTTATACAGACTGAATCGAAGATACCGTTGCGACTGGAACTCGACACGATGATCCTCAAACCGGCAGCCTCGAACACTGGACTGTTTCCTGGATCTGAGTTTAACCGGACAGACTCACAAAGATAGGGATGTGGACATGACAACGAATAGAATTCAGGCCTTCGCCTTTGAGTAGAAGAACAAAAACAACTCCGTGCGTGTGTGTGTTTCCGACGAGTCCTGTGACAGGTTGGTATTTGCTATGATGTGGAAGCTTTTCCGATGGAGAGGTCTGTAGTTTTGGTTTGTGGAAGAAGAAGGAAGAAGAACGCTGAGAGAAAGTGTTGTTCCTTTTAGAGCTGCGCATCCTTTTTATTTTGTTCTCTCTCGTTGCAGAATGTCTCCCTCTCCTCGGTCCTGTGCTCTCTATGTTTTTGCTCCCTGTTATTTTCGTTCACTTTCTCCCTTTTTTCTCGTTTTTTCTTATGTCTGTTGCCTCCTGTTATCCTCTATCTCTCCCCTTTGTTTTCCCTCTATTATGTGATGTATATAGATTGCTTGGGGCCAAAGTTGTATGAGTTGGAGGGAATATTATGTGCAAAAATAACAGAAAAATACAAGAATTAAACTTAAACTTAAAAAATATTTGCATACTTAAAGTGATAAAAATTAAAGCATTGGTCAAAACTGAGGTGCTCACAGCTGCCCCTCTTTGCTTGAAAACATGAAGAGTTTTCGGGCAAAGATAAAGTGAGCCATGTGACTAATTTTTGACCATATCGTTATTTAAAATCGGAAGAAAAATAAAAGAAAAGGTGCAACCGAGTCCTGATTTTGGACAGCCTACATATCCGGGTTATAAGGGAATCAGGTCTTGTGTAGTTCAAAGGTGAGTGAGGTGAGTGAGTATGCCGGGGTGGAGATGCGGTCGAGGTGCCATTTCGCCGAGGTTCCGGTCTGCGGTCCTGATGTTCCATCAAAAACAAAAACATTAAAAATACTAGCTAAGCATGCCAACTATGAGTTACAAGATTCCTATCTATAAGTCTTCTGAACCTTGATCTTGAGTATTGAATGGTTCTTCAAGCAGACTTTGGATCTGAACATAGATGCCTACTAGTTGCGGGTTTTATTTCATTTTTCCTCGGCTTTTCATACCAAACCACCACACCATGCTTGTGAGTCCAATCATGTCTTAAGTAATTCACATCTTTCTCTACCTCTGCATTTGGATTCACTTTTGCTTTCTTTTTGTTTCTCCTCTTCTTTTATTATTTTGGATCGTGACTAACTTCTGTTAATCATCCCAGACTGTTGACTCACATTCTTTCTGCAAACCTCTTTTGTTGCTGATTAATTTGAATTCTGAAGGGTTTTCCTTTTCTCCGGGTGGATTCCTAATTGCCGAACCTGAATTATAATTTGAGACTACCGTGAAACTACGATTTCACTGTTGTTGCTACTGCTGCTACTGCTTACTGTACCCTTATTACGCCGTGTCAAAATAAAAATAAGCTAGCCTAAGCTATGAACTATAAATTACAAGAAATCATATCTAAAGTCTTCAACTTGATCTTGTATTTCCTTTTGCCTTGTTGTATTGTGTTCTCTTGGTGAAATCCATTGTGTTATATCAAATTGAAAACCGAGATGTTGTTATTTCTTTTCAAACTGTTGAACTTCAATGTATTCCCTTGCTATATGGGCGGGCTCTCGACTTCTGAACTTGAATTTGAATGTATTCCCCTGTTATGCGGGTGGGCTCCGGACCTCTGAATTTGAACTTGAATGCATTCACTTGTTATGCGGGTGGGACCCCGACCTTTGAATTTGACTTGAATGTATTCCCTTGTTATGTGGGTGGGCTCCCGACCTTTGAACTTGAACTTGAATGTATTCCCTTGTTATGCGGGTGGGCTCCCGACTTCTAAATTTTACTTGAATATATTCCCTTGTTATGCAGATAGGCTCCCAACCTCTGAACTTCACTTGAATGTACCTTGTTATGCGGGTGGGATCCCCACTTCAAAACTTGAACTGTATTCTTCTGTTCTCCACGCGGTCTCCTGACTTCAAAAAAATAGACAAAACAAAGAAAACTTTGTGCCCTATTTTGGAAAACTGGGTGCTTGTTACCATATATTAATAAGGATTTAAAACTAAAACTTTAATTGTGATACCTGACTTCTAAATTTGAACTTGAATATATTCCTTTGCTATATGGGCGGGCTCCTGACTTCAAAACTTGAAAATGTAAAAACTGAAATGTATTTCATGGGCGGACTCCCAACTTCAAAACTTAAAATTTAAAGACTAAAATGTATTCCTCTGTTATATGGGCGGGCTGCCAACTTTAAAATTTAAAATTTAAAGACTAAAATGTATTCCTCTGTTATATGGGTGGGCTCCCAACTTCAAAACTTAAAATACGGACCTAAGCAATGCCTTGCATGAAGAGACCCACTTAGAAAAACCTCCCCTTTATGTTAGAGGAGCAGTAAAATGCAACTTCGATTGGATGCGGGTATCAAATCCCGCCGCTGAGATGTCCAGCGAATTTCAGGGCCTTGAGACTGCTGGCCTGAGAGAAGGCGGCCTCTCTCGGGAAAGATAGCCCAATTTCTCTTCTTTCTTTTTGATTTCAGCTTTTTTTTAGGGGTCCAGAAGGCTAAAAGGTGGGGGAGAAGGAAGCCGAACATGTAATGTATAAGCTGCCGGGAGACGAGAGACCATTTTCATGAGAGAGGGACGAGCAAGTGACAGATTGGGAAACATGCCGCCAGATTTTCATCCTAAGCCTGGATCAAACTCTTCATGCAAGGAATAGACTACGCTCTTTTCTTTGAAGGACGTTAATCAATAGTTCAGCGAGCCTCGCTTCTTTTCTTTGGGTTTTTTATTATTTTCTTAGACTATATGAGTATTCTTAAATGAGTCGAACGATCTAATGTCAAAGACTGAAATGTATTCCTCTATTATATGGTCGGGCTCCCAACTTCAACACTTGAACTTTAAAGACTGAAGTGTATTCCTCTATTATAAGGGCGGGGTACCAACTTGAAAACTTAAAATGTAATGACTGAAATGCACTCCTCCGCTATATGGGCGTACTCCCAACTTCAACACTTAAAATTTAAAAACTGAAATATATTCCTCTATTATATGGTCGGGCTCCCATCTTCAAAATTTAAAATGTAAAGACAAAAATGTATTCCTCTGTTATATGGGAGGGCTCCCAACTTCAAAACTTAAAATGTAAAGACTGAAATGTATTCCTCTATTATATGGGCGGGTTCCCAACTTCAACACTTAAAATGTAAAGACTGAAATGTATTCCTCTGTTATATGGGCGGGCTCCCAACTTCAACACTTTAAATTTAAAGACTGAAATGTATTCATCTGTTATATGAGCGGTCTCCCAACTTCAACACTTAAAATTTAAAGACTGAAATGTATTCTTCTATTATATAGGCGGGCACCCAACTTCAAAACTTAAAATTTAAAGATTACAATGTTTCAAAATTTAAAATGTAAAGACTGAAATATATTTCTATGTTATATAGGCGGGCTCCCAACTTCAAAACTTGAATTTTGTCCTAAACATGCTAACTTTGAAACTAACTTACATTTCCTTATGTTATTTCTCATTATCTTGTATTTTAACCATACCACACTTGCGGTCAAACCTGATTACTGCTTGTTTTTCGCTCACTGAGAGCTCCCCTGAACAACCGAATTTTCTGCCCCTATTTCAATCAAAAAACAATTCGTCAGTTTTAAAATGGCAGTTAGTTGATGGCATTCTTGCTGAAAATCCTTCCATATTATTGCTTTATTTTGACCAGTTTCCCCAAACTGGCCATGAATCTGTTGTTCTGAACAGCTGGTACCAATGGTCACGACATACATTTCAGACTAATCAGCCCAATTTGTTTAACTAATCAACTTCCACTTGCCATACCTCGTTGCCTCGGAATTTCCATAGCTTCAAATCTTTACCCAAACATTGAACCTGTTCATCATGCGGTGCTTTAAAAAAAATTTCTACTAACAAACCTCTCTCATTTGTTCATTTCTCAACTCACTTTCTTCTCAAGGTGACTGTGAGGGTTTTCACCAATAAGACCCTCTCATTTTATTTCTCTCAACTTACGTCGCCTTACGGTTCCTGTGAAGATCTTCACCAATAAGACTATCTCATTTTATTTCTCTCAACTCACGTCACCTTATGGTGCCTGTGAAGGTCTTCACAAATAAAACTCTCTCATTTTTATTTTTACTCTCTCATTTTTGTTTTTTTTTCCTGCTTGAACCTGAGTGTTTCCCTACACATGAATTACCTTTACTTCCTTGATTTGGCATTTCACAAAGACTGATTAGAAGGTCTTTCTTTGGACCGTAATGTAGGCTTTTGGATGGGTTAGAAAGAAAGGATAAGATAAAAAATAATTCAACGTGGGTTAACAATTACAACTTTAGAAATCTAATCTTTCACAACAATCACAACTTTTGCCCCAGTTTCTTGCTTGGGGATTTTTGAATTTTTATCTTAGTATGACTGAACCTCATAGAAGCTGCCTACGTACCCTTTCGGGATCAAGTCAAACATATTTCACTTGATAGAGACTACGTTGTTGTGTTTCTCTTCTTTTTTTTCTGTTTTTCTGTTCCTTCTTTTCCATTCCTTTCATTTTCCTTTTCTTTTCTTTTCTTTTCTTTTCTTTCTCTTTTTCTTCCTTTCTTTTTCTTTTTCTTTTCTCTTTTTTTTCTTTTTTCATCTCTTTTCTGTTCCTTTCTTTTTCTTTTCTTTTTCGTCTCCTTTCTTCTTCTTTCTTTTCTTTTCCTCCTTCTTTTTCTTCCTTATTTTCATTTACTTATTTTAGGCGCTTGCGTTTCTTAAAAGTGCCACTGATTCCGAAAGAGGGGTATAACAAAATAAACACGTCTCAAAATGGGTGAAAAAGGATAAAGTGTTTCAGATAGCAGAACAAAACACCTTTGTCATTTCAATCTTCAAAATATGCCAAATACAAAACAAGAACAATCAAACAAAGAAATCATACAGAGTATCTCTAGACTGCATTGGTGTTGATGGCAATTTCTGCACATCTTCCTTCCACATATGTTAGATATGATGCACCACTATACAACACTCTAGTTACAACAAATGGCCCCTGCCAGTGTGGGGCAAGTTTTCCTTTTGCTTCAGCCCGATGAGGCAAGATACGTCTCAGCGCTAACTGTCCAACTGCAAACTTCCTCGGATTCACTTTCTTGTTTTACGCTCTTTCCATTTTTGTTGGTACAATTGGCCATGATGCACTTATAGTAATCTCTCTTCATTAGTCAAACTCAAATGTTAAAGGCGGGTGAAACCGTCATCATGTTCCAACTCATTATCACACTCAATTTCTAGTATTATTACATAAGAATAAGACCGGCTTGCAAGACTGGGTTGAGGATTCCTCATGCATCTCATGTTATTGATATCAGCAAAAAAAGATTGTACATAGAAGAAAAACAACATAAATAAGAATAAATAAAGAAAGGCAATTGCATTTAATTGAAGGAAAAGATAACAAGGTTTTAACTCATCCAAACGGATGGAACATAGTATCTGGACTATAGACCCTGGAATAATCCAGACAGCTTAAAGGAAAACAAGACCTACTACCAAGACTCCCAGTTGCTGACTTTTGCCTGTGGTCAGACAAACTGTGCATTTTCCTTGTTTGACTCTTCCCCTGCTTCTACCATGTTTACGTCAGTGAATAATCTTTTGAACCCCTATCCCATGTATCCATCCGCACCACTCAATGATGCAAGAACCTTTGACCACAGCGGCTTGTTATCTACCCCTTTCAACTAAACCACCACTTTCTCGCTTGCTGGCTTTTCATTCAAATTGGTTTTACTATAAAGGATCATCATTACCGTCTGCGAAGGTTTCTTAGGCTTCCCTACCTTATGCATCAATTCGATCACATGAGCCTCATGGTGAGTCGGCAGCGAATTTTGATTGATATTTGTTGCCTCAGGGGCCTAAACCTCCATCCGGCGAGCGTCAATGATCTCTTGCACAGTCGTTTTCAGTTTCCAGCATTTTTTAGTATCATGCCCAGGAGCTTCGAACAATATTCACAACCCAATGACTGGTCCAGGTTTCTAAGAAGGGGATTTAGTACTTTGGGCTCAATCAGGGTCAACAGGCCCAGCTCCCTCAATTTGTGAAAAAGACCGATCCCCCAGCGGAGTAAATGTTCTCTTCTTCTGCACCATCTCATTCTTGAAATCTTGATTCCCACAGAAACCGGACCCTGGAGGATTTATGTAGGCCCTGGGGTGAATATATGGTTTGTGGAGGTGAGTATATGTTTTGGGGAGCCACTGCATGCCATTGCGCATGAGCTGAATGCTAGGTACAAGCTTGAGCATGTGAACGGAGAAATGTGGCTCCTGTGGTGAGTAGTAGAGTTGTGGAGGGCCATATGGGGTGTATGGGTAATTTGGGTGGTGGGGTCTAGGTTTGTAGTAGGGTGAAGGACCTCTAGATCTGGACCAAGCTCTGGCTTCAACTGTTGAAACATCACTTTCCCTCATTGGGAGGTGAACCCTTGCATCCTTGGTATGCGCACGTGAGCGCTTAGTAGTATGTGTGCCTTGATGGCTTGTGATTCCCTGAACGAGGGGCGAGAGGTAATCTCCGTGAGTTCATGTTGTGCCAGTCTATAGGACTCGAGGCCGGATATTTGCCTATGGTTGGAGCACCGAGGTGCTGATTGTGTGAGCAAGTGTTTTGAACTTATATGATCAGTGTTGTTCTTATTAGCCGGAATGGGGGCTGGATATCCATGCGATAAGTATGTTAGTACTGCGAGATGTATCTATATAATTTTGGTAGTAACGAAGAAGTCTGATGGATAATTAATGAACTGTGAAGTGTTTGATTTGCTATTGTGCTTTAATGTGTAGTCTGAGTTATGGGCGCGTGAAGAATATTTCATGTCTTTTAGTTGGAAAGTAAAGTACATCCCATGTGGCAGTATGAGTATAGACTCCGAAATACTAAATTGATGTGTATTACGTTCATGATGGTGGAAAGATTGAAATGAGGCGAAGCAGGTGGGTTATCTCATGCGGAGGATTTCGAGCGGTATGATCCCTATGTGTTTGTAAAATATCTCATGTGTTATTGAAGGGTATGTGTTGTATTTTGAAGAATTCGGACGCTTAAGAAAGTGGACTCAGTTGATCTGGAAATGAATGCGAGGTTTGTAAAGAATGGCAGTGCTAGCTGATCTGTGTATTCACAAACTTGTAAATGATTTGAGTTTGTTCTCATTGTGGCATCATTAGAGTAAAAGTGTAATGAGTTGTTAAGAATGCCTTAATATGTGGCTTCAAGCCAATTTAGGGAGGTTATTGTTGGTCAGCGGACTGCATGGTTGTGTGCCATGGTGGTTCCGTTTTTAGGTAGGATGGCGGATCAGTCCGATTACATAAATTGAGCCGAGGATGGCTCGTGTGAAGGAAAATTTCTACAAAGGTTAAATGGTGCTTTCGCAATGTGAGAAATGCTGAGATGTGTTGAGTTGTTAATGATAAAGAATGCCCAATGTATAGAGAAGAGAGATGGTTGTTGCATCTGTATGAAATCATGTTCTGTGGTGTCTGGGTACTAATAAGGCGAGTGGTTCCGTTCTTTTTAGGGCAGGTGAATTACAGCTGAATGAGAGTGAATGACTCTCGAGATTGCTTTTATCGTGTTCTAGATTTTTGCATGTAACAATCAGATGCAGATGTCTTATGTTTTTGAATGTTGCTAGAGATTGTGTTCTCATTAGAAAGGATCAAGGCTTGTGGTATTTTATGTTAACTATGGGATTCTATGTATCAATAGCTGGGAAGTAACGGTAATGAATTCAGATTCATGGGAAGTTCTTCGGAGTAGAGCATGCTGGAATGTGGTTCTTCTGGGAAGCGTTTGAGAGCGTATTAAATGACCTATGGGTCATAGATAGTGTGGTCTTATGTGTGAGTCTCGTATGGTAACCTGAGTTGAGTTATTGTGGTGCTACAGTAAGGGAGAATATCAAATTAACGATGAGTCATGAAGGAAATGAGATGAATGGAATAGCTTGATAATAAACCGAATCGGTATGGTAAGAGTATGATTAATTCTTGTATGTGTTTGAGGTAATGAGTCTTGCAGGGATTATGCAGCAAAGCTTGAAAGTGTTGGCAGTTTGCTTAACCTGGTCTCGATAGAAGGATTCAGTTCTGGCAGTTTAGCTTGTACAATGGAATTGGAAGAAAGAGTTTTGATGTGTTTTACCGTGGTTTGAAGATGAGCACATTATCCTAGGGTGGTGTAGTCTTTGTGTTATGATATGGAGAATCGATAATTGTGTGTTCAAGGCTTTGGTTCAGTTAATATTGGGAAATCATTAAATTCTTCAGCAGCACAGACAGCTTCAGGTGAGTAAGGAATCCTTCAGATGATTAAGGTGATGTAAATTGATGATATGTCAGTAGTATTACGACGTTTTCTTGTTGGATCAACTGTGGATATTTGAGTTGTTGACGGTACAGGAAATCTTAATATCTTTAGTGGTATGAATGGATTCTTCATGTGTGTTATGTATTCATACGACGGTGGTTGTGGGTTGTGTGTATCGACATCATCTTGCAGTTGTTGGAAACTGGAGGTCCGAGTGGATTTGTCTTTGCTTAGTATGTTAAATTTGGGTTATGATATTACATTGCAGATTGGTTGCTCCAATTTCAGGTTGTCTATGCAAATGTGTTATTGGCTATGTCGGAAAAAGGCCACAGGTTGCGTGGTAAGGTGCATCGGATTATTGTTCCAGCAGAGTAGCTTATAATCCAAAGACCAACGGACGGTTGGCAAGTATTTATTTGTTAATTGGGCCTTTCGTGGAGGATGTCAGTGCAGAGGTTTCTACCATTGATTCAGTTCCGGTATTGAGAGACTTTTCGGATGCGTTTCTAGTGGCCGAATATGAGGCTATATGTGTTTATGGTAATGAGCAAATTTGACTAGATGTGCATCTTCTTTTGTGAGATATATGTGCAAGATCGGGTGGCACGCCGCCACGGGTATGGTATTTGGATCGGGTGGCACGCCTCCATGGGTATGTTATCTAGAGAGGGTTGCACGCCGCAACTGTGTGACAGGGAGAATAGTTTCTATGTGCTACTTTGTATGCCTTACTTCCTGGTTTCTGAGGAAAGTCCGTATTGTGTGCTGGTCGGCGAATAGCTCATCGGTTGCGTCCTTTCAGGATTGAATAGTGTATATGACTTGCTTCACCATGGGTATGATGGATTGCTTGGTTTCAGACCTCAATCTGTGCATGGCTATCTGTGTAGAGCATAATGACTTGAGGTGCTTCATGGGTAATAGTTTTTGGATAGAATCGCGCGTTGTGGCAAGGCCACGTGATGTTATAACCTTTCGAGGAGGAGTCCGGAACTCTATTTCTATGATGTGAGATGGGATGTCAGTTCTGTATTGTGATCGTACGGAGGAATATGAATTACAGCTCTTTCGTTTGAGTCCGTTGTCATGATTTGAGTGAGTTCAGATCGTTTCTTATTGGTGCCTGTGTTGAGCACGTTATGGCTTAGGCCGGTGTTAAGGTGTCATATCATCAGAGTGGCGTGTTGTAGTTGAGATGATCGTTGAAGTCATTAATGAGGACGAGCATATTTTATTTCACCTTGTTAGATAGGTAATATCGAGGTTTGGCTCTGAAATCTGTTGTAGTATCGGTCAGAAAGGAAATGGACTCATGAATGGGTAATCTGGGAGATAGGTTCGGTTTATCGCACGTTTCATTTTCCGTTAACGGTATATGAAGGTGTTGGGATAAGACTTTAGCTAATATAAAGGTTCTTCTATCAGTATTTGGTTATTGTGGGAAACTGTTGTAAATAGAGGCTATCATTCCAAGTGTTGGAATGTGTGGTATATTGTATGAATTCACCTGAGGTTGCAGGTGTGGGTTATTACAGCTACTTCAGGTTAATTCTGAGTATAGATGTGGGGTTTTGATTTGGTGCACGATTTTGGGAAGTGCAATGTGGTTTAAGGTTTTGATGGACAGTGAAATTCCGTTTATGTTGGGTTATTGGACCTATGTGAGAAAGGGTAACGTAGGATCACCCCGAGTATATGCTTGGTAAGGTCTTTCTACTATTGGGTTGCTTCTAGTAAACTCTGGGTAAGCTCGAGGACGAGCGTTTGTTTAAGTTGGGGAGGATGTGACGACCCGACCTATCGTCTTAGGTATCTCCATCTTGTTTATCCCTTTTATGCTTCTTCATGTGTTAATATATGTATTTGGTGAGTTTGAATTGTTTCAGATAGAATTTGGATAGAAATGAGACAAATCGTTTCTTTAAGGAAAGCATAAGTTGAAAAAAAAAACGTCAACCGGAAGTTGACTTGTGAGTTAGAAGGCTCAGATGTGATTTCCGATGATTTGGTTAGCTTCGGGAGATGATTTTCGACTTAGGAGACTGATCGGCATTTGATTTGGAGGTCTTGTGTATAATTAGGCTTGAATTTCCGAAGTTTGAATTTTGGCGGATTCCGGTTAATAAGTGAGAAGTTGATCCGAGGGTCGAAATGGAATACCAAGAGTTGCAATAGCTTAGTTAGGTGATTTTGGGTATGTTTGCAAATTTTCAGGTCTTTCAAATGTCGTTTGGACGTGTTTTGATCGAATATGAGTTTCGGAAGTTTTTAGAAAATTTGAGGTTGAATCCATCATGATTTAATGATTTTTGTATTATAGGACATGTTTTTATGATTGGAACAAGTTCGTATGATGTTTCGGGGTATGTTGGTATCTTTGGTTGAGGTCCCGGGGTCCTCAGGGTGATTTCGGGTGTTCAAACGGACTAGTTTTGGCCTTGGGAGAGATCAGATTTTTGTTGTCATATGTTGCAGACTTTTGTTCATCGCGTTCCCGTGAGGAGTAACGTAATTGCGTAGAGTAATTTGAGGGCCTGGAATTCTTGTGCATCGTGATCGCATGAACGCTACCACGTTCGCGTAGGCCTGGGATGTTGTGCATCACGATCACGTGAAAGCTATCGCATTCACGTAGAGAAGGGATGTTGTGCATTGTGTTCGCAGGAGAATGTCGCGTCCGCGTAGAGCATTTGTACTATGTCTTCGCGTTCGTGTGGGAGAAGTCGCGAAAGCGATGAAGGATTTTTGACATGCGCAAATTGTTTTTAAACCATTTCATCCGCGACTTGGGTTTATTTTCCACCATTTTTTAGCAAGCTTGGGAGCTTTTGTCAAGGAATTATGAGGGTTTCGATTGGGAGTCGATTGGAGGTAAGTTTTATGGGTTAAAAACATCATTTAATCGAAGAATCATCCATTAATTCTCTGAATTTAGGTATAAAATTGAAGAAACTAGGGTTTGAGTTTTTTATATTTCAAAAGGGATTTGATAGGTCATTTGAGCTCGGATTTGGGAGTTATTGGTATGCATGAACTCATGGCGAGACGAGGATTCTGAAATATAAGTTTCGTAATTTTTCGAGCAGCGGGCCCGTGCCTCGGGTTTTGCTAGTTTCGAGATTATTGGTATTTTTCGATTGTTTTCGATTGGGTATTGTCCCATTGGCATGTTGTGATGTATTCGCTCTGTTTTTGATAAGATTCGACGCACGTGGAGGCCGATTTGAGGGGCAACGGCGTCACGAGCTTGAGATTTCGTCGGTTCGAGGTTAGTAATACATAGGAATGATATCATGAGGGTTGGAAACCCCGGATTCGTAACTCTTAGTGTTGTATTGAGGTGACTTGCAGGTTGGACCTGAGCGTGGGGTAGAGCACCATTGGGGATCGTGACTTGGTGCGTCCTGGTTGTTGGTTGTTACAGCGTATTTTGCAAACAATGTGTTGTTATCACTATAATTTCGGCTCATTGCCATACTTGGGGCTTATTGTCGATTGTTTGAACTCTTTATGAACTATTATCGCTGTTTTCCTCACGGTTTGAAATATTATGTGAACTCAGTTCATGTGATTTGCACTATTCTATGAACTCAACCATATTTTACTCATACTTGGAGTTTTAACTGATATTTAAACTATCATTTGAGCTGAGTATTATTGTTTTACTGATGTCCAAGGGGCTTTTTGATTATTTTTTGACTGACTGAGGCCGAGGGCCATGTGTGAGGGCATGAGGAGCGATGTGAGGAGGCTTAAAGGACTCGAGCATTATGTGTGCATATGCATATACTTGCATGGATCGGGCTGCACGACCTGCAGCGGAGTGATATTGATATTGCGCTTGGGCTGTAGGAGCCCCTCCGGAGTCTAAACCCCCACAGTGAGCGCGGGTACCCAAATAGATAAGGTTGCACAACCCGCAACGGTCATATGCATTGCATTGCACTGCATTCATGCATTTACTACTGTTTGTACTACGTGGCATGACATTTAGAACTCATATATCGTTGGCATACATATTGTTACTTGCCTTGTTGACCAAATACTCTGGTGTTATATGATAAGGAGTGCTGAGCCCGGGAGGCTGATGTTGGATAATGTGAGTTGGGGGTGAGCCCGCGGGGTTGTTACTGTACTAACAGGTTGATATTGATCCCGAGGGACAAGCTGGAGATTATTTCGTACTTGTTGAAATGACCTTTGAAATTGTTGAAAAAGCATATTTTCAAAAGATATTTTGAACTAATCTTGAGATTTTCTAAAGGGATTTTTCACAGTATTTCGGTTTTTCTCAAAAAGGGTTGTTATGTCTTTTATAGCAGTTTGGTGTGCTCATACGTGTTTTCTTATCTCTCAGATATTACTTTTTCTTATTACCACTGAGTTGGAAGTACTCACTTTACCCCCTGCACCTTGTGTGCAGTTACAGGTATTGTTCACCCAGTTGCGGGTTATCAGCAGGACCGAAGGCTTTATTGTGATAGTTGAGCAAGGTGACCGCCAGTGTTCGCGGCACCGCACTCCATCTTAGTATTCCGGTTTCATCTTGTATTTATATACATTGTTGGTCTAGTAGTAGTGTCCCTACTCATTAGATGCTCGTGACTTGTGACACCCAGGGTCGGGTTGAATTGGAATTAAACTTCATAGTTAAATTCTATTAAGTAGTATTTCTATTCATTTATGTTTAATAGCTGCGTAAGGAGGATTTGAGGTTGTTGGATGGCCTTGTCTTCACGAGAGGCGCCATTACGACCGGGTATGCAATTTGGGTCATGACATTTCAACCCTTGCATCATATTCTCTCCAGCGGAACCTGCATTCCATGGATCACTATGACCATCATACAGATCGAACTTTCGCATTTTGAACCCCGCAGGTAGCTGAACATTGGGGAACATACAAAGATCTTTATAGGACACGCTGACCTGATCGCCCAATCCATGCATATTCCTAAAGGACTGCTCCAAGCTTTTCATTTTTCGAATCGTCTCTTCCTGCTCCGAGTTCTTAAGTGACTTTTTAGTTTCCACTGGGAGCTCAAGGTGAGGGGTATTAGAACATGGCTCAGGAACCATAAAGGTAGGGTCGGGATGGTAATACTGACTGTCGTGAACTTGAAATAGTGGCTTGCTGGAAGATCTTTATAGCATGGAAGGTAGGGGTTCTACAAAGACAAGGGTAATTGGTAGAGGAGGGTTTTTTAAAGGTGTTGGAGCTTAGCGAGGGTATGAGGTGGTACCATAACTGTGTTGGTAAAACGGGACAACTGGAGATGAATTCGAGTAGGAGGCTCTTGAGAGTGAGCCAAAGGTGGGATGTAGGTTGGATTGGCGGGATAAACTGGCGCCGGCTGACCCCAAGACCAAGCCTGATGCATTTCAGCCATTTGCTACCTCAACTTATGCATTTCTTCCCTTATCGCATTAACATGCATCACCTTTAGCTATTTTGCCGGGTCCACAATACTAGTACCGGATTCCTAGCATGTCATTTTCAGCTTATCTTTTGATCAGGTGTTGTAGGAATGGGTTTCTAGAATGCCAAACAACTAATCACCTGTCTGGACTCAACATCAACAACAGCTTGGTTAATGGTTAGGGCATGAGCAGATTTGATAACTGCACGTTGGGCAATGAATGCGCCTAAACAGTTAACAGATTCTATTATCATTTGTTCGACTGCTTGCGTTCTCCCAGTTTTAATTTCTAAAGGCAACTTTCTTTCTTGTTATTTCTCTTTTTCTTTTTTCTTTCCTTTTCTAGCTTTTTCTTTCTTTTCTCTATTTCTTTTTCAATTCTTACCTTAGTTTTCTCTTTGCTTCGGTTCTCTCGTTCCCTCGATTTTTCTTTTCTTTCTTGTTTTTCCGCTATTTTCTTTCTTCTCTTTTTGCTCTCTTTTCTTTTTTTCTCTTCTTTATTTGGTTATGGCCGAATCCTATATGGATTGCCTACATATCATGATTCTGCATGAATTAGACCGAGCGTAGTTCGTGAAGATAAATAGGTAAAAAATACAATAAGACATATTTTGGAACATTTTTTTTCACAGTAAAACAAACTTTGACTACAATGATTCAGAAACTGAAAAACTTAAACAAAATTAATAAACTCTGACAAAAAGTCGAAATACAAACTCGAAAATCAAACAACCCACATACTCTAATCACAAGAGAAAACAAACTGACATATTCTTTCCCCATATGCCAATTTTAACCAAATAGTTATTATTGCAAACATGGCCTCTTCCAAATTTCACATGAATTTTGAGGTCGGGGAGGATTATTTTATGAACTTGTCCGTTCTTTTATTAAAATAGCCTTTTGACAACTGAAAGATACTCAAGGGCTATTTTGAACACGGCCTTTCAGCACCTCGGGGACGAAGATTTTAAGAATGCGTTGGCTAACAGGCCAAAATCTTTTTAAAATGACCAAATGTTGTTGTTCTTGCAAAAGCAGCCTTCCAGCGTCTATTTCGGGAACATTTGGCTATTCTGATCAGAATGGTTTCACCTGACTTATTCATGCCAAAATCTAAAACTTAGACATTTTTCGGTTATTTTTGGGAAAGGGAAGGTTGGACCCAATGAGGGATTCCTACGTATCTTACTTTCGGTGAGAATCAAACGTGTGTACTTCAGGAAAATTAACCGTACAATTTTGACACAGGACTCTTTTTCATTTTCAAAAACTACTTTTACAAACAAGACCCTTTTTTCCTTTTTCTTTTTCAACAAACAATAAAACAACCTATTTTTCCAAACTAAAAATGAAAACTCCTTTCTCTTTTTTTTTTCAGCAATCAAGAAAACAACTTATTTTCTTTTCCGTTGGCAAATAAGCTATTTTGAAAACCAAAAATCAGGAATCTTTTTCTTTTCTTATTCCATGGCAAAACAAACTATTTTTCCTTTTTCATTTTTGAAAACATGACAAACTAAAATAAAATGCTCTTTTTCACCCTTATTTTTTTGCTTTTCTGAGTAAAGCAAACAATTTAAAAGTCATTAATTTTCTGTATACTGCTATTTCTCTTTTTTTCTCTTTTTCTCAATTTTCTGATATTCCCGGGATTCAAAAGCCGGTCAACATGCAAGTTCGAACAAATAAATGCACATAAAACAAGTAGGATGCATCAGTATGGTCTTTTTCATTTCAGGTTGCTTGTCCTAGACTGACCCAACCCTTGTGCTGAGCCACCTAAGCCAAAATGCACATGATGCATATAAGCGTTCGTACTAGGGATCCAGCATGAAGTTGAGTTATTCTAGGTTCAGAACCTGGGTGTTTGTTTCATACCTGGCTTACCCAAGTGGTCAACCCGAGCCGAGGGGGAGGCAGCGTACCGGGAATACAGAAGCTTCTCCGTCTTTGCAACTTATCCAAACCTCGATCTAAATTGGGAATTAGATACTATACAGAAAAGAAGTCATACGAAGTGCACCCTTCTTCATGATTTAGAAGACCCATAGAGGATATGGGTTACGGCATAGTTTATATACAATTCACATAATATCAAAGCGGTAAAATACGTCAATTAGCACATTAGGCACAGATCATGTAACAAAATTAGATAACGTCAAACACTACTATTATTCTAAGCTCGAATTCTGAACCCTGAAAAAAACGTTTTGGGTTCTTATCCTAGCAGTGTCGCCAGAGCTGTCACATCTCCTTTTTTACTACACCCCGCGCATAAATGAGTTTTTTCACTTAAAGGGCAATTGAAGCGGGATTTATTATTAAAAATCAGAGTCGCCACTTGGGAGATTAAGGGTGTCCCAAGTCACCGGTTGAATCCCGAACCGAGAAAAATATGACTCTGTTAACAGTCCGTTGACCAAAAATCTAAGTAAGGAATTCTATTAACCTGGGAGAAGGTGTTGGGCATTCTCGGATTCCCCGGATCTAGCACAGTCGATCAACCGTTGTATTTAGCTTATTTATTTAATTTTATTATATGATGAACCTATGTGTTGATTTTAACTTTTAACCGCTTTTTGTTTAATTATTAAAAAAAGTTGGACTTCGTTTAAAATGTGTCTTTAGATCGCGTCACATGAAATTCACCTTCAATCCTGAACACATTTTATTCAATGTTTTGGGATTTGATTTGGGTCACATAAAATGCACACCCGAGTTTAAGAAGATAAAATTATTAAATAACGCTCCTAATGCAACTAACGTGTTGATAACTTTGCGGGAGGCCATGAAAATTTGCTAAAGGGCCATGCTTGAGATTTTGTCTGACATGGCACACCTCGATACTGATTTAAAAGGAAGCTCAAACTAAGCTTTTGAGGGCCATAAACTATATCTTAAATATGGCACACCTCAAATCTGATTGTTCAAGAAAAACAGTGAGCTGCTATCAATGAAGAAATCCAAGGATTGCTTTCCTAAAATTAAGTTCGCAAAAGTAAAATAGGACAAAATATTTAGATCTGACTTGCGAAAACAATTTTAGCAGACAAACATGTTTAATATACTTTGGCAGTAGTTTCATAAGATGGACTGCACATCAAATAGGTCTTCATAATTCAATATTTCCACCGATTTTACATATTTTCTGCAGACCATATTAATTGATGTGGTATCATAATTCCCCAACCTCCAAGAACAAATTAAAAACTACTCGTAGAACCAGTAAAGGATTGTAAGGTCAAAACAACACAGATGGGCCTAATTGTTTGATCAAATTTCATGATGAAGAGAGACAAGAAAGATCGATGAGAACAAAACACCATACATCAATGAAGATAATCAGTGAGCCAATTCCGGAATCGAAGAAAACAGATCCAAATCACTACTTCCACATAAACACATGAAATCAAAAATAGTTATGGCCAATTAAATACATGAAAGTTAAGAATGAACCTGAAATTCCTTTCAATTAATAAAATTCCAGCGGTTACAAAGACTGAATCGAAGAGATCGTTGCAACCGGAACTCGACCTGATGATCCTTATACCGACAGCCTCGAACACTAGAGTGTTTCCCAGATCTGAGCTTAACCGGACAGCCTCAAAAAGAAGGGGATGTGGACATGACAACGAACAGAATTCTGGCCTTCGCCTTTGAGTAGAAGAATAAGGACAGCTCCAAGTGTGTGTGCGTGTTTCTTTTTAGAAGATGCGCATCCTTTTTATTTTGTTCTCTCTCGTTGCAGAATGTCTCCCTCCCCTCTTTCCCGTGCTCTCTCTGTTTTTTCTCCCTGTTATTTCTGTTCCTCTTCTCCCGTTTCTATCGTTTTTACTTATGTCTTGTGCCTCCCGTTATCCTCTATCTCTCTCCTTTGTTTTCCCTCTATTTTGTGATGTATATAGATTGCTTGGGGCCAAAAATGTATGACCTATAGGGAATATTATGTGCAAAAATAATAGGAAAAATACAAGAATTAAACTTACACTTAAAACATATTTACATACTAAAAGTGATAATAATTAAAGCATTGGTAAAAAATAAGGTGCTCACAGCTGCCCCTCTTTGCTTGAAAACATGAAGAGTTTTCATGTAAAGAGAAAGTGACCCGTGTGACTAATTTTTGACCATATCGTCATTTAAAAGAGCAAGAAAAAAAAAGAAAGGTGCAACCGAGTCCTGATTTTTTGACAGCCTACATATCTCGGGTTATAAGGGAATAGGGTCACGTGTAGTTTAGAGGTGAGTGAGGTGATTTAGTATGCCGAGGTGGAGATCTGGTCGAGGTGCCATTTCGCCGAGGTTCCGGTCCTTAGTCCTGATGTTACATCAAAAACCAAAACATGAAAAATACTAGCTAAGCCTGTCAACTACGAGTTACAAGATTCATATCTATAAGTCTTCTGAACTTTGATCTTGAGTCTTGAATGGTTCTTCATGGTGACTTTGGATCTGAACCTTGATGCTTACTAGTTGCAGGTGTTATTTCATTCTTCCTCTGCTTTTAAGACCAAACCACCACACCATGCTTGTGACTCCAATCATGTCTTAAGTAATTAACATCTTTCTTTACCTCTGGATTTGGCTTCACTTTTGCTTTCTTTTTGTTTCTCCTCTTCTTTTATTATTTTTTATCATGACTAACTTGTGTTGATCATCTCGGACTGTTGACTCACATTCTTTCCACAACCCTCTTTTGTTGCTGACTTTAATTGCATTCTGAAGGGTTTTCCTTTTCTCCAAGTGGATGCCTAATTGCCGAACTTGAATTATAATATGAGACTATCGTGAAACTATGATTTCACCGTTGTTTCTACTGCTGATACTGCATACTGTACCCTTATTACATCGTGTCAAAATAAAAAGAAGCTAGCCTAAGCTATGAACTATAATTTACAAGAAATCATATCTAAAGTCTTCAACTTTCTCTTGTATTTCCTTTTTGCCTTGTTATATTATGTTCTCTTAGTGAAATCTATTGTTGTTATTTAAAATTGCAAACTGAGATGTTGTTCTTTCTCTTCAAACTATTGAACCTGAATGTATTCCCTTAATATGCGGGCGGGCTCTCGACTTCTGAACTTGAATTTTAACGTATTCCCTTGTTATGCGGGTGGGATCCGGACTTCTGAATTTGAACTTGAATGTATTCACTTGTTATGCGGGTGGGCCCCTAACCTCTGAATTTGACTTGAATGGATTCCCATGTTATGCGGGTGGGCTCCCGACTTCTGAACTTGAACTTGAATGTATTCCCTTGTTATGCAGGTGGACTCCGGACCTCTGAATTTGAACTTGAATGTATTCACTTGTTATGCGGGTAGGCCCCCAACCTCTGAATTTGACTTGAATGGATTCCCTTGTTATGCGGGCGGGCTGCCGACTTCAAAACTTGAACTGTATTCCTCTGTTCTCCAGGCGGGCTCCTAACTTCACAAAAATAGACAAAACAAAAAAAACTTTCTTCCATAGTTTGGAAAACTGGGTGCTTGTTAACATATATTAATAAGAATTTAGAACTTAAACTTTATTTGTGATACATGACTTCTAAATTTGAACTTGAATGTATTCACTTCTTATGCCGGTGGGCTCCCGACTACAAAACTTGAAAATATAAAGACTAAAATGAATATAAAGACTAAAATGTATTCCTCTGTTATATAGGTGGGCTCCCAACTTCAAAAGTTAAAATTTAAAGGCTGAAATATATTCCTCTGTTGTATGGGCGGGCTCCCTACTTTAAAACTTAAAATTTAAAGATTTAAATGTATTAGTCTGTTGTATCGGCGGGCTCCGAACTTTAAAACTTAAAATTTAAAGACTGAAATGTATTTTTCTATTATGTGGGCGGGCTCTCAACTTCAAAACTTAAAATTTAAAGACTGAAAGATATTCCTCTATTATATGGACGGGCTTCCAACTTCAACACTTAAACTTTAAAGACTGAAATGTATTGCTCTATTATATGGACGGGCTCCCAACTTGAAAACTTAAAATGTAATGATTGAAATGTATTCCTTTGTTATATGGCAGGCTCCCAACTTCAACACTTAAAATTGAAAGACTGAAATGTATTCCTCTATTATATGGGCGGGCTCCCAACTTCAAAACTTAAAATGTAAAGATCGAAATGTATTCCTCTGCTATATGGGAGAGCTCCCAACTTCAACAATTAAAAGGTAAAGACTAAAATGTATTCCTCTATTATATGGGCGAGCTCCCCACTCCAACACTTAAAAATTTAACGACTGAAATATATTCCTCTGTTATATGAGCGGGCTCCCAAATTCAACACTTAAAATTTAAAGGCATAAATTTATTCTATTGTTATATGGGCGGACACTCAACTTCAAAACTTAAAATTTAAAGACTGAAATGTTTCAAATCTTAAAATGTAAAGACTGAAATGTATTCCTATGTTATATGGGCGGGCTCCCAACTTCAAAACTTGAATTTTGTCCTAAACATGAAAACTTTGAAACTAACTTACATTTCCCTATGTTATTTCTCATTATCTTGTATTTTAACCATACACACTGGCGGTCAAACCTGATTACTGCTTGTTTTACCGTCACTTAGAGCTCCCCGGAACAACCAAATTTTCGGCCCCTGTTTCAATCAAAGAAAATTTCGTCAGTTTTAAAATGGTGGTTAGTTGATGGAATTGTTGCTGAAAATCCTTCCACTATATTTCTTTATTTTGACCAGCTTTCCCAAACTGGCCATGAATCTCTTGACCGGAATAGCTGGTACCAATGGTCACGACATACATTTCGGACTAATCGGTCTAATCTCTTTAACCAATCAACTTCCACTTGCCATATCTCGTTGCCTCAAAATTTCCATAAGTTCAACTCTTTACCTAAACATTGAACCTGTTCATCATGCGGTGCCTCAAAACATTTTTCTACTAATAGACCTCTTTCATTTGTTCATTTCACAACTCACTTTCGTCTCAAGGTGACCGTCAGGGATTTCACCAATAAAACTCTCTCATTTTGTTTCTGTCAACTCACGTCGTCTTATGGTGCCTGTGAAGGTCTTCACCAATAAGACTCTCTCATTTTATTTCTCTCAACCCACGTCACCTTACGGGGCCTGTGAAGGTCTTCACCAATAAAACTCTCTCATTTTTATTTTTTTCCTGCTTGAACCAGAGTGTTGCCCTAGGCATGAATAACCTTTACCAGCTTGATTTGGCATTTCTCAAAGATTGATCAGAAGGTCTTTATTTGGACCGTAATGTAGACCTTTGGATGGGTTAGAAAGAAAGGGTATAAAGCGCTCAAAAACAATTCAACGTGCGTTAACAATAACAACTTTCGAAATCCAATATTTCACAATAATCACAACGTTTTCCCCAGTTTCTTGCTTGGGGACTTTTGGATTTTTAGTTTAGTATGACTGAACCTCATAGAAGCTGCCTGTGTACCATTTCGGGATCAAGTCAAACGCAGTTCACATCATAGAGACTACGTTGTTGTGTTTCTCTTCTTTTCTTTCTGTTTTTCTGTTCATTCTTTTCCTTTATTTTCATTTTCCTTTTCTTTTCTTTTCTTTCTCTGTTTCTTCCTTTCTTTTTCTTTTTCTTTTCTTTTTTTTCTTTTTCATCTCTTTTCTGTTCCTTTCTTTTTCTTTTCTTTTTCTTCTCTTTTCTTCTTCTTTCTTTTCTTTTGCTCCTTCTTTTCCTTTTCCTTCTTTATTTTTATTTATTTATTTTCAGCACTTGTGTTTCTTAATAGTGCCATGATTCCGAAAGAGGGGTATAACAAAATAAACACGGCTCAAAATGGATGACAAAGGATAAAGTGTTTCAGATAGCAGAACAAAACGCCTTCGTCATTTCAATCTTCAAAATATGCCAAATAAAAAACATGCACAATCAAAACAAAGAAATCATACAGAGTATCTCTTGACTGCATCGGTGTTGATGGCCATTTTTACACATTTTTCTTCCACATATGTTAGATATGATGCACCACTATACAACACTCTGGTTACAATAAATGTCCCCTGCCAGTGTGCGGCAAATTTTCCTTTTGCTTCAGCCTGATGAGGCAAGATACGTCTCAGCGCTAACTGTCCAACTTCAAACTTCTTCGGATTCACTTTCTTGTTGTACTCTCTTGCCATTTTTATTGGCACAATTGGCCATGATGCACTTATAGTAATCTCTCTTCATTAGTCAAACTCAAATGTTAAAGGCAGGTGAAACCGTCATCATTTTCCAACTCATTATCACACTCAGTTTATGGTATTATTACTTAAGAATAAGACCGGCTTTCAAGACTGCGCCGAGGATTCCTCATGCATGTCATATTATTGATATCAGCATAAAAAGTATGTACAGAGAAGAAAAATAACAGAATTATGAATGAATAAAGAAAGACAATTTCATTTAATTGAAGGAAAAGATAACAGGGTTTTAAGACATCCAAACGTATGGAACATAGTATCTGGACAATAGACCTTGGGATAATCCAGACAGCTTAAAGGAAAACAAGACCCACTACCAAGACTTCCAGTTGTTTACTTTTGCCTGTGCTAAGACGAACTGCGGATTTGCCTTCTTTGACCCTTCCCCTGCTATAACCATGTTTACCTCAGTGAATAGTATTTTGAACCCCTATCCACGTCTCCATCTGCACCACTTAATGACGCAAGAACCTTTGACGACATAGACTTGTTATCTATCCCTTTCAACTTTACCACGACGTTCTCACTTGTTGGCTTTTCATTCAAATTGGTTTTGCTAGAACGAATCAAAATTACCGTCTGCGAAGGATTCTTAGGCTTCCCCCCCCTTGTGCGTCAATTCGATCACATGAGCCTCATGGTGAGCCGACAGCGGATTCTGATTTATATTTGTTGCCTCAGGGGCTGAACCTTAATCCGGTGAGTGTCAATGAGCTCTTGCATAGTCATTTTTAGTTTCCAGCATTTTTTAGTATCATGCCAGGGGGCTCTGAACAATATTCACAACTCAATGACTAGACCAGATTTCTAGGAAGGAGATTTGGCACTTTGGGCTCAATCTGGGTCAACAGGCTCAGCTCCCTCAATTTGTGAAAAAGACTGGTATATGACTCCCCCGGCGGAATGAATGTTCTCTGCTTCTGCACAATCTCATTCTTGAAATCTTGATTCCCACATAAACAGGACCCCGGAGGATTTCTGTAGGCCCTACCGGTGAACATGTATTTTGTGGAGGTGAGCATGTGTTTTGGGGAGCCGGTGCATGCCATTGCGCATGAGACGAAGGCTACGGATAAGCTTGAGCATGTGAACGGAGAAATGTGGCTCCGGTGGTGACTAGTAGGGTTGTGAAGGGCCATATGGGGTGTATGGGCAATTTGGGTGGTGGGGTCTGGGTTGGTGTTAGGGTGAAGGACCTCTAGATCTGCACCAAGCTCTGGCTTCGACTGTTGCAACATCACTTTCCCTCATTTGGAGGTCAACCCTTGCATCATGTTGTCTCCAGCGAAACCTGTATTCCCTAAAGCTTTCCCCGAGTTTCTTCTCAAGTTTTATCAATGACATCTGGTCTGGGACGATCTCAAGATTATATTGGAAGTGACTGGCAAATGCTTTTGCAAGGTCATCCCAAGAATACCACCTGCTAGGATCTTGACGTGTATAACATTCTAGTACGGACCCATTCAGACTCTACCCAAAGTATGCCATCAACAGTTCATCTTTTCCCCCGGCCCCTCTCATCTTAGTAAAAAAACCTCGCAAGTGTGCCACTGGAATCACAATGACCATCATACAGATCGAACTTTCGCATTTTGAACCCCGTAGGTAGCTGAACATTAGGGTACATATAAAGATCTTTATAGGCCACGCTGACCTGATCGCCCAATCCTTGCATATTCCTGAAGGACTGCTCCAAGCTTTTCATTTTTTGAATCATCTCTTCCTGCTCTAGGTTCTTAAGTGGATTTTTAGTTTCCACTGGGAGCTCAAAGTGAGAGGTATAAGAATATGGCTCAGGAACATTAAAGGTAGTCTCAAGAGGGTATTACTGACTGTCGTGGACTTGAAACAGTGGCTTGCTGGAAGATCTTTGCAGCGTGGCAGGTGGGGGCTCCACAAAGACAATACTGATTGTTGGAGGAGGTATTTGTTTAGGTGTTGGAGCTTGGGGAGGGTATGAGGTTGTACCATAACTATGTTGGTAGAACGGGAAAGCTAGGGATGAATTCACACTATGAGGCTCTTGAGAATGAGCCAAAGGTAGGATGTAGGTTGGATTGGCGAGATAAACTGGAACCGGCTGACCCCTAGACCAAGCCGGATGCTTTTCAGCCATTTTCTTCCTCAACTTATGCATTTCTTCCCTTATCGCATTAACATCCATCACCACTACATCTTTTGTCCGGTCCACAATACTAGTATCGGATTTCTGGCATGTCATTTTCAGCCTATCTTTTTATCGGGTGTTGTAGGAATGGGTTTCCAGAATGCTAAACTGACCACCTTCCTGGACTCAACATCAACAACAACTTGATTAGTGGCTAGGGCATGAGCAGATTTGATAACTGCACGTTGGGCAATGAATGCACCTATGCAGTTAACAGATTCTATTATGCATTTGCTCGACTGCTTGCGCCATCCCGGCTTTAATTTCTAATTGCAACTTTCATGCTTTTTATTTCTCTTTTTCTTTTATTCTTTTCTTTTCTTGCTTTTTCTTTATTTTCTCTATTTCTTTTTTAATTCTCACCTTTGTTTTCTCTTTTCTTCGGTTCTCTCGTTCCCTCTATTTTTCTTTTCTTTCTTGTTTTTCCACTTTTTTCTTTCTTTTCTTTTTCCTCTCTTTTATCTTTTCTCTTCTTTATTTGGTTATGGTCGAATCATATGTGGATTGCCTACATATCATGACCCTGCATGAATTAGACCGAGCGTAGTTTGTGAAGATAAAAAGGTAAAAAAAAACAATAAGACATATTTTGGAACTTTTAATTTTTCACAATAAAACAAACTTTGACTATAATGATTCGAAAACTAACAAACTTAAACAAAATTAATAAACTCTGACGAAAAGTCGAAATACAGACTCGAAATCAAACAACCCGCATACTCTAATCACAAGATAAAACAGACTGACACTTTATTTCCCCATATGCCAATTTTAACATAATAGTTATTTTTGCAAACGTGGCCCTTTCCCAATTTAACATGAATTTTGATGCCGGGGAGGATTATTTTGTGACACTTCACAAACCTGTCCGTTCTTTTACGAAAATAGCCTTTTGACAACTCAAAGATACTCTAGGGCTATTTCGGCAATAACAGTTTAAAACGTTGCCGAAGCTGGATCGGCAAATTTTGACCAATGACTCTTTTACTTGTTTTTCAAATTCAAACAAAAGACCTGATTTTGCAATCACGGCCTTTCAGCACCTCGGGGACGAAGATTTTAAGGCTGCCTTGGCTAACCGGCCAAAATCATTATAAAATGAACAAAGGTGGTTGTTCTTGCAAAAGAAACCTTCCGGCGTCCCTTTCGGGAAAGTTCGGCTATTTCTGATAAGAACGGTTTCACCTGACTTATTCAAGCCAAAATTTAAAACTTAGACATTTTTCGACTATTTTTGGCAAATGGGAGGTTGAACCGGATGAGGGCGCCTACGTATCTCACATTCAGTGAGAATCAAACATGCGTAGTTCAGGCAAATTAACCGAACTATTTTAACACAGGACTCTTTTTCATTTTCAAAAACTACTTTTAAAAACAGGACTCCTTTTTTCCTTTTTATTCTTCAACAAACAATAAACCAACCTATTTTTGCAAACTCAAAATAAAAAAACTCCTTTTTTCTTTTTTATCAGCAATCAAGAAAACAACTTAACTTCTTTTCCGTTGGCAAATAAGCTATTTTGAAAATCAAAAATCAAAGACTCTTTTTCTTTTCTTTTTCCATGGAAAAACAAACTATTTTTCCTTTTCCATTTTTGAAAACAAGAAAAACTAAAATAAAAGACTCTTTTTCACCCTTTTTTTTTCTTTTCTGAGTAAAAAAACAATTTAAACATAAAATATCGTCTTTTTCATTTTTCAAAATTTCAGCAGAGTTTCGACAGTATTTGGGCTTTTTTTTCTAAAATGGCCAATTAACTCTGTATACTGTTATTTCTCTCTTTTTCACTTTTTCTCATTTTTCTGATATTCCCGGGGATTCAAAAGCCGGTCAGCATGTAAGTTTGAACAAATAAATGCACAAAAAACAACTGGGATGCATCAGTATGGTCTTTTTCATTTCAGGTTGCTTGTCCTAGACGGACCCAACCCCTGTGCTGTGCCCCCTAAGTCAAAATGCACATGATGCAAATAAGCGTTCCTACTAGGGATCCAGCATAAAGTTGAGTTATTCTAGGTTCAGAACCTGGGTGTTTGTTCCAGACCCGACTTACACAAGCGGACAATCCGAGCCGAAGGGGGAGGCAGCGTACCGGGAATACAGAAGCTTCTCTGGCTTTGCAACTTATCCAAACCTCGATCTAAATTGGGAATTAGACACCATACAGAAAAGAAGTCATACGAAGTGCACCCTTCTTCATGATTTAGAAGACACATATAGGAGATGGGTTTCGACATAGTTTATATATAGTTCACATAATATCAAAGCGGTAAAAGAAGTTAATTAGCACATTAGGCACAGATCATATAACAAAATTAGATAATGCCAAACACAACAATTATTCTATTCTCGAATTCTGAACCCTGAAAAAAACATTCTGGGTTCTTATCCCCAGCAGTGTTGCCAGAGCTGTCACACCTCCTGTTTCACTACACCCCGCAAGAGCATAAAGGAGTTTTTCCACTTAAAGGACAATCAAAACGGGATTTATTAATAAAAATCAGAGTTGCCACTTGGGAGATTAAGGGTGTCCCAAATCACCGGTTGAATCCCGATCTGAGAAAAATATGACTCCGTTAATAATCCGTGAACCAAAAATCCTAGTAAGGAATTATGTTAACCCGGAAGAAGGTGTTAGGAATTCCTCGGTTCCGTGGTTCTAGCACGGTCGCTCAACTGTTGTATTTAGCTTATTTATTTTATTTTATTACATGATGAACCTATGTGCTGAATTTAACTTTTAATCGCTTTTTGTTTAATTTTTAAACAAAGTTGAACGTCGTTTATAATGTGTCTTTGGATCGCGTCACATGAAAAGCACCCACAATCCTGAAAACATTTTATTCAACGTTTTGGGATTTGATTTGGGTCACATGAAATGCACACCAAAGATTAAGAAGATAAAATTATTAAATAACGCTCCTAAAGCAACTAACGTGTTGATAACTTTGCGGAAGGCCATGAAAATTCGCTAATGGGCACGTCCCGACTTCTAAGATTAAAATTAATTAAATGAGGGCCATGCTTTGAGATTTTATCTGGTATGGCACACCTCGATTCCGATATAAAAGGAAATTCCAACTAAGAAGCTTTTGAGGGCCATAAACTATATCTTACTTAATATGGCGCACCTCAAATCTGATTGTTCAAGAAAAACAGTGAGCTGCTATCAATGAAGAAAGATCTTCAACTAAAAATATAAAAGAAAGTAAACTTCCATAGAATTAGGAGAAAGCAAAATCGGCATGCAATCTAAAATCAATATAATAGGAAAACATTCATGTAGTATACTTTAACTCATATGAATTGACGTACAGTGAGCCTTCTATAACAAATGATTATTTCTGTAATTCAATTACAATAAAAAAGAAAATTGAACAGCCATACGTTCAAATCCAAGGATTTGCTTTCCTAAAATTAAGTTCACCCAAAGTACAATAGGACAAAAGATTTAGCTCTGAATTGCGAAAACAATTCAAGCAGACAAACATGTTTAATAAACTTTGGCAGTAGTTTGATAAGCTGGACAGCACATCAAATAGGTCTTCATAAATCAATATGTTCACCGATTTTACATATTTTCTGCAGACCATATTAATTGATGTGGTATCATAATTCCCCAACCTCCAAGAACAAATTAAAAACTACTCGTAGAACCAGTAAAGGATTGTAAGGTCAAAACAACACAGATGGGCCTAATTGTTTGATCAAATTTCATGATGAAGAGAGACAAGAAAGATCGATGAGAACAAAACACCATACATCAATGAAGATACTCAGCGAACCAATTCGGGAATCGAAGAAAACAGATCCAAATCACTACTTCCACATAAACACATGAAATCAAAAATAGTTATGGCCAATTAAATATATAAAAGTTAAGAATTAACCTGAAATTCCTTTCAATTAATAAAATTTCAGCGGTTATACAGACTGAATCGAAGATACCGTTGCGACTGGAACTCGACACGATGATCCTCAAACCGGCAGCCTCGAACACTGGACTGTTTCCTGGATCTGAGTTTAACCGGACAGACTCACAAAGATAGGGATGTGGACATGACAACGAATAGAATTCAGGCCTTCGCCTTTGAGTAGAAGAACAAGGACAGCATTTTTTGTTATTTCTTTCTTTTCAAGATAATCTAAATCAAAATACCACATTAATACGTTTAGGCTAGAAAAAATTACAGAAATCTACCAAAGAAAATTTATACTAGTAGTTTTAATAAAATCAGAAGTGACTCTTTTTTCATCATTTTCAATTTACTAAGTAAAACCTATAAAAAGTTGCGGAGATGAGGATGCTTAGGTGGATGTGTGGGCACACCAGGCTGGATAAGATCAAGAATGAAGTTATTCGACAGAAGGTAGGGGTGGCCCCGGTGGACGAGAAGATGCGGGAAGCGAGGCTGAGGTGGTTCGGGCATGTTCGGAGGAGGGGCCCCGATGCCCCGGTGAGGAGCTGCGAGCGGCTGGAGATTGTTGGTGGTCGGCGAGGGAGAGGGAGGCCTAAGAAGCATTGGGGAGAGGTGATTAGACAGGACATGACCAGAATGCAGGTTACCGAGGACATGACCCTTGATAGGGGAGTCTGGAGGTCTAGAATCAGGATTGTAGGCTAGGGGCTCATAGAGTTCTCCGTACGCCTTTCCCGGGGTTGGGTGTGGGATAGTAGGGTTACCCATAGGTGATTAGTGTTTTAGCTTATGTCCCCAGAGGGTTGTTAGTATGGTAGTTACTGCTTGTTATTATTGCATGCGACTGTATTTATGTTGCTTATGTTTCCATAATTATTTATGTTATTTCTGCGGGAGTACTTGTGCTTTATTATTTTGTTTTGTCTTGCTTGTGTTTCTAATAGTACCTTTGTTTCTTAATGCAGCTTTCCCTTTTTTATCCTATACGCCGAGGGTCGACTGGAAACAGCCTCTCTGCCCTTTCGGGCAGGGGTAAGGCTCGTCTACATATTACCCTCCCCAGACCCCACCTGGTGGGAATATACTGGGTAGTTGTTGTTGTTGTTGTTGTTGTAAGTAAAACCTATAAAAAGGTAAAACAAGAGCAAAAATACGTAGGTTAAACTTAAAACAAATCTACATACTAAAAGTGATAAAAATTAAAATTTGGTAAAAAAATTAGGTGCTTATAGACCCGATATGTTACTTCTCGTGTTTTTATACATTAAAGTTTCATCTTAAATTAATTGACGTAGAATCGGGACGAGATTATCTTGAGATTATAAGCATTTAAGCTAATTGTAACAAGAGATAAGTACGTGTTGTGAAAGATAAAGGGTAAACTAATAAAAGAAAATAATTTTTGTTGAAGGTTGTCGATTTAGCATAAAATATTGTCCGGCTACAATACTCGATATTTACGGACTAATGTCATACTAGGTATTCCATGACCATAATAGTAGGAACATAAAGTGTGTAGAAAGTAAGTAGTATTTAGATAATTTGAGATAATTTTTAGTTCTGTAAGTAATTGGTTAATTATTAGGTAACGAGAAATTACCTAATTAACTAAGAAATTATTGGATAAACATAACCCACAAACATGGCAGACCCCCATAACATTTAATTGACTCTTAAGTCTTGCATAGATGCATATTTTGAGGAATTAGGGTGGCTTAGTCATCCACTAAGTGGGCCACACCCACTAAAGACTTTCTTATCGCTAGTAAGATTAATGCTGTACTATGTCGCGGTTCTGGACCGAAACCGGATCGGAATCGTGCCATGCCGGTTCTACCGGTTCCGATGGGCCGGTTCCGGTTCTACCGGTTTCAGGGAACTGTGATGGGCCAGTTCTAACATCCGGAACCGTTAGAACCGGAAGTGCCAGACCCGGAACCGGCTGGCGGTTCTGGACCGATTCTGGCGGTTCCGGTGCGGTTCTGGCGGTTCCAACGGATATTTTTTTAAATTTTTTTTTTTTAAATTTCAGTAACGGCTCTTTGCAAAAAGTAGTCGTTTGGAAGTTTAAAAAATAGCCATTTGGGCCCCAAACTTTAATTTAACTCCAAACTTTATATAATTACACTTTTTCCCATTTCTCAACTATAGATACCCCCTCATTCTTTCATTTTTATTCACCGATTCATCAATATCTCTCAATCTCTCTCAAGCTCTCTTTCAATCTTTCTATTGCAAGTGCTTAATTTATTGTTAAAAATTCGTGAAAAATTGTGAAGTTGTTGAATTGAAGTTTTCAAGCGTTCAAGTTCAACGATTTTTAATTTTCAAGAAGTTGTTCGTAAATCCGGTAAACTCGTTTCAACTCTTACGTGCTAATAGTATTTTTTTGTGTTTTCAGTTTGCTTATTTCTAATTATTATGGCATTTTCGTTGAAAAAAATGCTCGGTAAAGGAAAAGGTAAAACCGGTGAAAGTAGTGTCCAAAATACTACCCCTCCCCCTGCTCCCCGACCTAGAAAAGATAAGCAAGTTGAAAGTAGTAGCCAACCTAGATGTCCTAATCAACCCTTCGTAATCCTTGATAGTGATCACCCTTGTTTTCAATTTACCGATAGTAAATTTCTACATGATGTTGCAGTAGGTGATTGATTAGATGATGATATTATGAATGCTCTTTATCCTGATGAACCTATCTTAGAGGAAAATGAGGATGATGATGATGATGAAACCCAAGCACCAGTTTTAGATGATACACATACTAGTCCTGCTCATAACTTAGGTAATGAACCGGCACACCCACCTGTACAAACTCCCACTTTTAGTAGACAACCTCCTAAACGTACAGAAACATCATTAGTTTGATAATTTTTTACTCAATTAAGAGAACAAAAAAAGGCTAAGTGTAAAACTTGTGGGAAATTACTTGTTCATAGGTATACTGGAGATCGTAGCGGCACGGGTAGTTTGACTAAGCATATAAAATTACACCCTAGAGATAAGGCTAGATTTTTGCAAATGAAAGCGCAACAAGAGGGGGGGGGGGGACAAGTGTTGATTCTCAAGTTAACCCAAGTACTGGTTCAAATCTAGTTCAACCAAGAATAAACACTGTCACCGGAGGTATTTTATATTACGATCCAAATAAGGATCGTGAAAAAGTAGCGAAAATGATTACTGTTATTTGCTTGCCTTATACTTTTGCTTCTAATCCTGCATGGATACATTATATTAGAAGAGTATTTAATCCTACGTATAAAGGTTGGCCTCGTGCAACAGTTAAGGCCGATATTTATAAATTCAAGCATGAGTATGAACAATATTTGCGCTATTTATTTACTCATATAAGTAATCGTATTTCTATTACAACTGATATTGGTAGAAGTGGAAATGACTGTGATTATCTAACTGTAACAAGTCATTGGATAGATGAAGACTGAACAATGCAAAAACGCATAATTGCATATAGAATAATTAATTCACGGCACACGGGAAGGTTTATAGCTAACAATGTTTCAGATATATGTAGATATTTTTGCTTTAGTGATAAAATAATGGCAATTTCTATGGATAATGCTTTAGCAACACTAGTGCAATGGCATGCTAACAGAAACACTTAATCCAGCATTTAGTAATATTTTCCATGTTAGATGTATTTGTCATATTTATCGTTTAATTGTTGGTGATGGTATGCGAATATTAAACATAGAAATTGAAAAGGTGAGAATGGCTCTTAATTGACCATTTTATTCAAACCGTAGAACTAGACTTAGAGAATATTTTAAAAAATGTGACGAATATGGCCTTAGAGAAAGAAAGGTTCCTAAACCTTGCCCGACTAGGTGGAATTACATGTACGAAAGTTTAGTAGTAGCGTATGAATATAGAAACCCAATTAATGCTACGTTTAATTCTCGGGTAGGTGGTGAGGATGATGATGAAATGCTAATTACCCAAGATTGGACTAATGTTAAAATTCTTTTAGATTTTTTAGAATATTTTCAAGTGGCTACAAATGCTTTTTCTGGACAATATTATCCGACTATTTCTAACTGTTTAGTTTATATTGCCGCACTTGCTGATTTGTTTGTTGATTTTAGCGAGGGTGGGGATATTTATGAACTTGCAATAAATGAAACGAAACAAAAGTTTAAAAATATTTTTTTCCAATCCCTCCTATTTTTGGTGTAGCTGCTATGTTAAATCCAACAATGAAATTAGGAGGTCCTCACTTTTGGTATTCTAATATTTATAGAGCTTTAGATCTTTCAGAAGACGAAATTGCTACACTAGCTGATGCGAAAGCATCAACTAATATTAATGCTCAAACTGTTTATAATGCTTATAAACAGGCTTTAAAGCATGCTAGGCCAAATATTCCAACCCATACTTCGTCTACATCACAATCGTCTAAAAGAGCTGTTGGCTTAACAGCTCTTAAATCGTGGACGGAGTTCAGGGGTACTCGAGGTGATAATTTTGATGAAATTTTCCATCTAAATGAGCTTCAAGTTTACTTGTCACAGGGACTAGAAAAGGAGAATTCAGACGGCTCTTTCGACCTTTTGGAATGGTGGAAGTCAAGGGAAAAGCATTTTCCCGTTCTTGCAAGGATGGCTCGGGATGTTCAGTCAATTCAAGCGTCAACTGTTGCATCGGAGAGCGCTTTCAGTCAAGCAAGACTACAAATCGGTGATCACAGAGCGTCGATGAGTAAGCGACTTCACCCGAAAGTGTTGATGAACAAGCTTCATTTCAACCACCGCCAACACAACCACCTCCCAACCTTGACGGATTTATGAGATTTGTTAGAAATACAACATAAATTATGATGTAACTTGTACATTGGCACGTCTTCTTTTAGTTTATTTTTCCTTTTATTGGTGGTATTAGTACCATGTTGTGCTCATTCCATTGGGGGAAGGAAGACTAAGAAAGATATGCCATTTTGGTCAATAAATATGCTCTTTATCATATCCTTGGATATCTTTTTTCTCAATATTTCTTTGTCTTTACTTCGATATCAATCCTTGAATATTTATATAGCATACAATATATAACATACAACACAATATACTAATTACAGCATTCTTTTATCAATATATACTACTTATATACAATTTATACTAATTACTAACTACAACACAATATACACTACTTATATACAATATATACTACTTATATACAATATATACTACTTATATACAATATATACTAATTACTACAACACAATATATACTATACTAATAACTTAGTACACCATATAAAATATATTCTACACTATGCTAATGACTACTATACAAGATATTGAATTAAAAAAAAAACGTCAGACCCGCCAGACACGGAACCGCCAGAATTGGAACCGCATGGTACTTAGACCCGTCACGGGTCGGTTCCAACCATGAGAACCACCAGACCCGGAACCGCCAAAACCGCAGACGCGGAACCGCCAGAACCGGAATCGTCAGACCCGAAACGCCAGACACAAATAGACACAGAACCGCCATATAATACAGCCTTAAGTA
The DNA here is from genome assembly GCA_034376525.1 of Nicotiana benthamiana. Lineage (NCBI taxonomy): Eukaryota > Viridiplantae > Streptophyta > Magnoliopsida > Solanales > Solanaceae > Nicotiana > Nicotiana benthamiana. The sequence continues at coordinate 47,692,146 of CM067328.1, forward strand.
AGATATACATGCCATCAAGTTTACTTCATGTTTCTGCAAGGTGAATTCATATGTACTTTACAAATCCGATTGAATCTCTTATTTAAAGAGAGTGGGCTTAGGAAGCAAACCAATTCCAAACCAAATAGATATAACATCGGTTGTAGATTCCGTAAAGTATGAATTGCAAATTCTAGGAGAATCGATTTAGGTATATTAAGGCTAAGTATTTCCTTCATTTTGGCTTGATCTCGTAACTATATGAGTTTGATAATGAGGCATAAAGAGAAGTTCGTATTCCAGAACTTATGTCATTACTACAAAAAAGGCCTTTGGCGGCAATTATTTAGCGGCAATTAGAAAATTGCCGCTAATAAATTCTGTAAGATTAAAATTTAGCGGTATATGACCATTAGCCACTAAAAACTAACCCTTTATCGGTAATAAAAATTAATTGCCATTAAAAATTAAAAATAACATTTAATTTTATGCGCTAACTTTTAACGCAATAGGTTTTCTTTTTTCTTTTAATTTTCCTCCCCCAAATAATTAATCTTTCCCTCCATATTTTTTAGGACAAAATCCAAGATTTCCTCCAATCAGTAAATCAGCGAAAACCTATTCCTCTATGATTCCTTCATCGACTTGAATCAAAAAATTACGAAATATGATTCCTTCGTCGACTTGAACCAGAAAACGTATTCCTTTGTTGAACTCGAGACGGACAAGATGATCTGTTGTCAAAATCGCACATATATATAGGTCGTCGGCCAGCCTTTTCCAAGATAACTGCAATTCTTTCCGAGGTGTCTTCTCTATTTTCCCGGCCAATGCGATTAACAATTGAGTTTTGGATTGTGCTGCTCGATTATGCTCTATCATCGTTGTTAGTATTCTGTGTTATTTCTGTTTCTCACTTCTCTTTTCGTGTAGGTTTGAAGATTGTTTCAGAACTCATTCTTCTCCTTCAATTTCATGTATTTATTGGCAAAGCAATCTGCGTACTAGGTACGAATTTTTTCCTTCAACGGTTGGGATTTGAGATTTGTGAAAGTTTAATTTTTTCTACATATGCTCGTTTTTTGTGATATCCGACTGCTGTTAAATTGATGTGGGATGATTGGGTTTAATCCTCCTTTGTTCCGTGACTGTTTTTCTGATTTTTTTCCTCTGTTTTATGGTATTCATGTGATTATTCAGAAATTTCTAAGTGTCATCGATGCGTTGAATCTAAACACTAGTCGAGATGTTGTGTGTAATTTTCATTGTCGTTGATGCATTGTGGTGTCAAATCTTTATATTTTCATTGTCGCCGATGCATTTGTTCCTTTCTATATTTTCTGTTATTCTTTTCATTATTCAAAAATTTTCATTGCCATTGATGCATATCTGTTTCAAATCCTCCGTAATCGATGCATATCATTGTTAAAGTTAGTTGAAGAAAACTACGAGGTTGCATCAGAAGCTTATTCACAATATACTCATATTGTTGGTTTCTAGTTTCGAATAAAAAGTGGGTGGTTGTCTTTCCTATTTTTATTTTTCATCGTCCTTTTCACTGTTTAAAAGGTTCCCCTTCGTCAGGGAATAGCGGGTAGGAAGGAAGAAGAATACAGAAGGGTGGTTAAGAGGTTCCTTATAGATATACTAAAATATGTATCCCCGTTCTTTATCCTGGTGTCAAGCTTCTTGTATCACTTTTATCTTGGTAAGAAAGTTTGATGAGCATTTTTTGCATGAACTATTGTCAACAAGTTGTTAAAAGTGAAATTTATGTACGTTTCTACATTAAATAAACATGTAATAAGTGATCTGAAGGAGCTATTTACACTTTGTATATCTTCTTTCACTATCATTCTTGTGTAGTATATGCCATGTATAAGCTTTTCAACTACATTTCCATGATAGAGATGCAAATTCCTACAGGAGATAATAATTTTTCCAACCATTCTTGGTATTGGCATTGTGAAAAGATGCTCAATCGTGCTGATTATTCCACTAAAAACTAAGAAGTAACTTCTCCTTTTTGTTTATTTTACACCATTTTATGGAATTTCCCGAGCAGGTGGGATCATATTCCTTGGTAACATTGCATCCTTGCAGTTTTAATGTTTAAGGAGAAATTTAAATTTCTAGGTTTAATTCCTTTACCTTGTCAATATGTAGTACCTGTAAACACTAGACATTGATAAGCTCAGTGAAGTTTTTGCCTTTTTTTCAATTCTGTAGTCTTATTCACTACCCAATATTCCTTCATTCACGTTCATGTAAACTACATCCAGATAGCAGTTGAATATTCTTTTGTGGTTAAGACTCTACACCTTTTAGATGATTGTGTTCTGCCTATGTGTATTTCCTTAAGTAATACAGAAGACTTCTGCCTGAGATGACTTTTTGAGCCATGGAATTACCTGCTAATAGGATGGTTATTTTATTTTAGCTACATTTTTCATTAATTCCACCTTTTTACTAATGCATTTTTAGCTCTTTCAGTAATTATAGAAAAGAAAAGACTACCTTGAACGTCATGGACAATCCTACAAATAAAAGATGGATGTATTGTGAAAGAGTTAGTAAAGAATATTTCGATGGAGTAGAGGATTTTTTAAATCATGCCTTTTCTGAAAACAAGATGGAGAAAATTTTGCATGTCCTTGTACGGAGTGTGTGCTTATCCATCAAGTAAATCGGGCTACAGCAAATGATCATCCTGTGGTTAATGGTATTATACCATCCTATGATACTTCATTTTGTCATGGTGATTCTCTAAAGGGATCAAACAATACTGAAGCAAATAATCGCAATCAGTCAACTCAAATGGGCGGTGATATGAGAGGAATAATACATGATGCGTTTGCAGGTGTTACACAGTTCATGGGTACCGACGTTAGTGAATTAGGTGGCGTAGAGAATAACTTACAAGAGAATAGTGCTCATCCATCTGGAAATCAATCGCATCCATAGGTGGATAAGTTTGAACGGCTCATGAAGGAGGCAAATGAAGACCTATATCCAGGATGTAAGAAATTTAGCAAAATATCCTTTTTGATGCATCTATGCCGTACAAAATGCATTTTCAAATGGTCAAATGAATCGTTTAATGATTTTCTTGGACTATTGAAGGATGCGCTGCCTGAAGGAGAAAAATTGCCTCCTTTTTTCTATGAGACCAAAAAGATAGTTGAAGGCTTGGGCTTAAAGTATGAGAAAATTCATGCTTGTCCCAATGATTGCATGCTTTTTAGGAAAGAGTTTGCTAATACGAATGTCAATATATGCAATGTTTGTGGAGAGTCTAGATGGAAAAATGATGCTAGAAAAATCCCAGCCAAGGTCCTAAGATATTTTCCTTTAAAACCAAGGCTACAAAGACTGCTTATGTCTTCTGAAACTTCTAAAGCAATGCGTTGGCATTAAGCCTGTCAACCGGTCCGGGTTGACCCGGGACCGAACCGGACCGGCCCGGTATAAACCGGGACCGGACCGGCCCGGTTCTGAAGGGATGGGCTGGGCTGGGTTGGGGGGGAGGGGTTAGAACGGTTAGGATTTTAGGATTAAGACCCGTGACCGGACCGGCCCGGTAAGCAAAACAGTGCTTGAACCGGTCGACCCGGACCGGGACCGGACCGGTACAACGGTCAAAAATTTAAAAAAAAAAATAAAAAATTTTCTGATCTTGTGGGCCCTACAAGACCGTTGGCAACGATCCAGAACCGTTGGCCAACGAGAGTATTTTCAGAAATGGCCACTTTTTTTTTTTTTTTGTATTTATTAACTTACATTATTAACCCTTCTTAAAATCTATAAATACCCTCCCCTCTTCTTCATTTCCTCACTCAAAATTATCAATCTCTCTCTCAATTCTCAAATTATCAATCACTCTCTTCTCTTCAATTTTCAAGAATTCATATTCTAATTTTATAATTTTATTGTCTTTGTTTTCCCGAATTTAATTTATTGTAATTTCTCATTCGGAAATCGGAATTCTAAGCTTGAAGTTCAAGTGTTCAACATTGAAATACTTGCTTGACGTTTGTTCGTGGTAACACCGGATTTGCGTAATCAAGTGCTCAATTTATTGTCGAATTCGGTGCACTCTCTCCAACTCTTTCTCTTATTTAATATTTTAATTGCATATTTGATTTTAGCTTATATTTTTATTTTTACAATATGTTTAATGCTGCTAAAAGAGCGTGTAGAAAAGTTACTGGTAGGGGTGGAAGTAAAAAAAGAGGTAGTCCTGTAGCTTCTGGTAGTAATAGTAATAATGACCCAATAACACATGTTTCTGAATCATCGCCTAATTTGCAAGATGTAGATATTGATTATGAACAATTACAAGAAGATTACGGAATAGAAGATAATGAAATTGGAATAGCAGATGAGATACCACCTACACCTAGTAGTGGAAATGTTGGTAGTATTGGAGTTGGAGTTGCTAGTGCAACAAGCGGTAGAAGACCACCAGTGGCTCCAACTTCTACTCGTAAAAAAAGAAGTCCTGTTTGGAAATTTTTTGATATAGTAGAAGGTACTGATAGAGTTAAGTGCAAACTTTGTAATGAAACGTTTAAACATTTGACCGGAGGTAATTTAGGGGGCACTGGGACACTTATTAGACATCTGTCGACTAACCATCCTATAGAATAGGGAGCTAATGGGGATGGAAGCCAAACAACAATTAACCCTACTACCGGAGGTCTCCTAAAATATGATAAAATGAGGGATCGAGAGGAATTAGCGAAAATGATTGCTTTGGGTTGTCTACCTTTTTCTTTTGCTTCTTCCTCTTATCTTATTATGTATATTCAAAGGATATACAATCCTTTGTTTAAAGGTATCCCTAGAAGTACTTGTAGAGCAGACATCTTTAGACTTCACGGCCAATATCAAACATACATACGTTATTTGTTTTAGTCACCTTCCTTCTAGAGTATGTCTAACTTCTGATATTGCCCATGCTGTTAATGGAAATGATTATTTAACAATTACATGTCATTGGATAGATGATAATACTTGTATGCAAAAACGTATTATTGCTTTTAAATATGATGAAGATCAGAGTCATACTGCTGCATTTATTAGTAGTACAATTATTGAAGTTGTTGAATTTTATAATCTAAACCAAAAAGTTTTGTGTATGTCTTTTGATAATGCTTCAAACAATAATGCTGCAGTTTCAATTTTAAAATTGAATTTGCAACCACCTCTTGATGATATTTTTCATGTTAGGTGTGCATGTCATGTTTACAATTTAATTGTTAAAAGTGGGCTCGATTTATTTTCAGTTGAGATTACTCAAGTTAGAAGAGCAGTTGGAGTTATTCAGGGAAATAATAGACAATCTAGAATAAGAGAATATAAGAATAAGTGTATGCAGTAAAATGTCTGATTGTCACCAATTAATGAATGCTTTATATACTTATATAGAGATTGGGCCCACTGAAAGCCCAAATTTGTATGATTCTATGAACCAGACATCTATATTATTATTATGCAACTCAATGTGATAATTCTCATGCTTCAACAAATGTAAATCTCGCTATGCAATGTAGCAGTTCTAATGTAGATGATGAAGAAGACATTGATAGTTTTAATATTTTTTCAACTTTTTCTAACACTCAAAGTAGTAGCAGGAATATTGATGAACTTCAATTTTACTTGCAGAAGCAAAAGGAGCCTCGCACCAAGGAATTCTCATCGTTAGGCTGGTGGCATGAAAATGCAAAGCAATTTCCCGTTCTTTTCGCTATGGCTCGGGATGTCCTGAATGTGCCAATTCCCACTGTTGCATCCGAGAGTGCATTTAGCCAAGCAAGACAACAACTCGGAGACACACGCCACTCATTGGGAAGCAATGCTTTGGAAGTTTTAGTATGTTTAAGAGATTGGATTAGATCGGAACGAAGAAATCAAGGAAAGGAAGATCTTGATAGCCCAGAAGACGAAGAACTTGGAGATATATTAACGCATGGAAACCCATCCGAATTTAACACGCCAGAAGAAGGTCAATCGGTTCATATTGATTACGATGAACTTGCTAGGGCAATGCAAAGAATTTGATGATTCGAATTACTACTAGTTTACTACTTGTTACAAAAGATGTAAAGTTTTTACTACTTAAGAATTTAAGATACATTTTAGTTTTTTGATTTGAATTTAAGAAATAAAGTAGCACTTGCAATAAGTGCAATTTTTTTCCCATCTTTTGTTGTGTTCATTCAATTATTACAAAGTATTAATATAACTTAATATTTATACATAATTCTAAAAAAAAAATACAAAATAACGAAACCCGGCCCGGCCCGGACCATTACAACCCGTAACCTGTACGGTTCAATCTAAGCCTGTCTCAACCCACCCCGGTGAAAACCGGTACTGTTTGTAACCGGCCCGGCCCGGACCGGTAACCGGACGGGTCGAAAAAAATCGACCCGGACCGGACCGGTGGAACCGGTTACAGGCTTAGTTGGCATCATGAAGAGAGTTCCAAAGATGGAGTCCTACGACATTATGCACATTCTAAAGCTTTGAAAAAGTTTGATAGTAGATATGCCGAATTTCCTGGAGACCCTCGCAATGTGCGCCTATGACTAGCTTCTAATGGGTTCAATCCATTTGGCATAATGCGAACTGTTCATAGTACATGGCGAGTGATTTTAATGCCATATAATCTTCTTCCATGGATGTGCATGAAACAAGAGTTCTTCATTCTGTCCTTCCTTATTCCTGGACCCAAAGCGCCTGGCAATAATATCGATGTATTTTTGGAACCTCTAATAGAAGAGTTAAATGAATTATGGGTTGTTGGGGTAGAAACATACTATGTCTCTACTAAGGAGATATTTAAAGTGCGAGCAGCTCTCATGTGGACTATAAATGACTTTCCTGCGTATGGTACTCTCTCTGGATGGTGCACTTATGGTCGGTTTGCATGCCCTTCTTGTAACATAATCACTCAATATAAAAGGATGAAACATGGCAGAAAGTTTTGTTATATAGGCATCGATGCTTCTTGAAGTCGGGACACAAATATCGGAATGATGCAAAATCATTTGATGGGACTAAAGAAAGAACACCCGCACCTTCTCCAGTATCAGGGTCAGTAGTGTTGAATCAAGTTAAAGATATAAAATTTACTTTCGGTCAGTCAAGTGAAGGGCTAAGTGGGGTGATGAAAAACACATGGAAAAAGAGAAGTATTTTTTTCGATCTTCCTTATTGTTAAAAAGTCTAAAGACAACTTAGAAGCTCGATTGGACTTGAAGGAGATGAAAATAAGACCAAGCTTATGGCCTCAATATCGAGCTAGTGGGAGAGCATATCTTCCTGCTACTTTTCTCACAATGTCTCAGCAGGAAAAGGAGTTATTTTATGAAGTACTACAATCCCAAGTTTCCAGATGGCTATGCATCTAATATTTCACGTTTCATTTGCAAACGAAAGTTATTTGGGCTAAAAACTCATGATTGTCATGTTATAATGCAAGAACTTCTTCCTCTTGCATTGCGGAGATCAATAGATAAAAGAGTAAGTTCATTTTGAATTGAACTATGCACATTCTTTCGTGTTTTGTGTAGCAAAGAGCTAAAAGTAGAAGAGTTAAACCTACTTGAAGAAACAATCCCTGAAACATTGTCTACTATGGAGAAACTCTTCCTCACGGGATTCTTTACTGTTATGATACACTTGGTTATTCACATGGCAACTGAGGCTAAACATGTGGGACCAGTACATTATCGTTGGACGTATCCAATTGGAAGGTATGTAGAATATCGCTGAATCTTTGTTATATGTCTTTAGTTGCTAAATACTCTAATATCAAACTAATAACATAACTTTGTTCCATAGGTATTTGGATACTTAAAAATCATATGTTCATAATCGTGCATGTCTTGAAGGTTCAATAGCAAAAGCATACATAGCAAATGAGTGTATGGCATTCTGTTCACGATATTTAAAGGGTGGAGATTCAAGGTCTTACTATTCAAGAAAATGGAATGATGAAATTGAGCATGAGACTAGTAAAGAAGAATCTCTTTTTCCTATTGTTGGGGAGTCGTACGGTAGAGTAGATGTATTTGAGTTGGATGACAAAACATGGTTGCAAGCACATCGGCATGTGCTTTTCAATTGTGAATCAGAAGTCGTTGAGAATTATAAAAAGTAAGTGCTATATCTATTATTTAATATACATATATATATATATATATATATATATATATATATACATATATATATATATATACATATATATATATATACATATATATATATTTATATATATATATATATATATATATATATATATATATATATATATATATATATATATATATATATATATATATATATACATATATGCGAGTTACATGTATCGGGAACATATTGCTGAAATTAAAAGAGCAAAACTTCTTCCTCTTGCATTGCGGAGATCAATAGATAAAAGAGTAAGTTCATTTTGAATTGAACTATGCACATTCTTTCGTGTTTTGTGTAGCAAAGAGCTAAAAGTAGAAGAGTTAAACCTACTTGAAGAAACAATCCCTGAAACATTGTCTACTATGGAGAAACTCTTCCTCACAGGATTCTTTACTGTTATGATACACTTGGTTATTCACATGGCAACTGAGGCTAAACATGTGGGACCAGTACATTATCGTTGGACGTATCCAATTGGAAGGTATGTAGAATATCGCTGAATCTTTGTTATATGTCGTTAGTTGCTAAATACTCTAATATCAAACTAATAACATAACTTTGTTCCATAGGTATTTGGATACTTAAAAATCATATGTTCATAATCGTGCATGTCCTGAAGGTTCAATAGCAAAAGCATACATAGCAAATGAGTGTATGGCATTCTCTTCACGATATTTAAAGGGTGGAGATTCAAGGTCTTACTATTCAAGAAAATGGAATGATGAAATTGAGCATGAGACTAGTAAAGAAGAATCTCTTTTTCCTATTGTTGGGGAGTCGTACGGTAGAGTAGATGTATTTGAGTTGGATGACAAAACATGGTTGCAAGCACATCGGCATGTGCTTTTCAATTGTGAATCAGAAGTCGTTGAGAATTATAAAAAGTAAGTGCTATATCTATTATTTAATATATATATATATATATATATATATATATATATATATATATATATATATATATATATATGTATATATATATGCATATATATACATATATATATATATATATATATATATATATATATATATATATATATATATATATATATATATATATACATACATATATATATATATATGTATATGTATATATATATATGTATATGTATATATATATATGTGTATATGTATATATATATCTGTATATGTATATATATATATGTATATGTATATATATATATGTATATGTATATATATATATGTATATGTATATATATATATATATATATATATATATATATATATATATATATATATATATATATATATATATATATATATATATATATACATACATATGTATATGTATATATATATATGTATATGTATATATATATATATGTGTATATGTATATATATATCTGTATATGTATATATATATATGTATATGTATATATATATATGTATATGTATATATATATGTATATGTATATATATATATATATATATATATATATATATATATATATATATATATATATATATATATATATATATGTATGTATATATATGTATATATATATATATATATACATATATATACATATATATATATATACATATATATACATATATATACATATATATACATATATATACATACATATATATATATATATATATATATATATATATATATATATATATATATATATATATATATATATATATATATATATATATATATATATATATATATATATATATATATATATATATATATATATATATATATACATATATGCGAGTTACATGTATCGGGAACATATTGCTGAAATTAAAAGAGCACATCGTAAGCGTCGTTTGACACAATATCAAATTGATCGTGTGCATTTCGATACATTTCATGAGTGGTTCAAGGAGCAAGTAAGTAGTACGAACAAGTCATTGTTTATGTTAAATTAGTATCCTTGTACAAATATCCACATTTATAGTTACATCTTTTATTTGGTTAGGTAAAGGAGTTGGAAGCCACATCTAAAGTTGTAGCACAAGAACCGAGCTACATTGCAAAAAGATTCAGCGCGTTCGATGGTAATAATGGGTATTAATTCCGAACAAAACAAAGTGAAGAGTTCAATGTGACACAAAATAGTGGTGTTATGGTCATTTCAAAGACTGAAAGTTATGCAAGTACAAGTGATAATGCTCCAAAATCTGCAAATATCACATATTATGGCAGATTGAATGATATTGTGGAGTTAAACTACTATGAGAAATTTAAGGTCATCTTATTTAAGTGTGATTGGGTTGATATAACCAAAGGTAGAGGAATTAAGGAAGATGACCTGGATTTTACACTTGTGAATTTCACACACCCGACAGACTCTGGCGATCGAAAACGTTATGGGCCCTTTATTTTTGCATAACAAGCTCAACAAGTAATATTTGTGCAAGATCCTCGAGACCATGAATGGTTTGTACCTAGATTAATTAAACCTTGAGACATTTTTAATATGGGAGAGGAAAATAGTGTGCAGTTTGAGTCATCAACGCAAAGTGATGCCACTGACTTGGCTCTTTTAGAAAATTCTTATGTTTTAGAAGATGAGGATAATGATTGGGTAAGAAGTGGTGTCAATGGGATAATAATTGATACAAATGTAGATTCTCAACCTTCTCCAAATGATGGTAAAGCTAATGTTGAGGAAGAAAATAACATAGAAAATGAATGTGATTCTGAATAAGATAGGTGGTACTTATAGAATATTTTTGTTGCAAGTGTTATATAATAAACTCTCAGGGTGATATTATTTTGCTTCTGAAATTTGAATATTGGATGCTTGAGTGAATTTATTATGATTTCTTCTACTTATATTTTTCTTATTCTATCCATTTAAATGTGATATTATAAGGTGGTACTATCACTTAATAATTATTTTCCTAGTGCATAAATAACTCTTATATCTAGAACAATATTTTTCGCAAGGCTTTGTTTGCCTTACCTGAGTTGTTGATATTTTTCACATATTGAGATTTGGATGATGCTTCCTCATGTTTTGCAAGTGGCCTGCTTATTTGTTGGAGTCAATCTAGGTCTAATATGGCGTAATGCAGCAAGATAGATTTTTTTCATTTTAGAGAAGGAACTATACGAACTAGAGGTCGCAACCGACTGGTAATTGAACAAGACGACGATGAAGATGTGCGACCTTATATTGAGCATTTGATGGATGTTCAAAACCATTCTGCAACCCAGCCTTATATTGAGCAGTTGATGGATAACAAAACTCTTCTGAAGACCAGGCACATGATGATCAATCCTATGATTTGAATAGTTCTGCTGGTGGTACTGAAGTTCAACGAAGTGATGATGAATCATGTGGCACTTCTCTCTGGAATCATTTTCAAATCTTAATTGTGTGAATATAATGGTTAATCTAACTATTTTATATAGTGTAATTAGCAACATTTGTACGAGACACGGATCGACACCCATTTAGGCTATCTTACAGATAGTCGCTATCATTAAAGGATTCTTTTTAGGTTTGAATAGGAACACATATAAGTGGTTACAACGGCAAAAACTAGAAAAGTCATAAAGCTTTGTGATTGAATGCGTCATTAATCAACAAGCAGAATTACAACCTGGATATATAAAGATCTAGAAAGCACGAAAGGAAAAAATAAAAGTACGTACACTATCATATACCATACACAAAAAGATGATCAACAAATTTCAATATTTTTAAAGAATATCCAGTGCTGAGACAACGGAAGGAAACATGTGTAAGACCTATTTACAGATTAATAAGAAAAATTTATTACCCACACCTGTAGAGAAGTAACCGTCCATGATAATTGACATTATCCTGTAAAAATAGGCTAAGAAAATTGTCCAAAGGCAGCGGGAAGTCTCTTAAAATTGTTACTTTTGTATAAGTTCGCAGTTTGTAGATAAGATTCTGCTGGTTGGTTTTGAAGCGATGTTGTAGTAGTACTCAAATTCAGTGAACCTTGTGTCATGAACTGTGTCTCGGATTTTGTTTCGTCGTTGTACAAGTCTTGATGTTGAGAAATTTGATGATCCTAGATTGTGTTAGAACCAAGTGAAAGTGGGCTTTGCAAATACTCAGACCATTTGATTTCTTTTTTCTCTGGTTTCCCACTACCATCTGCTGTTGTTGATCCCCATGCGAAAGCAGCAGCATTGTTATCAAAGAATGAATAGTTGCTTAGTAATTCAATGCTGTTACTGCTACCATTACTGTTGTTGCTGATAGTACAAGCTTCCCAATTCTGGAACTTGTTCATATTAAAACTACTCTCAGTAGGAGGAAGAGTAGTTAAAGAAGGCGACTTTATACGTGTCAAGGGGGATGTAGTGAGAATAGAATTCGACATGGGAGAAACGCTGCTACAATTGAACTGATCAGATACCATGTCATGAGCAGAATTCTTATTATTGAATAGAATATTGGTGTTGGGAGTATAATTATTCAAGTGCAAAAAGGAGAGATAATTGGCAAAATCAGGAGACTTGTAATTGGTGGTGAAGAATTCATGAGTTGGTGGGGCAATATTATTGGTTTCAATAAGTGGATAACGGTCCATAATTGTCATTGAATATGGCTTTGGCTTTTCTGTTGAAAACCCATTCTCATGAGCAGCCTCAACAAAATTGAGCTGATCATTATTTGAGCTTTCAGAAACTTTGTCAGTGTTCTTTGTATTACTATTTGCCGATGCTTTCTCTTCATTTTCAGCCTCAAAAAGTGGCTTGTGTGTATTTGGATCAATACCTCATTGCCTTAGCTTTTTCTTAATAGAAGAGTTCCACTAATTCTTAATTTAATTATCTGTTCTTCCTGGTAATCTAGTTGCAATTTGAGACCACCTGCGGTTATCAGAGTTATGCTCTGCAGCTTTTTCCTGATCACCAGTAGTTGGTTGAAGAAGATTCCCAACTCCACTCCCGATCTTATCACCCTTAGAACCACTTACCCTTTCTCTTACTACACTTGTTTGATCTCCAGCTGCATTAACTGTTGCCCTATCACAAGATTCTTTTTCAACCAGTGCAAAACCAGTATTCACAGCCTGCTGAACCAAATGCAGTTTCTCTGTTTCCTCTGTTATTTGAGCCTCTAAAATTATAGTCTTTGCACCTGGTGAGTTGCCATAGTTTATTGACCCATTACCTTCTTGTAACTGACCATTTGAGATTTGTTCAGCAGCAGCCAAACCTCCAGCTGCATCTACTCGATTCAAAGCTGTCTGTGAGTCAGGATTAGTTTCCAGAATTTTTGCATCATTAGTAGATGGTGTCATCAAATGATCGTATAACTATCAGATAATTATAGTGTTATTAAACATATTTAACCATATAAGTTTGTCATTTGATGAGCTTTGAATCTTCTATTCTAGGTAATTTGGAGCCAAGAAAGGTTCGTGGGCCTACTTTACTAAAAGATATTTGGAAACTTCCTCTGGGGAAGGTAGTTGATGTGACGTTTAATAATCGCAACTAAGCTATTGGGGAAAAAGGTCGAAATCTTGCTAGCTTTCTAGAAATCATTGCGAGAACTCCAGAACTAACACCGTTACATGTAGATGATTGGAGAATTTTTGACGAGGAAAAGAAGAAATTGGTGAATTTCGTGAGGGTATGGAGTAGTTATTATTATTTATTTGTTTGTTTGTATATTTATTAATATTAATATTATTATTATTATTATTATTATTATTATTATTATTATTATTATTATTATTATTATTATTATTATTATTATTATTATATGAATGGGTTCAATCTTTTATACATGATATTTGTTTTTTAGAAGAAGTTCTCTATCCCAAGACGAGGAGAAGCTTTTGTCCTAACGTCACTAGGAAGGAAATGGAAAGATTACAAGTATGAGTTAAAAGGTGAGTATTTGCGAAAATATAAGATTAAAGACCTTTTTGCTGAAAAATAGACCAAGTCGCATACCGAGGGATCAATGAAGTGGTCTTGTCGCTTATTGGCTTTCAGATAAAGCTAAGGTATTAATAAATCTTTAAAACACCTCAAGTTGATTATTTTCAGTGTTTTAATATTAGTGATGCTCAATTTTTATGTATAATTTATAAGATATCATTTAATATTTCAACGACAGAGGCGTTCCGAAGCAAATAAAAATAATAGGGCCAATCAAAAGATGCCGCACACAGGAGGATCCAAAAGTATTGCTACCTTGATGGATGAGCACGTAAACTTGTTCAATTTACTAACTATAATGTTTTAATTTTTTTCCACGTATATTTTTACATCAATTTTATTGTATTAGGCTGTAAATGGGATAGAGCCTACCTGAGCGCAAGTTTTCATATTAACTCATACAAAACGTAAGAATGGTAGACCACTGGATGATGATTCTGTCAAGGCAATTGTAAGATTTTTTTTTCTTTAGTTTCTTAATTGGGAAATAATTCGAAAAAAAACATAAAAGTGAATAAATGAATTCCAAATTTGATTTATGTATTTTATGACCAGGAAATGATAAATGAAGGACGAACAATAGTGAGAGCTCTACCGGCCAACCTCCTCGTGGTGCTGCTTGGGAAGGCGATGTGTATTCTCATGTGTTCGGAAATAACAAAAGTGGATATGTTCGTGGTTTAAGACTTGGTCCAACTTCTTCTGGTCTATGGGGTAGTAGATCTTCCTTAGAAAATATTATCATAGAGGATTCGTCTAATGAAGTTGTCCAAAGGTTAACACAAGAGATAACGGAGTTAAAGGATAAACATAATGAAGAAATGAATCTGATGAAACAAAATCAGGAAAAGATGCAATTAGAATTACTCGAAATGCGACAATTGATGCGCAAATATGCTTCCAATGAATCTCTGCCTCATAATATCAATGACAACTCAATTGAACAGGTAACTCAATTTTAGAAGTTATGTACATTATTAATGAAGTTTTAATCCTATAATAGTATTGTTATCTAGTGTGTTAATATTTATTAGGTCAATGCTGCCAATAGTCGCCAAGAACGAGTACTTACAAAGATCAAGGATACATAGTGTTGCTGAAAATACTTCAACGTCTCATGGTACTACTCATCTTTATCTTTCGGCAAGCTACTATTTAATTTTTCTATTATTTGATCAAACTTGCTAGCTTTCTATTGCTCAATATGCCTAGGAGATTAATCTTCATGTTTAGTACATTGAGAAAATTCTGTAGCCCAAAGATCTGTGTTCTCTTGCATGTCAATCACTTGTTTGTTACATGTGTTGTTATTTTAGAATTGGACTGTTTCCAATATAACAATAACCTTTGCTGCTATCTGCACCTTGGCTGCCTGTTTGTTTGGATCTATTCAATTTACTCTACTTATAGTGATAGTGATAACTATGTTAATTCAAGAAATCAACTATGTTAATTCTTGGAGCCTACGACAAATAAAATAAATACTAGCTGGAAATCAGGAATCTTAGAATATAAATGCTTTTTTGGATTGCTATGTTACTGTGAAGCTAACAATTCCGATAAGAACATGCCTGGCTTCAGTGCTATCTACAACAGAACCGTTTTCTTCAGGTGCGCTTTTTTACCTTTTCTCTGTTTTGAAACTGCGTAATTGGTCTGTTGGGAGACTTAGTGTGTTCTGCTACAATTGCTGCATAATTGACCAACCTTTTACTACTTTGGTCGTTTGAACATCCTGTGATTACTGTAGTTGTTACTCCTTTGGTCGTTCGAACTATGAGTTTGGTTTCCAATTAGTTCAGTCCCCAGCTTACTCATTATATTATTTCATCGAACACCCAAATTTTCAACAAATTCTAGGCTACCTTTTCCTCCTCGATCCTTGTTGGGCATTAGTACCACAGTTGTTTTTACATACCACTATCATGCAGAACTGTTGCATCAACTTCAGATCCCCAACAGTAGCTAGAGCCTCGAAAGAATTTGAGCTGGACCCAACATTGAAGTTAATTCCCCACTATTTCAATCCCAGAAATATGGGCAGCAGCTTTTTTATCAGAGATTTGCTCTGTATTTTTGTTTGTGTGCTGATTGTGCCTCATCCAATAAAAACTGGACTATATCGTGTGACTTTGCTGCATCTTCCAGCTGATTCTTTGCATTGCCTCAGTAGAAAATTGTAATTCTTCTAAGAATGTCACAAGGTCAATATTAGCTTCTTTTCCTCACTAATTTCCTTATTCCAAATAGCACGAAGAGGACTAGCGAAATAAAAAGAAACTCCCTCGTTCTCCAGTGATCAATAGTTAGTAGGCTCACCTGTTTTCGATCTTCCATTTACGAAGAAAAGTTGACTAGTACATTTATGGCTCCAACATAGGTTAACCCTCGAACTTTCAGATTCTTTCACATTTCTAACATAAAGTTTTGTTCTTTCCTGGTTCCCTGTATAATTATGTACAAACTAGCATATAACTGTACTTTCTCTAAGCATTGGTTCAGCTGGACCTGAAGTCCCAGCTTGAAGCTACCTACTACTGACTACCATTCTACTATACTCCTCGCATTCCACTTAGGCCATTTCTGGGTACCAATTCATTTGTTTCATTGTTCTCATTAGCCTAGGAAAGCAACTAGCCTCACATGGATTTCCTGAATGATCGATTTAATAATTTTGGGTTTTGCAGAACTCCCTTTCTGTGTTTTTCTTGAGACTGTTGAGGAAGGTATCGCCATGGTACCATCCATCAAGGTACTCATGTGTCATTCTATTCAACCAGTGGCGGATCTAGGAATTCAAGTTTGTGGGTGCTGAATTTTTTTTGTACATAAAATTAATGGGTGCTTTTGTAAATTTTTATACGTTTTCTCAAATTTTCTATATAACTATACATACTCTGCGTCGAGGTTAATGGGTGCTCGAGCACCCAAATTTTACATGTGGATCCGCCACTGTTAATTCAACATTAGTAAATTTTTGGTCAATCTATCAAGCAAAACAATACTCTTTCTTTCTGTCCCTCCACTGCCTGATTTTCTTACCCAATCTCTTTTTGAACTATTACATTTTACTGAAGACTGAAGCCAAGGATCATTGTTTAAAACTCAATCAACATGACCAAGCATGACAGATAATTGAGCTAGAAATAATGACCAGCTGATTCAAAATTGTCATCATTTTTATTTAAACCAGAAAGCTTGAATATTTTTTTTGGGTCAGTAACTAGTTAAAATATATATATTTGTATTTGAAATGAGATGTGTGAAGTTTAAGATAAAAGGATCACGACGAGGACTTGGAAGTGTTATGAAACCATGTCAAATCACCACATTTGGTGTTGTTCTGTAGTAATTCATCTGATAGAAAACTCCAGATTCTAACATAAGAATTATAGAATTGCAGATATCTAGAGTTGTAGTAATTTCAGAATTTTATCGACTTAAAGAACACAACCAAAGTGCTTGAGATGGACTTAAAACATTTTCTGCACCAATAAGGTGGCTTTTGATTGTCTCAAGAGATTTAATGCTCAAGAGCTTTTACATTTCGTGACTGGTTTTGAAATTCTGATCTGTTATGCGCTAACATCATTCTGATATGTTATGGCTTTTGATTTTCTTAAGGGATTTAACGTTCAAGAGTTTTTACCTTTAACGGCCACAAACAATTGCCGTAAAAGCAGATGAGTTTTAGCGGCAATAAATCATACCCCTTACCAGCCTTTGGCAGAAATGCCGCTAAAGGCTTTACCGACCCCGACATCATCGGCTAGAGATCAATTGCCGGTAAATGCTTTAGCGGCAATTGTTATTTCCGCCAATGATGTTTTTTATTACCGCCAAAAATCTTTTTGGTAGTAGTGTGTACATTATCCTAGTCCCATAAATTACAGTATTCTCCCTTATCGGGACTTTTTATTCAATCGAGTATTGTCTTCTTCTAGCCGAGATATATATATATATATATATATATATATATATATATAGATATATATATATATATATATATATATATATATAAGCGACCCCAGTATGGCTGAGATATAGAGCCTAGTATGGTCGAGCGCCTATGAGCGAGCCTACTATGGCGGAGCAGTTGTATGTTCTGGGCGTTATTGGACATTTATTTACTTACTATATTGAGAGAGTTGAGTCAGTACCAGTAGCTAAGTATATATCCAGATCATCTTTGACTTTTAGTTACTTTGAGTTATTAGATTATCAGTTCAGTTTCAGCTTTCAGTTATTACATTTCCTTACATACTCGGTACATTATTTCGTACTAACGTCCCCTTTTCTGGTGACGCTGCATTTCATGCGTGCAAGCGTTGCGTGTATTATCAGTTCAGTTTCTGCTTTCAGTTATTACATTTCCTTACATACTCGGTACATTATTTCGTACTAACGTCCCCTTTTCTGGTGACGCTGCATTTCATGCGTGCAAGCGTTGCGTGTAGTTTTATCGGCAAGCTCCACGTCCTTCAGAGTTACCGGGTCTAGTGTTTTGTGCATATCTAGTGTGTGTGTGTATATATATATATATCTATATATATATATATACATATGTATACATATATATGTTCTGGGTAGGTCGGGGCCCTGTTCTGATCACAGTACATACATCAGTAGAGGCTTGTAGAAATATCTTGTCAGTTAGTGCAGTATGTTAGGCTTGTAGTCCTTGTATGTATATTTTGTTTGTTTGTGAGCTGTACTAGTTATGACGGCCTTGTTGGCCCAACTTTATATTGATGTTTAGTCAGCATTATTTTCCGTTCAATTTTATATTTTGCATCGCAAATCATCTTGCAATGTGGCCCCATGGCCAAAGTATGAAATTATATGTTCAGAGTCCCTTAGTCGCAAGTTGGTATACAAGGATAGGTGAGGCATCGGATGCCAGTCTCGGCCCTAGGTTCAGAGAGTGATAAACTTGGTATCAGAGTAGTTTTGTTCTTGGGAGTCTACAATTAGTGCCTAGTAGGGTTTTGTTCATAGATGCGTTGTGCACCACATTATATAAGCAGGGGACTACAAGGCATTTAGGAGCTGGTTACCCTTCATTCAAATCTAAATCGTAATGTAGAACTGGGTTATAGGAAATTTGAGTTAAACTTACGTGTTGGCGTTTGCGTGCATAGATGACGGTGACTAGGAAGACTACAGCTAGCCGGAGGAGAGATACAACAGTAGGTGAGGGGACCAGTAGGGTACCCCCAGTAGATGGGTCCCAATCTAAGGCCCAGTGAGAGATCCCTACTCAGTCATTACTGGCCCCTTCACCACCTGAGGAGATTCCTATGGAGACCGCACATCCAGTTCTCCCTTCACTTCCATCAGACCAGGGCTTGAGGAGTGCGGTGCATTTGTTGACACAGTTGGTAGCTACCCAGCAACAGTCTAGGGTATCAGCTAGTGTAGGATCTTCTGTGGTGTCTTGGAGTTCAAGGTTCTTAGAGTTTATTGTTTTGAGTGCCCCAGAGTTCACGGGGACATATTAGAGG
Source organism: Nicotiana benthamiana (assembly GCA_034376525.1). Taxonomy (NCBI): domain Eukaryota; kingdom Viridiplantae; phylum Streptophyta; class Magnoliopsida; order Solanales; family Solanaceae; genus Nicotiana; species Nicotiana benthamiana. The sequence goes on from CM067328.1 coordinate 47,711,751, forward strand.
GAAGACCCGTAAGATTTCATATATCAGCTTCACAGGATCTTTTGGGTTATGCATGCCATAGATAAAAAGGCAGTTCAGTTAGCAGCCTTTTGACTGTAAGATATTCATCCTTTAGTACGAGGGATGGGAGAGGTTCAGGGGACGTGATGCACCTCTAGTTATTTAGGAGAATTTTTCAAATGCCTTCCTTGACCAGTACTTACCACGGAAGATTCGATAGGCTCGAGTCGATCAGTTTCTACCCCTCAAGCATGGCAATATAAGTGTTTGAGAGAATAGTCTCCCTTTTGACTCATTGTTCAGATATGTACCGCCCTTAGTTGCTACTATGTGGGACAGCATCCTAAGGTTTATAGTTGGGTTGTCACCAAAGTTGACCGATGCATGTGCCACTAATACATTGCAAGATAGCATGCATATCTCCCGGGTTCAGTCATTCACCCAGAATATAGAAAAGAGGTAGGCGTTAGCAGCAAGGTATAGAGATGACTAAGTCAGGGTAGCGTAAAAGGATAAGATTTGCCAGGTTTTAAGAGTAGTCTCATGGTAGATATAGGCTACAGTACTTTGAACGGCCACCTAGGCCTCCGCCACCTCAGCTACAGGGTTACAAGTATGACTGCTATACTCAGTCAAGACTAGGTGAGAGCTCATAGGAGTCGTGTTTGTAGCGATAGCGAGGTTCAGGGCATACATGGTCATTTCCTTCATAGTGTGACATCTGTGGTAGAGGACATTTTGTCTAATGCCGAGCCGGTTCTAATGCTTGTTATACATGGGGACGTCGGGGCCATGTGATGTGAGATTTCCCAAATAGAGATTCTAGGGGTATGGAACAACCAGCGAGTTCAATAACAGGATCATCAATGTCCGTGCATCCTTCAGGGAGCGAGTCTTAGTCTTCGGCCGATAGAGGTCAAGGCAGAGGTAGATGTTCCACTTCATGTAGTAGACAGAATTGTAGTTATGCTTTAGCAGGTCGACAGGACCAGGAGACTTCACCAGACATTGTGACAAGTATGTTGACCATTTGCTCTCACGATGCTTATGCCTAAATAGAGCCATGATCTACTTTATTGTGTATTACCCTATTTGTCGCGGGAAGTTTGGTATAGTGCCTAAAATACTAAGTGATCCTTTTGTGGTATCTACACTAGTCAGAGAATCAATTATTACTAGACGGGCTTATCGAGGTTATACAGTGACAGTTTGTAGTCGTTATACCATAGTCGACCTAGTTAAGCTACAGATGTTGGATTTTGATGATATTATAGGCACGGACTAGTTAGCAGCTTGCTTTTCCATAGTTGATTGTCGAGAAATGACAACTAGATTTCATTTTCCGGGTGAGCCAGTCCTTGAATGGGTAGGTAATATAGTGATACTAGAGGTAGGTTTATTTCCTATTTGAAGGCAAAGAAAATGATCGCAAAAGCATGAATTTATCATATTATGCGAGTTAGAGATGCAGATGCTGAGATACCTACACTTCAGTCTATTCCCGTATGCAGATGTGTTTCCAGATGAGCTTTCAAGTATTCCTCCAAAACGAGAGATTGATTTTAGCATCGATTTTCTTCCAGGAATTCAACCAATATTCATCCATCCATATATAATGGCACCTGCCAAATTGAAGGAGTTAAAGGAGAAGTTAAAGATTTGATGGAGAAAGGTTTCATCAGGCACAGTACCTCACCTTAGGGTGCACTGGTACTGTTTGTACGGAAAAAGATGGCTCGCTGAGGATGTGTATCGATTATAAGAAGCTGAACAAGGTAACTATTAATAATAAGTATGCACTTCCAAGGATAGATGACTTGTTGATCAGTTGTAGGGTGCTAGATGCTTTTCAAACATAGATTTGAGGTCGGGTTACCACCAGGTCAGAGTTCCGGAGAAAGATATTCCCAAGACAGTCTTCAGGACCTGATATGGCCACTTCGAGTTCCTCGTCATGTCCTTCGAGTTAACGAGTGCACCTTCCATATTTATGGACTTTATGAATATCCAATTCGGACCATTTTTAGATCTATTCGTGATAGTATTTATTGATGATATTTCGGTTTATTCATGTTCATATGATGAGCATGCATACCACATGCGAGTGGTACTCCAAACCCTCTGTGATAGTAAATTGGATGCTAAATGTTTTAATTATGAGTTCTGGTTAAAGTCTGTTGCATCAATGGGGCACATTGTATCTGATGGAGGTATAAAGGTAGACACTCAGAAGATTGAATCTATGAAATCCTGGCTTAGACCTATCACTCCGACAAAGGTTCGTAGCTTTCTAGGCTTAGCAGGGTACTACCATAGGTTCATAGAGAGTTTTTCTTCCCTTTCAGTACCATTGACGAAGTTAACGCAGAAAGAAACTAAGTTTCAGTGGATGAAGTCTTGCTAGCAGAGTTTCCAAGAGCTTAAGAACAGGTTGACCTCAGTGCCAGTTCTAACACTTCCAGAGGGTTCAAATGGTTATTTCATGTAATATGATGCCTCAGGTGTAGGGTTAGGATGTTTCATGATGCAACATGGGAAGGTAATTGTGTATGCTTCAAGGTAGTTAAGCAAGCTTGAGCGAAATTATCCAACCCATGACCTCGAGTTAGATGCAGTTGTCCATGCACTTAAGATATGGCGGAATTATTTATATGGTATTTATGTTAATATATTCACATATCATAAAATCCTGCAATATAGCTTCAAGCAAAAAGAGTTGAATTCGCAGCAGGGGCGAGGTCTTGAGTTATTGAAAGATTACGATGTTAACATTCTCTACCATCCAGGGAAATCTAATGTTGTAGCAGATGCCATAAGTCGCTTATCTATGGGTATCTTAGCACATGTAGAGGCCGAAAAAAGACAATTAACAATAGAGATTCATCAATTGGCTTATTTGGGGGTTCGGTTAGTAGACTCTAGCAATGATGGAGTTGTACTCCAAAATATAGCAAAATCATCTCTCATAGCTGAAATAAAGGAGAGGCGGTACGAGGACCTAGTTGGTTGAGTCGAAAGAGTGAGTTCCGCAGTAAAAGAAGCCATTGTTAGAGCTCAAGCGAGATGGTGTTATTAGATACAGTGGTTGTTTGTGTGTTCCAGATGTAGCAGGGCTACAATAGAGGATTATGTTAGAGGCAAATTATTCGTGGTACTCCATTCATCCTAGATCGACGAAGATATATCATGAGATTGTGGAAGCAACGACCCAGCAGGTCGGTTTGCCTCTTAGAACCCTGGTCCCTAAATTAAAACTTCCCGTGCTTTCTTTATCAAATTTATAACTTGCGGGGATAGTTGGTTCAGGAGTTGGAAGAGTTTCGAGTAAAAATATGTCCATTTGCTACTTTAACATTCTCTTAAAAGATCGAGTTTGACTTCTGTTAGCTTTATAGGAAAATGGATCTGAATTCATGATTTGATGGTCCCGGAGGGTCCGTGGAAAAATATGGGACCTGGGCGTATGCCCGGAATCGAATTCTGAGTTCCCTAGCCCGACTAATGAATTTTATTGGAAATTGTTAAATTGAGGTTTTAAAGAATTAAAGAAACTAAGTAATCATTGATTTCCTTGGTATCAGGCTTGGATTTTTGTTCCAAAGCTTAGTACAAGTCTAAAATATTAGTTAATACTTGCCCGTAAAATTTGGTATCAATCCGAGTAGTTTAAGGGCGTTTTGACCCGTTAGAAGAGAATTAAGAACTTGAAGTTCAATTGTTTTATTCATTTGGTTTTAGGGGTGATTCCTAGATTTCGCATTGTTTTGAGTTTTTCGAGGGTTCGAGTAGATCCGCTTCATGACTTCAGACTTGTTGGTATGTTCGGGCAGGGCTCAGGGGCCCCGAGCGTCAAATAAACGAGGTTCGAGTGAAGTAGGAAAGTTGGAGAATAGATGAAGGTTTGCTGCTTCTGTCATAACCGCATCTGCGGTTCTAGGACCGCAGAAGCGGGACCGCAGATGAAGTTAATCCATCGTAGAAGCGGCCAGTGGCCAGGCCAGGATAAACCGTAGGTACGGCTCGAACTCCACAAAAGTGGCTTCTCAAAAGTTGTCCCCTGATTGCAGATGCGGTCCAGCCATTTTTGCCCAATTTCGCAGATTTGGTCCTCCTTTCGCAAGTGTGGGACCACAGATGCAGTCCCCAGACCGCAGATGCAGAAATCGTTGGGTAGTTAGTTAGTTTAATTCGAACTCAAAGGCCATTTATTTCTTTACCACTCCACACGTGAGGGATTTGAGAGCTTCCAAAGAGAGGATTTCAATATAGCATTGTGAGGTAAGTAATTCCCACTCATTCTTAGTTTAAATACACGTACATTATGTAGGCTCAACACTAAAAAACTAGGTAAAATCAAAGGGTTAGAGCTAGACCTAGGGTTTCAATAAAACTAAGATTCAACCATCAAATTAGCTATGAAATGAACTAGAAATGATATATCGTTGATCCTTAGGTTGTAAAGAACAACTTTTTTCGAAAACTCTTAGAATCCGATTACGTGGCCTCGGGGTCGGAGTTTAGGAAATTTGTTTTAATGGTTGGGAAATTTCTTCAATTACTAGAATTCGATCTTTTGAGGTTATATTAACTAGTTCTTAATTCGTTTAACTAGCTTGGGATTGTTAGGTTTCTAATTAAGGACTTGGGCTCGCCTTTTGTAATTGGAAGTGCACTTTGGATTGAGGTGAGTCTCCCTTCTAACCTTGTAAGAGGGAATTGTCCCCATAGGTATAATAAATGAGGATATGTTACTAAATGCGGGGGCTACGTACGTATTTGGTGACGAGAGTCTGTGCGTAGCTACTATTATATTAATTGCTTGGGTAGTTTAGGACCCACATCATGCCTAATTTCGAATTTCCTTGTATTTAGATTGTCAACATGATCATATATGATATACTAGAGACTTGAGAAAAGTAAAAAGTGGACATATAAACTTGTTGGACTTTGTAATAGTTTCCTTGTATATAAATGAGCCTTTGTGTGCGTTCTTGACGTTTTCTTGATATTTATGGAGTGGGCCGATCGCCTCGGTGAAAATAGATGCATCCATGGTTCGTGTCGTTCGACCCTCGGCAGTGCATAATTTATTTTCTGTTGGAGTGGTCCGTCTACCTAGGCATGATTGCACATGATATATATGTGTTGATGTTTAGACATGACATGCCTACTTGCTAAGAAATTAAAAAGTGTAAATGGAAACTGAAATAAGGTCAAGAACCTGATTATTGCTTTCCTTTATAACCTGTTAAATATTGGAGACTTTCATGCTAAGCATAGCACATTAATATTATATTATCTTGACCCTAGTAAGTATCAAGTCGACCTCTCGTCTCTGGTTCTTCGATATTAGATGGATACTTACTATGTACATATGGTTTATGTACTCATACTCCACTTTTGTACTTAATTGTACACGGTCTGAGGCTATACATGTGGTTGCCAGTCTGGTGCGCGCCCCTGAGTTTGTGGTAGAGACTTCCACGGTGAGCTACTTCCTTCCTATGCCGCTCAGCACCCGGATGGAGTCTTCTTTACTTTTGTTGTCTTTCTTTATCTTAGACAGTAGGATAGAGATATTCTTTTACATTCTACTAGATGCCCGTAATTGTGTTACCAAGTTCTGGCACACACTTTAGTAGACTTATTTTTGGGTTGTATTATTATGCTACTTACATTATGTATCACTTTCAGCTTTGAATCCTATTGGAGTATTCATCTCACTTAAATTTGATAATATTAGCATAAGAAGTTAGAAATGTTTTCCGCCCTCGGCTTTCCCGGCAAATGGTGTTGGGCGCCTTTAGGACCTATTATGGAAATGGGTCATGACAACATTATATCAGAGCACAAGGTTCACGTATGTCTCACAAGTTATGGGAAAACCTAATAGAGTCTTGTAGATCGGTACGGAGAAGTCTGTATTTATCTTCGAGGTATTAGGAAAGAATACTCTTTATTCATTTCCTATTGTGAAGTGGTTAGTGTACTAAATTTCCCTCTTCTACTCTCTCATAGACGGTGAGGACTTGTACCGCCGACATTCCATACTCGGGAGGAGCTGCTCCCACCGTTGCTAGAGGTCAAGGTAGAGGTCGGGGAAGGGCACCAGCCCGTGGTAGGGGACGAGGGCATCCCAAATCCATTCTAGTTGCACCACCAGCAAGTCCTGTGATGGATCCCATTTTTGAGGAGCGAGGCGAGGTGCTCGCAGCTGAGCCTACCCAGAAGATTTCAAGATAGCATCGTGATTTCATGAGGTCATGGGCCACATGCTACAGTTCATGGACACTATGACTCAGGTTGGTTTATTTCTAACAGACCCAGCTAATTCATAGGTATGAGGGGGAGAACAAACCCCTACTGCCCAGGCTCCAGGCCATGCAGCTGAAGTATATCAGACTCCGGGTGCACTACCCGCAGATGGGGTTCAGCCAGTTATTGCAGTGGCAGCGCAGCCCAAGCTAGCTATGGACGGAGATCCGCAGAAGTTATTGGACAGATGGACTGGGCTTCACCCTCAAGTCTTTGGGGGTGAGCATCATGAGCACGCCCACGACTTCAATGACAGGTGCAGAGACAGACTGCACAACATGAGGATATTGGAGTCATATGGAGTTGAGTTCACTACTTTTCAGCTAGAGGGTAGAGCCCGTAGATGGTGGCAGTCTTACTCACTTGGAAGACCAGTAGGTTCTCCTCCCCTCACTTAGGTCAGTTCACTTAGTGATTCCTGGATCGATATATTCTACCCTTTGAGAAGGAAGAGCTGCGGTATCAGTTTGAGCATATAGAGTAGGGTCAGATGTCAGTGACCGATTATAAGGAATGGTTCTCTGAGTTGTCTCTCCATGCACTCATGATACTTCCCACAGAGGCAGAGAGAGTGTGGAGGTTAGTGGCAGGGTTACACCCTACTATCTGGTTGGGTATGGCTCGAGAGGTGGAGATGGGTACAGGGTATCAGCTAGCGGTTGAGATTGCTCGTAGGATTGATGGTTATTGTCAGAGGGGTAGAGAGCAGATGCAGCAGAATAAGAGGGCTAGATTCTCTGGAGAAATCAGAGGCACCCCAGCTATGGGTAGAGGTCCGTTTGGGAACGGTCAGCCCAGCAGGCCCCCAATTTAAGCACCACCACCTGCTCAGGGTGCTTTAGCGCTCTCCTATTTCAGTGCTACCAGAGAATTCTTACCGCCCGCCAGTTATTCAGGTTTCCTCCAGTGGGTATTCAGGTCCTCCGAATTCTTCCAGTTCTTATTTTAGTGTTATGCCGGAGAGTTCATACCACTCACCGACTATTTAGGCTTCTTCCGGTGGTTCTTCTGGTTTTTAGAGTCAACCCTCCGGACAGTAGGTCACTGCACTGTGTTGTTTTGAGTACGAAAACCCTCGTCACATGAGGAGATATTGCCCCATACTTCGGGGCAAGGCAGTGCAACAGGGACAGCAGCCCATGACTCCAACACCATCTCCCGGCCACCTAGAGGTAGAGAGCAGGCTGGTAGAGGTTGTCCTAGAGGTGGAGGCTAGACGGGGATGGGTCAGCTAGCTATTGCTCAGTCACGTGGAGGCTAGCCTGCCGGTGCTCTAGCTAGATTCTATGCTCTTCTGTCCAGGCCAGATGCATTGGCCTCAGATGCCGTCAACACAGATATTATTTCCATTTGTGGTAGGGATGCTTCAGAATTATTTAATCCGGGGTCTATTAATTTATATGTATCATCTATGTTTGCTCATTTCCTAGTTATCTCTCCTAAGCCTTTGGGCACTCGTGTTCATGTGTCTACTCCTGTGGGTGATTCTGTGGTTGTGGATCAGATCTACCAATGTTGTGTGGTCACCTTCTATGGTTTCAAGACTAGAGCAGATCTTTTGTTGCTTGATATGATCAATTTTGAGGTCATCCTGGGCATGGATTGGTTATCTCTATATCACGCCGTTCTTGATTCCATGCCAAGACAGTTTCACTAGTGATGCCAGGATTGCCAAGATTAGAGTGGAAGGTTCCAAAGTTGATACGCCTAGCAGGGTGATTTTCTTCCTGAAGGCTCAACGCATGGTCGGGCAAGGGTGTTTGTCTTATTTAGCTTATGTTCGGGACACCACTGTAGAGTCTCCAATGATTGATTCAGTGCGAGTAGTCCGAGATTTACTGATATTTTTCCTTCTGATCTTCATAGCATGTATCCGGATCATTATACTTATTTTTGTATTGATTTGGCTCCAGGCAATCAGCCTATATCTATTCTATCGTACGTATGGCTCCTAAGAAGTTGAAGGAGCAGCTAGAGGAGTTGTTAGCAAAAGGGTTTGTTAGGCCCATTGTATCGCCTTGGGGCTTACCAATGTTATTCGTAAAGAAGAAGGATGGGCCTATACGAATGTGCATTAATGACCGCCAGATGAACAAAGTCACATCAAGAACAAGTATCAGTTGCCTCGTATTAATGATTTGTTTGAAAACCTGCAGGGTGCTTGGGTGTTCTTGAAGATTGACTTGAGGTCAGGATATCATCACCTAAATATTCAGTACTCGGATGTTCTAAAGACTACATTCAGGACTAGATATGGCCACTATGAGTTGCTGGTGATGTCCTTCGACTTGACTAATGCCCCAGCGACATTTATGGATTTGGTGAGCAGGGTGTTCAGGCCTTATATTGTTCCCTTTGTTATTGTCTTCATTGATGACATCTTGATATACTCACGTAGCCTGGGGGAGCAGCATTTGAGAGTAGTGCTTAAGACCTTGCGAGAGAAGAAGCTATATGCTAAGTTCTCTAAGTGTGAGTTTTGGATATAGTTAGTGGCATTCTTGGGGCTTGTTATGTCGTGAGAGAGTATTAAGGGGGATCCCAAGAAGATTGAGGTAGTTCAGAGTTGGCCACGTCCTGCTTCAGTGACTGAGATCAGGAGTTTCCTGGGATTGGCAGGTTATTACTGGCAATTTTTGCAGGGCTTTTTATCTATTGCATCACCTTTGACCAAATTGACCCAGAAGGGTGCTCCATTCCATTGGTAGGATCAATGTGAGGAGAGCTTCCATAAGCTCAAGACAGCTTTGACTACGGCACTAGTTCTTGTATTACCATCCGGTTCAGGGATGTACACGGTATATCGCGATGTTACACGCGTTGGCTTGGGATGTGTATTAATGCAGGAAAGGCGAGTTATTGCATATGCTTCACGTAAGCTAAAGGTTAATGAGAATAATTACCCTGTGCATGATCTAGAGTTGGCAGCAATTGTTCATGCTCTCGAGATATGGAGGCATTATTTGTATGGGGTTTCATATGAAGTTTATACCGATCATTGCAGCTTACAACACTTGTTCAAGCAGAGGGATCTTAATTTGAGGCAGTACAGGTGGCTTGAGTTACTAAAAGATTATGACATTATCATTCTTTATCATCCTGGCAAGGAAAATATGGTCGCGGATGCCTTGAGTAGAAAGGCGGAGAGTATGGGTAGTTTAGCATCTATTCCAGTAGAGGAGAGACCACTAGCTTTGGACATTCAGTCCTTGACTAACAGACTTGTGAGGTTGAACATTTCATAGTCCAGCCGCGTTCTATCATGTGTGGTTGCTCAGTCTTTATTTTTGGGATAGATTAAGACCCGCCAGTTCGATGATCCACATTTGGCGGTTCTCAGAGAGACGGTATTCCAGGGAGGTACCAAAGAGGTTTCTATTGGCGAGGATGGTGTGTTACGGCTTCATTACCGTCTATGTTCCTAATGTTGATGGTTTCAGGAATGTATTCTAGAAGAGGCCCACAGTTTGAGATATTCCATTCATTTGGGTGCCACAAAAATGTATCGTGACCTAATGTAGCATTATTGGTGGCGGAAAATGAAGAGAGACATCATGGAGTATGTAGCTACATGTTTGAATTGCCAGCAGGTCAAGTATCAACACCAGAGGCCGGGTGGCCTACTCCAGCATATGCCTATTCTGGAGTGAAAGTGGGAGCGCATCAGCATGGATTTCGTAGTGGGGTTGATGCGGACTTTGCAAAAGGTTGTTCAGTGTGGGTCATTGTGGATAGGTTTACCAAGTTGGCTCACTTCATTCTAGTGGCGACTACCTATACAGTGGAGAGGTATGCTCGAATTTATATTCGGGAGAGAGTCTGATTGGATGGTGTGCCGATTTCCATCATATCAGACAGAGGACCTTAGTTCACTTCCCATTTCTGTAGAGCCATTCAGAGTTAGTTGGGGACCCGTGTCGAGCTTAGAATAATATTCCATCCTCAGATTGACGGGAAGTCAGAGCGGATAGTTCAGATCTTAAGGGATATTCTTAGAGCATGTGCGATTGACTTTGGAGGGTAGTGGGATTAGTTCTTGCCTTTAGCAAAGTTTGCGCATAACAATAGCTATCAGTCTAGCATAGAGATGGCCCCATACGAGTCTCTATATGGTTGGCAATGTCGTTCTCCTATTGGGTTGTTTTAGCCTGGACAGGCTAAGTTACTTGGCAAAGATTTGGTATAGGATGCATTGGATAAGGTAAAGTTGATTCACGATAGGCTTTGCATAGCTCAGTCCAGACAGAAGAGCTAGGCGGATCAGAAGGCATGTGATGTATCATTTATGGTCAACGAGAAGTTTTTCTTGAAAGTCTCGCCCATGAAGGGCATTATGAGGTTAGGTAATAAGGGCAAGTTGAGCCCAAGGTTTATTGGCCCATTTGAGGTATTGAGACGAGTTGGGGAGATTGCCTATGAGATTGCTTTACCCCTTACTTTATCAGGAGTTCATCCACATTTTTCATGTTTCGATGCTTCGGAAGTATCATGCCGGCCTGTCCCACATGTTGGACTTCAGTACTATTCAGTTAGATTAGAGTTTGGGCTTTGACGAGGAGCTAGTTTCCATTGTTGATAGGCATGATCGCCAGTTGAGGTTCAAGAGGATTTCTGTGGTGAGAGTACAGTGGAGGGGCTGACCAGTCGAGGAGTCAACCTGGGAGTCCGAAGAGGACATGCGGAGCAGCTATTCCCACTTATTCAGCACTCCATGTACTTTTCTATGTTCGTTCGAGGATGAGTGTTTGTTTAAGAGGTGGAGAATGTAATGACCTGAATGGTCGATTTGTATTTTAGAACCCCGTTCACTTAAATTAAACTTTCCACGCTTGCTTTAGTTAATTAACAACTTGGAGGGACGGTTGGTTCGGGAGTTAGAAGAGTTTCGAATAAAAATATGTCCTTTGTTTCTTTAAGATTCACTTAAAAGACCAAGTTTGACTTTGGTCAGCTTTTTTAGAAAACGGACCCGGATTCATGATTTGATAGTTCCGGAGGTTCCATGGAAAAATATGGGACCTAAGCATATTCACGGAATCGAATTCCGAGTTCCTTAGATCGAGTAATGAATTTTTATTGAATATTGTTAAATTAACGGTTTAAAGAATTAAAGAAACTAAGTAATCATTAATTTTCTAGGTATCGGGCTCGAATTTTGGTTCCGCAGCTTGGTACAGGTCCGAAATATCAGTTAATACTTTCCCGTAAAATTTGGTGTCTATCTGAATAGTTTAAGGGCATTTTGACCCGTTAAAAGAGAATTAAGAACTTGAAGTTCAATAGTTTGATTCATTTGGTTTTAGGGGTGATTCCTATATTTAGCGTTGTTTTTAGTGTTCCAAGGGTTCGAGAAAGTCTGCCTCGTGATTTCAAACATGTTGTTATGTTCGTGCAGGAGTCGGGGCCTCAAACATCAAACGAAGGAGGTTCGAGTGAAGTACAAAAGCTGGAGGATAGCTGAAGGTTTACTACTGTCATAACCGCATCTACGATTCTAGGACCGCAGAAGCGGGACCTCATATGTGGTCAATCTATCGCAGAAGCGGCCACTGGACAGGCTAGGAGAAACCGCAGGTGTGAGTCGAACGTCGCAGAAGCGGGCCCCCGATCACAGATGCGATCCAGCCATTTTTGCCAAGTTTCGCAGATGCGGTCCTCCTTTCGCAGATGTGGGACCGCAGATGCGGAAATCGCTGGGCAGTGAGTTCATTTAATTCGAACTCAAAGGCCATTTATTTCATTACCACTCCATACTTGGGCGATTTGGGAGCTTCCAAAGAGGGAATTTCAACGTAGCATTGTGAGATAAGTAATTTCCACTCATCCTTAGTATAAATACATGTAAATTAGGTAGGTTCAACACCAAAAAACTAGATAAAATCATATGGTTAGAGCTAGACCTAGGGTTTCAATAAAATAAAGATTTAACCATGAGATATGCTATAAAATGAACTAGAAATAATATATTGTTGATCCTTATGTTGTAGAGAACAACTTCTTTGAAAAATTCCTGAATTCGGCCACGTGGGCCTGAGGTCGGAATTTAGGAAATTTATGTTAATTGTTGGGAAAGTTCTTAAATAACTCGAATTTTATCTTGTGAGGTTATATTAACAAGTTTTTACTTCGTTTAACTGGCTTGGGATTGTTTGGCTTCGAATTAAGGACTTGGGCTCGTTCTTGGTAATTGGAAGTGCACTTTGGAGCGAAGTGAGTCTCCTTTCTAACCTTGTAAGAGGGAATTGTCACTATAGGTAAAATAAATAAGAATATGCTACTAAATGCGAGGGCTACGTACGTATTTGGTGACGAGAGATCATGCGTAGCTACTATGATATTAATTTATTGGGTAGTTAAGGACCCACATCATGCCTAATTTGGAATTTTCTTGTATTTAGATTGTCAACATGATCATTTGTGATATGCTAGGGACTTGAGAGAAATAAAAGGTGGACATATGAAGTTGTTGGAGTTTGAAAGAGTTTCCTTGTGCATAAATGAGCCTTTATTGCTTTCCTTTATAACCTGTTAAATATTGGAGACTTTCATGCTTAGCATAGCATATTAATATTACATTATCTTGACCCTAGTAAGTATCAAGTCGACCTCTCGCCTCTACTTCTTCGAGATTAGACGGGATAATTACTGGTTACATATTGTTTATGTACTTATACTACACTTCAATACTTAATTGCACAGTGTCTGAGGCTGATACATCTGGTTATCGGTCTGGTGCACACCCCTGAGATTATAGTAAAAACTTCCACGGTGAGTTGCTTCCTTCCTATGTTGCTCAGCAGCCGGATGGAATCTTCCTTTACTTTTGTTGTCTTTCCGTATCTCTGACAGTAGGATAGAGATATTCTTATGTGCATTCTACTAGACGCTCATACGTGTAACACCAGGTTCTGGCACACACATTAATAGAATTATTTTTGGGTTGTATTATTATGCTACTTACATCATCTATGTCTTTCAGCATTGAATCCAATTGGAGTATTCATCTCACTTAAATTTGATAATATTAACATAAGAAGTTAGAAATGTTTTCCGCACTTGGCGCCCGCAATATGTGTTGGGCACCTTCATGACATATTATGGAAATGGATCGTGACAAAGGTTGTATACTGGTGGAATAATATAAAAAAGAACATTGTTGAGTTTGTCACTTAGTGTCCTAGTTGCCAGCAGGTGAAGTTAGAGCACTAGAAGCCCGGAGGGCTAATGCAGACTATAGAGATCCCGATATGTAAATGGGAGGCAATAAACATGGAATTTGTCACAGGTTTACCTCGCTTTTATTGTAAGTTTGATTCAATATTGGTGATAGTTGATAAGCTCACAAAATCAGCTCATTTCCTACTTGTCAGATTTACATATACAGCAGAAGATTATGCAAAGTTATATATCAAGGAGATATGCGGCTACACGGAGTACCAGTATCTATTATATCTAATCATGGGGCCTAGTTTACAGCACATTTTTGGAGGTCATATTAGAGAGGACTAGGGAGTTAGGTGAATCGTTACACAACATTTTATCCACAGACTGATGGACAAGCCGAGCACACAATCCAGACGCTCAAGGATATGTTACGTGCGTGTGTGTTGGATTTTAAAAGATGTTGGGATGAACATCTACCTCTTATTGAGTTTGCATATAATAACAGTCACCACTCCAGTATCCAAATGGCTTCGTACGAGGCTTTGTATGGGCATAAGTGCATATCCCCTGTAGGGTGGTTTGATGTTGGAGAATCTGGGTTACATGGGCCAGACCTTGTGTAGCAAGCCATAGAGAAAGTAAATCTTATCAGGGAGCGACTGTTGATAGCTCAAAGTCATCAGAAGTAATAGTCTGACATTCGGCGATGAGGCTTAGATTTCGGGGTTAATGACATCCTATTCTTGAAGGTATCACCTATGAAGGGCGAGATGAGGTTTGGCAAGAAAGGAATGCTTAGCCCATGGTATATTGGACCATATATATTCATTCGAGAGTGGACCAGGTAGCATATGAGTTAGAATTTCCATAAAAGTTAGAGTCTGTCCATCCGGTTTTCCTCGTATCTATGCTATAGAAGTGCATTGGAGATCCTACCTGAGTGATACCCACAGATGATGTACAGATTATGGAGGACTTGTCATATGAGGAAATTCCAGTTACCATCCTAGACCGACAAATCCGTAAGAAACAAAATAAGGAGGTAGCCTCCGTGAAGGTTTTATGGAGAAGCAAGAATGTGGAAGATATGACGTGGGAATCAGAGGAAGAAATGAAGTCTAAATACCCCTACTATTTCAAACTAAAGATATGGCTCGAGGTGGGATACCTCAGCACAGCTCTACTCAGCCCAGTAGGTCATCAGGTAAGCTCTTATTTTGGACTTTTAGTATTTATAATGGACATTGTGCGAGGCCAAGTGTTGCTATTTATAGATATTGGCCATGTGTGGCACATATAATAGGTTTTCTGGATGCGTGCATCTCGGTTTTAGTCTAGTGTACGGAGGAGACTCTGGCAAAAATTTGAAAAGTATCTAAGAGTAAACATTCGAGGATGAATGTTTCTAAGGAGAAAGAATGTTACATCTCGCGTTTTCCAACGTTAAAGTTTCGTCTAAAGTTAATTGACATAGACTCGGGGTTAAGATTATCTTGAGATTTTATGCTATTTGTAACAAGTGATAAGTAAGTTTCTTGAAATATAAAGGGTAAATAAATCAAAGAAAATGGGTTTCGTTGAAGATTGTCGATTTAGGATAAAAGACGGTCCGAGCTACAATAACCGATATTTATGTACTAATGCCATACACGATACCCCATCATCATGTTAGTAAAATATATAAAGTATGTTAAAAGTGAGCAGTATTTTAAGTAATATGAGATAATTCTTAATTAAGTGGGTAATTAATTATTGTGTAACAAGATATTACCTAATTAACTGAGGAATTATGGGATAAAGATTAACCCCGCCCCCCCAAAAACATGGCAGCACCCCCATAATATTTAACTGACTCTTAAGTCTTCCATAAATGGAATATTATGAGAAATTAGGACGGATTAGTCAACAACTAAGTGGGCCACACCCATTAAAGACTTTCTTATAATTAGTAAAATATTACATGCCATCAAGTTTACTTCATGTTTCTGCAAGGTGAATTCATGTGTGCTTTACAAATCCAATTGAATCTCTTATGTAAAGAAAGTGTGTTCAGGAAGTAAATCAATTCCAAACCAAATAGCGTTGGTTGTTGATTTTGTAAAGCGTGAATCGCATATTCTAAGAGAATCAGTTTGGTTCAGATATGTTAAGGCTAAGCCCTTCCTTCATTTTGGCATGATATCGTAATTACATGAGTTTAATAACGAGCCATAAAGAGAAGTTCGTACTCTTGAACTTATGTACATTATCCTAATCTCATAAATTATGTATAAAAGTGTATGAGGACTTTATATCAATCAACTATTGACTTCTTTCGGTCAAGAGAGATGAGGTTCTATATATATATATATATAACGGCCCAAATCCGTGGGCATGACCGGTACTCAACCGGGTATTCCCAGTCGAGTGGACCTGGGTGCCTTTCCTATTTCCCACGTGTTACCCCACATTATTTAATGATAATTAACCAAAGATATTAAGTTTCTAGCGAAAGAACATATGTTTACTCTTTTATAACCACACATTATAATTAACAGGGAACACCTTTTATAAAACATATATATGATTAGCAAGGAACGTGGTACACAAGTTTACAACGCCCAAAACATACACTTTTATACATAAGTACTAGCCTACATACCACTGTCAATGGAATCTCTACGAGAATGATATTACAACACTTGCCGGCGACAAGGCCCCAGCTATACCTTTACCAAAAGATACAAACTCATAAATACAACAACATGAGTGGCGTAGGCCACACATGGCCCCAGAAGGAAAGGGGCTCACCAAACACGAATATTGCTAATAGAGAGGAGGAGGAGGAGCTACGAACGGTGGACTGGAGTGCCTGCCACGGATCCACCTACAATCATAACACAAATGTAGCTCCCCCGGCAAAAGGGATGTCAGTACATTTGAATTGTACTGGCATGTATGAACTAACCCTGTCCCAAGTAAACTCAAGCGAAATTGCATGAACAAGTATAGACCTGAAAAACAATAGTACAAGTACAACCAGAAAGCAACAACCAAACATTTCACAACAATGATTCACGTAGTCATACAAAGGGGCAATCAATGCCCCACAGGTTACAAACTCTCCTACTGTCTCCTATCACATTTTCACATTTATAATTTCATGATTCATATTCATATCAATAGTGATATTGGGTCACATTTCCACCCTTATTGCCTCGTCCACCCTTATTACCTCGGCCACCCTTATCACCCCAACCCACACCTTATTTTACCGTGTTGCGGCCCGCAACCCGACCCCGCCTGAAAGTTTTCAATTCACAACAACAAACGTCACAACAACAAGTACAAGAAATCAACCATGGCACTTTGTTAAAATAATTCCACAACAAGGGTATTAACATCCCACAACTTGCAACAATAATTTTCCTCATGTTCATCAAAGTTGATACACAATTTAGATCATCACAACAATTTTTCAACACTAACCACACACATTATTCCACAATATTTCCATTTCAAGTGTTCCACATTTTTTCCATTTCCACTATTCCACATTGTTTCCATTTTTTCATTGTTCCACATTGTTTCCATTCCCCCTATTCCACATTATTTCCGTTTCCGTTGTTCCAATACAAGTTCCACAAGATACTACCATAAAATTTATACAACACAAAAGCTTCACAATGATATTCGCATGAATATCAACTATCAACAATTTCACAACTAGCATAGGCGATTTCACGAGAAACACAGTTAGCCATACGTACCTGGAATTGAATATCCTCTTTAACCTCTACTCCAATTCATCAAGAAATCAAGAAGGATCAATCTAGTTCATGATTAATACATATACCATTATAATAGGAATTTACAATTTACTACCCAGTTCTCTTTTACAAGATTTTTGAGTTTTAAAGACATGCATGTGGATTTCTAACAAGAATTTCAAAATCAAAGTATGAAACTTCCTCCCCAAACCTGAGTTCGAAAATTAGGGGAAAAGGGTTAGGGATTTTACCTTGAAATCGGAGGGGAAGGCAGATGCTCAAGATTTTCCGGGCTTTGATGATTTTTGAAAGATCAATTGATGAAGAAATAGCTTTTTCTCTCTAGAACCCTCTCTTCCTCTCTCTTATTTTGTTCAGAAAATGGGTTAAAAATGAGAGATGGGGTGTTTTATTAAAAGATGGTTTGGGCTTAGAATATTAGAAAATAACTGAGCGAACACGATCTGCGACGCCTATCTGGGATCGCACAACTGACATGTGGCACGCAGAAATGGCTCAAGTTTCAAACCTCTCGGGTTGGGAGTGCGGTGTCTATGCGGTCCGCATTTGCATTCTGCGGTCGCAGAATGCACCGCAGAACTGACCTTTGAATTTCTTCAGAGACAAAATTATTTACGGGACCTTACACTCTCCTCCGCTTAAGATCATTCGTCCTCGAATGAGAACATTGGAAATTAACGAGTTGGAAAACATGATATGAAAGTTTGTACACCTTTTATTAACTTTCAACTTTGTATTAGAAAATTTCGCCAGAGTTTCCTCTGTAATATGGACATAACCACCTGTCAGAGAATCCCCAAAATACGTTCCTAAGAACCATTACACAACTTTCTACCTTTACAACAATTATAAAATGCAAAATTCTCATACTTGCACATATTCAACTCCTCGACACACTTCTAGCCATTTTGGCACACTACATGGAATCAAATTAAGCATTAATTATCTGCACTATCAAAACCGTTTACCTGACACATAAGTACGACACAGTTATTTATCTCAATACAAATCCTCCATGCAAGAACTAATCATTATACAATTAGAACACTTTGATACTCTCTATCCATGAAAAATTAATCATTGCCTCTTACATCACCTTATCATGAGAGCACAAAACCTTCATTACCAAAAAGGACTGCACATTGTTCAAATAATCACATCACATAAATTTTGTTAGCACAACTTGGAGAACTACCATAATAAGGCACTTGGAAAGAGAAGGGGTGACTCTTACACGTAATGGAACTTAACACTAGCTTCCCTAGGGACAAGATTCGCACGATCATTCCTAGCTTATTCAAATAGATAGGGGTATTTCGTCTTCATCTCATCTTCTGCTTCCCACGTGGCTTCCTCGACTTGTTGGTTTTGCCACAACACTTTGACTGAAGCAATATCCTTGTTCTGCAACTTTCGGACTTGACTATCCAAAATAGAAACCGGAATCTCTTTATACGACAACTCTTCTGTAACCTGGATGTCTTCAACTGGCATAATCTTAGACGGATCACTCATAACTTTCCTTAACATGGATACATGGAACACCGGGTGCACTAGGGACACTTCAGGGGGCAATTCCAACCTATACGCAACTTGACCGATCTTTCAAAGGACTTGATAAGGACCAACGTACCTAGGACTTAGTTTTCCTTTCTTCCCAAAGCGCATGACTCCTTTCATGGGGGACACTCTCAAGAATACCCAATCTCCCTCTTGGAACTTCAATTCTCTTCGACGCATATCCCCATAAGATTTCTGGCGACTCTGAGCAGTCTTCATCCTTTCCTGAATGACTCTTACCTTCTCCATGGCCTGATGCATGAGATCTGCCCTATTAGTTCCGCTTCACCAACTCCGAACCACCCAATCGGGGACCCACACCTTCTTCCGTACAATGCTTCAAACGGGGCCATCTGGATGCTAGCATAGAAGCTGTTGCTATAAGAAAACTCTATAAGAGGTAGGTGATCATCCCAATTACCCTTGAAATCCAAGTCACATGCCCGCAACATATCCTCGAGCGTCTGAATAGTCCACTCTGCCTGGCCATCGATCTGCGGATGAAAAGTTGTGCTAAGATTCACTTGATTACCCAAACCTTGCTGAAGTTTCCTCCAGAAGTTAGCTATATACTGAGCTCCTCGATCCAAGTTGATAGAAAGTGGCGTACCATGAAGCCTCACTATCTCCTTGATATACAATCGAGCATATTGTTCCGCAGTATCGGTGGACGTGACTGGCAAGAAGTGAGCTGATTTGGTGAGCCTATCCACAATTACCCAAATTGAGTCGAACTTGTACTGAGTATGTGGTAGTCTTGTCACGAAGTCCATATTGATCATTTCCCATTTCCAAATCGGTATTTCTATAAGCTGAGTCAACCCTCCCGGCCGCTGATGCTCGGCCTTCACTTGCTGGCAATTCGGACATTTAGAGACGAAGTCTGCTACACTCTTCTTCATACCACTCCACCAATAGGTATCCTTGAGATCGTGATACATCGTTTTGGAGCTCGGGTGCACTGAATACCTGGAATGATGAGCCTCTGCCATTATCCTCTCCCGAAGATTACCCATGTCTGGACACACATCCTGTCATGGTACCGTAGCACACCATCATCGCTGCCGAGCGAAAATGCAAAAAATATGTTGCTTAGAACTGCCTCCTTCAACTATGCCAATGAAAGATCGACAAACTGCCTTTCTTTAACCTCTGCCACGAGTGACGATACCGCTGTATTACGCACCATAAGTTCCTCTCATTCGGGGTCGAAATACAAACCCCAAGGCTGGCCAACTAATATATCTCTCGAGCTAAGAGCCTTTGATCCGCCCTCAAGTGAGCCAAACTACCCATGGATTTCTGACTGAGGGCGTCGGCCACCACGTTCGCTTTCCCTGGATGGTAAAAAATGTCCATATCATAATCCTTAAGCAATTCAAGCCACCGTTGTTGCCTCAAATTTAGCTCCTTCTTCTTGAACAAATACTGGAGACTCTTGTGATCTGAAAACACATTTACATGAACCCCATAAAGATAATGCCGCCAGATTTTCAAGGCGAATACAATTGCCACAAGCTCCAAATCATGCGTCGGATAATTCTTCTCGTGATTCTTGAGTTTCCTGGAAGCATATGCTATGACCTTTCTGTGGTGCATCAGAACACACCCTAAACCAACCCTGGAGGCATCACAATAAACCACAAATCCCTCAGTGCCCTCTGGCAAGGCCAACACTGGTGCCGAAGTCAACATTGTCTTCAGTTCTTGAAAACTTTTCTCACAAACATCTGACCACTGGAACTTTACTGGTTTCTGCGTCAATTTGGTCAATGGGGAGGCGAGGGTGGAGAATCCCTCTACTAACCTTCGATAATACCTTGCTAACCCCAAAAAGCTACGGATCCCTGTCAGGGTCGTGGGTCTAGGCCAATCCTTCAGCGCCGAAATCTTTTGGGGGTCCACCTGAATCCCCTCACTGGAAACAACTTGACCCAGAAAAGCGACAGACTCCAACCAAAATTCACATTTGAAAAACTTGGCATACAATTGGTGCTGATGAAGAGCCTGCAAAACCGCTCTGAGGTGATTGCCATGATCCTACCTGCTTCGCCAGTATACGAGGATGTCGTCAATGAAAAAAATTACGAAGGAGTCTAAGAATGACTTGAAGACCCGATTCATAAGATCCGTAAAAGGTGCCGGGCATTGGTTAGCCAAAAAGACATGACCAAAAATTCAAAGTGGCCATAACAAGTTCTGAAGGCGGTCTTAGGAATAGCCTACTCCTTGATCTTCAATTGGTGGTACCCGGACTGCAAATCAATTTTTGAGAAGAACCTTGCACCATGCAATTGATCGAACAAATCATCTATCTGAGGCAAAGGGTACTTATTCTTGATGGTGACTTTATTAAGTTGCCAATAATCAATACATATCCAAAGCGACCCATACTTCTTTCTGAAAAAAAGAAACGGAGCACCCCACAAAGACACACTTGGCCGGATAAGCCCCTTCTCCAATAGATCCTTCAACTGCTCTTTTAACTCCCACAACTCTGCCGGCGCCATTCTATATGGGGGAATAGATATTTGCTGGGTATCTGGCAATACATCAACCCCAAAATCGATCTCCGTATCTGGCGGGATCCATGGAAGCTCATTTGGAAATATCTCAAGGAACTCTTTCACAACTGGCACGGACTTGGGGGAAGGCACCTCTGGAGTAGTGTCTGCCACCCGGACTAAATGATAAATGCACCCTTTTCTGATTATCTTCGAAGCCTTGAGGTAGGAAACAAACTTACCCCTCGGCACAAAACCATTTCCCTTCCATTCAACAACCGGCTCATTAGGGAACTCGAGTCTCATGACTCTCATCCGACAATCAAGCTTAGCGAAGCACGAATAGAGCCAATCCATCCCCATGATTACATTAAAATCCACCATCCCAAGCTCATTAAGGTCGTCTGTGGTAACACGACCACCAACAATAACAACACAATTCCTATAGACCCGCGTGGCTGTAATGGAATCGCCCACCGGAGTCGATATAGAAAACATCTCAAGAAGCAGTTCGGGTTCAATCCCAAAATGCGAAGCAACAAATGGAGTGACATAGGACAGAGAAGACCCCGGATCAATTAGAGCATAGCAATCAATTGTATGAACAGATAAGATACCTGTGACAACAACTGGGGAAGCCTCGGCAATCTGATGGCCACTCAATGCATAAAACCTGTTGGGTCCTCCCATAACACGAGCTCCACCTCTGGCTGCGCCACGCCTTTCTGGTACTGGAGGGCGCACTGATGAAGTAGCAACTAATGAACTGGAGGGATGAGCATGGCCCCCACCCGTGCCCTGCCTAGGTTCACGGCAGTCTCGCTGCATATGACCTCTCACTCCACAACTGTAGCACACTAGAGCTTCCAAGTAACAAGCCTCTGTATGAAATCTCCCATACTTGGGGCATATACCCCTCTGCTGTCGAGGTCTCATCCCTGAATGACTGAACTGGCGGGACCTTCTGTTGCCTGAACCTGGCCCCGAAGGGCCACTCTACTGGGAAGGTGCACGGTTGGCGGTGCACTAACTGAGGGTTGAGCATAAGACTGAGAAGGTCTTGATAACCCTCTCCCTGGAGCTGACCTCCCTGAGTGACCTATAGATCGGGCCCTGATGCTACTCTCCTTGTCGGCCCGAATCTTCAACTTTCTGGACTCTGTGGCCTGAGAAAAACCCATGATCTCAAACCACTAACGCGCAACTCTCTTCAACATGTACGAATCCAATTCTACCCCTTCTATCTCTATAGCTTTCATTTCCCGAAGGGTCTTGTACATCTCATAAAGGAATTCTTGCGGATCGGCCTCTAGGTATGTACCTTAGAACTCTGGAGGGGACAATTACAAAAACTGATGAACTCTAGAGCTGGAGGAATCTCCCTGTCCACTGAAGGACACAGGGGCATCATGAGATCTCTGAGCCTGAGTGGCCACTAACTGGGTCAGCATACGGATAGCTCCCCTAAGGTCTCCATCAGAAATCCCGGGATCAGAAGCTGGAGCATTATCATGATTAGGAGCATTGGCAGGAGTGATAGTGGCACCCTCGGCCGCCGCTGGAACAAGATCTCTTGGGCTAGGAACAGATGGACCAGGCAAGTTCAGAACTGGGGGATCGCTCTTCCCCACGGCAGTCGGCAAATGATCCGCAGCCGCACTAGAATAGGCATTGGCCCCTAGGCCGAATCTAGCTTTATTCTTAGGTGCCATCACTGAAAATTTGAAATATAGCACGAATTAGACATAACATCACTTCACCGCACGAACTTGAAATATCAAAGAAGAGGATAGTTTTTCCTAAATGCCCGTGTAGCCCCCAACTTATAGATGTGGTCGACAACACACCGATAAGAATGGCTCTACTAGGCACGGCTCCGAGACATTTTAGGACTCCTTCAAAACCTATGGCTCAGATACCAAGTTTGTCACGCTCCAAATCCGTGGGCATGACCGGCACTCAACCGGGTATCCCCAGTCGAGTGAACCTGGATGCCTTTCCTATTTCCCACGCGTTAACCCACATTATTCAATGATAATTAACCAAAGATATTGCGTTGCTACCAAAAGAACCAATGTTTACTCTTTTAAAACCACACATTATGATTAACAGGGAACACCTTTTACAAAACATATATTTGATTGGCAAGGAACGTGGTACACAAGTTTACAGCGCCCAAAACATACACTTTTATACATAACTCCTGACCTACATACCACTGTCTACGGAGTCTCTACGAGAATGACAGTACAACACTAGCTGGTGACAAGGCCCCGGCTATACATTTACCAAAATATACAAACTCCAAAATACAACAACAAGAGTGACGTATGCCATACATGGCCCCAGAAGGAAAGGGGCTCACCAAACACGTATACTGCCGATAGAGAGGAGGATGAGGAGGAGCTACGAATGGTGGACTCGAGTTCCTGCGACGTATCCACCTACAATCGTAACACGAATGTAGCGCCCCCGGCAAAAGGGACGTCAGTACACTTGAATTGTACTGGCATGTATGAACTAACTTTGTCCCAAGTAAAATCAAGCCAAATTGCATGAACAGGTATAGAACTGAACAACAATAGTACAAGTTCAACCATGAAGCAACAACCAAACATTCCACAACAATGATTCACGTAGTCATAAAAAGGGCAATCAGTGCCCCACAGGGTACAAGCTCTCCTGATGTCTCCTTTCACATTTTCACATTTATCATTTCATGATTCATATTCATATCAATAATGATATTGCATCACATTTCTACCATTATTGCCTCGTCCACCCTTATTACCTCGACCACCCTTATCACCCCAACCAAAACCTTATTTCCTCGTGTTGCGGCGCGCAACTCGACCCTGCCTGACAGTTTTCAATTCACAACAACAAACAGCACAACAACAAGTATAAGAAATCAACCATGGAACTTTGTTAAAATAATTCCACAACAAGGGTATTAACATCCCACAGCTAGCAACAACAATTTTCCTCATGTTAATCAAAGTTGATACACAATTTACATCATCACAACAATTTTTCACAACTAACCACACACATTATTCCACAATATTTCCATTTCAAGTGTTCCACATTGTTTCCATTTCCATTATTCCACATTTTTCCATTGTTTCCATTCCCGCTATTCCACATTATTTTGTTTTCCGTTGTTCCAATTACAAGTTCCACAACATTCACCACAAGGTACT
Organism: Nicotiana benthamiana; assembly: GCA_034376525.1. NCBI lineage: Eukaryota > Viridiplantae > Streptophyta > Magnoliopsida > Solanales > Solanaceae > Nicotiana > Nicotiana benthamiana. The sequence continues at coordinate 47,736,267 of CM067328.1, forward strand.
ACCACACAATTTATACAACAGAAAAGCTTCACAATGATTTTCACATGAAAGTCAACTATCAACAATTTCACAACTAGCATAGGCGATTTCACAAGGATCACAGTTAGCCATACATACCTGGAATTGAATATCCTCTTTAACCTCTACTCCAATTCATCAAGCAATCACGAAGGATCAATCTTGTTCATGATTAGTACATAGACCTTTAGAATAGGAATTCACAATTTACTACCGAGTTCCCATATTACAAGTTTTTTGAGTTTTGAAGACATTCATGTGGATTTCTAACAAGAATTTCAAAATCAAAGTATGAAACTGCCTCCCCAAACCTGAGTTCAAAAATTAGGGGTAAAGGGTTAGGTATTTTACCTTGAAATCAGAGGGGAAGGCAGATGCTCAAGATTTTCCGAGCTTTGATTATTTTTGAAAGATCAATTAATGAAGAAATATCTTTCTCTCTCTAGAACCCTCTCTTCCTCTCTCTTATTTTGTTCAGAAAATGGGTTCAAAATGAGAGATGGGGTGTTTTGTTAAAAGAGGGGTCGGGCTTAGAATTTTAGAAAATAACTGAGCGAACACGATCTGCGACGCCTATCTGCGATTGCAGAACTGACATGCGGTCCGCATAATGGACCGCAGAAATGGCTCAAGTTTCAAACCTCTCAGCTTGGGAATACGGTGACTATGCGGTCAGCATTTGCGTTCTGCGGTCCCAGAATGCACTGCAGAACTGACCTTTGTATTTCTTCAGGGACAATATGCGATAACTCTGCGGCCCGCATATTTATTATGCGATCGCAGATTTGACCACAATTTAACCATCAAAATTTGGTTGCTTTCAGATTTATTCTACGGTAGGAATGCGATCTGCATAGATGATCTGCGACCGCATTCTGGATCGCATTTTGTAATTTTTCTGGAAGAGTTAATTCTTTCAATTTCTAATGGCTTAAATCACTACCAAGGGTCCGAACCGCGGCGATCGAAGAACTCTACACATTCATAACACATAATCAGAGTAAACACCACGGTTTACTAAGTTATGAGACAAAATTATTTACGGGACCTTACATTATGTATATATATATATGTGTGTGTGTGTGTGTGTGTGTATATATATATATATATGTATATATATATATATATATATATATATATATTACAATATTTTCACCACCATCGAGCTATAATCAATAGGTAGCCCCCTTTTGGGCAATCACAGATCAAATGGTAAGTTATATAAGAGTTTACTATGGTCGAGCACCTATGAGCGAGCCCAGCTTGGCCGAGATACAGAGTCTAGTATGGTCGAGCAACTATGAGCGAGAATAGTTACTCGTTACAAGCCTTATAGGACCGGACATTTATTTTACTTACTATATTGAGAGAGTTGAGTCACTATCAGTAGGTAAGTATATCTCCAAATCACCTTTGACTCCCAGTTACTTTGAGTTATTATATTACCAATTCAGTTTTAGCTTTCAGTTATTTTATTGCCTTACATAATTGGTACAGTATTTTGTACTAACGTCCCTTTTTTCTAGGAATGCTGCATTGTGTGTAGGTACAGACAGACAGACAGACAGACAGGTAGACCTCCTCAGTAGGTGTTTCCCGAGTTTGGTTTTATCGGTAAGCTCTACGTCCTTCGGAGTTTTCGGGTCTAGAGTTTTGTGTACATCTTGTGTATATATGTATATATGTCATGGGTAGGTTGGGGCCTAATCCGATCACAGTACATTCATCATAAGAGGCTTGCAAACATATCCTGTAAGTTAGTACAGTATGTTAGGCTTGTAGGCCTTGTATATATATTTTGTTGGTTTGACAGTTGCAATAGTTATGACGACCATGTCGTCCCAAAACTATTTTGATGTTTAGTTTCCATTTAGTTTTATATTTTGCATCACAAATTGTCATGAAATGTTACCCCATGGTCAAAGTATAACATTATATGTTCAGAGTCCCTTATCGCAAGTTGGTATGAAGGATAGGTGAGGCACCGTGTGCCGGTCTCATACCCCAGGTTCGGAGCATGACACAATAGGTCATCTAGAGTACTAGAACCTAATTCTATGTTTCAAAGCATAAAATATCTTATTTTAGCCTTCTTCGATTTGCATGCACATTCCGTGTATTTTTTCGAAAAGTTTTGATGTTAAAAACTGATACAATTTGAAAGTTTTGCCTTAAAATCAGTTTGAGTTGACTTCAGTCAACGTTTTGAGAAAACAGACCTGGTTCCATATTTTTATGGTCCCGATGAGTCCGTATCATGATTTGGGACTTGGTCATATGCTCGAAAATTAATTCGGATGTCCCTACCTCGAGTTATCGCTTTTTGTTGAAATTTGATAGTTTAAAGGCTTAATGGCTTTGAAAGTTTGACCAATGTTTGAATTTATTAATATCGGGTCTGTATTTTAATTTCGTAACCTAGTATAGGTCTGTTACTATATTTGTGGCTTGCTAGTCAAATTTGGCATTTGATGTAATTCGGATGTCTGGATATTAAAATAGTAGTTCAAGAGTTTTCTACAAAATATCATTTGATTTGGTGTCCAACTCGTAGTTCTAGGTGTTATTTTAGTGATTTTTGCGATCAAGTTCATATGATATTTTTTGGACTTATGTGCATGTATATTTTGGAGCCCGAGGCTCGAGTGAGTTTCGGACAGGCTAAAGAGTGGGTTTTGGACTTAGGAACGTGCTGGTGCATTTCAATTCTGGTGCAGGCCTCAGACATCGCATTTGCAACCTCTATTAGGTTCGCATTTGTGAGAAACACCTCACATTTGTGAAGCGTATCTGGGGCACCACAAGTTTGCATTTACGAACAAGACTTTTCATTTGCGAAGTGAGGCTGGAAGAGCCTCTTCGCATTTACGATCATTTTGGTCATATTTGCGGAAGGCCCGATGTTCGTAATTGTGATGAAAGCAGAAATAGGGAGATTTCTTAATTGAGACCATTTCTTCGCATTTGCGAGGTTCGCATTTGTGAACCCCATGTCACAACTGCGACATCTACGACTGGCCAAATAGCTGAAAACAGGATTTCCTCTCATTCTTCAAATTTTCAATATAAGAAAACCCTAGACGCAATTTTCCCAAGAACCCTTCTTCCCCAGTCCAATGGTAAGTGATTCTCACCTATTCTTTCAATCTTTTATTACATTTCATGATATTTCAATCTAAAATCTAGTATTTTCATGGTGAAAAGTGTGGGTTTTGGTAGAATTAGAGATTTTTGTAAAATTGGGATTTAGACCTCAAATTAAGGTCGGATTCCAAAATAAATTACATAACCGGGCTCGGGGGTGAATGGGTAATTAGATTTTAGTCCTAATTTTTGTGTTGGACCAAGCAAGCCCGGGAGTTAACTTTTGTTGACTTTTTCAATAATGACCTAAATCAAATCTTTTGCAATCATGGGTAGTTCCTAAGGCTTGATATGAATCGTTGAGTTTGTAATTTGCTAGATTCTATTAGTCTGGAGGCTTGTTTGAAAGGCTAAGTCGTGGTTGAGCTATGAGTTGATCCTTGGAGCGAGGTAAGTGTTGTGGATAACCTTAACTTGATGGGCCACATCCACCGGTGAGTGTTCGTGTTCATTGTACGCTTCTTGGGCCTGATAGTATTCCCAATGAAAAGGCATTAGGATTTTTTGGCCTATTTGCTACATGTTTAGACGTTGGGAACAACGTATATGTGAGGTGACGAATACTTGCGTTGTTGGTGGGTTAAAGCATGTGGGTGGGACTTGTTTTTGTAATTTATTGCCTACTTTGATCATGTTATCTATGCTTGGATTAGTTACTTATTAAATTGATCGTTCTTACCGTGTTTATGGGCTTTTGTGATAGTTGAATATTGTTTCTAAAGTTGAGATTGGCATTGTGGAACCATTGTTGACGTAAGGCTTGTTATTGTCTATTTTATCTCCCTGTTATTACTTGTTCATTGTTATATGGTAAGGGAGAGTGTCAATGCACGAATGATGATGCCGTGTTGTATGTGAGTGATAATGCACGAAGGGTGATTTCGTGCCATATTTTGAGACTTAATGCACCAAGGGTGATGTCCTGACGTGTCTATTGATCGATAATGAAAGTGAGAGTAAAAGCACGAAGGGTGATGTCGTGTTGTTATTATTGTTTCAGTGTGAAGTTGAGAGCAAAAGCACGAAAGGTGATGCCGTGCAGTTTTGTTCATTGTGGTTATCCGTTTTATTAGTTATAGGCATATTGACTGTTGTGGTTATCTTTTCGTACTATATTTTATCATATCGTGTACCCCCTTTTGCATATCCCCTCCCAAAAGAACATGTTTAGCCTTTATCTATTGTTATTTTGTATGTATATTCTTATCCGTATTGGTTATTTATGTGGGTGTCTTGTCATAGATTCGTCACTACTTTGTCGAGGTTACGTTCAACACTTACAGAGTACATGGAGTCGGTTGTACTCATACTACACTCTGCACTTCTTGTGTAGACCTTGGTACTGACCCCAGCTGTTCCTGAGGCATAGTAGCTTGGATTTTCTTATTGGAGACTCGAGGTAGATCTGATGGCTTTCGCATACCTTGAAGTCCCCTTCTATATCCCCTATTTACTGTTCTTTTCGTTCAAGATAGTTGTATTTATTTCAGACCCTAATTGTTTAGATCCTAGAAGATCGTTAATTATGACTCCAGATCCAGATTGTATTAGATATTAGGGTCTTTACGTTATTCCACATTCTGTTTCGCTTCTCTAATTTAGCTTATTTGATTTTGTTATTGAAATTGATTAAAAATTGGTTTATAAATCCTCTAACATTGACTTGTCAAGCAATTGAAATGTTAGGCACCATTATAGTCCAAAAGGTGGAAATTCTGAGTCGTGACAGTATGTTATTATAGATGTGTATGCGGCTAAAATTAGAGAGTTCAATTTTATGATCATTATGATATTCCATAGCCCGTCTTCAGAAGGCCCGAGACACAGCTCGAGGTTAGGCCCCGAGGGTTCCCTATGCTCGACCTTAGGCCAGTCCAGGTCGGTGGCCATCATGGATAAGCGGGAAATTCCCAAGGCGCATGGTTAGAACTAACCTGGTCACAAGAATAGTGAAAGTCCATACCGTGACATTAAATGGATGTACTAGGCGCATATCTTTATAATAAATTGACATGTACTATGTTGGGATTCCCCCTCTTATATAAAGGGGACCCTTATCATTTTATAAGACACAGAAGAACAAGAACATTCTCTGTTCTCTAACTTAAACATTCTTCATTGTCTTTCCTTGGATTTATCGCTTATATCTATTGTGTTTCATTGATTTTTCTGCATTTATTATTCATCATTGATCATAAAAAGCCATTATTAAGTCCCTTGGAAATGTTAGTGACTCATCGATCATCCCTAGTCAAGATCATTAGCTCGACCAAGAGGCCCATCTTAGGCCAATTAAATACCTTGATTCGCAGTCATTTGGTTTGAATAACAACACTTCCTCTTAATCTTACCTTACTTTCCTAGCTCATACTTAGCATATATTGCTTGACAACTAGCATTAAATAAATCATGTATTTTTAGAACCACAAAATCAAATTAAATTGTAATTACTATTTTCAAGGTAAATAGTTTGGCGCCCACCGTGGGGCTAAAATTAATAGTGATTGTTTTGGTGCTGGTTTACTTAAAACACAAGTTATTCTTCACAGTTTTTCTTGTCCAAGAATCATTGATTTCAATTCAAAATGTTGTTTACTTAAAACACAAGTTATTCTTCACACTTTTTCTTGTCCAAGAATCATTAATTTCAAGTCAAAATGTCTAAATCAGTGAATGCACCTGAAAACAACTGTCCTGAGGACCATGGAGAGAATTGTGTAGTTGTTCCAGGCATCAATGTACCACTATGAAACCCTAAGGACACACCAGAACCAATCCTTGTGGATAAGGGCTCACGCAACGCCAAACATGTCGATATAAGCTCTCACACAAATGGGAAGTACGCCAAAAACCCATAAAGAAGCTCACAAAACCCCAGCTTGGAAGGAAAGAGAGGTTACCCGTCACGTCATTTTTGAGATGATGCAGGCACAATAAATGGTGATTGCTCAACTGCAAAGCCACCAAAAAACTCCAAGCACAGCAGCACCGAACGGCCCCTCGAGCCGAACATGTACTGAAAATATCGAGCAACAATGGGTCAGCAACCGACCCTGCTTTTATGAAGATGCACGAGGATCTCACAAAGAGGATTGAATCGAGCGAAAAGAAGATAGAAGCTAATTACAAAAAGGTGGAGACCTACAATTCAAGGCTTGATCAGATCCCAGGCGCACCCCCGATTCCGAAGGGTGTAGATTCGAAGAAATTCGTATAAAAGCCCTTCCCATCGAGTGCTGCTCCAAAGCCTATCCCGAAGAAATTCTGAATTCCCAATCTCTCGAAGTAAAATGGAACCTCGGACCCCCAACGAGCACATCAAAGCTTAAACTTGTGCTGAAAAAGGAAATGACTTGGAGGACGACGAGATTGAAACCATCCTGTTAAAGAAATTCGAAGAAACACTTTCAAAAAGGGCCATGATGTGGTATCACAACCTATCCCCGAATTCGATAGACTCATTTTCCATGCTGGAAGATTCTTATGTAAAGGAACATGCCAATGCCATCAAGGTTGCTACAAGGAAATCCGATGTCTTCAAAATCAAGCAGGGAGAAAACGAGATGTTATGGGAGTTTGTATCTCGCTTTCAAATGGAGTAAATGGAATTACCACCAGTCTCCGATGACTGAGAACTGCAGGCCTTCACCCATGGTTTGAACAAACGAAGATTGATAGCTTCGAAGAAGCTAAAGCAGAACTTTGTTGAATATCCCGTCATGACTTGAGCGGATGTCCACAATCGGTATCAATCGATGATTAATGTCGAGGACGACCAACTAGGAGCCCCCTCGGGCTCAGTATATCCTAGAAATCTCCTAGACAAGGAATCAAAGCAAAACAAGGAAAGGTACCAACCGTACACTAAAGATCGACGAAATGCTCCAAGGCATAATATATCCCGGAATGACCGAAGGGCATATCGAGGTCAGAATCCTTGGGGAATCTGAGCAGAGCCAGATTTGACAGACACATAGGACCGACGGAGACACCCCAATTATTAAAAAAGGATCATGATTACGACTGTAACGGCAGCTTTTTCAATGGTCAATTAGGAGTCTAATCAAATTAGAATTCAGGTCTCTTTAGAGATTAGTGAGCGACGCTAGTTTTTAGGAAAAAATCCAGTTTTAGTTAGATTTCTGGGATAATGAAACTGGTTCAATGCTCAACGGATAGAATTTCTGAAAGTTTGGTGTAATTAGGACTTCTGGGCATGAATTGTAATTTTATCTTTCTAATGTGCAAAGTATAGTAACATACTTGAACTTTCTCATGAGCATATACTGATGAACCAGGTTCTTCAAGTAAAACTTTTCCTGGTCATGCCTCAAATGTCAGAATAGAAAAACTTTGTAAGAGATTAAAAATTCATATACACACATATCACATGAGTATACTAATTAAAGTATGAGAGTGAGTAATAATTAGTCTAGATATTTACATTGAACTAAGAACTCCTAACCAAAGAAAAAAATAATAATTTAAAAATAAAAAATTCATTGTGCATTCTGAACTGGACCTTTTTAGGTCATTTAAATCATCCCTAATTCCAACCTGTTCCTTTCAAAGTTTTCTCTACTCAGTGCTTCAGTGAAGATGTCAGCTATTTATCAGTAGCACAAAATTCTATGAAGATAAACCCTTTCTCATAGTTATCTCTTAAGAAGTGGTATCTAACATCTATGTGCTTGGTCCTTTTATGATGAATAGGGTTCTTTGTTAAAATTATAGCACTAGTATTATCACAAAATATTGGAATACATCCCACTTCAATTCCAAAATCTACCATCTGTTGTTTGATCCATAGCAACTGAGCACAAAAAGAGGCAGCGGCAACATATTCAGCTTCAGCAGTAGACAGGGCTACTGAATTTTGCTTTTTGGTAGCTCATGACACTAGACATGACCCCAGGAATGTGCCATATCTGAAGTATTCTTCCTGTACACGAAGAAACCTGCATAATCAGCATCAGCATATCCTACCAGATTAAAATTACTACCTTTGGGATACCAAAGACACAAATCAGTGGTGCCTTTCAGATATCTCAATATCCTCTTTACAGCAGTCAAGTGTGACTCCTTTGGATTTACCTGGAAACGAGCACAAAGCCCTACACTGAAAACAGTGTCAGGTTTGTTGGCAGTAAGATATAAATGTGAATCAATCATACCCCTATACAACTTTTGATTAACTGATGAACCAGGTTCATAAACATCTTTTTTAGTGTCAGTTTCAATAGGTGTATCTACTTCTTTGGAGTCCTCCATTTTAAAATTTTTGATTAGTTCTTTTATATACTTCTGCTGATGGATCATGGTCCCATCTGGACTTCGTTTGATCTTCAAGCCTAGGAAAAAATTTAGTTCACCCATCATACTCATTTCAAACTCACTTCCATTAACTTTGCAAAGTACTTACTCAACCTATCAGTAGTGGCCCCAAATATTATGTCCTCGACATATATTTGTACAACAAGGAGGTATTTACCTTTTTCTCTTAGGAACAAAGTGCTGTCAAATTTACCTCTTTTGTACTCATGCTTTAGTAGGAATTTTGATAGTCGTTCATACTAAGCTCTTGGGGCCTGTTTGAGCCTATATAAAGCCTTGTCTAGCTTGTATACATGCTCGAGACATTTCTTGATTTCATATCCTAGAGGTTATTTAACAAACACTTCTTCCTTGGGGTAGCCATTTAGGAAGGCACTTTTGACATCCATCTGATGGAGAGTTAATTCCATATGTGCTGCAAAGGCAATGAGGAGTCTGATTGCCTCTAGTCTTGCAACTGGAGCAAAGGTCTCATCATAATCAATTCCTTTCTCTTAGTTGTAGCCCTGAACCACCAGCTTTGCCTTGTTTCTTGTAACAGTTCCATCTTCATCAATTTTGTTCCTGAAGACCCATTTGGTGCCAATGATTGACCTATCCTTGGTTCTAGGAACTAGATGCCAAAGTTGACTTCTTTCAAATTGATTGAGTTCCTCCTGCATAGCATTGACCCAATATACATCCTGCAAAGCCTCGACAATATTTTTAGGTTTTATAAGAGATAGAAAAGCATCAAATGCACACAGGTTCTTTAATTGTGTCTATTTTTGACTACAGATGTTGGATCATTAATGATGTTCTCAATGGGATGAGAACTTTGATACTTGTGAGATTTCACCAATAACTTGTTTCTACTAGATGATTCTCCTATGTTCTATTGATGAGGAACAGGTTGCCCTGAGTGAAGAACATGTTCCATTACCTATTCCTTCTTTTGATGTTGCCTCAGTCAATTCTCTTACCAAGTCGATGGCTTCATCTTCATGTTCCTATCTCTCATAAAGAATGTTAGTTTCATCAAATACAACATGCACACTGTTTTCTACACACAAAGTTCTTTTATTGAATACTTTATATGCTTTTCTATGTGAAGAATATCCCAAGAATACTCCCTCTTCACTTCTAGGATCAAACTTACCTAGGGAGTCTTTTCCATTATAGTGCACATAGCACTTGCGACCAAATGCCCTAATGTAGGATATGTTTGGTTTTCTTCCTTTAAGTAACTCATAGGGAGTTTTCTCAACAAGTGGTCTAGTCATGCATCTATTGATTATGTAACATCCAGTGTTTACAGCCTCTGCCCAGAAGTTGTGGGGTAATTTACTAGAGAGAAGCATGGTCCTTGCCATATCCTCAAAGGGTCCTGTTCTTTCTTTCAAATATGCCATTTTACTGAGGAGTCCTAGGGGCAGAGAAGTTGTGATCTATACCAATTTCATCACAATATTCAGCAAATTTTGCAGTTTCAAATTCAGTTCCATGATTAGACCTAATGGATGCAAATTGATTTCCTAATTCTTTCTGAGTTTTTCTAACAAAGGCAGTAAGCATTTTAAATGCCTCATCTTTGGATGTTAGAAATAGTACCCAGGTAAATCTAGAATAATCACCAACAAGCACCATCACATATTTCTTTCCACATCTTCTCATGGTTCTCATTGGTCCACAAAGATCCATATGAACCAGTTCCAACGTATTCGACATACTTACCATTTTATTGGATTTGATGGATGATCGTACCTTCTTCCCCCTTGCACATGCCTCACAAACTTTGTCTTCCTTGAACTTGATATTAGGTAACTTTATCACCAAGTCCTTGGAGATTAATTTGTTTAGCTGATATAGACTGGCATGGCCAAGTCTTTTGTGCCACATAAGGGGATAATTAACTAGCACACTTAGACAAGTGAGTTCATTTTCTGAAAGATTTGACAAATCTATAATGTAATTATTACTAACTCTTTTTCCCTGCAAAATAATCTTATCAGTGGTAAGGTTAATCACAAAACATTTGGTACAGTTGAAAGCTACAAGGTTACCTCTATCGCATAGTTGTGACACACTGATTAGGCTATATTTCAAGCTATCAATCAAGTTGACATTCTCAATGGAATGAGAGTTTGTCTTACTTACCTTTCCAACCCCAATGATCTCACCTTTTGTTACATTTCCAAAGGAGACATTAGCTCCTTTCAGGTTCTCAAGTGAAAGGAACTGGTCCTTGTTCCAGTCATATTTTTTGAGCGGCCACTATACATCTACCATATTTGGCTACTTCCTTTCACTTGAACCTACAAAAAAAAAATCAGGGGTTAGTCTTAGGAACCCAAACTAGTTTGGCTCCCTTTCTATAGGCAAAAGGATGAATCAGATTCTTTCTTGCCCAGCTAGGCAGTTTGTGTTTTAGAAATCAGGGGTTAGTCTAGGGAACCCAAACTAGTTTGGCTCCCTTTCTATGGGCAAAAGGATGAATTAGATTCTTTATTGTCTAGCTAGGCAGTTTGTGTTTTTCTTGAACAAAAGCTTTTTCCCTTTGACTGGCCTTTTCTTTTGCATTGCATTTATTTTTATAATAGTCAATCTTAACACAGTGTGTGCAGATCTTGCTTTCAGGAAGAGTGAGGTACTTGTTTTTAGTGTCCCGTTTTGGATCTTGAGTCCCATAGCCAAGTCCTCTTTTATTGCTATTGTGATGCTCTTGCAACCATGAGAGAGCATTAGAAGCTTTGTTCTATTTGCAAGTTCTGTCTAGTTCATGTTTCACCTTTCCAAGATCTTCTTTTAGAACCTTAATCAATTCAACTTTCTTGTACATTTCATCTTTCATTTTTCCTAGATTTTATTCTAGAGTGAGAAATGAGTGATCAACTTTTTTCTTTCTTGTTTCTGGTTTCAATTTTATATTTTTTGACCTAAGTTCTAGAATACTATTGTCAAGTTCAAGAATCTGGTTCTTCAACTCAGCGTTTTTGTTATCACTCTCATCAGGCCTAGATTCTAGACGTTTGCATTTTTCTTTTAGGATAACACATTCCCTAGACAGAACTTCCTTTTCATTGTTAACTATTTCAGACTCATCAATGAAGTCTAATAATAGCTCAGCCAACCTTTCCTTAGACAGAAATTTAATTTTGTCCTTGAGATGTCGAATACTTACCTCCTACTCATCATCTGATTCTCCAATGGAGATAAGAGCTTGCTCTTCTTTAGCTTCATCTTCTAACTCTTCATCAGAGGTTTCACCCCAAGAAACAACCATAGCCTTGGTTAAACTTTTGTTTCTCTTGGGTTGAACCTGTTCCTTCTTTATGTTTCTTAGTTCAACCCTTTATTCCACTTAATCTCCCTTTGAGGGCAAGTCTTGATCATGTGGTCAATCTTACCACACTTATAGCCTCCATCATTTGTCTGTTTATCAGGAGTTCTTGTCTTGTTGAAGTTTGTACCTCTTGATGAACCCTTTCCTCTCATCAAGTACTTTTTGAAATCTCTAGTGATCATATCCATCTCATCATCTTCTAGGTCTGAACCTTCTGTAATTTTGAGAGCCAAACGTCTCTCTTTTTTGGGTGTATCCATCTTCCTGGTTTTCCTTCTCAGTTCATAAGCACTAAGACACAATCAGTTTATCCAGCCTGAGAGTGCCCATATTCTTGGACTCCTAAATATCAGTGATTTTTCTTTCCTAGGCAACTGGAAGAACTCTTGTCAAGATCTTCTCAACCTTGTCTTATTTAAGAATAACTCTTCCAAGCGACTTAAATTTATTTGTAGTGAACCTAGTGTACATCTCTTGCATGGTTTCTCCATCTTTCATCGTGAAATTCTCATGTTGAGAATATAGCAATGTTCCTCTGAATCTCTTCACTTGAGTTGTTCCTTCATGATCCACTTGCAAAGTGTCCCATATCTCTTTTGCACTGGCACAGCTTTGGATTCTACCGTATTCATCTGGACCCAGTCCACACACAAGCCATTTCTTGGCCTTAGCTATTTTCTCCCACTTTTTCAGGTATTCAGCAGTGCAGTCAGCCCTTGTCTTTGCCACATCAACTCCTTCCTCATTTTTCATTGCAATTTCCAAATGACCATTAGTGACTATGTCCCAGAGATTATAATCTTCTCCTATGATGTGATCCTTCATCATGTTCTTCCACCAAGAGTAGAACTGTCCATTGAGCAGTAGAGGGCTGGTAGTGGATTGCCCTTCCCAGTTCCCAGGTGGTGCACTCATGTTGATATTTTCCTAAGGTGTTAGCCTCTTCAAGGATAACCCACTTTGATAACAATTGATGTTCTAAACGTCAATACCACACAATAGGGGGTAATTTGTGTGGTGTAAGATTTTTCGATCTAGAAGAATCTGGTTCTTCTAGGTTTTCTAACTACTACTGTTTCGGATTAAAAGTATAGAAAATAAAGAACACAGATATTCTTATGTGGAAAATACCTGGCTCAAAAGGTGAAACAATCACGACCTACTACTTAGTAGGATTTTCCCAAACATCCACTAAAATCAATGAGCCAAAACAACATTTACAGAACTCTTGTAAACCTACGGATTAACTCTAATCTTAGTGTGTCACACAGCCTCAACTGTTGCGACACCTTCAAGTTAACTTTCACTTGAATACTCAAAGTACCTAATACAATTGCTCCTGTGAAAGCTGGAAATGTACAATTTTAAACCACCTACTACAATTGAACTAAAATAAGAATAAACACAATGGAACTGGTTCTTCTATCTCACTTAAGTAGCTTCAGGAGTGCACACTTAAATATCACATAAATTGCTTGCAAAATTGCCTAGCTCTTTTGCTCTCAATTAAGTTTACCTTTTGTGTATGTGCAATACCTGTAAAAGAGAATAATCACCATTATTAGTTAGTAAATTGAGTTTGATTGAGACTCAATTTTTTATCCTTTGTCGAATTTGAGTCCTAGAACAATACAAAATCCAACACTTATCTTTGATCCGTATTAAGTTCTTTTCTCATAAGGAGACTTCATCTCCTCATTTTTTGATTAGTTCAAAATATATTGCTACTTGATCCTTGAGACTTATCTTCTTCACGTGCATCTCACATGTATAAGTAGATAGTCACTGTGTCTCACATGATTGACATGGTCCATCACTTTGTTCATTTGTCAATCTTCAAAATATCATCAGAACGTGGGCCAACAAATTCCCCCTTTTTTGATGATGACAAACTCTATGCTTTTACTAATCAGAGAACCTGTGGAAGTCAGCTAAATCATCAATACTTTAACTTTGGAATATTAACTTATCATTAAGGACCAGGTTTAATCAGGTTATAAATATCACTTTATTTCATAATACAAAGTAAAGCACAATCTCTTCCCCTTTTGGCATCATCGAAAAGTTGCATATAATGTGAATCCCAGATTTTAATCATTACTCATGGCCACTAGGGCTAATGCAAAAGAAAGCATGGTTCAGTTAATCAATAATAAACTTGACAAAAATTTACTATTAAGATCAGAATCTTTATAAAGAAAGAGAAAAAGTAAATTGTCATTGATTAGGAAATGTTTCTACAAACCAAACCACAAAAATAAAGAAAAAACATACAACCATGAGCAACAAAAACTAAGAGAAGTCCCGAATCTGGGTCACTAGGGGTTCTAGACTAGTTCAACAATAGGAACTGGAACACCTAAGGCTTGGAGGAACTAGAGGGTTGGGATTGGAGAAGATTAAGCATAGACTGAAGTATCCCTTCACTCTTTTCCTTTTCCTTTGCTAGCTCAACTTTCAGGCCATTGTGCTTATTTTCTAGTTCAGCAACACGAGCCAGGAGCCTAGATATTTCAACATCTTTTGTTCCACACGCTTGAAACAAGACCCTAACCTTGCTGTTCACAGGAATCTTCAGAGATAAACCAGGTTCAACTGGAGCTACACTGAGGAGATAGTCATAAGCATGCAAAGTTTTGACACCAAAGTGCTCCTTACTGGAAGCCATCTGCCATTTCTTCAAGGGGACGTTCAGCCTATCCAGAACACTCGTCAGTATAAACCCATATGAAGTAGCATGAGGTTTTGAGCCATTGTTGACTCTTTCCTATAGCTTGACAATGAAAGCAGGCTTGTTAATCTATTTTTCTCTCATAAGGCATTCCAGAAGAACCAAGTTCATGTAATTTGCAGCATGCCTTCTTTCCTATCTGGGCAGCAAGCATTTGTTCACAAATTCAAATAGCACCTTATGCTCAGGCTTCTCACTCTTCTGCACAAACCTAGCCTCTGGCACATCCTCATCGGATTCTGTATCACTAAAGTTTCTGGTTATTTGGAGAGCAGTAGGAAGATCATCTAGACAAGACCACATCTGCCTAGTATAGTCATCATAACCCTTACTGGGTATGTCAAGAATCTTGCCCAATTTAGGTGCATCAAACTGGACCTTTACTCTCCTTATCAAGATGGTGACTACCCCAATTTTCACAGTGGAATTAGCCATGAACTCAATAAGTTCCTTCCTGGCTAGCCTTCCATCCATTTGAAGGACCATGTCCTTCCACCCCTGTGCATCTAGGGCATCCACCAATCTTATCATGCCTGGCTCCTCCAGATATTTCAAAAATCTGGCTTTTAAAATCTTCCTCCTGCCAAAGATGGCAAATCTATCCTGTTCTTTCTCAGACTCCTCATCTTCTTCTTCTCCACTCCATTCTTCTTCTTCTTATTCAGTAATTTTTACTTGTTTCCCCTTCCTTGCAGACCTGGTTCTTTTAGTTAAGGAAGGTTCAACAGATACAGGTTCTGAAGTCTTCATTGGAGAAGTTTTGGATCTTTTTGGTTTGGAAGTGGGAACCTCCACAGTTGTACCTATTTATTGATGGATCAGTTCCATCTCCTCCTCGTCCTCTTCTGCGGCTTCAAAGCTTTCCACAACTTTTTCTTTTCCCTTCTCCTTCTTCTTTTTACTACTTTATTCTAAATATTTCTGTAACTCTGCCTCACTTTTCTTGACCCTGCTCCTAATAGCTCTTCCCTTAGGTAATGAACAGACAATAGACTTAGGAGATAACGCCTTACTTTTCTATGCTGGCTTGGAGGCAGTTGGGGTCTTTTGGGAAGAAGCCTTGCGTTTCTTTTTATCATAGCTGGCCCCAACCTTCTTCAGGATGTCAGCAAGGGTTTCCTAAATAGATGAACCAGGTTCATCATATTGCTCACTCAAATGGATAAGACCTTCAGCAGCCTCTCCGAAGTCATTTCTCCCTGAATTGTTGCCTCTCTCCTCTACACTACCACAAATAGCAAGAACTTTATCTTTCTTTTTCTTTCCCTTTTTACTAGACTCAACCCCCTTTACATCTTTCACAAAACCAACTAACAAAAACCTATTATCCAACTTTTCTACCACATCAGAGAATACAAGACAAGTATTTACCTCACCAGGGGTTTCTTGATATTTGTAAGTGTCAGAACACCCATGTTCTTCTCCTTCGATGGCAGAGATAAATGCTTCAGACTCAAAACTTGAGTTAGATTCTTTAACATGACTCTCTTTCCTCTAGCTAGTCCTCAATTTTTCGGTTAAAGCTTTTCTCAGAGAACCAGAAGCTACAGTTTTTTTGGCCAACTTTTTCTACAGGAGAAACCTAGGTTTTGAAGTTTCAATAGAGGGTGTGGATAAGGGCGTATTAGGATATACTAGTGGGGGATTGCCTGGATTGTCTTGTGGGTTTGTTATGGTGAAGTATTTCTGTAGAATTTTGGGAATTTTTTGAGAATTTTGGAGAGAAAGAGGATGACCAGAATTTGGAGATATTAAAGATGGGTATGGACTAAAGAGGAGGATGTGGAGTGTATTTAAAGAAGATTATGATTAAATGCAGTAACGACAGCCTTTTTGCAGTAGTCAATCTGGAGTCTAATCACTATAGAATTCTGGTCTCTTAGTGATTAATAGGCGACACTACTTTTGAGGCAAATATCTCGTTTTCTTAGAGTTCTAGGAGAATAAAACTGTTTCAATAATCAACGGATATAATTTCTAGGAGTTTGGCGAAAATAGGACTTCTACTTATGATTGGAAAACTAATCTTTCTAATTGTGCAAAGTATAGAAACATA
Organism: Nicotiana benthamiana; assembly: GCA_034376525.1. Classification (NCBI taxonomy): domain Eukaryota; kingdom Viridiplantae; phylum Streptophyta; class Magnoliopsida; order Solanales; family Solanaceae; genus Nicotiana; species Nicotiana benthamiana. Next base: position 47,752,872 of record CM067328.1, read on the forward strand.
CCTGAACTGTCTCATGAGCATATACTGATGAACCAGGTTCTTCAAGTAGAACTTCTCTTGTTTATGCCTCAAATGTCTGAATAGAAAAAAAATTTGTAAGAGATCAATGAATCAATATAAACACATTTCACATGAGTATAGTGATTAAAGTATGAGACTGAGTAAGAATTAGTCTAGATATTTACACAAAGTAGAAACTCTAGCAAAAAATCATTTTTTATTTTTCTCTTTGTGCATTTCGAAGTGGACCTTTTAGGTGATCTTCATCACCCCTAATTCCAACATGTTCCTCTCAAAGATTTCCCTACTCATTGTATTAGTGAGATGTCAGCTATTTGTTTATCAGTAGCACAGAATTCTATTGAAATTAATCCTTTATCATAGTTATCTCTTAAGAAGAGGTGTCTAACATCTATGTGCTTGGTCCTTTTGTGATGAAGAGGGTTCTTTCTCATACTTATAGCATTAGTGTTATCATGGAATATTGGTATACATCCCACTTCAATTCCAAAATCTACAAACTATTGTTTGATCCATAGAAATTGAGCACAACAAGAAGCAACAACAACATATTAAGCTTCAGTAGTAGATAAGGCTACTGAATTTTGCTTTTTGGTAACCCCTGACAGAAGACATGAACCAAGGAAGTGTGCCATACCTGAGGTACTCTTCCTATCTACGATGAAACCTGCATAATCAGCGTCATCATATCCTACTAGATTGAAATTACTACCTTTGGAATACCAAAGACACAAATCAGTGGTGCCTTTCAGATATCTCAATATCCTCTTGACAGCAGTCAAATGAGACTCTTTTGGATTTGCCTGAAAACGAGCACAACGCCCTACACTGAAAACAATGTTAGGTCTACTGGCAGTAAGATACAAAAGTGAACCAGTCATACCCCTATACAACTTCTGATCAACCGATGAACCAGGTTAATCAGCATCTAATTTAGTGGAAGTTGCAATATGTGTATCTATTTCTTTAGAGTCCTCCAATTTAAACTTTTTGATTAGTTCTTTTGTATACTTGTGCTGATAGATCATAGTTCCATTTGGACTTTGTTTGATCTGCAAGCCTAAGATGAAGTTAAGTTCACCCATCATTTTCATTTCAAACCCACTCCCCATTAGATTTGCAAAGTCCTTACTCAATGTATCATTAGATGCCCAAAATATTATGTCATCAACATATATTTGTGCAACAAGGAGGTCTTTACCTTTTTCTTTTAAGAACAAGGTACTGTTAATTTTACCTCTTTTATAACCATGCTTCAGTAGGAATTATGATAATTGTTCATACCAAGCTCTTGGGGCCTGTTTGAGCCCATATAGAGCTTTGTATAGCTTGTACACATGCTCAGGACATTCCTTACTTTCAAATCCTAGAGGTTGTTTCACAAACACTTCTTCCTTTAGGTAGCAATTTAGGAAGACACTTTTGACATCCATCTGATAGAGAGTAAAATTCATGTGTGCTGCAAAGGCTATGAGGAGTCTGATTGCCTCTAGTCTTGCAACTGGAGTAAAGGTCTCATCATAGTCAATGCCTTCCTCTTGGCTGTAGCCTTGAACCACCACCCTTGCTTATTTCTTGTAACTGTTCCATCTTCATCAAGTTTGTTCCTGAAGACTCATTTTGTGCCAATGAATGATCTGTCCCTAGGTCTTGGAACTAGATGCCAGACTTGACTTCTTTCAAACCGGTTGAGTCCATCCTGCATAGCATTGACCCAATTTGTATCCTGCAAAGCCTCAACAATAATTTTTAGGTTCAATAAGAGATAGAAAAGCATCAAATGCACACATATTCTTTAGTTGAGATCTAGTTTTGACTTCAGATGTTGGATCAGTAATGACGTTCTTAATGGGATGAGAATTTTGATACTTGTGGGATTTCACCACCAACTGGTTTCTACTAGATGTTTCTCCTTTGTTGTGTTGCTGAGGAACAAGTTCATGAACAGGTTCATGTAGAGAGTTTGTTTCAATTTCTCCCTGATTAGTTCCCCTTGTCAGGTTGCCTAGAGTAGAAGAGCTTGTTCCATCACCAGTCCCTTCTTTTGATACCACTTCAGTCAATTTATTTACCAGTCCAATGGCTTCATGTTCACGTTCCTATCTCTCATAAAGAATGTTAGTTTCATCAAATGCAACATGCATACTTTCTTTTACACGCAAACTTCTTTTAGTGAACACTTTATATGTTTTTCTATGTGAAGAATATCCCAATAATACACCCTCATCACTTCTGGAATAAATCTTACCTAGGGAGTCTATTCCATTATTGTGCACATAGCACTTGCAACCAAATGCCCTAAGATGGGATATGTTTGGTTTTCTCCTTTTAAGTAACTCATAGGGAGTTTTCTCAATAAGAGGTCTAGTCATACATCTATTGATTATGTAGCATTCAGTGTTTACTAGAGAGAAGCATGGTCCTTGCCATATCCTCAAGGGTCCTGTTCTTTCTTTCAACTACTCCATTTTGCTGAGGAGTCCTAGGGGCAGAGAAGTTATGATTTACACCATTTTTATCACAATATTCAGCAAATTTTGCATTTTTATTCAGTTCCATGATCAAACATAATGGATGCAAATTGATTTCCTAATTGTTTTTGAATTTTTCTAATAAAAGCAGTAAACATTTCAAATGCTTCATCTTTAGATGTCACCAACAAGCACCATTACATATTTCTTTCCACCTCTGCTCATGGTTCTCATTGGACCATAAGACCCATATGAACCAGTTCCAACGTCTTCGGCATACTTACCATTTTCGTGGATTTGAAGGATGGCCTTACCTGCTTCCCTCTTCCACATGCCTCGCAAACTTTATCTTCCTAGAACTTGATATTAGGTAACCCTATCACCAATTCCTTGGACACTAATTTGTTTAGCTAATTTAGACTGGCATGGCCAATTCTTTTGTGCCATGGGAAGGGATCATTAACTAACACACTTAAGCGAATGAGTTCATTTTCTGAAAGAGTTGACAAATTTACAATGTAAATATTGTAAACATTTTTTCCTGCAAAAAAATCTTGTCAATGGTAAGGTTAATCACAAAGCATTTGGTAAAGGTGAAAGCTACAAGATTACCTCTGTCACAAAGTTGTGACACACTTATTAGGCTATATTTCAATCCATCTATCAAGTAGACATTCTCAATGGAATGAGAGTCTGTCTTACCTACCTTTCCAACCCCAATGACCTCACCTTTCTTTCCATTACCAAAGGAGACATTACCTCCTTTTAGGTCTTTAAGTGAAAGGAAGTGGTTCTTGTTCCCATTCATATGTTTTGAGCAGCCACTATCCATATACCATATTTGGCTCCTCCCTTTCACTTGAACCTGCAAAAAGAAATCATGGGTTAGTTTTAGGAATCCAATTAGTTTGGGTCCCTTTTTATGGGCAAAAGGATGAATCAGATTCTTTCTTGCCCAACCAGGCAGCTTGTGTTTCTCTTGAACAAAAGCTTTGTTCTTTTGACTCGCCTTTTCTTTTGCATTGCATTCATTTTTTTAATAGCACATCTTTCCACAATGTGTGCAGATTTTATTCTCAGGAAGTGTGAGGTACTTGTTTTTAGGGTCCCATTTTTGAGCTTGGGTCACATAAACAATTCCTCTTTTGTTGCTACTGTGGTACTATTGCAACCAAGAAAGTGCATCAGAAGCCTTATTCCACTTGCAAGTTCTGTCTAGTTCATGTTTCCGTTTTCCTAGATCTTCTTTTAGGACTTTGATCAATTCATCTTTCTTATATAGCTCATCTTTCAATTTTCCTAAATTTTTTTGTAGAGTGAGATATGAGTGATCAGCCTTCACTTTTCCTGTTCCTAGTTTCTGTTTTCAATTCTCATATCTATGTTCTAGGACACTGTTATCGAGTTCAAGAACATGGTTCTTCAACTCAGCATTTTTGTTATCACTCTTATCAGCCGTAGACTCTTGCATTTTACTTTTAAGATCACACACTCCCTAAACAGAACTTCCTTCTCATTGTTGACTATCTCAAACTCATCAATGAAGTCTAATAATAGCTCATCCAACCTTGCTTTAGAGAAAAATTAAATATTTTCTTTGAGATGCATAATACTTGCCTCTTGCTCATCATCTGGTTCTCTATTGGCCATAAGAGCTTGCTCTTCTTCAGCTTCATCTTCTGAGTCTTTATCAGAGGGTTCTCCCAAAGCATCAACCATCGCCTTGGTTGAACCCTTTTTTCCTTTTGGTTTAACCTGTTCCTTTTTCATGTTTCTTCGTTCAGCCCTTTCTTTCTTCCACTCAATTTTCCATTGAGGCAAATTCCTGAATATGTGGTCAGTCTTAATTACCACACTTATAGCAACCATCATTGGTCTGTTTCTCAGGAGGTCTTGACTTGTTGAAGGTTGTACCTCTTGATGAACCATTTCCTCTCATCATGTACTTTTTGAAATCTCTATTGATCATAGCCATCTCATCATCTTCCAGATCTACACCTTCTGCAATTTTGAGAGCTAGGCTTCTCTCCTTCTTGGGTGTGTATCCATCTTCCTGGTTTTCCTTCTTATTTTATGGAATAAGATTTCCAATTAATTTATCCAGTCTGAGAGTAGCCATATTATTGGATTCCTGAATAGCAGTGATTTTGCTTTCCCAAGCAACTGGGAGAACTCTTGTCAAGATTTTTTCAACCTTGTCTTCTTCAAAAATAATCCTTCCAAGATACTTAATTTTATTTGTCAGTGTAGTGAACCTAGTATACATCTCTTGGATAGTTTCCCCATCATTCATAGTAAAATTCTCATATTGAGAATACAACAGTTTTCCCCTGGATCTTCACTAGATGTGTTCCTTGATGAGCCACTTGCAAACTGACCCATATCTCCTTGGCAGTAGTACAGCTTTGGGTCCTACTGTACTCATCTAGACCTAGCCTGCATACAAGCCATTTCTTGGCCTTGGTATTTTTCTCCCACTTTTTCAGGTCTTCAGTAGTGCAGTCAGCCCTTATCTTTGGCATCCACTCCTTCCTCATTTTTTATTGTAGTTGCCAAAGGACCATCAGTGACTATATCCCAGAGTTCATAGTCTTCTCCTATGATGTGATCCTTCATCCTGCTCTTCCACAAAGAGTAGTAGTGTCTATTGACAATGGAGGCCTGGCAATGGATTGCCCTTCCCAGTTCCCAGGTGGTGTACTCATGTTGATCTTTTCCTAAGGTATTAGCCTCTTCGAGGATAACCCGCTCTGATACCAATTGATGTTCCAAACGTCAATACCACACAAGGAGGGGTGATTTGTGTGGTACGAGATGTTTCGATCTAGAAGAACCTGGTTCTTCTAGGTGCTCTAACTACTACTATTGCAGAATAAAAAGTACAGAAAATAAAGAACACGGAGATTTTTACGTCGAAAACACCTGGCTCAAAAGGTAAAAAAAAGACCACGACCTACTACTCAGTAGCATTGTTCGAAACGTCCACTAAAATCCATGAGCCAAAATTGCTTTACAACACTCTTGTAAACCTAAGGATCAACCCTAATCCCAGTGCGGCACACGGCCTCAACTGTTGCGATACCTTCCAGTTAACTTTAACTTGAATACTCAAAGTACCTAATACAATTGCTTCTATGAAAGCTGAAAAGGTGCAATTTTAAACCGCATACTACAATTCAACTAGAATAAGAATAAACACAAATGGAACTAGTTCTTCTATCTCGTTCAAGTAGCTTCAGGAGTGCACACTTAAATCTTACATAAATTGCTTGCAGACTTTCCTCGCTCTTTTTCTCTTAATATACTTTACCTTCTGTGTATGTGCAATACTTATAAAAGAGAACAATCACATTGATTTAATGAGTTTATAATTAGAGTTTGATTAAGACTTTATTTCTTATCCATTATCGAATTTGAGTCCAAGAACAATACCAACTCCAACCCTTATCCTTGATCCGGATTAAGTTCTCTTCTCATAAGGAGACTTCATAGCATCATCCTTTATGCAACCTTTTTCGATCATTTCAGAAGATATTGTTGCTTGATCCTTGAGACTTATTTTCTTCACGTGCATCTCACATGTATAAGTAGATAACCATTGTGTCTCACATAATAGACCTGGTCCATGACTGAATTCATTTCTCAATCTTCAAAACTTCATCTGAACTTGGGCCAACACATAGGAACCCATTGTCAAAGAAATAAAAATATCCATCACCAGGGAAAGCGAACTCGAGGTTACATACCTGAGGACGCTCTCATATTCAGACACGAGGACATCAAGGCCTTGTCTCAGCCTCATAACGATGCATTGGTAATTTTTTTCTTGTAATAAATTTCAAATAAACGTGTCCTTGTAGATCCATGTAGCTCGGCTAACATTATCAGTCGAGGATGGTGGAGAATCTCGGACTGCTCGACCAGAACGTGCTCGCCTCTCGCGATTCCTCAATGGATTCAACATGGGGAGCGAGAAAATGAAAGGAGAAATCACCCTTCAAATCAACGCGGCCGGCATAACCCAAAATTTCAAATTTTATGTCATCGAAGGAGACATGAGATATAATGCCTTACTCGAAAGGCCATGGATACACTGCATGAGAGCAGTACCATCAACCCTTCATCAAATGATGAAATTTTCAACAAACGGAATCAAAACAGTATACAGGGAGCAGCATGTAGCAAAAGAGATTTTTGCAGTGCACAATGTGGCATCGGCATCGACACTGTCAACATCAAAGGAGCCAAAGGATAAGCAAACAAAAAAGTAGCAATCACAAGCTATATTCTCGGATGCACCCGAGTGAATGAGCAAAGGTTCATACCGCATCCCCAGAGCAAGCAGTTGAAGCATATCAAGGCTCGAAACGCCATCACTACTAAGGCATAATTGTATTCCTTTTCATTTATGTTTTACACTAACCTGTGTGCAGGTGTACGGCTAGAAAAATTGAAGCCCCTTCCATCTTGAAGACCTTAGGTTTTAAAGCATGCGTTGCACTATTTTCCTTCGATTGGATTTTATCCCAAGAAAGGTTTTACCGGCAAGTTTTTAAATGAGGCAACATCTATATGCTACTCAAGGAGAAGTTAACTAGTATTCAAGGTTCCTCTTTAATCAACCTCGAATACTGGGGGGCGTCCCCCCGAGAGATCACCTCTCTGGAGAAATCAAGATAAACCAAAAAGGGTATCGATAGAAAAATGATGTATCGGGCCAAATTCTCAAATAAACCATGTCTGCATAGAATAATAGAACCCTCGACAACAAAAACATGTATACTTGTACCAAGTAATGATTGAGAGTTTTTTACCATCAAAACACTTCGCGCTTCAAAGAAGTTTGCTAATTTTTTAAGAAACGGCCCAGGACCAGAAATTTCCCGAATACTCGAGAATTGAAATCAAAAACTCGAAGCTCCAAACCTCCAAGCCGGAACTTTAAGCTCATAAGCCCACAACGAAGCAACATCAGATTTACAAAGAACGTCTCCAGAGCCAAAAACTTTCAATGTCTCGGGGACTGTCGTCGACTGTCACCCCATCGAGCTATCAAAACTTGAGGCAATAATACCCCAAGTAGGCAACATCGAGCCTAAAAGCCCTCCACGTGACAATTCTAGAAAATGTAAGACCTCCATGAGGCAACCTCGAGCTCATAAGACCGCCATAAGGTAATAGAAAACCTGTAATACCCCAAGCAAGGCATGAATTATACTTGTTCCAAGTAACCAAAGAATCTGTAAGACCTCAAGCAACGCATGTTCAAATTTATAAGACCATACAAAGGGCATAATCCCGATCCTAAAGTCAAGGATATATATTCGAACTTGTATGACCCCTAAAAAACATACCCTCGATATAAAGGATGAGGCTACCTCACTCGGGGACTAAGAGGCTACGGCCAAACACAATGACTAAGATAATAAGGCTCCTGCAAAACAAAGGCGACTCGGGGACGCCCGAACGTCGCCATAAAATCACAGGCCTTTAATTACTTCAAAAATACATTGAAAAGAGCCTCTTAGTCAGGCTATCCTTGGCATAAGCAAAAAAAATTTGATCATATCATCTCCAACCAATAAAAAGGTTTCGAGACAATTCAACCATCGAGCAAAACCTCTCAAGGTGCTCATTTATCTTTAAATAACGGCTCACAATCGAGAGTTCTTATCAAACCGTCGAAGAGTCGGACAAACAGAAAAATTTCAAAAAGTCTTTAACGAGGGAAAAATAAATCCATATTATAGAAGGCTCAATGTAAAGGGTAACCCGATATCTTCTACAAAACTCGACTACAACTCTATCAAGAAGGCCCAATGTAAAGGGATATGTGTATATGCTCAAAAACCCCTCTACATGAGCCATGATGTTCTGTTCCAGGGAAGGTACCTGTAGTACCACCTTTTCTCCTCATTCTCAATCTCTCCTAATTTCCTCGAGGTGTTCCTCTCCTATTCATGAGATGAACCTCGATGCATGCTCCCGATAGCCCTGGACATTAGGAGGTCTCTCTAACGTAAAGTCCCTCATCGAGACAAAGCATCTCGAGGTTAGCTCATCGTATTCCGGCTGTGTACCACCGACCGAATGGGAAACAAAGGCAGAACTCTCCTCTTCTTGGTGAACAGATTTGGGAGTGGCAGCCATATCTATGGTGAAACAAGAAAAAAAAATGAAATCTTAGGCGAAAAGCCTTGAATTAAGATGGAAAAAGAGCTAATGCAAGGAAGAAGAGCTCTATCAAAAGGATAGTTGCTCAAAGTAGCATAATCATCAAATAAGAAGAAAGAAAATACATATGAAGAACAAGCAGTGATTGTTCGCCTATAGAGCAAGTAGTCAATCACTTGATTAATTAGCCCCCGAGCTAACCGAGTTTGAGCCAGTTATTGCTCGATAACTATGTATAAGGCCTCTAGGATATGATTTTTTCTTCTCGGGATCGAGCGAGCGCTCACTCTATTATTTAGCCCTTGGGCTACCTGAGTTCGAGCCAGTTCTCCCTCGGGGACTATTCATAAAGCCTCAGGGCTATCTTCATTTTAAGTTTAAAGAACGCTTTCGTTCATTTGGAGGCCACCCGAGTTCAAGAAAGCTCTCACTCGGGGGCTATTTGTAAAGGTCTAAGGGATATTTTTATTTTCAAATGATCAAGCAAACTCTCACTCGAGGACTAACAACGAAACCTAAAAAGGCTAAGCTGTATTTTAAAGAAAATCGGGACCCTGCTTTCACTCAACTCGAGCTCACAAGTCCCACTGACCTAAGTTTATATCAGATCGATCCAGACTTCGTCCGAGGGAGGACAAAGAATATCAAGTAATATCATACTAACCAATTGAGAACCAAATGGATTACGATGACTGGGTCCAGCATTCGGGCCGATCAAAAGTAGAATGGAAGTTCAGCACAAGCCAAAGGCAAATAGAAGAAACCTTTTTATTGATAAAAGATGATTGCAAATGCCCAGAAGGGGTCCTTACACAGAAACAAAGAAGCAAAAAACAACAGTTAAAATCCTAATATGCATTCGAAGATGCATCATCTGGAGAGACATTTGCGAGAACCGTTTCCTAGGGGATCCTATGTCGATCTTCAAGCGTTTTCTTCAAGGAACTCCTCCGAAGCAGCAATAGATGAGGAAGAGGTTATAGCCTATCAAAGAGAAAAAGCTTTTAACAAGCAAGAGAAATCATGGCCTGGTGAAAAACTTGGAAAGTATGGGTCTCGCCAACACTACTATTGTGAGGCCACTTTTTGAGACATTGCACTGGTATGGGATGCAAGAGTTATTATATAGCTCCACCTCACTCCATGAAAAGCAGAAGGAGTGAAGTGCCACACCATGTTGAAGCTAAGAGAAATGAACAACAGTTTACAGTCCACACATCCTGTGGTACGAGAAGAACTCGAGGCCCCTCTCTCATTATATTGGATCAAAAACAACAACCCAGTATGATCCCACTCAGTGGGGAAAGGCTCCGAAGAAGACCCGTGGCATAACTAGCAAAACTGCGGTCGAGCGACCTTACGGTCACGGGTTTGAACCATAGAAATAAGAGTTTGGCTGAGGCCGAAGAGAAGGAAAGGGCTAAAGGTTGTTGAAGAATGACTGGGTGGAATCTTGGTTCAATTAATCTCCCATTTATAGAAAGACTGTAACGTAATCGACGGCGCAATCAATGTCTTTGGGAAACATATCAACAGGCACAATCAGTGGTTTTGGGCAAAACAAATCGACAGCGCAATCACCACTTTTGAGAAAATGAACCGGCAGTGTATTTAATGCTTCTGGGGAGATAAACCGATGGGATGTTTCAGCCACCACAAAATCTTACGTCACAAGCATGATGTCATCATGAGAGGCTCGAGAAAATTGAGGTCAAAGTCGTTTCATATTATTTTATTTTAAGAAACACAGGGACTATCTGTATACAACTAAAATCGGGGAGTTTTATTTTGTGATCATTATGACATTCCATAGCCCGTCTTCAGAAGGCCCGAGGCACAGCTCGAGGTTCAGCCCCGAGGGTTCCCTATACTCGACCTCGGGGCAGTGCAGATCGGTGGCCATCATGGATAAGCAGGAAATTCCAAGGCGCGCGGTTAGAGCTAACCTGGTCTACAAGAATAGTGCAAGTCCGTACTGTGACATTAAATGGATGTACCAACCGCATATCATTGTAATAAATACACATGTACTATGTTGGAATTCCCCCTCCTATATAAAGGGGACCCTTATTATTTTGTAAGACACAGGATATCCAATACAAGAACAAGACATTCTCTGCTCTCTAACTTAAACATTCCACATTGTCTTTCCTTTGATTTATCGCTTACATTTATTGTGTTTCATTGATTGTTCTTCATTTATTATTCATCATTGATCATAAAGAGCCACTATTGAGGCCCTTGGAACTGTTATTCCTTCATCCATCATCCCCAGTCAAGCTTATTAGCTCGACCTCGAGGCCCAGCTTAGGCCAATCCAAGGCCTCGATTCGCAGTTGGTTGGTTTGAATAACAACATTGCCCCTTACTCTTACCTTAGTTTCCTAGCTCACACGCATTTATTGCTTAACAACTAGCATTAAAATAAATCATGTATTTTTAGAAACACAAAATCAAATTAAATTGTAATTATCATTTTCAAGGTAAACAAGAAGCAATAAAGTTGTATCAAATTAATAACAAAAGAGCCTTAATCAAATAATTAGGTCCATGGATTATCTTTTTTCTTATGTTCTTTATTGCTAATTTAACAAGACAAATACATTTCTTGATACTGGATATCGAAAACCTAAAAGTTCAAATCACCACAAATTGTCCGGTCTGTTTCTCCGTGTAACAATGTAAAGAGCATGAGATGAGAAAAAATATAAACAAATAAATAGATATAAGAGAAGAAGGGAGTAGTTAGAGGTCCATTTCCATTATCTATTGCAAACATATTAGGTATGAGTAGCTATTTTTAATAATTTCTTTTTTAGTTTTGACGTTTGAACCACGCAGCCTAAAAACCCAAGTTAGCCTGTTGAATTGCCAAAATAACAACTACGACAAGATAAACTGATAATGCTCAAGTCATGACACTTCTTTATTTATAAAAAAAAGGTAACATCACACATCAAATGACTAGTATTTTGAGCATATTTATCACTCATCGTAGATTAATAGACGAGCACTGTTAACTACTAAACCACAAGAATCGCGTTTTTATTTTTATCTTCTTAAAAAAATATACCTAATCTATATTCCAAGACTAAAAACAAGTTAAATCCTTATTTATTTATTTATGGGTCCTCTGCTTACCGGGTTAGGAAAATAAGTTCAGTGTAGAATGGTTGTTTTATTCTGCATTCGATTAGCATTTCAAACGATTAGACAAGAGGGGTTGCTCTGATAGTAAGCAACCCCCACTTTTAACCGAGAGGTTGTGAGTTCGAGTCTCCCCAGGAGCAAGGTGGGAAGTTCTTGGAGAGAAGGATGTCGGGGGACTATTTGGAAACAGCCTCTCTACCCCAGGATAGGGGTAAGGTCTGCGTACATACTACCCTCCCCAGATCCCACTAAATGCGATCATACTGGGTTGTTATTGTTGTTGATTAGCATTTCAAACGATTTTATATGAGAAGTCCAGTATCATTCTATACCAAATTCAACATGCGAATTTATAAGAAAATTAGCTTTACGAAAATAAAAACACATAAAAGATCAAAATAACCTTATTTTATATTTTACTATAAAAAAAGGAATAAAATTTATAAAGTCATATGGAGTATTATTTACCATACATCTCAATTGTTAGCAATAAATCAAATATCGGCCAACAAAAGCATGTATGCTAACATTATCCAGTGATTATTAATCTATTAGATTAAGTTGGAAATGCTGAATTTCATCACCCAAATAATGCATAAACATGCGGTCCCCTTTCACTGTTGAAGTATTAAGAATGAGCACTAACAAATGAAATCAATAAAACACATCACTATCTCCAGCACTTAGCCAATAAAGCGCGCATGCTACGTAAAACACTGGGATAAAGACAACCCACAACATCAAACACAGCAAAGAAACGCTATACCAAGACAACTTAGACACATTCAAAGAAATACTTTGGGTGTGTTTGGATAGAGAAAAAACGTAATATTTTCCAACTTTTCCATATTGACGACAATAAAACTGTGCAATCATATACACAAATATAATGTTAATATATAGTACTTGACTTGACACGGAGTTTAAAAAAGAATGAGATTTTTAGAATTTATAATCCTAAACAAGCCAAAAAAGGGCCACAGTATATGTGTGGTGGTTATTAAAACTTCTCATTGAGAGTAAAATTATAAGTTTAAGCTAAATAGTTACCAAATTAAGAAAAACGTCATTCTTTTTGGAACCGGCCAAAAAGAAAATAGGTTAACATAACCTGGAACGGAGGGGTAACAAATATCACATCATAGAAGCAAATAGCAATTCGTCAGCTAATACAGATGAGATTCCCCAGCCTTTGTGAACAAGTTTGGCTGATATTTATGTTCACCCAAGCACAGCAGCAACAACTGATGCAACAGCAAAATAAAGAAACATAGGCCACTGAAATTGCTGTCATGGACATAAGAATAGGCAGTAGGAAGTAACATGACAGGATCAAGAAAAAGGAGCAAGAAAGTTATAGTTGGACCCAAATTCCTCAGCCAAGTACAAACTTGGCAAATTTTCAGGTCCTACAGAGGAAACAAGTCATATGCCCTTCAACACATACAGCTAAGACATGAATGCGACATGGCCACTGATTTCGATAGCATAGCCATTGGTTATAGAAAACGATGGAAATAAGACTAACGAAGGGTCTATACTTAGCTGTTGTTATCTCTGCTTTATCAAATGTTACATATTAGTAATCTATGTTGCCTGGACTCTCCACATGTGCTGCCACACCCGTGTTGGATTCTCCAAGAATATAACTACTTTTGGCGGATCCAACACGCACCGGGCGATAATTTTGAAGAGTCCGAACATCATATTTAGTTACTATTTTACAGAATTCTCTTACTCTAGTTTTGGCATTTGAACAATGCAGCCTGTACACCCATTTAGCTCTTGGAATGGCCAATTTGACTGCTCTGGTCATAGCACAAAGCTAATCTCTTTTCAGATCAAAACAAAACATCTCCAATACATATTTTTGGAAGCATATTATGACTCATCTCAGTTGTATTGACAATTACTGCTAACTTGTAAACCATGAGGAGGGTGTTTTATTGAAAGAAAGAAAAACAAAAAACAAAACAGAAAAATGGAAAGCACAAGTTATCAAGATTCTAAGCGTCAAGACAAGATTCATTTATTTGATCTACTTAGTTCATCTACCCTTTCTCGGGTAGGAAAGAAAAAGTAAGAAAAGAGAATAATTGTGCTACGCCATGGAGGCGGCAGCCGCCTGCAGTTGGAATGTGTGGAATTTTATCACCCAAATATTTCAGAAGATGTAGTCCTCTTTCAGCAATGAAGAAGTTTAACAATAGAGCACAAAGGAATCAAACCAATAAAACACATCACTACTCTCTAGCGGCAAAAGATGAGCATTAAGACAAAATCAACACAAAATATAGTATGTTGGCCATTCAAAGAAATGATACATCCATGAAATGAAACTGGTAACCTGTTAGATGACAAACTTCACACCATGATCACATAATGGAGGAAATCACGACTGGTAACATGGAAACAGCAGTCTTTACACGAGATTTTCCACCCTTCTTTAACATTGACAAATCCAGAGTGGTCAATTCATGCTCAACCAAGCAGAGCAACAAATACCTGATGTAACAGCAAAAGAAAGATGTGTCGCCACTGCAATGGCTGCCATGCAATGAGGGAGACTGCAAAGGGGGGTAACTTGACAAGATCAAGGGAAAAGGACACGAATGAAAGGGTCTGGTAACTAAAATGCCCACCAAGCATAACTACTTCTCCAGGATCCTACTGAGGTATATGTCATCTGCTTGTTCACACATACAGCTATGAGGTAAGTGGGCAAATGTTTTCCCGAGGGCTGAATAACTTTTCTCTTCAGCATCAAGACATGAACTCATATATATCACCACCTTTGGAAAAATGATAGGAAGGAACTCTCTTCTGTAAATGGACATGAATGAGACATGATTATCAATTTCAAAAGCACAGGAACTGCTTCAATAGAATTGATGGAATTAAGACTTCAAAAGGTTCTTCAATCTGGTTTCATAGCTTATGTCGTTCAGCGAACTCCTCTTTACCACACCACATCTAACATTACTTCTGCTTATTTATTCACAGAGCATTAAAACTTACCTTGGAAATATATGCTACAAGTACCAATACTGCTAGTACTGGGACTATTGTCAGCAGGAGCATACTGAAGCTCAAAGAGTATCAAGTCCTAAGGACTCGGCTTTCACCTTCAGGGATCTCAAGTAACTTATTGATTCATCAATGACAACCATTGAGTCTTTTCCTTTCACTCCAGGGATTATCTTCTGTAAAACGCTTATTGTCTCAAGAATTTCATCTTTTCTTGGCCTCTTTTTCCCAGATAGAGAAACCGATGCTTCTGAAACTCGATTGTCACTGTTGGCACAACTGGATTGTGCATCATCCTCCAAGTCAGAGCAAGTAAAAGGTTTTGCAGAGGTTGTAGCATCAACAAGTGATGGTACATCACAGCCACCATCTAACAGTTTACGCTTTTTGTTTGGCCATTCCGAACTAGCTACTTCTTCGCCCATTTCATCAAGCCACTGTGGTAGATCATGAGCTATCATAGTACTAGGTGAGTGACCTGTGCTTATTTCTTCACCAACCTCAGAATTACCATCATCATCATCTGAGTAGAGTAGGGCATTTAATTCTTCAGTATCCTCATGCAATTCACTTTCCACATCATCTGTATGGTTTTCTTCATAATATTCATCACTGAAATAATGCCCAGATGGACAAATTACATTACTCTTAATATGTGGGCCTTCTTTAATGTAATTACAAGGTGCAGCGGGTTGTGGACTCCAAGAGGGCAGGCCTTGTACTGGAGTACCATTTGGAGAACTGTAAATAAGAGTTGTTTGATCACCGGATTGATCAAAAACAAGAAATCTCTTCTGCGCAGCTGCTCCAGGTCCTACGTTGGGGTTTTCCTTACCTCCAAGATATTCAACTGACTGAGGACCAAACATGTCTTTCACTGCAGCGCTTAAAACTGGAGCGAAACCTTGTCGGAAACGTGGTAAGCAGTAGAACCAATTGCAAGGTTCAGTTGGTTGGCTTGCCTTTGACTCTGGCAGCCCATAAAATGAGTAGAGAGAACCCCCTTTTACTGGAAACTCATTCGAGTGAGGAGTCGTGTAAATAGGAACAGAATTCTGCTGCCCAAATATTGAGTCCACGACTAGAAAAGTTCAAATGGGCTGATTGCAGATCTGGATACTGGTGATGGAACCAAGAACCGAAGTCTTTTTCCATTTAACCTCAACAATCACCTATTTTCAAACCCAAAAAAAAAAGATCTATAAACCAAATGAATATGTAAAAACTTAACGTTCAAATCAATAAAAATTGTCAAGAACAGAGATATCATGAAACATACCAGCTCTAAATAACTGAGGAAATACAAATTGCTGATTACTTCTTGTAGATTTAAGAAACAACAGAAAATCCAAAAATTCCAGCTTAACTTGAATGCAGTAACAATGAAAATAACTACGTGACCGGCTTCAGCAACTGACGGAAATATTCAGCCTGAAATATACAAGATGAGAAATTAACTTTCTTCAGCTAAAAAAGCTATTCAAACCAGGAGATCAAATATACAACAAGACAATAAAATTGGAATCTAAAAATCTACGAACGCTAACTGCTAACCTGGCAATCTTGAAGAGGTTGAAAGCATGCAATGACTCTAACAATTATGGTGGCAGACCCAGCAATCCCATTTTCGTGCTTCAATGCCCGAAATCTTGTCTGGCCAGCTGCTTGGCACACCATAACTACTTGTTCCAATCCCTCCCACAACCAACACAACTACAATACACCACAATCTTCTAACAGAACAGATTCTTAAAACCCCCACCAGAAAAATTGTTCAAGAAAAGGAACAATTTTGCTAATCGTTAAAATAAACACCACACAACTATCTCTTATAAGAATGCTAAAAAAGTGAGTAATCTGAAGAGAAACAGATTCTCAGCTGATCATGAGAAGGTAGCAAGGAATGACAATGAAACGAGTGGAACCCATGGAAGATTACTATAACAAGAAAACGAATTTCAAGGTGAAAAACTAATCAAGATTTCAGAAAAGAAGTGATTTTGTTGAGGGTATTTTATAGAATAACATGGCAGTACAAGTTCAAGGAGATGACTTTCCTATATACATCAACAGATAAACTGCACCACAGCATGCTGTTCCTCACTTTAGTCAATTATAAGCTCCTGTAAACATTACAACATCAGTTTAAAAACCAAGAATATAAGATGAAAGCGTGCTACAGGAAAAAGATTAGGAATCTTATAAATGAACGCCTGCCTACTCACAAAATTGAGGGGTGAGGCGAATTATTATTTATTTTGAAAAAAATGGTATTTTTCATTTTTATTTGTTTTTTGCCCCTCGAGTCCTTGTACCATGTCAAAAAAGGTTCTTTTTTTTTTAACAGACATACAAGTCTTAAATTACACTCTTTTCTCGAAGTGTAAAGCTACAGAACTAATTTCATTCACATAATTAGCTGTTAATCTCTATGTTTTCTCTCGTTTGTACAGTAATTTGAAGTATATTTTAAAATTAGAGTAATACGGCAAAAAAAATCTAAATCTTGGAGATAAAGCAAGATCCTAGTGAAAACTCCTGTAAATCTTAAACTGGAAAAAACAACAACCCATAGAACAAAAACAGGAACATCAAGAATCAAAACTCAAATGGACCAAATGAAAAACCAAAATCGACCGTACAATTACTCTACTGATAAAATAGGAACTTACAGAGTATGAAAGTAGAGAAGCGTAACCCAATTGATTATAATGGAAACCCAGAAAATAACAGAGATTTTGGAGATTGAAAATAGTGTGTGAATGTGTGCAAAATATAGAGAGGGGAAGTAGAGTAGAGTACAGTCAAAGATAAGGGGAGAGACTATATAAAAGGAAAAAGATCATCTTCTTTACTTTGGTTGATGGTATTAATTGCTTTCATGCGTGCCAAGTGCACGCTTGGATTTGTGTACAATCATATCACTGCTTTTTTTTTGGGGGGTTGGGGGGAGAGTGATGTTGGGGGACAAGCGGAGGGGGGCGTATAGGCGGAACCCCACCTGTTTTCTACTATTTGTGTTTGGTATTGTAAAATATTTTTTGAAATCATTTTTCAATATAAAATTACTTTAAACTTCAAAATACTATGTTGAGAAAAACATTTTTTTTAAATAATGAAATGAAAAGTAACTTTTTTCATTACGACAATTTCTAAATTATAATATTTCACGAATAGAATAGAGCTCGCAAATATTTAACACTACAAACTGAAAATGTTCTAATCGACCATGCACGAAATAGCAAGAGAATAATGATTCCATTGCTAATTACTTCTAAATTTTGTTTTGTGTTTGTTTTTTGAGTTGATTTGTTGTAAATTTGAGCGGTTGAATTTGAATTTTAAGTAGGAGTAATTGTTTTTGTATCCTTAGAAAATAAATATATTTAAAAAATTATTAAAATAGCACGGGCTAGTTAGTTTTCGAATTGATAATTGAAAATAATCAGCGTTTGCAAAGTCATTAAAAAATAGCCATTATTTTGTTGCAACACGAAAAGTTTCAGCATAATATAATGAAGATTGGAACCTATATATGAACTTCCAACATATTATGCTGGAACTCCACCGCACGAAAAGTTAAATTGGAGATTGGAACACCTGTATAGTGTACGACCCGGCCGATCGTCTTAAGTATTAACGCTAGATCCCCATTAACTGCTTTCCCTAAGTTCTTTTTGCTATTTTGGTTTGCTGGGATGTTCGGTGTTGAGTTTCGGAGAGTTTTGGGACACTTAGTCCCTAAATGAGAGCTTAAGTGTTGAAAAGTGGTCCATAGTTGGACAGTATGAAGACGACCTTAGAAGAGAAATCTAATGGTTCTGTTAGCTCTGGTATGTGATTTCGGGGTTGGGAGCGTGTTCAGAATGCATTTTGGAAGTCCGTAGCTCATTTAGGCTTGAAATGCCGAAATTTGAATTTTTGAAGTTTGCGGTCCGACAGTGAGTTTTTGATCTGAGGGTCGGAATGAAATTACGAAAGTTGCAGTAGAACCGTCATGTCATTTGTGACTTGCGTACAAAATTTCAGGTCACTCGAATGTGTTTTGGTTAGGTTTTTTATCGAAAGCGTATTTTGATGAAATTTAAAATTCTTAGGCTCAAATCATTAATTAATTCGAGTTTCCAACATTGTTTTATGTGGTTTGAGTATTAGTACAAGTTTGAATGATGTTATGGGTTATGTCTGTAGGTTTGATTGAGGTCCCGGGAGTCTCGGGTGTGTTTCGGATGCCCAACGGAGCAATTTAGAGTTGTGAAAGTTGCAGATTTTCCCTTCAGCTGTCCCAGACCTATTTCTTCTTTGCGATCGGATGTGCAATTTCCGAACAGGGTCAAATCATTCAATGCAATTGCATTACCCTGGTCGCGACCGCATAATATTGCCTTTCCATTCTTCGTTTCGCAATTCACTCCCCGCGTTCGCACTGAGTAAATTAGGTTGGTGTCTCAGAGCCCAAATTCTTCTACGCGATCGCGGAACCCCGGATGCGTTTGCATAGACCTACTTCCTTCTCTTCTGCCATCGCAGGCCCTTATCTGCGTTCGCATAGGCCATTTTCTGGGCCTTTATAATTTACTCTTCGCGATCGCATTTATTTTCTTTCGATCGCATAGAACAAACATCTGGGCAGTATTAAATAATTCAAAACTGAGGGTTAGCCATTTTTATCAAAATACAAGCTTGGGAGCTCGGATTTGGGAGAAATTTCGAATGTTTTTTTAGGGCAACAAATGGGTAACGATTCTCTACTCTCTTATGCTTGAACCCCACTAATCTAATCACGAATTCACCCTTAATTTCGGATTTTTAAATGAAAAATGGGAAAAACTTCATAGACCAAACTATTGAGTTTTGAGTGGGTGTTTCACCTCCGATTTGGGAGATTTTTATATGGTTAGACTCGTGAGATACGAGGGTTCTGAAAATGTGAAAATTATTTGATTTCGAAGTGTTGTCCTGAGGGGCGTTCTGGTTATTTTACCTAATTTCTCATCTTATCTTTGAATTATATAGTTGAATTAGTTGCTTGAGATGTTATTTACGAGATGTAATTGAATTGAACAGATTTGAGCCATTTGATGTCAGATACTCGTGGTAAAGTGTGATTTTGAGTTGATTTTTGAGCCGGTTCGAGGTAAGTGGCTTGTCTAACCTTGTGGGGGGGGGGACGCTTTTCCCCTTATGATATGATATTTGGTAGTTCAGTGCCTTGTACGTGAGGTGACTGTTGGAAATAACGCTTTACGCTAGAGGGGGGGGGGGTGAATAGCGTTTTAAAAATATTAAGCGTTTTAGTGCGGAATTTAAAACTTTGCAGAAATTAAAACAAGTGCAGTAAAATAAACTTACACAATGATGTATCCTGGTTGGCCACAAACGTGGTTAGTCCAGTCCCCGAGAGACTCTCTCGAGATTTCCACTAAACTTGTCAAGCTTACGGGTGCTTAACAAACCGTTACAGCTGAGGACACAAGCCTCACCTAGGTGCTCGGGGATCACAATCCCAAAGACTTCAATTGCTCGGGGATACCAATCCCAAAGACTTCAATTGCTCGGGGATAACAATCCCAAAGACTTCAATTGCTCGGGGATAACAATCCCAAAGACTTCAATTGCTCGGGGATAACAATCCCAAAGACTTCAACTGCTCGGGGATAACAATCCCAAAGACTTCAACTGCTCGGGGATAACAATCCCAAAGACTTCAACTGAGGAATCACAAGTTCCTCAACAAACGAGAATCGCAATTCTCTTACAAACACAAAACAAACTCACTTTACAAAGTACTCCTCAATGAGTAGATATGAGTAGAAATAGTACGCTCAAGATCACAACAACTTAGCTCAATAGAATGGCTCTTCAAAAAGCTTTATGGATGAATGAAAATGATGATCAATGTAAGAAAGCTTTTAGCAATGAAAATACTTAAATTGTATATGTTGTTGTTGTGAAAACACTGAGTTAAGCCTGTATTTATAGGTGAAAAACTCAGTCTTACCGTTGTCTAATTGCCAATTAAGGATTGCTGAAATTACTCAGTGACAATCGATTGTCAAGACTAAACAATCGATTGTTTGCCTATCAGATCAAAAATTCAATCCCAGATTTTACGTCAACAATCGATTACTTCAAATCAATAATCGATTATTTATAACGTTAAAAAATCCTTTCCAATTTTTGGCATAAAACATCGATTATCAGGAAATCAACAATCGATTATTTTAACAACGTTCAGAAAATCTTTTCCAGATTTTACGCAAAACATCGATTGTTAAATATCAACAATCGATTACCTGAAGGTAATTTGAAAATGTATGACAACGGTTAGTTCCAACAATCGATTATCAAATAGAACAATCGATTATAAATTAATTTCAAAACTTACTGTCTCATATATAATCGATTATCAAAAGCCATAATCGATTATTAATTAATTTCAAAACTTTCTGTCTCATATATAATCGATTATCAAAAGCCACAATCGATTATTAATTTATTTAAAAACACTGGGAGACATTTTTCTCATTCTAATCGATTACCATTAGTTCATAATCGATTTTTCTGATTTTGAAAACTTTGCCTCAGTTAACAATCGATTATCAAAAGTACACAATCGATTGTTATGCAGTTTGCAAAAACCTGATGTTAACTGACTTACTCACAATCGATTATCATTAATTCACAATCGATTGTCATGCAGTCTTGGCTTAGAGATACTCGATTATCATAAGTACATAATCGATTATCTTAGCCCAGATTTTTGAGGCATGTTTGAAAAACATTTTAACAAATATAAATATGCATAGTTTAAAATCATTTGACACTTAAGTTAGATATGCATGATTTTGGAAAAATAATTTTAGTAGAGAAGCCATGTTATGAGCCAAGATTGAGGGATCAAGATCACAATTAATATTGACTCAATTATAACATTTCTAAACTTTGTCTTGAGCTTCTTGTAATGCATCCATTTTGTGCTTGTCCTTGAGCACTGCTATATATCGCTTATTGCTTTGTTTGACATTCATCAAAACCTACAAAAGAACACACGTTTAGTATATTGCATTTGAAACGTGTTTCCAACAATTTCCCCCTTTTTGATAATGGCAAACATAAGCGGGATATATGCAATAATTATTTTGATAATCCAAGACAAGAGTAAAGTATGCAATTTGATGTTCCCCCTCAATTCATGTTCCCCCTCACTTTAAGCATGAATGAAGTTGAGAGTGATATAGCATACTTCTTGATATCCCGTTTCTTCCCCCTTTTGCCATTAGCAAAAATTTACACAAGGGAAGAATATGAAAAAAATGTGAAATAAACACAAGTTTATTAATTGGAAAATTAAGATAGAGGAAGTAATCGATTATTGATACAGTAATCGATTGTTTGACGGCGATTTTCCTGTAGAATACTTGAGTATTTTGCGTCATGCTTTTATGATCCCCTTTTCTTTAGGGTGATACCTGCAAAAAAGTGTTAGACGCCTCCGACGCTCAAGTTAGAAATTATGTAAGAAATAAAATGCAATGCATGACTTAGATCAACGTGGAGTCAAGGATCCCGAGTTCACTACGAATTCGGAAGAAGGACTCTTTATCTAAGGGCTTTGTAAAGATGTCTGCCAATTGGCTTTTTGTTTCAACAAATTCAATTTCGACATCGCCTTTTAGAACGTGATCTCTAATAAAATTATGTCTAATTTCAATGTGTTTTGTTCGCGAGTGAAGAATGGGGTTCTTCGTCAAGCATATCGCACTAGTGTTGTCACATCTAAGAGGAATGTGATCAAGACGTAGGCCATAGTCCAAGAGTTGTTGTTTCATCCATAGGATTTGAGCGCAACAACTCCCCGCGGCTACATATTCAGCCTCGGTTGTGGAAAACGCAACACTAACTTGCTTCTTACTAAACCAAGAAACTAAAGCGCTACCGAGCAAGTGGCAAGTGCCGCTAGTGCTCTTGCGATCCAATTTGCATCCAGCAAAATCGGAGTCGGAATAGCCAATAAGTTGGCATGAAGAACCTTTGGGGTACCATAGACCCACATTGGTAGTACCGACAAGATACCTTAGAATCCGCTTTACCGCAGTAAGGTGAGACTCTTTTGGACATGATTGATAACGGGCACAGACGCACACGCTAAACATGATGTCCGGACGACTAGCAGTAAGATAAAGAAGAGAGCCAATCATACCTCGGTACTTTTTGATGTCGACTTCCTTACCTTTTTCATTTTTGTCGAGATGATCGGATGTGCTCATGGGAGTTGCTATTTCCTTTGCATTGTTCAAGTCAAAACGTTTAAGCAGTTCTTTGCAATACTTGTTTTGACAAATGAATGTACCTTCCTTCATTTGTTTTACTTGTAATCCCAAAAAGAATTGTAACTCACCCATCATGGACATCTCAAATTCGCTAGTCATTAAGTTTGAAAATTCCTTGCATAGAGCATTGTTAGTAGCACCAAAAATGATATCATCTACATATATTTGAACTAGCAAGATATCATTGTTTTCATGCTTGACAAATAAAGTTGTGTCAACTTTTCCACGAATAAAATTATTTTCTAAAAGAAATTTACTCAACCTTTCATACCAAGCTCGAGGAGCTTGTTTTAAACCATAAAGGGCCTTTTTGAGTTTGAAAACATGATTGGGAAAATTAAAGTCTTCAAAACCGGGGGGTTGCTTTACAAAAACTTCTTCTTGGATAAAACCATTTAAAAAGGCACTTTTCACATCCATTTGATATAAAATGAAATTCATAGAAGATGCAAAAGCAAGCAACAAACGGATGGCCTCTAATCTAGCTACCGGAGCATATGTCTCATCAGAATCAATCCCTTCTTCTTGATTATAGCCTTGAGCCACAAGCCTAGCTTTGTTTCTAGTGATTATGCCATTTTCATCTAATTTATTTTGAAAAACCCATTTCGTACCAATTATGGTATGACCTTCGGGTCTTGGCACCAAATCCCAAACGTTGTTACGTTTGAATTGGTTAAGCTCCTCTTGCATTGCCAAGGTCCAAAATTCATCCCCAATTGCTTCAGAGATGGTTTTGGGTTCAATTTGAGAAACAAACGCAGTAAGATCTAAGGTATTTCTAAGGGAGCTCCGGGTACTTACCTTTCCTCCAACGTCGCCTATTACCTGATCGAGAGGATGGTCTTTGACTGTCCTCCATTCTGTTTGCTCTTTTGGTTCATTTTCCGATTGAGGAGCTTCTTCAATTTGTTGTTCCACCGTTTTGTCAATTTCTTTCCTTGGTGGTTCTTCTTGAATTTTGTCCTTTAGGCTTTCCAGAATACCTGAAAGATCAAGACCACAATCCTTTCTCGCCAAGCGAGTATTATCTTCGGAAAATACAATATGAGGAGATTCCTCTACAACTTGGGTTCTTTTATTAAAAACCCTATAAGCTTTACTACGAGAAGAATAGCCAATGAAGATACCTTCATCCGACTTTGCATCAAATTTTCCTAGTTGGTCCTTTCTATTGTTATGCACAAAACATTTACAACCAAAAACACGTAAATGTGCAATGTCAGGTTTTCTACCTTTGTAGAGTTCATATGGGGTTTTTAAGAGTATCGGCCGAATTGTTACTCTATTCAAAACATAGCATGCGGTACTCACGGCATCTGCCCAAAAGTGTTTGGGAATCTTAGCTTCGTCGAGCATGGTTCTAGCCATCTCTTCGAGACTCCTATTTTTCCTTTCCACCACCCCGTTTTGTTGTGGTGTACGTGGAGCGGAAAAGGTATGCTCGATTCCGAGTTCATCACAAAAATCCGCAAAGAGATTGTGATCAAACTCTCCCCCATGATCACTTCTAATGGAAGTGACAGTTGATTCCTTTTCATTTTGAACTCTTTTAAGAAAAAGCTTGAAGCTAAGAAATGCATCACTTTTATGTGCAAGAAATAATGTCCATGTAAATCTAGAGAAGTCATCAACAATTACAAAAGCATATCTATTTCTTCCTAGACTTTCGATGCGGGATGGTCCGAATAAATCCATATGCAATAGTTGTAAAGGTCTAGAGGTTGAAACAACATTTTTGGATTTAAAAGATGCTCTTGTTTGCTTCCCCTTTTGACATGAATCACAAATAGTATCACTTTCAAATTTTAAGTTGGGAAGACCAATCACTAGATTTTGAGAAATCAATTTATTTAAAAGATGCATGTTCATATGAGCTACTCTACGATGCCACAACCACACATTATCATCTTTGCTCAACAAACAATCAACATACTCGGATGAGGAGTTTTCAAGATCAACCATGTAAATATTGTCAACTCTAAAACCACGTAGAATAATCTTGAAGTCACTACGTCTAAACACTAAACACTCATCCGAATCAAACAACGCAAGATTTCCCTTGTCACATAATTGACTTATGCTCAAGAGATTATGCTTTAAACCTTTGACAAGTAATATATGCTTTATAGAGGATTTTTCATTCTTACCGACCGAACCGATGCCAATAATTTGTCCTTTATTGTTGTCACCGAATACAACGCTTCCTCCTTCTTTGTGCTCTAGTTGAAGGAATTTGGATTCGTCTCCTGTCATGTGTCTGGAGCATCCACTGTCAAGGTACCATAGTACACTTGATCCCTTCAAGCACACCTACAAAGCAAATTAATATTCTTTAGGTACCCATACCATTTTGGGTCCTTGGGGGTTAGGCAAATAACGACCATAATAATATGAAGAATCTCTATGCTTTGTAAAACACATAGGTGCAATATGACCTATACGATTGCAGTAATGACATACTACGTTCGGGTTGTGTTGATGCCTAGGTTGAGCCAACAAAGTTCTAGGCGAATGAACAAGATTTACACTAGACATATTGTTCCCATTTCTAGTATAATATCTAGATGGTCTAAAGTTATTAGTGCTAGACTTGTTGAAGGACCTAGTGTCATGTCTAGGTGGTCTAAGCTCGTTCCTAGAGTTATTTCTTGGTTGCCGAAAATTACTATTTGTAGGCTTGTTTGCAAGAATCCTAGATTCGGATCTAGGTTGTCTAAAGATATTAGTTCTACCCTTATTTTCATACATTCTAGCATAATGTCTAGGTGGTCTAAAAGAATTTGTTCTAGGCTTGTTTAATACCTTAGAGTTATTTCTAGGTGGAGTAGTGAAGTTTTTGTTTTTATGCCGTTGATATTTCTTAGGCGTTTCTTTTTCAACAACTTTAGGAACTTCTTTACTACGTGTTTCTAATGTTTTCCTAAGTTCTGTGTTTTCTAGTTTTAAGGACTCACAAGCAGTACAAGTAGAGCATTTATCAACACAAGAGGCTTCATGCATAGTCTTGATGACTTGTCTAAGTTCTATACTATCATTTAACAAAAATTGATTTTCATTTGCAAGATTCTCGTTATCACGAGACAGATTTTCAACACCTTTTTGAGCTAAAGAAAGACGTTCTTCAAAGTCCTTGTCTTTTAAAAAGAGTTGTTTTTGAAAATCCTCTTCTTGTAAAGAAAGAGTTCTTTGTAAATCTTTAATAGTCTTAGAAGCATTTACCAACTCATCATGCAGTTTGTTATAAGCAATTTGCATATCGTTAGATGTACTTACCTCGTCTTTTTCGTCTGCCATGAGGCACTGACCAGTTGATTCATCGTTTGTGCTGACCGCTTTTTGAGGCGTGTTTTCGTGCAATTCCTCAAGTTTGTCCCACATTTCCTTAGCAGTTTTATAGTGGGAGATTTTTCGCCAAAGTTCCTGGTTCAAGGCGTTATGTAATATATTCATAGCTTTAGTGTTGTATTCACTTACCTTATCTTTCCCGACTTTTGTCGTCAGTTGATCACTGTGTTTAATCGCTTGCCATAGATACAAATCGTTTGCCATTGTAAAAACTTGCATCCGATATTTCCAGACTGAGTAGTCGTTTTCGTCTAATATTGGAGCGACATGCTGCATTCTCCTTCACCTATTCCTGCAAAGAAATTTAGAGTAGAAGCCATGGATGGTTCTCTCAAACGGTTAAGTTTTTCAGATAGTATGGCTCTGATACCAATTGTTGGAAATAACGCTTTACGCTAGAGGGGGGGTGAATAGCGTTTTAAAAATATTAAGCGTTTTAGTGCGGAATTTAAAACTTTGCAGAAATTAAAACAAGTGCAGTAAAATAAACTTACACAATGATGTATCCTGGTTGGCCACAAACGTGGTTAGTCCAGTCCCCGAGAGACTCTCTCGAGATTTCCACTAAACTTGTCAAGCTTACGGGTGCTTAACAAACCGTTACAGCTGAGGACACAAGCCTCACCTAGGTGCTCGGGGATCACAATCCCAAAGACTTCAATTGCTCGGGGATACCAATCCCAAAGACTTCAATTGCTCGGGGATAACAATCCCAAAGACTTCAATTGCTCGGGGATAACAATCCCAAAGACTTCAATTGCTCGGGGATAACAATCCCAAAGACTTCAACTGCTCGGGGATAACAATCCCAAAGACTTCAACTGCTCGGGGATAACAATCCCAAAGACTTCAACTGAGGAATCACAAGTTCCTCAACAAACGAGAATCGCAATTCTCTTACAAACACAAAACAAACTCACTTTACAAAGTACTCCTCAATGAGTAGATATGAGTAGAAATAGTACGCTCAAGATCACAACAACTTAGCTCAATAGAATGGCTCTTCAAAAAGCTTTATGGATGAATGAAAATGATGATCAATGTAAGAAAGCTTTTAGCAATGAAAATACTTAAATTGTATATGTTGTTGTTGTGAAAACACTGAGTTAAGCCTGTATTTATAGGTGAAAAACTCAGTCTTACCGTTGTCTAATTGCCAATTAAGGATTGCTGAAATTACTCAGTGACAATCGATTGTCAAGACTAAACAATCGATTGTTTGCCTATCAGATCAAAAATTCAATCCCAGATTTTACGTCAACAATCGATTACTTCAAATCAATAATCGATTATTTATAACGTTAAAAAATCCTTTCCAATTTTTGGCATAAAACATCGATTATCAGGAAATCAACAATCGATTATTTTAACAACGTTCAGAAAATCTTTTCCAGATTTTACGCAAAACATCGATTGTTAAATATCAACAATCGATTACCTGAAGATAATTTGAAAATGTATGACAACGGTTAGTTCCAACAATCGATTATCAAATAGAACAATCGATTATAAATTAATTTCAAAACTTACTGTCTCATATATAATCGATTATCAAAAGCCATAATCGATTATTAATTAATTTCAAAACTTTCTGTCTCATATATAATCGATTATCAAAAGCCACAATCGATTATTAATTTATTTAAAAACACTGGGAGACATTTTTCTCATTCTAATCGATTACCATTAGTTCATAATCGATTTTTCTGAGTTTTGAAAACTTTGCCTCAGTTAACAATCGATTATCAAAAGTACACAATCGATTGTTATGCAGTTTGCAAAAACCTGATGTTAACTGACTTACTCACAATCGATTATCATTAATTCACAATCGATTGTCATGCAGTCTTGGCTTAGAGATACTCGATTATCATAAGTACATAATCGATTATCTTAGCCCAGATTTTTGAGGCATGTTTGAAAAACATTTTAACAAATATAAATATGCATAGTTTAAAATCATTTGACACTTAAGTTAGATATGCATGATTTTGGAAAAATAATTTTAGTAGAGAAGCCATGTTATGAGCCAAGATTGAGGGATCAAGATCACAATTAATATTGACTCAATTATAACATTTCTAAACTTTGTCTTGAGCTTCTTGTAATGCATCCATTTTGTGCTTGTCCTTGAGCACTGCTATATATCGCTTATTGCTTTGTTTGACATTCATCAAAACCTACAAAAGAACACACGTTTAGTATATTGCATTTGAAACGTGTTTCCAACAGTGACTAGCGCGTACTTGAGCTAATTATTAAAAATACGATTTTTACTTAAGATATTGAGGCTGGGTTTCTTTTGTTTTTGCTTTATTTCATTTGCAATTATAACTTGTGTTAGATTAGAAAAGCATATTTAGTTGACTTAAATTGCCTATTTTCTTAAGTTGCCTTGACTGTATTACGTAAAGCATGTTAGGCAAGTACTACCTGGACTTGTGTTTTTATACTTCATTTCTGAATATCTTCTTGTTGTGGTTGCGCATTTACATTGAGACTATGGATGTGCGATTGCGGTAGCTCCCCCCCTTGTTTCTTTACTTTGGGACTACGGGTTAGGTTTCCCGGCAGATCCTCATGCACTTTACTTTGGGACTACGGGTTAGATTCCCGGTAGATCCTCATGCACTTTACTTTGGGACGACGAGTTAGATTCCCGGTAGATCCCCCTGCACAATGATAGTTGGACTACGGAACGGTATCCCGAGAGATCCTTTGGATATATTCATATGATGGACTACAAGACGGTATCAGCGGAGCTCCTCAGAAAGTTGATGGAATGGACTACATGACGGTATCCTGGGAGATCCTCACTTGGTATTTTGGTATTGAGCTGTACATTTTTGTTTTTACTCTGTTCACCGCTTATTTGCTGTTGCCCTGTAAATTAGGTCTTATTTTACAATTGTTCACATTATTTCCATATGTTTCATACTATACATTCTTATTACATTATTTAACCTCAGTAGGACCCTGACCTTCCTCGTCACTATCCGATTGAGGTTAGGCTTGGCACTTACTGAGTACTGTTGTGGTGTACTCACGCATCTTTTGCGCATATGTTTCATGTGCAGATCCAGGTACCTCCACTCAGGTGCACTATTCTCGAGGCAAAGACATCTAGTAGAGACTTCGAGGTACATCTGTCGCGTCAGCAGACCAGGAGTCTTTATCGTATTCCAGCATTTAGTAAATAGATTTCCTTTCTTTCAGTTGATTAGACATTCTGGAGTTAGAGCAGCATATTACGTTTCTATTAGCCTGTGTTGCCCATGAGTTTCCGGGTTTTGGGATGTTGTTATAGGTTTTGTGATGTTGAGTTGTATATGCCGAGCGTCACTTATATACAGTTTTTCCTTAGCTATTGATTTTAAGTTCTTTACTTCCGCAAATTATTTAATTTCTACATTGTTAGGCTTACATAGTCGTAAAGACTAGGTGCCGTCACGACATATTCACGGAGGGCGAATTGTGGTCGTGACAAGTTGGTATTAGAGCTGTAGATTCATCGGAGTCACGAAACACAGGGCGGTTTATTAGAGTCTCGTAGATCGGTACGAAGACATCTGTACTTATCTATGAGATGCTATATTACTATTTAGGAACAATCTTCACTTCATTGGTTCCCTTGTCATGCGATATTTTGGACATCAATTCTAAACTTTTATCTTATATTCTCTCAGGGATGGTGAGGACACGCGCTGCTCGGGATGATCAGGCACTTGGGCCCCCTACTTCAGCTGTTAGAGGTCGGGGTCGGGGTCGGGGTCGTGGTAAAGGTTGTGGATCTCATGTGGTGCAGCCAGAGCACCTGCGCGAGCTGCTGCTGAGGTACCGCCAACAGATCCAGCCAGAGTTCAGGCACCTGACACGCCTATTGCCACTACTACTCCATCCCTTCAGGAGATGTTAGCTTAGTTTATGTTTATGTACACCATTCTGGCTTAGGCAGGGTTGCTTCCTCTTGTTGCAGCCACATCCCGGGGGGGGAGAAGCACAAACTCCCACCGCCCACACTCCCGAGCAGCGAGTGCATGTTTAGAAGGTCCCAGAGATCATTCATGATCCGTCTGCAGTGCTAGTTTAGCCGTGGATGGGGCAACTACTTCTGAGGACGAGCAGCGGAGGTTGGAGAGGTTCAAGAAGTATGATCCTCCAGTTTTCAGTGGATTAGCGACAGATGATTCCTTGGGATTTCTAGAAGAGTATCATCGTATTCTTCACACAATGGGCATAGCCGGATTTAGTGGGGTCTCCTTTACTACCTTCCAGCTTCGGGGAGCCGCCTATGATTGGTGGCGCACATATGAGTTAGACTGTCTAGATGAGGCTGTTTCATTGACCTGGACCCAGTTCTCAGATATGCTCCTGAGAGAGTTTGTTCCACAGAGCCTCAGAGACGTATGGCGTGCAGAGTTTGACCATTTGCGCCAAGGTGCTATGACAGTTTCAGAGAATGCCATCTGTTACACTAGATTGGCTAGGCATGCACCGGATTTGGTTCCTACTGTCTGCGAGCAGGTTTGCCGGTTCATTGAGGGTCTAATCTTACCCATCAGATCTAGCATGGCTTGAGAGTTGGAGATGGACATCTTATAAGCAGGTAGTGAGCATTGCTAGGAGGATCGAGGGTATACTCGCTAGGGAGCGAGAGGAGAGAGAGGACAAGAGGTTTCGAGAGTCGGGCCACTACTCTGGTGCCCGTACTCCAGCAGCAGGTTGACATGGTAGGGGATATATGGGTCACCCCGTTCATTCAGCTCTTCCAGCAGCCAGCAGTGCTCCAACTCCTCCTAGACCTTAGGAGCCTTACTATTCACATCTGGTTTCTAGCACACCTCTTCCGCAGGGTGCTATCAGAGGCCAGTCTATCAGACTTGGCCCTAACCAGTCACAGCCACCACGTCTCCCTAAAGCTTGTTTTGAGTGTGGTGATATACGTCATATGGTTAGGGACTGCCCCGGACTTTGTAGAGGTACATTTTCACAGACTGCTCAGCCATAACGCGCTCCTCAGAGTTCTCAAGCCATGATCACAGCTCTAGCTGCTACCCCGTCTGCACAACCAGCTAGGGGAAGAGGTCGGGGAGGTAGAGGTCTCCCTCGAGATAGAGACCAGGCCAGATATTATGCCATTCCTATTGTAGCAAGGCTGTTACCTCCGATTCTGTCATTACAGGTAATATACTGGTTTGTCACAGAGATGCATCGGTCTATTCGATCTAGACTCCACTTATTCTTATGTGTCTTCTTATTTTGCTTTGCATTTGGGTGTAGCCCGAGATTCTTTGAGTTCTCCTTTTTATGTTTTTACTCCTGTGGGGGATTCTCTTGTTGTGGAACGTGTTTATCAGTCGTATTTGGTTACCATACGTGGTTTTGAGACTAGAGCGGATTTATTATTACTTAGTATGGTAGATTTCGATATTATCTTGGGAATGAACTATTTTTCGCCCCATTATATTATTCTTGATTGTCACGCCAATATCGTGACGCTGGCTATGCCAAGTATTCCGTGTGTTGAGTGGATTGGTACCTTAGATCACACTCCCAGTAGAGTTATCTCTTTCCTTAAAGCTCAGCATATGGTTGAGAAGGGGTGTGCCACGTATTTAGCTTATGTGAGAGATGTCAGTGTTGATACCCCTTCTGTTGATTCAGTCCCAGTCAGTGGTACGGAGTTATACAGATGTGTTTCCAGCTGATCTTACGTGCATGCCTCCCGATAGAGATATTGATTTATTGCCGGGGACTCATCCCATTTCCATTCCTTCGTACCGTATGGCTCCTCTTGAGTTGAAGGAGTTGAAGGATCAGTTACAGGAATTTCTTGATAAGGGTTTTATTCGACCTAGTATTTCACCGTGGGGTGCTCATGTCTTGTTTGTAAATAAAAAGGATGGTTCTATGCGTATATGTATCGATTATCGCCAGTTGAACAAGGTTACAGTGAAGAACTGTTATCCTTTGCCTCGTATTGATGATCTATTTGACCAGCTTCAGGGTGCACATGTGCTTTCTAAGATTGATTTGTGCTCAGGTTACCACCAGTAGAAGATTCGAGAGCCGGACATCCTGAAGCCTCCCTTCAGGACTCGGTATGGTCATTACGAGTTCCTTGTCATGTCATTTGGGATGACCAATGCCCCAACAAATTTTATGCATTTGATGCATAGTGTGTTCAGGCCATATCTCGACTCGTTCACCATTGTTTTCATAGATGATATTCTTGTATTCTATCAGAGTCGGGAAGATCACGAGCAGCACCTGAGGACCTTGCTTTAGACCCTGAGAGAGAAGAAGTTATATGCAAAATTCTCAAATGTGAGTTTTGGTTGAGTTCTGTGGCATTCTTGGGCCACGTGGTATCGAGTAAGGGCATTCGGGTGGATCCAAAGAAGGTGGAGGCCGTGCAGAGTTGGCCTAGGCCCTCCTCAGCTACAGAGATTCGCAGTTTCCTTGGATTGGTGGCTTATTACCGTCATTTTGTGGAGGGATTTTCATCGATTGCAGCCCCTATGACTAGATTGACCTAGAAGGGTGCTCTATTTCAGTGGACAAAGGATTGTGAGGCGAGCTTTCAGAAGCTCAAAACAGCTTTGACTACAACCCCTATTTTGATATTGCCTACTGGTTCGAGATCTTATACAGTTTATTGTGATGCCTCATGGGTTGGCCTTGGAGCGGTGTTGATGCAGGATGGTAGGGTGATCGCTAACGCGCCCAGAAAAATTAAAGATACATGAGAAAAAGTACGATGCCCATGATCTTGAGTCGGCTGCTATTGCTCAAGCCTTGAAGATCTGGCGTCATTATTTGTACGATGTGCCTTGTGAGATTTATACTGAATATCAAAGTTTTCAGCACTTGTCCAAGAAAAATGATCTAAATTCGCGTCAGAGGAGGTGGTTAGAGTTTCTGAAGGAATATGATATTACTATTCTTTATCACCTGGGCGAGGCCAATGTGGTAGTGGATGCCTAGAGTCGCCGGGCGAAGAGTTTTGGGGATTTTTCCATATTTACCATCTTTAGAGAGGCCTCTAGGGATGGATGTTCAGGTTTTAGCCAGTTGGTTGGTGAGATTGGATCTTTCGGATCCCAATCTGGTTCTAGCTTGTGTGGTTTCTCGGTATTTCTTAATCGATTGCTTTTGGAGTGGCACTATGATGAACCCCATTTACTTGTCCTCATGTACCATAGGAGATGACGAGGTATTGAGGATGCAGGGTCGGATTTGTGTGCCCAATGTTGTTGGGCTTCGAGAGTTAATTTTAGCAGAGGCCCATAGTTCGCGGTATTCCATCTATCCGGGTGCCACGAAGATGTATCAAGAATTGAGGCAGCACTATTGGTAGAGGCGGATAAAGAAGGATATAGTTGAATATGCAGCTAGATGCCTCAATTATCAGTAGGTGAAGTATGAGCATCAGAGACTCGATGGGTTACTTCAGCAAATAGAGATTCTGGAGTGGAAATGGGAGATGATCACCATGGATTTTGTAGTTGGTCTCCCTGGACTAGGAAGAAGATCGATGCCATTTGGGTGATCGTGGATTCGCTGACCAAGCCCGCTCATTTTATCCCTATGTGTACTACTTATTCATCGGACCGGTTGGCGGAGATTTATATTTGAGATATCGTTCGTCTGCATAGTATTTTATTTCGGATAGAGCTACTCAGTTTACATCATGGTTCTAGAGAGTCGTTCAGCAGGAGTTGGGTACTCGAGTGGAGTTGAGCGCAATATTTTACCCCCATACGGATGGACAGTCCGAGCGCACTATTCAAATTCTTGAGGATATGCTCCGCGCGTGTGTGATTGATTTTGGAGAGTCTTGGGATTAGCTCTTCTCATTGGCGGAGTTTGCTTATAATAATAGCTATTAGTCCAGCATTCAGATGGCACCGTATGAAGCTTTATATGGTAGGAGATGCAGATCTCCAATGGGCTGGTTTGAGCCAGGTGACGCCAAGCTATTGGGCACATAGTTGGTTTAGGATGCATTGGAGAAGGTCAGGGTGATTCAGGATAGACTCCGTACAGCCCAGTCTAGACAGAAGAGCTACGCGGACAAGAAAGTTCGTGATGTGTCATATATGGTCGGAGAGTGAGTTCTGCGTCGGGTTTCGCCGATGAAGGGCGTCATGAGGTTTGAAAAGAAAGGGAAGTTGAGTCTGAGGTTTATTGGACTTTTTTTGATTTTGAGGCGAGTTTGGGAGGTTGTTTATGAGCTTGCCTTACCTCCCATTGACCGGGGTTCATACAGTATTTTATGTTTAGATGCTCCGGATATATCACAGTGACCCGTCGCACGTGTTGGGTTTCACCTCAGTCTAGCTGAACAATGATCTATCCTATGTTGAGGAGCGAATGGACAGGCATGTCAGAAAGTTGAGGTCAAAGAACATCGCTTCAGTAAAGGATTAGTGGAGGCGTCAGCCAGCTGAGGAGGAGACTGAGTGGGATATGTGCAGCCGATACGCTCATCTTTTCACTACTTTAGGTGTGTTCTCTATGCTCGTTCGAGGATGAATGAATGTCTAAGTGTAGGAGGATGTGATGACCTGGCCAGCCGTCTTAAGAATTAACGCTTCGATCCCTTATTAATTGCTTCCCCTAAGTCCATTTCTGCTATTTTGGTTTGCCGGGATGTTCGGTGTTGAGTTTCGGAGAGTTTTGGGATACTTCGTCCCTAAATAAGCGCTTAAATGTTAAAAAGTGGTCTGTAGTTGGAACAAAGTGAAGATGACATCTAAATGAAATTCGATGGTTCTGTTAGCTCCGTTAGGTAATTTCGGGGTTGAGAGCGTGTTCGGAATGCATTTTGGAAGTCTGTAGCTCATTTAGGCTTGAAATACCGAAGTTTGAATTTTTGAAGTTTCTAGTTTGATAGTGAGTTTTTGATCCAAGGGTCGAAATAGAATTTCGAAAGTTGTAGTAGCACCGTCATGTCATTTGGGATGTCTGTGCAAAATTTCAGGTCATTCAGACGTATTTTGGTTAGGTTTTTGATCGAAAGCGTGTTTTGATGAAATTTGAAGTTCTTAGACTCAAATCCTTGATTAATTCGAGTTTCCGGCATTGTTTTAGGTGTTTTAAGGATTGGTACAAGTTTAAATGATATTATGGGTTATGTCCGTAGGTTTGGTTGAGGACCCGGGGGCCTCGGGTGTGTGTAGGATGCCCAACGGAGCAATTTAGAGTTGTGAAAGTTGCAGATTTTCCCTTCAGCTGTTATAGACCTATTTCTTCTTGCGATCGCATATGCAATTTCATAAAGGGGCCAAATCCTTCTATACGATCACATTGCCCTGGTCGCGATTGCATAATATTTCCTTTCCCTTCTTCGCATTCGTAGTTCACTCCTCGCGTTTGCACGAAGTAAATTGGGCTAGTGTCTCAGGGCCCAAATTCTTCTACGCGATCGCGGAACCCCGGTTGAGCTCGCATAGACCTACTTCCTTCTCTTGTGCGATCGCAGACCCTTATTTTTGTTTACATAGGCGATTTTCTAGGCCTTTATAAATTACTATTCGCGATATCATTCATTTTCTTGTAATCGCATAGAACAAACATCTAGGCAATATTAAATAATTCAAACGTAGGGTTAGCCATGTTTATCAAAATACAAGCTTGGGAGCTCTGATTTGGGAGAAATTTAGAAGGTTTTTCAAGGGCAACGATTGGGTATCGATTCTCTACTCTCTTATGCTTGAAACCCACTAATCTAATCACGAATTCACCCTTAATTTCGGATTTTTGAATGAAAAATGGGAAAAACTTCATCGACCAAACTATTGAGTTTTGAGTGGGTGTTTGACCTCCGATTTGGGAGATTTTTATATGGTTAGACTCATGAGAGTACGGGAGTTCTTAAAATGTAAAACTATCCGATTTCGAAGCGTTGTCCTGAGGGGAGTTTTGGCTATATTACCTAATTTCGCGTCTTACCTTTGAATTAAATAGTAGAATCAATTTCTTGAGATAATATTTATGATATGTAGTTGAATTGAATATATTTGGGTCATTTGGAGTCAGATACTCATGTCAAAAGTGTGATCTCTAGTTGATATTGGAGCCGGTTCGAATTAAGTGGCTTGTCTAACCTTGTTTGGGGGACCTTTCCCCTTAGGATATGATATTTGGTAATTGCGTTCCTTATAGGTGAGGTGACGAGCACATACTTAAGCTAATTGTTGAAAATTCAATTTTTACTTAAGATATTGAGACTGAGTTTCTTTCGTTTTTGCTTTATTTTACTTGCAATTATAATCCGTGTTAGATGAGAAAAACATGTTTAGTTGACTTAAATTGCCTATTTGCTTAAGTTTACTACGTGAAGCATATTAGGCCAGTACTACCTATTGCTTGTGTTTTTGTACTTCATTTCTAAATATCTTCTAGTTGTGATTGCGCATTTATATTGGGACTACGGATGTGGGATTCCGCTAGCTCCCCCCTTGTTTGTTTATTTTTGGACTACGGGTTAGATTCCCGGTAGATCCTCTTGCACTTTACATTGAGACTACATGGTAGATTTCCGGTAGATTCCCCTATGTATTGATAGATGGACTACCGGACGGTATCCCGGGAGATCCTTCGAATATTCTCATATGATTGACTACAGGACAGTATCCGAGAAATCCTCGGAAAGTTGATTGAATGGACTACAGGACGGTATCCTGGGAGATCCTCATTTGGTATCTTGGTATTGAGTTCTACATTTATGTGTTTACTCTATTTGCCGCTTATTTGTTGTTTCCTTGTAAATTGGGTCTTATTTTACTGTTGTTCACATTATTTCCATCCATTTTCATACTATACATTCTTATAATATTGTTTAACCTCAGTAGGGCTCTGACCTTCCTCATCACTACCCGACCGAGGTTAGGCTTGGCATTTATTGAATACCGCTGTGGCATACTCATGCTTCTTCTGCACATGTTTTTCATGTGCATATCTAGGTACCTCGACTCAGGCGCACTATTTTCGAGGCAGAGACATCTAGCAGAGACTTCGAGGTACATTTGCCGCGTCCGCAGACCAGGGGTCTCTATCTTATTCCAACATTTAGTAGATAGCTTTCCTTTCTTTTAATTTTTTAGGCATTCTGGAGTTAGAGAAGTATATTATGTTTCTATTAGCATGTGTTGCCCGCAAATTTCCGAGTTTTGGGATATTATTATAGGTTTTGTGATGTTGATTTGTATAGGTCGAGCGACACTTAAATACAGTTTTTCCTTAGCTGTTGATTTTAAGTTCTTTACTTCCGCAAATTATTTAATTTTCGCATTGTTAGGCTTACCTAGTCGTAGGGACTAGGTGCCGTCACGACATGTTCGCGGAGGGTGAACTGGGATTGTGACACCTACCTGTATATGAACTTCCAACATATTATATTGGAACTCCAGTATATTATGAAATTCAAGCATATTATGTTGGAAGTCCACAATGTAAAAAGTTCTAACTCCACCATATTATTCTGGAATATTTTCAAATTTTTAACAGTACTTTCGTTCAGATTTATCTTTACATGAAAAATGGTTAAATTTCGATTACTTTTAAAAATGTGGCTATTTTGCAATTACTACTTATAAATCTAGCTATTTTTGAATTTACCCAAAATAAAAAAAATCAAAACTATCTGGTAGCTAACCGGGCCCGGGGACATTGAGGGGGCATTTGCATCTATACCTGCTTTTTGTGTCACGTTTTAACTTGTGTCCGCTTGCAAAAAAATTGCAAGCGTACCCACTTTTTCGCATAGCTTCAGCATACGGGGCTGAAGTAGCAAAGACAATCATGCAAAGTTTCAGCATTCTAGTAGTCGGGTCTGAAGTTTAGCTCTAGAGCTGAAGTTTTTATTTTATAACTGTCGAACTTTAGCTCTAGAGCTGAAGTTTTTATTTGTAACTGGCAAATTTCAGCTCTAGAGCTGAAGTATTTGTTTGTAAGCTTCAGCTCTAGAGTTGAAGTTTTTGTTTTATAACTGTCGAACTTCAGCAATTGAGCTGAAGTTTCTTCAGTACTTGAGCTGAAGTTTTTGTTTGTAAATGGCAAACTTTAGCTCTAGAGCTGAAGTTTTTATTTTTGTAACTGACGAACTTCAGCTCTAGAGCTGAAGTTTTTATTTTGTAACTGGCGAGTTTCTATTTATAGCTGACGAACTTTAGCTCTAAAACTAAAATTTTTGTTTTTGTAACCGACAAACTTTAGCTCTAGAAATAAAGTACGAGGGAATCACTACTATTTTTGGTGTTTTGCGGTTGATCAACTTTGATGTTGCAAGTACATTCACCTGAAAATACAGATGATCTCGGATTCCAAAAATATCCAGCAAACTTGAAATGGTTGAAAGAAGTAAACAAGTAGGATTCTTCACGTGCTTTGTCTTGTAAAAGACGTATGAGTAACTAATTTTGAGATCTTTTTTTCCATACAGAAATTATTATAGTATCTTTGAAAACAACGACCGGAGATCGAGCCACTCTAATTTCTTTAAGACTACAATGACAAGGCATGTTAATACTACAACTTTACAGCAGTAAGAACAAACTTGGACATTGTGATTATTTATGGTCAGATGAAAATAAATAGAGGAGAAAAAAAAAGTTAAAAAATTTAAAGTGCCAGATTCTATGTTCTAAAGTATTCAGGAGATTGTGCAGATCCTTGCTGTTTTATGTGGATGTTAGAGTCCAACTAAACAAAACAAAAAACTAGTAAACGGAGACTGGTATTGAGAGACCAGTAAGAAAGTGTTCATTTATACAGTATCACTGCATAGGAAGAACGTCCTAAAGTTTTTAGCTGAGATTCTCTTATATATAATTCGAAAGAGTTGCAAAGCAAGGAGGAGGAAAAAGGGGCTGAAGTTATTTAACAAGTAAATATAAGTTAAATTTTTTTTAGAAAATAGGTATAAAATAAATGGGGACGCTCCGTGTAACTTTTACGAACCGTGGGTGGTAGTATCATGATTCCTCCAATTCGCTTTCGTTTGGTTGTCATGACCATTATATTTTCCACTTCCTTTTTTCTATTCTAACTTGTTTTTTTCCTTTTTTTTTTTACTTTTAAGAGAAAAACAAATTTGGATTATTTTTTGAGAAACGAAACCCG
Organism: Nicotiana benthamiana; assembly: GCA_034376525.1. NCBI lineage: Eukaryota > Viridiplantae > Streptophyta > Magnoliopsida > Solanales > Solanaceae > Nicotiana > Nicotiana benthamiana. Next base: position 47,792,524 of record CM067328.1, read on the forward strand.
AGAAGTTTTTCATTATAACCGCGATATGAGAGAAACATGGAGCAAAAGACTCAACATGTATATTTGCATAGCTTTGTAAATTATTTCATTTCTCTAATATCATACATATGCATTAAAATATCATACCATGCATGAGTATATGTGTTCATAACATCATCAAGTCTCTGAGGACATCCCATCTAATCATTTCGACCGCTGTGAACAAATCATTCACATATACCAGCTGATCAGGTGGTGGTACGTATATAACTCCGTAATCTTTATCTCTCTCTCTCTCTCTCTCTCTCTCTCTCTCTCTCTCACACACACACACACACACACACACACACACACATATATATATATATATATATATCTGGTCATGGGTTAATGTATGTGAATGCAATGCATGAGAAGTACGTCAATATAATTTTTTGGAATATTATAAGACCATTACGCCTTTGATTAATGCTATCAAGTAAACTTTATCAACTTACGTATTTTTTGAAACCCATGAACATATTATACAATAATGAGATAAATGAAATGTTAAGAACATAGGCATCTCTAATACTTCTATTTATAGAGTCATTTATGGAAGTTGTGCATTTGCTCGTTTTGTTTGTATCGTAAGGATCATGCCGAAAGAAACAAGAGATAACCTTAACATATCTAGAAGGAAAAAATCCGTATAATATCCTTAAAAAAATTGTACCTTATTCCTTTAGAATCACAGAAACTCACGTTGCTACTATTCTAAGAAATGTCGTTGGCATTGTTTTGTTTCAAGATTAATTTCCGTTGAAGCCTGCAAAATTGTTGGAATCGTTCTTGATGAGTTGAAATTTAACTTCTGTACTTGAAATAGTTTGAAGTAGGAGAAAGGTATATGATCTTCTTACTTTATTACTCTATATCCAAAATGAAATGAAACCAACTTAAATGAAATGAAACCAACTTAAATGTCTTACATGTCAGTAGACTCATAACTATTACACGTAAGTAGACTTGTAATAAGTCTTACTTTAGTTGGCCACCTATCATTTTATGCCATGAGTTATGTAATTTGAATGGGGGTTGCCACCTCATGCCCCTTTAATCCTTATCCAACATAATTTTTTAATTAATTAGGTAATATCTCATTATTCAATAATTAACCAATCACTCACATAATTAAGAATTTTCCCAAATTACTTAAAATATTACTCACTTTTAACATACTTTATACACCTTAATATTGTGGTCATGTGGTACTTTGTATGCACTAGTCCGTAAATACCGAGTATTTTAGCTTGGATCGTATTTTATTCAAACATGCCAAACTTGGACGAAAACTCATTTTCTTTGACTTGATTCCCCTCTACCTTAAGAATTTACTCATCACTTGTTTGAAATAGCATAATCCTTATAATCTCCGAATAATCTTTTCCTTGGACTGATGCAAATTACCTTACGACAAATTCAACCTACAATACTACAAGGTGCAACAACGTCGTAATTTAATGCTGCGAAGTGTAACATCATCGTATGTAATATTGCAAGGCATAACATCATCGTAATATAATACTGTAGGACGTAACATCATTGTCATATAATACTGTAGGACGTAACATCATCATAACATAATACTGCGTGATATAATATCGATGTAATATTGCGGGGAATAACATCATTACCCCTTTGGAACATTCGTCCTCGAATGTTGACTGATGCTATTATTATTTTCATAACTTATAGCTCTTGTGAATACCTTAATACTCCCCTTGCCTTTTAGGCAGTTGTTTGTGAATAACTCTAAAGGCTAGGACATCCCCCCCCCCCCCCCTTTATGCCTCTTTCTCACTCCATGACTTATGATTGAATTCATTCCAATCTCGTAGCTGTTGCTTCCTTCTATTATGCAGTCTCTACTATACTGACCTTGAAAGTGTGCATATGCAACTCTTCTCTCCTTTTTTCTCCATCTTTTAGTCAATCTCTAGATACTTTATAAACATATACAAGGCTTAATAGGATGCCTCTCTGGCATCTATAGGTGTACTGAAGTTATTCGCTCGATACTTTGTAGAACTTGCGAATATGGCCATATCTTATTTCATAAATCTGGTTATCCATTCGTGTGACTTTACTGCAACTATGTAGGTCATATTGTAGCATAATTCTTACTTCGATTTATTGTTACTGAGGTCTACAACCAACTCTAGTTTACTCTCGTTGCTTATCTTTAAAACTGATGGTCTAATCTCATCTCATACTGTTGAACTTTTATCCATCTATTGTTGATTCATCTTAATATTGATTCATCATCTACCACTGATAACTTGATCTTTTATGTAACAATGTCGCTAGCGCTCGCGTCTCATCGGGGACATCTGGAGTAATTAGATTGATCCACCTAAGGCGATACTATATTTTCATAACCGCACTTTATAGCATCATAACATGACTAACCTTATATGGGTATTTTAATCCCTTACAATTCATAAAATCCTCTTCAACTCATTACTCAATCGACGGCCTAAACGTCATCCTTTATCTATCACAATCACACCCTCATTCTACTACAAGGGCAACATTTCATCTCTTCTAAATGCTACTAGTCTTAGACTCCCGTGCATTCATTCAGGCTCATTGAGCTTTCTGTAACTTAGAGGAACCATCAGCTCCTTTGTTTTCACGGGCTTAGTCCCGAAGACTTATCCATTTTGTCACCTTCTCACTTGCCTTCTTCTTATCCTTACTCTTGTCTTTTTAAAACCTTGTCGTTCTATCATACTTTAGCTTGCGATCGATTCCCTTATGCTTTTTTGGAACATCAAGCAAGATATTGAATCGTCTCTAAATCTTCTTTTTCTCTTTAGTTAGACCTTTCGATACATAAAAACCATAGGCTAGAAGATATGCCACTGATAATGCTGCTATCATTCCTGGATACTGAATCCCAGCATTTTTAGCCTTCTACATGAAGTATAGGTTATTCACCATCTTCTGCATTTGAGTATCTCGTACATTGTTCACCTTTACCTTACTTACCTTAAAATCACACACCATATCTACTTTCTCTTTCATGACCTTCCTTCTATATAGGTATAATTCACATCCACAACTTGAATATCTATTATAATATTTGCAGCCCTAGTGTATACACATTCTGATAGAAGCTTTATACTAACTTCTTATGAGGCTGGAACTCTTCTAACTGGCTTTATTGTAGAGCCATTATAGAATATGGTTGTTATACTATATGTCTTGTACCTATGATATTAAGAGTGATCCTGCAATCTTCTCAATCACGAGGTCTATAATTTTCTGGATCCAATAATCAGACTCTTGATTTACTTCGTTGGTATAACTTTTTAGTTTCCTCCTTCTTCTGATTGGCCTTTAAGTCGGCTTAAGTAATCTCCCGATATGTGGTTCATGGTATAGTTATTCTGTTTATCCTTTCGTGGGCGCTGAGGAATATGCATGATACAATTCTTTAACAATTTAATCCTTCGTTTATGACGTGGGCTCAATTCTTTTTTTAACGTACATCAGAATATTCTACGGCTATATATGCCATGTATAAAACTCCAAACTCTTAAGTGTATTCATAATGTAACCAACTCTAGATCATTGATCGAATAATTTCTTTCGTTCCATCTTAGCTTTCTTTCAACGTAAGATCTTACTTTTTCTGGTTTTTCTGCCCCTTGTTGCATCAATAATTAGCATATCTTAGTGCCACACATGCCAGAATTTTCGTGCAACTCATATGATCTGGAATATTATTTTTAATTTTACTTCGTGTTCATTAGCCACAGTGGGTGCTATATTCTTTCAGAGTGCTTACTATTGTGAGACTGTTGTTACGCGACATTTCCTCGTTAAGTCTTTGTTCTTAGGTTGAATCCTTCTTCCTTATTTCCTTGGCAAATCTTTCATTGTAGTCCTTAGGGAAAACATTTGACTCTCGTCTTATAATTATTCGTAGTTACCTACCTCCACGCCCTTGTTCTTGTAACATTACTTCTGAACTGATATTTTGACTGTCTTCCTAGTGACACTCTCTTTTATTTCTGTAACACTCAAACGATACCTTTAACTAACCCGACTTTTATTTGAATGTATCTCAAGTATTACAATGACATTATTGCGTGGTTGAATTCTCCATGTTGGGGTTTACTATATTTATCTTGCATGATTTGCTAATTTGTCTATAACCTCTTGTCAAGTCATGACTAGGCTCTTCCTGAATCAACTACTAACTGCTTGTTGGCCCATTATCAAATCCATATTCCGCGTAACCTTTCTTGGTTTATTTCCTTTGTCTTGACTTACCTCACGTATTGGATTCTTATCTATCAATTACATCCCAGACAAGAACCCTTACTTCTTTTTCTTGACATCGTGCTTACATAATGTTCTAGAATCATAGCATATCTGTAACATTTGAATAAGGAAAATCTCATCCCTTTCTCATTTTTATTGCATTCTTCCTTTATCATTCTATAGTTACTAGATCCACTTAATTTTGACTTAAAACCACATCATTCCATATTCCCCAATTTAGGGAAATACTAAGAGTTGAAGCTACGACGACCTGCCTATAGATGTTTTTCCACTTCAGCTTTGGCTTTGTTTCACATCATCAATGACCCTTACTAGCCTTGTGGTAATCTTTTTGTACTAAGGATAACGAAATTCCATACTCGCGATGGTGACACTTTGTGCAAATGGCACGTGCAATCCCTTAAGCTTAACTTTGCTCACATTGCTTGCTTTAGGGAAGTGTCTTCCCGAATGACCATTCTCTGAATTCATCATGGATCTTCTTCTGTTGTCCATTCTATTATCTCCAGAACTCAATATAAAATTCTCATGATACTGACTATTATCAAGTCACTTAGTCCCCAATTCATGTTTAGTTTATCTTGTTCACCAGTCCATACTGATTTCTATTGTTCTGTGGCCTAAATTTTCCTTCTATTAATCACGTTAGAGTTGCGAACTTTTTTTTTAAATGAGGATGTGACTGTATGACCTATACTCTTTTGTTGTCTTAAGGCCCATCACCCCTTATCTCTCTATTCATTTGACAATAGATCCTGTAACACTCTACCATTGTCATCCATGTATCATATCTCACTCATATTGCTTCATCATCCTTCTTCATACTTCCCTGCTAATATTTCTTTCAATCACTTTATTCTGAAAATTTTAACAAGATATTCTTTTGCTTTGACCTCCCCTTACTCTATTTATTGGCTCTTCTTGCTGGCTAACATTCTCCCTGTACTAGGGGCGGGAGCCATACTAAGATAATATTTATCCCTTCAAGGCTCCTAGTGCCTATCTTTTTATTGTTCAAATCTAGTTGTACTATTTTAGAGTACAACTTCTGGGTATCTCACGAGGACATGTATAAGCACATTTGAAATATCCTTCGAAAATGTCAACTAACGCAAAAAATCCATCCATCATTTTGGGTTACTCTAACCCCACCTGGATTTTGATATCCTGTCTTCCTCTTATACTACTTCCGTGAACCTCCATAGGGCATAACTGGAATGGGTGTGTCCAATTGTACATACTTCTGTAACTATTGAAGGTAATTCAAAATGCATATATCTCTCTGCCTTAAGTTGAAAGTGGCGATAATCTTCATTAACTAGGTACCCCATACCCTTTTTTGCCTTACTTCTGTTACTTACTGGAACTTATGTCTACTTTTCGATTCTCCTTTTCCTTTTTATCGTAAAAGTGGATAGGCTATCTTGCCTTAGGGGTCCTTATCAAGAGGCTTACACATCTTAGTATACACATGGTCTACTGCATACTTCATATTTATCCATCATAAGCATGATGCAAAAATTTAGTTCTTCTAACTCAACTCTTCCACCACTACATCTCTTACCACCTATTTTTTTTGGATGTGGGTATCGTCGTATTATGAATAAGATAGAGTTTAGGAAGTTAAGTTCTTACAACTGAGGTCTAACACAAAATCTAGAGTATGAAGAAAGAGTGACAGTCCTAAATGACCTATAGCCTCCTGCTTATAAGTGTGGTGCACGACACACCCATAAATAAGACTCAACTAAACACCGCTTGTGGACTCCCTAGGACAGAACTGCTCTAATGCCACTTTTGTCATGACCCAAACCGATGGGCTGCGACGGGCACCTGGTACCTTACTCGACGGAGTACCAACATAACATATCTTTTAATATTATACTATCATTGATAACTGATTCGGAATGATGTTGTGAGATAAGTACGATACAACATGTGATACCAACTTATACCTAAGACATACGGGTCTATAAGGCCAAAATAATCATACGTACATGACATCTGTCTACAAGCCTATAAGAATACATAATTTTCGTAAAGGTCGGGACAGAGTCCCGCCATACCAACAATACGCATCTAAAATCATACTAACCAAACAAGCAACTCTAAAGAAAATGGAGTGCACCAACATCTTTTGCTGAGCTGATAGCCTACTTGGAGGGCTCTCGACCTGTCTATCGGGACCTGCAGGCATGAAACACAGCGTTTCCAAGAAAAATGGATGTCAGTACAAATAATGTATCGAGTATGTAAGGAATGAAAATTGATAAGTAATAGACAAGAAAAAAACATAGAGTAAAAGACTCGACATGTACGTTTGCATAGTCTGTAAATTATTTCATTTTTATAATGTCATGCATATGCATATAAATGAAATGAAATAAAATGTATATGATTTTCTCACTTTATTATTCTATATCCAAAATAAAATGAAACCAACTTAAATGAAATGAAACTAACTTAAGACATGTAAGTAGTCTCATTACTAATACACGTAAGTAGACTAGTAATAAGTCTTAATTTACTTGACCACATATCATTTTATATCATGAGTCATGAAATTTGAATGGGGTCTGCCACTTCATGCCACTTTAATCTTTATCCAATATAATTTGTTAATTAATTGCGTAATATCATATTATTTAATAATTAACCAATCACCCGTATAAATAAGAATTATTTAAAATTACTAAAAATACTATTCACTTTTAACATATTTTATATATCTTACTATCATGGTTATGTGGTACCTTGTATGCATTAGTACATAAATACCGAGTATTTTAGCTCGGACCGTATTTTATCTCAACATGCCAAACTTGGACAAAAATTCATTTTCTTTGATTTGATTCCCCTCTTTTACTCATCACTTGTTTGAAATAACATAATCTCCAAATCATCTTTTCCTTGGACTGATGCCAATTACCTTAGGACAAATTCAACCTACAATACTACAGGGTGCAACATCGTCGTAATCTAATACTGCAAAGCCTAATATCATCACAATATAATATTACAAGGCGTAGCATCATTGTAATATAATACTACAAGGCGTACCATCATCATAGTATTATACTGCAGGACGTAACATTATCGTAATATAATACCACAGGGCATAATATTATCGTACTATAATACTGCGTGACGTAATATCAACATAATATTGCGGGCATAATATTACAACACTTAGAAACACCAACACTACCAGGAACAACAGGCATATGTCCAATCTAGCAAGCATCCCAGATCAAGTTCTCCAGAATATCACAATAATGGAGCCTCTAACACCCATCCTACCCTAAAACTCCGAAGGAAAATTCCTTATCAGTGTCCGCCAACTGGTCACAAAGATGGTCATCAACATGAGGATCTGCCCCATTGACCCCTTATCCTACTCCATTTCATGGTTCCAACACTGAGGAAGCAAGACACTTATAGGAACACAACAACTACCAACAATCGTTTCTTGCTTTGAACTCCACAAGGAATCAACAAAAGAGGTTATCACAACACACACCCTTAATGAAGATACTGTTGTGGAACTGTATGGGAGTAAATGCAGCTGAGTTCAGAAGAAATCTCAAAAGAATAATCCCAACATGGCATGTCTCACTGAGACAAAAATAAAGAAAACAACACATGAAGCACTAACGTTGGAACTAGGATTTACCAATATGCTACACGTTGATGCAGTATGCTATTCAGGTGGAGTGGTCATGCTGTGGAAGGATCATGAAGTAGATCAAGTGTATCCCATTGCAGTTACCAATCAAGAAATCTATGCAAATGTTCAGGTAAGTCCCACTAGACCACCCTAGATAGTTTCTCTTGTTTACGCAAGTTCTACTTTTAACAATTGAAAAATTCTTTGGAAGAATCTAAAATAGCTTTTTGTAACCCATACACTGCCATGAGTCCTGTGTGGGAATTTTAACAAAATTACTTCTGATGCGGAAAAATTTTGGGGAAACCTTGATAATAAAAATAGAGCAAATGCCCTAATAACCTATCTCCACCATATTGACATGGTAGATTAGGGTTTACGGGCTTACGATTCCCCTGGTCAAACCTTAAAAGTAGTAGAAATAGTCTAATCTTGAAAAGTCTATATCGCTTCTACGCCAACCATCATGACTTAGCATGTACCCTGACTCCATTATCACACACCTCCCATGCACACACTCAGATCACTATCCACTCCTATTATCACTATCAAAAGCTTCAAAGCCTAACAATTTATTTAGGCTCAAATCATGTGGTTCAACCACACGGATTTTAATAATATTGTTAGTTGCCACTAGCATCAATCCTCCATATATCATTGTGCTTTAAAAAAACTTTATCACCCATGTTAAAGATTTGAATAAGTCTACTTCTGAAAATATTTTTCACACAAAAAAACATCCTCCTAGCAAGACTAGTAGGACTTCAACATATGAACAATCTTAATAAATCTCTATTCCATCAAACCTTTAAAATAAGCTTTGACTACAATTTAATTTAGTACTAAATCATGAAGAAGATTTTTGAAAACTAAAATTTAGAGTGCAATGGCTAAATGAGGGAGATGCAAATACTAAGTTTTTCCACACCTCTACTACCTAAAGAAGAAGACTTAACAACATACTAGGATTAAATGATTCTGTGGATAACTGGATATACGATCACAAAGAAATTAATTCTATTATCCTATACCACTACAACATAATATAGTCATCTGATCTTATGTATAGCAACAAAAATTCCCATGAGCGCTTTGACTACGTTCTATCCGAGGAGGGTAGAAACAACCTATCAAAATCCATTTCAGAGGAAGAAATTCATAGAGAAATAAAATCATTCAAACCTCTCAAAGCGCCTAGGCCGTATGGAATCCATCCAATCTTCTTCCAAAAAAACTGGAACTCAACCAAGTACGTTGTGATCCAAATTTGCAAAGATGCTTTGAATCTTATACAATTTCAAGTAAGATAAATACCACCTTTATCATACGCATACCAAAAGTTAAAATCCCTGAGCAAATCCCCCAATATAGACTAATCAGCATGTAAACACCATCTATAAAGTGATTACCAAAATATTATCGACAGAATTTGCTCGTTCCTCAAACATCTCATCAATGTAGCTTCTTCCCGGGTCGAAGGGTTGTTTACAATGCAATCATAGTGCAAGAAGCAATCCAACTTCTTCAAACGCATGGCAGGGCGGATGACCAACATGATACTTAAGTTAGACCTATAAAAAATATTTGATAGACTAGAATATTCTTCATAGGTAAATCACTTTACAACTAGGATACTCTACCTCCCTAATCAATCTAATTATGAATTGCATCTCAGTTTCCACCATCTCGATTTTGATCAATGAAAAACCAACAAAATTCGTTGAACCATGGAGAGTTATTCGACTAGGAGATCCTATATCCCCATAAAGTTTCATCATTTGTATGCAATAATTATCCTACCAAATTGATCAAGCAACAACCAATAGCAATTGGACACTAGTCAAGATTAGTAGATCAGGCGTCCCAGTCTCGCACCTGCTCTTTGCTGACGCATCTGATACTATTCGACCGTGCAGACCTACACAATGATTGGCTCAAATTCTACACTACTATATGATGGCAAGGAGTGGTCGATGTAGCTTTTAACCGAAAGATCGAGATCGATTTCAACAGGGAGTTAATATTGGTTGGGAGTTGGGTTTTTATCTAATCTAGCTACACATGTTGCTTTTAATTGCACTTCTAACCATACTTGAATTTATTTCTATGCTACATTTAAGAAGCACTAGAGAAGTGACTTACATTTAGGCGAGTATCAAATGGGGTCTAAAACTTAGGACAAGCTTGTTACATTTGTGGTCATGATATAACCTTTACATATAATTACTCACCTTATACCTCTCGGTAGTTTGAGTAACTTTTCCCTAATTGGCTTTCTCAAGCCTAATTGGGTGTTCAAACAATGCAAGTAAAACTAGCTCAAGTCGGGTATTACTATCTCTAGGTTTAACCCTTTAATTGTGGCCATCAGTATCTTGAATGAACCCAAATCCTTGTTAGCCTAATTTTCCTAGACTTAATCCCTCTTTCTTAAGAAGAGTCTAAGTCATAAAGGTATGAATTAGTATTTGCAACTACCAATTCAACAATTAAAGCATGAATCAAGCTAAATATCACATATCCATAAATAATTAAGCCCTAAAATTGAAGACACATTAAATACATGCCCTAAGGTTGGGTCACAACCTTAGCTAATGGTTTAACTACTCATAATCAAAGTAGAAATCAAAGATGGAGATGAAATATAAGCCATAAAAATTGATTACAAGAATAAAATCTAAAAATATAAGCTAAAACTGCTCTAAAACTAATCTAAATGGCAAAGTATGGCTGTTTACGAGCTCACTGATACAAAAATGACCTAAAAATATGAAAATGATCTATTTATATACATATAAAATTATTGGACAAAAATACCCCTACGGAGGTTCCGCTGTCAGCAAAATACTGGGCGCCTCAGCGCATGGCTTTTGCGGCAGCGCAAAAATAAGTGCGGACCGCGTTTCTTTAATTTTGGACTTGGTTTTGTGGACAGTGTAAAAGTCACCGCCACAACATTAGCATCATCTGCGGCCGCGTAATTTGGACGCGGACCGCGCTCCTCAGTCAACCTCAACTTGCAGAATCTCTGAACTTCAATCAATGCTCTCAGCGGAAATACCACCGCGGCTGCGCGGCTGCGTCAGGTATTTCATGGACGTGCTTTTTCATCGTGGTCAGCGGTCACTGTTTTACCCAAAACATTTTCTCTGAATCTTATTTCCGCGGACTGCGTAATTGTGGCCTCTTCAGCTGTGGACCTTATGCGACACTTTTTTTTTGCGGTCAGCGCTTCAGTCTCAGCTTTGAACTTGTGCAAATTTAACTCTTTCATGAGTTGATTATGAGTTTCTTACCTCATTTTTACCAAACTCAGCAGACAAGCACATTAAGTTAGCTCTATTATTAATATATTTAACTCCCTCTATCACCAATCAGGCAAAAAAAGTAACTTCTCAAAATTATTAGAAATTTTCTTATCCAAAAATGTTGCAATCAACACACAAAACTGCCTTACCAATGACCTAAATATTAGCATGGATATTAACTTTGGTAAGTACTTTGGCTTCCACTTGACAACCCCCGCCCCCCTCCCAAAGTCAAAGACTACCAATTTACAGTTGACAAAATGAACCACAAACTATCAGGCTGGAAAACAAACTCTCTCAACGTGGCAGGTAGAATCACCCTCATTCACTAAGTACTAGCCTCCGTGCTAAATTATTCCATGCAAAACAATCTACTGCCAACTTTCACTAGGAACCACATAGACCGTATCCAATAAGATTTCCTTTGGAGTTCAACTACCAATTGGGAGACTGCACAACCCCAAAATTGCTCGGAGGGCTGGGGGCTTTATAAAATTGGTGAGAAGAATTATACAATGCTAGCAGATTTACTATGGCGGTTCCATAAGAATAATCAGTCCTTTTGGGTAAAAATTCTTAAAGAAAAATACGTTCAACATAAACGCGCACGAATATACGAAGCTAAACCTGCTTATTCATACATGTAGGAAATCATGACCAAAGCAAATGTACTGTTCCACACTTCATAGAACATACGAGATGGAAAATAAATCAATCTCTAGAATGATAACTGGATGCCCCATAATAAGTGTTTGCGCAACTTAATACATGTCCCTCGACAACATATGAAGGAACAATAACCAATATCATCAATCCTTACAAATCATTTGTGATATTTGGATAGATTATCATTAACCCTACATCTTGATACCGTACATCAAATCAAAAACGCATACATCTTTTTTCTCAACAAAACCTGATCATTCATTCTGGAACTAAATGCCTCTCGACAACTTTACAACAAAGCCATCCTATCTACTCCAACTCCAGATCACCAACAAAATAGGGCAAACCAACGCTGCAAATAACTCTTGGATTTTGCAATTCCAATGTTTGAACAAGCTGAAATATTTCATATGGCTTCTTGTCCACCACAAACTATCTACTAAAGACCTCATGTTAAAAAAACATACTTGAAACAAACATTTGCCAATTCTACCCACTCGTAGTAGAGGATACATACAACATATTCTTCTCGTGCAACAAGTCCTACCACTCATGGACTTTGTTCAATCTACAAAGACCTCAACTACACAATTTTGGTCATTGGATAAAGGATATGTGTCATAAAGACACTACCATACACACAACAAATTCCTCCTTAAAACCTCCTACCTCCACCCTATTGCCTTACATCCTTTGGAACATTTGGGTTAATAGAAACTCAAACCTCTTCAATCATACTTCGTCCATTAAATGCCACAAAAAAATTATGATACAAGTTGCTGAATTTATTTTACTAATTCAGATTACTGTGATATCAAAACCTAGGCTTCATATACCGATAAGATGGCTCTCACTTGCTAACCACTACAAGCTAAATATTGATGGAGCTTATAACAAAAACAATCAAACAAGCAGCACTGGTGGAATCATCAGATACCACCATGACAATTGGATAGTGATGTTTGCGTAGAAGACAGCTGCAACATCCGCTCTCCATGCTGAAATACTAGCACTAATAGCAGGACTAGAGCTTTTCTTCACAAAAACTCTCTTTCCTACTATAGTGGAAACGAATTTACATGTATTATGTAACTTATTTAGAGACGAAAAACCATGTTACTCACATCTTCTTTATGCTTGCAGTTTTCTTCTTGATGATATTGGAGTGGAAGGAATAACCCATATATATTCGAAAGGCAACTCTGTAGCTGATGCTCTGGCTAAGTATAGAAGCACCAAGCAATAATAACAACGGAGGGAGAAAACACTATATACTGGGGAACACCTCCAGACTTTATGTTACAAGTTTTTAATAAAGATAAATTAGAAAAAATCGATATGCGATTTATTCCTATGTTATGTAAGAACTAATCGAGAGGTTGTGAGTTCGAGTCTCCCCAAAAGCAAGGTGGGAATTTCTTGGAGGGAAGGATGCTGGGGGTCTATTTGGAAACACCCTCTCTATCCAAGGGTAGGGGTAAGGTCTACGTACACACTATCCTCTCTAGACCCTACTAAATAAGATTATACTGTGTTGTTATTGTTGTTAGGTAAGAACTAAACTCCTATTTTTTTAATATAAAGCCCCCTCCTTTCTTTAGCCAAAAAAAAGAAGATGTAAGATCAAACTTTTGCATTTTGATAGAAAGGAAATCCAAAATGACAGCAGTAAAAAGGGAAAGTATCCCATGTGTAACGAGAACACCCAATCATTTGAAACTTGACCATTCAAACCATGAATCATATATGCACAATGTGGCCCCCTTTAACCAGCTGTAGCTACTTAATGACCATTAATAACTCTTGACTTAACAATAAATGTGACAGTATAGTTGTAATCTCACCACTTTTGAGAATTTAAAAAAAAAATCATTGGTGGATCTGTTGAATGCGAGTTTGAATCTTAAACAAAAAAGAAATACTTTTATATCTTTTATATAAAGACTGAGGTTTAAAGGCCTTAGGAGTAAATAGAGGGATAATTTAAGTGACCTCCCTCCAACTTTCCTTGTGGTTTGTGATATTATGTTCACCTTCCTTGTTTTATATTTTTTCTAACAATTATTATAATTCGTTTTTACTAATAAAAAAATCATAACTAGACTAAATTGTCCTTTTTAGTTAATTATTTTAATGAATATCTTCTTCCATAGAATTTTTGCTAAAAAGGGCCTGATGGGAATTAAAGAAGAACAAAGAAGCATACAACAATGCTTTTTATTAATTAAAAAAAACAATAATACGTTAATCATTACTTAAAAAGAAAAAAGACCAGCATTATTCGACACATACTCCGCGAGAAGTATTTAATCATCAATATTACTACTACTTTACTCTTCAACGTCCTTCTATCACTTTTTTCTTTCCTTACTATTTCTTTACTAGTAAATAATATGGAGTTGTGAAATACATGATTAAAGCATGCAAATATAACAATTGTACTTTGGCCAGCCATATGCCCATACAGTTAGTAATTTTCACTATTAATCTTAGACTAGCTATAGAGTTTATTATTGCGATAGATAGATATATCATCATGGGTATACATGTTCCAGCTTGATTAAAGTATATCATATTATATATTAATTATCTATTTATAAAAATATGGCAGTGCCATCAACTGCTAAACTCAACATAAATCAAAAGCTAGCCAGTAAGGTAAAAATTGACCATAATCATATAAAATTACATTTAAATAGCGGATGTGGGAAATCAACATCAGCATCACCCACTTCGTTGTGAAATAGTTTAAATAACTGAAACTTGCACGTATATATTATTCGTCACCTGCTTAGTGGTTTAATAGTTCATTTATATGCATGTGAAGCAACTATATTCTCTCTATTGGTTAGCTTTCGGTTCCATATATACTGTTTTTATTAGGTTGATTTGACCATACTTTTATTAAGATAATAATAAAGCAGGTGATTATCGAAAACGATAGTCAAATTCTCAACCGTTCCCTTCTTTGACTATACATTAATCATACCTAAATTTAATCTTTTTTAGGTATTTATTTGACATACATGGAGTATCCCATCCATTGAAGATTATGAGCTGTTACTAAAACTACTGAAGATGAAGGAAACATATAATTTTCTGTTTATTAAACTAAACAATATAAAGCCAACCTTGGGAAATTCCACAAAAGAAATACTACGATTTAGTTGTTAGTCTGAAGTAAGATCAATCAGAAATCTCAATCTAATTTTTTTTTTTTGTAATCTGAGTGCCTTTAATTTCTAGATATTATTTAAATTAACCAAGTAAAATTTTAAAAGTCCAACTCAAATCGACTCTCTTTATATATATATATATATATATATATATATATATATATATATATATATATATATATATATATATTCTTGCGGAGAAAAGCCTACTTACTTGCTCTTGCTGTTTTTAATTTAAGAGCAAGTCGGTCTAGCTTCTTACTCTTTCACCTTTCAAAGAAGTCTAAATAGAAAGGGGTAGGAAAGATCCCGTGTACCTAGTTCAAGTTGCGGATCTCCTTCATTAGCTTTGAGTTCATTGTTATTCTTCTGATTATCCTTTAAAAGGGGTCGTGGGGGAAAAGCCCCAGTCTTATATATTAGTTTTGCTAACCTACTACATGGTTGTAGTAGGTTTGATTTGGTTTGGTGTTGGAAAAAACCCGACCATAATTGGTTTGGTTTAGTTTTAACTGAAGAAAGTCAAACCGAAACCAAACTAACCCGACATTAAATATATAGAAATTTTAGATATACTAGTATCTATGAACGTGCATTGCACGTTAATAGTGGCATGTGATGATGATTTAAATATTTATTTAAATGAAGGAAGAATAAAATTTAATTAATGAGAGAAATTTTATGTATAATCATACTACAATCATCTAAATACAAAAATATATTATTACATTAGCATAATACATGAGTTTAAAATATAGTTACATCATCAAAACTTACACAAATGATCAATTTTATCATGTTAGCTAGATAATTGTATATTATAGTTTAAAAGTATTTCATATGATGATATCTTAACGACGAATTCTTTGTGGATAATATTTTTTTTGTATCTTTCCTCCTAATGCTTTTGTTGCTCTACCTTAACCAAAACTCTTATTTTCGATTTTGATATCCCTCTTGAAAGTGCAACATACAGTTGTTCGTGCAAGAAAACATATTGCGATAAATATAGTCCAATATTTAGGATGTTTGTCCTTATGCTTTATTTATTATATTTGCAAAACATAAACATACTAAAAATTATTTTCACCCAAATTTAAAAGGATATTCCTTAGTTTCGAATGACGGAAGCTTAATCCAGGAATAAGAACATGCTTAGAAGTACATTGATCAGTATCATAAGCTTTGCATGTATGATGTTATTGTCAAAATTTTTATATACTATTGAGTGCTATTACATAAGCTATTCGGTGTATTTAAGTTTTTCGGTAGCATGACTTGCATATTTTTCTTCAAAATCAACCTATATATAATGGAAGATAAATTTTAACTTAGTCTATTATATATATACGATGACACTAACATATGTAGGAAATAATAAACTTGACAACAAACATGTATGGTAGAAGGCCATTTAGTATTAAAGTATTTAATTCTCTTGGTAGTAATTATTGATATCGTTTCTTGCTGAATCAAAAACAGAAAAATATTTTATTTTTTATATAAAATTTTGCAATCAACATTGTATTTAGTTGATCAACATATTCATTTCTGCTAGTTAATATATATTTTTAATTCTATCACGCGATTCAAACATAACGTTTTAGTATAATGATAGAAATATTTCTCTAATTAAACGCACTACTATTATCACTGGGATTGATAACCAAGTGTTTGGAAGAACCAAATCATCTTTTATTAAATGATCTTCTTCGTTTCCGACACGAAGCAAGTAGACGATGAATATTAGATTTGTTCTTACTTTATATTTCTTAATAATACAGAAGATTCTAATAAAATTGTTTTTGTTAAACCTTACTACATCTTTTTAATAAGAATTTAATTTTAATTAATTTTAAAATATTAGCATAGAAAGTATTGTAGTCCAAAAAATAAGTAATTGCAATTATGTCATTTTCCTATGAGTTCTTTCGTTTAATATTTTAGGGCTATTTTGATATATTAATATTGTATTTATGCAATAGAGGAAAGCATATATAAACAGAAGTCTAGAGTCCAATGGCTCAATCTAGGAGACTCTAAATCAGCTTAATTTTTTGCTAGCATAAAGAACATGAGAGCTCAGAACAAGATCAAACCTCTTACCAATGCAGCATGAGATATTATATACACTGATAAAGGAATAGAAGATGAGATACTGGGGGCAGCTAATGCTACATTACCTGCTATAAACCTAAATGACATGAAGAGAGGACATGTGCTATCAAGGAAGCAACAGATGAATCATATCCAGCCAGTTAGCAGAGAAGAAGTATGGAAAGCACTCAAAGGAATAGATGACAACAAAGCTCCGAGGATAGATGGATTTAACTCAGTATTTTTCAAGAAAGCTTCGTCCACAATTGGGGAAGAGGTAACTGAAGCTGTGTTAGAGTTTTTTGATTCTCAAAATCTATACAAACAAATAAACTGTACAACTATAACACTAGTACCCAAACTAAAGAACCATACCTCAGTGAAACAATATAGACCTATCTCATGTTTCTCCACACTATACAAAATTATATCCAAAGTACTTACCAGTAGAATGCAGGGTGTTATGGATAGAATCATAGATAGAAGTTAAGCAGCTTTTGTTCCTGGAAGACTTATAATAGATAATATATAGCCAAAGGGTATGGGAGAAAAGGGGTGTCACCAAGATGCATGATCCAAATTGATATGCAAAAAGCCTATGATTCTATTGAATGAGTGTTTCTTGAACAAGTTCTAAATGCACTAAATTTCCCAGATATGTTTGTGAAATGGATAATGGGGTGTTTTAAAACAGTGTCATATTCATTCATCATAAATGGTAAGCCAAGTGCTCCATTCTGTGCTAAAAGGAGACTAATACAAGGTGACCCTCTATCACCTTTCTTGTATGTGATTGGCATGGAGTACTTAAGCAGATCTCTCAAGGCTTTGGAAAGGAATCCAGACTTCAATTATCATTATAGATGTCTAAAATGAACATAATACAGTTGTGATTTGCAGATGATTTGTTGTTGTTTTGTAGAGGGGATGTAATGTCTGCTCAACTTCTTTAAAAACAATTTCAACATTTTTTATGGCATCTAGACTAGTTGCAAACCAAGGAAAAAGTGTTGTATGTTAGAAACACGTTCTCAATGCAATATACTAAACGTGTACTCTTTTGTAGGTTTTGATGAATGACAAACGAAGCAAAAATTGATATATGACGGAATTCAAGTACAAGCGCACAATGGTTGCAAATAAGATTGAAGTTCAAGATATAGCTTTTAATTGTTATTGAGTTGTTCTAAATTGTAATCTCGATCCTATAACTTGACTCATAGTATGGCCTCTCTCATAAAACTATTTTCCAAAATCATGCATATTTAATTCTGTGTCAAAAAGATTTTAAATCATGCATATTTACATTAGACAAAATGTTTTCTAAACATGCCTCAAAAATCTGGGCTAAAATAATCGATTATGTACTTATGATAATCGATTGTTTCTGAGCCAAGACTGCATGACAATCGATTATGAATTAATGGTAATCGATTGTGAGTAAGACAGTGAACATCAGGTTTTTCCAAATCTGCATGATAATCGATTGTGAACAAATGACAATCGATTGTTGTTGAGGTAAAGTTTTTCAATACTCAAAATAATCGATTATGAACTAATGGTGATCGATTGTGTTGAGTTGATGTCTTCCAGTGATTTTAAATTTAATTAAGTAATCGATTATGTCTTTAGATAATCGATTATCACTGAGACAGTAAGTCTTATGATTTTCAAAAAATAACAAGTAATCGATTGTTGCAAAGGACAATCGATTGTTGAAGCTGGCCGTTGTCAAATGATTTTCAAATACCATAAGGTAATCGATTATTGATTCTAGATAATCGATGTTCTGCTTAAAATCTGGAAATGATTTTTAGAACGTTGCTGAAGTAATCGATTATTGATTTTATATAATCGATGTTTTGCTTAAAATCTGGAAATGATTTTTAGAACGTTGCTGAAGTAATTGATTATTGATTTTATATAATCGATGTTTTGCTTAAAATCTGGAAATGATTTTTAGAACGTTGCTAAAGTAATCGATTATGAACTTAGTGTAATCGATTATCTGATTTTGAATATTGCCAGTAATCGATTATAGATTATGTATAATCGATTGTGAAGCATTAAATCTGGGATTGATTTTTAAACTGACTGGCAGATAATCGATTGTTTGGTCTTAATAATCGATTATCACTGAGTAATTTCAGCAACTCTTAATTGGCAATTAGACAACGGTTGAACCAATTTTTTCAACTATAAATACAGCTTCATTTCAGTGTTTTAACAACAACAACATACACAAACTGATCATTACATTGCTATAAGCTTTCATTCAATTGTTCTTCATTTTCTACTCATTTCATAAAGCTTTTGAGAGCCATATTATTGCTTAAAGTTGTTGTGATCTTGAACATATTCTTTTACTCATATCTACTCAATAAGGAGTACTTTAGTTAAGTGAGTGTCCAAGTATTTGATATACTTGTAAGAGAATTGCGATTCTCTTGTTTCAAGGAACTTGCGTTTCCTTGGGTGAAGTCTTTGAGATTGCGATCTTCGAGCAACTGTTTGAGGCTTGTGTCCTCAAGTGTGTAACGGTTTGTTGAGCACCCTTAAGCTTAACAAGATAGTGAAAAATCTCGAGAGAGTCTCTCGGGGACTGGACTAACCACGTTGGTACATCTTTGTGTAAGTTTATTTTTCTGCATTTATTTTACTTCCTGCAAAGTTTAAATTCCGCAAGAAAACGCTAAATTCTATTAATACGCTATTCACCCCCCCTCTAGCGTAAAGCGTAGTTTCTAACATTGTATACTTTGGTAGAGTACCAGAACAAACACAAGGACAAATTCTAAAGGAGCTAGGCTTTTCTGCAGGAACTCTACCCTTCAGATGCTTGGGGGTACCACTGAGTTCAAAAAGATTAACAATTGGGCAACGCCAGCCACTTATGGAAAGGATGGTAGGATGAGTAACCTCATGGAGATCAAAAAAGCTCTCAAATGCAGGAAGATTGCAGCTTATTAGAAGTGTTCTCACAGCTATTCAAAAATTTTGGACAAAATACCAAAGAAAGTGATGGGAAAAATTAAACAGATCTGCAGAAGATGCTTGTGGAATGGGAATAATGAATGTTCCAAGAAGGCCTTAATAGCATGGGATAAAATCTGTTTGCCAAAAACAACATGGGGCTCAACGTAGCTGATATATGCATTTGAACAAAGCTGCTATTCTTAAGCACTGCGGGAATTTATTCAAGAAAAAGGGCAAGTTGTGGGTTCAATGAGTGCACAACTATTACATAAAAGGAACACAAGTATGGGAAAGTAAGACTACGCATGCTTCATGGCTAGTACAGAAGATCCTTAAAGCCAAACATTATTTGGAGGAAGCAGGGGTAACAAATGAGGAGTTCCTGAAAAAAGACAAATACTCAATAAAGAAAATGTACAACAAGAAAAGAGAAGAACATCCCAAAGTGCAATGGAGGAAACTGATATGTAATATCTAGGGATGCCCAAAATGGATTTTCATATTGTATCTTGCATTATATGACAGGCTTTACACAAATATGAAACTGGAAAAGTGGAACTTGGGATATGATACAACATGCACTTTATGTGATAGTGAGGAATAAGACATCCAGCACTTGTTTTTTAACTGTCCACTGTCACGACCCAAACCCGGTCGTGATGGAACTCAGCCTTAAAGCTAGGTAAGCCTGACCAACAATCGCTTCCAACGAAAACAATTAAGTCTCAAAACGTGAAATTAATAAAATAATAATCCAAAAAAATATTAATAATATGATATATAAGTAGAATACTAAATTCAAACACACCCATAAGATCTGGGGATCACGAGTCTAGAGCCTCTATGCAAAACTGAGTAATAAGAATAGAATCTGAATACTAAAACCAAAATATTTGGGAAAGTATATAATAATAATCAAATGGAGAAAGAATGAAGAGCATCCAAGTCTTGCGAACGTCATGCAGCTACTCAATGACTCTGAAATATCTCTGGAGACTACGAGAATCAGCTAAGCCTCCGGTGTACCTGAATCTGCACACAAGGTGCAGGGAGTAGGGGTAAGTACTACCAACTCAGTGAACAATAAGTATAGAAAATGATTGAAAGTAAGAAATCCACAAAAGACCACAACGCAAAGGTACAACTAACACTCCTACAACTTAGCTACAGGCTAACAACGTAACAATATCAAGCATAACAGTCTAGTATCAGATAAAGATACAATGCAATGTACATAAATACGTTGCGGAACGTGCATCCCGATCCATTTAACATCGACGGTGCTCACTGAGGGTGTGTACAGACTCCGGAGGGGCTCCTTCAGCCTAATCGCAATATCAATATATTTCCGCTGCGGATCGTTCAGCTCGACCCATGCTCAGTCCATAATATGCATATGAGTAACATAAACAGATTCAATCTAAATTTCCAATTTTTTTATTTTTAAGGCAAATATAATTTAATTATTAAATCTCAGGAAAAGTGACTTAGCATTTCATTTCGATGATTAAATACAGGACGGAGATGAATGATTATGCAATCATATTATCACATAGATATTCACCATAGACGGGTACTGCAGATCGGCATAAGGCCCAAACGTGGAATTAAGCCCAATTATCAACAACACAATGTGCGTATCAGACGCCAAAAATTTATTCATCTAACGGGATGGACTATGTAATAATCCCCCAATCATTTACAACCCCGAACCTGCCATGGGGTGCGAGTCACGCCCTAACATAGTGTCACGATGTGATAACCCGGGGTTTCAAACCCTCAGGCCATCATTTATACAAACTACTCACCTCTAACCGGTTGTGGCCTAGTCTACAATGCCTTTTCCCTTCAAGTCTTCTCCTACAAGCGTCGAATCTATTTAAAACCACAACGAATAGGTTATTCTGGGCTAAATAAACATAACCCAATTTAAATTATTCGAAAAACGTTAAAAATCACAAAGTTGGTAAAACCTGAGCCCACTTCTTGAAAAATTCTGAAATTTACATCTGGATTTCTCGTCTCGCCACGAGTCCGTACATATAAAGTTCACTAAAAACGGAGTTCGTTTTACCCTCCAAATCCCCAAAATTCGTTTCTAAAACTAAGCCCTAGTTCTTCACAATTTCTACACAATTTCATGGAATTTGAGGTTGATTCTTCCAAAAAATAATGTTTATAAGCCAAGAGACTTACCTCCAATCAATACCCCCTGAAAACCCACTTCAAATTGCTCAAAATGCTCCCTTGGTTTCTTAACGATGGTGGAAAATATGTTTGGTTCGCGGATGAAATAACATTTAAAAATCCTTCTGTCGCCCAGATTTATCCCTTCGCGAACGCGGTCCAAGCCACGCGTTTGCGATGAACAAATTCCGCATACACTCCTGCTGCTCTTTGCGAACGCGGCAACACCATCGCAATCGCGATGCTTTGACTCCTCCCTTCTTCGCGAACGTGGTCCAAGCCACGCATTCACGATGAACAAACCAGGCAGGGACCCCAGGCCCTTCTACGCGAACGCGTTACCTCCCACGCGAATGCGATGCTTCACCTACCATTACACTACGTGAACGCGACCTGCTTCACACGAACGCGATGCTTTAGGCCATTAACTCTACGCGAAGGCAAACCTTTTTTCGCGATCGCGAAGGCCAAAATAGGCCTTTACTGCTGCTGCATTTTTCTGCTGCACATTTTCAAGTTAAAACTCTCCGTTGGCTATTCGAATTTACCCCGAGGCCCTCGTGACCTCGGCCAAAAGCACATATGTGTTTTAATACTCCATTAGAACTTGCTCGTAGCATAAAAACGCCATCATGAACATCAAAATCACCCAATTTCCACGGATTCAATCCTAAGTTAAACTAAAACTTTTGAAACTTGCATTTGCTCCAAAAACCGATCTAAACACCTTCGAATGATCTGAAAGTTTGCACACATATCAAAAATCACCTAACGAAGCTAGTGCAACTGTCGGAATTCCATTCCGACCCCGGATCAAAATCTCACATATCAACCGGACTTCACCGAATTTTTAACTTAGCCAATTCAAGCCTTATTCTACACTGGACCTCCAAATTTAGTTCTGGTTTCGCTCCTAAATCAAAAATCACCATCCAAAACTAGTGGAATCATCGGAAATCCACTCCGAGCCCTCTAACTCATAAGCTAACATTCGGTTTACTTTTCTAACCTAACTTTCTCTTAAAGAGACTAATTGTCTCATTTCTATCCAAACTCCATCCGAATTACTCCAAACTCCCCATATATTGAAACATATAACATCATAAAAATGGAAAAACAGGGAAGAAATACACGGGACGACGGGTCAGGTCGTTACATCCTCCCCATCTTAAACAAACGTTCGTCCTCGAGCGGGTCAAGAAACATACCTGGAGTATCAAACAAGTGAGGATATCTGCTCTGCATCTCCTGCTCGGTCTCCCAAGTGGCTTCCTCCACGGGCCGACCTCTCCACTGCACCTTCACCGAAACTATCTCCTTTGATCTCAACTTTCGAATCTGATGACCTAAAATAGCCATCGGCTCCGCATCATTGGTCAAATCTTCATCTAACTAGATCATGCTGAAGTCTAACACATGAGACGGGTCCCCAACATACTTGTGGAGCATAGAAACATGAAACATCGGGTGAACTCCCGATAAGCTAGGTGGCTGGGCAAGCATATAGGCCACCTCCCTAATTCTCCTAAGTATTTCAAAAGGCCCAATGAACCTTGGACTCAGCTTCCCTTTCTTTACAAACCTCATAACACCTTTCATAGGCGAAACCTTCAACAAGACCTTTTTGCCCACGGCATATGATACATCTCGAACCTTCCGGTTCGTATAACTCTTCTGACGTGACTGAGCCGTACGAAGTCTCTCTCCTGGATTACTTTCACCTTATCTAAGGCATCGTGAACTAACTATGTCCCAAATAAACTAGCCTCAGTGGGCTCAAACCAACCAACCGGAGATCTACACCGTCTCCCGTATAAGGCCTCATATGGCGCCATCTGAATGCTGGATTGATAGCTATTATTATACGCAAACTGCGCAAGGGGCAAGAATTTAGCCAAGAACCTCCAAGATCAATAGCACGTGCACGTAACATGTCCTCCAATATCTGAATTTGTACGCTCGGACTGTCCTGTCTACAGATAAACCGTTATGCTCAATTGTACCTGTGTGCCCAACTCCCGATGAAAAGTCCTCCAGAACTGGGAAGTAAACACGCTACACCTATATGATACAATGGAGACCGGGACCCCATGCAACCGTACAATCTCCCGAATGAAAATCTCTGCTAACTTCTCCACCGAATAGGTAGTACATACTGGAATGAAGTGCGCGGACTTAGTCAACCTATCCACAGTCACCCAAACCGAATCAAACTTCTTCGAAGTACGAGGAATACCACTCACAAAATCCATAGTAATGTTTTCCCATTTCCACTCTGGGATGTCCATCCGCTTGAGTACACCACCGGGTCTTTCGTGCTCGTATTTGACTTGCTGATACTTGAGATACCGAGCCACGTGTTCACAATGTCCTTTTTCATTCTCTTCCACCAGTAATGCTATCTCAAACCCTGGTAAATCTTTGCGGCACCCGGATGAATTGAATACCGCGAGCTATGAGCCTCATCTAAAATCAACTCCCAGAGACCATCCATATTGGGCACGCAAATCCGGCCCTGCATCCGCAATACGACATCACCTCCAGTGGTTACATCACTGGCATCATCATGCTGGACCCTACCTTTCAGAACAAGAAAATACGGGTCATCATACTGCCTCTCTCTGATGCGGTCATACAAAGAAGACTGGAAAATTATACTCGCCATTACCCGACTGGGCTCGGAAATGTCTAACCTCACCATCTGATTGGCCAAGGCCTGAATATCAACCGCAAGTGGCCTCTCCCCAATTGGAATGTATGCGAGACTACCCATGCTGATAGCTTTCCGGCTCAAAGCATCGGCCACCACATTGGCCTTCCCGGGATGATACAAAATGGTGATATCATAGTCTTTGAGTAACTCCTGCCATCTCCGCCGTCTCAAATTAAGATCTTTCTGTTTAAACAGTGCTGAAGACTGCGATGGTCCATATATACCTCACAAGATACACCATAAAGATAATGCCTCCAAATTTTCAAGGCATGCACAATTGCAGCAAACTCTAAGTCATGAACAAGATAGTTCTTCTCATGGGGCTTTAGTTGACAAGAAGCATACGCAATGACTCTACCCTCCTGCATCAACACACAACCGATCCGAACTCTTGAGGCATGAAAATACACTGTGTAAGAGCCTGAAGCTGATGGTAATACTAATACCGGAGCTGTGGTTAAGGCCGACTTGAGCTTCTGGAAGCTCTCCTCGCATTCATCTGACCACACAAAAGGAGCATTCTTCTGAGTCAACTTCGTCAAAGGCGAAACAATAGATGAGAAACCCTTAACAAATCTGCAGTAATAACCCGCCAAACTGAGGAAACTTCGAATCTCAGTAGCTGAGGATGGTCTGGGCCAACTATGCACCGCCTCAATCTTCTTTGGGTCGACCTGAATACCATCACTGGACACCACGTGTCCCAGAAAAGTCACAGTATTAAACCAGAATTCACACTTATAGAATTTTGCATAAAGTTTCTCCTCTCGCAATCTCTACAGGACCACCCTCAGGTGCTGTGCGTGCTCCTCCTGGCTACGCGAATACACCAGAATGTCATCAATGAACACAATCACGAAAAAATCCAGATAAGGCTGAAATACACTGTTCATCAAGTGCATGAACACGGCTGGGGCGTTAGTCAGCCCGAAAGACATCACTAGGAATTCACAGTGGCCATATCTTGTCTTGAAAGCCATCTTCATAATTTATGACTCCCTAATCTTTAGCTGGTGATAGCCTGATCGAAGATCAATCTTAGAGAATACCCTCGCTCCCTGGAGCTGATCAAATAAATCCTCGATATGGGGTAGTGGGTACTTGTTCTTCACTGTCACATTATTCTGTTGCCTGTAGTCAATGCACATTCTCATTTTGTCATCTTTCTTCTTTAAAAATAACACCGATGCACCCCAAGGTGACACACTCGGGCAAATGAACCCCTTATCCAGGAGTTCCTGAAGCTGTTCTTTCAACTCCTTTAACTCTGCTGGTGCCATACGATATAGAGGAATAGAGATGGGCTGAGTGCCCGGCACCAGATCAATATCGAAGTCAATGTCCCTGTCCGGTGGCATGCCTGGCAAGTCCGCTGGAAATACGTCAGGAAAATCCCTAACAATGGGAACCGAATCAAGGCTAGTAGCCTCGGTTTCCACATCTCTCACGAAAGCCAAGTATGATAAACACCCCTTGCCCACCATCCGTTGGGATCTTGTGAAAGAAATCACCTTGCTAGGTACATAGTGAGTCACACCTCATCACTCGATCCTCGGAATACCCGGAATAGCTAGTGTAACTATCTTAGCATGACAGTCCAGAATAGCATGGTACGGAGATAGCCAATAAATACCCAAAATTACATCGAAATCCACCATGCCCCATAATAATAAATCAACTCGGGTCTCCAGACCCCCAATAGTTACCAACCAGGATCGATAGACATGATCCACAATAATAGTATCACCCACCGCGGTAGATACATGCACGGGCAAGGCAAGACGACCACGGGTCTTACCCAAATGATGAGAAAAATAAGAGGACACATATGAATAGGTATATCCGGGATCAAAAAAACAGAAGCATTCATGTGGCAGACTGAGATAATACCTGTGATAACTGCATCCGAGGCGATAGCGTCCCTCCGATCTGGAAGGGAATAGAAACGGGCCTGGCCACCGCCAGTACGGTCCTCACCCCTGGGATGACCTCTGGATGCCTGGCCCCACCCCTGGCTGTCTGAGTGGAAGCTGAAGAAACCTGTGCAGAAGACGAGGCCTGATCCCTCTACTGAGGCTGCCTACTGTGGGGTCGACGACACTGCCTCCTTACGTGACCCAACTCACCACAATCATAGCAACGAACTGAAGTCAGAGAAGGGTACTGATGAGAAACCCTCGCTGCGGACAAACCTTGAGCTGAAAGAGCTGGAGCAGAGCTCTGAGCTGGAAGAACACTCAATGCAGGCTGACTCTGCTGATGACCCTGATGGCCCCGACCTGAAGAGGCTCCACTGGACTCTGTGCTTCCGTGCTGAGGAGGCCTGAAGGAATGACCTCCACCCTGCTGGAAAAGGCCCCTAGATGGAGCGTCGCTAGAATTACCTGAACCTCGAGGCTTCTTATCCTCTCTCTCCACACGCTCCCAACGGCGATCTGTCTCAATCAAACGGGCTGCATCAACAACCTCCTCAAAAGTAGCTGCGGTAGCCCTCTCTCTAGTCATCAATATAAGGATTGGATAGTTGAGGCCATCTATAAACCTCCTAATCCCCTCTCTATCTGTCGGGATCATCCACAGAGCGTGCCTAGCCAGCTGAGTAAACCGTCACTCATACTGAGTCACTGACATATCACCCTGAGTCAACCACTCAAACTGACGACACAGCTTCTCCCTGTGAGACTGGGGCACATACTTCTCCAAAAATACTTTGGAGAACTGCTGCCAAGTGAGGGGCATTGCCCCAATAGGCCTACGCCTCTCGAACTCTTACCACCAAGTAAATATAGCTCCTGTGAACTGAAAAGTGGTAAAAGCCACTCCATTAGACTCCACAATACCTAGCGTGAGAAGCATACGCTGGCATTTATCCAGAAAACCCTGGGCATCCTCGTCCTCAGCACCACTAAATGTCGGAGGCTGGAGCCTACCGGACCTCTCCAACTGCCGCTGCTCATCATCCCACATAGCTGGGACGACATGAGCTGGGACAGGTGCGATCGGTGCAACTGGCGGAACTGGTTGAACTGGCTGAACTGGAGCAATTGGTAGACTGGAGCTACCCCAGGTGTCTGTAAGCTGTAAACAACCTGCTCGGGAGTGCGAGCATCGGGGGTCTGATGACCACCATCAGTTTGAGAAGTACCCGCTACTGTAGTGGCTGAAACCGCCTGGGCTAGGCCAGTGCACACAGACAAAATCTGGGCCAAAGCCTCCTGGAGACCAGGAATCACGATTGGCACCGCCGGTTCTTGAATAGGTGCAGCTGGAGCAATCAACAGCTGGGCAGCTGGTGGGTCTGCATGTGCTGCCCCTACTGGTCCTCCTCGCCCAGCACCACGACCGCATCCACGACCTCTAGTAGGTGGTACTGGTGTTC
This sequence comes from Nicotiana benthamiana, assembly GCA_034376525.1. Classification (NCBI taxonomy): domain Eukaryota; kingdom Viridiplantae; phylum Streptophyta; class Magnoliopsida; order Solanales; family Solanaceae; genus Nicotiana; species Nicotiana benthamiana. Next base: position 47,821,007 of record CM067328.1, read on the forward strand.
GTCTTCCACGTCCATTAGCGCGAGTTCTCGCCATCTGCGAGAGAATAGATTACAGAATTTTAGCTTTCACGTTATCAAATAACACGATATGAATTTCAAGAAAAGTGAAATGTTTCCTAAAAGTTCTGTAGCCTCCAGCTTATAAGTGTGGTGCACGACACACCCATAAGCAAGACTCTACTAAACCGGCTCATGACTCGTGAGGCCTAGTAACCTAGGCTCTGATACCAACTTATCATGACTCAAAGCCGGCGGTGATGACACCCAACCCTAAAGCTAGGTAAGCCTGACAACAATCGAATCCAACGAAAAATATTTAAGTATCAAACTGAAAAACTAACAAAATAATAATGCAAAAAAATATTAATAATATGATATATAAGTAGAATACGAAATTCAAGCACACTATAAGATCTGGGGATCACGAATCTAGAGCTTCTATGCAAAACTGAGAAATAAAAATAGAATCTGAATACTAAAACCAAATTATCTATGAAAGTATATAATAATAATCAAATGGAGAAAGAATGAAGAGCATCCAGGCACTGCGAACGTCATGAAGCTACCTCAACGACTCTGAAATATCTCTGGAGACTACGAGAATCAGCTAAGCCTCCGGTGTACCTGAATCTGCACACAAGGTGCAGGGAGTAGGGGTGAGTACTACCAACTCAGTGAATAATAAGTATATAAAATGACTGAAAGTAAGAAATCCACAAAAGACCACAACGCAAAGCTACAACTAACACTCCTACAACTTAGCTACAGGCTAACAACATAACAATATTAAGCATAACAGTCTAGTATTAGATAAAGATGCAATGCAATGCACATGAATACACTGCGAAACGTGCAGCCCGATCCATTTAACGTCGACGGAGCTCACTGGGGGTGTGTACAGACTCCGGAGGGGCTCCTTCAGACCAAGCGCAATATCAATATATATCCGCTGCGGATCGTGCAGCCCGACCCATGTTCAGTCCACAATATGCATATGAGTCACATAAAAAATTCAATCTAAATTTTCATTTTTCCGATTTTTAAGGCAAATATAATTTAATTATTAAATCTCAGAAAACCGACTTAGCATTTCATTTCAATGATTAAAAACAGGATTGAGATCAATGATTATGAAATCATGTTATCACATAGATATTCACCCTAGACAGATACTATAGATCAGCACAAGGCCCCAATCGTGGCATTAGGCCTAATTATCAACAATACAATGTGCGTATCAGACGCCAATAATTTATTCAGCTCACGGGACGGACTATGTCACAATCCCGCAATCATTTACAACCTCGCATCTTCCATGGGATGCGAGTCACGCCCTAACATAGCATCACGATGTGATAAGTTGGGGTTTCAAACCCTCATGCCATCATCTATACAAACTACTCACCTCTAACCGGTCGTGGCCTGGTCTGCAATGCCTTTCCCTTCAAGTCTTCTCTTACGAGTGTCGAATCTATTCAAAACCACAAAGAATAGGTTATTATGGGCTAAATAAACATAACCCAATTGAAATTATTCGAAAAACATTAAAAATCACGAAGTTGGTTAAACTCGAGCCCCAGGCCCACTTCTCAAAAAATTCTGAAATTTATATTTTGGATTCCTCGTCTCACCACAAGTCCGTACGTATAAAGTTCACCTAAAACGGAATCCGTTTGACCCTTCTAATCCCCAAAATTCGTTTCTAAAACTAAGCCATAGTTCTTCATAATTTCTACACAATTTCATAGAATTTGAGGTTGATTCTTCCTAAATATATTGTTTTTAAGCCAAGAGACTTAACTCCAATCGATACCCACTGAAAAACCACTTTAAATTGCTCAAAAAGCTCCCTTCGTTGCTTAACAATGGTGGAAAATATGTTTGGTTCGCGGATGAAATAACATTTAAAATCCCTTATGTCGCCCAGATTTATCCCTTCGCGAACATAGTCCAAGCCACGCGTTCGCGATGAACAAATTCCGCTAACACTCCTGCTTCTATTCTCGAACGCGGCAACGCCATCACGATCGCGATGCTTTGAGTCCTCCCTTATACACGAACGCGGTCCAAGGCCCGCGTTCACGATGAACAAACCAGGCAGGGACCCCAGGCCTTTCTACGCGAACGCGTTACCTCCCACGCGAACGCGTTACCTCCCATGCGAACGCGATGCTTCACCTACCAACACTACGTGAACGCGAGCTGCTGCACACGAATGCGATGCTTTAGGCAATTAACTCTACATAAACACGAGCCTTTCTTCGCGATCGCGAAGGCAAAATTGGCTTGCACTGCTTCTGCGTTTTTCTGCTGCACATTTTCAAGTTAAAACTCTCCGTTGGCCATCCGAATTTACCCCGAGGCCCTCGGGACCTCGACCAAAAATACAGATGTGTCTTAATACTCCATTCAAACTTGCTCGTAGCATAAAAACGCCACCATAAACATCAAAATTTCCCAATTTCCACAGATTCAAGCCTAAGTTAAACTAAAACTTCCGAACTTTGCATTTGCTCTAAAACTTGACCTAAAAACCTCCGAATGATCTGAAAATTTGCACACATATCAAAAATTACCTAACGGAGCTACTGTAACTGTCAGAACTCCATTCCGACCCCAGATCAAAATCTCACCTATCAACCGGACATCCCCGAATTTCTAACTTAGCCAATTCGAGCCTACTGGACCTCTTTAGTTCTGATTTCGCTCCTAAATCACAAATCACCATCTGAAACTAGTAGAATCAATGGAAATACTCTCTGATCCCTCTAATTTATATGTCAACATTCGGCTGACTTTTCCAAACTAACTTTCTCTTAAAGAGACTAATTGTTTCATTTTTATCTAAACTCCATCCGAATTGCTCCAAACTCTCCAAATACATATATTGAAACATATTACAGCATAAAATGGAAAAAATGGGGCAGAAATACACGGGACGACGGGTCAGATCGTTACATCCAGGTACTTTTCAAGTCTGGCAAAAACTATTAGACTGGCAAGGAGTCCAAAGACAAGCGATGGGATGGAAGGAAGAACTTGAATGGGCTGGGAACAACGCTTTTGGAAACAGTGCGCGAGAGAAATCTATCGTATGGCCCTAGCAAGTAGTGTGTATTACATATGGCTAGCGAGGAACAGCAAAATATTCCAACAGAAAATGAGGCCAGCAGCAATGATAATAAAGCAGATCATTCAAGAGATACATTGCAAGGGAAGAAGGAGCAAGAAATTGGTGCCAATGTTGAAGCAGCTAGATCACTATCCTAGTTTAGAGGAGTAAAGGATATAGCATCATGTATAGGCTTCTAATAGTATGGCTAGATGATACAGTAGTGTAATGAAGTTTGGGGCATCTGTCCAACTTCATGACTTGTTTGAAATGCCGTGTTAATATTTACTTGGTAATAAAATCTTATAATTACCAAAAAAATATATTTTATTTATGCATTTATAATAATATAGGCTCTCCTTTTTCTAAATTGATTTGGACAATATAATGCATACTCAAATTAAATTACTAATAAGACAATAGAATACGTTTTCAAATTAAATTAGTAATAGAAATTTTTAAGAAGTATATCTTAAAAGTAATAGAATTACATGACTAAATAATTATATTTCCTGGCAGTGATTACTCTTTCTATGCTAATTGTGATACTAATTGTAGGAATATTTGACGTAGTAAATTATAAAAATAGAAAAGTATAATTTAACAACCAAACTATTAAGTAAATTACTTATCGATTTAAAATTACGAATAACAAATAGTTTGGTGTGAGAGAAATTATAGAGGCAAAGCTAACCTTTATGATTAAAATATTAGGACAAAGAACACATAATTATCGTGTAGTTCTATTGTTGGAAAAAGTAGGAAATAGATTATTCTTACATTTATGCTTTTATATGATTTTTGTATTTTAATCATATTTTTAGATTGTCGAGGTTTTCTCTTTTCGTTTTAAATAATTTATATGAAGTAAAATTTTAATTAACTTTAATTAGACAACTGAGAAAGTAATAATACTAATAGGACTCCTAAAAGTAATCATGTAGGATTCCAAAAGTTTAGTATTATATTCTAAAATTAATAGGATTATAAGATTAATATTTAAAATTCCGGTTATATCCTTTTATTATGAGTTATTATACTTAATATTATAAGGTTATTTTTGTAATTATGCTTTTATAATAATATAGATTTAACATATAAATACACTTATTGTGATGTAATTTAATAAATATTTCTTCAAATTTTTCATAATTTTATCTCCTAAGGTATTATTATTTCAAGATTGGACTAATCACTTTTGAATGTTCCAATAAGTTTTATAGCCATTAATATTTGTAAATTAAATAATGTTAACAAAAGCCCAAACTCAAATCATATTAATACGAATGCTAACAAAAGACATTCAATTCAATACTACAAACCGGAATGTATTGAATATCTATATTTTATTTTTATTAATTTAGATAAAAATGCTTAACCTATTTTTATTTTTTCTTTAGCATTTAGTCATGTAATCAATACTCCCTTATTAGTCTACTTATTTTAGCATGACTTAGTACATTTAGATTATATTTATTTTTATTGTGACTTTTTAATTAGCAATATGTGACGACCCGAAGGATCATCACTGTAATTTTCCCTTGTTATTTGCTTCCAAGACCTTGAAAACCTCACTTTTAGTTTCCTCGATTTATGAGCACAGCCCAGGCGCAAAGCCGGAATTTTTTTATGTTTAAACATGTGAATTCTGTGGGAAATTTGAAGAATCTTGATATTAATATTGATATAGTTGACTTTGGTAACGTTTTGGGCAAATAGATCCGGACCCGTGATGTGACGGTCCTGGGAGGTCCGTAAAAAAATATGAGACTCGGGGGTCTTCCTAGAACCGGAATTCGAGTTCCCGCGCCCGAGTATAGAATTTTTTTGAAAGAAATTGTTTCTGGAAATGATACGAAATTTTGAAAAGAAAATGAGTTAGAAAATATTGGTATCGGCTCGTAATTTGGTTCTGATGCCCCGTACCAGTCTTAAATGTGTGTTAAGCATCATCTATAAAGTTTGGTTTGAAACGGACATCGTTTGACGTGTTTTGGATAAAAAATGGAAAATTTGAAGTTCAAGGAAGTTGAAGGAAGAATTATGTGTTTTGAGGCTTGATATGTAGATTTTGATGTTATCTTGGCGATTTGATCGCACGAGTGAGTCCGTAGGATGTTTCTGAGGTTGTGTATGTTGGATTTGGAGCCCCGAGGGCTCGGGTGAGTTTTGGGTGAGGCCCGGGAGGTATTAGACTTAGAGAAAAATAGGTTCAGGTATTGCAGACACCAGCGTAACCGCGGTCATTTCAACGCGCTCCGCGCTAGAGCCGCGCTAACCCGTGCGGTCACGCACCAAAGCAGTGCGGTTCATGCTGGGAGGGTTCAGAGAAGCCCCAATTTTTATCTCACTAGTTGCGGCCGCAGCACAATTTTGTGGAGTCCGCGCCAGGTCTTCAGAAAGGTATAAAAGTTCGAAACTTTCAGCCATTTTTCCACTTTTCGAAAACCCAAAACCTAAGAGGCGATTTTTTAAACGATTGTTCTCCTTCTAAGCGATTTGTAAGTGATTTCTAACTTAATTTACTTACTCCTTAACATCTTTTAACATGATTTCAACTTCAATCAAAGGTTTTTATAAATGAGAATTTTTGGTTTTGGGTGGAACCAAAGTGTTTTTCAAAATTTGGGGTGTTTGACCCCAATGGGAGGTCCGATTTCAAAGACAATCATATATTTGGATTCGCGGGGGAATGGATAACCCGATTTTTGTTTGAACCTCGGATTTTGACCACATGGGCCTGGGGGCATTTTGGGAATTTTTGGGCAAAACTTTGGGAAATTCGTTCTTGTGCATTCAAATTGGTTTAACTAGAAATTGCTGATACATTTGAGTAATTTGTGACTATATCGAACGGTTTCGAGGTGAATTCGAAGGGTAAAGCTATTCTAGTGGCGTGAGTTGAGTTTTGAGCTTTCGAGGTAAGTGTTTGATCTAACTTTGGTTTGAAAAAATAGGATTAGTGTGTTTTGATTGCTATTTGCTATATGATCAAGTATGGTGTATAGGCATGGTGACGAGTATCTATACACCGGTGTCTAGCATGACCCTGGTTCGTAAATGCTTTTAATTCGAAAGATATGGCACAACTGTCTTGTTAAATTGATAATTTCCATGTAAAGTGTTAAATAAAAATGAAATGAACTAAAAGAGAAAGTGATGCAATGATTCCCTTCACGGGACGAGTGGACGGTTACTATTTAATTGTTATGTTGTTGAATTTCCCTAATGGGACCTCCCTTTGAGAGATTATTTGTGCTATTCATTACAATATGGGATCATGTGGCACGCCGACTACTTATGAATTATAATATGGGATCATGTGGCACGCCGACCACTTATGAATTATAATATGGGATCATGTGGCACGTCGTCCACCTATGAAATGTGAATTGGGATCGTGTGACATACCGACCACTTATCAATTATAATATGGGATCGTGTGGCACGTCGTCCACCTATGAAATATGAATTGGAATCGTGTGGCACGCCGATCACTTATGCACTTATAAATGGGATCGTGTGGCGCACCGTCCACTTAGACATATACATATACGAGTTATAATATTGAGATGGTTACATTATTTTATCCGTTGATTTGTTCTTTACTGTATCTCCTCGAGCATGTCCCTTTCCCTTTCACTATTGGTATTTCCTTGTTGTTATTTCCGCTGTCTTGTATATATATATATATATATATATATATATATATCTGCACAGATTAATTTTGGTAGGTCCTGTCTAGCCTCGTCACTACTTCGCCGGGGTTAGGCCAGGCACTTACCAGCACATGGTGTCGGCTGTGCTGATGTTACACTTCTGTGCTTTTTGCACAGATTACGGTACTGGAGCAGCTTTTGGACCACAGCAGTAGCCTATTTGATCGGGAGCTGACTTCAGCCCAGGGACTTCGAGGTAGTCTAGCTGACGTTCGCAGGCCGGAGTCCTTTTCTATGTTTAGTTTGTTTTGTTTGTACCGAGACAAACACTTTGCATTTCCATTAAGATTGTAGCACTCTTTAGTAGTCTGTAAGCTAGTGACACCAAATTTTGGGTAGAGATATGTTATAAACTTTTGCAATATGATTTTGTTTTTATCAAAAGTCTTCCGCTTAATTTTAATTATCGTTTTGGTTTATTATAATTGTTTAAATAAATCAGCAAAATTATTGTGACGTTTGGCTTGCCTAGCTCCGACAGTAGGCGCCATCACGACTCCTGATGGTGGAAAATCCGGGTCATGACACAATATTTATAATATTACATAATTTTATTGTCTTTATTATTGAATATTGTAGGATAATTCCATGATACATCTCATATTTTATATTATTTTCTTGGAAAATACTTTATATAGTTATACGTTATTAGGATTGAAGAAATATTGTGAGCACAAGTTATACGTTTTGTTCTACGAAGATTTTACCAAAAGAAACCCGAAAATTCAAAAAAACTCTATATTAAAAATTCAAATTTTATTGGTTTAGTTTGATCTTTAGATTTAATAATCTTACATAATTATTTTAATCTAATAATTGTAAAATACAATGCAACCCGACCTACGTACAATCCAGTAATAAAAATAACAGAACGTGAAATAACAAAGAACTAGGAACATGAAACTGACTATTCCAGTAAAGTGGTCAGTTCATATCCATTACTCTTGAGTCATTCCTTGACACGTATCAAATCGACTGCAAATTTGATATTTATTGAAGATAGAATAATATATAAAACAGAAGAAAGTATTAGAATCTTGATTATATTGTACGAAACGATAACTAAAGCGAGTATGGAGGATGAATAAACTAGGTCTAATCGAGGAATCTTTTGTTTTTACATCTCCTATAATTGTGTATTATACATTTAAAAAAATTAATTTAGTGATGGAGGGTTTAAGTACTGCCACCCAAAGTGTAGACATAATGAGATTGGGAAGAAAGAAAGCCAATGAAATAAACTTGATGTATATTGTTCCCCCCACTACAAACAACATGGCATTTGATTTATCAAAGCATCCTTTATTATTATTATTATTGTCCAAACTTAATTTACACTTAGAAGGTATAAATTATTGACTCCCTTGGATCTTCTCATCTGTGCAAAAGATTTGTTTCAGGTGACCAAATCATGGTCTGTAGGATTTCTTAATTAGACAGGCTATGGCTTCATTAGGCACTATTTATAGAGTACACTTTCATCTTTTAAATTAATCAATTAATAATTAATTTATGACGATTCAAAGGGGTCATCGTTGTAAATCTCCCTTTCTATGTGCTTATGAGGCCTTGAAAACCTCTTATTTGATCGACACGATTTGAGAATATATAAACTTTGTATTAAAAACTATGAATTTTGATAATAATATTGATATAGTTGACTTTGGTCAATATTTTGGGTAAACGGACCCGAACCCGTAATTTAACCGTCCCGGAGGATCCATAGAAAAATATGGGACCCGGGTGTATTCCCGAAATCGAATTTCGGGGCCCCAGGCCCGAGTACGAATTTTTTAAAAGAAATTGTTTATCTGAAAATGATATGAAAAATTGAAATGAAAATGAGCTAGAAAATATAGGTATCGGGCTCGTATTTTGGTTCCGACGCCCGATACAGATCATAAATGAGCGTTGAACACTTTCTGTAAAGTTTGGTTGAAATCGGACGTTGTTTGACGTGTTCCAGACTAAAAATAAATTTTTTTTGGAAGTTATGAACTTTGAAATGGAAATCATGTGTTTTGAGGTTGATTCTATGTAAATGATTTTATTTTGGCGATTTGATTGCACGAATAAATCCATAGGATATTTTTGAGGTTGTGTGAATGTTTGGATTGGAGCCCCGAGTGCTCGGGTGAGTTTTGGATATGTGTTGGGTTCATTTTGCATGTTGGGAATGAGCTTCAGGTGTTGCAGACTTGCAGGCTTCGCAATTGCGAAGCCTGGTACGCAAATGCGAACATGGTCCCGGAACTGCTAAATTCACAAATGCGAAGGAAACATCGCAATTGCGATGTTTGTTCTTTCCAACAGTCTTCGCAAATGCGAAGAATAATTCGCAAATGTGAATGCCCCTTGCCAGCCTTGAGTTTGCAAATGCGAACTTTGACTTCGCAAATGCGAAGTCTGCCTTCCTGCTTGAGCTCGCAAATGCGATCAATTATCTCGCAAATCCCATTACTGTTGGGTGCGCAATTGCGAACCCAAACTCGCAAATGCGAGATCTGCACCTGAGAATTTTATACTTAGCCGATTTTTAAGTTCATTCTTCATATTTTCAAAACTCAAACTTCCTTTGGCGATTTTCTCTCAACTATCTTTCGCAAACAGATTGTAAGTCAACTTTTACTCAATTTCTTTAATCTTTTACATCTTTTATCATGATTTCATCTTAGAATTAAAGCTTTCAATGGGTAAAAATGGGGATTTGGGTAGAATTTAGGTTTTTCACTAATTTGGGTATTTGGACCTTAATTTGAGGTCCAATTTCATAACAAATCATAGATATGATCTTGTGGGGAAATGGTAACCCAGTTTTGGTTCGAACCTCGAGTTTTGACCACGTGGGCCCGGGGACGTTTTGGGAACTTTTAGGTAAAATTTTGGGAAAATCTTTCTTATGCATTCAAATAAATTTAACTAGCATTTGTTAATACATTAGAGTAACATGTGAGTAGATTCGAGTGGTTTTGTTGCGAATTCGTGGGGTAAAGCTATCCTAGAGGCGTGAGTTGAGTTTGGAGCTTTCGAGGTAAGTGTTTGATCTAACTTTGGCTTGAGGGAATATGATTAGAGTGTTTGATTTCTATTTGCTAAATGATCGAGTACGGTGTATAGGCATGGTGATGAGTATCTTTACACCGGTGTCTAGCATGATTGTGAGTCGTAAATTCTTTTCGTTCGAAGGATATGGCACCACTGTCTTGTTAAATTGATAATTTCCATGTAAAGTGTTGGTTAAGAATGAAATGAGTAAAAAAGGGTTTGTGAAGCAATGATTCCCTTGCTGGGATGAGTAGACTGTTACTGTTGAATTCTCCTTTGCCTGGATGTTTGGGCTGTTAGCTGTACCCTTGCTGGATTTAACTGTTATATTGTTGTTCTTCCCTAATGGGACATCTTTTGGAGAGATTAGAAGAGTTATTCGATTATAATATGGGATCGTGTGGCACGCCGTCCACTTATATGCTACACAACGGGATCGTGTGGCGCGCTGTCCACTTATATACTACACAACGGAATCATGTGGCATTCCGTCCACTTATATACTTCACAATGGGATCGTGTGGTGCGCCGTCCACTTATATATTACACACCGGGACCATGTGATGCGCCATCTACTCATATACTACACATGGGATAGTGTGGCGCGCCGTCCACTTATATACTACACTAAGGGATCTTATGGCACGCCGTCCACTCATATACTGCAAGACGGGATCTTCTAACGTGCCATCCACTTATTTACTACACTATGGGATCCCGTGGCGCGCCGTCCACTGTAGATAAATGTGTATCATGAAATCCGGAATAGATCTATTGTTGTTTTTGATGTTCCATTTTCATCTAGTACTCTCGATAGCATGCCCCCTCCCAGCTTTACTTGTACTATTTTGTTATTGCTTGTGTCTCGTAATGGTATATCATGTCCCGTACTTGTATATCATTTAACAAAGGTTAATTGTGGTAGGTCATTTCTAGCCTCGTCACTACTTCGCGGGGTTAGGCCAGGCACTTACCAGCACTTGGGGTCGGTTGTGCCGATGCTACACTTTTGTGCCTTTTGTGCACAAGTCAGGAGAAAGCTTATGGACCGCAGCAGTAGATTGGGAGCGTGCCTTCAGTCCAGAGACTCCTAGGTAGTTCGCTGGCGTGCGCAGGCCCTGAGTCTCTTCTATTTCATATCAGTTTGTTTATTTGTATCGAGACAGAATCTTGTGTAATTTCTTTCAGGCCGATGTTATTAGTATTCCTTTAGTAGTCAGTGAGTGGTGACACCAGATACTGGGTAGAGACTTGTTGCAAACTTCTGCACTTTACTATTATTTTTGTTAAAAGTCTTCCGCGTATTTATAATTATTTATTTCAGTTTATTATAATGTTTAGATTAAAGCTTTGTGAAATGTATAAAAAGGTTGGCTTTCCTAGCTGCGTTAGTAGGCGCCATCATGACCCCGGTGGTGGGAAATTCGGGTCATGACAAGTTGGTATCAGAGCTCTAGGTTACTTGGGTCTCACAACTTAGAGAAAAGCTCGGTAGAGTCTCAGGGACCGGTATGAAGACGTCTGTATTTATCCCCCAGAGGCTAGCGAGTTAGGAAAATTTCCCTTTGTTCATTCTTGTCGTGCGATTTTGTCCCTCAAATATTGATTGTCGTTCTACTATGTTCTTTCGTAGATGGCGAGAACACGTGCGTCTTCTTCTACCACACAACAGCCCGAGCTCCCACCAGTAGCTCCCGCGAGGGGCAGAGGCCGAGGCCGTGTGAGAGGCCATGGTAGGGGCAGAGCTCAGCCCAGGCAAAAATTCCAGAGGTGGAGCCTTATATTGACTTTTGATGGGGAGGTTCCAGCCCCAGCAGCTCCAGTGGGCCCAGCTCAGGTCCTAGGAGGGATTATGTTTTCTCTGAATCTCCAGGATTCTCTCGTCCGTATAGCATGCTTTATGGACAGTGTCACTAGAGCGGGTTTGCTACCAGTAGCACCAGCCACTTCTCAGGCTGGAGGAGGGGTTTAGACTCCTGCTATGAATACTCCAGAGCAGGTAGCTCCCCGGACTCAGATTCTAGTGGTTCAGCCTGCAGTGGTAGCTCAGACAGGTATTACAGCTCAGGACAGAGATGGATCAGCCATGTCTTTGGATGCTTTTTGGAGACTTGATCGTTTCTCCAAGCTTTTCACCACTACTTTCAGTGGTACTTCATCGGAGGATCCCAAGGATTTTCTATTCAGTTGTCATGAGATCGTCAGGACTATGGGTATAGTGGAGACCAATGGGGTCGATTTTTGCACCTTCGGGCTTGTACGATCCACCAAGACTTGGTGGAGAGATAATTGCCTATCTAGACCAGCAGGGTCTCCAGCTTTGACATGGGATCAGTTTGCGGAGTTATTCTTGGAGAAGTTTCTCCCCGTCACTCAGGAGGAGGCACTTCGTAGACAATTTGAGCGTCTTCATCGGGGCTCCATGATAGGTACACAGTATGAGACTAGATTTTTTGATTTGGCATTCCATGCAGTGGTGATACTCCCTACAGAACGGGAGAGGGTCTGGAGATTCATTGATGGATTGATTCAGTCGATCCGTCTTCAGATGGCTATGGGAGTTGGTAGTGATATTTTCTTTCAGGAGGCGACCATTGAGGCCCGCCTGGTAGATATGGTACTCGCTCGAGGAGGTGGTCAGGGGTTAGATAAGAGGCCTTGTCATTCGGGTAGGCTTAGTGGTACCTCATCTAGAGGTAGGGATTCACATGACAGAGGCCATCCCCCGAGACCCATCTAGTCAGCCCTCCAGGCTTCTCATGGTACTCCAGGCAGTCGCAGTTTTCAGTCACAGTATTCTGCCCAGCAGTTCTTCAGTTCACCATCGGCGCCTATCAGTGCACAACCACTTCGATATTCTCAGCAGTCGAGGGCTTGCTTCACTTGCGGTGACCTGAGGCACATCGCCAAGTATTGCCCTCGAGCTTCCATCAGTTCATAGCAGCATGGTCCTCGTCTCATGATTCAGGCAGCCGGTGATCCCCAGGTTTCCCAGTCACCTAAAGGCGGGGATAGAGGCCATAGAGGTGGAGGTAGGGAGCATAGATGTGGAGATCAGATTGCTAGAGCCAGGGGTAAGCCCGCAACTGATCGCCCCAGAGACACAGTGTAGGGAGGTGGGGCCAGCCCTGTTGTTATGCTTTGCCGGCCAGGCCAGAGGCCGAGTCATCAGATACTATGGTTACAAGTACTATTCTGGTTTGTGATAGGGGTGCTTCTGTGTTGTTGGACGCGAGATCTATGAATTCTTATGTGTCGTTATATTTTGCACCCTATTTTATCATGCATAGTGAGGCTTTGGGTATTCCTGTATATGTGTCAACTCCGGGTTGTGATTCCATAATGGTCGACCGAGTGCATCGTTCTTGTGTGGTGGTATTTGAAGGTCTTGAGACCCGTGTAGACTTATTACTCTGAGTTATTTTGGACTTTGACATTATATTGGGGATGGATTGGTTGTCCCCATATCATGTTATTTTGGATTGTCACGCAAAGACCGTGACCTTGGCTTTGCAAGATTTGCCCCAACTTGAGTAGAGAGGGACCCTCATGCAACCCACAGTGTTATTTCGTATGTCAAGGCTCGACATATGTTCGAGAAGGTTGACTAGCATATCCGGCGTATGTTCGCGACTCCAGCACAGAGGTTTCATCAATAGACTCATTTCCTATTGTTCGGGAGTTTCCCGAGGTGTTCCCTTCAGACCTTTCGGGTATGTCGCCCGATAGGGATATTGATTTTCGTATTGATCTGGCTCCGGGCACTCAGTCTATTTCCATTCCGCCGCATCGCATGGCCCCGCCAGAGTTGAAAGAGTTGAAGGAACAACTTCAAGACTTGCTTGATAAGGGTTTCATTAGACCCAGTGTATCATCTTCAGGTGCACCAGTGTTGTTTGTTAAGAAAAAGGATGGATCGATGAGGACGTGCATAGATTACCGCCAGATTAACAAGGTGACGACAAAGAACAAGTATCTATTGCCGAGGATTGATGATTTGTTCGACCAGCTTCAGGGTGCTAGGGTGTTCTTGAAGATAAATTTGAGGTCTGGGTATCATCAGCTGAGGATTAGGGCGTCTTATTTTCCTAAGACAACATTTCGCACTCGGTATGGGCATTATGAGTTCTTGGTCATGTCATTTGGATTGACCAATGCCCAGCAACATTCCTGAAGTTGATGAACGGAGTGTCTAGGCCCTACTTGGATTTGTTTGTGATTGTATTCATTGACGACATTTTTATATACTCCCGCAGTCAGGAGGAGCAAGAGCAGCACCTCAGAGTGGTTCTTCAGACTTTGAAGAATAGTCAATTGTATGCCAAGTTCTCGAAGTGTGAGTTTTGGTTGAGTTCAGTCGCATTCCTGAGTCATGTTGTATCAGCGGAGGGTATTCAGGTGGACCCAAAGAAGATAGAGGCAGTCAAGATTTGGCCTCGGCCAGCTTCACCTACAGAGATCCAAAGCTTCTTGGGGTTAGCTGGTTACAACCGACGTTTCGTGGAGGCATTTTCATCCATTGCAGCCCCCATGACTAGATTGAACCAGAATGGTGCCCAGTTCAGGTGGTCAGATGAGTGCGAGGTGAGCTTCCAGAAGCTCAAGACAGCTCTGACTACGGCACCGGTATTGGTTCCTACGAAATCCGGGCCTTATACTGTTTATTATGATGCTTTACGGGTTGGGCTCGACGCAATGTTGATGCAGAATGGCAAGGTCATAGCATATGCTTCGAGGCAATTGAAGATCTACGAGAAGAATTATCCAGTTCATGACCTAAAGTTGGCAGCCATTGTTCACGCCTTGAAGATCTGCAGGCATTATATATATGGTGTGACGTTTGAGGTGTACACAGATCACAAGAGTCTTCAGTACTTGTTCAAGCAGAAAGAGTTGAATTTGAGACAACAGAGGTGGTTGGAAGTGTTGAAAGACTATGATGTCTCTATCTTATACCACCCGGGGAAGGCCAATATGGTGGTTGATGCATTGAGTAGGAAGTCTGCCAGAATGGGTAGTCTTGCCTATATTCCGGTCAGTCAGAGACCGCCTGCCTTGGATGTTCAGGCCCTTGCCAATCGATTTGTGATATTGGATATTTGTGAGCTTTGCAGGGTGTTGGATTGCACGGTTGCTTGTTCTTCATTGATGGAGCGTATTCGGGAGCGACAGTTTGATATCCCCATTTATGTGTTCTGAGGAATGCGGTACAGTTGGGGGAGGGGGTGCCAGGGAAATGACTTTGGGAGATGATAGTGTATTGAGACTGCAGGGGCGAGTTTGTGTGCCCAATGTTGATGGTATTCGAGAGTCGATCTTAGCGCAGGCCCTCAGTTCTCGGTATTCTATTCACCCGGGTGCCGCGAAGATGTACCGGGATTTGAGACATCATTATTGGTCGCGCAGAATGAAGAAAAACATTGTTGCACATGTGGCTCGTTGTTTGAATTGCAAGAAGGTTAAGTACGAGCATCAGAGGCTCAGTGGGTTATGTTAGAGGATTGAGCTTCCTGAGTGGAAGTGGGAGATAATCACCATGGATATTGTTACTAGACTCCCGATGGCCCGAAGGAAGTTTGATGCTATATGGGTTATACTTGATAGGCTGACCAAGTCAGCGCATTTTATTCCAGTTGCCACCACCTATTCATCTGGGCGATATGCTGAAATTTATATTAGAGAGATCGTTCGCCTTCATGGGTGCCCATATCTATTATTTCGGACCGGGATCCGCAGTTTACCTCGCATTTCTGGAGAGCGGTACAACATGAGTTGGGAACCTTGGTTCAGTTGAGTATAACATTTCACCCCCAGACGGATGGTCAGTTCGGGAGGACAATTTAGATTCTTGAGGATACGCTCAAAGCTTGCGTTATTGATTTTTTAGGCTCGTGGGACTAGTTCTTGCCTTTAGCAGAGTTTGCGTACAACAACAGCTACCAGTCGAGCATTCAGATGGCTCTGTATGAGGCGTTGTATGGTAGGCGGTGTAGGTCCCCAATAGGATGGTTTGAGCAGGGAGAGGCACGATTATTGGGTACACATATAGTACAAAAGGCCTTGGACAAGGTCAAAATCATTTAGGACAGGCTTCGGTCAGCTCAGTATAAGCAGAAGAGTTATGCAGATCGCAAGGTCAGGGATGTTGCTTTCATGGTTGGTGAGAGAGTATTGCTCCGTGTATCGCCTATGACGCGTGATGAGGTTCAGGAAGAAGGGAAAGCTTAGCCATAGGTGTATTGGCCCATTTGAGATTCTCGTTCGCGTGGGGAAGGTGGCTTATTGGCTTGCCTTGCCGCCTAGATTGTCAGCCGTGCATCCGATTTTTCATGTATCCATACTTCGGAGGTATCACAAGCGATCCCGCTCATGTGTTAGATTTCAGTACTGTCCAATTGGACAAGGATCTGTAATATGAGGAGGAGCCGGTGGCTATTTTAGACCGGCAAATTCGACAATTGAGGTCGTGGAGTTTTCCTTCAGTACGTGTTCAGTGGAGAGGTCAGCCTCCTGAGGCATTGACCTGGGAGTCCGAGTCTGATATGCGGAGCCGTTATCCCCATCTATTTCTTGACTTAGGTACTTATTTCTTTTGTCTATTCGAGGATGAATAGTTGTTTTAGAGGTGGAGGATGTTACAACCCAAAGGGGTCATCACTGTAAATCCCCCTTTCTCTGTGCCTCCGAGCCTTAAAAACCTCTTATTTGGTCACCTCAATTTATGTGCGCAGTCTAGGCGCGAAACCGGAAAGTTTTTATGTGGAAATATATGAACTTTGTGTTAAACACTATGAATTTTGATAATAATATTGATATAGTTGACTTTGATCAATATTTTGGGTAAACGGACTCGGACTCATGAAATGACAGTCCCGGAGTGTCCGTAGAAAAATATGGGACCCGGGCGAATTCCCAGAATCGAAATCCGAGGTCCCAGGCCAGAGTACGAAATTTATGAAAGACATTGTTTATCTGAAAATGATATAAAAAATTGAAGTGAAAATGAGCTAGAAAATATAGGTATCGGGCTCGTATTTTGGTTCCGACGCCCGGTACATATCATAAATGAGCGTTAAGCGTTTCTGTAAATTTTGATTGAAAACAAACATCGTTTGATGTGTTTCGGACTAAAAATGGAAAATTTTGGAAGTTATGAACTTTGAAATGGAAATCATGTGTTTTGAGGTTGATTCTAAGTGAATGATTCTATTTTGGCGATTTGATCGCACGAGTAAGTCCGTAGGATATTTTTGAGGTTGTGTGCATGTTTGGGTTGGAGCCCCGAGGCTCGGGTGAGTTTTGGATAGGTGTTGGGTTCATTTTGCGTGTTGGAAATGAGCTTCAGGTGTTGCATACCTGCAGGCTTCGCAAATGCGAACATGGTCCCAGAACTGCTGAATTCGAAAATGTGAAGGTAACATCGCAATTGCGATGTCTGTTCTTTCCTAGCAGTCTTCGCAAATGCGAATGCCCCTGGCCAGCCTTGAGTTCGCAAATGCAAACTTTGACTTCGCAAATGCAAAGTCTTCCCTTCCAGCTTGAGTTCACAAATGCGAACAATTATCTCGCAAATCATGTACTAACTGCGAACCCAAACTCGCAAATGCGAGATCTGCACCTTTGAATTTTATACTTAGCCCATTTTAAGTTCATTCTTCACATTTTAAAAACCCAAACTTCAATTGGCGATTTTCTCTCAACTCTTTCTTTCCCAAATCAATTGTAAGTCAACTTTTACTCAATTTCTTCAATCTTTAACATCTTTTATCATGATTTCATCTTAGAATCAAAGCTTTCAATGGGTAAAAATGGGGATTTGGGTAGAATTTAGGTTTTTCACTAATTTGGGTAATTGGACACCAATTTGAGGTCCGATTTTAAAACAAATCATACATATGATCTTGTGGGGGAATGGGCAATACGATTTTGGTTCGAACCTGGGTTTTGACCACGTGGGCCCGGGGACATTTTGGGAACTTTTAGGTAAAACTTTGGGAAACTAATTCTTATGCATTCAAATTTGTTTAACTAGCACTTGTTGATATATTTGAGTAACTTGTGACAAGACTCGAGCAATTTTGTTGCGAATTCGAGGGGTAAAGCTATCCTAAAGGCGTGAGTTGAGTTTGAAGCTTTCGATGTAAGTGTTTGATCTAATTTTGGCTTGAGCGGATAGGATTAGAGTGTTTGATTTCTATTTGCCAAATGATCGAGTACGGTGTATAGGCATGGTGACGAATATCTATGCAACGGTGTCTAGCATGACCGTGAGTAGTAAATGCCTTTAATTCGAAGGATATGGCACCACTGTCTTGTTAAATTGATAATTTCCATGTAAGGTGTTGTTTAAGAATGAAATGAGTTAAAAAGGGTTTGTGAAGCAATGATTCCCTTATCGGGACGAGTAGACTGTTACTATTAAATACTTCCTTGCCGGGATGTTTGGGCTGTTAGCCGTACCCTCATTGGGTTTAACTTTTATACTTTTGTTCTTCCCTAATGGGACCTCCTTTGGAGAGATTAGAAGAGTTATTCGATTATAATATTGTGTGGCGCGCCGTCCACTTATATACTACACAACGGGATCGTGTGGCGCGCCGTCCACTGATATACTACACAACAGGATCGCGGGGCGTGTCGTCCACTTATATACTACACAACAGGATCGTGTGGCACGC
This sequence comes from Nicotiana benthamiana, assembly GCA_034376525.1. Lineage (NCBI taxonomy): Eukaryota > Viridiplantae > Streptophyta > Magnoliopsida > Solanales > Solanaceae > Nicotiana > Nicotiana benthamiana. The sequence goes on from CM067328.1 coordinate 47,839,561, forward strand.
CGTCCACTTATATACTTCACAACGGGATCATGTGGCGTGTCGTCCACTCATGTACTACACAACGGGATCGTGTGGCGCGCCGTCCACTCATATACTACACTACGAGATCGTGTAGCGCGCCATCCACTCATATACTACATAACGAGATTGTGTGGCGCGCTGTCCATTTATATACTACACTCTGGGATTGTGTGGCACACCGTCCACTGTAGATAAATGTGTATCTTGAAACTCGAAATAGATCTGCTGTTGTTTCTGATGTTCCATTTTCATCTAGTATTCTCGATAGCATGCCCCCTCCCTGCTTTACTTGTACTATTTTGTTATTGTTTCTTTTCTGTACTTGTATACCATATTGCACAAGTTAATTGTGGTAGGTCCTGTCAAGCCTAGTCACTAAATCGCCGGGGTTAGGCCAGGCACTTACCAGCACATGGGGTCGGTTGTGCTGACGCTAAACTTCTGTGCCTTTTGTGCATAGGTCAGGAGACAACTTACGGACTCCAACAGTAGGTTGGGAACATGCCTTCATTCCAAAGTCTCCTAAGTACTTCGCTGGCGTGCGCGGGCCCTGAGTCTCTTCTATTTCATTTCAGTTTGTTTATTTATATCAAGACAGACTCTTGTGTAATTTTTTTAGACCGATGTTTTTAGTATTCCTTTAGTAGTCCGTGAGTGGTGACACCAGATACTGGGTAGAGACTTGTTGCAAACTTCCGCACTTTACTATTGTTTTCGTTAAAAGTCTTCCACGTATTTATAATTATTTATTTCATTTTATTATAATGTTTAGATCAAAGCTTTGTGAAATGTATAAAAAGGTTGGCTTGCCTAGCTCCGATAGTAGGCGCCATCACGACCCTTGTGGTGGAAAATTCGGATCGTGACATAATTTTTTATTTAATTTGTGTTTTCTTGTTTTAATTTTTCTTTAAGAATTCAATATGAACGGTCTTTAGCTCAACTAATTTAGATTCACGTCAGATAAATACTCCTTATCAGGGATTCTCCATTCCTAAGACTCGAATATATATTTCTTTTTTCTCTCCGCAACAAGTTCATCAATCTTGTAACTATATATACGTGTATATGTTTTTACTATAAATGTATAGCTTTTACAGCAAAAAATAAAAAATAAAAAAGAAATGCACTGTAAATAAAGTAAGGAGGCACACATGCGGGCATTAATGTTCAATCTTTATGTCATGATCATATAGTTAATCTCATCATGCTTTGGCAACTCAAATAACTCATAAGAGGTGCAAAATTATGGCTTTAATTTGGGGTTGCAGGTCTCTGCTCATGATTAACTGAGCAACTAAAGTTCAACAATACTGATCATGCCAAAGTTTCTTTCTTTGGAGTTCATATTGTATATGTTTTAAAACAATTATTACTATCCACATTCCAGACTTACCTTGAGTTATACTTCTAAAGCATTATTATGAGAACAAAATAATATACTCAAGGATTTAAATATCATCTTTTCCTCCAACGCAAAATAAAAAGAGAGAAAAGGAATTAGAGTTGCAGCCTAATTAATAGGGTTTAAATCTACCAATAAAGGAAAAGGAAAAAGGAATTTAGCATGTGAAACCGATCAAATCTGAAATTAGAGTTAATTACAACATAATTCTTAGACAAGTGATTTGGTGTACTAGCATTATTTTTAAAACAAAACCTTCAATTGGTGTGCACATCAAATCAATAAATATATAAGTAATTTTATCAATAGTTCATTAGTGTGTTTACATCAAGTTATGATTTAATTATGTTAAATCAATGTAATTTAATTTAAATATTCACTAAGAATAGTATTGTTTCCGTACTCTGAGCTACGGAGAGCCGGGAGAGGGCATTGGTAATAGGAATATTGGTACCTACGAAAGTTGTAGTAGAGTGGTATTTAGTATTTCTTCATTCTTAATCATAAGTTTCAGGTTCGCTCTTTGAGCATGAAGTTGTATTTGTTAAAATACTTTACCTCCTAATATTAAAAATATTTTATTAAGAAACGCTTTATCTTCTAATATAGAATATTTGCTCTTAATATAAATACCAAATATCGAATGAGAACGCGCAAAAAAAGAAAATGAGAGTATCGGTGGGGCATGTGATCCATTAGGTTATGTTTATGGATTTTCCAACAGAAACTTCCACGCTTGGAAAGCTAAACAACATCCTCTCTCCTACCAGCACTATACGAATATTTCTTTTCACTCTTTTAATATATTAAGAATATATATTTTCTATTATTACCCACAAAGCCAATATAAAAGTGCAGCGTAAAAGGAGGGAATCCCTTTGCATACCTCGTATTAATTACTCATCCCACCACCACTTACCAACATATTTTATATTTTAATTCCACCACTTTTTAGACTTTTTTTTTATCTCTCCAGTACACTTTAATCAGTGAGACAGATTTTTGAAATTTTATCAAAAAGGGTAAGCGCCTCCATTATACAAAGTGACAACGCTTCTTCTCGCTAATTACCGATCAATTTCGATTGGGTTTTTTTAAAAAAATAAATTAAAATTGATATTTAAAAGTCCAATCAAAATCGATCATTTCTTTGGCCAGCTCATTCAATAAAATTGACTGAAATTAATACAGCAGTACTTTTATTTTTTACTAAAACAGATCGAATACGATCAATTATTTTTGCGCAAAAATACAGTCAAAGAATAAAAATGTTTACCCCAGAATTAACCAGAACTATTCCAGTGAGTCCTCCTATGATTAATATAAATAAGAAAATTAAAGTGTTAATCTACAATCACCAATGACCTGGTGAAAAATAATATCCTTTCATTGTACATACCAAGGTTCAATCCCAATAAGGATCTAGTTTGTTTGCATGTTTGTTGATTACGCATGTGCCTAATAAAAGTTTCTTTGGTTTGGTAGCCAATCTTGTTAACTTGATTTGGTTAGGTAGCCAACTTTGTTGAATTAGTTTGGTTTGATAGCCAACCTTGTTGAATTTCTTTGGGTTGGTAGCCAACTTTGTTGAATTGTGAAAAGTGTGTGTAAATTGTCAAATATTGTAGGCTTTAGAGAGTAAAACTTTGACTATAAAAGAAGAGTTTCAACTCTCATTTCTACACATCGACAAAGAGAGAAAGAAAGAGTGAGGTTTTACAGACAAGGTATAGGAAAATAGTCTGTGAGTAAAATAGAGAGTGAGCGATATTGTAGTGAGGTGGGAATATCAAAAGAGGGTTATTTCTTTTGAGTGTTGTAGTGGTCTTTGGAGTATTTAGTCGGAACTTCAAAGTGTAAAATTCCTTACTATAGTGATATCAGTTGCTTCTCTCGGGGCCATGGTTTTTTCCCCTTATTCAGTGGGGTTTTCCACGTAAAATCTTGGTGTCGTAGTTACTCTTTTATTCTTGTTAATTACCGTATCTCGGTGCTACATTATTATTCCGTTTTTATTACCGTGAATATTATTTCTGTGGGGGGTTTATTCCCAACAACTGGTATTAGAGCACATGTTTTGCTCGTTCACTGAAATACTATTCACTGCCGATAGTACTATATTCGGTGAAAAATAAAAATGTCCGGAGTAAAGTACGAAGTAGCTAAATTCAACGGATATAACAGTTTCTCAACATGGCAAAGAAGGATGAGGTATCTGCTCATCCAACAAGGATTACACAAGATACTAGATGCTGATGCCAAAAAGCCTGATACCATAAAGCTGAGGATTGGGTTGACTTGGATGAAAGAGCTGCTAGTGCAATCATGTTGCACTTATCGGATGATGTGGTATACAACATCATTAATGAAGACACTGCACGTGGAATTTGGACAAGGTTGGAAAGTCTATACATGTCCAAAATAATGACAAATAAATTGTACATGAAAAAGCAGTTATACGCCCTAGACATGCGTGAAGGTATGAATTTTTTGTCACATTTAAATGTATTTAACGGACTAATCACACGGCTTGACAACCTCGGAGTGAAAATCGAGTAAGAAGAAAAAGCCATCTTGCTATTGAACTGGTTTCTTTCTTCATGCGATAATTTGGCAACAACCATCCTGCACGGTAAGACTACTATAGAGTTGAAAGATGTTACATCGACTCTTTTACTCAATGAGGAGATGAGAAATAAGCCTGAAAATCAAGGACAAGCTCTCATCGCAGAACGTAGAGGCAGGAGTTATCAAAGGAGTTCGAACAACTATGGTAGATCCGGAGCTCGTGGGAAGTCAAAGAACCGATCCAAATCAAGAGCCAGAAATTGCTACAAGTGTGATCAACCAGGTCACTTCAAAAGAGATTTTCCAAATCCGAGGAAGGGCAAAGGTGAAACCAGTGGCCAGAAGAATGACGACAACACATCTGCCATGGTGCAAAATAATGATAATGTTGTTCTCATTATAAATGAAGAAGATGAATGCATGAACCTGTCAGGACCAGAGTCGGAATGGGTGGTTGACACAGCAGCATCTTACCATGCCACACCGGTAAGAAATCTTTTTTGCAGATATGTAGCAGGTGATTTTAGCACATTGAGAATGGATAAGACAAGCTACTCAAAGATTGCGGGGATTGGTGACATTTGTATCAAGACAAAGTCGGATGCACATTGGTTCTGAAGGATGTGCGGCATGTACCTGATTTGCGGATGAACTTGATCTCGGGGACTGCTTTGGACCGAGATGGATACAAGAACTATTTTGCAAATCAAAAGGGGAGACTCACTAAGGTATTATTGGTGATTGCAAAGGGAGTTGCTCGTGGCACATTATACATGCCAAATGCAGAAATATGCCAAGGTGAATTGAACGCGGCACAAGATGAGATTTCTACATATTTGTGGCATAAAAGAATGGGTCATGTGAGCGAGAAGGGATTGCAGATTCTTGCCAAGAAATCACTCATTTCTTATGCCAAAGGTACAACGGTAAAACCTTGTGACTATTGTCTATTTAGTAAACAACATAAGGTCTCATTTCATACATCGTCTGAAAGAAAATTGAATATACTTGATTTGGTATATTCAGATGTTTATGGCCCAATGAAAATTGAATCAATGGGTGGTAACAAATATTTTGTTACTTTTATTGATGATGCTTCATGAAAATTATGGGTTTATATTTTGAAAACAAAAGATCAGGTGTTTCAAGTTTTCCAGAAGTTTCATGCTCCAATAGAAAGGGAGACAGGTGGAAAGCTAAAACGCCTTCGAAGTGACAATGGAGGTGAGTACACTTCAAGGGAATTTGAAGAGTATTGTTCATGTCATGGGATCAGACATGAAAATACAATTCCTCGAACCCCACAACTCAATGGCGTAGCCGAGAGGATGAACCGCACCATTGTGGAGAAGGTGCGAAGCATGCTTAGAATTGCTAAACTGTCTAAGTCATTCTGGGGTGAAGCAGTTCAGACAGCCTGTTACCTGATCAATATAAGTCCATCAGTTCACTTGGAGTTTGACATCCCATAGAGAGTTTGGACCAATAAGGAGGTGTCCTACTCGCATTTGAAGGTGTTCGGTTGCAGAGCTTTTGCACATGTACCAAAAGAGCAGAGAACAAAGCTGGATGGTAAATCTGTTCCCTGCATAGTTATCGGATATGGAGATGAAGCGTTCGGGTATAGATTGTGGGATCGTGTAAAGAAGAAGGTCATCAGAAGCAGAGATGTATTCTTCCGAGAAAGTGAAGTTGGAACAGCTCCTGATATGTCAGAAAAGGCAAAGAATGGTATAATTCTTAACCTTGTTACTATTCCTTCTACTTCTAACAATCCCACTAGTGTAGAAAGTACGACCGATGAGGTTGTCGAGCAGGGGGAGCAAACTGGTGAGGCTATTGAGCAGGGGGAGCAACTTGATAAAGGTTTCGAGGAAGTGGAGTTCCCCACTCAGGAAGAAGAACAACCTCAACCTCGGAGGAGATCAGAGAGGCCAAGGGTAGAGTCATGCAGGTACCCTTCCACAGAGTATATCCTCATCAATGATGAGGGGGAGCCAGAAAGTATTAAGAAGGTGTTGTCCTATCCAGAAAAAAACCAGTGGATGAAAGCTACGCAAGAAGAGATGGAATCTCTATAGAAACATGGCACGTACAAGCTGGTTGAACTTTAAAAGGGTAAAAGACCACTCAAATGCAAATGAGCCTTTAAACTTAAGAAAGATGGAAATGGAAAACTGGTTAGATACAAAGCTCGATTGGTGGATAAAGGCTTCGAACAAAAGAAAGGTATTAATTTTGACGAAATGTTCTCACCTGTTGTCAAAATGACTTCTATTCGAACCATTTTGAGCTTAGCAGCTAGCCTAGATCTTGAAGTGGAGCATTTGGATGTGAAAACTGCATTTCTTCATGGAGATTTGGAAGAGGAGATTTATATGGAGCAGCCAGAAGGATTTGAAGTAGCGGAAAAGAAAGACATGGTGTGCAAATTGAATAAGAATCTTTATGGATTGAAGCAGGCACCAAGGTAGTGGTACATGAAGTTTGACTCATTCATGAAAAGTCAAACATACCTAAAGACCTATTCTGATCCATGTGTATACTTCAAAAGATTTTCTGAGAATAATTTTATTATATTATTATTGTATGTGGATGACATGTTAGTTGTAGGAAAAGACAAGGGGATGATAGCAAAGTTAAAGGGAGATCTGTCCAAGTCATTTGATATGAAGGACTTGGGCCCAACACAACAAATTCTAGGGATGAAGATAGTTCGAGAGAGAACAAGTAGAATGTTGTGGTTATGTCAGGAGAAGTACATTGAACGTGTACTAGAACGCTTCAACATGAAGAATGCTAATCGAGTCAGCACACCTCTCTCTAGTGATCTAAAGTTGAGCAAGAAGATGTGTCCTACAATAGAGGAAAAAAAGGGTAACATGGCTAGAGTTCCTTATTCTTCAGCAGTCGAAAGCTTGATGTATGCAATGGTATGTACTAGACCTTATAAATCTCACACAGTTGGTGTTGTCAGCAGGTTTCTTGAAAATCATGGAAAGGAACATTGGGAAGCAGTCAAGTGGATACTCAGGTATCTGAGAGGTACCACAAGAGATTGCTTGTGCTTTGGAGGATCTGATCCAATCTTGAATGGCTATACAGATGCTGATATGGCAAGTGATATTGACAACGGAAAATCCACTACTGGATATTTGTTTACATTTTTAGGGAGGGCTATATCATGGCAGTCTAAGTTGCAGAAGTGTGTTGAACATTCAACAACTGAAGCAGAGTACATTGCCGCTACAAAAACTGGCAAGGATATGATATGGCTCAAATGGTTCCTTCAAGAGCTTGGATTGCATCAGAAGGAGTATGTTGTCTATAGTAACAGTCAAAGTACAATAGACCTTAGCAAGAATTCTATATACCATGCAAGGACCAACCACATTGACGTGAGATATCATTGGATTCGAGAAATGGTAGATGATGAATCTCTAAAAGTCTTAAAGATTTCTACAAGTGGGAGTCCCGCAGATATACTGACCAAGGTGGTACCAAGGAACAAGCTCGATATGCAAAGAACTTATCGGCATGCACTCAAACTAGAAGACATTGCTACCTCCTTTATATGAATGAGATGGAGGGGGAGATTGATGTTGTCCATCTCATTGAAGAAGTATTAGGCATGTGCCTAATAAAACTTTCTTTGGTTTGGTAGCCAATCTTGTTGACTTGGTTTGGTTAGGTAGCCAACTTTGTTGAATTAGTTTGGTTTGGTAGCCAACCTTTTTGAATTTCTTTGGGTTGGTAGCCAACTTTGTTGAATTGTGAAAATGTGTGTAAATTATAAAATATTATAGGCTTTAGAGAGTGAAACTTTGACTATAAAAGAAGAGCTTCAACTCTCATTTCTACACATCAACAAAGAGAGAAAGAAAGAGTGAGGTTTTACAGACAAGGCATAAGAAAATAGTCTGTGAGTAAAATAGAGAGTGAGCGATATTGTAGTGAGGTGGGAATATCAAAAGAGGGTTATTTCTTTTGATTGTTGCTGTGGTCTTTGGAGTATTTTTACTCGAAACTACAAGGTGTGAAATTCCTTACTATAGTGATATCAGTTGCTTCTCTCAGGGCCGTGGTTTTTTTTCCTTATTCAGAAGAGTTTTACACGTAAAACTCTTGGTGTCATTGTTACTCTTTTATTCTTGTTAATTACCGTATCTTGGTGCTACATTATTATTTCGTTTTTATTATCGTGAATATTATTTATGTGGGGTTTACTCCCAACAGTTGTTTCCCTTGGAGGGCAAGAATTAAAACATGAACTTTCTCATCATGGTCTCCTATATGTGATGTTCAAGTTTTGAAGATTGTGTAAGTAATTAATATAGTTGTGTGGGACTTCCCCATATTTTTCCCTCAACAACTAGAAAAAAAGCAGGAAAAGAGTAAGTTGCAATACAAGTAACAATTAGAAAGACGAAAAGCAACGATTTCAACGTACCCATTTCTGTTGGGGAATTTTAGGAACAATTGATATGAAAAAGTAAAGGAGATAGAACTCCAAGAAAAGCCCAACGAATGTCAAATTGAAAAGTCTGCACTTCATCAAAATCATATAATCAGAAAGAGAAAATTCCATAAAATACACGAGTGAGGTGCCATTTACATCCATTATCCCATATAAGCTGTTTTTCTTTGCATAATATTTCTGCAATTTAATTTCAGGATGCAAATTTAAGAAAACAATTTCACCAGAGTATTAATTAATTTTTGTAAAAATATTTTATATCGTACACAAGTGGAGAAGGAAAGGACGAGTTTCTCATCACAAGTTAATTTACTGCACGTTAATAATGGTTTTTTGAATTTCATCTCCTGACGTATCAACCAAATAACCACATGTATTGGATTCAATCACAAAGGCAATAATAGTACCTATTGGTGGAAGGTGAAGTAATGTCATATATGCTTCCACTTGAAATCAATAGACGTAGTGCTTTGGGTTGCCCCTCCACATATTGTGAAGAATAAAGACAATATGGAATTAAGTCGGAGCAAATTTGTGTCGTGACCTAGCATGCAATTGCGTTGTTGCTTTCTCCAAAAAGTTTAAATAAAAAAACAAAGACAGAAAAGAAAAGTCAACACCTTTTATGACGTGGGACTGTAGTATTGATCCTTATTGGTTGGCTAAAAAGTTATATGAATACTTATTAAGCTCATGAACAATCGAAAATAAATAAGGGTAAATCAAAACAAGCGTCATATGAACTAGAGAATATTATCGAGCTAAGATCGGTGATAATAATGAGATGTAGATATCTTAAGATGTAAGAATAATGGAACAAGTAGTAATCTTTGCACAAGAGAGAGAGAGTTGTATATTCTGAGTAGCAAAATACATATGAGCCTTTACAAAGGGAAGGTCCCCTTTATATATTAGGGGACATTCCTCGAAATAATCAAAGAAAAGTACAGAAGTTGGTGGCTTCAGTGTACGGAAGAGTCAGAGCTTCAAACGACATTGTCTTGGGTCGTGTCACCCGGGCCGTCCACTTACTGGGATCGACACTACTTGGGTCGGCCTTAGTTGAGCTGGCCTTGATGCCAAGGACTTCATAAATAGCATGAGGATGTAGGAAACCAAAATTTCCCCATATAGACAGTCCCTGCGTTTGTTGGGGACATAGTCGAGAAGCGTCTTCAACGAACAGACATATGTGCTTGACCTTTCTAGATATTTGGCCGTATCCGTAGGCACTATCTAAAAAGGCATGAACGTATGCGAAGGCGTTATGCCGTTGACATAAAACCTCTTTTTAGGGCTTCCTTTTAGGATGACGTCATCGATCACGTGCGTGATCATTACTTTTGCTCCTTTGGCGGTGTAGGACATGATGTGACGTTTTGATTTCCCTCGCCGGTTTTCGAATCATGCCTATTCGATTTCTTTGTGCCTTTCCTTATAAAAAAAAGGAGACGTTGAATCCAATTCAACTTTCGAACCTTTTCAGAGAGTATTTCCTCAATTTTATCCTCGTCTTTTTCTGGTACCCGTTGACCTTCTTAAAATTTCCGTTCCTGGGAATCGAACCCTGTACCCTTGAAGCACCTTTCTTTCATAAATTTCACCATGGTAAAGCGTCGCCACGATTGCAAAAAGACCAAGGGAGATGCCCGTTTTAGGGTTTCATCGTCCTCAGATGATAGGGAAGGAGAAGCCGAGGAGGCCCTCGTTCCTCTATTGATGACCAACATACTTCCACAGGACATGGTTATACGGAAGGATTTCAATAATAAATGTAAACTTCCTCCTTGGGAACTTTGCAAGCTGACGTCTTCTCATTGGGCTGCTCTTAGAACGTCGTACAATATTCCTGATTATGTTTAGATGGACCCCGCCGGGACGGATTATGAAAATGTGCTCAGGCCTGGATATTGCACTTTTATGAATATGCTTTTCGAATTTGATATAGCCTCCCTCTCAATCCTTTGGCGGAGGAGCTTTGTCGTTTTTATGGGGCGCGTCCAGCCCAACTTACCCCATACGCACTGAAGGTGTATAGGATTCTTATCACCTATGCGGCTAAGGCTAAGGAGGAGGTCTCCGTTCACCACCTCTTGCAAATGTTCAGCGTGAGCTTCATGAGAGGTACCATGCTTCAGTTGGTACATCATGGCAAGAAAAGTTTTGTGGTGCAATCTGACGATAAGTCCAATCGTAATTTTGGAAGAAGTTTTTCTACATACGTACAGAACATCTGGTATCTAACCCAGAAGGGTTCCTAGAGGCATGGAACACAACATGTAAGTACTCCTGTATGCAGTTTTTACGGCAATCCTATTGCGTCGGCTTAGTCATCGTAGATTTCTTTTTACCTTTATGTAGTGACAGCTCACACTCCTCTAACGATCGATGACATTAGGTCGTGGGTGAGAGCATTGATACCGTTTGCAGAGGAGTGCCGCACCTGGCCAGAATTCAGGAGGCTCTATGGCCCGACATGTAACTGCCTTGCTTTGTTTTACCCTTCCGTTCTGGCTTGGAGGCTCCTCTTAATTTTCCTTGCAAAACTCATACCCGTTTTGGTAGGTCGGGGTGCTCCTAAGAAGGTATAGAAGAAGAAAAGGAAAACTGTGGCCGGTCCTTCTAGGGCAATGTCCAATTCTGATGAGGAGGATATACTCCTTCTAAGCACGCCTAGAGATAGTGTTTCTCCCCCCTCAAGGTAGGAGGTTGCACCAATGGAGGCTCTTAAAGCAACGTCTGAGGCGGTGCCTGGGGGCGTACTTGAAATGACGCCGGAGGAGGTACCGGCAGCGGCGGTGCCTAAGACCATCCCCGAGTTTGCCCCCATAGGGACACCTACTACCGAAGTGGCGCCATCTGAACCAAACTTGCATCCCACGAAGGGGAGCTCTGAAGAAGAAGAGTCATTAGAGATGAAGAGATGCCGGATTCGTGCTGGCAAGGAGGTGGTCACACAGACAGAGAAGGTTAGGTCACCTCGGCGTGAGGTTAGTCGGTCTTTATAGCGGACGCCATTTGCTTGGGGAGGTCTGCTCCTTAAAGGGAGGCTGTTGTTAGTCCGTGCCCGGCACGTGCTCGGGATGGCGGGTTGCGGGAAGCCACGGAGAGAGGGGTTGAACGTGTGGATGTGGCGAGCCCATAAATCGCCATTGAGGATGCGGGCGAAGAAGGCGGGTCCTTAGACCAAGTGGAGATAATAGTCGGCCAGTCTACCCGTCGTATAGTGATTCCCTATCATTACAACTTGTTGGAAAATTGCGAGGAGGCGACCACAAGCATGACACTTTTATGTGTCGTGCTGAGAGCGAGACCTTGGCGGAGACTAGTGACAGGGACTTGGCCCGAAGAGTGGCGGGCGCGGCTTAGCAGGTATGTCTTTTGACTTGATTTTTTTTGCATTTGTGGAGGGTGAATTTCCGTGCACTTACCTTTTGGATTTTTCCAAACTCTTGTCTTGGAGGCGGAGAGGGGTCGACGCTTGAAGAATAAGGTGGCCAAATACAATAGGTTGGTGTAGAAGTACAACAAGATGCGCGAGGTGCACCAAACCTTGGTCGACATGTATTGACTTGACTCCGACTTTAAGGTGTTCCGTGAGGTCCTTGTGCATTCTGAGGCGCAATTGAAGAAGAGGGTGGCCGAGCTGGAGAAGGTTGATGAGCAACTCATTATCGCTTTTGCTCGGGCTGTGGAGATGAAGATCCTTATTCAATCTAAGGATGAAGAGTTACAGCTTGGCCGCATAGTGGAAGAGGAGGCGGCGGAGTTGCACACTCGAGTTGCGGCCTTAACGGCGGAACTTGATGCTAAGAAGGCTGAGGTTGAGGTCCTCAGGTGGGCTCCTTTACATGCTAATGTGTCTCGTGTGGAACTTGAGATGTGGGTGTATACGGAGGCTCGGCTGGTCATACTTGAAGAATTTTTGGCGGCCGGGCGAGCTTCTGAGGCGGAGGTTGAGAGTCAACCTCATTTGTCTAGAGTTGCCCGCGAAGCGCCGACTATTGTCCTGAATCACCGGCCCAGGAGGGAGGTAACTCCGCGGATGTTAACCGTTTGGAATCCAACTCTTGGATTTCCAAGACGTACCTTCCTGGGATTGAAGACGGGCCACATGAAGGCCAGGTGAGGCAGGATGAGCGGAGTGGCGGAGGCCTTTAGAATTTTTAGCATATGTTTGTAAATAACTATTTTTGTATCATAGGTGCTGACCCTTTTTGCTAAGGTCAGTCGTATCCATGTTTTATGTTTTGGAGATAAAGACATAAGACTTTTGCCATAGTTAATGGTTTTCTATTTTCTGGAACCTTTTTGTATTTTTAATCATTGCCTTTGTGCTTTTTTGCCGTAGTTGAAGCTAAGTGGGTCATTCGGTGGCGACCACTTTGAGCGTGTAAGATTCGGCGGCATTGGCCGTGAATAAATAATGGCTTTGTCCACGTAAAACTCGACAACTTTAGCTATGCGAAAAGGGTAGACTTAGCAGTATAAAACGATGGCTTTTAGCCATGTAAAATTTGATGGCCTTTACCGCGTTCAAACGACGCCCTTAGCCATGTAAGATTTTACGGCCTTAACCGTGTATAAATGATGGCCTTAGCCATGTAAGATTTTACGGCCTTAACCATGTACAAACGATGGCCTTAGCCATGTAAAAATGATGGCCTAGGAAATGTAAAAACGATGGCCTTAGCCATGTAAAATTTTACAGCCTTAACCGTGTAAAATTGATGGCCTTAGCCATATAAGAACGATGGCCTTAGCCATGTAAAATTTTACGGCCTTAGTCATGTAAAAACGATGGCCTTAGCCATGTAAGAACGATGGCATTAGCCATGTGAAATTTTACGGCCTTAATCGTGTAAAAACTATGGCCTTAGCCATGTAAATATGATGGCCTTAGCCATGTATAATTTTACGGCCTTATCCATGTAAAAATATGGCCTTAGCCACGTAAAAATGATGGCCTTAGCCATGTAAAATATTACAGCCTTAACCGTGTAAAAAAGATGGCCTTAGCCATGTAAAATTTTATGGCCTTAACCGTGTAAAAACGATGGCCTTTTCATTCATTTGGAGATGGCCGTAGCCTTTTTCATATATTCAAGATGGCCGTAGCCTTTTCATATTTTCAAGATGGCCGTAGCCTTTTCATACGTTCGAGATGGCCGTAGCCTTTTCATACATTTGGAGATGGCCGTAGCCTTTTCATATGTTCGAGATGGCCGTAGCCTTTTCATATGTTCAAGATGGCCGTAGCCTTTTCATACATTTGGAGATGGCCGTATCCTTTCTATAAATTGGAGATGGCCATAGCCTTTGTATACATTGGAGATGGCCGTAGCCTTTCTATTCATTGGAGATGTCACTAATACAGTCCCTGTATCATGTCTGGGTTGGAGAGTACATGGAGAGGCTGATATGATACACTTGTACTGCAAACATCTCCAAGTGTTCCCTTTGCCACCTTGTTAAAAACCTTCCCGAGAAAACCTAATTGGGACAAAACACGAGTAAGGAAAAAAGAGTACGACTTAGGGGAAAACCTTTTCGAAGTGGAAATGTTTGAGGTGGGCGACGTTCCAGTTGTTCTGGAGTGTTTTCCTTCCAATGCCTCTAGCTAGAATGCCCCTTTCCCGGCTGCCGTCGTGCTCTTGTAGGGCCCTTCCCAGTTTGTGCCCAGTTTTCCTTCACTTGGGTCTTTTGAGGCCAACGTCTTGGCTTTGAGGACATAGTCTCCTACTTTGAGTGGCCTTATTTTTGCCCTTTTGTTGTAATATCTTTCGACTTGTTGCTTTTGACTACCATCCTTATGTGGGCCATTTCCCTTCTTTCTTCGGCTTCATCAAGATCTTGAAGTCAGCTGGTGTCGTTTTCTGTTCCTCTAGTGTGCGAATACCTTAGGCTAGGTTCACCTACTTCGACAGGTATGACTGTGTCGGTTCCATAAACTAGTGAGTATGGGGTTTCCCCAGTGCTGGACTTGAGTGTAGTTCTATGTGCCCATAACACTTCAGGTAGTAGTTCATGCCATAGCCCTTTGGCGTCATCAAGATTCTTTTTCAGTATGTTTAGAATTGTTTTATTAGAGGACTTCGCTTGTCCGTTGGAGGCGGGGTGGTAGGGCGTGGATAGTATCCTTTTGATGTGCCATTTCTCGAAGAACACAGTCATTTTTTGACCGATGAAGTGACGTCCGTTGTCGCAACTGATTTCTTTTGGGATACTGAAGCGGCATATAATGTTCGCGTATTTGTGCGTACACACTTGCTTCCACTCACTTGGAGAAATAGTCAGTTAAAACAAGTAAAAATCGTACTTTTCCTTGTCCTACGGGTAAGGGGGCCAACTATATCCATTCCCCATTTGATGAAGGTCCAGGGGGAAGTGAAAGAATGGAGGGGTTCTCTTGGTTGATATATCATTGGGGCATATTTTTGGCATTGATCGCTTCGATGGACATATTCAGCTGCCTCTTTTTTCATGGTGAGCAAGTAGTAGCCAGCACGTATGATGCATCGCACAAGGGCGCGGTTGCCAGTATTTGCGCCGCAATGGCGTTCGTACACTTCTTTGAGTACTGGCCTATTTGGTGTGGCACCTAGTAGCACTTGGCCAGGGGCCCATCGAACGTTCTTTTGTAGAGGTCACCGTCGATCATGCAATACTGTGCGACTTGTACGCGAAGTTTCGTTGCTTCTTTTTTGTCGGGGTTTAATGTCCTTTCTTGTAGATAAGATATGAACTGGTTGCGCCAGTCCCAAGTTAAGTTTAAAGAAAGTACCTCGGTATGATCAATGGACGAGTGGAGGATAGTAACTACACTTTCTTTGTTGATGTTTTTGGTGGCTGCGGCCAACTTTGCCAGGCCATCCGCTTCGATGTTCCGTGCTCTGGGAACTTGTTCGAAGCGGCATTTGTCGAACGTAGCCATTAGCTTGTAGATTTCTGTTTGGTACTTTTGTAGCCTTTGCTATTTGATTTGATAAATCCCAGTGACCCGGTTTACCACAAGTTGGGAGTCGTAATGGAGGAGGATTTGGCGAGCCCCATACTTGATGGCTGGTTTCATGCCTGCAATAATGGCCTCATACCCGGTCTCATTGTTCGTCATTCTCGGGAATTGTATGGACTGGAAAATTGTTTCGCTGGTGGGGACCTCATGGACGAGTCCCAGTCCCGATCCCGATGCATTGGCGGAACCATCCGTATAAAGGACCCATAGGTCGTTTTTGGAGGATGCGCGTTGTACTTCGAGTTCTGCCTCTAGTAGGACTTCCGCACTGAAGTCGGCAATAAAGCGGTTGGGACTTGCGACTTGATGGCGGTCCTTGGAAGGTTTGTGATATCATGCTCGCTAAGCTTAGCGACCCATTTGGCAAGCCGGCCTGAGAGGTCGGGCTTGTGTAAGACTCTTCTTAATGGGAAGATCGTTACTACCCTTATGGGATGGCACTGAAAATAGGATCATAGCTTTCGTAAAGCTACTACGAGTGCTAATGCCAGCCTCTCAAGGTGTGGGTACCGCATTTCGGCATCCACCAAATTTTTGCTAATCTAATATATAGGAGATTGTGTATCTTTATTTTCACGTACTAGGACGTCGCTGACCGTGACTTCTGATACGGCTAAGTACACAACAACGGTTCGCTTGGGTTTGCTTTGACTAGTAAGGGCGGTGATGATAGATATGCCTTAAAATTCTTCAAGGCCTCGACACATTTTTCGTTCCATTACAGTCCATGGTCTTTTTTCAATACATCGAAGAATTTATGGCACCTATCGGAGGAGTGTGAGATGAACTTGGAGAGGGCGGCTATTCGACCTGTCAACTTTTGCAATTGTTTTTTGCTGCTTAGTATTTCTGGGATGGCTTCTATAGCCTTGATCTGGTCTGGGTTGACTTCGATGCCCCTTTGTGACACGAAAAACCCCAAGAACTTTCCCGAGGCTACGCCGAAGGCGCATTTTTCAGGATTCAATTTCATATCGTATCTTCTTAATATTTCGAAGGCTTATTTCAAGTGATCGAGGTGGTCCTCTTTCTTTAATGACTTCACTAGCATGTCGTCAATATAGACCTCCATATTTTTGCCGAGTTATTCTTTGAACATCATAGTCACCAGCCTTTGGTATGTGGCCCCCGCATTCTTGAGCTCGAAGGGCATTACCTTGTAGTAGTATGTTCCATGGTTAGTGATGAAGGTTGTCTTCTCCTGATCTTCCTCGTCCATCATGATTTGATTATAGCCGGAGTACGCGTCCAGGAAGCTTAACAGCTCATGTCATGCCGCTGCGTCTATTAATTGGTCGATGTGGGGTAGTGGGAATGAATCTTTTGGACATGCTTTGTTTAGGTCAGTGAAATCCATGAACATCCGCCACTTCCTAATTTCTTTTTAACCATTACAACGTTGGCAACCCATTCCGGATACTTGGACTCCCTAATGGAACCGTTTTCCAGTAGCTTGTCTACTTCTTCACTTACTTCTTCGTTGATGGTGGCATTGAATTTTCTCCTTTCCTTCCGCACGGGCGGGTGTAGCGGATCGATGTTCAGTTTGTGAGAGGCAATTTATCGTGGAATACCGGGCATATCTGCATGGGAAAGAGCGAATAGGTGTGCATGGTTAAATAGAAACTCACGATACTTACTTGGATTTTAAAGGCCGTGGCCTATGTACGCCTACTTTGTGAAGTCGATGTTGCTCAGCTGGATGGGGTCGAGGTCTTAGATCGTTGCCTAGTTGGCCTTAACGTCGTCGGGATCTTTGATGGCGTCATCTGTCGGGTGGACCTTAGTCCTGGACAGGGCTGATTCCTATGCTTCTGCTATTGCTTCTTTGAGTTGTTTGGTGTGCGTGTAATCTTGAGCAGTTTTATAACACTCTTGAGCGGTGTGTGGCTTGCCCCGTATGCTGAACACCCTCATGGGGTAGGGATTTGATCACTTGGTAGAAAATGCAGGGGAGTGCCCTCATGGCATGTATCCATGGACGTCCGATGATGGCGTTGTATGCCGTTTCTTGGTTCATCACGTGGAAAGTGGTTCCCATCATAACTCCTCTTGCCAGAACGGGTAGAGATACCTCCCCAGAGGTTCTTTCCACTGCATTGTTAAACCCAGTCAGTGTTATACATCGTGGTATTATCTTATCCTCGAGTCCCATTAGTGCAAGGACTCTTGGATGAATGATATATGCGCCGCTGCCATCGTCGACCATAATCCTTTTAACGTCAGTATCTACTATGCATAAAGTAAGAGCTAAAGCATCATAATGGGAGAAAGACAAACCGTTGGTGTCAGACTTATCGAAGGTGATACTATATTCCAAGTCGTCATACTGTTCGTGAGCAATGGTTCGCTTTAATTTGTGAGTGGTGGCTAATTTGACATGGTCGATCGCTGAATCGTTGCCGTCTCCAATGATCAGGTTGATGGTGCGTGTTGGAGAGGGCGGCCTTGGCGGGCCGTGAGGTTGTCCGCATCCACGCGCAAGGTTGAGCCTTCCTTTGTCACTGAGTAGTTCTCTCAAGAATCCTTGGTTCAACATCCGGACCACCTCCTGTCGGAGACCTATGCAGTCTTCGATTCTGTGCCCTCGTTCCTGGTGGAACTCACATAGGGCATTTGATTTTCTGATGGTGGGGTCAGACTTCATCTTCGTCGGCCATTGTACTTTGTTGCCCAGCTTCTCTAGTGCGTACACTACTTTTTGAGGACATACACAAAAGTTATGTGCAGATAGTAAAGGAGGCATACCTCTGTCGTTCCACAGTGGGGCGACATGTCCTCGTACGGCGTCCGCGTGCCTTGGTGGTGGAGGATGCGAAGATCTGGGGTACGGTTGGTGCCTCTCCTTGTTGAGGCATGGGTTTTGTTCCCGTCGCCCCTCGTCGCGTCGGTCTCTTCGAATTTCGGGTTGCAACGTTATTAGCCACCGGGTGGGGCCATTAAGTTCGTCATCATCTCCATGTACCTCGACACGGTAGGCGTTATGAATTTCTTCCAGGTGCTGGGGGGATATTTCATAAGGCGGCTAAAATGTTTCATGGTTGCCCTTGAGTCGTCTCTGCTGAGTCTGTTCTGAAAAGCTGCGACAACCATGCCTTCAAACACATTTAGTAGGCTCATTTTGACCCTGTTGAACATGGCTAAGAACTCTTTGAGCCCTTCTCCTTAGGTCGATCGAACGGTAAAGATGTCGTTGACCCGTGCTTCCGCTTTCTTGGCTCCTTTGTGAGCGGTGACAAATTTATCTACCATTTCCTCGAACGTGGAGATGCTTTTGGCCGGTAGCTGGGAATACCACGTTAGGGCCCCTCTTGGTAGTGTTTCTCCAAACTTCTTCAGAAGTACGGACGGTACCTGCTCCTTTGATATATCGTTACCTTTGACTGCCATGACATAATGAATCAGATGGTCCTCGGGATTTGAGGTCCCGTCATATACCTTCAAGTGGGGGGGGGGGGGGCATTTTGAAGGTCTTTGGGATGGGGTATGGTGCAGCTCCTTCTGTGTAGGGTTATTCAAAGAACCTTGCCACGTCTCGCTTATCAGTAGCTTAGCCGCACCTGCGATCTTGTCCACTCTTTATTGGTGATCCTTCATCTGGTCGCGAAGTGACCTATTTTCATTTTCCAATTCCTCCATCGTTTTGAGTATGGCTGTGAGTGTGCCGCCGTGAGATTGAGCATCGACGAGCATGTTGTTTGTTCGTGTGATCTCTGGTTCATCTTCGGCTGCAACATGGTATGTTGCTGGTGCGCATCTAGCATTTTGGGGTGGCTTCTCAGCTAAACTACTATCACGACCCTAGTTCACGAATTGTGAACCTGTCATGACGGCACCTAGTCTTCGCGACTAGGTAAGCCTTATCACATTGCAGAATTTAGCAGTGGGGAAATAAAACAATAACAACGCTAAATAGAACATGAAATGTATACGGTGCCACTTGGCACTTACGCTGATGTACACCAATCCTGAAAAATAACATCCCAAAACCCAGAATCCCACGGGCAACAGAGGTCTAAGAGAACATAATTACAGTTCTAATGTCTGAAAAGTCTAATACAACAGAAATAATAAGGAAAGGTACTGCTAACTAAGGTAGAAAGGACGGAGACTCTCTGGTATGCGGACGCAACAGTATACCTTAAGTCTCCGATAGCAAGCTCCGAACTCACTGATGATACGCCTGGCCGGACGCACCTGGATCTGCACAACAAAAGTGTGCAGAAGAGTATCATGAGTACACCACAGCAGTACTCAGTAAGTGCCAAGCCTAACCTCGATGGAGCAGTGACGAGGATGGTCGAGGACCCAACTGAGATAAACATAACAATAAAGATGAAATGAAATAACAGTAGGGAATACGTAAATCTCGAATATCTAACAAAACAATAAGAAGAACAAAATAGGCTATAATACAATTCGATAAAACAAGAACAATCACTATAGGCTATTCGTCATCGGGGATCTCCTGGTATCCCGAGGATCTCCCGGTATCCTCATCATATAAGCAAGGGATCTCCAAGTTTCCCGAGGATCTCCCAGTTCCTCATCATATAAGCAAGGGTTCTCTAGGTATCCCCAGGATCTCCTATATCCGCATCATATACACAAGGGATCTCCTAGTATCGCGAAGATCTCTTAGTATCCGCCAGTTAATCAGTCCAACCCTGGGGATCTCTTAGTATCCGCCATATATATAATCCAGTGCTGGGGATCTCTTGGTATCCCGCACTTCCAAGCCTCGAAACAAAATACGAACATGGGGAGCTCCCGGGATGCCGTCCCGTAGTCCCAATAGTAAATACACCACGACAAACCAATATTAAATGGAAAGAAAGCGAAATGCGAACAACAAGTAAAATCAAGAATCTAACATGCTTCACAAGAAAGAAAGATATTGCAGATTAGTCAAATAGAACAAATAAGTTACTAACTTGCTTTACATGAAAAGACAGATATTGGAATTTAGTCAAATAGAGCAAATAAGTTACTAACAATCTTTCCCTAAGTCAAAACAAGTGAAGTTTCATTTTTAACAATTAAATATGTGAAGAATATCAGTCTAAATAAGCCAAGCAAGGTGAATTTTCAACAACTAACACAAGTACACGCCCGTCACTTCTTCCACAAGGCATTTAAACAATGGAAAAGATATCCTAAGGGAGAGGTCCCTAACACAAAGTTAGGCAAGCCACGTACCTCGAATTGGCATAAAACCTCTAAGAAACAATGCTCATGTTACGAGTATCCGACTCCGAGTGGCCCAAATCTGTTCAGACTAATTACACGTTGTAAATAACATTGCAAGTCACTAATTACACTATTCAAATCTAAGCTAAGGCGCGAAAATAGGTAAAATGACCAAAATACCCCTCAGACCAACGTCTCAGAATCGAATAATTTTCACATTTTTAGAGACCTCGTGCTCTCACGAGTCTAACCATATAAACATCTCCCAAATGATAGGTCAAATACCCATTCAAAACTCAATAGTTTAGCCAAAGATGTTTTACCCAAATTATCCAATTTTTTATCCAAATTTCAAATTTAAATGATGGATTTAATTACTAAATGATGGATTAAAGATAGAAAGGATCATAGAAACATTACCCAATAATCTTTTCTTCAAAACTCACTCGAAATCGCCTTCTCCCGAGCTCTTAACTGATTTTTCAACTTATGAAATTAAACCCTCGGATTTTCTTTTAACACACAACGATTTCCGCTTTTGCGGATCCAGGGGCTACTTCTACGGCCCCGCTTTTGCGGTCAAATTGCCGCTTCTGCGGCTCCACTTAAAATTCCCCTAACCGCTTCTACGAACCATACATCGCAGGGGCGATCCCCGCTTCTGCGAAAATGCCTACCGTTTCTGCGGTGTCCTAGCCCATGGTCGCTTCCGCTTTTGCGACTGGTGAGCCGCTTTTGCGGCGCCGCTTTTGCGGCATTGCTTCTGTTGTCCCCAAGCCGCAGAAGTCGAACCAACAGAAGCAACAACATGTTTTCATTCAAATTTCCAAAATCAACCGCCGAGCATCCGAAACACACCTGAGGCCCCTGGGACCTCAACCTAACCTACAAACCCATCCCTTAACATCATTCAAACTTGTACCAATCCATAAATCACCTAAAACACCACCGAAAACAGAATTTAATAAATGATTTGAACTTAAAACTTCCAAAACTTAATCAAACTCTTTTTCGATTCAAAACCTAACCAAATCACGTCCGATTTAATCGATATTTTGCACGCACGTCCCAAATGATATGAGGGTTCTACAAAAAGTTCCGAAATCCTGTTCCGTCTCTCGGATAAAAAGTTCACTATCGGACCGGAAACTCTAAAACTATAACTTTCGGCATCTATAGCTAAATGAGCTACGGACATCCAAAATACATTT
Source organism: Nicotiana benthamiana (assembly GCA_034376525.1). NCBI lineage: Eukaryota > Viridiplantae > Streptophyta > Magnoliopsida > Solanales > Solanaceae > Nicotiana > Nicotiana benthamiana. The sequence goes on from CM067328.1 coordinate 47,861,448, forward strand.
CGGAAACGCTCCCAACCCCGAAATCACCTAACAGAGCAAACAGAACCATATGTTTTCCATTCCGAGGTCGTCATGACACTGTTCTGATTAAGAACGATTTTCCAACAATTAAGCTCTCATTTAAGGACCAAAATGTCCCAAAACACTCCGAATTCTATTACCGAACATCCCGGCAAACCAAAATAGCAGAAATAAACTTAGGGGAAGTAGTAAATGTGGGGAGCAGGGCGTAAATCTCAAAGACGACCGGCCGGATCGTCACATTCTCCTACACTTAAACATTCATTTGTCCTCAAATAGCATAGAGAACATACCTGAAGTAGCAAAAAGATGAGAGTATCGGCTGTGCATATCTCGCTTGGTCTCTCAAGTCGCCTCCTTGGCCGGCTAACACCCCACTTTACCTTTATTGATGCTATATCCTTTGACCTGAGCTTCCGAACCTTCCCATCCAATATTGCCACTGGCTCCTCAAAATAGGAGAAGTCATTGTCCAACTGGACTGAAGCGAACTCCAACATCTGAGACGGGTCACCATGATACCTCCAAAGCATCGAAACACGGAATACTAGATGAACCCCGGCCAAACTGGGAGGTAAGGCAAGCTCATAAGCAACCTTCCCAATCTGGCACAAAATCTCAAATGGGTCAATGAACCTCGGGCTCAACTTCCCTTTTTTTCCAAACCTCATGACGCCTTTCATAGAGGAGACCCAAAGATAAACTCGCTCACCAACCATACAGGAGACATCACAAACCTTCCGGTTCGCATAGCTCTTCTGTCTGGACTGGGCCGCATGGAGTCTATCCTGAATCACCTTAACCTTCTCAACTGCGTCTTTAACCAAATCAGCACCCAATATCCTGTCCTCACCATGCTCAAACCAACCCACAAGGGATCTGCATCTCCTACCATATAAGGCCACATAAGGCGCCATCTGAATACTAGACTGATAACTGTTGTTGTGTGCAGACTCAGCCAATGGCAAGAGCTGATCCCAAGACCCTAAACTCAATCGCGCACGCACGGAGCATATCCTCAAGAATCTGAATAGTGCGCTCCGACTGCCCGTCCGTCTAGGGGTGACACGTCGTACTCATGGTCACCCGGGTACCCAATTCATGCTGGACGGCTCTACAGAACTGTGATGTAAACACCGAACCCTTGTCTGAGATGATAGAAACTGGAATGCCTTGTAGACAGACAATCTCCTTGATATAAATCCCTGATAACCGCTCCGCCGAGTAAGAAGTACCCACTGGAATGAAATGAGCGGACTTGGTCAGCCGATCCACAACAACCCAAATAGAATCAAAGTTCCTCGCCATCAGTGGGAGACCAGTCACAAAATCCATAGTGATATTCTCCCATTTTCACTCCGGAATCTCCATCTGCTGGAGTAACCCTCCCGGTCTCTGGTTCTCAGCCTTTACTTGCTGATAATTGAGGCATCTAGTTACAAGCTATACTATGTTCTTCTTCATCCGCCTCCACCACTAATGCTGCCTCAGATCCTGATACACCTTCGCGGCACCCGGATGGATGCAGTACCGCGAGCTATGCGCCTCATTCTATATCAACTCCCGAATATCATCAATATCGGGCATACTGATCCACCCCTGCATCCTCAATACCCCGTCATCTCAAATAGTCATATCCTTAACATCGCGATGCTGAACTGTGTCCCTAAGGACAAGAAAATGAGGGTCATCATACTGTCGCTCCTTGATATGATCAAACAGTGAAGACCGAGAAACCACAAAGGCTAGAACTCGACTGCTCCGAAAAGTCCAATCTCACGAACTGACTGGCTAGAGCCTGAAAATCCATCACCATAGGTCTCTTTGAAGCGGGTAAACATGCCAAATGCCCAAAACTCTCCGCCCAGCGACTCAAGGCATCGGCTACCACATTGGCCTTGCCCGGGTGATAAATAATAGTAATATCATAATCCTTCAGTAGCTCCACCATCTCCTCTGGCGCAAGTTCAAATCCGTTTTCTTGAACAAGTGCTGCAAACTCCGATGATCCGTGTAGATCTCACAAGGCACTGTACAAATAATGACGCCAGATCTTCAAGGCGGGAACAATAGCAGCTAACTCAAGGTCATGGACATGATAGTTCTTCTCATGCAACTTCAACTGTCTGGACACGTAGGTAATCACCCTACTGTCCTGCATCAACATCGCTCCAATTCCAACTCGTGATGCATCACAATATACTGTATAGGATCCCGAACCATTAGGCAAAATCAGAATAGGGGATGAAGTCAAAGCCGTCTTGAGCTTCTGGAAGCTCGCCTCACACTTGTCTGACCACCAAAAAGGAGCACCCTTATGGGTCAATCTAGTCATAACGGCTGCAATCGATGAGAACTCCTGCACAAAACAATGTAATACCCTGCCAAGCCAAGGAAACTGCGGATCTCTGAAGCTGATGAGGCTCTGGGCCAGCTCCGCACAGCCTCCACCTTATTCGGATCTACCGGAATGCCCTCACTTGATACCATGTGACCTAGGAATGCCGTAGAACTCAACTAGAACTCATATTTTGAGAACTTTGCATATAATTTCTTTTCTCTCAGGGTCTGAAGCACTGCCCTCAGGTGCTGCTGATGATCTTCCCGACTCCAAGAGTATACAAGAATATCATCTATGAAAACATTGACAAATGAGTCGAGATAGGGCTTGAATACACTGTGCATCAAATGCATAAAATCTCCTGGAGTATTGGTCAGCCCAAATGACATGACAAGGAACTCGTAATGACCATACGGAGTCCTAAAAGCAGTCTTCGTGATGTTCGGCTCCCGAATCTTTAGCTGATGATAACCTGAGCGCAAATCAATCTTAGAAAACACCCGGATATCAGTTCTTCACTGTAACTTTTTTCAACTGACGATTATTGATACACATGCGCATAGAACCATCTGTTTTCTTTGCGAACAAAACAAGAGCACCCCATGGTGTAGCAGTGGGTCGAATAAAACCCTTATCAAGAAATTCTTGTAACTGATCCTTCAACTCCATAAACTCAGGAGAAGCCATACAGTAACGAGGAATATATATGGGCTGAGTGCCCGGCAAGAAATAAATACTAAGATTAATGTCCCGATCGGGTGGCATGCTCGGAAGATCAGTTGGGAACACATCGCAGAAATTCCGTACTACTGGAACAGAGTCAACAAAAAGGGTATCAGCACTGACATCTCTCTCATAGGCAAAATATGCGGCACACCACTTCTCAACCATACGCTGAGCTTTATGAAAAGATATAACTCTGCTGGGAGTGTGATCAAAAGTACCACTCCACTCAATACACGAAACACCTGGCATAGCCAGCATCACGGTCTTAGCGTGACAATCAAAAATAGCATACAGGGGAAGCATCCAGTCCATGCCCAAGATAATATCAAAATAAACCATATCAAGTAATAAAAGATCTACTTGGTCTCAAAACCACGAATAGTAAGCAAACACGACCGACATACGCAGTCCACAACAAGGGAATCTCCCACAGAAGTAGAAACATAAACAAGAGAGCTCAAGATCTCTTAGAATGTACCCAAATACGGAGCAAAATAAGATGACACATAAGAATAAGTAGAGCCTGGATCGAATAGAACTGATGTATCTCTGTGACTACCAAAAATAATACATGTGACAACAGAATCAGAGGCGACAGCCTCGACACGATCAAGAATGCCAAAATATTTGGCTCCGCCCCTACCTTGAGGGCGACCTCTATCTTCTCGATCCCCGCCTTTGGCTGGTTAGAAAGGTAGGGTGGAAACTTGAGCTGGAGTAATGGCCTGAGAATCCCGCTGGGTCCGCTGCTGCTGAGACTGCTGTGGAGGTGCACTCCTTCCGAGCCTAGGGCAATCCCCCACTACATGGCGGTATACCAACAGTCATAACAAGCTCTAGGAGGGCACAATGGCTGTGACTGGGCCCACCCCTGCTAGACTGACTTCTAGAGGTACCCCGCGCAGGAGGCACACTAGAAATTGACGGTGCATAATAAGGCTCTTGAGATCTGGGAGGAGCTGGAGTACTGCTCGGTGAAGGAAGAGCTAAGTGAATTAGACAACCCGTATAGCCCCTACCATGACGTCCGGCTCTTGAAGTATGGGTACCAGAGAAATAACCAGACTCTCGAGACCTCTTGGCCTCTTTCTCTTCTCGCTCCCTGGCATGCATACCCTCTATCCTCCTGGCTATACTCACCACCTGCTGATAGGGTATATCCATCTCCAACTCTCGCGCCATGCCAGACCTGATGGAAAGAATGAGACCCTCAATAAACCTGCGAACCCTCTCATGAACTGTAGCTACCAAAGCTGGCGCATTCCTGGACAACCTAGTTTAACAGATGACATACTCATAGACAGTCATATAGCCCTAGTGCAAGTTCCCAAACTCCGCGCGCCATGCATATCGGAGGCTCTTGGGAACAAACTTCCTCTGAATCATATCCGAAAATCGAATCCATGTCAGGGAGGCACCCTCGTTAGGAGTGTCTGGCTCAAAAGTGTGCCCCCAGTCATAGGCGGATCCCCGTAGCTGGAAAGCTGCAAAAGAAACCCCACTCGAAGCAGTAATACCCATGGTGCGAAAGATGCGGTGACAATCCTTCAATAACCCCAAAGCATCGTCCGTAGCTAGTCTGCTGAAAATAGGAGGGTCATACTTCTTGAACCGCTCCAATCTACGTTGCTCATCCTCCGAAGTAGGTGCCCCATCCTTGAGCTTAACCGGTACTGCAGGCTGTACAGGAATAATATGTGGAATCGGTCCCATGTGCACTCTATGCTCTGGAGTGTGGGCTGCGGGAGTCTGGGCTCCTCCTCCGGCCTAAGACGTGGCTGCAAGAAGGGGAAGCAATCCCTCATGTGACAGCATAGTATACATGCTCATAAACTGCACCAATGCCTCCTGGACAGCTCGAGTAGTGTGAGCGTCTCTGGTGCCTGAGTCCTAACTGGGTCCGCTGGTGGCACCTTGGCTGCTGCTTGCGCAGGTGCTCTGGCTGCACCCCACACACGTCCATGACCACTGCCCCGGCCCCTGCCCCTGCCCCTAGCTGTTGTAGGAGGGGGTGCGGGTGCCAGATCATCCCGGGTCGTGCGTGTCCTTACCATCTGTTAGAGAATAGAAGACAGAAGTTTAGAATCAGTGTCAAAACATAACACAACAAGGAATTCAATCAAGTGAAGATTTTTCCTAAACAGTTACATGGACTCTCGTAGATAAGTACAGACGTCTCCGTACCGATCATCGATACTCTAATAAACTTGCATCTGTCCCGTGACTCCTATGAACCTAGAGCTCTGATACCAACTTGTCACGATCCTAGTACCAATTGTCAACCTGTCATGACGGCACCCAGTCTTCACGACTAGGTAAGCCTTATCACATTACGAAATTTAATAGTGCGGAAGTAAAACAATAAACAATTCTAAGTAGAACATGAAATGTATATGGTGCCACTTGGAACATACACTGATGCACACCAATCCTGAAAATAATATCCCAACACCCGGAATCCCACGGGCAACATAGGTCTAAGAGAACATAAATACAGCTCTAATGTCTGAAAAGTCAAATACAACGGATATAATAAGGAAAAGTACTGCTAACTAAGGTAGAAAGGATGGAGACTCTCTGGAATGTGGGTGCAACAGTATACCTCAAGTCTCCAATAGCAAGCTCCAAACTCACTGATGATACTCCTGGCCAGACGCACCTGGATCTGCATAACAAAAGTGTGCGGAAGAGTAGCATGAGTACACCACAGCGGTACTCAGTAAGTGCCAAGCCTAACCTCGATGGAGTAGTGACGAGGAAGGTCGAGGCCCCTACTGAAATAAACATAAGAATAAATATGAAATGGAATAACAGTAGGAAATACGTAAATCTCGAATATCTAACAAAACAATAAGAATAACGGAATAGGCTATAATACAATTCTACAAAACAAGAACAATCACTACTGACTATTTGTCATCGGGGATCTCCTGGTATCCCAGGGATCTCCCGGTATCCTCATCATACACACAAGGGCTCTCCAAGTATCCCGAGGATCTCCCAGTATCCTCAACATATAAGCAAGGGATCTCCAAGTATCCGAGGATCTCGTATATCCTCATCATATACACAAGGGATCTCCAAGTATCCCGAGGTTCTCTTAGTATCCTCCAGTTAATCAGTCCTGCCCTAGGGATCTCTTAGTATCCGCCAGTTATATAATCCAGTGCAGGGGATCCCTTGGTATCCCGCACTTCTAAACATCGGAACAAAATACGAACAGTGGGAGCTCCCGGGATGTCATCCCATAGTCCCAATAGTAAATACACCACAACAAACCAATATTTAACGGAAAGAAAGCGAAATGCGAACAACAAGTAAAATCAAGAATCTAACATGCTTCACAAGAAAGATAGATATTGCAGTTTACTCAAATATAGCAAATAAGTTGCTAACATGCTTTCCAAGAAAAGACAGATATTGCAATTTAGTCAAATAGAGCAAATAAGTTACAAACATGCTTTCCCTAAGTCAAAACAAGTGAAGTTTCATTTTTAACAATTAAATATGTGAAGAAACACAGTCTAATAAGCCAAGTAAAGTGAATTTTCAACAACTAGCACAAGTATACACCCGTCACCTCTCGCACAAGGCATTTAAATAATGACAAAGATATCCTAAGGGGAGATGTCCCCCACACAAAGTTAGCCAAGCCGCTTACATCGAATTGGTACAAAACCGCTAAGAAACAATGCTCTTGCCATGAGTATCCGACTCCGAGTTGCCCAAATCTATTCAAACCTATTACACATTGTAAATAACATCGCAAGTAACTAATTACACTGTTAAAATTTAAACTAAGGAATGAAAATAGGTAAAATGACCAAAATACACTTCTGGATAACATCTCGGAATCAAATAATTTTCACATTTTCAGAAATGTCATGCTCTCAAGAGTCTAACCACATAAACATCTCCCAAATCGAATGTCAAATGCCCCTTCAAAACTCAATATTTTAGCCAAAGAAGTTTTACCCAAATTATCCAATTTCTCATCCAAATTTCAAATTTATATGATGGATTTAACTACTAAGTGATGGATTAAAGCTAGAAAGGATCATAGAAATGCTACCCAATAATCTTTTCTTCAAAACTCATTCGAAATCGCCTTCCCCCGAGCTCTCAATTGATTTTTTAACTTATAAAATTAAACCTTCAGATTTTCTCTTATCATGCAGCAATTTCTGCTTTTGCGGATCCAGGGACCATTTCTGCAATCCCGCTTTCGCGATCAAATTGCCGCTTCTACGGCTCCACTTAAAATGCCCCTAACCGCTTCTGCGGACCATACATCGTAGAGACGATCTCCGCTTCTGCGGAAATGCCTAGTGCTTCTGCTATCTTGTGGTCCATGGCCCCTTCCGCTTTTACGACTGCTGAGCCGTTTTTGCGACGCCGCTTCTGCGGTCCCCAAGCCACAGAAGCGGAAACAACAGAAGCAGCAACATGTTTTCATTTCAAATTTCCAAAAGCATCCGAAACACACCCGAGGCCCCCGTGACCTCAACCAAACCTATAAACCCATCCCTTAACATCATTAAAACTTGTACCAATTCTTAAATCACCTAAACCAAGCCGGAAACACAGTTTAATCAATGATTTGAACTTAAAACTTTCAAAACTTAACCAAACTCGCTTTCGATTCAAAACTTCACCAAAACACGTCCGATTAAATTGAAATTTTGCACACACGTACCAAATGACATGACGGTGCTACAACAACTTCCAAAACCCTGTTCCGACCCTCGGATCAAAAATTCACAATCGGAACTAAACTCCAAAATTCTAACTTTCGGCATTTCTAGCCTAAATGAGCTACATACATCCAAAATACATTCCGTGCACGCTTCTAACCCCCAAATCACATATTGGAGCTAACAGAACTATCAGTTTTCCATTCCGAAGTCGTCTTGATACTGTTCTGATTGCGGACCATTTTTCAATACTTAAGCTCTCATTAAGGGACTAAGTGTCCCAAAACACTCCGAATTCTATTACCGAACATCCCGCTAAACCAAAATAGCAGAAATGAACTTAGGGGAAGCAGCAAATGGGGGAACGGGGCATAAATTCCAAAGACGTCCCCCCGAGTCGTAACAACTACTCAGAGCGTTTGTCGACCATTCTTCCAGTAACCTCTTTAACTCTGTGGGTGCTTCTTTAGTTGCAGATGTAGAAGCCACTTTTTCTCGTGGAACCACCAGATCTTCAGAAGAGGAAGGTGGGTTTTTCGCGATTATCAGGGTAATAGGGGTTGCGTGTAGAGCATCTCCTCCAGCGGCCGCGTTGTGAGAGCCTATGAGATCGGCTCTAACATCCACGATAGCTTTCATTCTTGCGTTGTTTTCAGCCATTTTAGGTTGTAGAAAGTGGTTTTTGAAGAATCTCTAGAAGCAAACTACAGCTTTGATTCACGAAATCCCCACAGACGGCGCCAAATTGTTTGGCTAGAAAGTTATATGAATACTTGTTAAGCTCAAGAACAATCGAGAATAAATAAGGGTAAATCGAAATCAAGCATAATATGAACTAGAGCGTATTATCGAGCTAAGATCGGTGATAATAATGAGATGTAGATATCTTAAGATGTAAGAATAATGGAACAAATAGTAATCTTTGCACAAGAGAGAGAGAAAGAGTTGTATATTTCGAGTAGCAAAACATGAGCCTTTACAAAGGGAAGGTCCCCTTTATATATTAGGGGACCTTCCTCAAAATAATCAAAGAAAAGTATAGAAGTTGGTGGCTTCAGTGTGAAGAGTCAGAGCTACAAACGACATCGTCTTGGGTCGTGTCACCCGGGCCGTCCACTTACTGGGGTCGACCCTACTTGGGCTGCCTTAGTTGAGCCGGCCTTGATGCCAAGGACATGCATAGATAGCATGAGGACGTAGGAAACCATATTTTTCCGATACACTTATAAATTTCATTTACGCAACAGGTTTTGCAACCAAATACAAAGACCGATCGAATCCAGGATTGAGATTTATTTATTTTTTAGTATTGTACTCATCGTATTTTATAAGTTATAGATTCATATCTATTATTTGTTATAATTTTAGTAAAATTATAAATATATATTTATGCTTCGCGTTGAAAGTATTTGATTCAGATGAACCCGACCACTGCATCTGCCCCGATTAAAAACAGACACGAGAAACCTCTGACTTGTTAATTTTTACTTGAGTTACACAAATCAAGTTAGTCAAAGCATTATATGTTTGAATCAACATATTAAATATATTTTTTCATGTTCACATTTTCAAGTTTCAACTAACTGAAGATAAATAATTCAAGTTGGGTACATGCCTACATATATAAATTTATATTTAATTAGTAGCAGCGGTCATAATACAGAAGGGATCACTTCCGACATTTATCTTATACGGGTGTCGCAAAGAACTGACATTGGTGTTATCTTCAATGATGTCATTTGCAAATCATAGACAGGTTATAATGTTATATACATCTGTATGTAGTTGCTGAATCTAAACTAACTTGAAATAGGTAATGAAGTAACTTTCATGATGTACCTAGCATATCGTTTTTTCTGGGTCAATTGGTTTTTTGGTTGTAGTTTTAGTTTAACGATTCTATCTTCTTCTTCTTTTCACATAAAATTTTATTTTTACACCTAAGAGATCTAAAAAGGTTATTTTCTCAAAATTCACAATTATCTTCGAAATGGTTGTGAGTGTGTCATTACCTATATCAACAGTGACATGAGTGTTACTTGTTTGGGGGCGTCTTGTTCGCCAGTAGTTGTCGTGATGTCTCACTACTAGAATTCCTGTAAAAAGCGACCAAAAAATAGCGATAAAATTTGGTCTATGACTAAAGTTGGTCGCTAAACTAGCGAAAATAATAAAATAAATTGTAAAAACAAAATACCAACCAAGACTGGTCGCTAAAGTAGTCAAAATGTTGACTGGCTTGGTCAGACTTGCTTGGTCAAACGCTTACTGAGATTAGTGACCAATCTTGGTCGCTAAAGTGGGATCCGCTTAAAAAATTTTAATAATTATATTATTACTTGAAAAAACAATAAAATATAAATATATGTAATATACAATTGGCGACCAACGTTGGTCGCTAAATTAAGGCAAGAAAGGTAGCGACCAAAGTGACGACCCAATTCTCAAATCCAGTCGCTATGACGCCTTTCGTGAAGACAAGGCCATCCAGACCGTTTTAGACCACTTAAAGCTGTTAGTCAGTTATATAACAGTTCGAATATGAATTAATGATATTAATCAATATAAATATAACCCAATTCATCCCGACCGGGGTGTCACAAGTCACGAGCATCTAGGAGGGTCTTTATCAAAATTTTAAAGTCTATAATACATAGAGTAAAATCTAGGGAAGAAAAATCTCGGTGCCGTGAACGCCGACGGTCACCTTGCTTAGCTACGATAGCAATACCTTCAATCCGCTACTAACCTGCTACCGGTTGAACAGTACCTGCAACTGCATGCGAGGTGCAGGAGTAGAGTGAGTACTTCCAACTCAGTGGTATTAAGAGAGAATAATATCCGTGCGATAAGAAAACACGTATGGGCACACCAAACTGCTATAAAAGACAGAAAAACCCTTTGAGAAAAAACCGAAATACTGTGATAATCCTATTAGAAAATCTCAAGATCAGTTCAAAATCTCTCTTACAAAGTATTTTTTCAAATATCTCTTTGTTTTCAACAGCCCAGCATATGAATGCTATATCTGATAGAACAAGTCGGCTCATAAGTCTGCCCCTTGGACACAACACTCCTTAACATATAACACCAAGGTATCTGGTCAACAAGGCAAGTAACAGTATGTATGCCAATGATATATGAGTGCTAAATGTTATGCCACATAGTACAAACAGGAGTGAATGCATGAATGCAATGCAATGCACATGACTGCTACGGCGCGTAGCCAGATCCATGGGTACCCTGCGCTCACTGGAGGTGTGTACAGACTCTGGAGGGGCTCCTATAGCCCTAGCGCTATAATACTGCGGCGTGGAGTCCGATTCATATAATATACTACGGTGTACAATTCGATCCACATAATATACTACTGCGGCGTGCAGTCCGATCCATGCAATATACTACTGCGGCGTGAAGTCCGATCCATGCAATATGATACTGCGGCGTGTAGTCCGATCCATGCAATATACTATTACGGCCTGCAGCCCGATCCATGCATGTATATGCATATGTACACATAACACTCCAGAAAGTTTTACATCAAAACGTTCCTTATCTTGGCAAGAGTCTATACATACAAAATTCACAAAAATTGGAGTTCATTTGACCCCTCAAATCATCATTTAGAATCTCAATCTCAAGCCCTAATTTCATATGATTTATCCATGTTTTTATGGATTTCTAGGATGATTCTTCAATTTAATCATGTATTTAACTCATAAAACGTACATCCAAACGATATTAGTTGAAAATCCCTTCGATTCCCTTCCAAAAGCTCTCAAAATTGACTTAAAATGGTGAAGAAATGGTCATTTTTGGGACTTAAACTCTCTGCCCAAGCCCAATTTCAGCTTTTGCTGACCTTTTTCCGCTTTTGCGGACCTTTTGTCTTATCCGCGCATTTTTGGCCTATCTGGTACTTCTTTTGCGGTTCTATTTCCGCATTTGCGGTCCCGTATACGCGGTCAATTTCCACTTTTGCGGTTCTAACAGCAACCAGATTCTCTTGACACGGAAATAAGCATAACTCTCTCATGCGAACTTAGAATTCGACGATGCTTTTTCCTATGGCTCCAAAATTTATATATGGATCTAATGGTTCAAACAAAACTGAATTTGAAGCTCATTTACTTAATATGGTACCCCTTTATGTCCAAAGAAACGACGTTGGAACATCAATTAAGGGCGCGATCACAACCCGAAACACACCCGAGGCTCGTGGGACCCCGACCACACCAACCAGTCCCAATACACATTGCGGACTTGATCGAGGCCTAAAATAACGTCAAAGAACGCTAAAACCATGAATCAACCTCCAATCAATGTTTATGAACTTCAGAATTTCAAACTTCTATTTCCGATGCGAAACCTATCAAATCTCGTTCGATTCACTTCAAATTTTGCATACAAGTCCAAAATGACATAACCAAGCTACAGAAATTCTCGAAATTCCATTCCGACTCCCGGATCAAAATTTCACCTATCAACCGAAAATCAGTAAAATAGGCTAATTTCTTCACCAGACCTCCAAATTTACTTCTGATTGCACTCCTAAGCCTTATATCATTCCCCAAAGCTAACCAAACCACCAGAATTCACATCTGAGCCCCTTATCCACATAGTCAACTTCTGATTGACTTTTCAAATACGAGCTTCCTTCTAAGAGGTTATCTGCCTTATTTTCAACCAAAACCAATTCAATTACACCCGATCAACTGTAATACTGACATTGAGACATGAGGCAACACCATATGGGGAAAACAAGGCAGTAACTCACGTGACGACGGGTCAGGTCGTCACATCTAAGCTAAATTCATGAATAAATAGCGACCATAATTGGTCACTATTCTAGTCAACAATGGTCAAAATTAAAAATTACTTTTGTATTTACTATGTAAATAATATAAATATAAGTCGTTAATACTTTTGTAATACAAGGGATGAATAGTACTACCAAACGGCAGTGTGTGTCTATTTATACAATATATATACTTACGATATACTATGCACTAAGTATAACTGTAGGAGGTAATACCGTATTGAATAAAGCTTATATATATATATATATATATATATATATATATATATATATATATATATATATATATATATATATATATATATATATGCACTTACGCTATACTATGCACTAAGTGTAAGCGTATGAGGTAATACCGTATCGAATACAGCTTATATATGTAAAATATATGCACTTACTCTATACTATGCACTAAGTATTAGTGTATTAGGTATTACCGTATATATATATATATATATATATATATATATATATATATATATATATACACACACACACACACTTACTCTATACTATGCACTAAGTATTAGTGTATTAGGTAATACCGTATCAAATACAAGTTATATATATAATTGTGACGACCCGGCCGGTCGTCTTTGGATATATGTCGCGTTCCCCTATTAACTGCTTCCCCTAAATTCATTTCTGCTATTTTCGGTTGCCGGGAGTTTGGTAATAGAATTCGGAGTGTTTTGGGACACTTAGTCCTTAATGGAGAGCGTAAGTGTTGGAAAATGGTCCATGATAAGAAAAGTATGAAGACAACCTCGGAATATTCATCTGATGGTTCTGTTATCTCCGTTAGGTGATTTCGGGGTTGGGAGCATATTCAGAATATATTTTGAATGATCGTAGCTCATTTAGGCTAGAAATACCGAAAGTTAGAATTTTGAAGTTTCCGGTTTGATAGTGAATTTTTTATCCAAGGGTCGGAACATGATTCCGAAAGATTTTCTAGCACTGTCATGTCATTTGGGACGTGCTGCAAAATTTCAAGTCAATAGGATGCGTTTTGGTTAGGTTTGCATCGAAATAGAGTTTGGTTAAGTTTTGGAAGTTCTAAGTTCAAATCATTGATTAAATTGTGTTTCCGGCGTTGTTTTAGGTGATTTAAGGATTGTTATAAGTTTGATTGATTTTAAGGGATAGGGTTGTAGGTTTGGTTGAGGTCCCGGGGCCCTCGGGTGTGTTTCGGATGCTCGACGTGTTGGTTTTGGGAGTTAGAGGGTATTTAATGTTGCTGCTGTTGTTGTATCCGCTTTTGCAGCTTGGGGACCGCAGAAGAGGCGCCGCCTAAGCGGATGGGAAATCGCAGGGGCGGAAGGAGGCCATGAGGCCGAGAACCACAGAAGCACTCTTGGTTCCGCCGAGGCGGATTCGCTTCTGATAGTGGTAAACCGCAAAAGCGGAACCTGAGGGGATGAGGGAGGACCGCAGAAGCGGTGGATTTTCTACGAAAGCGGGATTTGCTTCGATGATGTAAGGTCTGCAGAATAGGAAATTGGAATGTTAAGTAGGAGCCGCAGAAGCGGCATTTTGACCGCAAAGGCGGGACCACAGAAGTGGGCCCTGGATCTACAAAAGCGGAAATTGCTGTGTGTTAAGAGAAATCCGAGGGTTTAATTTCATAAGTTGAAAATTCAAGTTTGAGCTCGAACCAAGGCGATTTTTAGAGAGATTTGAAGAGAAGATTATTGGGTAACATCTCTATGATCCTGTTTGGTTACATTCCATTGTTTTGAGGTTAAATCCATCATTTAAATTCGAATTTAGGATAAAAAATTGGGTAATTTGGGTAAAACTTCTTTGGCTAAACTACTGATTTTTGGAGGGGCATTTGACCTCCGATTTGGAAGATTTTTATATGGCTAGACTCGTAAGAGTGCGAGGTTTCTGAAAATGTAAAAATTATTTTATTCTGAGACGTTGTCCTGAGGGAATATTGGTTATTTCACCTATTTTTGCGCCTTAACTTTAATTTTAATAGTTTAATTTTTTACTTGCGATGATATTTACAATGTGTAATTGGTTTGAATAGATTTTGGCCATTTGAAGTTGGATACTCGTGGCAAGGGCATTGTTTCTTAGCGGTTTTGTATCAGTTCTAGGTAAGTGGCTTGTCTAACTTTGTGTGGGGGACCTCTCCCCTTAGGATATCTTTACTGTTGTTTAAAATGCCTTGTGCGAGAGGTGATGGGCGCTACTTGTGCTAGTTGTTGAAAATTCACCTTACTTGACTTATTTGGTCTGTGTTTCTTTACGTACTTAACTGTTAAAAATGCAATTTCACTTGCTTTCGCTTAGGGAAAGCATGTTTTTAACTTATTTTCTCTACTTGACTAACTTGAAATATCTGTCTTCTTACGAGCATGCTAGACTCTAAACTTTTACCTGTTGCTTGTACTTAGCTTCTTCCTGTTAGTATTGATTTGTTGTGATGTGTTTTATTGATATTGTGGACTACAGGTTCAATTCCTGAGAGATCTCTTGTTATTGGTATGCTGGACTACCGGTTCGATTCCCGGGAGATCCGAGCGCACTATTCAGATTCTTGAGGATCTGAATAGTTTTATGAGCATTTCCATATTATTGCCGGTCAAATCAGTGTCTGAATTCGAAGAAATATCACAATTATCACATTTAACTTTTTGGATCAGACTTGAAAGAAAATGTAGAACAAAACTTCCTATAATCTCTGTCATCATAGAGCCTTATGATCCCCGCTTTATAGGAACTGACACGACCAACAGAAAATATTCCGTCTTCATCAACGTGGTCACTATCAATCAAACTTCTTTTCCTCTTGGAAATGAAGTATAGAATTTCTCTATAACCACTTTTATCTACTTAGGAAATGTTAAATCCTACCTACACCATCACTATTTTGAAACGCATTTTGTTGCCTTCTCATTATTGTAGCTATGAGATCAACAATTGATCAAAGGCACACCCTGTCAGATACTGTATCCAAGTTATTCTCTATATCCAAGTTCATCCCGAGTAATAGTACCGCGAAGAGGTTGATGACATTATTAAACATGAAATGGATCTTCCACCAAGAATAACTAAGATACAGTACCTCGTGAAATGTGCCTTTAATTATTCTTCTCATTATTGCGACAATGATGATGAGAAGGCAATGTCATGTGTTTCAAATAGTAATGGTGTAGGTAGGAATTTAATATTTCATAAGTAGATGAAAGAAGAGCTTATAGAGGAACTCTGTACTTCATTTTCCATGGTGAAAAGCAGTTTGATTGAGAGTGAGAAGGTTGATGACGATGGATGTTTTTTCGTTGGTCGTCGCAGTTCCCATAAAATGGGGATCATAAGACTCTATAGGAAGTTTTGTGCTCAACTTTCTTTCGAGTCTGATCCCTACAAGCTTAATGTGATATTGGTGATATTTCTTTGGATTCAGATAATGATTTGACCGACAAAAGTATGCAAATGCTCATAAAAAGAATTAAATGTAAAATGTTTTCAGCATCCTTCTCTACCAAGAAAAACGTTTTACCTTTAATTATTTTTGAGAGCATTTCCCTACTTTTGTCGGTCAAATTATTGTCTGAATCCGAAGAAATATCATCGAATATCATATTAAGCTTGTACGGATCAGACTTGCAAGAAAGTTGAGCACAAAACTGCATATAATCTTTGTCATCATAGAGTCTGATGATCCACATTTATGGGAACTACGACGACCAACGGAAAAATTTCCATCGTCATCAACCTTGTTACTATAAATCAAACTTCTTTTCCTCTTGGAAAGTGAAGTAGAGAATTTCTCTATAACCTCCTTTATCTACTTAGAAAATGTTAACTCCTACCTACACCACCACTTTTTTGAAACACATGTCGTTGCCTTTTTATTATCATTATAGCTAATGAAACAAATAATTGATCAAAGACACACTCCATCATGTACCTTATCAGTGTTATTCTTTGTATCAAAGTTCATCCAGAGTAATAGTACCACGAGGATAATCACCAAAGCCACCAGACAACTTTATGATGCCAAAGAAGCTAGAGAGCTATTCAATGAAATTCGTATTGTAAAGATGAAGAAAGAGAGTGATTCAGAAAGGATGGTCGAGCCTCGACTACATACATGTAAGTTTTTTACTTTTCATTAAATATTTTGATTTGCTTATATATATATTTTGAAATACTAATTCAATATAATTTTTCATATAGGTTCAATTCGCTTCATAACTGACGTGGGGGAATTCATACACAGTCAACCACCTAATGAACCGAGCGAGGCAATCCAACTTTCAGACGAGGATGCTGAAAGAACACTCCTTCAGTACTTTATATACTATTGTGTTCTAATTTACTATTGTGTTATAACTAATTTATATTGTGTTAGTTCTATTGTGTTAGAACTAATACATACTAATTTACTATAGTGTTAGTTCTCTTTAGTTCGAATGGGCTTGTAATAAGCGTTAACTTAATTTTGTTAGCTTAATGTATTAGTTCTACTGAACTTTATTCTTTGTTGCTTTTAGTTGCTTTTTATTGTTGTTGTTGTTCACATAAAATGCCTATTTAGGAAATTGGTATGACTGGCAGGTGGTGTAGCTGCAGAAACAAGTCATTTCTGGCAAATAATACACAGAAAAGCAGCCAAAGTTAGTCTCTATTTGGTCGTTTTTCAAGTTAAAAAAAATTCTGGAGAATAGCGACCAACTTTGGTCGTTATTTCTCTAATAAACAAAATTTCTGGTGATATAGCGACCACGTTTGGTCGCTATTAGTTTAAAATTAAATTAAATTCATGTATTTAGGGACCAAATTTGGTCGCTAATTTAATAAAATCAATAAATAATTGAATAAAATAGCGACCAACATTGATCTCTAGTTTCCATATTTTAAAATATAATATTTGGATTAGAGACCAAAGTTGGTCGCTTTATAATGGTTAATAATAAATAAATAAATAACATTTTTTTATTTAGAAACCAACTTTGGTCGCAAAATTATACTATTAAATTAATAAAGCGACCAAAGTTGGTCTCTATAGTCAATATACGAAAAAATGAGTCCATTTAGGCTAGCGACCAAAGTTGGTAGCTAATTAGCGACCAACTTTGGTCCCAAAATAAAAGGGACCATTAATATAGCTACCAGGCACGTTTGGTCGCTTTTTGTGGTCGATTTTTGTCCAATTTTTAGTAGTGTCTATGAGTTTCGTATCTCTGTTCTCCATTTGGACGGGTTTATCGAGTATCTTGTTCAGAGTGCTCGTAGCCACTCTTCCAGTAGTAATTTTATTGCTGGTGGTGCTTCTTCTATTGTTGACGTGGAGGCTCCCTTTTTGTGTGAAACAGTTATCCTCTGGTGGGGAGGCGAAGCACACTGCCTCGGTGTAGCATTCAGTGTCACATTTTCATCGATTTCCCTGCCATCTTCATTGATCGTGTTCAAGATGGTGGCAAGTGACACATGCTATCATTTTCAATCTCGTATCTTATTTTCCTGCCATTGTTAGTAGGGCACACGAGGAAGAGATGTTTTTTTATGATCGAGAAAGAACTACAGTTTCATCTAAACCCCCCCCCCCCCCCCCACACTACGCCAAATTGTTTGAGCAAATAAATGCTAAACTAATTAGTAATAAGGCCAAATAGATGTACAACCCATCTAACTTGGCACTAATTTTCCTTTTGGCACTCTATATCTATCTTGTTTCATTTTTTCCCTCCAACTCTATTTTAATGTTCCATATTGGCCCGACAACTCTATTTCTTATGTTCCACTTTAACATAAAAGCAGAAACCAGTGCAAAAAATATACCCCGTTAAATATGAGGTGTAATAAATATCCAATTAAATGTTGCCACCTGATTTTTTTATCCATGTAAAATGGGTCAATAGTAGAATACCTGAACCTAGTCATATTTTTTGTGGGTTTATTTCAGCTAAATGGACCAAGTATGAAATCGAGAGATGAAAGCTTTGGAACTTAGAGAATGAAGATGAAAAATAGTGGATGAAAAAATACGATCGAGTTCAGGTATTTTAATATTGACCCATTTGATGTGGATGAAAAAAATCAGGTAGCAACATTTCATTTGATATTTATTATACCTCATATTTGACGGGCTATATTTTTTGCACTGGTTTCAGCTTTTGTGTTAAAGTAGAACATAATAAATAGAGCTGGAGGGCCAAGATAAAATAAAACAGAGATAGAGTACCAAAATAAAAAATGGTGCCAAATTGGATGGTCTATATATGTATTTGGCCTAGTAATAAATTAGTAAGGGGAATCTCAGTTGAACTTAATAATCTCCAGATCAAATGGAACGAGATTTTGATATAATGAGAACAGTATACATGTGTTAAGTAGCTTGAGCAATACGGAATGGTTAGCAATATATATATATATATATATAATATCTTAAAATTGCAATAAATGCAAGAAATGACAAGAGTTATTGTAACGACCCGACACGTCGTCTCAGGTATCTCTACCCAGTTTTTCTTGTTTTATGCTTTTATATGTTTCAATATATGTCTTTGGAGAGTTTGAAGTAATCTAGATGGAGTTTGGGTAGCAATGAGATAATTAGTCTCTTTATGTGAAGATTAGTTTAGAAAAGTCAATCGAATGTTGACTTATGAATTGAAGTTATAAGTGCAGCAGAAAAATTGCAGAGTAAAATTGTTCTTCGCAATCGAGAGCCTATGGCTGCGATCGCAAATAAGGAAAACGGGAAGCCAGTAATTTGTACATCGCACTCGGAGTGGTGAGTTCGCGATCGAATAGAGTTGAGGGGTGAAGCAGTGCGATCGCATTAGTCCGGTCATGATCGCATAAGCCAAATTGGAGGCCTTGGCAGTTGTTCTCCGCGATCCCATAGCTTTGAACGTGGTCACATATGGTTAATTGAGGGGCTCCGATATTTGTTCATCGCGATCACAGGGCTAAGGTCGTAATCGCATAGAGGTAAAGTGCTGGGCAGAGAAGGGTTTTTAATAACATTTCATCCGTGAACCAAACATAATTTTCTCCATTGTTAAGCAACTGAGAGAGCTTTTTGAGCGATTTGAAGCATGTTTTCAATAATTATTGATGGGAGGTAAGTCTTTTGACTTAAAAACACCATTTCATGGAAGAACCAACACCCAAATTCATTAAAGTGGGTTGAAATTGTGAAGAAATAGGGGTTGGTTTTTGAAAATGGATTTTGGGGCAAGACGAGGAATCCAAAGATGTGATTTTCAGAATTTTTCGAGAAGTGGGCCCGGGGCTCGGGTTTTATCAATTTCGCAATTTTTAGCGTTTTTCGAATTATTTCAATTGGGTTATGTTTATTTAGCCTATAGTAACATATTCGTTGTGGTTTTGACTAGCTCCTACGCTCGTAGAGGGAGATTCGAAGGGAAAAAGACATCGCAGACCAGTCTATGACCGGTTATAGGTGAGTAGTTTGTATAGATGATGGCCTGAGGGTTTGAAACGCCGGTTTATCATATTATGACGCTATGTTAGGGTGTGGCTCGCAACCCATGGCAGGTGCGGGATAGTATATGATTGGGGGATGTGAATTGGTCCATCCCGAGAGCTGAGTATAAATTGTTAGCAGCTGATACGCACATTGTGTTTGTTATAATTGGGCCTAATGCCATGTTTGGGGCCTTGTGATGATCTGTAGTATTCGTCAAGGGTGAATATCTTTGTGATAATATGATTTCAACAATTATTGATCTCAGTCCTATAATTATTCCTATTATAAAACGCCAAGTCACTTTCCTGAAGCTAAGTAACTAAGTTATATTTCCTTAGTAATTGGAAACTGAGAATTTAATTGAATCTGTTATGTGACTCATTTGCATACTTTGGACTAAGTGTTGGTCGGGCTACACGATGTAGTGATTATTATATATTGATATTGAGGCCGAGAGCCTGTTCTATGCCGATACCTAGCTGTTATTGCACTTGGGCTGAAGGAGCCCCTCTGGAGTCTGAACACACCCTTAATGAGCGCCGTAGACTTTAAACGGATCGGGCTGCATGCCGCAGCGTATTCATGTGCATTGCATTACATCTTTATCTGATATTCGATTGCTATGTTGATATTGTTTTGCTGTTAGTTCGTAGCTAAAGTATAGGACTGTTAGTTTAGCTTTGCTTTGTGGCATTTCGTGCATTTCTTACTTTCAGACATTTTTCTGTGTTTCGTATTCACTAAGTCAGTAGTAATCACCCCTACTCCCTGCACCTTCTGTGCAGATTCAGGTACACCGGAGACTTAGCTGACATTCGTAGTCTCTAGACATTTTCTAGAGTCGTTGAGGTAGATGCTTGACGTTCGCATGACCTGGCTGCTCTTCATATTCTAGTGTAATTATCGGTTTTTTGTATTTATCCATAAACCTCTATTAATATTTTGGAACATTATTATAAAATTACTATAATATTCTTAAATTGTCGTCTTTGAGACTTAGCGTTAAGTCTGAAGTGGTCGATGGTCAGGCTTACCTAGCTTTAGGGTTGGGTGCCATCACGATCGGGTGTTGGTCGTGACAAGTTGGTATTAGAGCCTAGGTTACTAAGCCTCATGAGTTATGAGCCGGTTTAGTAGAGTCATGTTTATGGGTGTGTCGTGCACCACACTTATAATCAGGAGGCTACAGAGCCTTTAGGAAACACTCCACTTTCTTGAAATCTTATCGTGCGTCTTGATTCAGCTTGAAAGAGTAACTCTTGAAATTCCTTCCTCACGCCTGTATGCTCGCATGAGTGCTCGGTATTATATGTTCTTCGATTTCTTGCGATTCCTCGATCGAGGGACGAGATGTAGTCTTCGTGAGGTTGATGTTGGTCTAGTTTGGAGGACTTGAGGCCGAATATTACCTAGGGCTTGAGCCCTGAGGTTCAGATTGTGTGAGCAAGTGTTTTAAACTTAGACGTTTGGTATTGTCGCTGTTAGACGAAATGAAAGTTGGTATCCGAGTGGGGAGTATGCTAGTATTGTGAGATGCAATTATATGACCTGGTAGTGACGAAGGAGTCTGCTATATAAAGGATGAAATGTCAAGTGATTCATTTCCTATGGTGGTCCGATGAGTAGCCCGAGTTGTGGGCGCATGAAGAATCTTTTCAAGTCACCTAGTGGGAGTGAAGTAAATTTCATATTAGGAGTTGAGTTTAGACACAGAAAGATATAGTAGCCGTGTAATGTGTACGACGATGGAAGGTATACAGAGATATTATATTGCGGCAAAGCAGGTAGGTTATCTCATGCGGAGTGTTCTGAAGTGATGTGGTTCCTCTGTATATTGTGAGAAGATTTCATGTTTAATTGAAAGGTATGTGTTTTGACTCAAATAGGTACAACGCATGCCCATATATCAATTTGTTTGATAATATAATACATGTAGCATTTAGATTAATGTTGTTGATATACATTGTGATGCTTTGTCAAGTTGTGGACGTGTTGTTAGGGTGGTTGGTGATTCTCTGGCAGGTGGATAGGGTTAGTTATAAAGCAAACTATGGCGAAATGTTTGAAAAATCTGGGACTTTGTAAAGAATTTTGTCACCGAAAGAGTGGGCTCAATTGTTATGTGAAGAATACAAGAATGGCAGAAGAGTTAAAATTTCTGATGATTTGTGTTTCCACATGCTTATGAAAGAGTGAGTTTACACACCATGTTATTATGACAGTAAAAGAGTATATGTGTTGTGATATATATATATATATATATATATATGGCTTCGAGCTAAGCTGAGGTGGTTTTTGTCTATTAGCTAACTGTACGATAATATAATATGTTAGTTCTGATTTAACGCATGCAGGTGAATCAGTTCTGGTTGCCGATATTGAGCCGAGGATGGCACGAGTGAAGCAAAATTTTGACAAAGGTTATATGGTGCTTCATAGAAGTGTGAAGATAATAGGATGTTTTCAGTTGGGATAAGGAATGCTTAGTGTAAAGAGAAGGAAGTTCTTTGGTTGTATCGGAATGAGTCATATCCTGAGGTGTCAGAGTGCTGATAATGCACGAGTGGTTCGATTCATTAAGTCAAGTCATTTGCAGTGTAAGAGTGAATGACTCTTGAGAATGATTTTGATGTGTTGAAGATTCTATATGTAGAACTCAGATGTTTTAAGGTTGAGTAGATGACCAAGTCAGTGTTTTAATTAGAACAGGTCAATACCTGTTGTAGTTTTATGTCAATTACGGAATTCTATGTATCAGTATCTGGGAAGTAAAGGTAGCAGACTTAGATTCGCATGAAGTTCTTAAAAGTAGGGTATTTTAGAAGTGGCATTTTTGGGAACGTTTGAGAGACTGTGTAGCAGCCTATTGGTCTTAGACAGTGTGGTCTTACATTCGAGTCTCGTGTGGTAAGCCTGGGTTGAGGCATTGTGGCGCTACAGCAAGAGAGTATATCAAGTTGAAAATGAATCAGAAGGAAGTCTAGACAAATGAAGTAGCTTGTTAGCAGACTGAATCGGTATGGTAAATATATGATCAATTCCGTTTTTATGTTCTAGGTAATGATCCCTGACAGGGCATTGGGCGGCCGAGCTTTTGAGCTCGGACAAATTGCTTAGGCTTGTGTGGATAGAAGGATTTAGTCCTGGAAATATAGCTTGAGGTTGGGAAGAAGGAGATGGAGGTCTCAGGTTACCCTAGAATGGTATAGTATGTGTGGTCTGTTTTGGAGGATTGGGATTTGTGTGTGTGTGGTACAGTTCAGTTTCGAATGGAAAGTCATTAAATTCTTAAGCAGCTCGGGAAACTGGATGTGATTTAAGAAGCGACCCTGAGATGATTAAGGAAAATAGTATTAATATTCTAGTAATTTGACGGGAGTATACGTTTAGTAAGATGGGAAGGTGATGTAAACTGATGACAATTCGTTGTGATTGCGACAGTTTCCTATTGGACCGACTGTTAACATATGAGTCTGTTGATGGCACAGGGAAATTTTAGAATATCTTTCGTGGAATTAATGGGTATTTGATGTGTAATATGTAATCCTACGGCGTAATGTGGGACGAGACATAATGAATTGTATGTTAGTGTAGAGGTTTGTGCCAATGATTCAGTTCCGGTATAGAGGGACCGTTTCGGATGCGTTTCTCGTGGTCGGGCATGTCTCCAGGCGAGAAGGAGACTTTAGTATTTATTGGGTGTCGGGCACCGTAGCATGCGGCTTTGGCATATAGTAGTGGAAGAGGCAACTTCAGGCTTCGTGGTAATCAGTTTGTTGGTAAGCGGACTGAATATGTGCTTAGCTTGAGTTGGCTTGGATAGCCCCGAATTCTATCGTCGAGGGATAAGTTTACTCGACCATTGTTGAGCTTATCAGCAATCTGGAGTGATCTATGAGTTGTTTTCTACGTTGTGAGACGTTATGATTTACGAACTATAGGCACATATGTTACGGCGTTATCGAGATTCATAGTGGAAGTTGAGTTTTATAGCTTACACCGCCATAAGTAGATATGATTAAGCATTCAGTGTGCTTGCGACAGATACTCAGTACTCTGAGATTATGAGCAAATTCGACTCGATGTGCATCTCCCCATGTGACAGAGTTGAGTGGATCGGGTGGCACGCCACCACAGGGTATGTTATCTGGAGTGGATTGCGCGCCGTAACAGTATGACGTTGAGGATAGTTTCTATGTGTTCCTTTGTATCCCTCATTTCCTAGTTTCTGAGGAAAGTCCGTACTGGGAGTTGCTCGGCGAATAGCGCATCGACTGGGTTCTTTCAGGATTGAATGGTGTATATAACTCGCTTCACCATGGTGTGATGGATTGCTTGGGTTTAGACATCAATCTGTGCGTGGTTATCAAGTGTGAGTATAGCGACATGAGGTGCTTCATGTGGAATGGTGTTGGATGAGATCGCACATAATAGCGAGGCTACGCGGAGATTAGACCCTTCGGGAAATGTTCAGGTATTCTATTCCTAAGATGTGAGATGGGGTCTCAGCCTTGTTTTGTAATTTTATTGATGAGCTTAAGGTAAGGCCCTTTCGTTTGATTCATTTTCATGACTTGAGTATGTTCAGGCCGTCTCTTATTGGTGTGTGTGTTATGTAAGTTGTGGCTTAGGCCGTATTGAAGTGTCATGTCATCAAGATGGTGTGTTTGAACATAAGAGACCTTTGGGGTCATTAATGGGTACGAATGGATTTTGTCTCAGCTTGTTGGAAGGTTAATATCGAGTTTTGGCTTGGAGATCTGTTGTGGTATTAGTCAAAGGGGAACAAATGTCTTCGTTAATGGTTTATCTAGGAAATGGCTATAGACTGCTGCGTGTTCATTATCATTGATGGAGTATAGCAGTGTTGGAATAAGACTCCAGCTAATAAGAGGTATTACAGCTGGTTCAGGCTTATTCTGAGTACAAATGTGAGGTTATTATCTTGTGTATGGTTTCAAATATGCAATGTGGTTCTAGAGTTATGGGCTAGATGTCCTGTGAAATTTTTAGATGTGTTGAATTATCTGGAATATGTGAGTTAGGGTGACATGGGATCACCCCGGGTATATGCTTAAAAAGGTAATTCGGATATTAGTTGCTCCTAGTACAACTCTGGGCATGCTCGAGGACGAGCGTTCGTTTAAGTTGGGGAGGATGTAATGACCCGACCCATCGTCTCAGGTATCTCTGTCCCGTTTTCCCCGTTTTATACTTTTATGTGTTTCAATAAATGTGTTTGGAGAGTTTGAAGTAATCCGGATAGATTTTGGGTAGAAATGCGATAATTAGTCTCTTTATGAGAAGGTTAGTTTGGGAAAGTCAACAAAATGTTTACTAATGAGTTGGAGGCCTCGGAATGGATTTCGATGATTCGACTTGTTTCCGATGGTGATTTGTGACTTAGGAGCAAAATCGGAACTGAATTTGGAGTTTTGGTGTAGAATTAGGCTTGAATTGGCTAAGTTAGAATTTTGGCGAAGTCCGGTTGATAGGTGATAATTTTATCCGGGGGTCAGAATGGAATTTCGACTGTTGCAGTAGCTTCGTTAGGTGATTTTGGATATGCGTGCAAATTTTCAGATCATTCGGAGGTGTTTAGGTTGGGTTTTGAATCAAATGTAAGTTTTGGAAGTTTTAGTTTAACTTAGGTTTTAATCCATGGTAATTTGATTATTTTGATGAATATGATAGTGTTTTTATGCTACGAGCAAGTTTGAATAAAGTAATAGAACATATATGTGCTTTTGGTTTAGGTCCCGAGGGCCTCGGGGTAATTTCGGATGGCAAACGGGGAATTTTGAAGTTATAGAAAAATTACAGAGTAAAATTGTTCTTTGCGATTGCGAGCATATGGGTGCAATCATGAACTTGTGGCTGCGATCGCGTATAAGAAAAATGGGAAGCCAGAAATTTGTACATCGCGATCGCGTGGTGAGTTCGCGATCGCATAGAGTTGAGGGGCGAAGCAGTGCGATAGTATTAGTCCGGTCGTGATCGCATAAGCCAAATTGGAGGCCTTGGAAGTTGTTCTCCGCGATAGCGTGATTTAGAGCGCAATCGCATTTGTTCATCGTGATCGCAGGGCTAAGGCCGCGATCGCATAGATGGAAAGTGTTGAGCAAAGAAGGGGTTTAATAACATTTCATCCACGAACCAAACATAATTTCCTCCATTTATATGCAACCAAGAGAGCTTTTTGCGCGATTTGAAGCATGTTTTCAGCGGATATTGATGGGGAGATAAGTCTCTTGACATAAAATACCATTTTATGGAAGGATTAACACCCAAATTCATGAAAGTGGTTTGAAATTCTGAAGAACTAGGGCTTGGTTTTTGAAAATGAATTTTATGGATTTGAAAGGCCATTTGAACTCCGATTTTGGTAAACTTTACATGTATGGACTCGTGGCGAGATGAGGAATTCAACGATGTGATTTTTAGAATATTTTGAGAAGTGGGCCCGGGGCTCGAGTTTTACCAACTTCGCAATTTTTAGCATTTTTCGAGTAATTTCAGTTGGGTTATGTTTATTAGCCTATAATAAAGTATTCGTTGTGGTTTTGACTAGATTCGACGCTTGTAGAGGGAGATTCAAAGGAAAAAAGACATTGTAGACCAGTCTACGACCGGTTAGAGATGTGTAGTTTGTATAGATGATGGCATGTTGGTTTGAAACCCCGGTTTATCACATCGTCACGCTATGTTAGGGCGTGACTCGCACCCCATGGCATGTGCGGGATAGTATATGATTGGGGGATTTTGACTTGGTCCATCCCGAGAGCTTAGTACAAATTGTTAGCAGCTGATACGCACATTGTGTTGTTGATAATTGGGCCTAATGCCATGTATGGGGCCTTGTGCAGATCTGTAGTACCCGTTTAGGGTGAATATATATCTGATAATATGATTTGCACAATTATTGATCTCAGTCTTGTGATTATTCGCTGTTATAAAATGCTAAGTCACTTTTCTGAAGTTAAATAACTAAGTTACATTTCCTTAGTAATTGGAAATTGAGAATTTAACTGAATCTGTTATGTGATTCATTTGCAAACTGTGGATTGAGCATGGGTCGTGCTACACACCGTAGCGATTATTATATATTGATATTGAGTCCGAGAGCCTCATCTATGCTGATACCTAGCTGTTATTGTGCTTGGACTGAAGGAGCCCCTCCGGAGTCTGTACACACCCCCAGTGAGCGTCGTCGACGTTAAACGGATCAGGCTGTACGCCAAAGCGTATTCGTGTGACTGCATTGCATCTTTATATGATATTCTATTGCTATGTTAATATAGTTTTGTTGTTAGTTCGTAGCTAATGTATAGGACTGGTAGTTTTAGCTTTGCTTTGTGGAACTTCGTGGATTTTTTACTTTCAGACATTTTTCTATGTTTACTATTCACTCAGTCGGTAGTACTTACCCCTATTCCCTGCACATTGTGTGCAGATTCAGGTACACAGGAGGCTTAGTTGACATTCGTAGTCTCTATTCATTTTCCAGAGTCGTTGAGATAGCTGCTTGACGTTCGCAGGACCTGGCTGCTCTTCATATTCCAGTTTATTATTATTATATTTTCCCAGATTTTTTTTTATATTCTCATCTAGATATTATCATCCAGTTTCTTTTAGAGGCTTTAGACTCGTGACCCCTGATCTTACTGGTGTAATTATCGGTTTTTCGTATATCCATAACCCTCTATTAATACTTTGGATCATTATTATTAAATTACTATAATATTCTTAAATTGTCGGTTTTGATACTTAGCGTTAAGCCTGAAGCGATTGATGGTCAGGATAACCTAGTAGGGTTGGGTGCCATCATGACCGGGTTTGGGTCGTGATAGTTATAGCATAAATGGATTGTCACCCAATGATTGTGTGATTGAGCACCTCCTCTTTCTGGTGATGCGAAAAGGTATATAGCAGATATTGTTTAACCAAAAAATAGGTTTTTAGTCAAAGCTATAATTTTAGAAGAACACGGGTTACTGATAATCAAAAGAGTATGTAAGAAAGAATTTAAGAAGAAGATGATCAGAAAGCAAATAAATCAAAATGTATTCCAATGATATCTCGTGTCTTCCAAGTGTTTAACATCCTCCTTAGTAACGAGGCCAAGAGCCAGGGGACGTATTATTTATTATTAAGAAACTGAGGGTTTTCCCCGTGCCTTTCATGTTGAGCATGTTCATCTTGTCTCTGATGGCGATGTTACCCCTCGGGTTTCTCGTGAGTCTATCAATCGACTTTTTGTTAGTGGTTTTGAGAGTGTTAGGTTAGGTCCTGTGTAAAATGAGCCTCCCCTTTATTCTTTTTCAACTACTGTTACATCAATTCCTCCTCCTTCTTTTCATGAAGTTTCTCCCATACCTACTCCTTCTGCTTCTATTCCTTTTTCTGCTATATGTTATTTTCACTTCTTCTACTGCTCCTCCCTCAGTAGTTCCCCCTCCTATTGTGTCACGATCCTATATCACAAATTGTGAACCTGTCATGACGGCACCAGTCTTCGCCACTAGGTAAGCCTAACACACTGCAGAATTTAACAATTCGAGATAAAAGCAGTAACCAAACACTAAGTAGATTAAGAAATGTATAACGGTGCCGCTTGGCGCATACACTGAATACACCACTTTTGAAAATAACATCCCAAAATCCGAAATCCCACGGGCAACACAGGCTGTGGGAGCATAAGTACAGCTTTAATATAAGGATTGTCTAATACAACGGAGAAAAAAAGGAAAACAGTACTGCTAACTACAGGATAGAATGGAAGGAGACTCTCCGGTCTGCGGACACAGTAGATATACCTCAAGTCTCCGATAGCAAGCTCCGGACTCACTGACGATACGCCTGGATCTACACTACCAAAGTGTGCAGAAGAGTAGCATGAGTACACCACTGCGGTACTCAGTAAGTGCCAAGCCTAACCTCTGTTGGGTAGTGACGAGGAAGGTCGAGGCCCTACTGATATAAAAATATGAAATGAATAAACAGTAGGAAAACAATAAATCTCGAGTATCTAACAAAATAACAATAAGTGGAACGGAACAGGCTACAAATACAAATCTACAATTCTAGAACAATCACTACAGGCTATTTATCATCGGGGATCTCCTGGTATCCCGAGGATCTCCTGGTATCCTCATCATATACACAAGGGATCTCCAAGTATCCCGAGGATCTCCTAGTATCCTTCCTTTAATCACGAGGGATCTCCAAGTATCCTGAGGATCTCCTAGTATCCTCCAGTACATCAGGAGGGATCTCCTAGTATCCCGAGGATCTCCTAGTATCCTCCAGTTAATCAATCCTGTGCCGGGGATCTCTTAGTATCCCGAACTTCCAAACCTCGGAACAAAATACGAACAGGGGAAGCTCCCGGGATGCCGTCAGGTAGACCCAAATCATAAGCACATCACAACAAATCAATATTCAACAGAAAGAAGCTAAGTGTGTACAACAAGTAAAATCTAGAGTCTAGCATGCTTCACAAAAAGCAGATATTGCAATTTAGTCAAATAGAGAAAATAAGTTACTACATGCGTTTCCTCAGCTGAAACAAGTGAAATTGCATTTTTAACAGTTAAATACGTGAAGAAACACAATCTAAATAATTCAAGTAAGGTGAATTTTTAAATATTATCACAATTATACACTTGTTACTTCTCGCACAAGGCATTTAAAGATATCCTAAGGGGAGAGGTCCCCCACACAAAGTTAGACAAGCTACTTACCTCGAAACTGGTAAAAAAATTGCAAAGGGACATTGTCCTTGCCACGAGTATCCGACTCCGAGTGGCCCAAATCTATTCAAAACAATTATATATTGTAAATAACATCGCAAGTAACTAATTCCACTATTAAAATTAAAGTTATGGCACGAGAATAGATAAAATGACCAAAATGCCGCTCAAGACAATGTCTCGGAATCGAATAATTCTTACATTTTCAGAAACCCCGTACTCTCACGAGTCTAAACATTTAAAGATCTCCGAAATAGGAGGTCTAATGCCCCTTCAAATCCTCACAATAATGTCTAAGAACTTTACCCCAATTTTCATTCAAAAATCCGAAATTGAAGGTTGAATTCATGATTAGATTAGAGGATCTTAGTCATAGAGGAGTAAGGAATCATTACTCATTAGTTGCCTCTGAAAAACCCTCGAAATATCTCCCAAAATCGAGCTCTCTTGCTTGCGTTTTGATAAAAATGGAGGAACCCTCATTTTTGAAATGTTAATATCTACCCAGATGATTAATAAATCATGATGAAGGAATTTGGGCCCCTCCAAGATTGGCCTATGTGATCGCGAGAGAAAGATGCAATTGTAGAGAAGGATTTTCTGCAGCAGATCTGAAGGAAATTCTGCAATTTGTTACAACACAAAAATGCCCCGCTGGGCATCCGAAACACACCCGAGGCCTCCAGAACCTCAACCAAACCTACGTACATATCCCATAACATCATGAAAACTTGTATCAATCCATAAACCACCTAAAACAACGCCAGAAAATAGAACCAATCAATGATTTGAACTTAGAAACTTCAAATTCCAACCAAACTCGCTTTCGATTCAAAACCCAACCAAAACACGTCCGATTGACCTGAAAATTTTCACGCACATCCCAAATGACATGACAGTGCTATAGAAACTTCCGGAATCCCGTTTCAACCCTCGGATAAAAAATTCACTATCGGATTGGAAACTTCAAAATTCTAACTTTCGTCATTTCTAGCCTAATTGAGCTCCGGACATCCAAAATACATTCCGAACACGCTCCCAACCCTGAAACAACCTAACGGAGCTAACAAAACCATCGGATTTCCATTCCGAGCTTTTCTTCAAACTGTTCTAATTACGGACCATTTTCCAACACATAAGCTTTCATTTAGGGACTAAGTGTCCCAAAACACTCCGAATTCTATTACTGAACGTCCCGGCAAACCAAAATAGCATAAATGAACTTAAGGGAAGCAGTTAATGGGGGAACCGGGCATATATTCCAAAGAGAAACGGCCGGATCGTCACATCCTCCTACACTTAAACATTCCTTGGACCTCGAACGAGAATAAAGAACATACCTGAAGTAGCAAAAAGATGAGGATATTGGCTGCGTATATCCCGCTCGTCTGCCCAAGTCGCCTCCTTGGCCGGCTGACCCCGCCACTAAACCTTTACTGAAGCTATATACTTTGACCTGAGCTTTCGGACCTGCCTGTCTAGTGTTGCCACTGGCTTCTCGACATAGGACAAGTCATTGTCCAAATGGACTGAAAGTGAACTCCAACACATGAGATATGAAATACCGGATGAACCCCGGCCAAACTGGGAGGTAAAGCAAGCTCATAAGCAACCTTCCCAACCTGCTTCAAAATCTCAAATGGGCCAATAAACCTCGGGCTCAACTTCCCTTTCTTTCCAAACTTCATGACGCCATTCATAGGCGAGACCCGAAGGAAAACTTGCTCACGAACCATAGACGAAACTTCACGAACCTTCCGGTCCACGTAACTCTTCTGTCTGGACTGAGTCGTACAGAGTCTATCCTGAATCACCTTAACCTTCTCGACCGTATCTTGAACCAAATCAGTGCCCAATAACCTGGCCTCACCCAGCTCGAACCAATCCACTAGGGATCTGCATCTCTTATCATATAGGACTAATAATTGTTGTTGTACGCGAAATCAGCCAATGGAAAGAACTGATCCAAGACCCTCTAAACTCAATCACGCATGCACGGAGCATATCCTAAAGAATCTGAATAGTGCGCTCGGACTGTCCGTCCGTCAGTTTGAGGGTGAAAAGCTGTGGTCATGGTCACCCGCGTACCCAACTCGTGTTGGAAGGCTCTCCAGAACCGTGATGTAAACACTGAACCCCTATCTGAGATGATAGAAACTAGAATGCCGTGCAGATGGAAAATCTCCCTAATATAAATCCCTGCTAACCGTTCCACTGAGTAAGAAGCACACACTGAGATGAAATGAGTGGACTTGGTCAGCCGATCCACAGCAACCCAAATAGAATGAAATTTCCTCGACATTCGAGGGAGACAAGTCACAAAATCCATAGTGATCTTCTCCCATTTCCACTCCAGAATATCCATCTGCTGGAGTAACCGTCTCGGTCTCCGGTGCTCAGCCTTTACCTGCTGACAGCTGAGCCATTTAGCTACAAACTCTGCTATGTCCTTCTTCATCCGCCTCTACCAGTAATGTTGCCTCAGATCCTGATACATCTTCATGGCACTCAGATGGATGGAGTACCGCGAGCTATGGGCCTCTGTCAATATCAACTCCTAAATATCATCAACATCGGGTACACAGATTCGTCCCTGCATCTTAATACCATGTCATCTCCAGTAGTCACATCCCTAGCATCGCCATGCTGAACTGTGTCCCTGAGGACAATCAAATGAGGGTCATCATACTACCGCTCCCTGACACGATCAAACAATGAAGACCGAGAAACCACACAGGCTAGAACCCGACTGAACTCTGAAAGGTCCAATCTCACGAACTTATTGGCTAAAGCCTGAACATCCATCGTCATAGGTCTCTCTAAAGCTGGTAAATATGCTAAGCTCCCCAAACTCTCCGCCCGACGACTCAAGGCATCGGCTACCACATTGGCCTTGCCTGGGTGATAAAGAATAGTGATATCATAATCCTTCAATAGCTCCAACCATCTCTGCTGGTGCAAGTTCAGATCCTTTTGATTGAACAAGTGCTGAAAAATTCGATGATCCGTGTAAATCTCACAAGACACGCCTTGCAAATAATGATGCTAGATCTTCAAGGCATGAACAATAGCAGCAACTCAAGGTCATGGACAGGATAGTTTTTTTCATGTACCTTCAACTATCTGGACGGGTAGGATATCACCCTATTGTCCTGCATCAACACCTCTCCAAGTCCAACTATTGAGGCATCACAATAAACTGTATAGGACCCCAAACCAGTAGGCAAAATCAGAATAGGGGTTGAAGTTATAGACGTCTTGAGCTTTTGAAAGCTCATCTCACACTCGTCTGACCATTGAAATGGAGCACCCTTCTGGGTCAATCTAGTCATATGGGCTGCAATCGATGAGAACCCCTCCAAAAAATGATGGTAATACTTGGTCAGTCCAAGGAAACTGCGGATCTCAATAGCTAAGGAGGGCCTGGCCAACTCTGCACGACCTCTACCTTCTTCGGATCTACCCGAATGCCCTAACTTGATACCACGTGGCCTAGGAACGCCATGGAACTAAACCAGAACTCACATTTTGAGAACTTTGCATATAATTTCTTTTCCCTCTGGGTCTGAAGCAATGTCCTCAGGTCCTGCTCATGATCATCCCGACTCGGAGAGTATAAAAGAATATCATCTATGGAAACAATGACAAACGAGTCGAGATTGCGCCTGAATACACTGTGCATCAAATGCATAAAAGTTGTTGGGCCGTTGGTCAGCACAAATGACATGACAAGGAACTCGTTATCACCATACTGAGTCCTGAAAGCAGTCTTCGGCATATCCGGCTCCCGAATCATTAGTTGGTGATAACCAAAGTGCAAATCAATCTTAGAAAATACATGTTCGTCCTAAAGTTGGTCAAATAGATCATCAATACGAGGCAAAGGATATTGGTTCTTCACTGTAACTTTGTTCAACCAATGATGATCGATACACTTGCGCATAAAACCATCCTTTTTCTTTACAAACAAGATAGGAGCACCCCATGGTGAAACACTGGGTCGAATAAAACCCTTATCAAGCAATTCTTGTAACTGATCCTTCAACTCCTACAACTAAGGAGGAGTCATACGGTAAGGAAGAATAGATATGGGCTGAGTACCCGGCGACAAATCAATACCAAAATCAATATCCCGATCGGGTGGCATGCCCGGAAGATCAGATAGGAACACATCGGGGAAATCCCATGCCACTGGAACAGAGTCAACACAAGCGGTGCCAGCACTGACATATCTCACATAGGCTAAATATGCAGTGCACCCCTTCTCAATAATACGCTGAGCTTTATGAAAGGATATGACTCTAGTGGGAGTGTGATCAAAAGTAAGACTCCACTCAATATGTGGAATATCTAGCATAGCCAGCGTCACGGTCTTAGCGAGACAGTCAAGAATAGCATACTGGGGTGACAACCAGTCCATGCCCAAGATAATATTGAAATCAACCATATCAAGTAATAAAAGATCTCCCCTGGTCTCAAAACCATGATTAGTAACCAAACATGACCGATATACGTGGTTCACAACAAGGGAATCTCCCACTGGAGTAGAAACATAAACAAGAGAGCTCAAAGTCTCTCGGTATGTACCCAAATACGGAGAAAAATAAGATAACACGTCAGAATAAGTAAAGCGTGGATCGAATAAAACCAATGCCTCTCTGTGACTAACAAATATAATACATGTGATAACAGAATCATAGGCGACAGCCTCGGCACGATCAGGAAAAACATTAAATCAGGCACGGCCTCTCCCTCGAGAGTGACCTCTATCTCCCCGATCTTCTCCCCTTGCTAGCTTGGCAGGTGGGGTGGCAGCTAGAGCTGGAACAATGGACTGAGAATCCCACTGGGTATACTACTACTGAGACTGTTGTGGAGGTGCACTCCTCCCAAGCCTAGGGCAGTCCCTCACCACATGGCGTGTATCCCCGCACTTATAACATGCTCTGGGAGGGCGCAATGGCTGTGACTGACTGGGCCCACCTATGCTACACTAGCCTCTAGAAGAAACCCCGCGTGAGAGGTGCATTGCAAATCAGAGGTGCATAATAAGGCTCCTGAGATCTGGAAGAAGCTGGAGTACTGCTGGGGGAAGGAAGAGCTGAGTGAATTGGGCGACCCGTATAGTCCTTACCGTGATGTCCTACTCTTAAAGTACGGGTACCAGAGTAATGAATTGACTCTCGAGACTTCTTTGCCTCTCTCTCCTCTCGCTCTCTAGCATGCATACCCTCTATCCTCCTGGCTATGCTCACTACCTGCTGATAGGGTATATCCATCTCCATCTCTCGCACCATGCCAGACCTGATGGAATGAATAAGACCCTCGATAAACCGGCGAACCCTCTCATGAACAGTACCCACCAAAGCAGGCGCATGCCTGTCCAACCTAGTATAACAGATGGCATACTCAGAGACAGTCATAGGGCCCTGGCGTAAATGGTCGAACTCCGTGCGCGATGCAACTTGGAGGCTCTGGGGAACAAACTCCCTCTGAAACATATCTGAAAACTTATTCTAATTCCATGTCAGTACCGTCTAACTCAAAGGTGTGCTACCAGTCATAGGGCTACACGAAACTGGAAAGCTGCGAAAGAAACCCCGCTCAAGGCATTAATACCCGTGGTGCAAAAGATGTGGAGACAATCCATTAAAAACCCCAGAGCATCATCTATAGATAATTTGCTGAAAATAGGAGGGTCATACTCTTTGAACCTCTCCAAACTATGTTGTTCATCCTCCTAAGCAGGTGCCCCGTCTTCGGGCTGAACCGGTACTGTAGGCTGGACAGGGACAATATCTGGAATCTGTCCCATATGCACCCTCTGCTCTGGAGTACAGGATGCGGGAGTCGAGCTCCTCCCCCAGCCTAGGACGTGGCTGTAGGAAGGGGAAGCAACCTCGCCTATGACAGCGTAGTATACATGCACATAAACTATGCCAATGCCTCCTAAACGGCTGAGTAGTGGTGCAGGTGCATGATTCTTGGATGGATCTGCTGTTTGTACCTCAGCGGCTGCTCATGCAGGTGCTCTGGCTGCACCCCGTGCGCGCCCACGACCCCTACCCTGGCCCCTGCCTCTAGCGATTATAAGAGGGGTGCAGGTGATTGATCATCCTAGGCCGTGCATGTCCTCACCATATGTGACAGAATAGAAGACAAGTTTAGAATCGATATCAAAATATATAAAATTACAAAGAATTCAACGAAGTGAATATTTTTCCTAAACAGTTACATAGCCCCCCCGTGGATAAGTACAGACGTCTTCGTGCCGATCACCGAGACTCTAATAAACCGGCATGTGTCCTGTGACTCCTATGAACCTAGAGCTCTGAAACCAAATTTTCACAACCCTATTTCACCAGTTGTGAACTTTTCATGACAACACCCAGTCTTCGCGACTAGGTAAGCCTAACACATTGCGTAATTTAACAGTTCGAGATAAAAACAGTAACCAAACATTAAGTAGAATAAGAAATGTATAACGGTGCCACTTGGCACATACTCTGACTACACAACTTCTGAATATAACATCCCAAAACCCAGAATCCCACGTGCAACACAGGCTGTGAGAACATAAGTATAGCTCTAATATAAGGAGTGTCTAATACAACGGAGAAAAACAGGAAAACAATACTGCTAACTATAGGATAAAATGGACGCAGACACTCCGGTCTGCGGAAACATTAGATATACCTCAAGTCTCCGATAGCAAGCTCTGGACTCAGTGATGATACGCCTGGCCGGATGCACCTGGATCGACATAACAAAAATGTGCAAAAGAGTAGCATGAGTACACCACTACGGTACTCAGTAAATGCCAAGCCTTACCTCGGTTGGGTAGTGAAGGTCAAGGCTCTACTGAGATAAACATATGATTAAATATGAAATGAATAAATAGTAGGAATACAGTAAATCTCGAGTATCTAACAAAAAAACAATAAGTGGAATGGAACAGGCTACAAATACAAATCTACAATTCAAGAACAATCACACAGGCTATTTATCATCGGGGATCTCCTGGTATCCCGAGGATATCCTGGTATCCTCTTCATATACACAAGGAATCTCCAAGTATCCCGAGGATCTCCTAGTATCCTCCCTTTAATCACGAGGGATCTCCAAGTATCTCGAGGATATCCTAGTATCCTCCAGTTAATCAAACCTGTGTTGGGGATCTCTTAGTATCCCGCACTTCCAAATCTCAGAACAAAATACGAACAGGGGAAGCTCCGGGGATGTCGTCCCATAGACCCAAATCGTAAGCACATCACAACAAATTAATATTTAACAGAAAGAAGCTAAGTGCGGACAACAAGTAATCTAGAGTCTAGCATGCACAAAAAGAAGATATTGCAATTTAGTCAAATAGAGTAAATAAGTTACTAACATGCTTTTGCTAAGCTGAAACAAGTGAAGTTGCATTTTTAATAGTTAAATACGTGAAGAAACACAGTTTAAATAAGTCAAGTAATGTGAATGTTCAACAATTAGCACAAGTAAACACCAGTCACCTCATGCACAAGGTATTTAAACAACAATAAATATATCCCAAGGGGAGAGGTCTCCCACACAAAGTTAGACAAGCTACTTACCACGAACCGGTACAAAAAGCGCTAAGAAACAATTCCATTGCCACGAGTATCTGACTCCGAGTGGCCCAAATCTATTCAAACTAATTACATATTGTAAATAACATCGCAAGTAACTAATTCCACTATTAAAATTAAGGCTAAGGCGTGAAAATAGGTAAAATGACCAAAATTCCCCTCAGTTCAACGTCTCTAAATCGAATAATTTTTACATTATCAGAAACCTCATACTCTCATGAATCTAACCATATAAAAATCTCCCAAATCAGAGGTCAAATGCCCCTTCAAATCCTCACAATTATGTCTAAGAACTTTACCCCAATTTTCATTCAAAATTCCAAAATTAAAGGTTGAATTCATGATTAGATTAGTGGGTTTTAGTCATAGAGGAGTAAGGAATAACTACCCAATATTTGCCTCTAAAAAGCCCTCGAAAAATTTCCCAAAATCTTGCTCTCTAGCTTGAATTTTGATAAAAATGGAAGAACCCTCATTTTTGAAATATTAATACCTGCCAGACGATTAATGAATCACGATCGCAAGAACGGGGCCGCGATCGCGGAGAGAAAAAATAGAGGCTTAGAAAAAAGACTTACCCAATCGTGAGAAGGGGCATGCGATCTCATACAAGGAGAAGCTGGCCTTACGCGATCACGGATAAAGGCATGCGAACGCGGAAGAGGAAATGGTAGAGGTATATGCAATCTTGATGAATGAATTTGTGCCCCTCCAAGATTCGCCTATGTTAACGGGAGAGAGAAGATGCGATCACAGAGAAGGA
Organism: Nicotiana benthamiana; assembly: GCA_034376525.1. Classification (NCBI taxonomy): domain Eukaryota; kingdom Viridiplantae; phylum Streptophyta; class Magnoliopsida; order Solanales; family Solanaceae; genus Nicotiana; species Nicotiana benthamiana. The sequence continues at coordinate 47,899,633 of CM067328.1, forward strand.
TTCTCTACAGCAGATCTGAAGGAAATTCTGCAACTTTTTACAACACAAAAGGCCCCGCTGGGCATCCAAAACACACCCGAGGCCCCTGCGACCTCAACCAAACCTACGAGCATAGCCCTTAACATCATTCAAACTTCTACCAATCCTTAAACCACCTAAAACAATGCCAGAAACTAGAATTAATCAATGATTTAAACTTAGAAACTTCAAAATCCAACCAAACTCGCTTTCCATTCAAAACCTAACCAAAACACGTACGATTGACCTAAATTTTGCATGCACATCCAAAATTACATGACGGTGCTACAGAAACTTCTAGAATCCTGTTCTGACCCCCGGATCAAAAATTCACTATCGGACCGGAAACTTCACAATTCTAACTTTCGGCATTTCTAGCCTAAATTAGCTACGGACATCCAAAATACATTCCAAACATTCTCCCAACCCCAAAACCACCTAACGGAGCTAACAAAACCATCGGATTTCCATTCCAAGGTCGTCTTCACACTATTCTGATTATAGACCATTTTCTAACACTTAAGCTCTCAATTAGGGACTAAGTATCCCAAAACACTCCAAATTCTATTGCGTAACGTCCCGGCAAACTAAAATAGCAGCAATGAACTTAGAGGAAGCAGTTAATAGGGAAACGGGGCATAAATTCCAAAGACGACCGGCCGGTTCGTCACATATTGTCACGCACACAGATGCGGGTTCTACAAGTAGAAATATTGCTATGAGGAGTGTGGCTATCGAAGTCCCCACCAACAGCAACCTTTTGAGAAAGTTTGGGCAGGTAGATGTTTGGATCGAACCTTTGATTGGCCCGATTGATAAAAGGAAAAAGGAATAGCCACAGCTGCTTGACCTTGATGAATGCTATAGTCCACTCCACTTTGAAGGTATGTAAAATTTTTCCTTCTATACTTATTTCTTTTTTGTAAACAAATTTCCTTTGTACGATTCTTATATCCTCCTTTTTGTTAATAGGTCAATCTTATTGTTACAGAGTTAATGGGCAGAGTTTTTCTTTTAGAGAAAGTGGCACGTGACTTTGAAAAGACTATTCATGAGTCTGAGAGAGTGGCTCGTGAATCTTAAGTAGAGGTGGCTAATTGGAAAGGACAGTTCGAGAGTGCGTAAATTGCTATTGAAGATTTGCAAGAAAATAGAAACAACCTGGAGCAGGGAGTACGAGAATTGACCTCTGAGTTGATAGTAGCCAAAGCTTCTTCAAGTCAAGTTGAGAAATACAAAGAATGCCTTGAATGTTCTTTTTCGGAGCAGTTGTCCAAATCCAGTGAAGAAATTAGAGAGTAAGAGCACTTCTGAACCAGAAAGAAGTTTATACAGGAGAATTAGTGCAGAATCTGACTCAGACATAAGTGGATTTGAGAGCTTCCACTGATAAGGTGTGTGCTTTAGAGAATTCTCATGCCTCCCTTCAAACTTCTTTTGATTCAACCTTGGCTGAAAACGAAGAGTGAAAGGCTGAACTTGCTGTTTGGGAAAGAGATTATGAGCTTATCGAAGATAAACTAGCCGTTGAAGTAAGCTGGGCTTTTTCGAATTCTCGCTGTGATGCCTTGACTGAAGTTAGTCAGGACAAATTCCATTTAGAGTCAGAATTAGCTAAGGTTATGGAGACAATTGAAATGGCTCAACAACCACTGGACTTCCATTCTCCTGAAACTGAAGTTCCCGTGGCCGAAACTCCTGAGGCTGAAAATCTAGACGCTTTAGATCCCGAGGCTGAAAAACTTATGGTTCAGGCTCTCGAGGCTGAAGTTGCTGTAAGCGAGGCTCCTGCAACTGAAATTTCTATCAATCTTTAAACAAGGGCGGGTCTCATGACTCTACCTACCTCCAACAAGCCTATTGTTTCCAGCCAAATGGAAACTGTGCCTGTAGTTGCTCCAGTAGAAAATCATTCTATCCATGATATGTGTGATTTTGTTGTATTAGCATGATTTTCAGGTATAGGTTTTGATGAATGACAAACAACGAAGTCGATGAATGACAAACAATAAAGTTAAGTGTCGAACAAAGTTATTATATGACAAACAATCAAGATAGAATGCCGAGAAGCATATTGATGAATGGATTGCATAGACAAGCCAAAGACGAGCTCAAATGTTCAAGACCGTAGACCCAAGGCGTAGGTCGTTAGGTAGAACCAATGTAAGAGCAACGCTTAAGTTATCTCGTCTTTTGGCTCAACATAGGTCATCATAAATATGCATAAAATCATTTTATCAAATCATATTTATCATAAACGTATCTCAAATACTTCAAACAAAATGATTTTAACGTTTTTATTTTTAACCAAATTAGTTTTTGAAGTAAGTTGTCAATTATGGACAGCATAATAGAATAATCGATTATGCAAAGTGATAATCGATTATTCTTGGAAATTCCATTTATTGGAAATTTCCGCAGAGTAGGATAATCGATTATCAGAATTGCATAATCGACTATCTTGTGTCCGTTTCCAGACTGTAACAACATAATCGATTATGCATATCACAATAATCGATTATCCTGCATAAAATCAGCTTCCGATTTGTAACGGTAAGCTGATAATCGATTATCCAAATCTGATAATCGATTATCTTGGCATAAAATCAGCATAATTGATTGCCAATTAAGCAACGGACATACTACTTCTACCACCTATAAATAGAGGTCTTTTGAGCTGAATTGAAAAACACAACACCTCTCATTTTTCATATACATATTGATATCATTTGTGCATCATTATAGAGCTTTTGTTGAGCCATTTGAGAGACAACTTTGAGTTGTTCATAGAGCTAATATTGTATCTCTTTATCTACTCTTTTGAGAGAGTTCTTGTTGTAAAAGAGAAAGGTGTTTGAGAAGACCATATCTTCTCATTGATTGTCGGCTTTGCTAAGTACCCTCAATCTTAGTGTGTGAAGTCTTGTGGTGCGGTATCCACGAGCAAGGTGAAGTCTTGAGGTGAGGTATCCTCGAGCAAGTTGAAGTCTTGTGGTGCGGTATCCACGAGCAAGGTGAAGTCTTGAGGTGCGGTATCCTCGAGCAAGTTGAAGTCTTGTAGAGTGTACATCTACGAGCAAGTGTAACAGTTTGTTAGGCACCCGTAAGCTTAACGGAGTTAGTGGAATCTCGAGAGAGTCTCTCGGGGACTGGACTAACCACAAGTTGTGGTGAACCAGTATAAATTCGGTGTGTTCTTTCCTTAATCTTTTAATTTTCGCATTTACTTTACTCCTGCAATTTTAATTCCGCAATATTTATCAATATTCTCGTGCCGCACTATTCACCCCCCCTCTAGTGACGGGCATAAATCCTAACAATTGGTACCAGAGCTTAACTCTCTGAAAGCCTTAACCGTTTGAGAGAACGATCTATATATTTGTTGAGAATGTTGTACGCAGGAATGATGAGCGAAGGACACTCTACCATTGAGCCTCCACTATTTGATGGAACAAATTATACATGCTGGAAAGAGCGGATGAGAATCTTCATCAAATCAAATAACTTTCGCTTGTGGCAAATCATTAAAAATGGTATGCCGACAAAGAAAGTTGGGGAAGCCATGGTTCCGAAGGAGGAGAATGAATACAACGCCAAGGCCATAAATATGTTATATTGTGCGGTGAATCCGGATGACTATCGGAAGATTTCCTATTGCGCAACCGCCAAAGAAATGTTGGATAAACTTGAAGCCATCTATGAAGGTACGCCTCAAGTCCAAAAGCGCGTGACATGGGACTCGGACAGCTCGTGTGATGAAACGACTGCCCTATGCTTCATGGCCGATGAAGAAGAAGAGGTAAGCACTTCTAATTCTTACTCTTCTGAAGAATTACAAGAAGCTTTTAAAGAACTATTTGGTGAATTGAAAAAGACTTCAAAAATCGCCAAAGAGGCCACGGCTAAAATTAAAGTTTTAGAAGAAGAAAATAATTTTTTGAAAAATGATAATATTGATCTTAAAAATAAAATTACGGCGATGAATGAAACTTCTTCAATTGATCAAAGTTCTAATTGTTCATCTTGTAATTCTTTGAAATTAGAGAACTTAGAACTTAGGAGCACACTAGAAAAACGTAGTGTAGAAGTTCCTAAAGCTATTGAAGAAACTAAGAAGAAAAAGACTAGGAAAAATAAAAGGCGTAAAAAGAAGAAGAATAATGTTAGAAAGAATGATAGAAATAATATTGGTCAACCAAGAAATGATACTAGGATTTTTATTAATGAGCCTAGAAATAATCATTTTAGGCCACCTAGAAATGATTCTAGGATTTTTATTAATGAGCCTAGAAATAATCATTTTAGGCCACCTAGAAATAACTCTAGGACTTTCAACGCTTCTAGGAATAACGATTTTAGATCACCTAGAACGTTTTTGGCTCAACCTAGACATATGCACAACCCGAATGTTATATGTCATTATTGTAACCGGGTAGGACACATAGTACCCATATATTTTACAAAACATAGGGATTTATCTTTTGGCTATGATTGTTATTTGCCTAACCCCCAAGGACCCAAAAGTGTTTGTGTACCTAAAACCTATTTTTAGGTACGTTTGCAGGTGTGCTTGAAGACTACAATATCATAGTAGATGCACCAAGCACGAAACCTTATTGCATCGAGGGGGAATTTCGGTTAGTTATCACACTTTTGATAAAAACATAATAGTTGATATGTGTTAACAATTAATATATTGCTAACAATTGGAATTAATTATTTTTGTTGATTCATGTTTTGATAACTTTTATCTTGAATAACAACTGGTATAAATTATTTTTTTAAAATAATAATTGTTTCATGTTTTGATGAATATTATTTTTGGTTTAATTAACAGTTGATATATTCTAAAAAATAAATGATTCATGATTTTTTTAATACAACTATTGGTGTGTTAAAAATTAACAGTTGATATATGATTTGCTAAAAATAACCATTATTATGGTTGGTATATTTTTACTAACATTTGGTATTATTTCATGTTGGTATGATTTTTTAAATGTCGTCAATGTATATATTCCTCATTGTATTTCCTATTTTATTCTTGACACTAACAATTGATATACCCAAAAGGGGGAAGTGTCGAAAGGGGAAATAGCCTTTGTATACTCTTTTTTTGCTAATGCCAAAAGGGGGAAGAGTTTAGGTGATATGCATCAAATAAGGGGGAATGTATCTACGTTATAGTATGCCTTATTTGAGGGGGAATTATCATTAAGGGGAATTGCTTGCATGAATTGTATGTTGAGATATAGCATGAATTTAGGGGGAATCCGATATGCATATCTCCTGTTGTTTGTCATTATCAAAAAGGGGAAAATTGTAGAAAATCATTCTATCCATGATATGTGTGCTTTGGTTGTATTAGCATGATTTTCAGGTATAGGTTTTGATGAATGACAAACAACGAAGTCGATGAATGACAAACAATGAAGTTAAGTGTCGAACAAAGTTATTATATGACAAACAATCAAGATTGAATGCCGAGAAGCATATTGATGAATGGATTGCATAGACAAGCCAAAGACGAGCTCAAATGTTCCAGACCGAAGACCCAAGGCATAGGTCGTTAGGTAGAACCAATGTAAGAGCAATGCTTAAGTTATCTCGTCTTTTAGCTCAACATAGGTCATCATAAATATGCATAAAATCATTTTATCAAATCATATTAATCATAAACATATCTCAAATACTTTAAACAAAATGATTTTAACGTTTTCATTTTTAACCAAATTGGTTTTTGAAGTAAGTTGTCAATTATGGACAGCATAATAGAATAATCGATTATGCAAAGTGATAATCGATTATTCTGGGAAATTCCATTTATTGGAAATTTCCACAGAGTAGGATAATCGATTATCAGAATTGCACAATCGATTATCTTGTGTCCGTTGCCAGTTTTTGAACACTGTAACAACATAATCAATTATGCATATCACAATAATCGATTATCCTGCATAAAATCAGCTTCCGATTTTGTAACGGTAAGCTGATAATCGATTATCTCGGCATAAAATCAGCATAATTGATTGCCAATTAAGCAACGTACATACTAGTTCTACCACCTATAAATAGAGGTCATTTGAGCTGAATTGAAAAACACAACACCTCTCATTGTTCATGTACATATTGATATCATTTGTGCATCATTATAGAGCTTTTGTTGAGCCATTTGAGAGACAACTTTGAGTTGTTCATAGAGCTAATATTGTATCTCTTTATCTACTCTTTTGAGAGAGTTCTTGTTGTAAAAGAGAAAGGTGTTTGAGAAGACCATATCTTCTCATTGATTGTCGGCTTTGCTAAGTACCCTCAATCTTAGTGTGTGAAGTCTTGTGGTGCGGTATCCATGATCAAGGTGAAGTCTTGAGGTGAGGTATCCTCGAGCAAGTTGAAGTCTTGTGGTGCGGTATCCACGAGCAAGGTGAAGTCTTGAGGTGCGGTATCCTCGAGCAAGTTGAAGTCTTGTAGAGTGTACATCTACGAGCAATTGTAACGGTTTGTAAGGCACCCGTAAGCTTAACGGAGTTAGTGGAATCTCGAGAGAGTCTCTCAGGGACTGGACTAACCACAAGTTGTGGTGAACCAGTATAAATTCGGTGTGTTCTTTCCTTAATCTTTTAATTTCCGCATTTACTTTACTCCTGCAATTTTTAATTCCGCAATATTTATCAATATTCTCGTGCCGCACTATTCACCCCCCCTCTAGTGACGGGCATAAATCCTAACAGCTCCTACTTAATTTGAAATCGCTGCTTGTGATGTGGCTGTCTCTCTTCCTCAACATTCTCAGTGAAAGTTCATTTGAAATGAATTCGTTTTCTTGTGTTGGTTTTTTTTTTTACTTTTGGAAAATTGTGGTAACCTGAACTTAGTTTCATTAAGGTCTGATTTTAAGTCCCAAGTCTTGTTATGGGGAAATTTGGGTGTATAAACAATGGAATGACTAAGTTTTATACTTCGACTTGGCTTTAAATGTTTAAGAAGTTTTTGTTAAACTTCCGTTAGTTCTATTCTTTCCTTTTTATTTTTCAGGACTTATAGAATAGTATGCATCTTTGTTCTTTAAATATGCTTTAGTTAATCTCATAACTAGATAATTTAACAAGAGATTTATAAGAGAGGGCCCTTTTATATTTTGAAACTTAATGAAAAAGACATCTCAACTTCATAATGGTGTTATTATACGATGAAAGAAATATGAACATACATGTTTTTTTTAATTAACTTTGACCAGTTTTATTTTCAAACTTTGACAAGTTTTGAATAACACTTTACATGTATTTGAATTACATCTATAGCTTTCTCGTAACTTTTTTCTTATAACAGATTTTTACAAAAGAAGAACAATACAAAATGTGTTTTTCTTATAACACATTTTAATACATAGGCTTTACCCTAACTGTTTTGAGGGTACATTGGATCCCTTTAGCTTCAAAATATTAGGAAGGGTTTGATAAGTGACTTTATTATTCTCATGGGAAAGAACACTATGATGATTGTTTGATGTGAAAAAATACTATGATGAGTGTCATGTCTTCATAGTTTTTATCTTGCACTTGCTTCTTCTAAGCTTAGGTTTCCACTATTCATTTTGCCTTATTCGTACACGTAATTGAGTATATTATGTAGTCCCCCAAGTTTTTGAGTGTTGCAGTATGAAACCTCGAGCACTTGTTAGTCTCTTTCGCCTGGTCCTTTTTTTGAAAAGGAAAAAACATACGGGACTCGAGGGTATGATTATAGATAGAAACTGCTTAACCCGTTTGTATTTCTATCAGAATAATTATAACCCTGGGCCAGGAATTTTAGTGTATTCCATTTGCCGTACAGGTCATGACTCATCACTTAGTACAAGTTAGCATCTTGCCTAGCATCTAAAATCATTAGTAAAAACTTAATAATTCAAACATAAATTTTAACATGGTGATACCTGACCGTGGGTATTTTCTTAGAAGTAATATCTCTTCAAATGAACAGCATTCCAGTGTGAAGGTAAAATTTTCCCATCCATTGTCTCCAATTCATATGCTCATTTTCTTGTAATATTTTGAACCATCCATGGTCCTTCCCAAGTTGGACTTAGTTTTTTCGAATTGGCAGTCTTTGTAGAGTGAAAAACCTTTTTAAGCATGAAGTCCCCAATTTTAAAAAATCTAAGGCGTGCTCTTCGGTTGTAATATCGTTCTATAAATTGTTTTTGTGCTTCCATTCGTATTAGTGCAACTTCTCGTCTTCCCTCGAGTAAATCAAGATTGAACTGCATCTCTTCACTATTAGATTCTTCAGTTGCTTGTACAAACCGCATGCTTGGTTCTCCTATCTTGACTGGAATCAAAGCCTCAGCGCCATACACCAATGAAAATGGTGTTTCTCACGTGCTCATTTTTTTAGTTGTATGATAAGCCCATAAAACCCCAGGTAATACCTCAGGCTAGTTACTTTTTGATTCCTGTAACCGCTTCTTAAATTATTGATAATGACCTTATTTATGGATTCAACTTGCCCATTACCTACTGGATGGTATGGTGTAGGAGTTATCCTTTTGATTTGCAAACATTGAAAAAATGATGTGATTTGGGCTCCTATGAATTGTGGACCATTATCACACGCGATCTCTTTTGGTACTCCAAATCGGCATATTATGTTCCTCCAAATGAAATATTTAACTTCTTTTGCTCGTACATGTTTAAATTCTCCTGCCTCCACCCATTTAGTAAAATAAACAGGAAGTACGAGCAGAAACTTTACCTGTCCTTTAGCTTGTAGTAATGAATCTACAATATCCATTCCTCCTTCCATGAATGGTCGTGCTGCTATTACTGGATGCAATAGCTCTGCTGGCCTATACATGTTGTTACCGTACATTTGGTATTTGTTACATTTGGCCACGAAACGTTCTGCTTCCTCTTCCATTTTAGGCCAATAATAAACTGACCTAATTAAGGTTCTTACCAGTGACCTTCCTCCTGCGTGATTTCTGCAATGTCCCTTGTGTATATCTCTCATTACGTACTCTGTTGGAGAAGGCCCGAGGCATCTTGCTAATGGGCCACCGAACATTTTACGGTAAAGATTCCCTTGTTTTAAATAGTGCCGAGCAGCCTTTTTTTGAAGTGTGTGTGCTTTTATTGTATCCTCAGGGACGATACCATACTGCAAAAAGCAACAATTTTTTTTCTCCAATCCTAGTTTAAGTTATTAAAATTTATCTCATTCTTATCAGGTTCGAGAAGGGAATGAAATAAATGTATAACTGAAGCATTTGCATCATTTTCCACGTCAACTGCAGACACGAGATTGGCTAAAGCATATGCCTCAACATTTTCATCTCTTGGTATTTGCACAACCTTCTAGGTTTGAAATTGCTTTATCAATTTTCATACTTTTTCTAAGTACTGCTGCATCCTTGCCTCCTTGGTTGTGTAAGTCCCCAACATTTGATTAACCAGGAGTTGCGAATCACTTTTAATTATAATTTAGGTTATGCCGAGTTCCCGTGCCAATTCCAAATCTGCAATCACAGCTTCATAATCTACTTCATTGTTAGTTATAGAATGACATTTTATAGCTTGTCTAATGGTTTTGCCCGTAGGTGGTACAAGAACAACTCCTAAACATGCGCCTTTTGTATTGGATGAACCGTCAATAAATAAAATCCAAGTCCCCAAGTTTACACCATTGTAAACTTGTAACTCTTTTTCCGCTTCTAATTGCATCCCTTGGCTAAAATCAGCCACGAAATTAGCTAATACTTGATATTTTATAGCAGTTCTAGGTTGATAAGTGATTTCGTATCCACTAAACTCAATAGCCAATTTTGCTAGCCTCCCTGATAATTCTTGCTTATGCAAAATGTTACAAACGGGTAAGCAGTTACTACAGCAATGTGATGACATTGAAAATAAGGTCTTAATTTTCTAGATGCCATGATTAAAGAAAGTGCTAGTTTTTCTAATTGTGGATACCGTGTCTCTGTATCTAACAAAGATTTACTAACATAGTAGATAGGGAATTATTTACCTTGGTCCTCCCGGACTAAAACATCATTTACCGCAACTTCTGAAAAGGCAAGATAAATAAGCAACATTTCCCCTACCTTTGGTTTTGCAAGTAATGGCGGATTTGATAAATATGTGTTTCTAATTCCTAAGTGCTTGTTGACACTCTTCATTCCACTCAATATGATCTTGCTTATTAAGAGCTGAGAAAAATTTGAAACACTTCTTTGATGACATGGAAATGAACCTTCCCACGGCTGCGATTCTTCGTGTTAGTCTTTGGACTTCTTTTTTACTTGTCAGCACGTCTGGAATTTCCTCTATTGCTTTAATCTACACGGGATGTACTTCAATTCCTCGGTTAGAAACAATAAAACCCAAAAACTTACCTGATGCAACTCCGAACGCGCATTTTTGGGGTTCAACTTCATGTTAAATTTTCAAAGAATTTGCAATGTATCAAATAAATGAGATTATATGATCCTTAGAATGCTGAAGTTTTATGAGCATATCATCTATATACACCTCCATGGCTTTTCCCACATGTTTTTTGGAATATTTTGGTGACAAGCCTTTGATAGGTTGCTCCAGCGTCCTACTATGAAAGAAGCTTTCTCCTCATCGGCAGGATCCATTTTGATTTAATTATAACCTGAATATTCATCTAAAAAATTAATAGCTCCTGCCCTGAAGTAGGCATCAATTAGTTGATCTATGTGCGGTAGAGGAAAAAAATCTTTTGGACAAGCTTTATTAAGATCTGTATAATCTACACAAACTCGCCACTTACCATTTGTTTTAGGCACCACAACGGTATTAGCTAACTAGTTAGGATATTTTACCTCGCGGATAGACCTAATTTTAATAATTTCTGAACCTCATCTTGAATCATCTGATTTTTGAAAGCTCCTTATTTTCTCTTCTTTTGTTTGATTGGTGTGAATGATGGGTCTTCATTTAACTTGTGAGTCATTACTTCTGGTGGTATACCTTTCATATCAGCATGGGACCAAGAAAAATAGTCCACGTTAGCTTTTAAAAATTTAATTATCATACCTCTCATATCCGCGCTCAGATTTTCTCCAACATAAACTTTCCGCTCTGGCCATTGTTCAAACAATATTACAGCTTCCAGTTCTTCAATTGTTGTTTTAATGTTTTTATTCTCCCCTGGCTCTTGAATTGTGTCAAGTCTCGAGTCTATATCTGTCCATTCCTTTTCAGTTGAGGTTTGAACTGTGATATCCTTAACTGCTCTCTGTGATTGCTATTCTCTTCATTTATTATGCTCATATTTGTCATAGAATTAATACTCCTAGATGCAAGTTGATCTCCACATATTTGGCAAATTCCCCAAGGTGATGGGAATTTAATAACTTGGTGTAAAGTTGATGGACATCATCCAATTCATGGATCCACGGTCTCCTCAGGATCATAATATAAACCATTACCATATTACCACTTGAAATTTAGTTTCTTTAGTAACACCTTCTGCAAAAGTTATTAGTATTACCTCTCCTGCTGTTACTATGCTGGAATTATCGAATCCAAACAAGGTATGCGCCTTTGGAATCATTTTTCCTTCAGCTTGCATAGGATAATATTTACAGAACCTCCTGGATCAATCAAAACTTGTTTCACATTATTATTATATACAAGTATAAATATTACCAGTACGTCATTATGTGAAGATAATACACCAGCCACGAGCTCGGAGGTATGGATCCATGGTCTCCCCAGGATCATAATATAAACCATTACCATACTACCACTTGAAATTTAGTTTCCTTAGTAACACCTTCTGCAAAAGTTATTAGTATTACCTCTCCTGTTGTTACTATGCTGGAATTATCGAATCCAGACAAGGTATGCGCCTTTGGAATCATTTTATCTTCATCTTGCATTTCACGTAATACCCTCAATAGGACAATATTTACAGAACTTCCTGGATCAATCAAAACTCGTTTCACATAAATATTATATACAAGTAGAGATATTACCAGTACGTCATTATGTGAAGATAATACACCAGCCACGAGCTCGGAGGTGCTGACGTTAAAATTTTAACCACCGAACCTCGCCTTTTAACTTTTGTCACATCTCGTGACTCATGCTTATTTCGTTCGTTCCTAAATCTTGATGAGGAACCAGACTCATTATTTTTAGATTTGTGATCGTACCTTTGATTATCTGATCTTGACCATAGTCTTTTCCTTCAAGTCCCATGTAAGGCTCGTATTTATTTTTACCGGATCTTATTTCATTTTCTGCATGTCTTGAACTTACTTTTTCCTCTTTTTGGAACCGTGAAACATTATTTTCTTCAATTCGCAACTTCCTGTTGTACCTAGTGTAAACATCATTCCATGTTGTAGCAGGGAACTCTTGAAGGCTTTACTTGAGTCTCCTCGTGGCATCCGAGCTTCTTTTGTTCAAATTACTTGTGAAGGCTATAGCTGCCCAGTTGTCAGGTACAATTGTCAGGTAAAGTTATTCTTTCACGCTGAAATCTATCCACGAAATCATGAAGTAGTTCTAAATCTCCTTGCATTATTTTGTAGATATCCTTCATTCTTTTCTCTACCTTTTGAGCTCCAGAATGTGCTTTGATGAAAGAATTTGCAAGCTCAGCAAAAGAGTTTATAGAATTTTCAGATAAGAGAGAATACCAAGTTACCGTCCCATTGGTGAGTGTTTCCCTAATTGTTTTTATTAATACTTGTTCGATCTCGTGTTTGGTCAAATCATTGCCCTTCACACCGAGTTGTGAATTTCGTCACGTGGTCCCCTGGGTCTGTTATTCCATCATACTTTGGGACATCAGACATCTTAAACTTCTTTGGAATTGGCAGGGAAGCAACACTTGGCTTCCAAGGTTGTTGTGAATAATTATCCGTATCCATTCCTTTGATTACAGGTGGAACTACGGGTATTTTCTCTATACGGTCATTTTATTCCTTGAGTTGTTTCTGCAAGGTTAGTATTAAATTTTGCAAATGTGAATTAGTTGAATTACCTGGTTCTCCTTCCTGTGATTTACTAGAGGTTCCTCCATTTCCTAAATTAACAAGTCTAGAGCGAGGATTCTCCAATGTGTTGTTATTGGGTATGGGTGTAGGTGGTGCAACAGCTAACTGACTGACTAGAGCCTGAACAGCTATGTTGACATGTGCATCATTTGCTTTTTGTAAAGCCTCGTCTACCCGTTCAAAATTCTCAGATTGCTCTTGTCCACCGACATGAGATTCATGAGTGCCTTCACGACATTGTAGTGGTGAACCATGTGGAGAAGGAACGAAGTGAACATTTTGCAAATCTCATCTTGCTGATTTTTATTTACCCGATTTCCTTGAGTTTTATCATTGTTGTTTGTGAAATAGATTATCAGATTTCCGATAATTGAACCAATTTGTTTAACTAAAAAATAGGTTTTTAGTCAAAGCTTGAATTTTAGAAGAACACAGGTTACTGATAATTAAAAGAGTATGCCAGAAAGAATTTTAAGAACAAGATGATCAGAAAGCAAAAAAATCAAAATGTATTCCAATGACATCTCGTGTCCTACAAGTGTTTAACATCCTACTTTTTATTGTTATTTCGGAGGTATGTGCCTCACCCTTGTCATAATAAGGCTATTATGAGCAATTAATGAAATTAATTGAAACGTTACACAATCATTACATTAAACAAATTATTCTCTAATATTTTTAGTATTTACTAAGCATTAAATACTATATCTGGTCTCTCATAGGCTACCCGGTTCATTCCTTCGATCTTTGTGCTTTAAATGTGTTGAGTAGGTACGGGCTCTGCATCTCCTGGGTATTGCTCCTGTCTCTTAGCTTACTTTAATTTTTGACAGTTTGACTGATCCACGTGCCATGACACGTCATCTCCAATATGTAAACTCGATTTTTCCCAAAACAGATATGGATGTGAAATCATCAGATTTATGGACAAAAGTTAAATAACATGTGTTTTAGTGAAGCCAATAAAATAATTCTTTCATATATTTCTCTCTTTTTATATTGTGTTCTCCCTCTTTGAAAATGGCAGCCCCTTATTTTCTAACTCTCCTTATTTATAAGGGACATTTTTCCAAAAAATCATAAAAATTACAACATAAAGAATATCCAAAAGGCATAGTCTTTCTGTCTCTTTCTTAGTCTAACAATCGTCACTACATTATTTTGGTTGATCGCTCTTGGCCGTTGTCCTTTGTCATAACAAACTATCAGTTGTTTTGTTATGGTGAACTAGTTCCATATCTCGCTTATCTGCTCTCGTGGATGTCAAATTTGGAACCATAGTGTATAGGGCTAAATTTTTCCCATCACGTCCCCACGCCACGTGGGTAGGCCCCTCATAATAAGGGCGGCCCAAGCAAGGGTACGGCCCAAACCAGGAATGACGTCATTTAGCATCTGACTCCCTTTGTTGAGTGAAAACCACAAACTTTTGTACTTTTCTTTTCGTGTATTTCGAGAAAAGTTTTCCTAATATATAAAGGATACATTCCCCTTATAATAAGGCAGATCAATAATTCTGAATATACGAACTCTTCTTTTTCTCTCTCTACTATTATCGAGCAATCACCTTTATATCCCTTTATCTCCTTCTGATAGCAAGAGTTCCCCATTATCTTCAATGCTTTAATGATCTTCTAAGATCCTAGTAAAATAACCTCTTCTATGACTCATTATACTTGATTACCATTTACCCTCATATATTTTTGATTGTTTTTTAGCTTATAAAGTGTGTATATCTTTTGAGCAAAATAATTTGGCGCCGTCTGTGGGGATTTCGAGAATCAAAGCTATAGTTTGTGCCTAGAAACTACTAACAACCATCCCCTGCATCACACAAACAAGTATGGCTAACAACTGTGCGATAACGAAAGCGATAGATGGGGTTGGGGCCAACCTCATGGATTCGCTCAACGAAACAGGTGAAAACAATCTCTTGAACGCAACCCCCAACACCATTATGAGTGGAGAAACCCTACCTCATCCACCCGGAGACCCGACGGAACCACGAGAGAGGGAAACTTCTACATCTACATCTAAGGAAGCACCCCTGGAAGTCAAAGAGCTACTGAAAGAATGGCTCACAAACACTCTAAATTACTTGGTTGAAAAACCACCACAAAGTGGCGTAAGATGCACGTCATTGATGGATCTCACCGTGACAGAAGATGAACTCGAGGTCGCGCAAGAAAATAATATGCTCACCGCCACTCAGACCAACAACGACGTGCTCACAACCATCCTCAGAAAGATGGAAGAAATGGAGCATGAAAACAAGTCGCTCCGCGACAAAATGAAGGAATATCAAGAAAGAGGGAGGTTCGTGGAACAACATTACACAAAGGAGGTCGCAGCATACTCTATCCCAAATACCTTCAAAATGCCTCCCTATCTGAGAGTATACGACGTGACTACCGATCCCAAGGACCATCTGATCCAATACGTCACAGCTATGAAAGGAAATGATTTAGTGAAGGAACAGGTACCGTAAGTACTTCTAAACAAGTTCGGCGTGATGCTGACTGGTGGGGCATTAATATGGTACTCCCTGCTACCTGCTAAGGGTATCTCCACGTTCGAGGAAATGGTGGACAAATTTGTCACAGCACATAAGGGAGCAAAGAAAGCGGAGGCAAGGGTAAATGACATCTTCTCCATTCGGCAAACCGTGGGAGAAGGGCTCAGGAATTTCCTAGATAGATTCAACAGAGTTAGAATGATCATGCCAAACATATCAGAGGGCATGGCGGTTGCCTCTTTCCAGAACGGGCTAAATAGGGACAGCTCGAGGGCAACCAAGAAGCTGCTAAGTCACCTCATGAAGTACCCCCTACCACATGGGAAGAAATCCACAATGAATACTGTGCCGAGGTACGTGCGGATGAGGACGACCTTAACGGTCCGACCGGAAGACTAACTACAATACTTCCAGAGATGAGTATGGACGGACGCAACGAGGGGAGACGAGAGCAAATCTCGCATCCCAATAGGGAAAGGCATCAACCATATACCAGATCATCCCATCTGCCACCGCCAAGGCAAGGGGACGCACAACAGCAACACATCACCCTCTACAAAATGCACGAGGTATGCCTCATTTACTATCTGCACATAACTTTTGTGTTTCTCCTATAGAGGTAGTGTACGCACTAGAAAAGCTGGGAAACAAGGTACAATGGCCAGCAAAGGTGAAGTCATACCCTGAAACCTGGAAATCAAACGCCCTATGCGAGTTCCACCAGGAGCAAGGACATAAGACCGAGGACTACATAGGCCTATGGCAGAAAGTGGTCGGAATGCTAAACCAAGGGTTCCTAAGGGAACTACTCAACGATAAAGGGAAAATCAACTTTGCACGAGGGCGGGATCAATCCAATGGGCCACCAAGGCCGCCCCCGCCAACGCGCACGATCAACATGATCATCGGGGACGACAATGACTCGACAATCAATCACGTCAAATGTGCCATCACTCACAAGCTGAAGCGAACTATCGCCCACAAACGGTATGACGACTTCAAAGATAGTATCACCTTTGATAAGTCTGATACCGACGGTTTGTCTTTTACTCATTACAATACTTTAGAAATTACTTTACGCATTGCGGATACAGACGTTAGGAGAATTATGATTGACGACGGTAGAGGTGCTTGTATTATCCACCCAAGGGTCCTTGCACTTATGAGACTGGAGGATAAGATAATACCATGTTGTATAACGCTAACCGGCTGTAACAATGCAGTAGAAAGAACCTCCGGAGAAATAACAATGCATGTATTGGCAGGAGGAGTCACGTTGGAAACCGCCTTCCATGTGATGAACCAGGAAATAGCGTACAACGCCATCAATTAACGGCCATGGATACATGCCATGAGAGCAGTCCCCTCTAGCTTCTATCAGGTGATCAAATTCCCTACCCCATGGGGGGTAATCAGCATACGAGTTGAGCCCCACATTGCCCAAGAATGCTACAAAATAGCTCAAGACCATACCCATATCAAACAACTCCAAGGGGCAAGAGCATAAGCATAACAATCAACTCTGTCGAGGACTAAGGTTCTAAAAAGAGAGGACGCCATCAAAAATCTGGATATCATAGAAGCCAGCAAAGCTACGGTCGAGGACCTCGATCCCATACAGCTAGCCGGCAACGACCTCACAAAGAAGGCCTACATCGGGCACGGCCTTTCGAATCCAAGTAAGTATCTTGAATTTTTATCTAACCATATAGACTTGTTCGCTTTTTCCCATTCAAATATGCGAGGGATACCGCGGGACATCGCTACCCACAAATTGAACATTGATCCACTATGCACGCCCTAGAGGAAAATAAGGAGAAAATTCAATGCTTCCATCAAAGAAGTCGTGAGTGAAGAAGTAGATAACCTGCTAGCAAATGGTTCCATCTGAGAATCCAAATACACCAAGTGGGTTACAAACGTTGTCATGGTCAAGAAGAAAAATGGGAAGTGGAGAATGTGCGTGGATTTCATGGACTTGAACAAAGCATGCCCGAAAGATTAATTCCCACTCACCTACATCGATCAGCTGATAGATGCGACGCCTGGATACGAACTCTTGAGCTTCCTAGATGTATATTCCGCCTACAATCAAATTATGATGCCCGAAGAAAATCCGGAGAAGACGACTTTCATTACTCAGTACAAAGCAATGCCCTTCGGACTCAAAAATGGAGGAGCAACGTACCAAAGATTGGTGACCGAGATGTTCAAGGAACAACTTGGCAAAACAATGGAAGTCTACATCGATGACATGATGGTAAAGTCGTCCAGAAAGGAGGATCACCTTGACCATTTGAAAAAGGCCTTTGAAATATTGAGAAAGTAGGGGATGAAACTGAATCCCGAAAAGTGCGCCTTCGACGTGGCCTCGGAAAAATTCTTGGGATTCCTCGTATCTCAGAGGGGTATTGAAGTCAATCCGGATCAGATCAAAGCAATAGACGCAATCCCGGAAGTGCTAAGCAGCAAAAAAGCATGTGCAAAAGCTGACGGGTCGGGTAGCCACCCTATCCAGGTTTATCTCGCGGTCCTCCGACAGGTGCCATTAGTTCTTCAGTGTGTTGAAGAAAGATCAGGGGCTTAAGAATGCATCGAAGCCCTACAAAATCTGAAGGCGTACCTATCTTCACCACCCGTACTATCTAAACAAAGCCCAGGAGAAACACTTTTAGTGTATCTAGCCGTGTTTGAAGTTGCCGTCAGCGCTTTCCTAGTACGCGAGAACGAAGGTACGCTATCTCCCATCTATTATATTAGCAAAACACTAGTGGATGCTGAAACTCAGTACCCATATCTTGAAAAGCTAGCATTAGAATTAATCGTAGCTTCATGAAATCTACGGCCTTATTTTCAATGCCATCCAATAAGAGTAGTAACGAACTTCCCACTGAAGAGTGTCATACATAAGCCCGAGCTATCAGTCTGACTCGCGAAATGGGCCAATGAGCTCAGCGAGCACGATATTTCTTACCATCCTAGAAACACCATCAAGTCTCAAGTCCTAGATGAATTCATAGCCTACTTCAGCGCGGGAATCCTGCTGAAGGCAGAGCTCGAGGCCCAACACGGTTCCCCCACTAACGACATATGGGTCCTCCACACTGTGGCGCCGCCAATGCTTCGGGATCAGGACTGAGACTCGTCCTCAAGGTCCCCGCGGGTGAATTTGCCAGTCCATACGATGCCCCAAAATGACTAACAACGAGGCCGAGTATGAGGCCGTTATTGCAGGTATGAAATTAGCCATCAAATACGGAGCCCGACGATTCGCAACTCGTGCTGAACCAGATCGCTGGGACTTACCAGATCAAATAACAGAGGCTACAAAATTACCGTACAAAAATACGCAAGCTAATGGCCGAGTTCAACAAGTGCCGATTCGAACAAGCTCCGAGAGCAAGGAACATCGAAGCGCGCGGCCTGGAAAAACTGGCCGCGGCCACCAAAAACATCAACAAGGAAAGCGTGGTCACCTTCCTCCATTCAGCCATCGATCACACCGAGGTATTTTCATTAAATCAAACCTGGGACTAGCGCAACTAGTTCATGTCCTATCCACATGACGGAACGCTACCGAGCGACAAAACAGAGACAAAGAAACTGCGCATGCGAGCCGTACGGTACTGCCTGATCAACCACGACCTCTACGAGAGAATATTTGGCGGACCCTTGGCCAAGTTCCTAGGTCTGCACCAAACAAGGCCAGTACTCGAAAAGGTACATGAGGGTCACTGCAGCTCCCACACAGGCAACGACGCCCTCGTACGATGCATCATCTGCGCTGGCTACTACTAGCACACCTAGAAGAAAGAAGCAGCAGAATACGTCCACTGATGCGAACAATTCCAAAAGCATGCCCCAGTGATCCACAGCCAGGGGAACCCCTACACTCAGTCACCTCTCCATGGCTCTTCATCAAATGGGGAATAGACATAGTTGGCCCCCTACCCGCAGGACCGGGAAAGGTACGATTTTTGCTTGTTTTGACTGACTATTTTTCCAAGTGGGTGGGAGCAGGTGCGTACGCACATATACGCAAACAATAGGTCATCTCCTTCATATGGAAGAAGATTATATGCCGCTTTGGCATCCCTAAAGATATTAGCTGCGACGATGACAGTTCGTTGGTAAAAAAATGACTGAATTCTTCGAGAAATGGCGCATCAAAAGAATCCTTTCTACGCCATACCACCTCGCCGCCAACGGTCAAAAAACTCCTCCAACAAAACTATACTAAACATACTGAAGAAAAATCTTGAAGACGCCAAATGGCTGTGTCCTGAACTGTTGCCCGAAGTGTTGTGGGCGCACAAGACTACACCCAAGTCCAGCACAGGGGAAACC
Organism: Nicotiana benthamiana; assembly: GCA_034376525.1. Taxonomy (NCBI): domain Eukaryota; kingdom Viridiplantae; phylum Streptophyta; class Magnoliopsida; order Solanales; family Solanaceae; genus Nicotiana; species Nicotiana benthamiana. Next base: position 47,919,543 of record CM067328.1, read on the forward strand.
CCATACTCGTTGGTCTACGAAACTGACACGGTTAGCTGCCAAAATAGGCGAACCAAGTTTGATGTATTCACACACCAGCGGAACGGAAAACGATGCAAATAGGCTCCAAGACCATGATGAAGCCGAGGAAAGAAGAGAAATGGCCCACATAAGAATGGTGGCACAATAGCAGCAAGTCGAAAGGTACTACAACAAAAGGGCAAAAATAAGGCCGCTCAAAGTAGGGGACTACGTCCTCAAAGCTAAGATATTGGCCTCCAAAGACCCAAGTGTAGGAAAATTGAGCACAAACTGGGACGGACCCTACAAAATCACAGCAGTAGCAAACAAAGGGGCATTTCTGCTGGAAACAATGGAAGGAAAAACACTCTAGAACAACTTGAATGTCACCTACCTCAAATATTTTCATTTCTAAAAAGGCGTTTTTGTCCTAATTGGGTTTTCTTTGGGAGGTTTTTAATGAGGCAACGAAGGGGACACCTGGAGATGTTTGTGGAACAAGTGCATCACGCCCGCTTCTCCACACGATCTCCAGCCGGACCTGATAGAGGGACTAGACCAGCAACATCTCCAATATGTAAAAGGCCACAACCATCATTAATGAAAAGGCTACGGCCATCTCCAAAGTGTAAAAGGCTACGGCCATCACCAATATGTAAAAAGCTATGGCCATCTCCAATGAATGAAAAGGCTACAGTTATTTCCAATGTGTAAAAAGACAATCGATTACATTATGGCTAAGGCCATCCTCACCAATGGTCGGCCCAAGATTCGACTATGGTGGATAAATGACTCGACGACAGTCGAAGTCGCCTACATGGCTAAGGCCATCAGTTCAATCATGGCCAAGGCCACCAATTACATAATGGCTAAGGCCATCCTCACCAACGGTCGGCCCAAGATTCCACTACAGTGAATAAAAGGCTCTACAACAGTCGAAGTCGCCTACATGTCTAAGGCCATCAGTTCAATCATGGCCAAGGCCATCGATTACATTATGGCTAAGGCCATCCTCACCAACGGTCTGCCCAAGATTCGACTAAGGTGAATAAATTACTCGACGACAGTCCAAGTCGCCTACATGGCTAAGGCCATCAATTCAATCATGGCCAAGGCCATCGATTACATTATGGCTAAGGCCATCATGACCAACAGTTGGCAAAAGATTCGACTACGGTGAATAAAAGACTCGACGACAGTCAAAGTCTCCTACATGGCTAAGGCCATCAGTTCAATCATGGACAAGGCCATCGATTACATTATGGATAAGGCTATCCTCACCAATGGTCGGCCCAAGATTCGACTACGGTGAATAAACGACTCGGCGACAATTGAAATTGCCTACATGGCTAAGGACATCAGTTCAATCATGGCCAAGGCCATCGATTACATTATGGCTAAGGCCATCATCACCAACGGTCGGCCCAATATTCGACTACGATGAATAAATGACTCAACAACAGTCGAAGTCGCCTACATGGCTATGGCCATCAATTCAATCATTGGCAAGGCCATCGATTTCATTATGGATAAGGCCATCGTCACCAACTGTTGGCCCAAGATTCGACTATGGTGAATAAACAACTCGACAATAGTCGAAGTCGCCTACATGGCTAAGGCCATCAGTTCAATCACGGCCAAGGCCATCGATTACATTATGGCCAAGGCCATCCTCACCAACGGTCAGCCCAAGATTCGACTACTGTGAATAAATGACTCGACAACAGTCAAAGTCTCATACGTGGCTAAGGCCATCGGTTCAGTCATGGGCAAGGCCATCAATTACGTTATGGCTAAGGGTATCCTCACCAACGGTCGACCTAAGACTCGACCGAGGCGGACAAGCGACCCAAAATTAGTCAAGATCGCCTATATGGTATGGAACGTCGATCCTATTATGGCCAAAACCATCAATCTAAAATTCGATCGAAGTGGCCAACACTGACGGTTAACAAACGACGCAACAAAAGCTCTAAAGAACGAAAGAAAAAACGGCAAGGGGAAGCAAGAAAATTATATTTCATTCATCCAAAACATATATACACAACAATTTCTACAAAAATTACATCAGCAGAAGGTTCATATACAAGCCCTAAAGGCCTTCACCGACCCTGCCATCATGACCCGCCTAGTCGCTATCAGGACCGCTGCCGCCCCCATGCTGGTAAGCCCTGGAAATCCATGAGCTGGATTCTAGGCGGTTGACATCCTCAGAATTATAGCCCTCCCTACCAAGCGAGTCGGAGCTATAATCGACCGTTTCACGGGCAATGCGAGTTAAGTTCCGCTGCCTCTCTACCTCCGCTTCGGAGACTCGGCTCGCCACTAAAACCTCCTCAAAGACGACCAATCTTGCATCGGGATACACCCACATCTCGTGTGCCTCACAGTTCACGGCATCTTGTGGGGGCGATCGCTTAATGGCCTCTACTTTTGTCGTCCTGGCATCCAGCTCGGCTCTAAGGGCAGTAATCTAAGCCCGTAATTCCGCAGCCTCGGCCGCTATCCCACGGCTAATCTCCAAGTCCTCCTCTCCCTTGACCGGAGGAGTGTTTCCAGCTCGCCATTTCGAGCCAAGGCAGCAATCAACTGCCCATCCAACTCCTTCAGCTCTGCCGCCTTTTTCTTCAAAAGAGACTCTGATTCTTTAAGGCCCTTGCGCAACGTTCGTAACTGGGGGTCCTGCTCAAACATGTCCGCCAACGCCCGATGCTCTGCACGGACCTCTCTGTACTTCTTTGCCATCTCGGAGAAGGTGGTTGTTCTCTTTTGCTCATGCCGCCTCCTCTATACCTCCAAAACGAGGGTCAATAAAAGAAGAAAATAATGCATCAATTCAAACCGCATTCTTTTTAAATGACAAAATAAAGGAAGGGCGCCGAAAGCTACCTGTAAAGCTGAACCAGCTACCCTCCTTGACAAGCCCTCGTTGCTGACACCCCTCAGAGACTCGCATTCCACAGCTGCGCATAACAGGGTCATGTCCGCCGCAACCTGCTGACTATCCTCCAACAAGTTATATCCCCCAGGGATCACAATCCGTCGAGTAAATCGGCTCGCCCGAATCCCCATACGGGCCGAGCTACCCAGGGCCTCCTCGAGAACGGCTTCAGAGCCCGTCCTCTTAGCCTCCACGGCCGCCACGTTAGTAGCGAAGGATGACTCGCCTCCTGATGCACGACCCAAACGCGCGGCAGCTACCCCCTGAGCACGAGTATCCTTGGCCATAAAGGTCGACCTTGACACTTGGCGAGGCTCACTGGGCCTCCTCACATCTTCGACAACAATACCTTTACCAGTGATCAGACGCCGCCTCTTTTTCTCAAGCGCCTCCTCTCCTTCAGAAGCTTCCTCCGCAGGAGCGACTTCTGGTGCCAGCACGGGGGCATTTTTTGTTGCCGCCGCCGTCAAAACCTCTGGTACCTCCCCAGAAGCAGCCTCAGGCGCAGCCTCAGGCGCAGCCTCCGATATGGCCGCCGATGTAGTCCCTTGGTGGGAAATCAAAGGGGGGCTTCCCCTGGGCGAGCTGCCCACAAATATATCTTCGGAGTCAGACTCCACTCAGGCCGGGCTGACTTCAGTCCTTTTCTTCGTAGTCCCTAAGGAAACACCCCGACCTGACAAACGACAACCACGTCAGGTAAGAAAGTTTCTGAGCTAAGACAGAATGCGAATAAATGTATATATGAGGAAGTTTGTTACCAGTTGGGCCGTAAAATCTATGAAATTCAGGCCAGGTGCGGCATTTCTCTGCATGTGGTATCAACCTCGCCACCCACGACCTAATGTCGCCGACATGGCGGGGTAAACGAGCCGCCACAACAAACAAAAGAGAAGAAGAAGGAAAGTAAGTTCGGAGTTAAGTCATTCAATACAGAACGTCGCAAAACTACATGCGGAGGTACTTACATCCTGCATTCCACGCCTCCGGAAACCCTTCAGGATCGGATGCTAAATGGCTCGTCCTAACGAAGAAGACTTTATGCCAGAACTCGCGGTTAGCTTTGTCGTCAGCCCTCACGACAATTCTCTTCTTGCCACAACTCCTCAGTTGGAGCATGGTACCCCTAATATAACTAGGATGAACATCTGTAACAGATGGTTAACAGAAAAAACGGCCCCGGCCTCACCTGCAAGCATGGTCAGGATCCGGCACAACTTCAAGGCGTAAGGTGTAAGCTGGGCCGGACATACATTAAAAAATCGGCACAACTCTTCCGCCAAAGAGTTATGCAGGAAGTTGTACCCAACCTTAAGTGTGTATTCATAAAAAGAACAAAATCAGCCGGTTTATGTACATTGGCATGGTCCGTCTCGGCCGGAACCATCTCAATATGATCAGGAATGTTGAACTTGGTCCTGAGAGTGTCCAAGTGGGACTGAATTAAATCGCTCTCCTCCCAAGGTTGAGAGGGGCATGCCTGTTGAAATCTTGTCTTGCATTCAAATCCTTCGGCAAAATGTTATCTACCGTTAACAGAACTAGATTTTTTTCCGCTCCCTCGCCTTCACCATCAGAAGAGGTTGGAACCCTAGAAGTGGCATTGCCCTTAGCCTTTTTACTTTCTCGGCGTTTTGCCATAATATGCATTGAAGAATGAAATATTGGTGGTGAATAAAATAATTCTCAGGGAAGGTATCTTTCTGAAAGAGATACAGTTGTTAAAGGGAAGAAGGATGAAAAAAGAAGCAAATGAAAACTTTCTGAAGGATCGAAAGGCGAAACCCTTTGAACCACTCTCCTATTTATAGGAGAACAGCGCACAGGAATCGAAGAGGCTCAATTCTGAAACCGGCACCGGAAGCCAAAATGTCGCATCACGATTTGAACAAGTCTTGGGAACAGGCGTAATGATGACGCATGTGACTGTTGACGTCACCTTAAAAAAGGTAAGTCACACGTCAACGGCCCAACCAATGTCATCACAACCATATTCAGCAAAGAAGGTGCCTACAGGCACGACTAAATTTCCGTAAAAAATGAATCGTGTATGTCCGTCCATTCAAGACGATCATCGAGTACGTTTCCAAGGAACGGAGGGACTAACTGCATAAGGCTAAATTTGACCCATCACGTCCCCACGCCAGGTGGGAACTGCCCATTCATAATAAGGGTGACCCAAGCAAGGGTACAGCCCAAACGAGGAACTACGTCGTTTAGCATCTGACTTCCTTTGTTGAGTGAAAACCACCAATTTTTGTACTTTTCTTTTCGTGTATTTCGAGAAAAGGTCTCGTAATATATAAATGAGACATTCACCTTGTAATAAGGCAGATTGATAATTCTGGATATGCCAACTCTTTTTTTCTCTCTCTACTATTATCGAGCAATCATCTTTATATCCCTTTATCTCATTCAGATAGCAAGAATTCCCCATTATCTTCTATGCTTTAATGATCGTCTAAGATCCTAGTAAAATAACTTCTTCTAGGACTCATTATACTTAATTACAATTTATCTTCATATCTTTATAATTATTTTTTAGCTTATAAAGTATATATATCTTTTGAGCAAAACACATCGAAAGAGCATATATATTACGTTGCCAATTTTCATATGAGCAGAACACAACAAAAATAATAGGTAAGTATATAAGGAGCAAGGCTCACATGAAAGAACCATCAACCTAGATTTAAGGGGTACAATATTACTAGTTTATTGAGCTTTTGCATTCCATGATATTTGACAGCAATCTATTTTATACAATATTCATAACTTTCAAAAATTTAAATTCATTAAACTATTCATACTTGAACTTTGATTTAATACCGTGCTTCGCACCAGCAAACTTACTAATATATAGATGAGATCAATTCATTTTTAATTATATCCGAGGCACTAAAGATCAATTCAACTTTAAAGTCACTCACCCATTAAATTTAATGTTTCTTACGCAAAGCGAATCTGTACTAATCAGACCAAGATATACTGGTTACCAAATAATTATACTAAATAAATATTAACAATGTAATACATATATGTCAAATTAATATCTTAAAATTTCATGCTTAAATAAAAAGTTGTAGGAGTAAAATATGAAATAAACACACGCCCCCAAGCCGCTAAGGTGTTATTGACTTACTTATCCTACACTCTGAGAGAGAAGAGGAAATTTGGTCAAACCATAATTTAATGGCCTAGTGGGTCTAGGGTGTTTGCACGCATGCGAAGCTGCTGTAGACTGTAGGAGCAGAGGAGAGATCTAGACAAAGGATACGACAGAAGATGATACAACAACAACTCAGTATAATCTTATTTAGTGGGGGTTTAAAGAGACTAGTATGTACGCAGACCTTATTCCAAATTTCATTTAATGGGGTCTGGAGAGGGTAATATATACGCAGACCTTATTCCTACTCTTGGGTAGAGAGGTTGTTTCCAAACAGACCCCCTGTATTCTTCCCTCCAAGAACTTTTCACCTTACTTTTGGGAAGATTCGAAATCACAAGCTCTCGATTAAAATTGGAGGTTGCTTACCGTTTGAGCAATCCTTGTTGTCCTATACAACAGAGGATGGTGTGCTAAAAAAAATATTGTCCGGGATTTGCATGTGAAAGTGAAAAGAGGAGTCAATCAACACAGCGTCTATTGCGGAAGAGGATCTTCGATCGCGCCGTCAGTGGGCGTGCTTCATTTCAGGCCTCTACTCTTTCTTCATTTTTCACTCGCATCTTCTATTTTTTTTTTTCTCCTAGAGATTCTATCCACGGTTTATTTTGCGACTTGGTCCCTTAGATTGTATCTTTATCGTCTTTATTAGAAATATGCAATTATTAATTATTAACTGAGTACTTACCTAGTCTATTTTTTAATCTAATTTTCTAAATCCAAAATAAAAGAAAATAAAGCAACAGAACAAAACTAGCTAAAAGTAAAGGGACGAAATAAAACCTAAATAACATAGAAAACTAGGCTCTTGACTAAAAAGCCGAATTAGTCAATCCATCAGATCAAATTAGCCGAAGCACCGAGGATCCATCTGACCGCAACACATAATCTATTAATTACAACAACAACAACCCAGTATAATCTTATTTAGTGGGATTTGGGAAGGATAGTATGTACGCAGACCTTACGTCTACCCTAGGGTAGAGAGGCTGTTTCCAAAATAGACCCCCTGCATCCTTCCCTCCAAGAACTTCCCCACCTTGCTCTTGGGAGACTCGAACTCACAACCTCTCTGTTGAAAATGGGGGTTGCTTACCATCAGAGCAACCCCTCTTGTCTTAATAATCTATTAATTACACAACTTAGTAATTTAAAGGCCTCTTTGCTTCTATTAGTTACTGAGTTCTTTAAGTAGTACTAATTCTTTTTAACAACAATTACTAGCTGCACAACATACCATTTAAGCACAATTCTTCTTATTATCGCTCTCGATCCTCTTAATTAGTTCTATTAATAGTTTAAGGTACAATAAGGTGGTAAGTCATTCCTCAGTAAATAATTTTTTTATGGCTATGCAGGCAATGATAGGTGGATCTAGTAATTAATTGCATTGAAAGTTTCCGACCCGCTAGTGTTATTCCCCCTTTTTTAGCATGGTATTATGAAGATAGACTTCATCCACTGGACGCTCTGCTTTTTCTTTGCGGATATCATAACAACAAGTGTCTACCTTATCAGTCAGGAGGTTTAAGTCATGTAGAATACATAAATAAAATATGCTTGTGTTGTGGTTTTGAGTTTCATGACTTGTATTTTGTCATGGTTGATGATCGTTAAGGAGAAGATTTAATTAAATATAATATATATATATATATAGCTTACTCTTTGAACTAAAAATGGAGTGTTAATAGGACTTTATGTTTAACTATCTATATTAAGGCTTATAGGATTTCAACTTCATTAAGTTAGTGTTTGACCATAGATCTCAAATTTATTTTGAAAAATTTTAATTTGGGTGAAGTTTGGTTTGAAGATGAAAATGTGTATGGACATACGTTTTCAAAACATATTTTTCAACTTTAGTTTGGAAAAACATGTATATAATTCCCAAGTTTTGACTTTTTGGCCTAAAATAGCTCAATAGCTGATAAGGCTGGAAGAATAACGGTTCCGAACCGGAACCGTGACCAGAACCGCGGTTCTGGCGGTTCCGCGGTTCTAAACGGTTCCGGTTCCGCGGTTCCGGTTCCGCGGTTCCGGGCCGGTTCCACCCTTTAGAACCGTGGAACCGGAACCGCCAGAACCGGAACCGGACCGGTTCAGGCGGTTCTAAACGGTTCCAAACGGTTCCGATATTAAAAAAAAAAAAAAAAAATTTAAATTCGGACCGTTGGCGGAACCGTTTAGAACCGCCGGAACCGGTCCGGTTCCGGTTCCGATTCTATCCGGTTCTATCCGGTTCCCAACGGCCATTTTTTTTTTAAAAAAAAAAATTTTTTTTTAAATTCTGAAAATCAGAACGTTGGTATTGCAGAAATAGCCGTTTGGCATTTTTAAAATTTAGCCATTTGACCCCTCAAATTTAATTTAACCCCAAACTTTATATAATTACACAATTTCCCATTTCTCAACTATAAATACCCCCTCATTCTTTCATTTTAATTCACCAATTCACCAATCTTACTCAATCTCTCTCAATCTCTCTCAAGCTCTCTTACAATCTTTCTGTGCAAGTGCTTAATTTTTGTTGCAAATTCGTGAAACATTGTGAAGTTGTTGAATTGAAGTTTTCAAGTGTTCAATTACAACGATTGTCAATTTTCAAGAAGTTGTTCGTCAATCCGGTAAACTCGTTTCAACTCTTACGTGCTAAGAATATTTGTTGTGTGTTGATATTTTCCTTAATTATGTATGGCATTTTCATTGAAAAAAATGTTCGGAAAAGGTACATCTAAATCCGGTGAAAGTAGTAGCCAAAATCCTACCCCTCCCCCGGCTCCCAGACCTAGAAAAGATAAACAAGTTCAAACTAGTAGCCAACCTAGAAATACTAATGAAAACTTAGGAATACTTGATAGTGATCACCCGTGTTTTTAATTTAGCGATGTTAATTTTCTACATGATATAGCAGTCGGTGATAGAATAGATGATGATATTATGAATTTGCTTTATCCTAATGCACCAATATCAGAGGGAAATGAGGGTGATGATGATGACGAAACCCAACCTCCGGTAGATTTAGATGATACACCTACTAGTCCTGCTCCTAATGACCCAGAACACCCACCCGTACAAACTCCCACTTTTAGTAGACAACCTCGGAAACGTACAGAAACTTCATTAGTTTGGCATTTTTTTATTCAACTAAGAGATAAAGATAGGGCTAAATGCAAAACTTGTGGTAAAGAACTTGTTCATAGGTATACGGGTGATCGTAGCGGAACAGGTAGTTTAGTTAAACATATATATATACATCCTAGCGATAAGGCTAGATATTTTCAAATGAAAGCGGAACAAGAGGGAAAGTCAAGTCCTGATACTACAATTAACCAAAGTACTGGTTCTAACATGGTTCAACCAGGAATAAACACTGTCACCGGAGGTATATTGTACTACGATCCTAATAAGGATCGTGAAGAATTAGCTAAAATGATTACTGTTATGTGTTTACCTTATTCTTTTGCTTCTAATCCTGCTTGGATTCAATATATTAGACGAGTATTTAATCCTACATATAAAGGTTGGCCTCGCGCCACAGTTAAGGCCGACATTTATAAATATAAGCATGAATATGAACAGTACTTGCGCTATTTATTTACTCATATAAGTAATCGTATGTCTATTACAACTGATATTGGTAGAAGTGGAAATGATTGTGATTATCTAACCGTGACCAGTCATTGGATAGACGAAGACTGGACCATGCAAAAACGCATTATAGCATATAGAATAATTAATTCACGGCACACAGGTAAGTTTATTGCTAGCACTGTTTATGATGTTTGTAGATATTTTTGTTTTAGTGATAGAATAATGTCAATTTCCATAGATAACGCTAGTAGCAACACAACTGCAATAGGTATTTTAACTAGAAAACTTAATCCTGCTTTTACAAATATTTTCCATGTTAGATGTATATGCCATATTTATCATTTAATTGTTGGAGATGGTATGAGAATTTTAAACATAGAAATTGAAAAAGTTAAATTCGCTCTTAATTGGCTTTTTTATTCAAACCGTAGAAGTAGACTTAGAGAATATTATAAAAAATGTGACGAAAGTGGCCTTAGAGAAAGAAAGGTTCCTAAACCTTGTCCGACTAGGTGGAACTACATGTATGAAAGCTTAGTAGTGGCGTACGAATATAGAAACCCAATAACCGCTACTTATAATTCTAGGGATTGTGAGGATGAAGATAATGATATGCTAACTAATCAAGATTGGAATAACGTTAAGATTCTTTTAGATTTTTTAGAACATTTTAGTGTGGCTACAACTGCTTTATCTGACCAATATTATCCTACAATTTCAAACTATTTAGTATATATTGCCGCACTTGCTAATTTATTTGCTGATTTTAACGAGGGAGGGGAAATTTATGAAAATGCAATATTTGAAATGAAAAAGAAATTTAAAAAATATTTTTTTCCAATCCCTCCTATTTTTGGTGTGGCTGCTTTGTTAAACCCTACTATGAAAGCAGGAGGTCCTAACTTTTGGTATACTAGTATTTATCAATGTTTAGATCTTTCACCAGAAGAAATGGCTACACTATCTGATGCGAAAGCATCAATTACAGTGAATGCTCAATCTGTTTATAATGCTTATAAACAGGCCTTAGAGCATGCTAGGCCTAATATTCCAACTCCTACTTCGTCCACGTCACAATCGTCTAAAAGAGTTGCTGGCTTAACAGCTCTTAAATCGTGGACGGAGTTCAGGGGTACTCAAGGTGAGAATTTAGATGATATTTCCCATCTAAACGAACTTCAAGTTTATTTGTCGCAGGGGCTAGAGAATGATAATCCAGACGGATCTTTCGACCTTTTGGATTGGTGGAAGACAAGGGAAAAGCATTTTCCCGTTCTTGCAAGGATGGCTCGGGATGTTCTGTCCATTCAAGCGTCAACTGTTGCATCGGAGAGCGTATTTAGTCAAGCCAGACTACAAATAGGAGATCATAGAGCGTCGATGCGGGACAGCTTGGAAAAATCAGTGCTCTTCCGAGATTGGATCCGCTCTGAAAGAAGAAACTTTGGGCTAGCTGAATCTCAACCCGAAATAGATGAGTGCTATGAAGAAATGCTAGCAGAAATTGCTCAAGAATCATCTTCACCCGGAAGTGGTGATGAACAAGCTTCATTTCCACAACCGCCAACACAACCACCTCCAAACCTTGAAGGTTTTATGAGATTTGTTAGAAATAATACATAAATTATGATGTAACTTGTACATTGGCATATCTTCTTTTAGTTTTTTTTCCTTTTAATGGTGGCATTAGTACCATGTTGTGCTCATTCCATTGGGGGAAGGAAGACTAAGAAAGATATGCCATTTTGGTCAATAAATATGCTTTTTATCATATACTTGAATATATTTGTCTCAATATTTCTTTGTCTTTACTTCTATATCAATCCTTGAATATAAAATATTTATATAACATATAATATATAATATACAACACATAATACTATTAATACTAACTACTACACAATATACATTATTTATATACAATATATACTATTTTACTACAACATATACTACTTATATACAAAATATACACTACTTATTTTGAATATATACTAATTTCCAAACACAATATATGCTATAGTAACAACATAGTACACCATATAAAAATATATTCTACAATATACTAATCACTACTATACAAGATATTTAATTTAAACAAAAAAAAAAAAAAAAAGGTCGGAACCGCCTGGAACCGCCAGACCCGCGGTTCCGGAACCGCCAGAACCGGAACCGGGTGGTTCCGGAACCGTATGGTTCCGGTTCCGGCTCCGGAACCGCCAGAACCGGAACCGCCAGAACCGGGAACCGCCAGAACCGGAACCGCCAGAACCGGGAACCGCCAGAACCGGAACCGTTTACCCAAATAGACCCAGAACCGGAACCGGATACAGCCTTAATAGCTGATTTTGGGATTTGAAATTTGACCAAAATTTGGACAAAATTTATAGCCAAATATAAGTTTTCAAAATAACTTCCACATCTATTTTGACAAAACTCATGGTCAAACGGGAACTAAGATTCATAATTTGGTGTTACAAGTTCTAATTCAATATTAATCATTATACTGCATTTGATTATATTTATTTACATTAAATAGAAATATATAAGAGTATAGAATTAGGAGCGCAAAGCCATAATAGAACCTAATTGAATCAAATGCCGAACTCAAGAAATAAAAAGAGTAGTACGGAACCTATAATCATAAAAACCTGAATACGCTTATCTTTCCTAGTTTATCAAAGCATTACGCATGATATAGGGGTCAATTCTTGTTTGTAGCTCTGAATTAGTATGAGAGTCCAATCTCTTAAAGTAATCCTACTCCCTTTTTCCAATGATATGAGAGCAATAGGTGACTAATTAACAGTGTGCAATATACTACTTTAGTACTAGCTTTTACTTTTTAACCATAAGCATGGGCTTCCATTCTTGCACCAAATTCACTGCAACAATCACTAAAATGATATATCCTTTAGCTATTTGTGTCATTGGTATATCCATTGTACATTTCTGTGGTCCAGACAGTAAGGGGTGGTTTGTTGGAATATGACTTATACCGATATAAGTTATGTCAATATAAGTTATATTGAGATAAGTTATGTTGAGATTAGTTATAATGAGATTATTGTTTATTCATGTTTGGTATGTTGTATTAAGAATAACAATTGCATAATTTTTAAGAATAATGTATAAGTTATACCAGTGTTAATTACACCACATTTTATAAGGTATAAATTATCCCAGTATTAAAATTAACATCGAAATAACTTATACCAAATAAAATAACCAAATAAAGTATAAGCTAATTTTAAATTTTTATATCAGTATTAATTTTACATATACCCCATACAAAAACGACCGCTAATAGTTTTGTTAAGATTTGAGAAGGGACTTCAAAATCTTATTGATATTTTTAGCTTGACCAAGTCTCGTGTGCTTGCGTGGGAAACTGACAAACAAAAGCCATTTCTGACTGCGCCACGCTTGATCAGGTCGTTCCTTTCCTCGGTTTAAATTCGTACGGTAAAAGTATAATAAAAGTGTTTCGGTGCAAAAAATTTTAATTAAGGTATTTAAGTAAATTTTTACTGATAGTTTAAGTGTCTGTCTATATATTCCGCCAACATGACATATATCATTTTCTTCTTTATATTTATTCTTAAAAATAACTTTCACATCTTTGCGACACTCGTGAAATCTTTAAGCGTTGAATTGAAGTAACATATCACGAAAATGGTTTCCACAAAAACAATAACTCAATATAATTTCACTTAGTGGGGTCTAGAAAGGGTCAGAGTCGGAGCCAGAATTTAAAGTTTATAGGTTCTGAATTTATCTTGGAACGGATAGATCGTCTTAGTTACTGGGTTCACAATCAAATATTTGTATATATTTAATGAATTTCTTAGTATAAATACAGTGTTTAAGCGAAAGTGATTGGGTTCGGCCGAACCCGCACCTATAAAGCTAGCTCCGCCTCTAGAGAGGGTAGTGAGTACGCAACTCTTACCCCTACCCTGGGGTAGAGAGACTATTTCCAAATAGACCATCGGCATACTTCCCTTCAAGAACTTCTCACATTGCTCTTGGGGAGACTCGAACTCACAACCTCTCGGTTGGGATGGAGGTTGTTATACATATATATATATATATATATATATATATATATATATATATATATATGTATGTATATATATGTATATATATAAAAAGTTTTGTAGTCCTTAGTTACATTGTAACTATTTTGTTAGCTTGCCAACCAAAAGGGTTTGCCCTTTCAAATATGTCTTTATATTTGCTATTTATTACTTTATATACTAAAATATGTTTCCAATAAATCAAGATATTTTCAATCCCTTTTTGGTAGCACATAACTCCTTAACCTAACTTTTTTCATGTGAAGCATGTACCATAAGTATTTTGCCCCTACTTTTTCTTCTTCTTTTTTTTTCTCTTAGGTTCCTATAATTAATTTACTAAATATATTAAACTTTAAGCCCTTCAAAAATGTTGGAAAGTTGTGAATGATGATGAATAATTATGCACAAAAATATATCTAAAATCCTGATAAAAATAACCTTGAAGAACTCATTTGATATTAGGAGAGTAATCTGTCATCAAATTTTCTTAGTAATTTTCTATAATTATTATTTAAATATCTCTTTGATCTTATTTTGAATATATAAATTAGTATAATAGAATATAAATTTCAAAACTCCTTAAAAATTAATAGATTAGAATCTTAAAAATAAAATAAAAGATATTTAAATTTTATCCAATTTACATAATTAAGTGGGGATAGAATAGAAGAAAAAAGAGAGATGCTTAGCAAGTGATCAACGTGTAATCTCATATTTATTAAATATAGTTGATGGTCACATACTATCAAAACAATTATATTTTTTGTTTCTTAAAATAATTTAATTTGTGAAAAATTATATAATCTTTAATTGGTTGGATGGCAGAATTTTTTTAAAAAAATAAAGCATTAACGAGATAATGACAAACTAATTAAATCAATTCTTGGACTTTGTTTTAATAAATTTGGGTCTTTCTGAATTTCATCCAAACCTAGACTTTGATCACCATATATTTTTCTACCATGAACTATGGTCATATGAAATTATGAGTAGTTAATCAATAAATATCAAAATAATATATTAAAATATCTTCTTTATTTCTACATCTAATTAAAACTTATATGCCCACAAATTCATTAAATATCATCTTCGTAGATTTATGATTATAGTCCATTTGGAATTATTTTGCATACTTTAAGTTATGTTATTAAATATCAAGTTACCTTTGTCCATTCGATATGTGCTTATTCCTTATTACTTGCTTTCTTATAAATATTTCTTTTAATAAATTATCTAATGATATGATGGGAAAACACAATAATAAATAATAAATAGTTGAGCGATGATCTTAAAAAAATTTATGCCTAAAAACGTAACACAAATTATTATTATTATTATTATTATTATTATTATTATTATTATTATTATTATTATTATTATTGTTATTATTATTATTATTATTATGATGATGATGATGATGATGATGATGATGATGATGATGATGATGATGATGCACTTTATAACCTTGATTTTGGGCTCAGGCTCAACACGGGCTTTGTAGAACTAGTGTATATATATAATAAGGATAACCAAGGACTTTTGTAGTTCTCACACAAGTTTCCAATAAATGTAAACTTTTCAAGTAATTACTTCTTGGTCCTAATCTTGTTTTTAAAAGTCAAATTTACCTTTTGTTTTATAGTTTACTTCTTAAAATTTGTTCTAACTTATTTTTTGTAGTTTTAAATTTTTTATCTGGTGTTCGATCTGTATTGGAGCCCAATTAATTTGGACTCGCGTTGTATAAGACTCATTTGGTGGAAGCTTTCTGTACCAAGAATTTTTTCACACCCAGGCTCGTACTCGAAAACCATAATAAGGAAGGAGAAGCCTTATCCACTGCACTTTATTTCCTTGTTACTTTCTTCTATTGATTTTATTTATTAACCTGAAAAATAGTCATTTTTTCACAATATTTTTATTTCTTGTTGATCTCTCATTCTCCTTTTTCATTTGTTGCTTATTATAATTTTGTACATGCATGCATTTCTTGTAATTTTTATTTGTATTATAAATTTTAGAATTTCTGAAAATTCTTCTACTTATATTTAGACATTTCGTTTACTTTATATTTCAACTTTAATGACCACATATGTGTTTAAATAGTCAGTGTTATCTGTTATGGTCGGGTTATCTTTAAAATTTCTTGTTTGGTTAACTTTAATTAATTTTTTAAATACAAAATAAATTTTGTTGGATTCGGTAACGTTTTTATTAAATTCTTTATTTTTCCTAAGATTTCATTAAATATCTATATTATTAATTTAAGTTAGTATTATCGGTTATGATCGAATTATCTTTAAAATCTTTCGTTTGGTTAACTTTAATTCATTTTCTAAACACAACATAAGTTTGGTCGGAATAGGTAACGTTTTGGTTCAAGTTTTGTATTTGTCTTAAAAGTTCACTAAGTATCTATATTATTAATTTAAAACTAAGTAACTTTAAAAACTAAAATTCATAATTCATAAACTTCAAATCTGGCCCCGAATGTGATTTGAAGTAAAAGATATTTATCAAAATGAAAGTTAAAATATTAAGGAGTGAAATGAAAGTTTTGCTTTTATATCTTGAGTTGGGCCCGGACTGAGTATATTGTCACCATCCGGACTTCCCACCCTCGGGGGTCGTGATGACTCCTACTCATAGAAGCTATACAAGCCACGAAATATGGAAATTCTAACTCTTTAATTGTAATCCTTTAACAAGTTGAATTAACAGATAATCAACAATTTAAGAATTAACAATAAAAGAATAAACGAAAGACTCAAACAGTTAAAAATGACCAAAATGAGTACTATTTTGGCATCCGTAAGCATGTCGTGGCGACACATAGTCGCTACGATTAGGTAAGCCTAACAATGAGGAAATAAACCAATTGCGGAAAAAAATGTTTAAAGCTGAACCAATAAAATAAATCAATATTTAAGGTACCACCTAACACATGCAATAACAACTCTCGAAACTAACAATAATTTTCAAAACCCGGAATCTCACAAATCACAAGCTAAGGGATACATAAGAGGCTCTGACTCGAGAATGTCTATACAACGGAAAAATACTGAAAATCTATGTTTATTACAGAAAGCTGGAAAAGGACTCCTTGGTCTGCGAACACAGTAGACATACCTCGAAGTCTCTACTGATATGCCACTTCCCAAGGCTGACAAAACTGAATGATAGTACCTGTATCTGTACAACTAAAGTGTGCAAAAGAGTAGCATGAGCACACCACACCGGTGCCCAGTAAGTATCAAAACTAAACTTGGTGGAGTAGTGACGAGGAACAGTCAAGATACCTACCGATAAATAAATAGTATAAATCATAGGAATAATGGAGAAGATATATATTAATTATGTAAAGACTGCATGAATGACTAAAAGTTGCACAATTCAAATAAGGAAAACGGAAAAAAGTAACAACGAGAATATAGGGAATAATGATATGAACGACAGAAAAACCATAATCCAAATCCTAAGGTCATCAGCCAACAAAGGGAAAACAACTCGACAACTCATATCCTACAATGTTATTCACCTAAGGTCTTATCCCACTTCTTCATAAATTTTCTTATCAAAATTTCGGACCAACCACATCTCACGAAAGTCTTAGCATCTGAAGTATACCACTTAGCATCCTATGCCCGATAAATCTCACGATCATGCTTAAAACTAACTTCTAACTAGGGCCACTCTCACATATATATTGAATACGAGGGTGTACCTCCACCCTTAGCATAATCAGGAGGGATTCATCTCTAATAGGAGTGTACAACTACGTGTATGCTTGTGTAAGTGTATTTAACAAGAATTCTACTACTAGTAAGTACGAGAATGGAACGGCCATCACCCGAATTATTCACACACGGATAGAGTCAATGAAAACATTAGTTCAGAACACAATGGGTTTAACGGGGATCTCCCTGGATAGCGTACTGTAGTCCCGAACATAAGTACGAGTGCTAGGGATCTCTTGATATCCTGAGGATCTATTGGTAACCTCAATATATGAACTAGGGATCTCTTGGTATCTCGGGGATCTATGGTATCCTCAATCTATGAACTAGGGATCGCTTGGTATCCCGAGGATCTCTTGCTATCTTTAATATATGAACTAGGGATCTCTTGGGAATCGAACCTGCAGTCCCAAGTAAACAAAGAAGGGGGAGCTACCGGAATTTCATATCCCTAGTCTCAATGTAAATACACACCAACAGTAAGAGAACAACAACATCCCGTCAAGGGACTCAACAATAATATTCTCGGCAAGGGAATCCACAATAGTAACAATGATATCCCGACAAGGGATCTAACAATTGAAACAATAACATCTCGGCAAGGGAATTAACAATAGAAATAATAACATCCCAGCAAAGGAATCGACAATACATAAGAAGGGTCACAAAAAACCAACAAGCACGATAACCTAAAAAAAAATAACAGACATAATAAATGTGTGATAGCTACACCGGTAAGCATAACAGTTGGACATGTAACATATTTGCACGAAGTCATATATGAACTTACAATCAAGGAGTATCCAAATAATAAGGAAGTTAAGATGAATCAAGTATTTACAATTAAGAAAATATCAACTAAAAATAGGATATCTAACTTCTTTCCAATTTAGGCCAGTCGATTACATGAGAAGTAAGATAATGGTTTCCATTTAAAGACAAGCAGTTATGAAAGATCACGTGATTATATAAGGGTAAATGTTTTCAATTAAAAAATTAAAAGTCAATTAGGAAATAAGAATAAACCAAAAGGGCAAGTAAATTCCAATTAAGACATGAAAAGGTGAAAATAATAACAAGAAACTCAATCGTATCAAGAATAATTTCATACTCAGCGATTACAAAGGTCTAAGAGCGTAAAAGGGATGATTTACCACAAATAAATTCGAGCATGCACTCGTCACCTTTCATACACGGAATACAATCAATAGAGAAGACTCAAATCCTTAGGGGAAGTCCCTCACACAAGATTAGGCAAGATACTTACCTCAAACCGGCTAAAATCAACTAGCAACCATGTTATTGCCACGAGTTCTCAACTCCAAATGGACCAAAACTATTCAATTAAATCAGACTTTGTAATTAGCATCTCAAACAAATGATTATATTATTTAATTCAAAGCTAAAGCGCGAAATTAGGTAAAATGACCAAAATACCCCTCAGGCCAACATCTCAAAACCAGATGAATTTAACATTTTTTAGAAACCTCGTACTCCCACGAGTCTAACCATTTAAGAATCTCCCAAATCGGAAGTCAATTGCCCGCTCAAAACCCAATATTTAAGCCTGAGAAGTTTCACCCGTTTTTTTCAATTTTAGACCTTGAATTCGAATTCTAATGGTGTATTTAGCTAGATATTGATGGAAAACAACTAAATGAGGTTAAAGAAACATTACCCAGTGATCTCCTCTATAAAATCCACCCAAAATCGCTTTCTCCCGAGCTAAATTCTGAATTCTCTAACTTTTGAAACAAACCCTCGGATTTCCCCTTTTCAGAACAGTGCTTTCCGCTTCTGCAGTCAAGAGACAACTTCTGTGGTCCCGCACATGCGGACCAAGAGCCGCTTCTGCGAATCCTCACTTAATCACAAGTTCCGCCTTTGCGGACACAAAAACCGCCTCTGCGGTTCTGCCTTTGCAGAAACTAGACCGCTTCTGCGGTCTCTGAAGAATATACCCAAATTGCTTTTGCGGTGAGCCAGGCCGCTTCTACGGTGAGCCAGGCCGCTTCTGCGGCTCCTCTTCTACATTTCCAAAACCGCAGAAGCAAAAATCTCAGAAGAGTTGCTGCAATTTTTTCCAACTCCAAAAACTTGCCTGTTGAGCATCCGAAACACATCCGAGGCCCTCGGGACCCCGTCTAATCACACACACAAGTCATATAGCCTAACATAGACTCGCTCGATGTTCCAAATCATATAACACAACATCTAAATGACGAATCAAACCAAAAAACAAGTTTATGAACTTCTAAATCTTCAAATATCGAAACCCATAATGGAACTGTTCCAACTCTCGGAATCACATTCTGACCCGTTATCCCAAAAGTCCACTGTGGGTCAAACTTCTTCATTTTTCAACTTCAACTTCCGCCAAAATGCCTCAATTTACTCTACGGACCTCCAAATATGAATATGTATGTGCGTCTAAGTTCAAAATCACCATAGTGAAGTTGTTGAGAACATCCACGACCAATTCCGGGGTCGTTTACCCAAAAGTGTGATTCCCGTCAATTTTTCACCGTTTAAACTTCCAAAACAAGGGTTCTTATCTAAAGTTGACTCTACGCTATTCGAAATCCGAATTCCACCATGCACGCAAGTTGATACTCATATTGCGAAGTTATTCCAGACCCCAAACGGAGCTTAATTTCTCAAAACGACCGGTCGAACCGTTACACAAATGTATGAAAAAGAAAGTACAATTTGTCTCGGATACAAGTGAAAACAGAACAGATAAATAGATAGAAGAGAACACCGGGCCTGCGGACGCCTGCAGGACTACATCGAGATATCTAGCTGGACTGAAAGCTAGCTCCTCAAGTGCTACTGTCCAAATGTTGTTGGTAAGTGATTGGCTTAACCCCGGCGAGGTAGTGACAAGGCTAGGACCAGACTCCAGATAAATCTATGCAGTTATATAATATAAAACAAAAAATAAAAAAGAATAAATAATTTAAATTAGGGGGTACATGCTACGGGAAAACATCAAATCAAGCAAAAACTAAAGAGAGATATGAGAGAACATTTCAAGATCTACAACAAATAATAATAACACTGTTGCGGCGTGCAACCGATCTATTTATATCACTGTTGCGGTGTATATTTCGATCCACTATAATATTGTTGCGGCGTGCAACTCGATCCAATATAATATTGTTGCGGCGTGCAACCCGATCCAATATAACATTGTTGCGGCGTGCAACCCGAACCAATATAATATTATTGCAGCGTGCAACCCGATCCAATATAATAATGTTGCGGCGTGCAACCCGATCCATGTATAATAATATTGCGGCGCATAAGCCGATCCAAATATACAGCCAACAATAATCATAACCTTAGTCCCGGGAAGGATCAACAATAAACTATACTATCCCGGCAAGGGATTTAACAGTGAAAATAAATAAATCCCGGCAAGGGAGAAACAACTATAACCAGTCTTTACCCAACTTCTACTCATCTCGACTAACATCAACACTAAGTCATAGGTAATTTCCACAAAAATAAACTAAATTGTTGCTCAATATCGAGAATCACCAATTAAAGCATTTGTAGTATCATCTAAGAACACAACACTAGTCAATTTAAGAATCCCTTTCATGTTCAACGTATAGATACTTGTCACCATGGCTATACGTCGTATTCAACAAGAAGCGAATAGCAAATAGGACACAACTCCTAATCCCTCAACCTAAGGTTAGTACGAACACTAACCTCTAACTTTCACGTCCAACTCAAGCCTCATATACCGCCTTTCCTTTCGAATTCGGCTCCAGATCAATTGTACCTATACATAATCGACTTAATAATATCAATAAATTCTAAACAATCCAATTCCAGTAATTAATTATAGCTTTCTAATCATTCATCCAAAAAGTTAAAAGTTGACTCTGGGCCCGCTTGGTTGAAATACGAGGTTCAGACCAAAACTCGATCACCCAATTACCTACAAGCCCGAATATATAATTTTTTTTGAAATTCGACCCTAAAATGAGGTCAAATTCCCAAATAATAAAAAAAGTTCCAACTCTATTCAAATCCCTAATTTTTTACCCTTAATCTCATATTTTTGGCCTAAAATCTAGTGGGTGTTGATAAAAATAAAAGAAAACAAGCCGTCGATTACTTACCCAAGATGTTATGGTGAAGGATTTTTTCAAAAATCACCCAAGAGGTGTGGAGAAGATGAAGTTTGTGAAAAATAATGAAAATCCCGTAATATGTTCTGTTTTTGAAACTCAAAAAAATTGGGTAAAGATGGTCTTCGCGTTCGCGACAAGATCATCGTGTTCGCAATGAGTCAGGCCTGAGAGACACTTCACGTTCGCGTTAGAGGGCTCACGTTCGCAGAGATACAACTCCTTGAGCCTTCGCGTTCGTGTCCATGTGGTCGCGCTCGCGTAGGTTTAATACCCCTCCCCCTGCCCAGGTTATTAGCCTTCGCATTCACTAAACCAGGCCTACGTTTGCGAAGGGAAGACACTCCAATGCCTCGCGTTCGCAACCTGAGTTACGCGTTTAAGTAGAGGAATTTTCCTTCATCACAAATAACACATCGCGTTTGCGAGGGTCCTCCCGCGAACGCGAAGAAGGAAGTATCAACGAAGCAGAACGGGAAAACCTGCAACTTTTAAAGAGTATAAAACCTTCCGAAACATACCTGAAACTCACGCGAGCCCTCGGGGCTCGAAACCAAACATAAGTTCTAACTCAAAAACACCATATGAACTTATCAGTGCGATCAAATCGATAAAGTAACATTACTAACATCGAACTAAACCTCAAAATCAAAGAATTATTTGAAACTTCATAAAACATCAAACTTTGCATTTACGGTCCGAATCACATCAAATAGAATCCGTTTCTTACCAAACTTCAAAGAGTAATCTTAAATCACATATAAGACCTGTACCGAACGCCAAAACCAAAATATGGGCCCGATAGCCTCGATTTTTTTATCAAAATTCATTTCCAAATCCTTTAAACAATTTCAAAAAATAATTTTCTTTAAAAAATTATTTCATGGGCTTGGGGCCTCGGAATTCGATTTCGGACATACTTCCAAGTCCCATATTTTCCTACGGACCCTTCGGGACTGTCAAATTATGGGTCAGAGTCCGTTTATCCAAAATGTTGACCGAAGTCAAATTAGTTCATTTTATAGTCAAAATTTATTATCTTCACAGATTTTTTACATGTAATATTTCAAGCTACACGTCCGTATTGCGCACACAAATCCAGATGATGCTAAATGAGGTTTCAAGACCTCAAAAATACATAATTTAATTTAAAAGTAAGTAATGATCTTTTGGGTCATCACACGCCCGCACATATATATATATATATATATATACATATATATATGTATAGTCATGCTAATATACTACATGAAGGTACTATGTTAACAATATACCCATTTTCTTGTTTACTTAAATGCCCTAAAAATAAGTTGGCAACACATTGGTTAAATGTGTAATTTGTCTATTTGCCCAAGAACTAAACCCCTCTTCGTCTTCTCTTGTTTCGTTCCCTCCTCTCTCCTTTCCTTTACATACCCAGAACCTTGAAACAGTAATTAATTAGGGTAAATAAAAATTGGTCTTTAAAACTCAACCAATCTAGTATACTTTTGCCACTTGCCCGGAAAAAATAATCTAATATGCTTTTGGCATTACAAAATACATAGTTGAAGAGAAATATGGGTGTTTTATGTTGGATTGGCATGGCCGATCACGCATCTTTACCTCTAAGTGGCAGCTTACGCCTGTCGGCAAGTCAACTCATGGGACAAACTGTAACTCGATTTTGAACTCAGCAGAATCGAAAGTAGACTGAGTCGATTTGGATACAGTATTTGTGAACTAGCACCACAATTGGCGGTGATTTATTAAGAAAATAGCAGTAATTCGCAGAGTTGTGTGGTGATTGAAATGAAACATAGAGAAAGAGAATGCAGGTTTGGCTTCCTAATTACCGGAAAAAGCTAGCTTGATCTTTCTTCAGTTGTTACGGCAAAGTGCAAACTATGAAGAACTATTTTTTCTGAAATCTCACTGCAAGAATGAGAGGAGAAGAGATAGGGACACATAGGGACGACGGGGGAAGGGGCGGGAATCGAGGGTTACAAAAGGATGCTGGATTTGTTTGTTTGAAATTGACTAAAAAACCTTTTTCAATAATATGTTGCAATGCATTACTAAGGGCATTTAAGTAAACAAGAAAATAAGTACATTAAAAATATGCTAGATATATATATGGGGAGAGAAAGTATCCTTTACCATTTTATCTCTTTTTGTGAAAGGTAACTTTATTGAGGAAAGAAAAGAACATGACCGCAATAAGGCCGAGTAACGTACCTACGTTCTGATTGTGCACTTATCTTTAGTAAAAGGAATCAAATATAAATGTAGAGCCTATTTGAGGAAATTTTTTAATTGTATACTGATTCTATTTTTTTTACTAGCGAGTGCTATAATTGTAATCAATAGTATATAAATACAAAATGCACCAGGTCTAACGAATTCATATTTAGTTGTGGGATCCTTCAAAGTCTCCTCACATTTATACTTTTTCTTGTAAACAGTAAATACTCGCATAAAAGTATTTTCAAAATAATAAAGGGTATATCATTTCTTATCAAATCTTGTGATTTTATTTCGGTAACGGTAATTATGTTTCAACTAACAGTAAAAAATATCTAGTAACAATGAGAATAATTCAAATAACTATAACATTTCAAGTAACAGTATAATATATCTAGTAATAGAAAAAAATATTTAATTTAATTAGTGAACATGTCAAGTAAATTGTTCGGTACACACGCAATTTTAAAGCTTCGGTGACAAATTTATTTTAAATTATATATATAAACCATACAGGTTATTAAAATAAAAATTATGATAAAATTACTACTCACCTCTTGATGCCAACTAACCAGATCTCGACTTCTTATTGATTCAAATACTCAATTTGTGTGCAATCTATAAATCAATATAAGTCTAGTATTACCGCTCGTGAACTCTATAATCTATTTCGCTTTTAGTAGAATTTTTCGATTATACCTAGCATCTTGGTTTCACTCAATTGAATTCATTTGACTTCGTATCATTAATTTTTCTTAAAGAAAACTATCCATCGCTAATTTACTCTTCCAATCTCAAAATGTTTATACTACTTCTTTACTAAATCTTACCGAAAACTTGCAGGATTAGTAATAATAAGTTCTCATATTGTATCTTCTTAATAACTTGTTAGAAATAAGTCCTTCCTTGATTTCCTCATGCTATCCTAGATTATAATCTGTTTTTTTATTTGCTCAACTAATCCATCAATCATAAGAATATAAATTTGATATTGTTCATGAGCATCCAATTCAATTTTAATGCTCCATACAGAGTGAAAATATCATCTTATTAATTCTACCCGGGAATCTCTCATTGATATTAAATTTTCAATATTATGAACATAGCATAATTATAATATAGACTATCTATCAACAACTTAGAATAAGAGTTCGAGTTAATATTGTATTGGGAAAAAACAACAAGCACGGGAGGAGAAAAGACAACATACATGAGAAAGAGTCTTAGATACGAATCATGTATCTTTTCAAGTCATTTAATACTGACGGATAAAAAGGGCACTGAAGACAAGAATCTGATGAGAAAAAGTAGCCTACATTCATTATTAAATACCTGATACGTTAGTTAATCAGTATTAGTATTTAATAGAAATGATTATGTAACGTCTCATTAAATGCTCTTTATTATTTAGATTAATCTGTTACTCCTTGTCAGCTATAAAAGGAGGAAGTTTAATCATTTGTAGGGACACGGAACATTCTTGACATCATACAGAAATAAAAAATTCTTATCGCTTTATTTTTATTCCTTCAAAGCCTATTATTTTGGTCTCTAGATTATATGTAACTCGATTTCTTTTCTCTAGATTCAAACTTTGACCAATTTATATTTTTTGGTTAAACAAATTGGTTCAATTACCGAAAATCTGATAATCCATTCCTTCTAAAATAACATTCAACCTACTGCCAATATGTCAAACAACAATGACAACAATAACCAAGAAAATTAGATCCATCAAGTGGATGATGATGAATTCAACAACGTTAGCCCTCAAGCTTCTCCACGCGGATCTCGTGAAGGAACTCCAAATGATATGTTTGAACATGTCGACGGAGGAGCTGAAACAAGATATGAACTTTTAAAAAATAATCGATTCACGAATTGACAAAGCCTTGCAAGCTTTAGTTAATCGATTTCCTGCTGCACCAACAATGCCTACAACAACACATTAGAAAACCCCCGCTCTGGTCTAGTTAATTCTGGCAATGAAGCAACTCCCAGTGAATCACAAGAAGGAGAACCAGGTAATGCATGTAATTCTCATCTTCAAATTTTATTACTAACCTTGCAGAAAAAACTCAAGGAGCAGAACGAGCGTATCGAGCAAATTCCCGGAGTTCCACCTGTGATAAAAGGAGTGGATGTGGATAAATACTCGCAGCAACCCTGGAAACCAAGTGCCGCTCCCCTACCAATTCCAAGGAAATTTAAAATGCATGACATCCCAAAATATGATGGTACAACGGACCCTCATGATCACGTAACTGCATTTACAACAGAAGTTAAAGGCAACAATTTGACTAAACAAGAAATTGAATCAGTGCTGGTCAAAAAATTTGGGGAGGCACTCACCAAGGGTGCATTAACCTTGTATTCTCTTTTACCTGAAAATTCTATAAATTCTTTTGCTGAGCTTGTACATTCTTTTATTAAAGCACATTCAGGAGCTCAGAAGGTTGAAAAAAGAATGAAAGATATCTTCAAAATCAAGCAAGGGAACTCTGATTGCTCAGAGATTTCGTTGATAGATTCCAACGTGAAAGAATGATGCTGCCCCGTGTACCGGATAATTGGGCAGCAATATCTTTTGCGAGTAATTTGAATGATAAAAGTTCAGAAGCCACGAGAAGGCTCAAAGAAAGCCTTCATGAATTTCCCATAACTACTTGGAACAATGTTTATAACATGTACAGTACAATGCTCAGAGTTGAAGAAAATACCGTATCTCAACCTAATCGAGAACAAAGGATCGAGTCCAAAAGATCTAAAGCCGAAAAAAGATTAGGTAAGAACAGGTACGATCCATATATGGGACCTGCATGAAAGGACCCACATTGTAGGCAGAACAATCAACATTATGATCAGAGGTCGAGAGACAGGGAACCGGATCTTCATCCAGGTCAAAGGCGATCGAAACAACCAAGAGACACGAGATGATGATAGGAATTTAATGGCACGATTTACTGGTCATAGTTTCAATGTAACTAATTCCGAGCTCGTAATTTTTCTAAGGAGTATGGGAGATAAGGTACGGTGGCCAAAAGAGATGCGGTCAAATCCAAACAGACATAATCCAGTCCATTGGTGCGAATTTCACAACGACCACGGACATAAAACATCAGAATGCAGATTTTTACAGAGTGAAGTAGATCACTTATTGAAGCAAGGATATCTCACGGAGCTGTTTAGTTTAAAGGTAAGAAAGCCTACATGAAAAATAGGCAGGAGCCACCGAAACCACCCTCACCTAAGAGAACAGTAATGTCATTAGTGGAGGGTCTAGTCTGAGAGAACCAGCAGAGAAGGGGCCAACAATCTTTTCCATCAGGGTTGCCACAGTAAAATATACCGGAGAGGGGGAACTCCTAACAAAAGCACCATGAGACGGGGCTTTTCTCCCAAGCATCTCCTTCTGCACGAGTGGCTATCACGCCTAACCTTTGAAATTGAGCTGCTTCTCTCTCTTGTTCCTTATCTGGTTCCGGCCAGTGGCTTGGAAGCAAGATACCTGCGCTATATAGAGGGAGAAGAGCAGCAGGATTGAAGAAGATATATGCTGAGTAACATACACGGCTTCAAACAAAGTTTCCAAAATGACGATCACACACGGCAAGCGAGTACGACAAATCTTAGAACATGAGAGTATAAACTTTGATGATGTAGATATGGAAGGACTGATTACACCTCATAATGACGCTCTGGTAATATCTTTAATTATATATGACACTGATGTAAAACGAGTTTTGATTGATCCAGGAAGTTCTGTAAATATCATTCTACTAAGAGTACTGCGAGAGATGCAAGCTGAATATAAAATGATACCTAAGGCGCATGCTTTGTCAGGCTTCGATAATTCAAGCGTGGTAACAAAAGGCGAGGTAACTCTGACGACTTATGCTGCAGGTGTTATTAAAGAAACTAAATTTCAGGTAGTTGATATGGAAATGACATACAGTATAATTATGGGGAGACCATGGATCCATGATATGGATGCTGTTCCGTCAACCTTACATCAAGTTATCAAATTTTCATCACCCTGGGGAATATGTCAAATTCGAGGGGATCAACAAAGAGCGAAGAGTATCAACGCAATAACATATACGAGTACCGCGAGTAAAGAGAAATAACAATAACTGGAAACAGTTGAAGGCGTCGGCAACCAAACTTCAACTAAAAAATGGATTTAGATTCAAAACCTGATGTAATTCCAGAACCTGAAGATAATGAGAACATCAAAACGACAATAGAGGAACTCGAGGTTGTGGTGTTATTTCAACAATGGCCAGAGAGAAAAGTTTACGTAGGAGCCAATCTAAAACCCGACATGCGAGATATGTTAATTGAATTTTTAAAAACTAACGTAGACTATTTTGCCTTGTCTCATGCTGATATGACAGGTATTCCACCAGATGTGATGACTCATAAGCTTAATGAATACCCATCTTTTACTCCAATTAAGCAAAAGAAAAGAAAGCAAGAAGCTTTCAAAAATCAAGTAATCCAGGATGAGGTCCAAAAGTTGTTGAAAATTGGGTCAATTCATGAGGTAAAATACCCTGATTGGTTAGCTAACAAGGTGGTCGTACCTAGAAAGAACGGTAAGTGGCGAGTTTGTGTAGATTATATATATTTAAACAAATCCTGCCCAAAAGATTCATTCCATCTACCCCATATAGATCAATTGATTGATGGAACCGCTGGTCATGAACTTTTAAGTTTTTTAGATGCATACTCAGGGTACAATCAAATTAAAATGGACTCCAGTGATAAGGAAAAAACTTCTTTCATCACTGACCGAGGGACTTACTATTATAAAGTAATGCCCTTTGGTCTAAAGAATGCAGGTGCAACCTAGAAAAGGTTAGTCACCAAAATATTTCAAGAACATTTGGGAAAACTATGAAGGTATATATAGACGACATGCTCATCAAGACCTTACGTTCTCATTATAATATCTCTTATTTAACAATTACATTTGAAATTTTATAGAAATTCAATATGAAACTTAACCATGAAAAATGTGTGTTTGGAGGAAAATTTTTAGGTTTTCTTGTTTCTAACCGTGGCATTGAGATAAATCCTTCTCAGATTAAAGCAACTGAAGAAATACCTGACATCCTAACCAATAAAAAAGAGGTTCAAAGATTAACTTGAAGGATAGAGCCCCTTGGGAGATTTATTTCTAAATCTTCAGAAAAGTGCTTCAAATTTTTCTCTGCACTTATAAAGCAAGATCATTTCGAGTGGAAGATTTGAAAGTTTATTTGTCAAATTCTCCTCTACTGTCAAAACCTAAGGAAGGTGAAAAGCTGCTCATTTATTTATCAGTTTCAGAAGTAGCGGTAAGTGCCGTATTAGTCCGTGTGGACCAAGGTATGAAATCTCCAATTTATTATGTAAGTAAAACTCTATTAGATGCAGAGACAAGGTATCCACAACTAGAAAAGTTAGCATTAGCTCTCATCATGTCATCTAGAAAACTATGGCCATATTTCCAATGCCATCCTATTGTTGTTGTCACTGATTTTCTATTACGAAATATCTTACATAAACATGAACTATCAGGAAGATTAGCAAAATGGGCTATAGAAGTAAGTGAATACGAAATAATTTACCAACATCGAACTGCTATTAAATCCCAAGTACTCGCCTATTTCGTAGCTGATTTTAGTCAAGGCATGCATCTAGAAGCAGAAAAAGAATTACAAGTTTTTAATGGTGCTAATCCGGGGACTTGGCTATTATTTACTGATGGTTAATCTAATGTAAAGGGCGCAAGTTTAGGAATTGTTCTTATACCACCTACAGGTGAAACAATTAGACAAGCTATAAAATGTCACCCTGTAACTAATAATGAAGCAGAGTATGAAGCTGTGATTGTAGGTTTAGAATTAGCATTGGAACTTGGCATCATTCAAATCATAATCAAGAGTGATTCACAGCTCGTAGTAAATCAAATACTGGGGACTTACGTGTCCATAGAAACTCGAA
This sequence comes from Nicotiana benthamiana, assembly GCA_034376525.1. Classification (NCBI taxonomy): domain Eukaryota; kingdom Viridiplantae; phylum Streptophyta; class Magnoliopsida; order Solanales; family Solanaceae; genus Nicotiana; species Nicotiana benthamiana. The sequence goes on from CM067328.1 coordinate 47,949,419, forward strand.
TGCAAGAGTATCTTGAAAAAGTACGGGAACTGATAAGACAGTTCCAAACTTGGAAAGTGATACAAATCCCAAGAGAAGAGAATTCGGAAGCGGATGCTTTAGCCAATCTCGCATCTGCAGCAGATATAGCGAAAGATGCGAATGCATCAATCATACATTTGTTCCACTCCGTTCTTGACTCTGATAAAAATGAGGTAAACTTTAATAATTAAACCTGGATTGGAGAAACGAAATTGTATCTTTTTTTGCAGCACAGAATCGTACGTGAGGATAAGGTGAAGGCTCATGCACATAGAAAGAAAGTTGCTCGTTATTGCTTATATCAAGGGAACCTTTATCGAAAAATGTTTGGTGCGCATTTAGAAAGGTACCTCGGGACCTTCTCAAGCTGAATATGTGTTGAAAGAAATACACGAGGGGCATCGCGGAAATCATGCAGGAGGTAGATCACTTGTAAAGACATTGATTCGAGCAGGATATTACTGGCCTAAATGGGTAGAAGCAGGGGCGTTAAAATAGGTACGAGAGAAAGAAGTTAAGGACTTCATTTGGAGAAATATAATTTGCCGCTTTGGTGTTCCAAAGGAGATCGTGTGTGACAATTGACCACAATTTTTAGGAGCTAAAATTACAGAATTCTTTCAAAGTTGGCAAATCAAAAGAATACGTCGACACTGTATCATCCAGTAGGTAATGGGCAAGCAGAGTCTAAAAATAAAGTAATTATCAACAACCTAAAGAAAAGGTTACAAGAGTAAAAAGGCAATTGGCCTGAAGTATTACCAGCAGTATTATGGGCATATAGAACGACGACAAAGACAAGTATGGGAGAAACACCATTTTCAATGGTTTATGGTACGGAAGCTTTAATACCATTTGAGATACGTGAACCTAGTACACGACGTATTCAAGAAGAGGAAAACTTGAACAACGAAGAGTTACGAGTAAATATTGATTTACTTGAAGGGAGAAGAGAAGCCACGTTGATAAGGATGGCAGCTCAAAAGCAAGTAATTGAGCGATATTACAATAGGAAAGCACGCCTCAAGTTCTTCAAAATTGGGGACTTCGTGTTAAAAATAGTGTTCCAGTCTACAAAATAAGCTAATTTAGGAAAGCTAAGTCCAACGTGGGAAGGACCTTATAGAGTTCGTGAAATTGGGAGGAAAGGAGCATACGAGCTGGAGACAATGGATGGCAAGGTTTTACCTTCACATTGGAATGTCGTTCATTTAAAGATGTATTACTTCTAAGGAAGTACCCACGGTCAGGTATCGCCATATTAAAATTTTTTTTTCTTCGAATTGTTAAAATTATACTAACGATTTTAGATGCTAGGCAAAAACCTTAACTCGTGCCAAATGATGAGTCACAGCCTGCACGGAAAAATGGAATACTCTTAAATTCCTAGCCCAGGGTTACATTAATCTGATGGAAATACACACGAGTTAGGCAGTCTTCATCTATAATCGCACCTCCGAGTCCCGTATATTTTTCTGTTTCAGGAAAAGGACCAAAATTGGAGCAAACACACAAGTGTCCGTGGCTTCATACTTCACCGCTCAAACACTTGGGGGACTATACTATAGATACACGAGTATGTGCAGAAGAATGGACACGAGTGCAGTATACAAGTAAGCAAGATTTAAAAAGAAACATCAAGCTGCAAAAAGTCAAGTGTCAAGCAAAATCACGAAGTAAAAGAAAAAAAGCACCCATCATAGTGTTCTTTCCCATGAGAACAATGGAATCAACTCTCAAACCCTTCTTAGTATGAAAACATTGGGTCGTAACTATGTATTAAAAATAGGTTATGAAAAACCTTGTGTATTTTATAAATGTGTTAAAAGAAAATAGTTACGAGAAAGTTGTAGATGTACTTCAATACATGTAATACTCAAGAAACTTGTCAAAGTTCATGAATAAAAACTTGTCAAAAGCTATTTTATACGAAACGTGTATGTTCCTATTTCTTTCATCGTATGGTAACACCATTATAAAGTTGAGACGTATTCTTCATTAAGTGTCGATAAATAAAAGGGCCCTCCTTTAATTTTCTCATGATGATAATACATGAGAAGATTCATGAAAACATTTTCCGAAAAGATAAAAATGCTAACCTATTCTCTAAGTCCTAAAAAGAAAAACATGCAAGAATAGGGTAAATAGTAAATTATTCTGTAAAGTCTAGAACAAAGTAAATAGACAAGAATAAATAAAGAAGTAGTAGACAAAATTTTTAACTAAAAAGCTAAGGGAAATAATTTAGCTATTACAGTACAATTGTTTGCCAAAACAATGCCCCATTATAGAAACTGGGGACTCCACTAAGAAATTAAAAGATTACATCATCAAAAACAAAAAAGAAGTAAGGTAAAAAATTTTCACTGGTTACTGAGGGAGTTGGAACATTAGAAGTTGCAGTCTCATTAGGCTCGGAAGTAACTTCTAAAAGAGCAGCAACAGAAGCAGTCTCAACTGAACTTGAGGTATTAATATTATCGAGGGCAGCAGTAGTTAAAGGGATTTCCATTCCCATAGACTGTGTTATAGATAAATCACCCTCGGCCGCTGGAATTGTAACTTCAACTACTTCAGCAGCTACCTCAAAGTTCAAAGGCTCTTCTACCCCGGGAGTTCTGATTGTCTTAGAGGAAATGTCAATTAGCTGGTCAGGAGAAGGGATATCAATAGGTTGCTCGTTCTTCTCAATCATGTCTAAAACTTTGGCCAACTCAGATTGTAAGTTAAAGTTTGCTTGGGAGGCTTCCATCAAAGCATCACGACGTGACTTCAATAAAGCCCAATTAACCTCGTAATTGAAATTCTCTGCAAGAGAATTGTAATCCTTCTCCAAGTTTTCATCATCCCTTCCCCACGTGGCAAGGGTGTTCTTCATAATTTCTTTCTCAGCTAGGTGGGAATCAAGGGAAGTTTGAAGATTGGCACGGGAACTCTCCAACGCATGAACCTTATCCGAAGAAATCTTCAAATCAGCCTGAGTCTGGTTCAAACTTGTTAGGATTTATGCCCTTCACTAGAAGGGGGGGGGGGGGTGAATAGTGAGGCACGAGAATGTCGGTGAATTTTGCGGAATTAAAATTGCAGGATTAATATATGTGCAGTAATTAAAAGAGTAAGGAGAGGACACACCGAATTTATACTGGTTCACCAAAACGTGTGGTTAGTCCAGTCTCCCGAGAGACTCTCTTGAGTTTACACTAACTCCGTTAAGCTTACGGGTGCCTAACAAACCGTTACACTTGCTCGTAGATGTACACTCTACAAGACTTCAACTTGCTCGGGGATACCTCACCTCAAGACTTCACCTTGCTCGTGGATACCGCACCACAAGACTTCACACACTAAGATTAAAGGTACTTAGCAAACCCGACAATAAATGAGAAGGTATGGTCTTCTCAAGAACCTTTCTCTTTTACAACAAGAACTCTCTAAGAAGAGTAGATAAAGAGATACAATATAAGCTCTATGAACAACACAAAGTTGTCTCTCAAATGGCTCAACAAAAGCTCTAAATATGATGTATAAATGTTATCAATATGTTCAAGAATAATGAGAGATATTGTTCATATAAAATGAGTCAAAAAGACCTCTATTTATAGGTGGTAGAGGTTGTATTCCATTGCTTAATTTGCAATCAATAATGCTGATTTTATGCCAAGACAATCGATTATCTACTTTACATAATCGATTATCTTCTCAACGTTCATAAAACTGAACGTTGGAAGGCAACCGTCAGTGAATAATCGATTATCCCTTATGTGATAATCGATTATTTGCCTTCTCTGGAATTTCCAGTTTAAGCTGGAAAAAGCAGATAATCGATTATCCTTATAGTGATAATCGATTATGTAGCCATGCGGGAATTTCCAGTTTTGCTGGAAACTTAGCATAATCGATTATCAGCTTAAGGATAATCGATTATCTGGCTGTTCTGTCCAGAATCGAAAACTTACTTTAAAAATCATTTTGGTTAAAATGAAAACGTTAAAAATCATTTTGTTTGAAGTATATGAAATTGTTTATGATATTTATGATTTGATAGAATGATTTTATGCATATTTATGATGACCTATGTTGAGCCAAAAGACGAGATAACTTAAACGTTGTCCTTACATTGGTTCTACCTAACGACCTACGCCTTGGGTCTTCGGTCTTGAACTTTTGAGCTCGTCTTTTCCATGCAATCCCTTTCATCAATATGCTTCTCGACATTCAATCTTGATTGTTTGTCATATAATAATGTTGTTTGACACTTGACTTCATTGTTTGTCATTCATCAAAACCTATACCTGGAAATCATGCTAATCCAACCAAAGCACACATATCATGGATAGAATGATTTCCTACAATTTCCCCCTTTTTGATAATGACAAACAATAAGAGATATGCATACCGGATTCCCCCTAAGTTCATGCTATATCTCAACATACAAGTTATGCAAAACATTCCCCCTTAATTGAGTATTCCCCCTCAAATAAAGCATACTAGAAGGTGGAGACATTCCCCCTTATTAGATGCATATCGCCTAATTTCTTCCCCCTTTTGGCATTAGCAAAAAGAGAGTATACACATGCTACTTTCCCCTTTTGACACTTCCCCCTTTTGGGAATACCAACTGTTAGTGTCAAACATAAGATAGGAAATACAATGAGGAATATACATGATGACGATTTTCAAATAGAATCATACCAACATAAAATGATACCAAATGTTAGCAAAAACATAACAAACATAATAACGGTTATTACTTAACAACATATCAACTGTTAATTTTTGAAAAACCAACAGTTATATTAAAAACATGAATCATTTATTTTTCAAGAATATACCAACTGTTATTCAAACCAAAAATAATATTCATCAAAACATGAATCAATCATTTTTTTTAACAAAAATAATTGATATTAATTGTTATTCAAAATAAAAGTTATCAAAACATGAATCAACAAAAAAATAATTGATACCAATTGTTAACAAAGACATATCAATCGTTAACACATATCAACTATTACGTTTTTATCAAAAATATGATAACTAACCGAAATTCCCCCTCGATGCAATAAGGTTTCGTGCTTGGTGCATCTACTACGATATTGTAGTCTTCAAGCACACCTGCAAACGTACCTAAAAATAGGTTTTAGGTACCCAAACACTTTTGGATCCTTGGGGGTAAGGCAAATAATAATCACAGCTAAAAGATAAATCCTTATGTTTTGCAAAACATACGGGTGCTATGTATCCTACCCGGTTGCAATAATGACATATAACGTTCGGGTTGTGCATATGTCTTGGTTGAGCCAAAAACTTTCTAGGTGATCTAAAGTCGTTATTCTTAGAAGCGTTGAAATTCCTAGAGTCATTTCTAGGCGGTCTAAAATGATTAATTCTAGACTCATTAATAAAATTCCTAGAATCATTTCTAGGTGGTCTAAATGATTAATTCTAGACTCATTTACAAAAATCCTAGAATTATTTCTAGGTTGAGCATCTCAATTTCTAACATGATTCTTGCGCCTTTTATTTTTCCTGGGCCTTTTCTTTTTAATTTCTTCAACTATTTTAGGATTGTCTACACTACGTTTTTCTAGTGTGTTCCTAAGTTCTATGTTTTCTAATTTCAAAGGATCACAAGATGAACAATTAGAATTTTGATCAATTGAAGAATCTTCATGCATCTCCTTAATTTTATTTCTAAGATCAATATTGTCATTTTCCAAAAATTTATTTTTCTCTTCTAAAACTTTAATTTTAGCCTTGGCCTCTTTGGAGATTTTTGAAGACTTTTTCAATTCATCATATAATTCTTGAAAAGCTTCTTGTAATTCTTCATAAGAGTAAGAGTTAGAAGTACTTACCTCTTCTTCCTTGTTGGCCATGAAGCATAGGGCGGCAGTTTCATCACCCGAGCTGTCCGAATCCCATGTCACGCGCTTTTGGTGTTTCTTCTTCTTCTTGTCCTTAGGTTTTGGACAATGTGACTTGGTGTGCCCAAGTTTTCCACAATTTTGGCATGAAGGACTTGGTTCTTCCTTCTTCATTTCCTTCTTCATAAACTTATAAAACTTTTCAATTAAATCATTGGAAATAGTATCATCGTCGCTTTCCGAATCACTTACCTCTACTCTTTTAGACGATGAGGCTTTGAAGGCAATACCTGGACTTTTCTCATCTCCAAATGAAGGTTTAAGAATTGTGCTTTCATAAGTTTTGAGGTTACCTCTTAGTCCATCAATGGTGACGTTCGTGATTCCTATCGACTCTTGGATGGCATTGGCTTTGGAACGCCATTCGGGAGTGAGACTCCGTAGGATTTTTCGAACTAGATCTTTGTTCGAGTATACTTTTCCGAGAGCATGGAGATCGTTGATGATCATTGAAAACCGTTCAAACATATTATCGATGCTTTCCGGCTCCTTCATTCTAAAGAGTTCATATTCTAGAAAATCAACTCTTGATTCTCGGACTTGAGGCGTACCTTCATAAGTGATCTCAAGCTTATCCCACCTCTCCTTGGCGGTTGTGCAGCAAGAAATCTTCCGATAGACATCCGGATTCACCGCACAATACAACATATTGATGGCCTTTGCATTATATTCAACCTTCTTGATGTCCTCGGCATTATATTCATCTTCCTCCTTTGGAACCGTGGTTTCCCCAACTTTTTTTGTCGGCATTTGTTCACCGTTCTTGATGATTTGCCACAAGCGAAAGTTATTTGATTGGTTGAAAATTCTCATCCGCTCTTTCCAATATGTGTAATTTGTTCCGTCAAATAGTGGAGGCCTATTGGTGGAGTGTCCTTCGCTCATCATTCATGCGTTCAACATTCTCAACAAATATATGGAACGTTCTATCAAACGGTTAAGGCTTTTAGAAAGTTAGGCTCTGATACCAACTGTTAGGATTTATGCCCTTCACTAGAGAGGGGGGGGGGGTGAATAGTGAGGCACGAGAATGTCGGTAAATTTTGCGGAATTAAAATTGCAGGAGTAAAGTAAGTGCAGTAATTAAAAGAGTAAGGAAAGGACACACCGAATTTATACTGGTTCACCACAACGTGTGGTTAGTCCAGTCTCCTGAGAGACTCTCTCGAGTTTACACTAACTCCGTTAAGCTTACGGGTGCCTAACAAACCATTACACTTGCTCGTAGATGTACACTCTACAAGACTTCAACTTGCTCGAGGATACCTCACCTCAAGACTTCACCTTGCTCGTGGATACCGCACCACAAGACTTCACACACTAAGATTGAAGGTACTTAGCAAACCCGTCAATCAATGAGAAGGTATGGTCTTCTCAAGAACCTTTCTCTTTTACAACAAGAACTCTCTAAGAAGAGTAGATAAAGAGATACAATATAAGCTCTATGAACAACACAAAGTTGTCTCTCAAATGGCTCAACAAAAGCTCTAAATATGATGTAGAAATGTTATCAATATGTTCAAGAATAATGAGAGATATTGTTCATATAAAATGAGTCAAAAAGACCTCTATTTATAGGTGGTAGAGATTGTATGTCCGTTGCTTAATTGGCAATCAATAATGTTGATTTTATGCCAAGATAATCGATTATCTACTTTACATAATCGATTATCTTCTCAACGTTCGTAAAACTGAACGTTGGAAGGCAACGGTCAGTGAATAATCGATTATCCCTTATGTGATAATCGATTATTTGCCTTCTCCGGAATTTCCAGTTTAAGCTGGAAAAAGCAGATAATCGATTATCCTTATAGTGATAATCGATTATGCAGCCATGCTGGAATTTCCAATTTGTTGGGAGCTCAGCATAATCGATTATCAGCTTAAGGATAATCGATTATCTGGCTGTTCTGTCCAGAATCAAAAACTTACTTTAAAAATCATTTTGGTTAAAATGAAAACGTTAAAAATCATTTTGTTTAAAGTATATGAAAATGTTTATGATATTTATGATTTGATAGAATGATTTTATGCATATTTATGATGACCTATGTTGAGCCAAAAGACGAGATAACTTACACGTTGTCCTTACATTGGTTCTACCTAACGACCTACGCCTTGGGTCTTCGGTCTTGAACTTTTGAGCTCGTCTTGTCTTTTCCATGCAATCCCTTTCATCAATATGCTTCTCGGCATTCAATCTTGATTGTTTGTCATATAATAATATTGTTTGACACTTGACTTCATTGTTTGTCATTCATCAAAACTATACCTGGAAATCATGCTAATCCAACCAAAGCACACATATCATGGATAGAATGATTTCCTACAAAACTCTGCACTAATTACTTAGCATATTCTTCTTTTTTCTCCATTAGTTCTTTGAGTTCTTTGATTTCTTCATTATCTTTTAACAATGAATCCTTCAAAAGCTCTTTATCCTTTTTTATTTGGCTCGTGGAAGCCGTGGAAATCCCTAGCTTCGAGGATAAAGCATGATTCTGCTGCTCCAGTTGAAATTTACAAGACTGCAACTCTTAATGCTCCCTAAAGCACCTTAAAATTGTTCCTTCCAATTTTGAGCCTCGAGCTGTGCTTCTTCAGCTATTCTCTTAGGATCAGCAGCAGCCTTAGCAGACTCATGTGCCTTTTTCTCCAAAATAGGGATCCTCCCCATCAACTCGGTTCCAATCAAGTTTGCCTACGAACATAAGGCACAGAAATAAGAATTTAAAGTCAATGAAGAGCAAATAGTCAAACTAAAGGGAGTTACCTTTAGTGTTGAATGAACTATGTCATTCATTAAGGTATAACAACTGTGGCTCTGCATCTTTGTTCTCTCCACATCCCCAATGAGAGGCTCGAGCCAAATAGGTACTTCAAGTGTAACCTTTCTCATAGCCATACCTCTGTTATTGGGGCCAGATTCAGAGAGAGAAACAGAGGAATAAGGAATAGTGGAAGGAGGAGTAGTAGAAGAGGTGAAAATAGCAGGAGCGGCAGAAACCAAAGTAGGACTTGAAGGAATAGGCACGGGAGCTAAAAAAGGAACGGGAGAAGGAGCATTTTAAGTAAATGAAGGAGCAGTAAAAGGTGTAAAAGGGGAAGAAACACTCACGATTGGAGGAGAATAGAAGAAACATAAGAAATAGGAATGGAAGTAGATAAAGGAATTTCATTAAGGACAGGGCCGAGTTCCCCACTTTCAAAACCACTCACAAAGAGACAGTGAACAGATTCGCTCGTGTCTCTTTGTGTCAGATCTTTATCGGAGTGGATTAGAATAGGCTCGGTATTGGAAGTATTAGCAGAAGAGCTACGAGCATGAGAGGTACGAGCAGGAGCATCTTCAGTTTCTTCTTCAATAATAACGCGTCTCCTAACTCTTGGTCTAGATACCAATGAGGTATTATCTTCTTCCTCATTCTAAGTTTCCACTACCATATCTTTTCTTTTAGCTATCAATGCTTTAGCTTTGTCCAAACCAAGGGAAGTGTTGGCAATAGTATGCATAGCTAGAGCAACATCAGCTGCCATCCCTTTCATTTCGAATCCTGACAAAAAGAAGGATTTGAGTTTATTAGCAATATTTATCATATGTATCCATAAAACATACACGAAAAGAGATATGTACTGTGTGTTTTCACTATCCACCCATGTAAGGAAGAAATAGACTTCCAAGTTCTATCTTCCTTAGAAGCAATATTCAAAATTGAATCTCCCCAACCACGGAAGTTGGGAATAGGCTCCACATCCCCCATGGTTGCTACGAAAAACCAAAAAAAAGAGGATAAAATTAGAGAGAAAATCAAAATCTCAGAAAATAGATACGGGAAAAGTAAGCAGAACGTGTAAAGTTCCACTTCTCAGGGAAGTGAATGTTTGATTCTCCCAACAAATCCACTATACGAACAACAATGTAATGAAGATACCACCCACGGTCTTTATAGTCATCAACGTTTACCAAAACTCTCTTACTCCCTGCAGTTAAGTTAAAAACCCCATGTCGCAGTAGACTAGGATGGTACAAGTGGATAAGATGGAAAAACATAAAATTCATTTTCGCCTTAGTAGACAAAAATCTCAAACAATCTCCAGCCCTCCATACTAAAGGGTTTGAGCCAAGCAAATGTTAAAAAACCTACAGAAATCGAGGATAACTGGATCTACGGCAGGTTTGAACCCCAAAAGTGAAGGGCTAGGTGTAAACTAAAGAAAATCCATTCCTATAGGTTGAAATTCTCTGATTTATGGAAGGAACTGATAAACGGACGCTCTCTTTCCAGTTGCAATTTTTTCTAATGGTAGGGATTGTGAGTTCAGTTATAAGAGAAGGGTAAGGATCGGTCTTTTCCAATTTCGCAATTTGCTTTTGGAGAGATGTTATATCAGTTGCAAAAGATAAATCATTCGGTATAATTTCTTCAACTGTGGGTTCTAGAGAAGGGTCTGAAAATTCTTTACCTTTTAAAGATGGAGTTTTAGAACAGGAACCTTTGACGCCAGAACTAGAAGAAGGAGGAGTATAACCAGTTAAACCTCCAGGTGTAGATCCCAAACTTTGAAGTCTTCCTCCTCTGTCTCTTGTATGTTTGATCAGAGCGGGTGCATTAGGAAATTGATCAAGAAGTAAAACCTTTTTGGGGTTAGAGTTTGGAGATGCCATTGTTAGATAAGCTTCAAGTGAGGAGAAGTAAAAGAAGGAAAAGGAATGCGATGAAAGTTGATGAAGAAGATGACAAAGGAAGTGTGAATTAAAAGGTTATATGGGAACAACCGTTAAATTAAGGGATTCAATGATGGAAAGCCTGTATTAACGATAACTATCACTTCGTAAATAGAGGAAGTTGAACAAGCCTTGAAAAATGGGTATAAAACTGCAAATCCAATCAAAGATGACACGTGTATGGAGCATTAAATGAGAAAGACTGATGGGACATCAATACTGTCACACACATTAATTGTGACAAAAAATCTCTTTTATGAAGATCCACTTCCCAATTATTAAATTGATAAATAAATGAGAAGTGGGGGGACTATCTATATTGGGAACAAAACTGAATTCAAATTAAAGATGATATGGCATGACACGTGGACTGGTCAAATTTTCAAAGGGCAGTAAATGATTAAAAGTCACGGAAGACAACAGGCACGGGAGGAGAAAAGGCAACAGACACGAGAAGGAGTCTTAGATACGAATCTCGTATCTATTCAAGTCATTTAATACTAACGGATAAAAAGGGCACTGAAAACAAGAATTTGATGACAAAAAGTAGTCTACATTCATTATTAAATACCTGATACGTTAGTTAATAAGTATTTAATAGCAATGATTTTGTAACGTCTCATTAAATGCTCTTTATTATTTAGATTAATCCGTTACTCCTTGTCAGCTATAAAAGGAGGAAGTTTCAGCATTTGTTAGGACACAGAACATTCTTGATAACATACAGAAATAAAAAATTCTTATCGCTTTATTTGTATTCCTTGAAAGCCTATTATTTTGGTCTTTAGATTATAAGTAACCCGATTTCTTTTCTCTAAATTCAAACTTTGACCAAATTATATTTTTTGGTTAAAGAAATACCCGAAAGAATCAGTAAGTAATTAAGACTCCTTGGCCTTTGTTGATATGATTCTACGTAGTGTTCTTCTTCATTATCCTTTGTTTTAAGCTTTTATGACTATTAAAGTCCTTTTTCTTTTAAACCCTCAAACTAATTCCTACAGAACCCTTTCCTATGGGCTTCGGCCCTTTTATGTGCTTATCTATATTCGCAGATGTTTACATTTGTATACACTATATGAAACTATATTACCCTCTCTATTCAAGTTTTACTATAATTATACTTTATATACCCAATTACTATTGATGTCCATTACGTCTGCGCTTAGCTTGATTTTCAATGAAGAAGAAAAGAGCTGATAATAGGTGAATTAATTATATTCAGGCGCTAAATAACTACCTTCTTGCATAGTTTTCATAATGAAAGTGATAACAAAATGCTCTTATTAGTGTTTTTCTTGATGTGCAGGCTATATATAACTAGGGAAGGTTAGGGAGCACTTTTAGATCAAAAAAATGCAGGAAAAGAGGCCAACTGTGAAAAAATTTCAAGCAAACCACGCGGAAAAAGGCTGAAGAATCAGAGAAGGGAGTCTGCCACGGTTACACTGCGAACGCGGCAAAACCACGATGGGAGATAGCTGTAGATAAAATTGGATTCAATGGGGTCATTTGGCCGCGGTTCTACCGCGACCGCAGTAGAACCGCGGTAGGCGTGCTGATGGTCAAGGGCAGTTGTGTCCAAACGTAAAACTTTAGCCCTAAAACCTATATTAGTCACTAGGTTTCGCCTATTAGAGGCATGTATTGATTTCTTTGAGTTCTTTGAAGGAAAATTAAGTGTGAGAGAATAGCTTAAACATATTTCTTCTTCCCTTTTGATTTTTATTGCTAGATTATGTTGAATATTAATTTAATTAGTTTACCCATAGTTATGAGTAGCTAATTTCCCTGTCTAAGTTCTTGATGGAACCTATTGGGGGTTGAAATTCTCGTTTATGTTAATGCAAATTTGTCGGTTTTAATCTTTATTTAGTCAACTATATTTTTGTTGTAGTTAATTGATAGGATCCTCAATTAGCTGTGCCATTTTTGTGCATAACTTGGAAAGAGTGCATATTTAGGTAGTTGTTGAATAACAACACTCCTAAAGTAATAAGAGGAATCCATAACTGCGGGTTTAAAGGGGGGATTAGGAATAACGAAGCCTTGGGTGCAATATTAAATGAACTGTGTTAGTTAAAGCTAGCTAGTGTATCTCGGGAGAGAGAAATAGTATGTTACTGTAATTGCTCTGGAGAGATTTACGGTAAGTTGAGTGTTCATTATTGATAAAGTGTGTTGGTAAATTTGAATGAAGCATAAACAGAAAGGATTCCATCAGTAGGGGAAGTCATTACCTTAGTGTTTCTCTCATTCTTGTCTACAACCTTAGTTAGTTAGCTATAGCTTGTTGTAATTCTACAATTTTTATTCGTAAAAAAACCTCCACTTGTGATTCAGAAGTCTTGGGAAGCCGGTTTTGAAGAATTTAGTGGATCTAAAGGTGGTAGTTGATAGGTTGACTCTCTGTGGATTCGACCCTGGGCGTAATACTCGGGTTTAATTTACAACGTCCGCAGAGTCCTTTCTAGAGGGCATACTTGGGCATGATCAAATTTTGGCGCCATTGCCGGGGAGTTAAAGGAATTATCAATTGAAATTGCTAGAGTTGCAAAAATTCTTGGTGTAGATAGTTTCTTTACACCCAAGGTTTGATTGAAACTTTTGACGGTTGACTTGGTTGCACAGGTGTATGCCTAGAAACTTTGCAAGGACTGGAGAACTGCTTGAAGGACTCTCAGACCCTGAGAAAATATTCCAGGTGTTGAACCGTGCCAACAAAAGACTTCAACATCTCAACAAACAGGCAAACTTGAAACTGATATGGAAAACATAGACAATCCTAATAGAGACGGCAGGAACCGGCAAGATGGCTTAAATGCTGGAGTGGCAGCCCCTCTTGTGCCGGAAGGTGCACTTTATGAGGGGGCATAACCGACATCTGAAAATTTGGCAACTGCCATTGTTGTGCCTGTGATACAAGCTGAATCATTCCAGATTACAAATAATATGCTGCAATTGTTGCAAAACAAGGACTCTTTTCTGAAACGCAAGTCAAAGATCCTCAGCAGCACTTAAAGAATTTCCTGTCCATATGCAAAACTCACAGGCAGCCCAACGTGACTTCAGAAGCAATCAGGCTGCTATTATTTTCTTTCTCAGTGATGGGAGCTGCTCAGATTTAGCTAAACTCACTCCCCATAAACTCCATTGAAACTTGGGATGAGTTAGTCAAGAATTTTCACAAAAAGTTCCACCCGCCCAACAAAACAGCGCAACAAATTGATGAGATCGTGAGCTTCAAACAGAAACCTATGGAAACTTTGCACGAGACATGGGGAAGGTTCAAAGAATGTTGGTGATGTATCCCCATCATGGTATTCCAGAGCAGATGTTGGGACAACGGTTTTACAAGGGACTTTCTAACAGTATGAAGAATATTGTGGATACCTTATATGGTGGGGAAGTTTTGAGCAAGACATGGAGAGAAGGGCAGAATTTGTTAGATAAAATGGCTCAGAATTCAGGGTGGATGACCAGGAACGCACCTATCACTCAGGTGGTGCACTTTGTGCCTCTTGATCCTTCCAACACTATGGATGAGAATGTGGCAACTCTTTTGACACAGATGAACATCCTCACCAAAAAGGTAGAGGAGTCGAAACAAAAGCAGCAGGTATACATAGTTGATACTACCAATGGGGGCTTGTGCACATCTTGCATCAGTTAGCCAATTGGTAATCCATGGAATGTAGAGCATGAACTCCATCATCATCAACCTGAAGATATGAATTATGTGGCTAACTATGGGGGTCCGGGGCAAGGAAATCAGAACTAGGGCCAGCAAACTCAGCAGCAGTACAGGCCGCCGCAACCACAATACAATGCCGGGAACATGGGAGGTATGAGACCCCCCAACAACATGTCACCTTATCCTAGACTGCACTGGTACAGTAATCAGCAACTAGGGTACCACCTACCTCAGCAGCAACATGGTGGGAGACAAGAAGATGGGTTCGCTAGACTGGAAACGATGATGCAGCAAGTGATTGGGTCCAACACAAAGATAAATGAGAGGGTAGATGCACATGACACAGTTATTCAAAATATTGAAGTGCAGGTGGGCCAGATTTCTATGTCTTTGAATAACCGTCCTCAAGGGACATTGCCTGCAGATACCCAAACCAACCCCAATGATCAGGGCCCGAAGAAGCTGATGGTGGTAAGTCTCCACAATGGTAGAGATCTTGATGTTGAACAGGAGAGAGGTCGAGAGATGTACAGGATGAGACACTCATTCAGGTACCTATTGAGCTAGATGAATCAACAAGGCTGACAGACGTGACAGTCCAGTCTATTCCTTAAAAGTTGAATATTCAGCAAGAGAGCGAGAAAATTGCCGATACAGTAGAAAAGCCAGTGGAGGAGATAATAGTTGAGAAAGAAAAGTCCCAAGTCATTGGGAAGAAAAGACCTCCTGCACCATTCCCACAGAGATTGGCCAAGCACCAAAAGGAAGAGCAATACAAGAAGTTCTTTGTCATGCTCATGCAGATTCAGGTAAATATTCCGTTGATCGAAGCTTTAAAGGAAATGCCTGGGTACACGAAGATGATGCAAGATTTGATGTCTCGGAAGTTTGACTTCCAAGACTTGGCCACAATGACTCTCACGCAGAACTGTAGTGCAGTGGTAACTAGACTTGTAGCTGAAAGCTCTCTGATCCTGAAAACTTTACTATTCCGTGCACTATTGGGAACTATGCCTTTGCAAAGGCACTCTGTGACTTAGGGGCCAACATTAATCTTATGCCCTTGCTTATTTACAAGAGGTTGGGCATTGGGAGAGCTAGACTCACCTCTATGTTATTGCAGTTGGCTGACAGGACAGTGCAACGTCCATTTGGGATCCTCGATGATGTGCTCATTCAGGTGGGGAAGTTCGTGTTCCCTGCAGATTTTGTAATCTTGGAGTGCAAAGTGGATGAAGAGATTCTGATCATTTTAGGAAGACCGTTCTTATCCATAGGGAGAGCCTTGATTGATTGTGAGATTGGGGAGCTTAAGATGAGGCTCAATGACGAGGAGATCATATTTAATGTGCAGAAATTTATGAGGGGACCAAGTGAGTTCGCCAATTGTTCTCTAATTGATGTCGTGGATGTGATCCTACGGTCTCATGATGAAGTGTTAATGGTGGAGGATTGACTGCATGTTTAACCAATTTGGAGGAGGCGAATGGTGAGGAATTGGCGGAATGGGTGTTGGCTTTGGAAGGTAGGAGGTTTTGGGATAGAAATCTTGAGTTTGAACCCCTACACTTGGAGAAGAGAGAGAGGTCTCCAGCTAAGCCGTCAATTGAAGAACCCGAAGCTGAAGCTAAAGCCCTTGCCAGCCCACCTCAGGTATGAATTTCTGGGACCTGACTCCACTTTACCTGTTATTATCTGATCCGGTTTGTTAGATGTGCAGGTGCAGCAGCTTTTACAGGTACTGAAGGATTGCAAAACAGCCACTGGGTGGAATATGGCACACATCAAGGGGATCAGCCCCGCTTATTATATGCATAAGAATTGCTGGAAGAGGGACAAAAACCTTCCAGGGAACATCAGAGAAGGCTGAATCCAAATATGAAGGAAGTGGTGAAGAAGGAGGTAATAAAGTGGTTGGATGCGGGAATCATCTTCCCAATTTCTGACAGCAGCTGGGCTAGCCCAGTTCAATGTGTGCGTAAGAAGGGTGGCATGACAATGGTGAAGAATGATCATAATGAATTAATCTCAATGAGAACCGTCACCGGTTGGAGAATATGCATGGATTATAGAAAACTGAATCTTGCCACCCGGAAAGACCACTTCCCACTTCCCTTCATTGACAGATGCTGGATAGATTGGCAGGAAGGTCGCACTTATGCTTTCTCGATGGGTACTCAGGGTATAAACAGATCTCCATTGCACTTGAGGACATAGAGAAGACCTCTTTCACAAGTCCTTATGGCATTTATGGCTTCAAGAGGATGCCATTTGTCCTTTGCAATGCACCCGCCAAATTCCAACGGTGCATGATGGCCATTTTCACTGATATGGTTGAAGATATAATGGAGGTGTTCATGGATGATTTTTCAGAGGTAGGGAATTCTTTTGATGAGTGCCTTGTGAATCTAACATGTGTGCTGAAACGGTGCATCAAGACTAATCTGGTGCTGAACTGGGAGAAGTGCCATTTCATGGTGCAGGAAGGCATAGTCTTGGGGAACCGCGTGTTAAGCAATGGGATAGAAGTAGGTCGAGCCAATGTTGATGTCATAGCAAAGCTGCCTCCGCCAACTTTGGTCAAGGCAATCAGAAGTTTTCTTGGACATGCCGGTTTCTACTGACGGTTCATTAAAGACTTCTCCAAAATCGTCAACCCACTCAGTGAGTTATTAGAAAAAGATCACCCGTTTGTATTTTCTGATGCATGCAGGGTAGCATTTGAGGAGCTGAAACAAAGGCTGGTCACAACACCAATCATTGTTGCCCCCAACTGGGAGCAACCTTTCGAGCTAATGTGTGAAACTAGTGACTATGCAATGGGGGCGGTGCTGGGCTAGCGGAAGGACAAATTGATGCATCCAATCTACTATGCAAGTAGAATGCTGATTGGAGCCCAGCTGAATTATACAGTGACTGAGAAGGAGATGTTTGCTGTGATATTTGAATTTGAAAAGTTTTGGTCCTACCTGATAGGATCGAAGGTAATTGTATACACTGACCATGCAGCTCTTAGATACTTGATAGAAAAGAAAGACTCTAAGCCACATCTGATTCATTGGGTGTTGTTGCTGCAAGAGTTTGATCTTGAAATCGTGACCAGAAGGGCACTAAGAATCAATTCGCTGATCATCTATCACGACTTGAGGGAGCTGAAAACACAATTGAGGTTGAGGACATTCTGGAATCCTTTCGAGACGAGCAACTACTCATAGCCAACCATTTGGAAGCACCATGGTATGCGGATTTTGCAAATTACCTAGCATGTGGTATAGTCCCTCACGACCTGTCTTCGGTACAGAGGAAGTGTTTCTTTCCTGAAAGCCGTATGTACTATTGGAATGAGCCCTATGTTTTTAGAATATGCCTGGATAACATGATTCGGAGATGCCTCTCCGAGATGGAACAATCTTCTATTTTGCAGGCTTTTCATGCTTGGGCTTATGGGGGACACTTTGGAGGAGTAAGGATTGCAGCAAAGGTGCTTGAGGCCGGGTTTTTCTGGCCGACAGTGTTAAAAGATGATCACACATGGGTAAAGGGTTGTGATGAATGCCAACGTACCGGGAACATCTCCCGGTGCCACGAGATGCCCATGAACCCGATTCAGGAGGTTGAAGTGTTCGATGTTTGGGGGATTGATTTCATGGGTCCCTTCGTCACCTCTTATGGCAATAAGTACATTCTTGTTGCTGTAGATTATGTGTCCAAGTGGTTGGAACTTGTAGCGTTACCCACCAATGATGCAAAGGTGGTGATAGGGTTTTTGAAGAAAAACATATTCACCCGCTTTGGGACACCACGAGCAATAATAAGTGACGAGGCACTCTCTTCGGCAACAGAGTATTTGAGAAGTTGTTGGCAAAATACAACGTGCGTCACAAGGTGGATACTCCTTACCACCCGTAAACCAGTGGACAGGTGGAGGTCTCCAACAGAGAGATAAAGAGTGTGTTAACAAAAACTTTAAACGTCACAAGAACAAATTGGGCAAGAAAGTTAGATGATGCACTCTCGGCATATAGAGCAACATTCAAGACACCAATTGGTATGTCTCCATATAAGTTGGTGCTTGGGAAGGCCTGTCACCTAAGAATAGAGTGTGGTGGGCACTAAATCAGCTGAATCTAGATATGGAAGTTATGGGCTCGTCAAGAGTAACAGAATTGCATGAGCTTGAGGAGTTCCGACATCTTGCTTTTGAGAGCACAAGACTGTATAAGGAAATAATGAAGAGGCTGCATGATCAGCACATTGTGGAGCGAACTTTTAAATCTGGGGACAAGGTACTATTATACAACTCAAGATTGAGGTTGTTCGCGGGTAAGCTATAATCATGATGGTCTGGACCATTTCGGGTAGTTGAAGTCCTCCCGTCTGACTGCACTACACTTGAACGAACCGCAGAGGTTGAGCAAGCCGTAAATGCGCTCATGTGAGTCGTGCCGCGACGTTAAATTTATCAGGCGCTGCATGGGAGGCAACCCATGAAATTATTGTAATTGTAATACTTTAGAATATACTGAAAAAGGGCGATCAGAATCTGAGAAGTGCCCAGACCGCGGTTCGACCCCTCTCCAACACAGACTTTCACGGTTGTACTATGACTGCGGGCTAATCGCGGTACATAGGGCTCTCTGAACTTGGTCTACCGTGGTCTTACCGCGACCGCGGTAAAACCACGGTGACCGCATTTTTCCGCCATGTAAGTTTTTTTTTTAAATTTTTTCACCCATTTTAAATTTCCCTTTTTCCTAAAATAACCCCTACATTCCCCTTTTATCCCCAAAACCCACGCAGAACCTTCACCAACATTTCAATCCCATTTTTTCTCTCTTTTTCTGCTTCTTCTCATCTTTTCTCTCCACAAACACCCTCCCTCTCACCCCACTACTCTCCCGTTTCACCACACCCTTTCCCACCCTCAACCCAAGTAAGTTTCTCTTTCTTTTACTTTAGTTTAACTACTAATTTAGTGTAATTTAGTCTAGTTTCTTGTAACTTAACCCTAGGTAGCAATAGCTTAATATTTTTATATAGTTATGATTCTTGTTGTTGTATATGGTTGTAGTTATTGCTAGTAAGGGTGTTTGATGCTTATTTGGTTGGGCCTCCATGATACTTTGGTTGTAGGGCTTGTTATAATATTTTGGAGGCCTAGAATATGTTTGTAGGGTGTGACTAGTGCAAGGCCTTATGTTGGCCGAAGTTGCGAAGTTGTTTTGGTGTTATGGGGTGGGCTATGCCCATTCTTAATTGTGGGGTGTGATACTTGGCGATGTTTGGGGGCTCTAATTGGTTGAAACATGGTGAAGGAGCAATTGTGGGGTGCTAAAAAGGGGGTGTTGTTTTGTAGCCATCGTGTGGAAAAGTCTGAGTAACTACCTGTTTGGAACTATTTAGGATGAAGTTAAAGGTTTGTTTGAACTCTCTGCAGGTACTATGGATCCTAAGAGGCAAAAGAGACGGGCTGGACCACCGCAACAACCAACTTACGATGAGTTCAGATTCGTCTCGGAACTGGCAGATGATGATTTCCATACTAAGGCGCGAAAGAACTTCATTCCTGAAATTCTGATTGACCGAGCAGCCCTCCAGGCGGAGAATGAGGATATGTATGAGGAGATTCGTAGGAGGCAGATGGAATTCTTATTTGATGATCCCTGCCCGGTCAACAAGATGATTGTAAGGGAGTTCTATGCGAACTGCCCTGCTAACCTAGCTCGGGATATGATTGTGCGAGGTAAGATAGTTCCAGCACATATTCCCTATATCCGCCAGGCCTTGCAGCTACCTGAGTTTATAGGCGATGTTTATTTTTACCACGATCGACTGGATGTCACGTGGGATGTTATGATTGAGGCCATTTGTGTTGGGGGCGTCCGACTTGGATAAAGGACCAGATCCCCTTGCATTCCAACTCGTTCATGCACTTAGCTAAGTGCTGGTTGACGGTGCAGCAGGTTCATGTCGTCTAGCAACACAACGGATGTGAACTTCAACAGGGACCTACTGACTTGGTGGTTCATCACCAAGAAAGATTTTGATGCAGCTAAGGTTATTAGTGATGAGATGATCTTGAGGGGACCACTGCTGTCAAAGGGGTTTTACTTCCCCTCCTTGGTGACTCAGCTGTTCTTACGGAAAAATGTTCCCACTAATCCTACTAACGGGACAGTGGAACCTAAATCACCTTTCACAGCCTCCCGCATCAGAGTAGGATAGGGGCTACATATAATTGAAATAGATGATGATGATGCCCCTATTCCCTTCGCACAATCCAGACAGTCAGTTGACAGTGCCGGACTATCTCGCCGCCCCTATACTGTGGTCGACTTCTCCAGGTCTCATTCTACCTGGCCAATGTTACGTTCCATGGGAAAAGAGGTCGTCTACGCACCTCATTTGATGGCCTCCACACATGGCTTGATGCCATATCGCAGTGGTAGGCCCGGTCCGAGGGACGGTTCATGTCATGGTTCCGTGCGTTGGGGAGAGCTTGCAATGTGGACCCATCATCATCTCCGACTCTGATTGAGTCCGAAGGAAGTCTTCTAACCCTTCTGCGTTTTAATTTCTTGATATGACATGGGTACATGCCATGATTTTAAGTGTGGGGTGGGAGATTTACTTTGTGTATGTGTTTTACTGTATATACATATGGCGATTGTTGTAGCATGAAAATTTTGTTGTTCTATATAATGAATGGCTGATGTTTTAGGAGTACCTAACTTGGCCCAACGACGGACACTTGTCGACAGGTCTATTGAGGGTCCAAGTAGGATACATTAAAAAAAACACAAAAACAAAGGTAGAGGACTCTTCTGATGACGGACCGCTTGGACAGTACTCTTGAGGGAAGTAGTCCATGTTGATTTTTCATTTTATTTTATTTTTCTTTTTTAGGTAGTGTATTAAGTCCACCTTGGTTTTTCTTTTGACCACGATTATTTTTCAAGGGTTTTTCTTGAACCGGTTTAGGTAGATTTTTTCTTTTGTAGTGTTAGGACTAAGATGGGTAAAAGGATAGAATGCGATCCCTGATGCTCACACTTGCAAATAACTAAAATGAACTTGAGAACGTAAGGTCTTGGCTAAGTGTGGACTTGTAAATCTATGCCTTAATTTTGCACATCTTGTTTTGCTTAAACGCTCGTATGTGTATGTTGATAAACTGATTCTAAATGAGTTGCATGCCAAGTGTGTGTGGGAGCCTTACTTGCATTCTGTGCTTGCATGTGATACCTACAACTTCCCCTGTGTGTTTGCAAAGTGAAATAGAAGCTGTTAGGTCTTAGAGATGATTGAGGCATTTCTTTCTGTAGGCCTATTTAATTGTGAATACACCTGTATATATTGCCATTAGTTAATCCCTTTGAGCCTGAAGCCTGTTCTTTGATAACCCTATAATGAACTATATCACAGTGTTTGAATAAATGATTGTTTGAACCTATACCTCCTAGAAGCACTTGAATCACAAAAGAATATACTAAAGTCAAAGTGTGGGGTGGTAGGGATTTAGCGAATTAAAGGGGAATCATGAATGAATAATGATTAGTGCACGGGTTTTGTAAAAAAAATTGAAACAAAGAAAAAAAAGAATAAAGAAAAGAAAAAAAGAAAACAAGAAGCTCGTTGCACCTAAAGAAATTGGGGATTACATGTGGAACAAAAATATGGAGGAATGATTGGGCTAAGCATGGAAAAGGAAGTATGTATTAAAATTGCTTAGGGATGTCAGTCACTACATCTAAATGTATCCTACTCGTCCCTTATCTTACATTACAACCAAATAAAGACCTCTTGATCTTTGATTCAAACAGCTCGATTAGTAGAGTAGTACACTCGGGGCAAGCTTATGGTGTGTCTGTGTGGCATATGAATGCTCTTTGCTGAGAGTGAGTGAATTCTTTCTATTTGTGGTTCCTTGAGTTGAATTTTTATATGTGTGTGGAACTTCTCTCAGACTTTTGATGTGAGGACATGTGATTCAAGAAAGAAAAGTAAGTCTTCACCGCAGTTAGAGTAACTAGAGTGAGCTAGAGTATGTCATGGCAATATAGTCTGCATTTAGGGTACGATTGTTGCACTGCTTAGGTTGGTTCGTCAAAATGGCGGGTGTGACATATCTTTGGGCAATGCAGCAAGCAGTTAGGCCTAGAAGTGTGGCTTAGTTTGCTCGAGGACGAGAAAGGATTAAGTGTGGGGTGTTGATAATAGGTGAATTTAACTATATTCAGGCCCAAAATAACCACTTTCTTGCGTAGTTTTGATAATAAAAGTGATAACAAAATGCTCTTATTAGTGTTTTTCTTGATGTGCAGGCTATATAAAACTAGGGAAGGCTAGGGAGCACTTTTGGAGTCAAAACAATGATGAAAAAGAGGCCAACTGTGAAAAATCCCAAGCAAACCACGCGGAAGAAGGCTAAAGAATCAGAGAAGGGAGTCTGCCGCGGTTCCACCGCGACCGCGGCAAAACTGCGGTGGGAGATAGCTGCAGATAAAATTGGATTCAGAGTGGTCGGTTGGCCGCGGTAAAACCGCAGTCGGCGTGCTGATGGTCAAGGACAGTTGTGTCCAAACATAAAATTTTAGCCCTAAACCTATATTAGTCACTAGGTGTCGCCCATTAGAGGCATGTATTGATTTCTTTGAGTTCTTGGAAGGGAAAACAAGTGTGAGAGAATAGCTTAAACATATTTCTTCTTCCCTTTTGATTTTTATTTCTAGATTATGTTGAATATTAATTTAGCTTGTTTACCCATAGTTATGAGTAGCTAATTACCTGCCTAAGGTCTTGATGGAACCTATTGGGGGTTGAACTTCTCGTTTATGTTAATGCAAATTTGCCGGTTTTAACCTTTATTTATTCAACTATATTTTTGTTGTAGTTAATTGACATGGTCCTCAATTAGCTGTGCCTATTTAGTGTTCACAACTTGGAAAAGAGTGCATATTTAGTTAGTTGTTGAATAACACCACTCCTATAGTAATAAGAGGAATATATAAATGCGAGTTTAAAAGCGGGATTAGGAATAACGAATCCTTGGGTGCAATATTAAATGAACTGTGTTAATTAAAGCTAGCTAGTGTATCTCGGGAGAGAGCAGTAGTATGTTACTGTAATTGCTCGGGAGAGATTTACGGTAAGTTGAATGTTCATTATTGATAAAGTGTGTTGGTAAATTTGTATGAAGCATAAACAGAAGGGATTCCATCTGTAGGGGAAGTCATTACCTTAGCGTTTCTCTCATTCTTGTCTACAACCTTAGTTAGTTAGCTATACTTGTTGTTTTTATACAATTTTAGTTCGTAACAAAACCTCCACTTGTGATTCAAAAGTGTTGGGAAGCTGGTTCTGAAGAATTTAGTGGGTCTAAAGGTGGTAGTTGATAGGTTGACTATCTGTGGATTCGACCCTAGGCGTAATACTCAGGTTTTATTTGCAACGTCCACAGAGTCCTTTCTAGAGGGAATACTTGGGCGTGATCAATAGCTTCAAGGAATAGCCCTAAAAAGGCAAAGGAGCCGAAATTCCAACATTTGATTTGGGTGTTCTCTTAGAGAATTCACCCAAGAAAATTTTATTTGTTTGAATTGGGTATTTTTGCAAAGAATTGAAAATTCTCTCTAATCCTCTCTATATCTCTCAATCCCTAATTTTAGTAATGTAAAGCAAAGGAAAAAAGAGCAGCAATTCCACCATTGACAGCCATTAAAAAGCTTTGAAGCTTTGAATTCAAATATAGGTTTTGAAAAATCATTATTTGTTTGGATTGGGTGTTGTTGCAAATAACTGGAAATATGATTTGGATTTTATATCTCAATTTTGAGGGTGTTTTGGTGAAGATTAGACTTTTTGCTGAATTTCAAATTGAAACTCGTCGAATAAGAAGTCGAAGAAGAAGAATGTAACAACCTGACTCGTTGTCTTATGTGCTATTGCTCTGTTTCCCCATTTCATGCTTCTTCATGTTTTGTCATCGGTAGGTTGTGTGTTATAGTTGATTTGGATTGATTTTGATAATAAATGCGACACTTTGTCTCTTTAAAAAATGCTTAAGTTGGAAAAGTCAACCGGATATTGACTTATGAGTTATAGGGCTCAGATGTGATTTTCGGTGATTCGGTTAGCTTCGGGAGGTTATTTGTAACTTAGGAGCGCGATCAAAATTGATTTTGGAGGTCCGGTGTAGAATTAGGTTTGCATTGGCAAAATTAGCAATTTGGCGAATTCCGGTTGATAGATGAGATTTTGATCCGAGTGTCGGAATGGAATTCCTAGAGTTGCTGTAGCTTTGATATGTGATTTGTGATGTGTGTGCAAAATTTCAAGTCATTCGGACGTCGTTTTGTTAGGTTTTTGATCGAATGTATTTTTCGGAAGTTTGAAGAAACTTAGGCATTAATCCGATGTGAATTGATGGTTTTAGCATTGTTTGATGTGTTTTGATGATTGGAACAAGTTTGAATGATATTATCGGTTATGTTGGTGCTTTTGGTTGAGGTCCCACGGGCCTCGGGATGATTTTGGATGGCTAACAGGGAGTTTTTGAAATTTCATACAGCTAAAGGCATGTTGTTTCGGGTATCTTCGCATATGCGGGTCTTGGACCGCAGAAGCGGAGCCGCTTAAGCGGAGCTGTGATCGCAGAAGCGGCGAGGAGATGGAACGCAGGTTCTGCAGAAAGTGGAAGAGCCGACCACATAAGAATTACCGCTGGTGCGAAAGTTGAACCGCAGAAGCGTATTTTTGGAAGTTTAATAAAGACTGGAAAAGTGGAAATATGGCCGCAGAACCGGTCTCGCATAAGTAACAGCGGGACGCAGAAGCGAAAACTGGACGGTTCAGAAGGATTTTTATTAAATATTTCATCCGTGAGCTTGGTTTAATTTCCACCATTGTTTGGCGACCTTGGGAGCTTTTCGAGAATTTAAGGAAGATTTTACTGGGAATCGATTGGAGGTAAGTCCGTTGGCTTGAATACATGAGATTATGTTAGATTTAACATGGAAATTGGTTGAAATTCATTAAAAAGGGGTAAAGCTAGGGTTTGAGTTTTGATATTTCAAATTAGAATTTGATAGGTCATTTCAGCTCGGATTTGGGAGTTCTTGGTATGTATCGACTCATGGCGAGACGATAAATCCGGTAATATGAGTTTTCAAAATTTTTCAAGAAGCGAGCCCGGGGCTCGGTTTTTGCTACTTTCGAGATTTTTGCTATTTCTTGATTGTTTTCAATTGGGCATTGTTCTCTTGGCATATTGTGATGTATTCGCTCAGATTTTGATTAGATACGATGCGTGTGGAGGCCGGATTGAGTGGAGAAGGCGTCAAGGGCTAAAGATTTCACAGGTTCGAGGTGAGTAATACTTATAAATGATATCATGAGGGTTTGAAACCCACGGATTTACACATCATAGTGCTATATTGAGGTGACTTGCACGTCGGATACGAGCATAGGGTAGAGCACCATTGGGGATTGTGACTTGGTCCATCCCGGTTGTTGATCTTACTGCGTATTTGGGATGATTGCCATGTTTGGGCTTCGTGCCAACTATGTGAATCCTTCGGGGATTAAGATTATTGTTTTAGCATATATTGCATATCATTTG
This sequence comes from Nicotiana benthamiana, assembly GCA_034376525.1. NCBI lineage: Eukaryota > Viridiplantae > Streptophyta > Magnoliopsida > Solanales > Solanaceae > Nicotiana > Nicotiana benthamiana. The sequence goes on from CM067328.1 coordinate 47,975,407, forward strand.
ATTTCAGTCCAAGATTTTTAATACTGTTTTTGTAAACTCAGCCGTATTTCTAAGTTTTGAAAACTCAAATGATGTTTTAAATGATATTTTGGGCTGAGAACTACTATTTTATAAATGCCCAAGGGGCTTATGATGTTTCTGGATTGACTATGGGTGGCTCGGGCTGGTCAACGTAGCAGTATGCTACTGATTATTTGTGGCTCGGGCTGCACGCCGCAGCGGTGTTACATTCATATTGAGGCCGAGAGCTTGGTTGGTTACATTAATATTAATATGAGGTTGAGGGCCTAGATTTGATGCCATGAGATGGCTTGTTATTGCGCTTGGGCGGTAGGAGCCCCTCCGGAGTCTGTACACACCCCCAGTGAGCGTCGTCGACATTTAACATGTATAGGTGGCTTGGGTTGCACGTGGTAGTGGGTACTGGATTGTACCATCATATGCATTGCATTGCATTCATGCATTTGTTCATTTTTGTTATTTGCGATATTTCTGGAGATATTTATCTAATGTGCTGGTACTATCTGATCATTGAGTGTTGGGGCCCGATTTGCTGACCAGGAACAAGGATATTGACCGAGGGGCGGGTTTATATGCATAGTTTCACAAATTGTTTAAAAGTATTTTCGTAACCATTGAAAAGATCATTTTTAAAAGAGGGTTTTAAAACTGAGCCAAGATATTTTCTAAAGATTTCACAGTTTTCACTGAATTTTTCTTAAAGGATTTTCACTGCTTCTTTACAGCATGATGATCTGTTATACATGATTTCTTACTACTCAGCTATTATTTACTTTCATTACTCACTGAGTTGGAGTACTCACTTTACTCCCTGCACCTCGCGTGCACATGCAGGTATTTGTTCACCCAATAGCGGGTTTTGAGATGAATGGGAGTTTTGCTATCATAGCTGAGCAATGTTAAATTCCATCATGTATATTACTGGTCTTGTAGTCATATTTAAACTCTTTAGATTCTCGTGACTTGTGACACCCCGGTTTGCGATGTGTTAGATTGTATTCCGCGAAGTCATGTTATCTAATTATCTTGAAACTGTTTAACTCATGATTCTATATATATATATATATAAAGGCTGTTTAGATAGGTTGGCTGGCCTTGTCTTCACGAGAGGCGCCATCACAACCAAAGCAGGGTTTGGGTCGTGACAAGTTGGTATCAAAGCCTAGGTTACTAGGTCTCACGTCATGAGCAGGTTTAGTAAAGTCTCGTGGATCGGTACAGAGACGTCTGTATTTATCCTCGAGAGGCTGTAGAACCTTTAGGAAAACTTCACATTCTTAAATTATTATCAATACACATCCGATCCCAACTCTCGAAGCATCACAATACACTGAGTAAGAGCCTGAAGCTAATGGCAATACTAGTACCAGAGCTGTAGTCAAAGCTGACTTGAGCTTTTGGAAGCTCTCCTTGCACTCATCCGACCACGAAAAAGGAGCATTCTTCTGCGACAACTTCGTCAAAGGCGAAGCAATAGATGAAAAACCCTGAATGAACCAGTGGTAATAACCCGCCAAACCGAGGAAACTCAGAATCTCAGTAGCTGAGGACGGCCTAGGCCAAATCTGCACTGCCTCAGTCTTCTTTGGGTCAACCTGAATACTATCACTGGACACCAGGTGTCCTAGAAAAGACACAGAACTGAGCCAGAACTCACACTTGGAGAACTTTGCATAAAGCTTCTCCTCTCTCAACCTCTGCAATACCACCCTCAAGTGTTGCGCGTGCTCCTCCTGGCTACGAGAGTACATCAGAATATCATCAATAAACACGATTACAAAAGAATCTAGATACGACCGAAATACATAGTTCATCAAGTGCATGAATGCGGCTGGGGCATTGGTCAGCCCAAATGACATAACCAGAAACTTATAGTGCCATATCTCGTCCTGAAAGTTGTCTTCATGATATCAGAATCCCTAATCTTCAGGTTGTGATAGCCTGAACGGAGATCAATCATAGAGAATACCTTTGCCTCTGAAGCTGGTAAAACTAATCCTCAATATGGGGTAGTAGATACTTTTTCTTCACTGTCACTTTATTCAACTGTCTGTAATCAATACACATTCTCATTGTGTCATCCTTCTTCTTTACAAATAACACCGGTGCACCCCACGGCAACACACTCGCGTGAACAAACCCCTTATCTAGGAGTTTCTACAGCTGATCCTTCAACTACTTTAGCTCTGCTCGTGCCATACGATAAGGAGGAATAGAGATGGATTGATGCCTAGCACTAAATCAATACCGAAGTCAATATCCCTGTCTGGTGGCATGCCAGGCAGGTCTGCTGGAAACATATAAGGAAATTCCCTCACCACGGGAACCGAATCAAGACTAGGAGTCTCAAATCCCACAGCCCTCATAAATGCTAAAATTGATAAACATCCCTTCCCAACCATTCGCTGGGCCTTTAAGAAAGAGATTACCTCACTGAGTACATAATCAGTCATACCACGCCACTCGATTCTCGGAATACCTGCATAGACAATATGACTGTCTTGGCGTGACAGTCCAGAATAGCATGGCACGGTGATAGCCAATCCATGCCTAGAAAAACATCAAAATCTACCATGATCAACAACAGCAAGTCAACTCGGGTCTCTAGACCCCCAATAGTAACAAGACAGGACCGATACACGTTGTCCACAAAAATAACATCGCCCACCAGGGTAGATACGTGCACAGGTAACGCAAGACACCCTCGGGTAGTACCCAAATGATAAGCAAAGTAACAAAATACATAGGAATATGTGGATCTGGGATAAAGTAAAACCGAGGAATCCCTGTGGCGAACTGAAATAATACCTGTGATAACAGCATCCAAAGTAACAATATCTGACATACCTTGAAGAGCGTAGCAATGAGCCTGACCACTACTGAATTGGCCTCCTCCTATGGGGTGACCCCTGACTGCCTGACCCTCACCCCTAGCTGGTTGGGCAGGTGCTGAAGACATTGAGCTAGATGATGAGGGTTGGCCCCTCTACTGAGATGAACTGGATGCACGGCGAGGACACTCTCACCGCACATGCCCAAACTCGCCACACTCATAATAACTCCCTAGCGCTGGGTGCTGGGACTAAAGGGAACCCCTTGTACTAGAGTGGATGGCTGAAGAACTCGCCGGGATGAACCCTGAACAGATAGGGCATGAGACGAACTTTGTGATGGAAGTGCATTCAGAGATGGCAGACCCTGCTGGGAGCCTGATAACCCCGACCACAAGATGACCCACGGTACTCTGACGAGCTGGCTATGGAGGCCTAAGAGAACAACCCCTGCTCTACTGAAACTGGCCCCTAGACGGAGCACCACTGGAGCTACCTGATACTTGAGGCCTTTTGGCCTCCCTCTCCTCTCTCTCCTGACGATGAGCTGTCTCAATATAACGAGCTATATCCACTACCTCCTCAAAGGTATGGCTCAAGAAATTCTCTCGAGTCATCAGAATACGGATGGGATAAATGAGTCCGTAAGAAATTCTCTCGAGCATAATGAGCTAACTCAGAGAATCTCACCTTATACTGTGTCACAAACATATCCCCCTGACGTAGCAACTCAAACTGCTTGCGCAACTCCTCCATTTGCAACCGTGGTACCCACTTCTCCAGAAAGATAGTGGAGAACTCCTGCCAAGACAACGACGCTGCACCTACCGGCCCACCCCGTTCATATGCCTCTCGCCATGTAAAGGCTGCTCCTAAGAACTGAAAAATGGTGAAAGATACCCCGCTCGTCTCTAAGATCCCTGCTGTCCGAAGCATGCATCTACACTTGTCGAGAAACCCCTGGCATCCTCGCCCGGAATATCGCTGAAAGTAGGAGGTGAAAGCCTGCTGAACCTCTCAAGACGACGCTGCCCGTCATCTGGCATCACTGGCACCCCATCACCCTGAACTGGAACAACTAGCTGAACTGGGGCAACTGCCTAAACTGGTAGTGCCTCCGATGTCTGCAAACTCGATACACCCTGCTTCTGAGTGCGAGTTGTGGGGGTCTGATGACCACCCCTAGTCTGAGATGTAGCTGCGACATTATTGGCCGAGACTACCTGAGTTAGGCCGGTGCAAACCAATAAAATCTAAGCCAGGGCCTCCTAAAGACCCTAATCACAATAGGCACCGCTGGTGCCTGAGCAGGTGTTGCTGGAACCTCTACCGCTGGAGGCTGATCCTGAATGGGGGCAACTAGTAGGTCAATTTGTGCTTCCCCTGCTGCTCTGCCTCGACCACAACCACGCCCGCATCCTCATCCTCTAGCGGGTGGCAATGGTTGTCGTCCGCCACGCCCAGTAGCACATGTTCTCGCCATCTACGAGAGAATAGAATACAGAAGTTTAATTCTCGGATCAACAAAGTCGCATGACAAGAATTTCAAGAATATGAATTTTTTTTCCTAAAGTTTCTGCAGCCTCTTGAGGATAAGTACAGACGTCTTTGTACCGATCTGCGATACTCTACTAAACCGGCTCATAACTCGCGAGGCCTGATAACCTAGACTCTGATACCAACTTGTCACGACCCAAACCCCGATCGTGATGGCGCCCAACACCTTGTTAGTCAAGCCCGACCATTCGAACATTTCCATCCAAACCATTAACTTAAAATACCAAGTTTAACATCAAATTCTCAGTTTGACAATAGAAGGAACAATGCGAAAACCGTAAACAAAAGTGATAACAGCCCAAAAGATCTGGCGTCACAAGTCAGAGCCTCTATATACAACTGATCAATATCCTATACAAGGAAATTTAGATGCGGAAGCAAAAGATAGATAAGGGGAGTAATCGGGTCCTGCGGACGCCGGCAACTACCTCGATAACTCTGGTACTGAACTGGACAGCAGCAGATGATCACAGCTAAACCTCCGGGATCCTTGTATTTGCACACCGGGTGCAGAGAGTAGGGTGAGTACTCCAACTCAGTGAGTAATAACAATAAATAACGACTGAAAATAAGAAAATCTGTAGGAACACTACACAGTTCTAAAATCAGCAGTGAAGGCAATAAATATGCGTTAAGCAGGGAAAAGAACCAATAAAACTCCTCTAACTGTCCAACAGTTTACTAACACTGGTGTGGTGCGCAGCCCAATCCAATATAATATATAGAATACTGCGGCTCGCAGTCCGATCCAATAGATATAGTCGACTGCGCTCACTGGGGGTGTGTGCAGACTCCAGAGAGGCTCCTTCTGCCCAATCCATATATCACCGCGGCGTGCAGTCTGATCCATATCATATGTCATTGCGGTGTGCAGTCCGATCCATATAGTATATCACTGCGGTGTGCAGTCCGATCCATATAATATATCGTTGCGGCGTGTAGTTTGATCCATATATAATATACTACTGCGGCGTGCAGTGCAATCCAATACATGTATATGTATACACTGCTGCGGCGTGCAGCCCGATCCGGTATATATCAAATACCATCACTTTGGGGTCTTTGACCTCTCTCAATCAATATAGACTTGGCCGCTCGGGCCAGCTCAGCTAAGACAGGGTATTCAACCCTAGGAATTTTTCATTTAGGGTGCAAAATACTAAGTCTGGTTTATTTCATGATTCACAGTTAAGGGCAGGACAGGGAGTATGTGCTCAATAGGTAAAGTGAGGTCAATCAGCTCAGCATGTTCCCTAAGAGTTCTACAGATCGGCACAATGCCCCAAACATGGCAACTAGCCCAAAATATATGGGTAGTAATAGCAGTAACATCACCACGCTCGTCAGATGGCGCGTATTTCATCTCAACATAGCACCGCATTGTGCAAATACGGGGTTTCAAACCATCAGTATATCATTTATAACCATTACTCACCTCAAAATGCCCAAAATTCTAGCTCGCCCTGCGCTTTTCTCGCAAATCGACCTCCTCGAGTGCAGAATCTGACCAAAACCACAAGGAATAGGTTATAATAAGCTAATGGGACATAACCCAATTGAAAGAACTCGAAAAAACCCCCAAAAATATGAAGTTGGCAAAACCCGAGCCCCGGGCCGACTTCTCAAAAAATTACAAAATTTACATCATGGATTCCTCGTCTCGCCACGAGTCCGTACATATCAAGTTCATCAAAATCGTAGTTCAAACGGGCCACCAAATCCCAACTTTGCATTTAAAAAACCAAGCCCTAGTTTCTTCAAATTTTCCCCAAATTTCAGAGAATCAAAGGATGAATCTTCCATTAAATGGTGTTTCTAGGCCACGAGACTTACCTCCAATCACTTCCCGTCAAAATCCCCTTCAAAATCTACCAACAAGCTCTCAAGGTGGTGTAAAAATGGAGGAAAAGTGATATTGGTCGTGGATGAAATGTCATTAAAAGACAAAGTCACGGCCAGTTATCCTTCTAGCGATCGTGTGGGTCATCCCGTGATTGCGATTCACAAAAATCCACTGGCCCTCTTTTACCCTATGCGATCGCTTCATCCCAACCGGGATCGTGATGAACAAGGAAATCGCACTACGTGAACGCGAAGATGCCTCTACGAACGCGAAGAGCAGCACCTTAGGCCTACGTGATCGCAGCCCAAGCCACGCAATCACGAAGGCTTAATTTTTGCCTTCACTGCCACTGCAATTTCTGCAGAAATTCTTAAGTCCAAACTTCCCGAAAATCATCTGAAATCACCCCAAGCCCCCCCTCCCCCCCGGACCACAACAAAAAGAACCAACATATCTCAAAATATCATACGAACTTATTCCAATCATAAAAACACGTCCAACAACACAAAAATCATCAATTCACCATGGATTCAAGCCGATGCTAAACTGAAACTTTTGAAACTCACATTCGATCAAAAACACCAACCAAACATCGTCTGAAAGACTTGAAATTTTGCACACATACTCAAAATCAGCTAAAGAAGCTACTTCAACTATCGAAATCCCATTCTGACCCCCGGATCAAAATCTCACCTATCAACAAAATTTGCCGAAAAGCAAACTTAGCCAATTCAAGCCTTATTCTACATCTGACATCCAAATTCAGTTTCGATTGCGCTCCTATGTCATAAATCACCATATGGAACTAGTCGAATTGTCGTAAGTCCATTCCAAGCCCAATAACTCATAAGTCAACATTCGGTTGACTTTTCCAAACTAACCTTCTCATAAAGAGACTAATTGTCTCATTTCCAACCAAGCTCTATCCGAATAACTTCAAATTCTCCAAACACATAAAATAAAACATATAGAAGCATAAAACGGGGAAACAGAGTGGTAACTCACATGACGACGGGCTGGGTCGTCACAAAAACGTTGGTGCTACTTACCAAAGGGGTATGCAGAATATTTTTGATGATCTTCTCCACAAGAATGTGAATTCTATGTTGACGACTTGGTGATAAAATCAAGAGAGAAGGGCGACCACTTGAAAGACTTGAGAATGGTGTTTGAGTTGCTCTGCAGGTACGAACTTAGGATGAACCCATTGAAGTGCGCCTTTGCAGTTACTTCCGAAAAGTTCCTTGGTTTCATTATTCACCGTCAAGGGATTGAAATTGATCAAGACTAAGTATATGCAATCTTGAAAATGCATGAGCCTCAGGACATTCATAAACTGAAAAGTCTATAGGGAAAGTTAGCGTACCTTAAGAGATTCATCTCAAACCTAGCTGGGAGGTGCCAACCATTCAGTCACATTATGAAGAAAGGTGTCCCTTTCAAATGGGACCAAGCGTGTAGCAATGCCTTTGAGAGCATTAAATCCTACTTGATTAAGCCTCTTGTTCTGGCAGCCCCTATACTTGGAAAACCGCTAATACTATGCATTTTAACACAAGAAAGGACTGTTGAAGCACTATTGGCCCAAGAAAATAGTGAAGGGAAAGAAAACTCCCTTTAATACTTGAGCATGACAAGGACACCAAATGGGTTGAATTACTCTCAAATTGAAAAGTTATATTTGGCACTAGTCTTCTCAATCCAAAAGTTGAAGCACTACTTTCAAGCTTATGTCATTCATTTGGTTTCTAGAGCAAATACCATCAAATTCATGATGTCAAAACATGTCATTAGCGATCGACTAGCAAGGTGGCACCTCCAATTTCAATAATTCGAAATCGTGTGCATCCCTTAAAAGGATATAAATGGACAAGCATTAGCGGACTTCTTGGCATATCACCCTGTACTTGATGATTGGGAGGTAATGATGAACTACATGATGAGGACGCCATGGTCATGGAAGTTCAGCCTCTATGGAAGATGTACTTTGATGGTGCTGCAAATCGCGGAGGAGATGGTACTAGTGCTAGTGTAGTATTTGTCACTTCTCAACGTGAAGTTCTGCCCTACTCTTTTATGTTGATGCAACTATACTCTAACAACGTTGCTGAGTATCAAGCACTAATAATTAGGCTCGAAATGGCTGTCGAAATGAAGCGGTTGCAATTGCAAGTCTTTGGTGACTCTCAGTTAGTGGTCAATCGGCTTTTAGGTAGTTACAAGGTCAAGAAGCCTGTGATATCATGATTATGCTAAAAAGTTAGTAGGGTGGCAAGATGATGTGACTATTTAGAATGTGCCAAGGAAAGAAAATAAGAAGGCAGATGTTTTAGCTACCCTAGCTTCATCTTTAACCCTGCCTGATCAAGCGCAAGTTACTATCTGCAAAAAATGGGTAGTATCGCCGCCAAATGAAGCTTAAGGTGAAGAAAATGAACTCAAGTATCTTGTCGCTATTTTTGAAGTCAAGAAAGAAGAATGGAGAAAACCCATTATCGACTACTTGTGTTATGGGATACTTCCAGAAAATCCGCAGAGAAGAACTGAAATCCGTCGTCGTGAACATTATTTCCTTAAATACAAAGATAGCCTATACATAAGATCATTCGAAGGAGTACTCTTGCGATGCTTAGGGGAAGATGAAGCACTCCAAGATTTGCAAGAGGCACATTATGGGGTATTTGGGTCACACCAGTCTGGGCCAAAGCTCCACTTCTATATAAAAGGATGGGATATTATTGGCCAATGATGGTAAAAGATTTCTTGGACTACTCTTGAAGATGCAAGGCTTGACAATTCCATGCAAATTTTACTTATCAACCTCCTGAAGTGTTGCACTAGACTGTTGCATCCTGTCCATTTGACGCTTGGGAATTGGATGTTATTGGACCACTACCAAAGTCCTATGGTGGGCACCTATACATCCTAGCTGCAACCAACTACTTATCAAAATGGGCTGAAACTGTTGCTGTCAAGGAAGTAAAGAAGGAAAATGTTGCAAATTTCATCCAAATAAACATTTTTTATCTCTTTAAATTCCTCGTTACATAATAACGGATAATGAAAATCATTCGATAATAGGTAGTTAAATAAGATTTGCTATCTCTTTGGTTTCAAGCAACGTAACTCTTCGATGTACAATGCTGCCGCCAATGGTCTAGCTGAGCATTTAACAAAACTCTATGAAACTTGTTAAAGAAAGCTCCTTTCTTCACTCATTCATCGATCAATTTCACTTCAAATAAGAATTCACTTCAAAATAAATAAAAATTGGAAGACATCTCTGTCCTGAAATATTCTTTACCACTCTATACCACTATTACTGCTCTCTATTTTCTGTACTACTGTTGAGCACTCTATTTCCTTTACCTCCTGCTTTCTAAATCTCCTGGAATTTTTCTCTGAACTCCTAAGTACTTGTTGAAGCTTCTTGAGTTTGTTCCTGTTGACTGCCTGGCTGTTTGTTTGCCGTTGCTATTCTACTGGTCTAAACTCACAACTGGTGTGTTTTCCTAGTTAAATAGCATCCTTTTGTTATGTGTTCAACTTCTCTTCTTCTACCCTTCTTTCTTTTTGTGTATACTTATCCTTTCTTGCACTATGCGATTACCTTCAAGCATGTTATGCCTCTCTATGTTATGCCTTTAACCTCTCCATCTATTCCCCTTGTATGTGAATATTGTCCTGAACTATGTCAGCACTTTGAATTGTTATCTGTGATCCAGAACTAGACTCTTCTGAGTCTTTACTCAATTGCTTTCCCATTCCCTCTCCCCTTAATGTGCTGAGCTTTAATTTGGGCCTGTTGGTGTCCTAATCACCATTCAGACCTAAGTTTTACTCTCTAAGAGTCTACTCTTATTTGTTTGAATCTTAGCAAGGAGTCAAGGGTGTGTCAGTCTATGCCATGGCTGACTATGACCACCACCTGCTGAGGTTCCTCCTTCACTTTGCACTTACTCCTAGTTCTTAAGTTCTACCCCCCTTAGGTAAGCCATGCTTAGGGACCCTGGAGCTCCCTCTGAATTTGAATGTCTGAGGGTTGGTAATTCGACACATTACACTACTCTATTACAATATTCCCTCTTCAGAGTGTAAGCATTGTCTGGGATCTTGAAGCTCCTTGGAACTTTGAAACACTCTGAATAAGAAAAGGCCTTGGAATCTGGAATCCGGATTTGGTAAAATACGTGTATTGGATATTGATATTGTTTTAGGTAGTTTGGATCTAGTTGTGGGCTATGATGTATTTTATTTGTTTTTTGCTTTTGGTTCTGTAATATTAACTTTGTAAAACGAATTCGGGGAGTATAGTAGTAAAGGGTATGGGAGGGATTTTTAGTTGCTTGCATATGTTAATGGTTAGATATCATGCCTATAAGATCAATATTGTTTGTTTAATTACCTAGATATCATGCCTATAGGGCTTTTAATGTTTCAATTCGACCACTTAGATATCATGCCTATAGGTTTAATACTTTAAGTCACCTAGAGATCATGTCTATAGGCTTTGCATTCTTCTTCATTCAAGCATATAGAAATCATGCCTATAGAATTGCATAAAAGATAGGCAAATAATAGAGTAATACAATACTCGCCTGCCTTAAATGTTTAAAATAGCAGCGAATCAATAAACCAAAGTAGATATCCTGCCTATAGGATCTCAAGTTCACTTAATCGATATAAGTAGTAATCTGGCAACTATTTTCAACGTTTTCAACTAATTCGTCTAAACATATCTGCAACTTTATAAACACGCATTCCTATCTCTAAAATTGTTTTCCAATTCTCTGTTTGAATTTTTATTCATATTTACTTTCAAAACAACTTTCAAACTCTCACTTCCTTTTATAAGCACTTTGCTTTTGAAAACTCTACTGTACATTTCCATAAACAGCTCTGTCGATTTTCGAAACCCTTCTGAACTTTTACAAGCTTCTGCTTTTGTTTCCAAACGTTTTCTGTATTAGGCCCTTAATCAATAATTCGTTAAAATGCTCCAAATCCTAACAATTGGATCCAAGTTGCCTTATGTAGACCTTTTATCTAATTATATGTGTTAAACTAGTCCATCTGTCGCTTAAGTTCTAGTTTAAGACCAACTAGTATATGTAAGGCATGCTAGACTAAATGCTATGTAATTTACGTGGTTTTACATGAGCCTTTGCATGTTTGTTTGTCAATCCCCTTATTTGTTATTTTTTTTTTGTTGTCGAAACTAGTATTTGTCCTTTTAAACCCCATATATGCCTCTACCCCTTTCTTTCCCTTTAGGATTAGAAGTACTAGTACCCAGGGACTGATAGATTAGGATGGGTACTAGCATGCAATAAGTAAAACGAGACTAATCGCATTTAAATACCTTAACGTGGTGGTAAGGATAGAATATGGATATGATGACTGGTGCGCTAGTATCTCGTGTAAGAATGATTGCTGGGTATTGCACCAAAGTGATCCATATTATATTTAACCCTAGGACCCTTTTTCTCCTCCTTTATTTATTGATATTTTTCTTAGATTAATGTTTTATCCAACTAAGCTTCCTCTTTTCAAAATCACTTATCTCTTTCTTCTTTCAAAATTTTCAACTTGTTTATACTTCTTACGTGCAAACTTCGCTTTTTTATTCCCACTCTTTTTTAAGTCACAATTAAGTACGGCTGGGAACCACACTAGTGGATCTTGAGGGGTGCCTAACACCTTCCCCTCGAGATAATCTCAAGCCCTTACCTTAACTCTGGTTTTCCTTCAAAAATTTTTTTCTTTAAGTGTCCAAATGCTATATAATCATTAGGTGGCGACTCTCCAAAATCCATAACCCAATTCCTCAAAAGGGAATAAAAGAATTATTTCATCCATAATGTCAAAACCCGCGCGAGAAAATGGGGGCGTCGACAATGAAGCCCGGAGGTTTTTTTATCCTTTGAGTTCTCCAAACCTTTAAATTTTTCGTCTTCAAGTTGAAGTCTGCAAATCCGCCAGTCATTAAGTTGAAGTATTCAAGCCCTCCAAGTCCATCAGTCTTCAAGTTGAAGTCCTTAAGTTCACCAGAATTCAAATTGAGTTGTTTAAGCCCTCCAAGTCTTTAGATGAGGTCTTCAAGTATTTTAACTCTTCAAGTTGAAGTTTAAAGTCCACCGTTGTTCAAGTTGACGCATCAAAGTCCGTCAAATCTTTAGATACATCAAATCATTAAGTTTATCGGTCTTCAAGTTGAAATCTACAAATCCACAAGTCTTTAAGTAGAGGTTTTCTAATTTTCCAATTTTAAGGTGGATGTTTAAGTTCCTTTGCACCTTAAGTTGGTCTCTTCACGGATATGTCTGTCTATATGGTGATGTGGATTTGTCCATATATATATTGAGATGGATTTATCCGTCTAGATGGTGATAGGGATTTATCCGTCTATATGGTGATGTGGGTTTGTCTATCTATATGTTGACACGGATTTGTCCGTCTATACGTTGATGTGGATATGTCCATCTATATGTTGATGCAGATTTGTCTGTCTATATGTAGATGTGGATTCGTCCGTCTATATGGTGATGGGGATGTGTTAGTCTATAAGATGTTATGAATTTATGCGTCTATAAGTTGTTGCAAATTGATCTATCTATAAGTTGTTGCAAGATCCGCCGGTCTATAAACTGTTGTGGATTTAACCGTCTATAAGTTGTTGCGGATTTATCCTTCAATAGAACGTCATGGAGTTGCTCGTCAATTTAGCACTCGACAACTTTTCGTCTTGAGCCTACAAAAAAAAAAAATACAACAAAAGAAGAAAAGCACAAGAAAAGACGAAGAAATACATTCGCTTTAATGCTTCTGAGTTCATAAGACTAGACTCAAGTGGCTTGCAAAGAGTGCAAATTGATGCTCAACAATTACGAGCACATGGGTTTATATAGGTTTATAAAAGATGGTATGGACGATTTATTCCCGATGTTCGACACGGTTACTACTCTATTTGAAGTAGGTTACTGTAACGTACAAGAAGTCTTCTAAACAAATTTGGTGGAATACATTATACAAGTAATGGTATAACTGGGTAATGCTGACACGGTAAAGGGAAGTGATGAATTCAAAATCTCAAAAGCCTAATTGAATTAGAAAAGGCCGTAAGTTGCTAGTGAAAGCTGATTATTGGCTATAATTACATATTTTAATCGATTATTACACTTTAATTTACTGCACTTTATTTGAGTATGCGCTTTAATCGCTAGTGTTTTGCAGTAATTATCTATTTTATGCCTTGTATGTATGATTCTAAGCTATATAGATATTATGGAATGAACTTAAGTGGTTTGTAGTTTTGAAGTCTAAGTAAGAGTTCAAGAAATTAAGTCGGGATCGCGTTTGGAGGTCAAATTTGATAATCAAGTACGACTAAAGACTCGAAGAGGCATATTGCATATTGTCTAGTAAAATAGACCTAACTTTTTGCTCTGATCTCCATTTATGCTCCATAATATATGGTTGTAAAGCTAACTCAAAGTGCTACCACTTTCATGTTTTGTGTGTTTCCAAATTCCAAATAAAATAGGGTGAAAAATTGTGGTTCCACCGCGAGCATGGTAGAACCATGATAGAAGATGGTCGCGAACAGATTGAGAATCAGAGAGCATGTTTAGCCGTGGTTTGACCGCGACCATGGCAGAACCGCGGTAGGAGGCGGATATTTCAGGGACTTATGTGTAAAACGTGGGATTTTAAGCCTAAACCCTATATTAAACCAAGGAAGCCAGCCAAGGAAGGAGAGAGGATAGATTTGAGACATAGATTCAACCTAAGGAGGCAAGAACATATTGGGAGCAAGGCGGAGAATTCTTCTACGAGTTTTTCCTTGCTCTTCCTAATTTTTATTGTTGGTTATGACTTTTAGTATTGTAATTTTACATACTATTATGAATAGCTAATTTGTTGCCTAGAGTTTTGATAGAACCTTTTGTAGGATAAATTCTTACTATGTTTTTCTTAATTGAGCCATAGTTTTTCTCTATTTATTCACCTATGTTTATATTGTGGTAGGTTGAAGAGCTCTCATTAGCTGTGCCTATTTAGTATGCATAACTGGAGAGATAGTGCATATTTAGGTAATTGTTGAACAACACCACTCTCAAAGTATATGAGGGATCAATTACCGAGGGTTTAAAGGCGGGATTAGGGATAACGAAGCCTTGGGTGCGATCTGAAGTGAGCTGTATTAAAAGCCAGCTAGCGTAGCTCGGGAGAGTGCGTCTAGTAAATTGTCTTAATTACCCGGGAGAGATTTATGGTAATAAGAGTGCTCATGATTGGTAGAGAATACTTAGGCGAAATTATAGAAGACATAGTGGGAAGGATTCCGACAATTGGGGAAATCATAACTCTAGACCTCCTTAATCTTGTCTCTAGCCCTTATTATATTTAGTTGTTAATTGAGTATTTTAATTTTAGTTAATTATTTAAACGCAATAATCTAAATATCTATAAGTTAGAAATTATTCAAGCTTGTCTTCTTGGTGATAGTGAACAATTGTAGCTAAACCTTAGTTCTCTGTGGGATTCGACTCCGAACTTGTAAACCGGATTATATTTGCAACGACCGCATTGTCCTTTTCTAAGGCATAGTTGGGTGTGATCAAATTTTTTTTGGCGCCGCTGCCCCGGAACTAACGGTGTAGCTGTACGTGTACATATTACTAGGTTCAAGTTTGAACTTTTATTTTTATTTTTTGTATTTGATTTTTTATTCTTTTTTTATTTTACTTGTTGATTTTAAAAATAAAAAAATATGGCATCATGGAATTATGAAAGTTTTGATGTTAGTAATTCTACTTTTAATCCTCCTTATACATAATGTGATGAAAACCACCATTGGAAAAATTATCAAAATATTCCCGAGAGCGAGTTTTGTGCACCAACTCAATCTTATGTGTGGAATGTGTGTGATATGTGTGGTGGTCAAGATGGCCACTTTCATGGTTGTGTTTATATTTATTATGTTCCCCCAACCCCTTATTATGATGATTTTACATTTTTTTTGTGAGGATAACATGAACAAAGAACCTAGGGAAGCCAACCAAAAGAAGATCGAAGATATGTTAAAGTGCCTTATAGAACAACAAAGTAAAATAGAGATGCGGATAGGAAGGCAAGACGAAACTATTCACAATTTAGAGGCTCAAGGGAGTCAATTAGTTTAATCTTTTAATGGTCAATATGTCAATATTATAGATAGTATCCAGGATCAGTTTGCATTAGAGACGGAAATTGAGGTGCCAATGGAGGGGTCCTGTGAAGACCCAAAGAGTCATCACCGTAATTTTTCCTTGTTCCGTGTTTTCGAGGCCTTAGAAACCTCACTTTTAGTTGTCTTGATTTGTGTGCGTAGTCCGAGCGTGAAACTGAATTTTTTTTTATGTTGAATTATGTGAATTTTGTGAAATATTTGAAGAATTTTGGTATTAATGTTGATATAGTTGACTTTGGTCAATATTTTGGGTAAACGGGCCCGGACCCGTGATGCGACAATCCCGGAAGGTTCGTAGAAAAATATAAATCTCGGGCGTATTCCCGGAATAGAAATCCGAGGTCCCTAGCCCGAGTATAGAATTTTTGAAAGAAATTGTTTTTCTAAAAATGATATGAAAAATTCAAAGGAAAATGATCTAGAAAATATAGTTATCGGGCTCGTATTTTGGTTTCGATGCTTGGTACAGGTCTTAAATATGCGTTAACCGATTTCGGTGAAATTCTGTCAAAATTGGACATCGTTTGATGTATTTTGGACCTAAATATCTAAAGTTAGAGGTTTATGAAGTTTGAAATGAAAAATGATGATTTTGAGGTTTAATTCATTGAATTTTATGTTGTTTTGACGATTTGATCACTCGACTAAGTTTATAGGATGCCATTGAGTTAGTGTGTGTGCTTGGTTGGGAGCCCCGAGGGCTCGAGAGTAATTTTGGAGGTGGTTCGGGGTGGTTTGGCCTTAGAAATGATGCAGATTTGCTGCAGTCAGCTGTTCCTGGTTTCCTTCGATGCAATCGCATATGTCTTGCTGCAATCGCAAAGAGCCTTTTTGTGAGGTCTAGAATCCCTTCAATGCGATCGGAATACTCCTCTGCGACCGCATAGTGCAGAGTTAGTCCCCCTTATTTTTCTCTATACGTTCACATTAGTGCCAATGCGATTGCACTTCTTTGACCCACCAACCCTATGCTATCGCATCCCGTCTTCTACAATCGCATAGGGCCTTTTGCGCAGTGATTTTTAAATACTGAAAAGCAGTGTTCATTACGGGATTTTGCCATCTTCTTCAGACGAACTCCTCTTTTAAACTCTCCATAGATGAAATTCAAGCTCTCCTTCCTCCATAACTCTTTGGGTAAGTAATCTTAACATCATTCCTGTTGGACAATACGCTTTACGCTAGAGGGGGGGTGAATAGCGTTTTAAAAATATTAAGCGTTTTAGTGCGGAATTTAAAAATTTTGCAGAAATTAAAACAAGTGCAGTAGAATAAACTTACACAATGATGTATCCTGGTTGGCCACAAACGTGGTTAGTCCAGTCCCCGAGAGACTCTCTCGAGATTTCCACTAAACTTGTCAAGCTTACGGGTGCTTAACAAACCGTTACAGCTGAGGACACAAGCCTCACCTAGGTGCTCGGGGATCACAATCCCAAAGACTTCAATTGCTCGGGGATACCAATCCCAAAGACTTCAATTGCTCGGGGATAACAATCCCAAAGACTTCAACTGCTCGGGGATAACAATCCCAAAGACTTCAACTGCTCGGGGATAACAATCCCAAAGACTTCAACCGAGGAATCACAAGTTCCTCAACAAACGAGAATCGCAATTCTCTTACAAACACAAAACACACTCACTTTACAAAGCACTCCTTAATGAGTAGATATGAGTAGAAATAGTACGCTCAAGATCACAACAACTTAGCTCAATAGAATGGCTCTTCAAAAAGCTTTATGGATGAATGGAAAATGATGATCAATGTAAGAAAGCTTTTAGCAATGAAAATACTCAAAGTGTATATGTTGTTGTTGTGAAAACACTGAGTTGAAGCTGTATTTATAGGTGAAAAACTCAGTCTTACCGTTGTCTAATTGCCAATTAAGGATTGCTGAAATTACTCAGTGACAATCGATTGTCAAGACTAAACAATCGATTGTTTGCCTATCAGATCAAAAATTCAATCCCAGATTTTACGTCAACAATCGATTACTTCAAATCAATAATCGATTATGTATAACGTTAAGAAATCCTTTCCAATTTTTGGCATAAAACATCGATTGTCCGGAAATCAACAATCGATTATTTTAACAACGTTCAGAAAATCTTTTCCAGATTTTACGCAAAACATCGATTGTTAAATATCAACAATCGATTACCTGACGGTAATTGAAAATATATGACAACGGTCAGCTGGGATAATCGATTATTAATTAATTTCAAAACTCTCTGTCTCATATATAATCGATTATCAAAAGCCACAATCGATTATTATTTTATTTAAAATCACTGGGAGACATTTTTCTCATTCTAATCGATTACCATTAGTTCATAATCGATTTTTATGAGTTTTGAAAACTTTGCCTCAGTTAACAATCGATTATCATAAGTACACAATCGATTGTTATGCAGTTTGCAAAAACCTGATGTTAACTGACTTACTCACAATCGATTATCATTAATTCACAATCGATTGTCATGCAGTCTTGGCTTAGAGATACTCGATTATCATAAGAACATAATCGATTATCTTAGCCCAGATTTTTGAGGCATGTTTGGAAAACATTTTAACAAATGTAAATATGTATAGTTTAAAATCATTTGACACTTAATTTAAATATGCATGATTTTGGAAAAATAATTTTAGTAGAGAAGCCATGTTATGAGTCAAGTTGAGAAATCAAGATCACAATTAATATTGACTCAATTATAACATTTCTAAACTTTGTCTTGAGCTTCTTGTAATGCATCCATTTTGTGCTTGTCCTTGAGCATTGCTATATATCGCTTTTTGCTTTGTTTGACATTCATCAAAACCTACAAAAGAACACACGTTTAGTATATTGCATTTGAAACGTGTTTCCAACAATTTCCCCCTTTTTGATAATGGTAAACATAAGCGGGATATATGCAATAATTATTTTGATGATCCAAGACAAGTGTAAAGTATGCAATTTGATGTTCCTCCTTAATTCATGTTCCCCCTCACTTTAAGCATAAATGAAGTTGAGAGTGATATAGCATACTTCTTGATATCCCGTTTCTTCCCCCTTTTGCCATTAGCAAAAATATATAAGGGAAGAATATGCAAAAAAACATATGAAATAAGCAAAAGTTTATTTATTGGAAAATAAAGATAACAAAAGTAATCGATTATTGATTCAGTAATCGATTGTTTGACGGCGATTTTCCTGTAGAATACTTGAGTATTTGCGTCATGCTTTTATGATCCCCTTTTCTTTAGGGTGATACCTGCAAAAAAATGTTAGACGCCTCCGACGCTCAAGTTAGAAATTATGTAAGAAATAAAATGCAATGCATGACTTAGATCAACATGGAGTCAAGGATCCCGAGTTCACTACGAATTCGGAAGAAGGACTCTTTATCTAAGGGCTTTGTAAAGATGTCTGCCAATTGGCTTTTTGTTTCAACAAATTCAATTTCGACATCGCCTTTTAGAACGTGATCTCTAATAAAATGATGTCTAATTTCAATGTGTTTTGTTCGCGAGTGAAGAATGGGGTTCTTCGTCAAGCATATGGCACTAGTGTTGTCACATCTAAGAGGAATGTGATCAAGACGTAGGCCATAGTCCAAGAGTTGTTGTTTCATCCATAGGATTTGAGCGCAACAGCTCCCCGCGGCTACATATTCAGCCTCGGTTGTGGACAACGCAACACTAACTTGCTTCTTACTAAACCAAGAAACTAAAGCGCTACCGAGCAAGTGGCAAGTGCCGCTAGTGCTCTTGCGGTCCAATTTGCATCCAGCAAAATCGGAGTCGGAATAGCCAATAAGTTGGCATGAAGAACCTTTGGGGTACCATAGACCCATATTGGTAGTACCGACAAGATACCTTAGAATCCGCTTTACCGCAGTAAGGTGAGACTCTTTCGGACATGATTGATAACGGGCACAGCCGCACACGCTAAACATGATGTCCGGACGACTAGCAGTAAGATAAAGAAGAGAGCCAATCATACCTCGGTACTTTTTGATGTCGACTTCCTTACCTTTCTCATCTTTGTCGAGATGATCGGATGTGCTCATGGGAGTTGCCATTTCCTTTGCATTGTTCATATCAAAATGTTTAAGCAGTTCTTTGCAATACTTGCTTTGACAAATGAATGTACCTTCCTTCATTTGTTTTACTTGTAATCCCAAAAAGAATTGTAACTCACCCATCATGGACATCTCAAATTCGCTAGTCATTAAGTTTGAAAATTCCTTGCATAGAGCATTGTTAGTGGCACCAAAAATGATATCATCTACATATATTTGAACTAGCAAGATATCATTATTTTCATGCTTGACAAATAAAGTTGTGTCAACTTTTCCACGAATAAAATTATTTTCTAAAAGAAATTTACTCAACCTTTCATACCAAGCTCGAGGAGCTTGTTTTAAACCATAAAGGGCCTTTTTGAGTTTGAAAACATGATTAGGAAAATTAAAGTCTTCAAAACCGGGGGGTTGCTTTACATAAACTTCTTCTTGGATAAAACCATTTAAAAAGGCACTTTTCACATCCATTTGATATAAAATGAAATTCATAGAAGATGCAAAAGCAAGCAACAAACGGATGGCCTCTAATCTAGCTACCGGAGCATATGTCTCATCATAATCAATCCCTTCTTCTTGATTATAGCCTTGAGCTACAAGCCTAGCTTTGTTTCTAGTGATTATGCCATTTTCATCTAATTTATTTCGAAAAACCCATTTCGTACCAATTATGGTATGACCTTCGGGTCTTGGCACCAAATCCCAAACGTTGTTACGTTTGAATTGGTTAAGCTCCTCTTGCATTGCCAAGGTCCAAAATTCATCCCAATTGCTTCAGAGATGGTTTTGGGTTCAATTTGAGAAACAAAAGCAGTAAGATCTAAGGTATTTCTAAGGGAGCTCCGGGTACTTACCTTCCCTCCAACGTCGCCTATTACCTGATCGAGAGGATGGTCTTTGACTGTCCTCCATTCTATTTGCTCTTTTGGTTCATTTTCCGGTTGAGGAGCTTCTTCAATTGGTTGTTCCACCATTTTGTCAATTTCTTTCCTTGGTGGTTCTTCTTGAATTTTGTCCTTTAGACTTTCCAGAATGCCTGAAAGATCAAGACCACAATCCTTTCTCGCCAAGCGAGTATTATCTTCGGAAAATACAATATGAGGAGATTCCTCTACAACTTGGGTTCTTTTATTAAAAACCCTATAAGCTTTACTACGAGAAGAATAGCCAATGAAGATACCTTCATCCGACTTTGCATCAAATTTTCCTAGTTGGTCCTTTCCATTGTTATGCACAAAACATTTACAACCAAAAACACGTAAATGTGAAATATTAGGTTTTCTACCTTTGTAGAGTTCATATGGGGTTTTTAAGAGTATCGGCCGAATTGCTACTCTATTTAAAACATAGCATGCTGTACTCACGGCGTCTGCCCAAAAGTATTTGGGAATCTTAGCTTCGTCGAGCATGGTTCTAGCCATCTCTTCGAGACTCCTATTTTTCCTTTCCACCACCCCGTTTTGTTGTGGTGTACGTGGAGCGGAAAAGGTATGCTCGATTCCGAGTTCATCACAAAAATCCGCAAAGAGATTGTGATCAAACTCTCCCCCATGATCACTTCTAATGGAAGTGACAGTTGATTCCTTTTCATTTTGAACTCTTTTAAGAAAAAGCTTGAAGCTAAGAAATGCATCACTTTTATGTGCAAGAAATAATGTCCATGTAAATCTAGAGAAATCATCAACAATTACAAAAGCATATCTATTTCTTCCTAGACTTTCGATACGGGATGGTCCGAATAAATCCATATGCAATAGTTGTAAAGGTCTAGAGGTTGAAACAACATTTTTGGATTTAAAAGATGCTCTTGTTTGCTTCCCCTTTTGACAAGAATCACAAATAGTATCACTTTCAAATTTTAAGTTGGGAAGACCAATCACTAGATTTTGAGACATCAATTTATTTAAAAGATGCATGTTCATATGGGCTACTCTACGATGCCACAACCACACATTATCATCTTTGCTCAACAAACAATCAACATACTCGGATGAGGAGTTTTCAAGATCAACCATGTAAATATTGTCAACTCTAAAACCACGTAGAATAATCTTGAAGTCACTACGTCTAAACACTAAACACTCATCCGAATCAAACAACGCAAGATTTCCCTTGTCACATAATTGACTTATGCTCAAGAGATTATGCTTTAAACCTTTGACAAGTAATATATGCTTTATAGAGGATTTTTCATTCTTACCGACCGATCCGATGCCAATAATTTGTCCTTTATTGTTGTCACCGAATACAACGCTTCCTTCTTCTTTGTGCTCTAGTTGAAGGAATTTGGATTCGTCTCCTGTCATGTGTCTGGAGCATCCACTGTCAAGGTACCATAGTACACTTGATCCCTTCAAGCACACCTACAAAGCAAATTAATATTCTTTAGGTACCCATACCATTTTGGGTCCTTGGGGGTTAGGCAAATAACGACCATAATAATATGAAGAATCTCTATGCTTTGTAAAACACATAGGTGCAATATGACCTATACGATTGCAGTAATGACATACTACGTTCGGGTTGTGTTGATGCCTAGGTTGAGCCAACAAAGTTCTAGGCGAATGAAAAAGATTTACACTAGACATATTGTTCCCATTTCTAGTATAATATCTAGATGGTCTAAAGTTATTAGTGCTAGACTTGTTGAAGGACCTAGTGTCATGTCTAGGTGGTCTAAGCTCGTTCCTAGAGTTATTTCTTGGTTGCCGAAAATTACTAATTGTAGGCTTGTTTGCAAGAATCCTAGATTCGGATCTAGGTTGTCTAAAGATATTAGTTCTACCCTTATTTTCATACATTCTAGCATAATGTCTAGGTGGTCTAAAAGAATTTGTTCTAGGCTTGTTTAATACCTTAGAGTTATTTCTAGGTGGAGTAGTGAAGTTTTTGTTTTTATGCCGTTGATATTTCTTAGGCATTTCTTTTTCAACGACTTTATGAACTTCTTTACTACGTGTTTCTAATGTTTTCCTAAGTTCTGTGTTTTCTAGTTTTAAGGACTCACAAGCCGTACAAGTAGAGCATTTATCAACACAAGAGGCTTCATGCATAGTCTTGATGACTTGTCTAAGTTCTATACTATCATTTAACAAAAATTGATTTTCATTTGCAAGATTCTCGTTATCACGAGACAGATTTTCAACACCTTTTTGAGCTAAAGAAAGACGTTCTTCAAAGTCCTTGTCTTTTAAAAAGAGTTGTTTTTGAAAATCCTCTTCTTGTAAAGAAAGAGTTCTTTGTAAATCTTTAATAGTCTTAGAAGCATTTACCAACTCATCATGCAGTTTGTTATAAGCAATTTGCATATCGTTAGATGTACTTACCTCGTCTTTTTCGTCTGCCATGGGGCACTGACCAGTTGATTCATCGTTTGTGCTGACCGCTTTTTGAGGCGTGTTTTCGTGCAATTCCTCAAGTTTGTCCCACATTTCCTTAGCAGTTTTATAGTGGGAGATTTTTCGCCAAAGTTCCTGGTTCAAGGCGTTATGTAATATATTCATAGCTTTAGAGTTGTATTCACTTACCTTATCTTTCCCGACTTTTGTCGTCAGTTGATCACTGTGTTTAATCGCTTGCCATAGATACAAATCGTTTGCCATTGTAAAAACTTGCATCCGATATTTCCAGACTGAGTAGTCGTTTTCGTCTAATATTGGAGGCGACATGCTGCATTCTCCTTCACCTATTCCTGCAAAGAAATTTAGAGTAGAAGCCATGGATGGTTCTCTCAAACGGTTAAGTTTTTCAGAGAGTATGGCTCTGATACCAATTGTTGGACAATACGCTTTACGCTAGAGGGGGGGGTTGAATAGCGTTTTAAAAATATTAAGCGTTTTAGTGCGGAATTTAAAAACTTTGCAGAAATTAAAACAAGTGCAGTAGAATAAACTTACACAATGATGTATCCTGGTTGGCCACAAACGTGGTTAGTCCAGTCCCCGAGAGACTCTCTCGAGATTTCCACTAAACTTGTCAAGCTTACGGGTGCTTAACAAACCGTTACAGCTGAGGACACAAGCCTCACCTAGGTGCTCGGGGATCACAATCCCAAAGACTTCAATTGCTCGGGGATACCAATCCAAAAGACTTCAATTGCTCGGGGATAACAATCCCAAAGACTTCAACTGCTCGGGGATAACAATCCCAAAGACTTCAACTGCTCGGGGATAACAATCCCAAAGACTTCAACCGAGGAATCACAAGTTCCTCAACAAACGAGAATCGCAATTCTCTTACAAACACAAAACACACTCACTTCACAAAGCACTCCTTAATGAGTAGATATGAGTAGAAATAGTACGCTCAAGATCACAACAACTTAGCTCAATAGAATGGCTCTTCAAAAAGCTTTATGGATGAATGGAAAATGATGATCAATGTAAGAAAGCTTTTAGCAATGAAAATACTCAAAGTGTATATGTTGTTGTTGTGAAAACACTGAGTTGAAGCTGTATTTATAGGTGAAAAACTCAGTCTTACCGTTGTCTAATTGCCAATTAAGGATTGCTGAAATTACTCAGTGACAATCGATTGTCAAGACTAAACAATCGATTGTTTGCCTATCAGATCAAAAATTCAATCCCAGATTTTACGTCAACAATCGATTACTTCAAATCAATAATCGATTATGTATAACGTTAAGAAATCCTTTCCAATTTTTGGCATAAAACATCGATTGTCCGAAAATCAACAATCGATTATTTTAACAACGTTCAGAAAATCTTTTCCAGATTTTACGCAAAACATCGATTGTTAAATATCAACAATCGATTACCTGACGGTAATTGAAAATATATGACAACGGTCAGCTTCAACAATCGATTATCAAATGGGATAATCGATTATTAATTAATTTCAAAACTCTCTGTCTCATATATAATCGATTATCAAAAGCCACAATCGATTATTATTTTGTTTAAAATCACTGGGAGACATTTTTCTCATTCTAATCGATTACCATTAGTTCATAATCGATTTTTATGAGTTTTGAAAACTTTGCCTCAGTTAACAATCGATTATCATAAGTACACAATCGATTGTTATGCAGTTTGCAAAAACCTGATGTTAACTGACTTACTCACAATCGATTATTATTAATTCACAATCGATTGTCATGCAGTCTTGGCTTAGAGATACTCGATTATCATAAGAACATAATAGATTATCTTAGCCCAGATTTTTGAGGCATGTTTGGAAAACATTTTAACAAATGTAAATATGTATAGTTTAAAATCATTTGACACTTAATTTAAATATGCATGATTTTGGAAAAATAATTTTAGTAGAGAAGCCATGTCATGAGCCAAGTTGAGGAATCAAGATCACAATTAATATTGACTCAATTATAACATTTCTAAACTTTGTCTTGAGCTTCTTGTAATGCATCCATTTTGTGCTTGTCCTTGAGCATTGCTATATATCGCTTTTTGCTTTGTTTGACATTCATCAAAACCTACAAAAGAACACACGTTTAGTATATTGCATTTGAAACGTGTTTCCAACAATTCCCTCATTAGTTCTTCATCTAATTACTAATTTTCAAGCCTAAAAACATGAAACCAAAGTAGAAATTAGGTCTTTTAGGTAGAGTTAGGTTTTTGGGAATATTGTGTGATTAAACCTCAATTTTGGGTCGAATCTTAAAACCGATTACATATTTGAACTTTTGGGGTTATGGGTGAACGGATTTTGGTCTGAGCCTCAAGTTTGGATCATGTGGACCCGTAGTCGAATTTTTGTATTTTTGGAAGAATAATAGGAAATTCATTTTTAGGCTTTGGAATTGTGTCTTTGAGCCATTGTTGACAATATTGAATTAAATTGTGCCTAGATATCATTGTTTCGGAGTCGGATTCTAGAGGAAAGTGGTGTTAGAGGCTTGATTGCTATTTTCAGACCGAGGTAAGTATTTGTTCTAACTTTGGCTTGAGGGATTAGGATTAGGATATTATTTGCTACTTGCTAATTGTGGAGTACGGTGCACAGGCAAAGTGACGGTTATCAATGCACCGGAGTCTAGCATGACTGTGGGTCTTATATGTGTTGGATTCAGATTTTAAATGATACATTTTTCTTGCATGGTTGATAAGTATAATATAAAGTGAATAGGTGAGGAAGGTTTGTGATTGGTTTGTCATTTAGAGCATTGGCTCGAACTAGAAATTGCTACTCGAGAAATAGGTTATTAAAAGAGGAACGTGTAGTGATTATTCCCTTGCCGGGATATAAGTATTCATTGTATTTTCCCTTGTCGGGATAATTGAGTTGTTAATTGTATTCCCTTGCCGGGATTTCTTGTAATTGTTTTTACTCCCCTCGCACTTGAGTTGCGGTCATTGTTTGGGTGACTTCTTGGTATCAAATGTTAAGGAGCGGGTTGCACGCCGCAACACTGTGATTTGTTGAGGATCTGGTTGCATGCCCCAACGGCGTATGGAATGAGTGTAATGCTTTCGTATGTAGAGACTTCATGTGTTTTCCCTTATCAATTATTATTGTTCAGTTTCATTTGTTTACCGGTGATTGCTATGTTTAGACTGTCGTACCCCACAACATGTTTCCCATCCCTTTAATTGCTTATATTAGTATATTTTTCTGTGATTGCACATATATCTGTACAGATTATTTATGGTAGGTCCTATCTAGCTTCGTCATTACCTCGTCGGGGCTAGGCCAGGCACTTACCAGCACAGGGGGTCAGTTGTGCTGATGCTACACTCTGTATATTTATTTTGCACAGATAAGGACGCAGCTTTTGGACCGCTTCACTATTAGATCGGGAGTAGACCTTCAGTCCATGGACTCTTGAGGTAGCCTTGCTGACGTCCGCAGGCCCGGAGTCTATTCTATCTTTATTCAGTTTTTTATATCTTGTATTCAAACAGACTGTTATGACTTCTTTCAGACGATTGTGCTTAGTAGTCCTAGAAGTTTGTCAGTAATGTGATACCATTCTTGGGTAGAGGATTTGTTAAACTTTCGCATTTCTTTCAGTAAATAATATTTGAGACTTCTGCGTTACTGTTAAAGGTTTTAAATATTGTGAATATTTTTGGTGTTCGCTAAAGAAGTATTTGATATTTGGCTTGCCTATCTCCTATTAGTAGGCGCCATCATGACCTCCCGATGGTGGGAAATCCGGGTTGTGACAGGTCCAAAGTAGAACCCTAACACTCTAACCATCTAGAATTTGAGGATGCCGATGTTGAAGAAGTAATACTAGAGTCAACCAGGGACATTGAAGATACAAATTTAGTTAGCTTTAGTGTTTGGGGCGTTGAGGAAGTCGAAAATCTTGAAGTTCGTGTATTGGAGCATGTTGGAGCTCATTCCAAACACTTCTCTACATTATGCTCGGACAGTGAAATGGGATTGGATCTTTACGAGCATAAAAAGAAGTCCAAGGAAGAGATATATGTGCCTTGTATTTTGAAATTCTCAAGGTCGTCTAGGCAAGGTGACACTCCTCGATCGAGAGCCAAAAAGTGCATAAGACTCTATCTAATTCTCGGTTTGCAAGAATTTGTACCGCCACAAGAGCATAATCAAAAGCTTGAAGCAAAACTTGGGGTGCGAATCATAAGTTCGAAGTGGAGGCAGAAAGTGATTTACGTCGTGCTGCGACGTTTAATCAAGCGATTGTTGGGAGACAACCCAGCTTTACTGCTTTTTTGATTTTTTGTATTAATTTTTTTTAATTGTATTATTTTTGTA
The DNA here is from genome assembly GCA_034376525.1 of Nicotiana benthamiana. Lineage (NCBI taxonomy): Eukaryota > Viridiplantae > Streptophyta > Magnoliopsida > Solanales > Solanaceae > Nicotiana > Nicotiana benthamiana. Next base: position 48,002,672 of record CM067328.1, read on the forward strand.
ATGTCAATTTTTTTATTTTCTAGGAGCATGGAAAACAAAGATATTGGAAGGATGCAATAACAAACCAAATGGTTGGAACTAAGTGTGAGGTACCCGCACGAAGGACCAAGCTTGGGAGAAGTCTGAGTATCTCATGAGCTGTTAGTGCTTCGGCATTTGGCCTACCCAGGAGTCTCTATTACCCTTTTTATTAGTTATGATGTGTGTAGACATGTAATTTTTGACCCTCCCGAGATTTTACTCATTTTAGCTTTTAGATATTTAGTTTGAGCCTAATATCGCTATTTTACCTGATTTTAACTATTTTACTTTAATTTAAAATAAAAGTTCAAAAATTCAAAAATATTTTTTTTATCTTGTTAATTCTAGTTTATCTATCTTTCATAAAATTCAAAAATAAAAAAAATAGTTTAACTTTGTTTCAAGGATTTTAGTGTTTTTGATAGTATTATTATTTTAATTTTTCGATAATTGTATTATTATTTTTAGCATGACATTTAAAAAATACCAAAAATAGTTTTATATAAGTTAGATTAATTAACTAGTCTAATTTTTGCATTATATGGTATATTTAACTTACAGTAAAGGGTACTTAGCTAAGTTTTGAATTTTTTCTTTAATCCAAATATAAGGCCCACTTATAAAGCCCTAGATCTACGATCCATATTCCCTTCTTCTTTAACAACACATAGAAGACATTGAAAAACACCTAGAGAGCTAACTAGACAACAATGGAACAACAAAAATCCTAGGAACCAAAACACCTAGTCAGCCGCCAGCCCGCCGCCATTAGCTCCACCCTCAGCCGCCGGACAACCACCCGCCAAACACCCTTTCATGGCTGCTTCTTCTTCTCCACGAACACAAGATGAAACCCTAGGACATAAGGGCTCCATAGCAGACCCCTAACACCAGCTCCAAACGACCCCATCGTCACATAACCACCCAATGTCGCACCTCTCCCTTCATCTTCAACAACCGCCAGACCAGCCCCCAACCACCAACCAGGCGACCCCAAACGCTACTTCTTCTTCAACCTTCAAAGCCATAAGCTTCTTCATTCTTCATGAGAAACAAAAATGGAACATGAACTGCATAACAAAATAATTCATGCCATAATAGAACGAAAACAATGACCCCTCAGTTTATGCCGTAAATGAAACAAAAACACCCTTGATTTCATCTTCCTCAACAAGACCAACAGCCCAGATCTGCACAAAATCCGGTAAAACAGTGTTTTATAGCGAGTGTTGAATCAGTCGAGGATGGTTCCGGTTGAGTTTGGCGAGTTGCGACGTTTGGATTTGTCAAAGTTTTGTTTGCCGGTCTTTGTCTGAGTTTTAATCGGCAGAAAATAGAGAGAGAAAACGTTGCCATATTATGATTTTTCAACAAGTCCGTAGGTCCGTTGATTCCGGCGAATTTTTCTGCACAAAGTTTTTGAGTTTTGGTTTTCAAGTATGAAAATGGAGATCTACTGAGGTTTGGAGCTTTGACTCGAGGTGTTTCTATTCGTCAATTCCCGTTTGAGTTTCCGGCGTCACTGAAGTTTTCGCTCCCGGCTTTTGATCGTATCACTGTCACTGTAATTAAAGAATCCCATCCCAGGTCCATTCTTCCCCAGTTATCTCTTTGTTATTTCCCTCGAAGTTTCTTATGCATTATTCTACGTTTTTTTTTCGCACCATGCCTTAATTGGTACTTTATGACTGGTTTGTGATTTTTCCCTTATAGATCCAGCTGTATTGAATCTTTAACAAGAGACTATTTGAATAGGAACATTAAATACCGTAGGGAGGCATGGTGATTAAAGGGAATTTGGCCTTTGGAATTCAAATGGAATTAAAAGAATTAGACAGTAGTTGGTATGCTACATTGCTATTTCGTAATTACTGGAATACTCGTGAATGCTTGGAGCATGCTAGGCCAACAAAATTTGAGTAGGCAAGCTTAGGATCTATTTGTTTGCTTTTAATTTCGAGGCAAGAGGTCGGTCTCTTAGTTAATTTATCCGGGGAATGCCCCGTGGACCTTGTAAATATCTTAACCCGGGGAATACCCCGAAATAAATGTAAATGGAGTCTGTGGCATTATCAATGGAGGCACAGTATGAGCTAGGAAGACTTTCTTTCATTTGTTTTATTTTTATTTTATTAGTTGGGGACGACCTCGAGCCTCTTGTGTGTTTATTTTATTTCTGTGTGTTTTACTTCAATTTGAATGTTTTGAAAGCCAACTTGATCATGTAAGCAACCGTGACCTTCACGGGACTTGGGAGTGCCTAACACCTTCTCCCCGAGTCAAATGAACCCCCTTACCTGAGTCTTTGGTGTAGACTTGGTTTTAGAGTCTGAAATAATTTAACAGGAAAAAATCATTTTTTTTAAAACGGTGACCTGGCACACCGAAATCAAATGTCAGGTGGCGACTCTGAGTTTATTTCCTTTAGAAACAAATTTTTGTCACTCAAAATTGAAAACTCTTTTCAAGCTTTACTAAAATCCTTTTATTTATTTAAGAGGATTTAGTGAGAGTTTGTATAAAAAAAGGGGTGTGACATCTCTGGCGACTCTACTGGGGAATTGCGGGTTCGAGATAGTACTTGATCTTGTTGGCTTTTAGGATTGTCGGTTGAGGTTTTTATGTGTTTTGTTTGTTTTATTTGATTTTTATTTTGTTTATGTCTTTTATTATTTACTAGCTGCTTATGTGTTTACAGTTTTACTTTATGTGTTTACTGCTTCATAACTGCCATCATTTGCATAACCCCGGGTCTTCTTTCTGCAACAAGTCTTCCGCAGTACGTTTTAGCGCTCACGGCCTTTTTTTGAGTCACCCATGTCTTTAGGGGGTGGAGCGGGAGCGTGGAGTGGGCGGACCGCTAGAGCAGCCGCCATCGACCACGTGCCGTCCCGAATTGCCTTGTCTTGTCTAGTAAACCCCAACCGTAGGTCAGCCTTTAGGTCATGCTTATGTGAATCATATCATTTAAACTTAGCAGGGTTCGGTCCCAGGCATCGTTTCCCGTAATAGGAGGCCTATCAAAATTATTTAAAAAATGGGCTTATGACCCAAAATGACATTTAATCATCCTATGTGCTAAATATTGCATCTTTGAGGGTAAAACGTCATTTGGCGGATCAATGTTTGGAAAGAAGGGTGAAAAACGAAACAAACAGGGCTCACACGTATTTTCCTTTCATAGTCTTTCAAAAATCAGAAAAAACTGAAAACAGAAATTCAAAAAATATTTTACACTTTTCCATCATTATTCAAAAATTTAAAAAAAAAATGAAAATAAAAAATCCAAAAAGATTGTACACTTTGCAATCATTTTCCCAAAAATTCACAGAAATAAAAATGAAAAATTCAAACAGATTTTACACTTTTCCATTATTTTCCAAAAAAATTCAAAAAATGAAAATAAAGAAAAATCCAAAAAGATTTTACAATTTTCCATTATTTTCCATAAATAGAAAATCCAAAAGATTTTACATTTTCTATCATTTTCCATAATTTAAAAGAAAAAGGAGAAAAAGAAAGTACAAAAAGAGTTTACATTTTTCATCATTTTTCAAAAACGACAAAAATAAAAAAAAAATTCAAATTAGTTACATCTTCCCGAACTACGCGAACCTAATTCTGTTCTTTTGAGACGAGATACGTAGGCAACCCACATAGGATCCGGTCTTCCTAATGTCTTAGGTTCTTGGCTTTGCAGGCTTTTAGGCATATCTGACATGTCTAGCCACTTTTGGCCACATCGGCCATTCTTGCAAAATGGGGTCATTTTCGAAAAAGTGGTTCAATAACCCCATGACTTAGGATCTTGAATCCACAACTAAGTATAATACTATTTTAAGGCTCATCTCTTTTTAAGCTTGCATATTTAGCCACTTCTGGCCATATCGGTCATTTTTTCGAAATGGGTCATTTCTGCAAATAAATTTTGGGTCATAATTATTGGGAGTTTGAATCCATATAAGTCTTAAGGGGTTGTCCATGTCTTTAGGGTCATCTTCGTTGATCTTGCGCTAATAGCCACATCTTGGCTACGTAGGTTATTTGGCAAAAATAGCCTTAACCATACATTGCATGTGTCTAAAAGAAGGTGCCGTGGCGTCCTATGTGTCTGCAGTCAATAATTCTATTTGATCTTATTTTTCTCATTTAAGTATGGATGCAAATACCCCTGGACCATTCTAGTCAAGACCATTGCAGACACCGGCTGCTTGAGGAAACTTTCTATTTTTTAGTCTATCTTATGTTATTTTTTAATATTTAGACCTATACGATAGTATCGAGTCTATCAATCTGGTTAAGATTTTTGAATCTTTTGTTATAGTACTTCTTCTTTCGTATTTGAAAAATCAAAAAAAGTTATAAATGCAAAATTCGCAAAGATTTTTGTCTCTTAATTTATTTTCCATCACTTTTCAGAACTACGCATGATCTTATTCATGAGGGACATGATACGTAGGCAACCTACATAGGGTTCGATCGAATCATTATTAAAAAACAAAAAAAAAAGAGATGAAATTGTGCATATGAGAAATGAGAAAAAAACAAGCAATAATCAGAAAAAAAGAGGGGGAAAGAAATGAAAAATCAAGCGGTGTATAAAAGGAAAATAAAGAAGGAAAAGGGCCAAAAAAGTAAAATTGGGATGATGCCATATGAACTTCGCACCCTCGAAGTCATTGTAGAACCGTTAATTATTGATAGGGGGCATTGCATGCAATGTGATATTTCTATCTGATAAATGCTCTAACACTAACATGTTGGCTTTGTTTTGTTCCTCTTCGTTACTTTCTTTGTTATCATAACATATGGTGGTTAGTTTGTGGTACTTTGGCGATTCATCCGGACAACACAAGGTCAAAAGCAAGTGGCCATGGCTTGTAAAGAAACAAACACTGGGGTTGGAGACCCACCAAGGGAGATTGTAGAATCAGTATCGGAAATGAAAGGGATGTCCAAAGGTTGAAACAACAAATGACCGAAATGCATCAGTCTTCGATTAGGGGACATACTCCATCTTCATTTCCAGCTAACTACACAAAAAACCCTGCAACCATCCCGCCACTATCCCAATCCCAGATGCCCAATACCGTTATTCTTTCCCCACAACCCGCACTAGACTTCATCCATACCACAATTATCAAGGCACTTCCTCCTAAATTTTCTATGTTCCACCAGACAAAACAATCTCATACCCTGCTCCGACATCTGCTCCTGTTTTTGTAGCTCCTCCATCACTTGCTATTCCTCGACCCTCTAGCGAGAGTGTGTTCTAAGTCCCCGATGCCCAAGTAAAGAGACCCAAGGAAGGCTTTTGGGAGTTTTGGTTCAAATGGAACGAACAGGATGCTGGGATAAGTCCTCCAATTGATAAAAAAGATGTTGTCGAGCCCAACCAACAAAAAAATACAGTGAGTATTCTGCTAAATGCTTTCAGACTCGACCCCGACCCCAACTCCAAACCTATCCCCGAGCTCCATATAATCCACCTCAGTATTGTCCTCCGAACAACGTCCATTGATTTGTTCAATCACCGGGTCACCCCAGAAGGCGAGCGCCAGCACCGCAAAATCTCCACCAGCCTCTACAAAATTTTCAAGTTCCCCATAATCCACATTCAAGCCAGGGGTGTAAATGTAAACAAAGGTTGAAAGATGATCTTACACTGATAGGAGAGTCATATGAAAACTTGTTTGAGAAACTAAAGCATTATGATCTGATTGCACCTATTCCTCCGAATCATGTGGACAAGCGTGGAAGAAGCTTTGACCCTTCTAAAAGGTGTGAATACCATTCCAATGCCCAGGGGCACAATGTCGAAAGTTGTCGGGAATTGAAAAGAAAGATAGAAAGAATGAGTCAAGAAGGTATAACTGTGATCCAGGACAGTGACACACAGAATCCTTTACCTGCACATGATGATGCACACTTTGGTGACATGCTGACTGAAGTTAACGATATTGAGATTGGTGAAGGTCCCAGCAATTTTGATGTGCAGTCCAGTGGCTAAGATGTCGCGCTTGCTGATTCGAAAGACACTCCTTTCTCGGCAAGCCGAGGAGGAGTTTTGGTAGTTTATTTTGTTGTTAGTTCTGTTGTTTGGGTTATTCTAGGGTTGTAATCCGGATATTATCTTGTGTCTCAAACTTTTCTTCTTCTTTTTGCCTAGTTTGTTTTATTGTAGTAACTCATCCAGTGTTATTTAGGATGTTCCAGGGTTGTAACCCGTGTCTATAGAAGTGAATTAAAGTGAATCAAATCGTGTCTAATGCAATCTCCTATTTTCTATTAGTTCTAGTCGATTTTAGTTTAGGTCACTTTTCTTTTCATAGTACCTCTCGTGCTGACTCTAGTGACAGGACATGCACACATAATTCTCAGCCCGGTCTTGAAAGTTAGATTATTCATGAAACATTGGCACAATTTTGAACGTGATAAAAGAGGCATTTGAGGAAACAATTAAAGAATCACGCATTCTGAGATGACCTGAACATTGAATTGAGTGAAACTGAGGCAGTAAGCCTGGGAAATCAAGAGGTCGATTAGAGCATGCAACAAGAAAATGCCTCTCAAGCAGTTTGAGCTAGATCACTCAGTGCTGAAATGCATTCTTCCACGTCAAGATAAGGTTCAGCAAGTCTGCTTTGAACTTGCAAGGATCATTCATTGGGACAGAGGTATTGCCTGTCGGCACTTTCTGTTTGTGATGATCTCATCAATAGATATTGTGCATGATTTGTATGCTTATCTTCAATTGCATGTTTGTATTGGTATGACGAAGGCATTTTATTCTGCTACCCAAATACTCTTATCCTTTGCTACCCTTTTAGAGCCTTAATTTTTTATTTCATAACCCTCTTTTGGAATAAGAAATAGAGTTAGGAACTAGAAAAAAAGGGGAAAAAGGAAAAGAGAAAAGAAAAAAAGGGAAAAGAAAAAAAAGAAGAAGGAAAAGAGAAAAAGATTAAACAGGGAAGGAAAAAAAAGGAAAAGAAAAAACAAACAAACAACTTTGTCTTTTGAACTACGTTCGACCTGATTCTTGTCACCACAAGATACGTAGGCAGCCCTAGGGTTTGGTCGCACCAAATAAAATATTTCATAATTCTCGAAGTGAAGAGTGGGTAAATTTTCTTAGAAATACTATCAAAAGAAAAAATAATTCCCCGACTGTAGGAAAGTAAGGCAAAAGTTTTAGTTTCGCCAAAGGCCTGATTCCAAAAATTGTCATTTTGAACCCTTTTCATCTTAAATTATTTTGAGTCTTCATGAAACACTTTCTTTCCAACCCTATCCAAAAGCCTACATTACGGTCCAAAGAAAGACCTTCTGACCAATCTTTATGGATGCCAAATCAAGTGTGTGGTGAGAGTATGATCTTCCAGCATCAGGGGTAACACCTTTGTTCTCAGCACAATGAGAAAAAATGATAAATTAGAGAGTCTTATAGGTGAAAACCCCCAAGGGGCACTGTAAGGCGACGGTGAGTCGAGAAAAAGAGCAAAATGAGAGAGGCTTGATGGTGAAAACCCTTCAGGGTACTACGAGGCGATTGAGGATTGCAGATCATATGAGATAATTTAAGCACTGAAGCCCAGTTTCACAGCAAAGAGGTACAACAAGAGTTGAATATTAGACACGCTTGAGAGATTAGGCCACTTAATCCAAAGGTGCATTCCATGGTCTTTAGAGTTGGTATCCGCATATGATAAGTTTCTACTTCGTAATTTTCTTGTTAGGTACCATCTCTTTCCTTTGTCCCTGATTTTGTTCCTCTTGTTTTGTTTGAGTCCCTTCTTGAGTCTGTTTGGTCAGAATAAGTGAGAAATGACATCAAAATTTACTACCAGCTTTCCAATTGCACAAAGCTCAATCTGGCAAGCACATCAAAATGGCATAAGATACAAAGGTATATTGTGCGTATTGGGCTGGTAATAATCAACATGCTTTGGGATTCATATGAAATACAAGGATTCAAAAACTTTCAAAATGAAAACACAATGCAACAAGTGAGAGTGAGAGATTTAGGCCATGCAGAAACTTTGTGGTCCAGATCTCAGTCAAAAGATCAAACAACTCCTTGTTAGCCCAAAGCAGCTTATAAAAATGACGTGGCAGTGGCGGAAGTAGACGCTCAGCAATGTTGCCGCAAACTAACCACCACGTTTCAAATAACAAGATTTTATTTTTCTAAAGCAGGGGCAAGAAATTTTAAGTCTACAGGGACCTTCCATGGTAAAGCATGATTCAGGGAGCGAGAAATTCTATTCAGAATCATTCAAAACAACAACGTAACTCAGGTAAGTTCATTCTCATCTCTCATGACCCTCTTGGATAATGAGATTTAGTTTTCAAAATTCTCAAGATCCTCTTGGATAATGGGATTAATTTTTTAATTTTCAGGACCCTCTTGGATAATGGGAATCAGTTTTCAAAAATTCTCAGGACCCTACTAGATAATGAGATATAGTTTTAAAATTCTCAGGATCCTCATGGATAATGGAATTTAGTTATTAAAATTCTCGGGACCCTCCTGGATAATGGGATTTAGTTTTTAAAGTTTTCATGACCCTCATGTTAGCTTGAAAGTTTCACGTATTAATTTTGATGATAACAAACCAACATAATTATTAATCAAAGAATACTTACTTGTGGTAATCTTATTTCTACACAGGTTAATTCATAAAAGAAGATGATGATAAAGATCGAGACAAATACGGGAAAGAGAATATCATGTGAAGATTTTATCAAGGAAGATTATTTTCAGAGTGTTAATCTGCAAGCATCATAGAAGGAATAATATTTGCAAGTCAAGTTTCAAATATTGGATGACTTACTACAACATTGGAAGAAGAATATATGGAAATTATGGCAGGAAAATTTTTCTTGGATAGTTGCTAAAATTATGGAGAAGATCTATTATTTTATAGAAGAAAGATTTTTAAAGGCCAAGGAAGAATATATTTTCTATGGAAAGAAAATATATTATGGTGTAGTACAATTTATATTATGGAAAGATATTATCCTCCAAGATCAAGAAAGGAAGATTGAAGAGTGGTCTTTGATTAAGTAAAGATTATTATATATATAGACAAAAAAGCATGAAAGAGTAAATCATGGGATTTTGATTTAATCATCATCACTTATTGGAGGAAAAAGAGGAATATGTTGAATAAGTATCTTTAAGCAAAGAAACGTATCTATGCACTGGAAAGAAACAAAGTAGAATTACTTACAACCTTTTCTTATTTAATTACTTATGCTTCAAAAGGAAAAGTCTATTCAGAATATAAGGAACAATACAATATATGAAAACTCATCCATATAGATTGGTAAAATATTCCATTACGTGAAAGGAGATATGGAAAATGTTTCTATTTGAAGGAAGATATAAGGAAACATGGCTCTCTTCATATAAGGAACAAATTTGTTGAAATCAAGGAATTCTATTATGCCATATAATCTGATAAGAAGACCAAGGAAAGAAATTCAACGGGCTGGAAAGAAGACTCGATGATCGTCCAGATTCATACGAAGTTTTCAAGGAAGGACCAAATTCATAGTATATCTCAATGTTAGAAAGGGATTCAGTCAGAGTTCAAAAGGAAAGAAAAGGTTGTCCAAATTCAAAAAAAATCCATGGATCCTATTACTTAAGGAAAAGTATTTCCCGTCACTAATTTTCTGAAGAAGAGACAAAGCAAACTATCAAGGAATCATCAGTAATGGCTAGTTCCAGGCAATATATATAAATACCAGAATGCTCCAGTAAAGAAGTACGCAACCTTCTATACAAATTACCTGTCCAACTACAAGTTCTTTAATCAAATCTTAACAAGCATTGTAATTCACTTTAGTAGATTTACTGTGTATACAAAAGAGAGAAGAGAGATAGAAAAATTGGAGAGGCTGTGTGTCCGGAGAGGTTGTGTCATTGTTCGTTTCTTTGGTGAGCGAGTGAAAACCAAAGGGTCGTTGTTGGTGAGCGAGTGAAAACCAACCCTGTAAACGTTGGTGGTGAACGTTGAAAATCACCCACGTTGTACTCAACATATATTACAAAGAGCTCAAGAGATAGCATCCTTGCAATCCAAGGAGACTGGATAAGGATCACATTGGTTCCGAACCAGTATAAAATTCCTGGTGTCATTTACTTTATCGCTCTTATGCTATTTTCTGTTCCTTTAATTTTTATTGTGATTAACACTTGTTTAAATTCAAAGGACTAACATTTCTGTGCAGGCTGTCTCCGCATATGTCGACAGGTTCTAAAGAGTAGTCGACTAGAAATTTAAAAAGGCTACAATTAACCCCCCTCTTGTACTTTCAATTGGTATCAGAAACACGTTTCACTTCTTTCTTTTTTGCTTAACAGCGGGTGAGAAAATATCCATAGCATGTCATCAAATTATTGGAACCGTATTTCAAGAGGGATACTCAACAAGAAGTCCACCGTACTTCAGTAGTGAGTACTATAGCCATTGGAAAGAAAGAATGAAGTTTTACGTTCAATCAATAGATTATCGAGCCTGGTTAGTTATTCAGAATGGACCAAGACCTATTCCGAACATCAATGATGGAAAGAATCTTGTAGAATGGGAATCCATATTTGACTGCACAAAAGAACAGTTGGATATTATGCAAACAAATGCTAGAGCAATGAACATGCTCTATTGTGCGATTAGTGAAGAATAATGTAAAAGAATATCCACCCGTGAGACTGCTAAAGATATATTGGACAGATTGGAAAATATCCATGGGGATAAAGTTAAGGAAATTGAATCCATGTCAACACTTGAAGAATCCGAAAATGATGAAAATCAAGAAGACTTGGCCGTGATACCTACGACGAGAAAAAAGAAGAGTAGAAAGAAGCATAACAGAAAATATCAATCCATCAAGAATTATCAGAATATTCAGAAGAATAAGGTTCAACAACAAGAGAATATATGCTGCTACAGATGTGGTAAACCTGGACATATGAAATTAAAATGTCCCGGCCCCAAGAATAAAAATCATAGAATCTCAACTTGGAGCGACAAGGATGATCAAGAAGAAATGACAAACGTATATCTCAAGAAAAGAGAAGAAAATGATGATGCGTGGTTTAATGCTATTCTGGACTGTGATCTCAAGAAAAAGAATCACAAATCTTGGAGCAATGAGGATGAATCTAAAGAATAAAACAATCACGAAAGAATGAAGAATCAATGTTTCATGGCAATAGGAGAAATTAACAAGGTATGTCACACTCCTATTACGTATTGTGATAACTGTGAAGAATTGCAAGACGATATGGAATTGATTTTCAAGGACTTTAAGAAAGTTCTAAATGAATATCATAAGTTGAGGAAGGAGAAGAAGGATTGGCAGATCCAACCTGAAGAATATAAGAAGTTGACATAAGTGAAGAAAGATTGGGAGATCCAACTTGAAGAATATAAGAAATTGACACATGAGAAGAAAGATTGGGAGATCCAACTTGAAGAATACAATAAGTTGAGAAACGAAAATAATGAGTGGGATATTCAACTTATAGAATATCTGATGAAGAACAACTTACTTCAAGAAGAAAATTCTAAGCTACGCAAACAAATTAGCATCTTGCACAAATCCCCTAACCACTACTTTGATCAATCAAAGTCGTCTCCTTGGCTTAACAGCTATAAGTCGACTGAAAAGGGATCTACTGGTAAACGTCCTACTTTGAACAAGTTGACTGAGGAAAACTCCAAGTCAACTAATAAGGCAGTTGCAGGGAAACATTCTTATTCTTATATTACATGCCACTACTGTGGCAATTCTGGACATAAAGTATTTGCATGTAATTATGCCAAAAGTCATGTTAGATCAAAATTTATTTGGAGACCTAAACAATTACATGTATCTCCAATTATACAAGCTACTAACCATGAAGGACCTAAAAAGATTTGGGTACCAAAAACAAACTAATTTGTTTTGCAGGAATTTCGAAGTCCCGCCATAAAAATAATTAAAGATGTTTGCATATTGGCGGGTCGAGGAACATACTTCAAAGTTCTTATATGTTCATAGAGGATGAAGGAAATATGACGTACGATCTAAAAGAATGACTGGTATCACTAAGGTTTATTCAAGTTCTTCTCGATGCATTAGGTGATACATACTTAGCTATTGGTATATGTATATGCATATTAGTAATCTACATACACCTCGATTCCACTAGCTACATTACATTGTTATTCTATCTGGTACAATTTTTATCCATGACTTAGAGACTTTAAATAGCATGAGTACATGTCTTGCATAAACCATGTCATTTGCATAAGATATTAGGACAAGAAAGCATGTGATTATATTGATATTGTACGAACTTGAATCATGCTTATATGCATGTTAGATTATTCTTGAAGTGAATTATTTGTGTAATAGTACTTTCTTGGTAAGAATACTAATACTTCATTCAAGACCAAGAAAGTTATTTAACTTTGAGGCCACTTCTGCAGATGAAACATTTTGGGCAATACTCAAAGCTTGAAGACGAAAGGTATGTATCTCTATTATTAGCTTTTATTGGGTTATGTTCTTGATCTATGTTAGAGGATACCTTATGTGAGATATAGAAGGAAGAAAAGTCAAGTATTGATTATTTCTATCTTTTTTGTTGCAAATGCTTACCAAAAGCTTGGAAGGTACATATATATGTTTCTATTGATGATTATCTTTACTTTTGCATCGGTCATTTTTTAATAAGAAAATAACCTTTTGCTATGATCATCAATGTGAGTTTAATAGTATCTGTTTGATATTTTCTTGCAACAAGCATGATCTTTCACATTTTAGTTTGGTGCCTCAATTACATGCAGACCTAAAAAGAAAGCATTATTTTTGCATAAATTGTCATCATTGCTTATATATGCTTTAATATTTACATTGGATCTTATCTTGAATGAAATTATGTCTAAGCTATGAAAAGGAAGAAAAATCAATTTTTTTTGGTTATCTTTTTTCCTTTGGTTGCAATTGTCTTGGTAAGACTCTTGGCATATTTCTTATTTATTAGTTATAAAAAAGTCTTTTTATGCGCTTTTCTGTATACTAATATTTTTTCTAAGCAATTTGTGCATAAGTATGGAGAATCACAATGGATAGCTTGAAATAATTGCTGGTGACACATCTATACTAGTTGAACTAGACACTCATGAAGAAGCAATAAACGATAAATGTTGGACTCTAGCAATACAAGATTTGTTGAATGAAGCTGAAAGAATCAACAATATGGATATCGTGTACCAAGAAAATGAGCTGCAATCATGGATATCTAAAGCCGGATAAGATTGGCAAGGTTGTGAAAATTATTTGTAAACTTGTAACCCAAGGTTTCACAACAAGAGATATGTTTCTTCCTTGAGAAGTTTGTTAGAATATCATGCTCTATGTGCTTATCAAAGTTTGCAAAGTATTGTTGTATGGATGTCATGATATCTTAAGTGGTTTGAAAACTGCATAACATTATTCTCTAGCCTCATTCTGGAATTGAAAGTTTTCTTTACACGTTCATGTGACTAAGACTAGTTACCATTTGAAACATATTCTTGTTTATCATCTGACGATTATTCCTTCCAAAGATGTATTTACAAGAGCATATTTTTTGTAATACTAACCAAAATCATGTCAAGCTTTTTTAAGCCTCTGGTAGATGATCTAGTTGGAAATGAGTATAATGGAAAATTTATCTTTATCCTAACATTCCAAATAATGTGAAGCAAGGAGAAAATTAGTAAGTCCAACGATCGAATAAAATACCAAGGTATGACCGACTCTCTATTGTATTTTTATGAGATATATGTTGGTATAGCTGATCCCATAATATCTCCTTATAGTGTCACAAAGGATCTTTGGTTGATTATGGATTACTGTATGCAAGACTAATTGCTTTGGTCTAGTAGAATATTTTCAGATGCAAATCTTGAGGAAACAAAGTGGACTGTGAAAAATGGGATGGAGATTAAAGACCTTCATGAGAATGATCCCATATATTTCTATTTGGTGATATGATTCTATTTTGTTTTGGTGATATAAGTATATGATTTTTTTAACTCTCATGCGAAATACAAACTAGAGCACAAGAAAAAACATGTGTCATTAGATTGCTTGTGACAGAAAGTATTTTGGAAATCTGTCTGGAGGACATTGACCATCATCTTGCAAATATTTCCTCACATTTATAAAAGAAGGTTGTATGGAAATGATATCCTAGTGTATCCTTTTTGGTAAAAATGATTCACTATCTCCTTTATGTCAATTATTTGTGTGATTTCAAGTCTATGATAGCATGTCTACAGTTCGATTCTATTCGAATTATTTTTAAATAGATTCGAAATGGTGTCGTCCTACTCTACGCTTTTAGAAGTCTATTAATTCTCTTCAAATTTTAAATATTATTTTTTGTTGACCTAAAATAAATTACAATTTCTCATGTTTCTTATGGTCAACAATGATTTGATCACTCAAACGTTTTCCAACGGAATCAAATATTTGGTATTGTTTGCTTAGTATTTATGTCATTGACTTTACTGGATGATGGATTGTGCACCTCTCTAATTGTGAGATTCTTGGAATAAAGATTTATTATTTGTTTTAGTAATGTTTGGTATTCCACCCTTTTAATGATGATAAAAGGGGGAGAAAATAATGTGTCCAAAAGCTCGAAAATTCATGTAGAATGTATGGAGACAGGGGGAGCATAACTGAGGAATGCATAGAGTGAGGGGGAGTTCACACTCCATGTACTACATGCATTTTGAGAAGATGGTTTCAGGGAAGTAACCAACTTATCTAGCTTATCCCATTACATAAAGTTTTTTATTAAATTTCTTATTTTGTACTCAATGGTTTGCCATCATCAAAAAGGGGGAGATTGTTAGCTTGAAGGTTTCACGTATTAATTTTGATGATAACAAACCAACATAATTATTAGTCAAAGAACACTTACTTGTGGTAATCTTATTTCGGTACAGGTTAATTCACAAAAGAAGATGATGATAAAGAACGAGACAAATACGAAAAAGAGAATATCATGTGAAGATTTTATCAAGGAAGACTATTTTCAGAGAGTTAATCTGCAAGCATCATAGAAGGAATAATATTTGAAAGTCAAGTTTCAAATATTGGATGGCTTACTACAATATTGGGAGAAGAATATATGGAAATTATGGAAGGAAAGTTTTTCATGGAAAGTTACTAAAATTATGGAGAAGATCTATTATTTTATAGAAGAAAGATTTTTCAAGGCCAAGGAAGAATATATTTTCTATGAAAAGAAAATATATTATGGTGTAGTACAATTTATATTATGGAAAGATATTATCCTTCAAGATCAAGAAAGGAAGATTGAAGAGTGGTCTTTGATTAAGTAAAGATTATTATATATATGGACTAAAAATATTGAAAAATTAAATCATGGGATTTTGATTTGATCATTATCACTTATTGGAGGAAAAAGAGGAATATGTTGAAGAAGTATCTTTAAGCAAAAAGACGTATCTATGCACTGAAAAGAAACAAGGTAGAATTACTTACGACCTTTCCTTATTTAATTACTTATGCTTCAAAAGAAAAAGTCTATTCAGAATATAAGAAACAACACAATATATGGAAACTCATCCACATAGAGTGGTCAAATATTCCATTACGTGAAAGGAGATATGGAAAACGTTTCTATTTGAAGGAAGATATCAGGATACATGACTCTTTTCATATAAGGAACAAATTTGTTGAAATCAAGGAATTCTATTATGCCATATAATCAGATAAGAAGACCAAGTAAAGAAATTTAACGGGCTTGAAAGAAGACTCGACGATCGTCCAGATTCATACGGAGCTGTCAAGGAAGGACCAAATTTATAGTATATCTCAATGTTAGAAAGGGATTCAGTCAGAGTTCAAAAGGAAAGAAAATGCTGTCCAAATTTAAAGAAAATCCATGGATCCTATTACTTAAGGAAAAGTATTTCCCGATAGTAATATTTCTGAAGAAGAGACAAAGCAAACTATAAAGGAATCATCAGTAATGGCTAGTTCCAGGTAGTATCTATAAATACCAGAATGCTCCAGTAAAGAAGTATGCAGCCTTCTATACAAATTGTCTATCCAACTACAAGTTCTTTATTCTACTCTTAACAAGCATTGTAATTCACTTTAGTAGATTTACTGTGTATACAAAAGAGAGAAGAGAGATAGAAAAATTGGAGAGGTAGTGCGTCTGAAGAAGTTGTGTCATTGTTCGTTTCTTTGGTGAGCGAGTGAAAACCAAATGGTCATTGTTGGTGAGCGAGTGAAAACCAACCCTGCAAACGTTGGTGGTGAACGTTGAAAATCACCCACGCTGTACTCAACACAAATTACAAAGAGCTCAAGAGATAACATTCTTGCAACCCAAGGAGACTGGATTAGGATACCACATTGGTTCCGAACCTATATAAATTCCTGGTGCCATTTACTTTATCGCTCTTATGCTATATTGTGTTCCTTTACTGTTTATTGTGATTAACACTTGTTTAAAACCAAAGGACTAACAGTTCTGTGCAGGCTGTCTCCGCATAAGTCGACTAGTTCTAAAGAGTAATCGACTAGAAATTTAAAAAGGCTACAATTCCCCCCCCCTCCCCTTGTACTTTCACCTCCTGGATAATGGGATTTAGTTTTTAAAATTCTCAGGACCCTCCTGGATAATGGGATTTAGTTTTAAAATTCTCAGGACTCTCTTGGATAATGGGATTTAGTTTTTAAAATTCCAGGACCCTCCTGGATTATGAGGTTTAGTTTTAAAATTCTCAGGACCCTCCTTGATAATGGGATTTAGTTTTTAAATTTTCAGGAACCTCCTGGATAATGGGATTTAGTTTTTAAATTCTTAGAGCTCTGTAGGTGATATGATCCGATTAACACTCACGAATATGCCCAGATCCCAAATTGGGGAAGAAAAATTTCTTCTATTTGGTCTGTTTTGTAGCAGTATCAGGTGCCCACCTGGATAGCAAGGGAATGCATTTCAAGTCTTTGCAATCAGGCGTCCACCTGGATAGCAAGGGAGTACATTTCAAGTCTTTGCAATCAGGCGCCCACCTGGATAACAAGGAAATACATTTCAAGTCTTTGCAATCAGGCGGCCACCTGGATAACAATGGAATACATTTCAAGTGTTCGCAATCAGGCTCCCACCTGGATAACAAGGGAATATATTTCAAGTCTTTGCAATCAGGCGCCAACCTGGATAACAAGGGAATACATTTCAAGTCTTTGCAATCAAGCGCCCACCTGGATAACAAGGGAATACATTTCAAGTCTTTGCAATCAGGCACCCACCTGGATAACAAGGGAATACATTTCAAGTTTTGGCAATCAGGTGCCCACCTGGATAACGAGGGAATTCATGTTTTGAAAATCAGGCGCCCACTTGGATAACAAGGGAATACAATTCAAGAAGCATCAGGAGCTCACATGAAGAACATGGTCCACTTCTTAGTCTCATGTTGAACATCAAGTAGAGATTCAAGGAGGATTTAAGACAAGAAATAGATCAGAAACTTGTACCATCCCCGAGTTTTACTCATTTTAGCTTTTATATATTTAGTTTGAGCTTAATATCGCTATTTTACCTAATTTTAACTATTTTACTTTAATTTTAAAAAAATTACAAAAATATTTTCTTTTATCTTGTTAATTCTAGTTTATCTATCTTTCATAAAATTCAAAAATAAAAAAAATAGTTTAACTTTGTTTCAAGGATTTTAGTGTTTTTGATAGTATTATTATTTTAATTATGAAATAATTGTATTATTATTTTTAGCATGACATTTGAAAAATACCAAAAATAGTTTTATATAAGTTATATTAATTAACTAGTCTAATTTTTGCATTATATGGTATATTTAACTTATAGTAAAGGGTACTTAGCTAAGTTTTGAATTTTTTCTTTAATCCAATTTTAAGGTCCAAATACAAAGTTCAAGACCTATGATTTATATTCCCTTCTTCTTTAACAAGACATAGAAGACAACAACAAACAACAATAACAACTACGCAGTATATTCCCACCAGGAGGGGTCTGGGGAAGGTAATATGTAGATGAGCCTTACCCCTGCCCGAAAGGGCAGAGAGGCTGTTTCCAGTCGACCCTCGGCGTATAGGATAAAAAAGCGAAAGCTGCATTAAGAAACAAAGGTAAAATTAGAAACACAAGCAAGACAAAACAAAATAATAAAGCACAAGTACTCCCGCAGAAATAACGTAAATAATTATGGAAACATAAGCAACATAAATACAGTCGCATGCAATAATAACAAGCAGTAACTACCATACTAACAACCCTCTGGGGACATAAGCTAAAACACTAATCACCTATGGGTAACCCTACTATCCCACACCCAACCCCGGGAAAGGCGTACGGAGAACTCTATGAGCCCCTAGCCTACAATCCTGATTCTAGACCTCCAGACTCCCCTATCAAGGGTCATGTCCTCTGTAACCTGCATTCTGGTCATGTCCTGTCTAATCACCTCTCCCCAATGCTTCTTAGGCCTCCCTCTCCCTCGCCGACCACCAACAATCTCCAGCCGCTCGCAGCTCCTCACCGGGGCATCGAGGCCCCTCCTCCGAACATGCCCGAACCACCTCAGCCTCGCTTCCCGCATCTTCTCGTCCACCGGGGCCACCCCTACCTTCTGTCGAATAACTTCATTCTTGATCTTATCCAGCCTGGTGTGCCCACACATCCACCTAAGCATCCTCATCTCCGCAAACTTCATTCTCTGAACATGCGAGTTCTTCACGGCCATCACTCCGCCCCATACAACATCACAGGTCTAACCACGGCTCTGAAGAATTTCCCCTTGAGTTTGTGTGGAATTTTCTTATCACACAGGACCCCTGAAGCGAGCCTCCACTTTGACCACCCCGCTCCTATCAGATGGGTGACGTCCCCGTCAATCTCTCCGTCCCCCTGAATCACAGACCCCAGATATCTTACTTTGTCCCTCTTGGCGATGGCCTGAGAACCAAGCATCACTTCCCTGCCTACCCCACTCGGCTCGTCGCCAAACTTGCACTCCAGATATTCTGTCTTAGATCTGCTTATTTTGAAACCCTTAGACTCGAGGGTCTGTCTCCATATCTCTAACCTTTCACTAACACCGGCCCTAGTCTCGTCTATCAATATTATATCATCAGTAAAGAGCATACACCAAGGCACATCCCCTTGGATATGTCGGGTTAGAGCATCCATCACCAAGGCGAACAATAGGGGGCTCAGCGCCGATCCTTGATGGAGCCCCATTACCACAGGAAAATGGTTTGATTCGCCCCCCACCGTCCTAACCCTAGTCTTAGCTCCATTGTACATGTCCTTGATTACTCTGATGTAGGCTTCTGGCACACCCTTTGCCTCCAAGCACCTCCATAGCACCTCCCTCGGGACCTTATCATACGCCTTTTCCATGTCGATAAGCACCATATGAAGGTCCTTCTTCTTATTCCTGAATTGTTACCTAGAGAGGTAACTAGACAACAATGGAACAACAAAAACCCTAGGATCCAAAACACCTAGTCAGCCGCCAGCCCGCCGCCATCAGCTCCCCCCTCAGTCGCCGGACAACCACCCGCCAAACACCCTTTCATGGCTGCTTCTTCTTCTTCTCCATGAACACAAGATGAAACCTCTAGTAACTAAGGACTCCATAGCAGACCCCTAACACCAGCTCCAAACGACCCCATCTCACATAACCACCCAACGTCGCACCTCTCCCTTTGTCTTCAACAGCCGCTGGACCAGCCCCCCACCACAAACCAGGCGACCCCAAACGCTACTTCTTCATCAACCTTCATAGCACATAAGCTTCTTCATTCTTCATGAGAAACAAAAATGGAACATGAACTGTATAACAACATAATTCATCCCATAATAGAACGAAAACAATGACCCCTCAGTTTATGCCGTAAATGAAACAAAAACACCCTTTCTTTCATCTTCCTCAACCAGACCAACAGCCCGGATCTGCACAAAATCCGACAAACCAGTGTTTTACAGTGAGTTTTGAATCAGTTGAGGATGGTTCCGGTTGAGTTCGGCAAGGTGCGACGTTTGGATTTGTCGAAGTTTTGTTCGCCGGTCTTTGAGTTTTAATCGGCAGAAAATAGAGAGAGAAAGTGTTGCCATATTAAGATTTTTCAGCGAGTCTGTAGGTCCGTTGATTCCGACGAATTTTTCTGCACAAAGGTTTTGAGCTTTGGTTTTCATTAATTTTCCCGGCGAATTGTAAATCTGACTATTTCTTATTTTTTCCTTAATTACTGTTATCAATATGCTTCTTGAACCCAGGGCAATGGAGATATGAACCTTGTTCAATCACATGGGCTAAGATTTTGGGGTGGGCCATGAGTCATGACAAATCTTCATCATTCATTTCCCTACGCTATATCCAACTATGTTAAGTTGTTGCAGTGTTTAGTTTTCATATGCTTCTTTACTTTATCTTAAATATCACATGTCCTAGTTTTTTAAAATAGGAGTCGTTTCAACAGACAAACTTTGTAGTAAATAACGATTGGTTACTGTTATGAAATAATATAAGAACAAGAACAATAGAGAGAAAAGTAGAGAGAGGAGTATTCTTATTGATACTTTGGGATGATTTACAATGGGATAGAACCCCTTTATTTATAGGGAGGTGGTGACTTAGCCACCAAGTAGTAAACCCTAGAATCTCTCTAAATATAGACATTCACCTTAAATAGGATTCTATTTATAACACTCCCCCTTGAATGTCTATTCAATAATGTGCCTCGTTAAGACCTTAACTAAATAAAACCCAATGGAAAAAAATTATAGAAAAGGAAAAAGAGTATACATGTTTGAATATGCGCCTATTGGTTGCCTCGTTAAAAACCTTGCAAGGAAAACCCATTGGGACAAAACCTTGTAAGGAAAAAAGAGTGCAACGCGCATTAACTCCCCCTGAAAAGAGCATCAATTCATATCCTTGAGCATTTGCATTCCAATCTTGTGCACCATCTTCAAAACGATCTTTTGTAGAGATTTGATAAATAAATCAGCCATATTGATTTGAATAAATATTCCGCACCTTGAAATTATCATTCTTGATAGATATGAACATCTTCATATAATGTCGTAGAATGACTCTTCAATATCTCCATAGAAGTATTCTCGATGCCATCATGCTAATAGTTATAGCAAGATACATATGTACACAAGTTGCACTTAGGATGTCGTACTTCAGGACCAAGAATTGTATATGCTTCAAGCAACTTCAAACATTGACTTCATACTTTCAAGTATTTGAACTACATGTCCAAAACTACATGTCTTTCATATGGAATCAATTATGCTTGAATTGTATCTCTTCCATTTAGCCAATATTTTTGTTTGTATTCGACAAATATAAGATCCTCATCGATATTTAGCGCTATCATAGATGTCGTCGACGAACATTTTATATCGGTTCCAGTAAATTTTCATAAAGACATAACATGGAGATCTCTTTATTCATATATTCAGGTACCTGAATCTCTCATGAGATTTTATGAAGTGTTATATCATGTGATCTTCTAGATCACTTGCCTCCCCATTATGATCACTTTGATCATTTGCTCATCTTCTTTATTAAGAAGTTATTTTGAAACCGATTTGTCTATACGCATTAAGAGTATCAAAGACTTTGTCCTTCTGGGACTTAATATGAGCATTTGCAGTGAGAATATGGTTACTTTCTATGGGTCAGCAAATGCGTATAGCATGCTTTACAATATGTTGCAATTGAATTATCCTTTTATGAACTTCAGGTTCATATTATGATATTCGAGGATCTATATATACAAATGATAATTCATCCCATGTAACCTTTTCTCAAGTGTTTATCATGTCTCCCCCTCATGTTAGAAAAGCTAACTTGTTTCCTCAACTTTGAGAGTCCATCTTTGTGCATTGTGGTGTTAATGAAAATATACACCGCACATCAATAAGATGAAATTATTTGGTTCCTGACCCTGAACCACTTGTGAGGGGAGAATATAATATACTCTCGTATACAACGTATATCAAACTTATATATATAACTTTGTTCTCATAAGAAACATTTTAGCTATTAAGTGGAGGCACTCAATAATTATCTTGCTAAACCAACTATGATATAAACCAACTTATCAAGATGAACTATCTTGAATAGAAAATCTGGAAATTATGCTCGAAGTTAGATTACTGAGCAATTTACCTCGCAAGCACCGGCCAAGCTGCAGGTTAATAACAATCGCGCATGTAACCATATCATAGATGCATCATATGTGGTATACATGGCAGGTGAATAGGCCCATATTCACCTTTGATATTTCCAAAATTTATGGGATTCAACCCGAACTCTTTAGTTGGTCAATCAATTAATGAGAACAAGTAATATAAGAGAATTCGTAAAGAACTTTCTAGTTCTTTAATATTTACCCATGTGAATTCTCTATTACTGCACATCATACTTAAAATGAGATGGCTAACCCGAATGCCAACTGAATAAATTATCAATATTGATAAACTTCAAATTTACACCATGACATGTGCAATTATCAATAAACTTCAAGTTTATTATGGTATGGGTTTTTATACCAATAAATATCCACTTTATTGTGGCATTCTTTTGTTTGTGTAGTACAAACTGGAGAATAAAGCGGGTAGCTTTTCATATACAAATTATCCCGCTACAAGTTGTAGTAATAAAAGATATCAAATCTTTCCTTTATTTATAGTCTCAATATAATCAATCGCTTTCGCATATACTTTGGAAACTGAATAAGTTTCTTTGAGACTTACTACCACACAATACCTTATTGGTAATCAATTGCGTTTCTCCAACATAGTAATAATTGGCTCTTCTAGAGCTCTCAATTAATTTTGTACTACCACAGATTCATCAACATCCATGTAGTGAATATCTCTTTTAAAGAGAAAGTTATACCATTATGGTCATGGTCAAATTATATGCAAGATATGTTTCTTGCATTATCGTTGTCCTTTAATAGTCATATTTCCAAAATATTTTGGCGTACAATAGGTACGTGACCAACGATCATTGATGCCATAATAATGACATTATTTTCATATATCATCTCAAACCTCCTTCTAGGGGTGAGTGTGGTATATTCAATACCAATTTCACGTTTATCTTCTTCCAATAATGAATATGTATCAGATGTTGTCACATTCACTGTGGGGATATGTGATTTTGTTATCCTTTTCAAATCTGTAAATGCGTCTGGCATTTGATTTGCTATTCTTTGCAAATGGATAATATTTTTGCACCTCTTTTTCACAAATAGAGGTATGTGGATCAAGAGGAGATAATGATGCATTTTTCCACAAAATTTCCCGTTTGGTTTCACCAACTTCTCCCCCTAATTTTGGGAAAAGTGTCTCATCAAATTGACAGTCTGCAAATCGTGCAGTGTACAAATCCCCTGTCAATGTTTCGAGGTAGCGAATAATGGAGGGCGATTCAAAACCCAACATATATTCCTAACCTTCTTTGCAGACCCATTTTGGTGTAATATGGCGGTGCTACAGGCACATCTACTGCACATCCAAAAATTCTTAAATGGGATATATTAGGTTCATGACCCAAAACTAATTGCAACGGGGAATATTTGTGATAATTCGTCAGTCAGAGACGAACTAGCATTGCTGCATGCAAAATGGCGTGACCCCAAACCGAAGTGGGCAGCCTCGTTTTCATGTGTAAATGAGGAATTCAAGATTATTCTCATCTATTGTCTCAATATGATATCCATTTTGAATGATATCTTTATAACTCAACAAGTTCCTTTTAGACTTGGAGGAGAACATTGCATTCTCTAAAATGTTGTTCCTTTAGGCAGAGTTATAGTTGCTCTTCCGGAGCCTTTAATCAATTTACTACTACCAGAAATTATAGTAACATCTGCCTTACACATACTTAAATGAGAGTAATATTTCTTCTCTTTGAATATCGTATGTGTGGTACATGAATCAATTAATCAAAAGAGATATACGAACATGAGAATTAACAAATTTGATCCGTTGCTTCATAATTAAACAATATTTTCAAAATCTGCTGAGGTTATTCGACTAACTTAGTTGATAGTCGACTATCCTGGGAAGCAGTCATTAGGTTATTCGAATAACTAAACCTGATATTCGACTAACTAGCCTTGCGGAAAAATCCAGTTTTAATGCGAAATATTGGTTAGTCGAATAACTAATTAGTTATTCGACTAACTTAGTAAACAGTCATCAGGTTAGTCGACTAACTAAACTGGTTAGTCGACTAACTTAGCTTGCGAAAAATCCAGTTTTTAATACGAAATATTAGATAGTCGACTAACTTATTAGTTAATCGACAAACTTTACTGGAAAGTAAAAATGTCTTCGAAATTTAAGCATATTGAAAGATTCTAAAGAGCTAATACTAACATTATATCATAAACTAACTAATACGAGCTCATACTAATGACTACTAACTAATACAAATAAGTAAAATAAAATCAAACAATTCCATCTTCCTTCATCACAGATCCATCACCAATTAAGTGGTCTATTTTCCCCTCAGGGTGCTCAAAGAAGCCTGCCACATCCAAGTGGGTGATGTCAAAATTGTCGTCAGAGACAGAATTGGTTTCAGGGCATTTACCTTTTAGAGATGCTTGATAAAGCTCAACCAAATGTCTTGGTACACGGCAAATTTTCGCCCAGTGCCCTTTTCCACCGCAACGATAATATATAGTTTATGAACTATTTGCTTTTGGATTCTCATCGCATCGTGCTTGTGGCAGAGTGACCAACTTCAGGTTGTCATATCTCTCCTTTAAGCCATTCCACAAGATAGGTGGATCTTTGACTGTGATATATTCAATTTCCAAACCTTCATCAAGGTGATGGAGCAAGAAAATCAAGGCCTTAGCACAGTTTCAAACCTTCATCAAGGTGATGGCGCAAGAAAATCAAGGCCTTAGCACAGTTTCAAACCTTCATCAAGGTGATGGCGCAAGAAAATCAAGGCCTTAGCATAGTCTTGGGTGGATGCATTATTTCTGTCTTTAGTGGTGTCTCCAAAACCCATTGCATCCAAATGGATTTCAGCATCCAACACCCATGTCATATAGTTCTTGCCCGAAATTTCAAGGGCAACGAACTTTCTTTTCATAATGTCAGACATAAAACAAAATTACATCAAGAGCGTGTCCATATTTACGGGCTTTATTACAATTATCACATTCACTTCAGGGAATGGATCATAATCATCTGTATGTGCTATATACAATCTCATGTCAAATATTACTTTCATAAAGTGAAAGATTATTTTGAGAATCTTTATTATTCTCATTATCACAATGATGACGATTATAATTCCGTCTATTGCCACGTCCACATTCATTGATACCTTCATGGTAATAATTTTGTCTTGTTTCAGACTTATCACCTTCTGCTACCACATTCTCTAAAGGGAATGGAGCAAATTCAATTGGACGGATTTTCAATTCTTTGCCCACAATCATACATGAATTTATTCATGGCAAGACATAGAACTTTTACCATTTCACGTGGTTATAATTTCTTACAAACTCCATTAGAGTTATAATCAAACTTTGCTGTCTATGTTTGTATATGAAATCAAATCGTAGAATTTCAAGAATTTGAAAGGGAAAAGTAAATTACTTACCTTTAAGGTATACCAATAAATGTTGTGATATCAAATATACCTCTTGAGTTTCCATCCCGTTGCATTACTTTATGATAATACCATCTCTTCTATTTTTCCGTATAGAAATTCTGGAAGAAGGAAGAAATCAAATTCAATTGGTTAGAGACTCGTGCTGATAACGTGTTATGAAATAATATAAGAACAAGAACAATAGAGAGAAAAGGAGAGAGAGGAGTATTCTTATTGATACTTTGGGATGATTTACAATGGAATAGAACCCCTTTATTTATAGGGAGATGGTGACTTAGCCACCAAGTAGTAAACCCTAGAATCTCTCTAAATATAGACATTCACCTTATATAGGATTCTATTTATAACAGTTACAATTTTTATTGAAAGATACCTGTAATTAAGAA
Source organism: Nicotiana benthamiana (assembly GCA_034376525.1). Taxonomy (NCBI): domain Eukaryota; kingdom Viridiplantae; phylum Streptophyta; class Magnoliopsida; order Solanales; family Solanaceae; genus Nicotiana; species Nicotiana benthamiana. The sequence continues at coordinate 48,028,824 of CM067328.1, forward strand.
TTGTTATGAACAATATGAATCTTATCAAACTGTAAATGCATTATGAATTAATTAGGAGTTGGTTCGACATAAAGCTTTTTAATTAGTAGTGCATTAATTTTCATCATAGTATTTTTATTTTTGAACCGAGTGTTAATTAACCCCTCTATCTCTTATAGGGGTAATGCCTGCATGTACTCCACTTTTAATTTTCAAACCTAACTTGTAAGGTCACACTAACCAACTATATGGACCAGGTTGGTTCGGTTTTTATCAAAACCAAACCAAACCAACTATATCGGTTTGGATTGGTTTGGTTTTGTCGGGTTTTTCCAATTTTCGGATTTTTTGTTACATAAATATTATTTCAATCTTGCTTTGTTAAAATTATAGATAAAGCTTTGATAAGTGAATATATGTTTAGTAAATATGGAAAAAAATTGACAAACATATGATCTATTAAAATATTCTAATGAGAGAATTTTTTTAATAACACATGATAGTTATTTTTTTAGTCGTCTAACAGTAATGTTTCGTTAATTTATGCGTTCAAGGTTAATACATGAGAGGATCCCAAATATTTCTATATTTTCTAAAGAAAATTCACTATAAAGTCTTAAAAATATAAATTAAATTTATATATTTATATGTCGGTTTGGTTCGAATTTTTTTACTCAATACCAAACCAAGTAAAACCAAACCTAATCGGATATTTTAATCGAATTGATTTGATTTTTCAATTTGGTGCAGTTTTTCGCTTTCAGTTTGAACACCCTACAAGGAAGCATGCAAATTATCAATCCAGCTGTGTATATTTCAATAGAGAAGCACTATACATAGAATGAATTGGTATCCACAGTGTCGTTTCTGATTTCATGTTTAATATTTGTGTGAGGTCAATATATTAGAAACGCATCCAAAAAGCCACATTATATCTTGCAGAAATACTAGTTCACCTTTTATGGTGATGTACTATACATTATTAAAATTCGATATAAAGAGACCATCGAATTAGTTGTAATGTAAAACCTAACGATCTACTTTTTTTTGTGTTATAATGTAGTGAGTTGTCAATGGTTTAACATAGGAATAGAAAAATAATACAAAATTACTTCTACTGATAGGTTCCCCCTTCCCTTGATTCACCAAGGTTAAATTCATGTTTGTTATTCACATTTTGACTGTGTTTATCATGTAATATACATGTTATAGTTGAAATAACATTGTCTTCTGCTTCATCATCTATTGTCATATTTAGGTAGCTTTATTATATCTAACCATTTTAATATTAATAATGTTCAGGTACACCGACTGAATTTCACAATTTGCTTTGGTTAGAAAAAGAAAAAATACATTATGTGCAGTCCAAAAATATTTATATAATAAAAAACTTAAAGCATGCAGGGCCTTTTCTTGTTGTTAGATTCGATGGTATTGATTCCAAACTTAAAGTTGAGAAATCTTTGCAAAAATCGAGCAGAATATATCTGTTATACTTTTCTGTATATTCTTAGCCCATAAAAGTCCTTTTGCAAGTTAAACTAAGGAAACAAGTTGGGAAAGTACTTTTTCAATATATTCCTAAGAGGTTGTTCGGGAGAAAATTTAGTTTAAGAATTCATTGGTCTGAATATCCGACTAATCTAGATTCGTAAAGTAAGAACTATATTTATTCTAGGAGCTCGAATCTGAAACCTCATCGAGGTACATGGCAGTGGAGTTATTTTACTCTTCATTTAATACTTGCTAGACACGGGAATAGGTAAATGATCAAATATTACTACAAATCATAAAATCAAGCATGTTACTCTACATTGAGAAAAGTTATTCACACAACAAGGAGGGGTACGATGTAACTTTGTGAATGCAAACGATTCTATTGAAAAAAAGAATCCAGCGGCCAGGATGACAAAATGAACCAGAGATTAAAAATTCAAGCATTTCGAAATCTAAGAAGTCACGAGTTAACCCGACAAATGAAATAGGAATTGAAAGAGTAAATATAATTTGCCCCGGAAAAACTGTTTTTTATTGCAAATTTTAGGACAATACAGTAAAGGACAAAACAAGGACGTATAATAATACATTTTTTTTTGTATATTTCTATTTATAAAACTTTAAATATAGCTATCTCTTCAAGCAAGATATAAAAAGTATAGATTGAATGGAATCTCAAAAAGTCTCACGTTCAAGATATTACTCAGTAACATTCTCCGAATTCCCTCATACTAATGGCATAAAGATGCCTTCTTGACGTGAAGTGCTCGCGACTTGACTTGGATACCACTTTTATAAAACGTGGATAAAATTCTTGAGCGTATTGACCTCCAAAAACGATCCAACTACTTACATTCTCTTCCTCACAAAATTTTATTTTTCTCCATATTATAATCGTATAATTGTTTTTTAAAGTTCAGTTTGGGGATGCAGTTTCAAGTATCACACCATAACTCTGATTGCATCAAATCAAAGGATTTGAAAGGGGTAAAAGACTATTAGGTGTACATGACTCAACTCCTGAATCATCAGTTTTGTAACTTAGGCATGTCGCATCCAACACACCAATTGGACTTTGAGGAACAAAACCTTTATCAAAATCACTTAGCAAAGATGATTCTTGAATCAATTCAATATACTTGTTTACTCTATCCTGCAAAATAGTCACAAATGTGAAGTTAATCAACATGAAGTGACTGAGTTGAAAAAGTAATAAATGATCTACATTTTATTTGCCTTAGCTTTTTGGACCAACAATTTTACCTTTTATACTTGCTGCACTAGAACAGATATTGCTTTCTCAAGGCAAACTGTCTCAGTGAATTCCTACATTCAGTTTTCACCCACCTAAAAGTTTCAGTAACAATCTTCCATTTTCACAATTTCAATCATAGATAGAATGATCTCAATCAAGATCAACTTCACCTTTCAGTGTTCTTAATATAACATTTACTGCTTTAGTGATTAAAGATGTTGAAGCAATTTGATCACCATTTATCTTCTTAATGAAATAATCAATGAATGTGAATGGAGTGATTGCATGCATTCTCCATTTCAATGTGTTTAATATAAGAAGCTCCATTCTTTGTATGGTTCTTGCTTCAAATACAAATCTTGCTTCCTTTATCTGTCAATAATCATTACAAATTCAAACCCATTATTAGATCTGCACCAAATTTATAAGACTAACATAATCAAGGTGTTCAAACTTAATTTGCTGTCTTGGCGTAACAGGTAAAGTTGTTGTCATGCATGTGACAGGAGGTCACTGGTTCAAGTCGTAGAAACAGCAGGGTAAGGCTGCATACAATAGACTCTTGTTGTCCGACTCTTCCCCTGACCCCAAGGGAGCTTAGTGCACCGGACTGCCCTTTTTGTTCAAACTTAATTTGATGTAAATGTTCACCTGCAGATCTAGAGATAGAGGAACTATAGTCTCTTCCATTTTAGCTGCCAGAGACAAACAGGCTATAGCCAATAGCTGAATCATCCATACTTTTCCCTTCTATAAAATTTTGATGATCAAAAACTTACAGGTAAGTCATAGGCAGAAAGAAACCTATCAAGGTAGTTCACAGACAAATATAAACAGAGTGGCCCAAAATAGAAATGTGAATGAACCTGCATGCAATAACAATATATAATCAAATATTTTACAATGTGAAACTCTAGTTTTACCAGTCAAGCAAAACAAGACAAGAATAAATGTGAAAATTCAGTCAAAGACAGCTTAATATTGAATGAAGTAGGAAAAAGCTGAAGTATATAGAAACATATTTAACGTACAAAATTTACCTTACAATTCAACAAAAAAAAAAAAAACAAAAAGATCCTACCAAACGTTCATTTAACGTTTCTTGTAAATATTAAATATACTGTGAATGCTTTTGCAGTATAAAGTATAATAAAAAGCCAAGAATTATATCATCATATCCCTTTTCCCACCCCCTTTAACCCCATCTCCCCTACAAATTACAATACCAAAATACAAAATCTAATACTCAAATGATATCAACCTCCTCAGTTATTCTTTTTTATATATATAAGGACTTCCTCAATTATTCTACTGGATACATGCCACGAGGGTCAGATCTACTTTGTTAGCTACAAGTTAACGTGAATCGAGTAGCTTTTACGTGTATATATATATATATATATATATATATATATATTGTTAGAATATATTATAAGTCATGCATATTGTTATAGTATTCTTTATGAACAATTATTTAATTACTTGTTTAAATTCAATAAAGTTTTATTTTTAATAGATCATGTGTTGGTTTGTGCGTCCATTGCTTACATAGTAGATGATTTAGTGTATAGAGTTTAGCTTATACACGGAAGATTAAATCATCGGTTCTTGTAAGACATAAAAGTTAGTGTTCACAATCTAATGATGGAATTGGACAAATCATCGGAATGATTGTAGCACAAGATTAAATATAATTTATCTTGATTATGGGAATGGTTTAATTCCAACTTCTTGTGCTAATACATTTTGTATGTATTGAACGGATCAAGTAGAGATGAGTATTTTATACTGATTTTATAAGATATTTCTCTAGTCCATTTAATGTACTTATACTCTTAATCCTGATATAATTATTATTAGCTGTGTATGTCACTTGTTGTTTGATTTATTAAAAGGCAAGATTCTTTCGCGAGTCAATAAGCCTGGTAAATTGTATAACATTGATATACATTGGCAAAGTAATAATTAGTTGATGGTATCTATGTCTCGATTTTGAGATTGATGATACTCCTTTATGAAAGCTTATAAGTTTTCATGTGTAAACCCGGCCGGTGAATTTTGTATCCGACACATGAAATAAGTTAAGTGTAAATCTAAAGGAAGTAATCGATAAATTAAATAGTCAGTAATTTAATTTGATTGATTAGTATCTGAATCTTAACATGGGGAGTTAAATAAGGCTTTATGGAAGAATTTCGAAATTGAACTAAGGAGTGCAATTACGAATTTTTAGTGGAATAATTCGTAATTTATTATGATAGAAATTAATTTCAGAATTTCGAAATTAATATCATAATATGAAGCCTTGTTAATTAAATTCGGTGGTCCCTATTGTGCCTAAATAATATGAAATAATGAAAATTGTTACTGAGTGGGAAAGAAAATGTGGAAACCGGCCCTTAGTGGGAGAAGGAAACCTAACAGGTTTTGAAAACGGTTTTGACATAAAAAAACACAGGTATATATATACATATAGGGGCTGGACGTTTTTGACATGATTCTGACTGCGTTTTCTACTATAATTTTGCCCACCCAAAATTCTCTATTTTCGGTTATTATTTGGGTAACACAGTAGAAGATTGTGGAAAGCTGCTGGTGCTTTTTCATTCGAGGAACTGGAGAACGACATAGATTTGTTGTGTTTATGCTTCAAGAGGTAATCCTAAAATCTCCTTACATACACGTGAATAAGATTTTGTTGTTGCTTCCGCTGTGGTATATATTCCATCAATTGGTATCAGAGCCTACTCACGTCTAATTAAATAATTAGAATAAACCATAAGGATAAATACCATGTTCTATATGCAAGTTTTGAATTACATGCAAAGTTTATTTTTCTGAAAACCTGTATTATTTTTGGTGTGATTATCTGTTATGGGCAATATAGATTATTCTAAAAACTTGATGTATCCTTTTAATATTGGTGATTTTGAGTTAGAATAATCTGAAAGTTGAATTTTATCATGTAAAATGGAAAAGCAAGTTTTGCCAAATTAGGGCAGAAAATCGGAGGTAAAAAAGTTGATGAACTCTGATTGACCTGAAATTTGGCAGGTCTATGCGAAACGGCATAGTGAAAAACACTCATGGATTTTATGCATGACCAAAGCCGTTTTTTGGGCTTTCGGGGTCGTTTAGATGGTTTTTTTGCTATTTTTCTAAAATTCTAAATTTTTGTTAGTTGTTTTTAATTTAAGTAATTAAGGGGATCAATTCCCTTGGTCCCCGGGCTTAAAAATTAGTGATATAATATTTTTACACGTTAACGTAGGTCTTCTTCCATATCGAATGAAAATATTATGAATAATCACTAAGTTATACTAGTCAATGATTATTTGTATTTACTCTCCATCTGAGTATGCATGTTGGTTCAATGGAACTAATATATGTTGAATGTTGATGTTCACTTGGCTTAAATTAAAAGTTTACTCTCCATCTGAGTATGACCTGTTTAAGTTTATGTAGTGAAAATCTGTCATTATGTATATTGCAAGAATAACTTCTTTCCATCGAAATTTGTTGTTCAAGGTGCATAGATTGTATATATATAATGTGTTTTGACTTTTAATGTTTATAATACAAACTGATTTGATCTATTTAAATATTTAATGTCTCCCAGATTGACAATGACTGCTTTCAATCCCCTTACTGCCATTCTTACCCAAAACAAACTTGAGGCTCCAAATTATGTTGATTGGAAATGAAATTTGGATATTGTTCTAATTGCTGAAGAGTACAATTTTGTGCTCGATGAGGTGTGTCCAGAAAAACTTGGAGATGATGCCACAGATGATGAATAAAAGACATATCCCACCATGTCCTTTCTTATCATCTACCACCAATCATACTGCCCGAATTCATGTGCCATCTCTATAAAGCCAGAACAAATAGATTTCCATCAACTCTAAGCCTCCTTAAGGATCATTTGCCTCGAGCCATCTATACTGTAAACATCGATCCGGCCTTGAGATTGCAATACACTGTCATCTCAGATAACTGCTTCATAGGTACCACATCACAACACCGTGCCCCTAAGGCAAAACAAATGAAGACCCTCCTACTGATGACCCTTAGTGCACTCAAATAAGGACGAAGAAACCACAATACAAACAAGAATTCCACCAAGTTCAGAAAGATCAAGTCTCGCTACTCCGTAAAATAAAACTTGAACATCCATAGTCCAATTGCCTCTCCTGCATTCAAATTAAATACCATACCTTCCAACCATGAACTGAATAACCCTTTTCCTAAAGTACTCACTACCGCACACATAAGCAAACACCTTATCATTCACACTATTACTACACGATAACAACACATGATATTCACAATGCACTATGAATAGCCCCACAACCATGGAAAACACTAACACTGGGCTAGAACGATAAAGCATGCATCCATAAGGCGCCGATAATAGTCTGCCCATATACACGGGAAAAAAATATCCTGCACAATATCTGTAGCATCTCCACAACTCATTCGTGTGGTTATCAAGTTCTCCACATCATGTTCGAATGAGTAGAAATGAACTGAATACATAAGATTTAATAAAATCAAATCGCACGATAAGGAATCAAGAAAGGAAAGTTCTCCTAACAGCCTTGTAACCTCTCAAAGATAAGTACAGACGTCACCATACCGATTTGCAATACTCTACTACACCTGATCATGAATCGTAAGACCTAAGTGAACCTATATCTGATATCAAACTGTCACGACCCAAATCCCATAATAGGTCGTGATGACGCCCAACGATGTTGTTAGGCAAGCCAACGAGCGTACCTCCAATTTAATTATCCTATTAGCTTTTAAATAAGAAATTTTATTAGATAATTAGAATTTAAATCCAGAACCCATGGAAACAAACTTATTTCTTTACCAAAATACGGAGTACGAATAATACATAAAATTTAGTGATAATAATAATAAGTACAACTATGAACATATACTAGAAATTCCCAAAATTCGGTGTCACAAATGCATTAGCATCTACTAGGGAGTCGATACTAATACAACGTCTGTCTGGAATAAAAAATAGACATGATAAAATAAATGAATATGATGAAGACTATGTGTGTTGTGGATCGTAACATGCAATACAGCTCACTATAAAGTCCCCTCAGCAGTTGTGCCTATGCATCAACATGACCACTAAATGAACCTGTCTTAGTGCCTGCATAATTAGTGTAAAAGTATAGTATAAGTACATAAATCAACGCGTACCTAGTAAATATCTAGCCTATTCACGGAGAAGTAGTGATGATGGGTCGGCATCGACACTTACTAGTGATTCAATAAATCAAGTACAATAAACGTAGACAGGTATGAAGCATGTCAAGTAAAAATAGTAAAAACAGATATATGTATATAATACGATCATCAACTGAAGAGTAAACGTGAAGTCCTCAAATACCGTACTTCCTCAAACGAAATACATAATGGTCAACACCGAATGAATGGTCACATCTCAAGTAGGGAGACTGATCAGTACGTTAACTCCTTATAAAATATTTTTCACAGTTTTGCCGAGGGAAACGACCCGATCGTATAAGAGTAATGGCATAATATTTTACCAGGGCAGACGACCCGATCCCATAATAATTGTGTACATTGTCGTGGGTCGACTGACTCGAACTATGGATGCATCTCATAATACTGCCGAGGTCGTACTGCCCAATCAATAATAATATTATTGAGGCGTTCAGTCCAATACTTTAGGAATAGTAAAACTTGACGGGTCACTGGCCCCACTCACAAATATATGTTTGAGTTATGAAATTTAAGGAACTTTTTGGACAGTTTTATACAACATGGGAGAAGTCCATAAAAGGAATTACAATTTCTACTACAAATTAATTAGCTTACCAAATATCTAAAATAGCAAGTCTGATACATATGCAAGTCTAGCCTCAAGCAAAATGTAAATTTAAGCATTTAAACGGGCAAGGGTAATTCAAATACTACAATTAAAGCATGGCGTGTCTAAATCTACCCAGACCTGATCAGGAGTCCTAGCATACGTATGGACCTCATCATCTCATACGTGTGTAGCTCCCACAACATGTAGAACTTAACAAATATAACACTTATGAGATAAATATTTTTTCACATGGTTAGACAGGAGACTTACCTCGATCCGAAATTCGATAATCGACTCCAACTCCTCTCTAACACCTCAAACCAATAACAAACGTTACGAAACTAGTCAAAGAACCTGCAAACCAATCAATATATACTCCAAGACTCATAATTTAATATTTAAAAATTATTCCCAACTCCATAGAAAACGTCAACAAGGTCAAACCCCCGGCACACGTGGCCGAATTTCAAAAATTCTTGAAGATAAACATTACTATATCACCACGAACTCAAATCTATAATTTATTCTTAATTTCATGTCCAATTTCGTGGTCAAAATTTAAAAATACCATTTTTAGGTTTTCTTCAAATATTCCACATTTTTTACCATTTTTAATGCTAAAATCTAAATATAATTCATGTATCTAACTTTCAAAGAGTAGGAATCGCTTACCTCATACTATATGAAAAAAAGACTCTTTAAAATTTCCCCAAAATCGGGTCCAGTGGAAGAAATGATATTAAATGAGCCAAAGACCGATTTCATTAACTTATATACTGTCCAGGTGTTGCCCTTCGCGATGGCCGTCTAAAGCCTCGCGATCGCGAAGCAATATTGCCTCCGCCACCTGAAATGGCCTAAGCGATGGTGCCTGCCACCTCGCAATCGCAAAGCACGACCTGTCCACCAACATCGAACGCGGGACTCCTTCATGTTCGTGAAGACTAACTCAACCTAACGTAACTTCCACTCTACGTGAATGTGGAGCTCACCATGCGAACACGAAGCCCCAGCCTAGGCTACTACGCGAACGCGGAGCTTCACCCATGAACGCGAAGTACATCACACTCCCAGCTATAGTTCACCTTTTGCGATTGCGATACCATACCTCCGATCTCGATGCATTCCGAAGACACCAGAAACCTGCAGTCGCAAAATAAATGGAAATAGTTTGAAATCATCTCGAAACACATCTGATGCCCCTGAGACCCCGTCCAATCATACTAACTAGTCCTAATACCTTATCCAAACTTATCCAAAGACTTAAACCTCTACGAATAACATCAAAATCATGAATTATCGATCAAAATCGTTCTTTTAACTTTCAACCTTCAAACTTCATTGAATGTGTCTGAATCATACGTAGACATTTCGGATCACAACCAAACTTCACACACAGGTTGCAATCAACTAAATAACCCATCCAAGGTCCCGAAATACTATCCGAAGTCTGATAACACCAAAGTCCACTCTAAGCCAAACTTGACAAATTTCATCCCTTTAAAAATGCTAACTTTCAATAATAATCGTTGAATCGCTCCCGGACATACGCCCATGTACGATATCATCTTATGAATTGTAGGAACCTTCAAATCTCGATTCCGAGGTTATTTATTCAAAAGTCAACCTTGGTCAATTCTTCCAACTTAAAGCTTCCGAATTAAGAATTATTCTCCCAAATCCACTCCGAACTTTTTGAAAATAAAAACCAACTACACTTTTAAGTTATATTGCATGAAGTAAAGTTACTTAAGGTCTCAAACCGCAGACAACATGATAGAGCTTGAAATGACTGATGATCAGATCATTACAACTTTTCCCTTTAATGGACCTTTTACCGAGCAAATCAAAATTCATCGAAACCCCATTATAGTTATCGGGCACAAAGAAAAACAAATATATTGAAGATAAACAATGATTTCATTTATGAAAACACTTGTGACCTATGGGGGTTCCCTACTTTATCGATGGAATGAACTACAAGGTTCCTGAATAACATGGTATTTCCATGATCACTAAGTCAGAATGTCCAGGCTTTGATCTTGTCTGAGTTATACGAAATTTACCATCATATTGTTGTTTCAGTGATAATATTTTATTGCAAATTGTATTTATCAATAACTATATATAGAGAGTTTGGATTTTTCTGATAAATAATAATAATAATAATAATAATAATAATAATAATAATAATAATAATAATATTAGGGTAATGCTAAAATGAAAAAAAGCAATTACTAGGAGATCCAAACTGAAAGGATCCGAAAGAAATGGTCTATCACTGTTAAATCAGAAATAAAGACCAAATAATGTGTTCATCGTATCTTCTATACACAGAATGCAAAAATTGAAAAGTCCAAAAAACTGATATAACTCAAAACGACTTCAAATTCACAACCATTTTTTTAGGAGGATCTCTTCATGTGAAGCCAATATTTAATTCAGACCTCCTTTCTTGCACGTTCAATTGCAATCTCAACATATATGATGCAGAAATTCCTCAATTAATTGAAATTTATGACGCGGAGCGTAAGATCTATCAAAAGTGAAATTATTTCCTATCAAGATTTTTTAAATTATTGTAAACCTCGAACTCAAGATTAGTGTTTTAAAGGACGGGAGCACAAGACGGAGAGTTTTACTTATCGTGGGGGCGAAACATAAGCTTTTTATTAAATTAACTAATAACATACAATAATAACCATATATTCAAAATTTGAAAAAACGAAAAGGGTTAAAAAAAGTCATAGAAAATAAAATATCTAATAATTTTCTTTATATAAATATAAACAATTTAATAGCGTTAAGTTAAAAATTGTTATGAAATAATATAAGAACAAGAACAATAGAGAGAAAAGTAGAGAGAGGAGTATTCTTATTGATACTTTGGGATGATCTACAATGGGGTAAGACCCCTCTATTTATAGGAAGAGAAAAGACTTAGCCTCAAAATTAAAACTCTTCTATAAGATAGACATTCGCTCTAATTAGAGTTCTATTTATAACACTCCCCCTTGAATGTCTATTCAATAATGTGCCTCGTTAAAACCTTAACTAAAACAAAACCCAATGGGAAAAAATTATAGAAAAAGGAAAAAGAGTACACATGTTTGAATATGCGCCTATTGGTTGCCTCGTTAAAAACCTTGCAAGGAAAACCCAGTGGGACAAAACCTTGTAAGGGAAAAAGAGTGCAACGCGCATTAACTCCCCCTGAAAAGAGCATCAATTCACATCCTTGAGTTTTCGCATTCCAATCTTGTGCACCACCTTGAAATTATCATTCTTGATAGATATGAACATCTTCATATAATGTCGTGGAATGACTCTTCAATATCTCCATAGAGGTATTCTCGATGCCATCATGCTTATAGTTATAGCAAGATACATATGTACACAAGTTGCACTTAGGATGTGGTACTTCAGGACCAAGAATTGTATATTCTTCAAGCAACTTCAATCTTTCATGGATTGACATATAAGTTAAGTCATATAAGCCATATAATAGACTTTAGATGCATATCAAGTTTTCATGTCATGCTAAATAAATAAGATATCGAAAACTGATTACACATACCATTGACTTTATTATGATCACTTTGATCATTTGCTCATCTTCTTTATTAAGAAGTTATTTTCAAACCGATTTGTCTATACGCTTTAAGCGTATCAAAGACTTTGTCCTTCTGGGACTTAATATGAGCATTTGCAGTGAGAATATAGTTACTTTCTTTGGGTCAGCAAATGCGTATAGCATGCTTTGCAATATTTTGCAATTGAATTATCCTTTTATGAGCTTCAGGTTCATATTATGATATTCGAGGATCTATATATACAAATGATAATTCATCCCATGTAACCTTTTCTCAAGTGTTTATCATGTCTCCCCCTCATGTTAGAAAAGCTAACTTGTTTCCTCAACTTTGAGAGTCCATCTTTGTGCATTATGGTGTTAATGAATATATACACCGCACATCAATAATAATAAGATGAAATTATTTGGTTCCTGACCCTGAACCACTTGTGAGGGGAGGATATAATATACTCTCGTATATCAAACTGATATATATAACTTTGTTCTCATAAGAAACAGTTTAGCTATTAAGTGGAGGCACTCAATAATTATCTTGCTAAACCAATTATGATATAAACCAACTTATCAAGATGAACTATCTTGAATAGAAAATCTGGAAATTATGCTCGAAGTTATATTACTGAGCAATTTACCTCGCAAGCACCGGCCAGGCTGCGGGTTAATAACAATCGCACATGTAACCATATCATAGATGCATCATATGTGGTATACATGGCAGGTGAATGGGCCCATATTCACCTTTGATATTTCCAGAATTTAAGGGATTCAACCCGAACTCTTTAGTTGGTCAATCAATTAATGAGAACAAGTAATATAAGAGAATTCGTAAAGAACTTTCTAGTTCTTTAATATTTACCCATGTGAATTCTTTATTACTGCACATCATACTTAAAATGAGATGGCTAACCCGAATGCCAACTGAATAAATTATCAATAAACTTCAAGTTTATTATGGTATGGGTTTTTATACCAATAAATATCCACTTTATTGTGGCATTCATTTGTTTGTGTAGTACAAACTGGAGAATAAAGCGGGTAGCTTTTCATATACAAATTATCCCGCTACAAGTTGTAGTAATAGAAGACATCAAATCTTTCTTTTATTTATTGTCTCAATATAATCAATCGCTTTCGCATATACTTTGGAAACTGAATAAGTTTCTTTGAGACTTACTACCACACAATACCTTATTTGTAATCAATTGCGTTTCTCCAACATAGTAATAATTGGCTCTTCTGGAGCTCTCAATGAATTTTGTACTACCACAGATTCATCAACATCCATGTGGTGAATATCTCTTTTAAAGAGAAAGTTATACCATTATGGTCATGGTCAAAATTATATGCAAGATATGTTTCTTGCATTATCGTTGTCCTTTAATAGTCATATTTCCAAAATATTTTGGCGTACAATAGGTACGTGACCAACGATCATTCATGCCATAACAATGACATTATTTTCAAATATCATCTCAAACCTCCTTCTAGGGGTGAGTGTGGTATACTCAATACCAATGCGTCCGGCATTCGATTTGCTATTCTTTGCAAACGAATAATATTTTGCACCTCCTTTTCGCAAATAGAGGTATGTGGATCAAGATGAGATAATGATGCATTTTTCCACAAAATTTCCCATTTGGTTTCACTAACTTCTCCCCCTAATTTTGGGAAAAGTGTCTCATCAAATTGACGGTCTGCAAATCGTGCAGTGAACAAATCCCCTGTCAATGTTTCGAGGTAGCGAATAATGGAGGGCGATTCAAACCCAACATATATTCCTAACCTTCTTTGCGGACCCATTTTGGTGCGGTATGGCGGTGCTATAGGCACATATACTGCGCATCCAAAGATTCTTAAATGGGATATATTGGGTTCATGACCCAAAACACATTGCAACGGGGAATATTTGTGACAATTCGTCAGTCAGAGACGAACTAGCATTGCTGCATGCAAAATGGCGTGACCCCAAACCGAAGTGGGCAACCTCGTTTTCATGAGTAAATGAGGTATTCAAGATTATTCTCATCTAATGTCTCAACATGATATCCATTTTGAATGATATCTTAAAAACTCAACAAGTTCCTCTTAAACTTGGAGGAGAACATTGCATTCTCTATGATAAATATTGTTCCTTTAGGCAGAGTTATAGTTGCTCTTCCGGAGCCTTCAATCAATTTAATTCCCATGGTTGACAACAAAAGAAAATATACGAACATGAGAATAAACAAATTCAATCCGTTTGTTTCATATTTAAACAATATTTTCAAAATCTGTTGAGGTTAGTTGACTAACTAAATCAGATAGTCGATTATATGTTTTCCATAATCGATTACTTTGCAGTTTGAAAATTTCAGTTTAAGCACTGTCTCAATGTAATCGATTGTTAAACATACATAATCGATTATGTCTTAATATAATCGATTGTTAAACATACATAATCGATTATTTGCTATTTTGAAAAACTTCAGATCACACTGTCTTAATATAATCGATTGTTAAGCATACATAATCGATTATTTGCTGTTTTGGAAAACTTCAGATCACACTGTCTTAATATAATCGATTGTTAAACATACATAATCGATTATGTCTTAATATAATCGATTGTTAAACATACAGAATCGATTATTTGCTATTTTGAAAAACTTCAGATTATACTGTCTTAATATAATCGATTGTTAAACATACATAATCGATTATGTCTTAATATAATCGATTGTTTAACATACATAATCGATTATTTGCTATTTTGAAAAACTTCAGATTACACTGTCTTAATATAATCGATTGTTAAACATACATAATCGATTATGTCTTAATATAATCGATTGTTAACAAGTATATAATCGATTGTTTTGCAGTTTTAATGCGAAATATTAGATAATCGACTAACTGTTAGGTTAGTCGATTAACTCTACTAAAAAATAAAAATATCTTTGAAATTTAAGCATATTGAAACATTTCTAAAGAACTAATACTACCATTATATCATAAACTAACTAATACGAGCTGATACTAATGACTATTAGTTTATTCACTAATTAATACAAATAAAATCAAACAATTCCATCATCCTTCATCACAGATCCATCCCCGATTAAGTGGTCTATTTTCCCCTCGGGTTGCTCAAAGAAGTCTGCCACATCCAAGTGGATGATGTCAAAACTGTCGTCAGAGACAGAATTGGTTTCAGGGCATTTACCTTTTAGAGATGCTTGATAAAGCTCAACCAAATGTCTTGGTACACGGCAAATTTTCGCCCAGTGCCCTTTTCCACCGCAACGATAATATATAGTTTATGAACTATTTGCTTTTGGATTCTCATCGTATCGTGCTTGTGGCAGAGTGACCAACTTCAGGTTGTCATATCTCTCCATTAAGCCATTCCACAAGATAGGTGGATCTTTGACTGTGATATATTCAATTTTCAAACCTTCATCAAGGTGATGGCGCAAGAAAATCAAGGCCTTAGCATAGTCTTGGGTGGATGCATTATTTCTGTCTTTAATGGCGTCTCCAAGACCCATTGCATCCAAATGGATTTTAGCATCCAACACCCATGTCATATAGTTCTTGCCCGAGATTTCAAGGGCAACGAACTTTCTTTTAATAATGAAACAAAATTACATCAAGAGCGTGTTCATACTTACGGGCTTTATTACCACATTCACTTCAGGGAATGGATTATAATCATCTGTATGTGTTATATACAATCTCATGTCAAATATTACTTTCATAAAGTGAAAGATTGTTTTGAGAATCTTTATTATTCTCATTATCACAATGATGACGATTATAATTCCGTCTATTGCCTCATCCACATTCATTGAACCTTCATGGTAATAATTTTGTCTTCTTTCAGACTTATCACATACTGCTACCACATTCTCTAAAGGGAATGGAGCAAATTCAATTGGACGGATTTTGTCTTCTTTCAGACTTATCACATACTGCTACCACATTTTCTAAAGGGAATGGAGCAAATTCAATTGGACGGATTTTGTCTTTGTTTGTATATGAAATCAAATCGTAGAATTTCAAGAATTTGAAAGAGAAAAGTAAATTACTTACCTTTAAGGTATACCAATAAATGTTGTGATATCAAATATACCTCTTGTGTTTCCATCCCGTTGCATTACTTTATGATGATACCATCTCTTCTATTTTTCCGTATAGAAATTCAAACCAAGTGACAATGGAAGCACCGGTGGCACCAATTCCAAAATTTCTCACAGCATCTTGCTGTAATGAATTAACTAGTTTAGCTTCTTCTCTTGTCAGAGGCTCCTTTCTGGAGGTGAGATTTTCATGCAGTTCCAAAAGAGCTTCCGCCGCCATTATTCAGCTATGCCCCGAATCATATATCCTTTTGCAGAACAAGAGTCTGGTGATCGACAACTATCACTATTTTTCTGTATAGAAATTCTGGAAGAAGGAAGAAATCAAATTCGATTGGTTAGAGACTCGTGCTGATAACGTGTTATGAAATAATATAAGAACAAGAACAATAATACAAGAACAAGAACAATAGAGAGAAAAGTAGAGAGAGGAGTATTCTTATTGATACTTTGGGATGATTTACAATGGGGTAAGACCCCTCTATTTATAGGAAGAGAAAAGACTTAGCCTCAAATTAAAACTCTTCTATAAGATAGACATTCACTCTAATTAGAGTTCTATTTATAACAAAAATCAATTATAACGTCTTATTTTTCGAAATGTTAAGAAATTGTAATATCTTAAAAAATATTGTCAAACTACATAATTTATCTCTCTAAAAGTTAATAATCAATAATTTAATCAATACCGTAAATTAAAATATTACTCAATGTGATTAAATATAAAATTATTTTTTAATAGCAAACTAATAAAAGTTGGACGACTTTGAGAGATGTGAAACTATGATATGAAGACCTATAATAAGCGACGATATAATTTTTAACTATTGAAATGATGTTGACCCTCACACAATTCTCAATTACTAAATATGCAATACTATTTTGAGTTACTCTCAATCTTCATATTCTTATAAATGAATAAAACTTTGATTAATTAATTGTTAAAATTTTGAGGACCAACAACACTAATAAGGGAATTTGGTGTATCATTTGGGTTAGAAACTGTTAGGTGAGTCCCAAGCGAAGAACATTAAACGTGTTTCGAGCGCACAATTAATTGTTTGGGGATGTAAGCCTCACAGAACTAAACCTCACACATGAATCTCAAGCGTTTTGATAGTGCCCTACCTAGGGGCAAGCCCTGAGATGAATCCTAAAAATCCTTTTAAAAATTTGCCTAAGAACCTGTTTGGCCAAGGTTCCGGGAGGTCAGAAGTGCCTTTTCCCCCCAAGTTTTTTGGCAATGACAGAAAAGTACTTTAGGCCAATAACAGAAGTAATTTTTCTACTTTTGGGAGGAAACAGAAAATTCTAGCTTCTTCCAAGAGCCAGAAACAGAAAATTAATTTATACAAGACAAAACTATCCTCGCCTTAAATTTACATTATCCAAATTATCCCTTACTAATTTAAGCCTTTTATTTTATTTTTTAATTTAAGCAAAGTTACTTACACATGATAATATTTCTCAACAATTTCATCTCTAATTCTATCATACAACTCCTCCATATTAGTAGAATACTTGTCTTACATTTCTAAAAAAATACCAAAAAAGTCATCTCCTTCTTCAATCTCTAAAGTAATGTCTTCATTAGCATAATAATTGAATTTCTTATTGGTAAAGCCATGATGGCTGTAACAATATATTCCAAGTTCCAAACTTGAAAGATTGCGTTGCGTGCTAAATAGAAATAATTTTAAATATATAAAAAAAATATTATATTTGTAAAAAATAAAATAGTTAAGTATGTTTAAATTTAAATTCAAAAAGAGTAATTAATTATAAACAATACAAAATGCATAATTTAATTTCTTAAAACTTTAAAATCCAAAAAGAAACTAATTATTATTTAACCTAACTAACTTTGCCCTAAATTGCCAAATGATATATTGTGAGACTGTCATTTGGCTTAATGTGGAGGCTTTTTCTTCTTCTTTTAATAATATATGAATATGCGATGCAATTTTAAATTTATTACATATTTTTAGGTAATTTCACAAATTAAAGTAGATAACTATTTTAAAATTTTGGGAATTAATCGTCTATAACATAAGAAATTATAAATGATTATTTGTAGGAAGATAATTGATAATCCAAAAATGAATGTCGATAATTTGCTTTAGTGTGTAAAAAGAAGAAGATAATTTGGAAAGTTACTAGACATTACACAAAGAAAAAGTCAAAAACAAGAAAAGTCAAAAAACAATTTCAAAAGTTACAATATATTCATATATATATATATATATATATATATATATATATATATATCATTATGTATTGTTTATAATTAATTACTCTTTTTGAATTTAAATTTAAACATACTTAGCTATTTTATTTTTTTACAAATATAATATTTTTTTTATATATTTAAAATTATTTCTATTTAGCACGCAATGCAATCTTTGGAACTTGGAATATATTGTTACAACCATCATGGCTATATATAATTTTACTTGACGACATTCTATTACCAATACGAAATTCAATTATTATGCTAATGAAGACATTACTTTAGAGATTGAAGAAGGAAATGACTTTTTTGGTATTTTTTTAAAAATGTAAGACAAGTCTTCTACTAATATGGAGGAATTGTATGATAGAATTAGAGATGGAATTGTTGAGAAATATTATCATGTGTAAGTAACTTTGCTTATTATTTTATGGTGGATTATGCATTTAATAATTTGTGAAATAGACTTCTAATCCATACTGAATGATGACAATAAGTAATAATATTATATATTTTGGTATAACTATATATGTTATATTAATTTAAATCTTTAATATGTATGTTTACTTTATGTTTTATATTTTAATTAAACAAAAGAAAAAAAAGTCTCTTACAATAAATATTTAAGTTTATTTTTCTTTTTAAAATAATTTTAAGACCTTGTTACTATTCTTTTTGATAATTTGACACTGAAAAGCACTTTTTAGAAAGATTCACGAAACATTATTTATTTACCAAATATTGTAAAGAGTATTTCTGAAATTAATTGATCAAACACAAATTATTATTTTTTAAAAGTACTTTTAAATCTAATACTTTTCAAAATAATTAATATTTACGTTTTAGCAACCTGGTCAAACGGACTCTAAGACCTATGGTAAAAGATGATGTTCCTCGATATATATCTTACCATAACTGTAGGCGATAAATCCCTTACCATTGATGAAGCATTAGATTCTGCCACATGTCCTCTATGGCAAATCTAGTCATGCTCATGATTCACTCTCTTGATCACATGGAAAGATGGCCATTCCAATAATTTTCTCAAAATATACCAACTTTCCCCAACAAAAACGTTCATACATGAAAATGGGTCATTGGATTCTCTTAGGGAAGATCCACTTGTTTATTTAATAGTAATGACTTTTCAACTTCTTTTATATCGAATTTTCGAACTTCTAACATAAACTGAAAATAAGTGGAGAAAATATGAAAAAAAAAAGAAAAAAAAAGAAAAATAGGTTTTTAGCATATGTAAGATGCCAAGTTACCTTCTCCACTACCACAAAAAGATAACATTAATAGTACTACTATTGTTATAAATATCATAATATGTTCGATGTTTACTCATCTTCCATGATCTTCATCTCAAATGCTTAATGACATATTCAATGACATATTTTGTATGTTCAATGACATATTCCATGACATATTTTCTTCACTTTTTATGCTTATATAAATGCTTTGTAATAGATAGAAAAGGACACACAATTGAAGAAGAAAATCTCTTCCTTCTCTCTATCTACATTTCTTGTTCATGTTTCACTATGTTGCTTATATTTCTTGTTCATGTTTTACTAAATTACTTTCATTTTATAACACGTTATCAGCACGAGTCTCTAACCATCACGGTAGGTTATCTTCTTTTAAAGTTCTCGACTCTGATTTTGAAATTATCAGGTACAACATGTTCCTCTCTTTTGTAAGAATAATGATATATTTTGTTGGACACTTAGTTTTTCTCAATTATGTTTAAAACAAAATAAGAAAGAGAAAGATACTCATACTTCACCATGATCTCTTTATTTATGAATAAAGATGTAATTATTTTAATGAACTGCTTCTTAATTGATTTGCATTATTAGAATATAAATAGAAGTAATCAAAAATAGACTTAGATAACAATAATATTTTCTTGACAGTAGTACGTATCCAAAATATGAATATAAATAGTGTTTGCATCATTAAAATATTATATCCTACTTTGACTAAATCGAGAAGCTTTTATTGATTATTCATCTTCTTCTGTATAGAAATAAAACATGTTAGTAATAATGAGGTTACTTGAAATTGTTTTTGTTTTCAAGTCTATTTTCTTATTGAATTCAAGTATATCTAGTTACATGCTTAAGTACTTGGGTACACCTAACATAATGTGTGATTATACATTATTGTGCAGTATAACATGATATACTACACTAGCTACATTTAACTATTTATTTTGACAAGCCTACGTACAGAATATTAGTACACATAGAGATACTATGTAGGTATAGATTTTACGATATTAAAAATTTTATATTCTTTAGGTGCACATATAATTCTTTTATATGGCCAATCTAGAAAAGTAACAATATTAGTTATGTAGCATGTCAAATCACTTAGCCAAGTTATTACTAAAATTGCTTGATAAAGATCTTAGTGCAATAAGTGTATTCATATTAGCCGGTATTATCCTACACGTATTTCGTACACTTTAAATCATGCTAACTAACTTGAATAATTTAATGATGCATGCAAAACTAGACATACAAGATTAAGTATGGATATCTCACAAAACAAACTTGGATCAAAATTCAATTGTAAAATTATTTGTTTAATTGATTCATGTACCACACATACAATATTCAAAGAGAAGAAATATTTCTCTCATTTAAGTATGTGTAAGGCAAATGTTACTACAATTTTTGGTAGTAGTAAATTAATTGAAGGCTCTGGAAGAGCTACTATAACTCTGCCTAAAGGAACAATATTTATCATAGAGAATGCAATGTTTTCCTCCAAGTCCAAGAGGAACTTGTTGAGTTTTAAAGATATCCGTCAAAATGGATGTCATATTGATACAATAGATGAGAATAATCTTGAATATCTCATCATTACAAAGAATATCTCTGGCTAAAAGAGGGTTATTGAGAAGTTCCCATCTTTATCTTGTGGTCTGTATTGGACAAGAATTAGTGTAATTGAGGCACATTCTACCGTAAACCAAAAGGTTACTGATTCCAATACTTTCGTACTTTGGCATAATCGATTGGGACATCCTGGATCAATTATAATGAGACGGATTATAGAAAACTCAAATGGTCATCCATTAAAGAATTTAAAAATTCTTTTAAATAATGAATTTTCTTGAACTTCTTGTTAGCAAGGCAAGTTAATTATTAGACCATCACCAACAAAGGTTGGAATTGAGTCACCTGCGTTTTTGAAACGTATACAAGGGGACATTTGTGGACCTATTCACCCACCTAGTGGGTCGTTTAGATATTGTATGGTCTTAATAGACTCATCTTCTAGATGGTCTCATGTGTGCCTATTGTCATCTCGCAACCTTGCATTTGCAAAATTAATGACACAAATAATTCGATTACTGGAACAATTTCCCAATAATCCAAATAAGTCTATTAGACTAGATAATGCTGATGAGTTTTAATCCCAAGTATTTAATGATTATTGCTTATCAATAGGGATAAAAGTGGAACATCCTGTAGCTCATGTTCACACTCAAAATGGTCTTGGAGAGTCTTTAATTAAACGTCTGCAGTTGATAGCAAGACCGTTACTCATGAAAACGAGGCTACCACTTCGGTTTGGGGTCACGCTATTTTGCATGCAGAAATGCTAGTTCGTCTCAAACCGATAAATTATCACAAATATTCCCCGTTGCAATTAGTATTGGGTCATGAACCTAATATATCCCATTTAAGAATATTTGAATGCGCAGTATATGTGCCTGTAGCACCGCCATATCGCACCAAAATTGGTCCGCAAAGAAGGTTAGGAATATGTGTTGGTTTTGAATCGCCCTCCATTATTCGCTACCTCGAAATATTGACAGGGGATTTGTTCACTGTACGATTTGCAGACTATCGATTTGATGAGACACTTTTCCCAAAATTAGGGGGAGAAGTTGGTAAAACCAAATGGGAAATTTTATGTAAAAATCCATCATTATCTCATCTTGATCCACGTGCCTCTTTGTGAAAAAGAGGTGCAAAAGGTTGTTTATTGCAAAGAATAGCAAATCAAATACCAGACGCATTTACGGATTTGAAAAGGATAACAAAATTACATATCCCCGCAGAGAATGTGATAAGTCTGAAAGAAGACAAAATTATTACCGTGAAGGTATCAATGGATGTGGACGTGGCTATAGACGAAATTATAATCGTCATCATTGTGATAATGAGAATAATAAGAATTCTCAAACTAATCCTTCACTCTGTGAAAGTAATATCTGTCATCGATTTGGAATGAGATTTTATATAGCACATATAGATGATTATGGTCTATTCATGGTGTGAATGTAACAACATCTGATTTATGAATACATATTCATTATTGCAAGAATATGAACATGCTATTGGTATTGAATATACCACACTCACCTCTAGAAGGAGGGTTGAGATGATAAGAAAATAATGTCATTATTATGGCATGAATGGTCATTGGTCACGTACCTATTGTACGCCAAAATATTTTGGCAATGTGATTATTAAAGGACAACAATAATGCAAGAAACATATCTTGCATATAATTTTGACATGACCATAATGGAACAACTTTCTCTTTAAAAGAAATATTCACTATATGGATATTGATTAATATGTGATAGTACAAAATTAATTGAGAACTCTGTAAGAGCCAATTATATTATTTTGGAGAAACACAATTGATTACCAATAAGGTATTTTATTGTAGTAAGTCTCAAAGAAACTTATTCAGTTTCCAAAGTATACGTGAAAGCGATTGATTATATTGAGACTATAAATAAAGGAAAGATTTAATATCTTCTATTACTACAATTTGTAGCAGGATAATATGTATGTGAAAAGCTACCCGCTTTATTCTCCTATTTGTACTATACAAACAAAAGAATGCCACAATAAAGTGGATGTTTATTGATATAAAAACCCATATCATAATAAACTTAGAGTTTATCGATAATTGCACATGTCATGATGTAAACCTGAATTTTATCAATATTGATAATTTATTCAGTTGGCATTCGGGTTAGCCATATCAATTGAAGTATGATGTGCAACAATAATAGAGAATTCACATGGGTAAATATTAAAGAACTAGAAAGTTCTTTACGAATCCTCTTGTATTACTTGTTCTCATTAATTAATTGACCAACTAAAGTTGGGGTTGAATCCCATATATTCTGGAAATATCAAAGGTGAATATGGGCCCATTCACCTGCCATGTATACCACATAAGATGCATCTATGAGATGATTACATGTGCGATTATTATTAACCTGCAACCTGGCCGGTGCTTGCGAGGTAACTTGCTCAGTAATCTAATTTCGAGCATAATTTCCAGATTTTCTATTCAAGATAGTTCATCTTGATAAGTTGGTTTACATCATAGTTGGTTTAGCAAAATAATTTATTGAGTGCCTCCACTTCATAGCTAAACTATTGCTTATGAGAACAAAATTATCTATATCAATTTGATATACATTATATACGAGAGTATATTATATTCTCCCCTCACAAGTGGTTCAGGGTCAGGAACCAAATAATTTCATCTTATTATTATTGATGTGCAGTGTATATTAACATGATAATGCACAAAGATGGGTTCCCAGAGTTGAGGAAACAAGTTAGTTTTCTAACATGAGTGGGAGACATGATAAACACTTGAGAAAAAGTTACATGGAACGGATTATCATTTGTATATATAGATCCTCGAATATCATAATATGAACTTGAAGTTCATAAAAAGATAATTCAATTGCAAAATATTGCAAAGCATGCCATACGCATTTGCTGACCCAAAGAAAGTAACTATATTCTCATTGCAAATGCTCATATTAAGTCCTAGAAGGACAAAGTCTTTGGTACGCTTAAAGCGTATAAACAAATCGGTTTCAAATAAACTTCTTGATAAAAAAGATGAGCAAATGATCAAAGTGATCATAATAAAGGAGGTAAATGATCTAGAAAATCACATGACATAACACTTCATAAAATCTCATGAGAGATTTAGGTACCTGAATATATGAACGAAGAGATCTATATGTTATGTCTTTACGAAAATTTATTGGAACCGATATAAAATGTTCGTCGACGACATCTATGATAGCACTAAATATCGATGAGGATCTTAAGTTTGTCGAATACAAACAAAAATATTGGCCAAATGGAAGAGATACAATTCAAGTAGAATTGATTCCATATGAAAGACATGTAGTTTTGGACATGTAGTTCGAATACTTGAAAGTATAAAGTCAATGGTATGTGTAATCAGTTTTCGATATCTTATATGTCTAGCATGACATGAAAACTTGATATGCATCTAAAGTCTATAATATGGCTTATATGACTTAACTTATATGACAATCCATAAAGGATTTAAGTTTCTTGAAGCATCTACAATTCTTGATCTTGAGGTACCACTTCCTCAGTGCAATTTATGCACAAATGTATCTTGCTATAACTATAAGCATGATAATGTGATAGCGATGATACATTTATGGAGATATTGAAGACACATTCCACGATATTTGTGAAGACATTATATATCTATCACGAGTTATGATTTCAAGGTGCAAATATTCATTATAGTTAATATGGCTGATTTATTTATCAAATCTCTACCAAAGATCTCTTGAAGATGGTGCACAAGATTGGAATGCGAAGGTTCAAGGATGTGAATTGATGCTCTTTTCAGGGGGAGTTAATGCGCGTTGCACTCTTTTTCCCTTACAAGGTTTTGTCCCACTGGATTTTCCTTGCAAAATTTTTAACGAGGCAACAAAAATGCATATTGTTTGATATGTGTACTCTTTTTCCTTTTCTAGAATTTTTTTCCCATTAGATTTTATTTTAGTTAAGGTTTTAATGAGGCACATTATCTATGGACATCCAAAGGGGGAGTATTATGATAAATATCATAATATGTTGGATGTCTACTCATCTTCTATAATCTTCATC
Source organism: Nicotiana benthamiana (assembly GCA_034376525.1). Taxonomy (NCBI): domain Eukaryota; kingdom Viridiplantae; phylum Streptophyta; class Magnoliopsida; order Solanales; family Solanaceae; genus Nicotiana; species Nicotiana benthamiana. Next base: position 48,054,302 of record CM067328.1, read on the forward strand.
TCAAATGCTTAATGATATATTCAATGACATATTTTGTATGTTCAATGACATATTCCATGACATATTTTCTTCACTTTTTATGCCTATATAAAGGCCTTGTAATAGATAGGAAAGGACACACAATTGAAGAAGAAAATCTCTTCCTTCTCTCTATCTACATTTCTTGTTCATGTTTCACTATGTTGCTTATATTTACTGTTCATGTTTTACTAAATTACTTTCATTTTATAACAACTACTAACTTTAATAAAACTATACACACATTTTGTGACACAGACACCATTTAGCAAGGGTGTCATTTGACGTCGCTTTTCAAAGAATTTCATTTATATATGTAAATACTTTTCTTTTAAAAAATATGTATATATACAGTACCCCAATACTAACTGAAAATAATACAAAATATCACAAAAATAAATCCTTAAAAATTAAAGTACCACAACTTCAGACAGAAGCTACTTAAAAATCGAGTTGATGATATGTGATAATAAGCCGACATAATCGATTGTGGAAAATTGCCCATCCACACATGTCGTTTAGTGCCTGACATTTTTACTAAGTAGAAGTTATCAACTTTTGTACTTTTTGATTATTTCAAGGAAGGTCTCCTACTATATAAATGAGACATTCACAGTGTAATATGCATCATTGTTATTCTCATATAATACAGCGTCTCTCTCTCTATCTTTTTCTCTCTCTCTCTCTCTATCTCTCTCTCTCTCTCTCTCTCTCTCTCTCTCTCTCTCTCTCTCTCTCTCTCTCTCTCGGTTTTCAAACCATTGCTTCTTTCTTAAGCTAAGTCCATTTTTCTACACACTTTCGGATCTACTAACATTTTGAAGCGATAATCGTCTCTTGGGCTTATTATATTTTATTACGATTTACCCTTATATATTTTTTATTGTTTTTAAGCTTATAGAGTACGAGTATAATTTTTGAGCTAAACAATTGGCCCGCCGTCTGTGGGGAGTTCAAGCATCAAAACCATAGTTTGCACCTACAGAACCATCAAAAACCCTTCTCTACAACATAAAAACAAAAAATGGCTGACAACAATACAAGAATGAAAACAATAGCAGATGTTGCAACCAATCTCATCGGTCCTCTCAACGAAGCTGATGAAGATGGGATTTTGATTGCAACACCTAGCACCACCATAAGCAGAGAAATCCCACCTCCACCACCCGAAGATCTAACAATCTTGCGGGAAATAGGCGCTTCTACATCCGCGTATGAAGAAGAACCCCGGAGGTAAGAAAACTACTGGAAAAGTGGTTAACGAGCACTCTAAAAGGCTTGGTTGAGAAGTCACCTCAATGCAATGTCAGATGCAGGCCGACCGCAGATCTTGCTGCAGTCGAAGGTGAACCCGAGATTGCACGAGCAAACAACGTGCTCCTCGATACTCGAGCCGACAATGGAACGCTCCCAGCCATCCTCAAGAAGATGGAGGAAATGGAAAATAAAAATAGGTCACTCCGTGACCAGATGAAGGAACATTAGGAGACGGTGGACAAGATCCTCGGTGCCCCCAAATTGCTACCAAAGTGTGACATGGGGAGGTTCATTGAACAGCCTTACACGGAAGAGGCTGCACCATACTCCATTCCAAAAAACATTCAAAATGCCGCCTTATTTGAAAGTGTACGACGGAACTACAGACTCCGAGGACCACTTGATCCACTACGTCACCGTTGTAAAAGGTAACGACATTAAAAGAACAGGTACCATCTGTGCTGCTGAAGATGTTCGGAGAAACACTAACTGGAGGAGCACTAACATGGTATTCCCAACTACCGGCAAAAATCATTTCCACATTCGAGGAGATGGCGGAAAAGTTTGTCACCGCCCATGCAGGAGCAAAGAAAGTAGAAGCGAGGGTCAACGACATCTTTGCTGTTCGGAAAACTATAGGGGAAGGACTCATGGACTTCCTAGCCAGGTTTAACAAAGTAAGGATGAGCCTACCAAACGTTTCGGAAGGCATGGCAGTCACTGCTTTCCAAAACGGGTAAAGCAGGGATGGCTCAAGAGCAACCAAAAATCTACTAAGTCACCTCATGAAGTACCCGCCCACCACGTGGGAAGAGATCCACAATGCCTATTGCGCTGAGGTACGTGCAGATAAGGACGACCTCAACAGGCTGACCTAACGTTTAACAACAATACATCCAGATATCAGGAGGGACCGATGTAATGAAGGATGACGAGAATAAGTCCCACGTCCCAATAGGGAGAGACACCAACCTTTCATCATATCCTCTCACCCACCGCCACCCAAGCACGTGGACGCCCTACATCGACATGTCGCTCCATTACGAAACGACAAAGGTATGCCCCCTTTATTGTCTGCCCATAATTTTTATGTGTCCTCTTCAGAGATAGTGTACGCACTTGAGAAGCTGGGCAACAAGGTGCAATGGCCTACAAAGATGAAGTCGGACCCCCTCACCAGAAAATAAAATGCCTTGTGCGAGTTTCATCAGGAGCGAGGGCACAAAACCGAAGATTGTATAGGTCTACGACATGAGGTGATCAGGATGTTGAACAAGGGGTTCCTGAGAGAGTTGCTCAGTGACAAAGGAAAAATCAACTTTGCACGAGGAAGGGAGCAGCACCACGGGCCACCAAAGCTGCTCTCACCAACACGCATGATCAACATGATCATTCGAAACGGTGATGACTCAACGATCAACCATGTCAAGTTCACCACTACACACAAGCTAAAGCGAACTATCGCCCACGAACGATATGGCGACTTCAAAGATAGTATCACCTTCGATAAGTCCGATGATGACGGTTTGTCTTTCCCTCATTACGATGCTTTAGTTATCACTTTAAGTATCGCAAATAAGGATGTTAAAAGAATTATGGTCGATAACGGTAGTGGCGCCCGTATTATCCACCCGAGGGTCCTCGTACTAATGGCGATCTAGGATAAGATAATACCGCGCTGAATAACACTAACTGGTTTCAATAATGCAGTAGAACGAACCTCTGGGGGATATCACTACCCGTCCTAGCATGAGGGGTCACGCTGGAAACCACTTTCCACGTGATGAACCAGGAAACGAATACAATGCCATCATTGGATGATTGTGGATACACGTCATGAGAGCGGTCCCGTCAAGCTTTTACCAAATGATCAAATTTCCCACCCCATGGGGAATATTCAGCATTTGAGGCGAGCCTCGCACTGCTCAAGAATGCTGCAAAATAACTCAAGACTGCACCCACACCAAACAACTTAAAGGGGCAAGCGGAGACGCATAACAATCAGCTATGTCGGGGACTAAGGTCCACCCGATAGAGAACGCCATTGAAGACACTTGCGTCATATAAGCCTGTAAGGCTACGGTCAAAGATCTCGACCCAGGCCAACTAGACAACAATGACCCTACAAAGAAAGCTTACATCGGCACGACCTCTCAAATCCAAGTAAGTATCGTGAATTTTAATCTAACCATGCACACCTATTTGCTTTTTCCCATTCAGATATGCCGAGGATAGCATGAGAAATCACCACTCACAAGCTGAACGTCGACCCGCTACACCCTCCCATGCGGCAAATGAGAAGCAAAATTCAATGACGGAACCAACAAAGCGGTCAGCGAGGAAGTGGACAAACTCCTGGCCAACGGCTCCATCAAGGAATCAAAGTACCCCCAATGGGTCGCTAATGTCGTCATGGTAAAGAAGAAGAATGGAAAGTGGAGAATGTGTGTAGACTTCACGAACTGAACAAGGCGCGCACAAAAGATTCCTTCCCACTGCCCCAGATTGACCAGCTAATAGACGCGACCGCAGGGCATGAGCTGCTAAGTTTTCTAGACGCGTACTCTGGCTACAACCAAATCATGATCGCTGAAGAGGACCATGGAAAAACAACTTTCATCACCCAGCATGGGACATACTGCTACAAGGTAATTCCCTTCGGGCTCAAGAATGCAGGAGCCACGTACCAAAGGTTGGTCACAAGAATATTCAAAAAACTACTCGGTAAGACCATGGAAGTCTACATCGATGATATGCTGGTAAATCGACAAAGAAAGAGGACCATATTAACCACCCAAAAGAGGTCTTCGAGATACTGAGGAGGTATGGGATGAAATTGAACCCCGAGAAATGCGCCTTCGGTGTAGCGTCGGGAAAATTCATAGGATTCCTTGTATCGTAGCGAGGCATCGAGGTTAACTCAGACCAGATCAAGGCGATAAACACAATACCTGAGGTGCTGAGCAGTAAGAAACATGTACAGGCGCTGACGGGTCGTGTACCCGCCCTGTCCAGATTCATCTCGCGGTCATCCGATAGGTGCCATAAATTATTTAAAGTACAAAAAAATATTAAGGACTACAGTGGAACGAGGAATGCGCCGAAGCCTTGAGAAAGCTGAAAGCATACTTGTCTTCACCGCCCTTACTGGTTAAAGCGATCCCACGCGAACCTCTGCTAGTGTATTTGGCCGTATCTGAGGTCGCTGTCAGCGCCGTCCTAGTTCCCGAGAACAAAGGTACACAATCTCCTATATATTACATTAGCAAAACCTTAGTGGATGCTGAAACTCGGTACCCTCACCTCGAGAGATTGGCATTGGCACTGGTCGTAGCTTCACAAAAGCTACGGCCCTATTTTCAGTGCCACCCCATAAAAGTGGTAACGGCCTTCCCATTAAGAAGTGTTTTACACAAGCCTGAATTATCAGGCCGGCTTGCAAGATGGGCCATTGAGCTCAGCGGGTACGACATCTCGTATCTTCCAAGAACCACCATTAAATCAAAAGTTCTGGCCAAATTTATTGTTGACTTTAGCGCACAAATACTGCCAAAAGCATAAATTGAGGCACAACATGCCTCCACCAATAACGACCTATGGGTCCTCTACAATGATGGCGCTGCCAATGCATCGGGATCGGGAATGGGACTCGTCCTTGATGTCCTTACGGACAAAAAAATTTGCCAGTCCATACAATGCCCTGAAATGAATAACAATGAGGCCGAGTATGAGGTCGTTATTGCAGGCATGAAACTGGCCATCAAATATTGGCCTGTCGACTCATCCTCCACTTTGATTCCCAACTTGTAGTTAACCAAGTCATTGGGACTTACCAGAACAAAGAACAGAGACAACAAAAGTGCCAGTCAGAAACCTGCAGGTTAATAGCTGAGTTTGACGAATGCTGCCTGGAACAAATCCCAAGGGCACAAAATATCGAAGCACACGGTTTGGCAAAGCTAGCTACGGCTACTAAGAATATCAACAAAGAAAGCGAAGTCACCCTCCTCCACTTAACCAATGATCACACCAAGGTATTCTTTTTAAATTTGACTTGGGACTGGCGAAACAAGTTTGTATCTTATCTACAGGACGGAACGATGCCGCCCGACAAAAAAGAGGCAAAGAAACTCAGCACACAAGCCGCTCGGTACTTCTTAATAAACAACGACCTCTACAAATGAACGTTTGGCGAACCATTGGCCAAGTGCTTTGGGCCGCACCAAACGAGGCCGGTACTCGAAGAAGTACATGAGGGTCACTGCGGCGCCCATACAGGCAACTACGCCCTCGTACGATGCATCATACGGGCCGGCTTCAACTGGCCCACCATGAAGAAGGAGGTAAAAGAATACTTTCGCCGATTCGAACAATGACAAAAATACGCTTCCACGATGCAAACAATTCGAAAAATAGGGAATGGACATAGTCGGCCCCCTACCCGCAGGACGGGGAAATGTACGATTTTACTAGTATTAACTGACTATTTTTTTAAGTGGATAGAAGTAGGTGGTTACGCACAAATACGCGAATAGGAGGTAATCGCCTTCATATAGAAAAATATTATATGCCACTTCGGCATCCCCAAAGAAATTAGTTGTGACAACAGATGACAGTTCATCGGTCAAAAAATGACCGAATTCTTCGAGAAATGGTGCATCAAGAGGATACTTTCCATGCCAATCACCCTGCCGCCAATGGACAAGCAGAATCATCCAATAAAGCAATATTAAAGATACTAAAGAAGAAACTCAAGGACGCAAAAGTGATATGGCCCCAGCTGCTACCCAATGTGTTGTGGGCACACAGTACCACACCCAAATCCAGCACAGAAGAAACACCGTATTCCCTGGTCTACGGAACCGACGCGGTCATACCCATCGAGGTCCGCGAACCAAGCCTAAGATATTCACACACCAGTGGTACAGAAAATGACACAAACAGACTACAAGTCCTCAATGAAGCTGAGGAAAGGAGAGAAATGATCCATATCAGAATGGTGGCCCAAAAATAACAAGTAGAAAGATATTACAACAACAGGGCCTAAATAATACCACTAAATGTGGGAGATTACGTCTTCAAAGCCAAGACATTGGCATACAAAGACCCAAGCGAAAGGAAACTGGGCACCAACTGGGAAGGACCCTACAAAATCACGGCAGTAGCCAGCAAAGGAGCATTCCAGTTGGAAACAATGGAAGGGAAAACACTCCAAAACAACTGGAGCATTGCTCACCTCAAGTATTTCCACTTCTAAAAGGCGTCTCCCGAGTCGTACTCTTTTTCCCTTACCCGAGTTTTGTCCCAATTGGGTTTTCTCGGAGAGGTTCTTAACGAGGCGGCAGAGGGGACACCTGGAGATATTTGCGGAACAAGTTTATCATATCAACCTCTCCTTATGACCTCTAGACCGACATGATAAAGGGACTGGACTAGCTTGATCTCCAATGTATGAAAGGCTACGACCATCTTCAATGTATGGAAGGCTACGACCATCTTCAATGTATGAAAGGTTAAGGCCATCTCCAATATATGAAAGGCTACGGCCATCTCCAATGTATGAAAGGCTACGACCATCTCCAACATATGAAAGACTACATCCATCTTTAAAAGGTTACAACCATCTTCAATGTATGAAAGGACACAACCATCTCCAATGTACAGGGCTAAGGCCGTCAGTTCAATTATGGCTAATACCATCACCGCCAACAGTCGACCTAGATTCGACTACGGTGAGTAAACGACTCGAAGACAGTAAAATTCACCTATATGGCTAAGGCCATCAATTCTACACAGCTAAAGCCATCATTTCAATTATGGCTACGACCATCACCGCCAATGGTCGACCTAGATTCAACTACGGTGAGTAAACGACTCGACGACAATCGAAGTCACCTATATGTGTAAGGCAATCAATTCTACACGGCTAAGGACATCAGTTCAATTATGGCTAAGGTCATCGCCGCTAATGGTCGACCTAAATTCGACTACGGTGAGTAAATGACCTCGACAACAGTCGAAGTCGCCTGCATGGCTAGGGCCATCAATTCTGTTATAGCTAAGGCCATCGGTTCTATTGTGGCTAAGGCCATCAGTTCTGTTATGGCTAAGTCCATCGATTCCATCATGACTAAGGTTGTTAATCTAAGTTCGACTAGGGCCACCAACGCCGTCGATCAATAAAAAGAGCAATAAAAGCTCCATAGAGCGAAAGAAAATCGTGACACAAAAAAAGAGAAGAGAAGCCATATTTCATTATCTCCAAAAGATATATATACAACTGGCCTTAGAAAAGTCCCCCTCCACACAAAAATATATATACATACAAGCCCTAAGAGCCTTCACCCCCCTTCCTGTCATCACCCGCCTGGTCTTCGTACGGTCCAGTCTGTTGCCGTCTCCAGAATAAAAGGCCTTAGAAATTCACGAATTGGAGTCCAAATGGTTGACGTCCTGAGAGTTACAGCCCTCCTACCGGGTGAGTCAGAGCTATAACCGTCCGCTTCATGGGCAACACAGGTCAGGTGTCATTGCCTTTCAACTTCTGCCTCGGGAGATCGACCTGCCGGCAAAAACTCCTAAAAAATGACCAACCTGGCATCATGATGCACCCACATCTCATGCACCTCACTATGCACGAAATCTTGCGAGGCAGTTCGCCTGAGAACTTCAACTTTGGCTGTCCTGGCATCAAGCTCAGCTGCAATGGCCGTGAACTGGGCCCGCAGTTCCGTAGCCTCCGCCGCCATCCCCCGGCTTAACTTCAAGTCCTCCTCTTTTTACTGAAGGAGGGTCTCCAGCTCGATATTTAGAGCCAAAGCAGCCATCAGCTGCTCATCATTATCCTTAACCTCAGCTATAGTATTCTTCATTAAAGCCTCTGATTCCTCAAATCCCTCACGGAACGGCCGGAACTGGGGGTCCTGCTTAAGCATGTCTTCCAACGCCTGATGCTTGTCATGGGCCTCTTTTTACTTCTACGCCATTTTAGTGAAGGTGGCCACCTTCTTTTGTTCACTCCACCCCTTTCTACCTCTAAGACGAGGGTCTGAAAAGCAGAGAAGAAACGTGTCAGTACGTACCACAATCGTTTTTTACGACAAAAAAAATAACCGAAGGCTACCTGCAGAGCTGAGCCGGCTACCCACCTTGACAGATCCCTATTACTAAAACTTCTTAGTGTCTCGTGCTCCGCAGCCGCACACAACAAGGTCATGTCTACTGCGGCTCGCTCGCTATCTTCTAACAAATTATATCCACTAGGGATCACGATACGGCGAGTAGACCAGCCCTCCCTCATCTCCACGCGGGCCGAGCTGCTCGGTGCTTCTCTGAGAGCGGCTTCAGAGCCCGTCCTCTCAATCTCCACGACCGCTCCCCTAGCAGCGAAAGACGACCCGCCTATTGAGGCACGGGCCGAGCGGGCGACGACAACCATTCTCCCAGAACGAATGGCCTCGGCCATAAAAGTTGTCCTTGGCTCTTGGCGGGGCTCACTAGGCCTCGCACCCTTGGTTGAAACTCCTTTAGCAGTAATCAGTCACCGCCTCTTCTCTCTGATGGCTCTTTTTCTTCGGAAGCCGCCTCCACTGGAGAGACTTCAGATACTGGCACGGGAACGGTTTCAGGTTCTGTTATTGGCACGGCCTCAGGTATCTCCACGGAAGCAGCCTCAGGCACCGCTTTCGATGCAGCTACCGATGTAGCCCCTTGTTGAGAAGTCGAAAGGAGGCCGTCTCCAGGTGAGCCGTCCACAAATATGTCTCTACCATCGGAATCAGACTCTACCCTAGACGAGCCAGCGTCGGTTTTCTTCTTCTTTGTCTTTGTAGAAGCACCCTGACCTACCAAACGAAAGCACATCAGTAAAAAGGTCTCCAAGCCCAAAACAGAATGAAATTAAATAGGGAAGGTTGCTACCAGTTGGGCCGTACAATCTAGGGAACTCAGCCCAAGTACGACATCTCTCCCATGCGGTATCAACCCCGTCACACACGACCTCATATCGTCAATAGGATGGGGTGAGCGAGCCACCACTACAAAAGGAAAGGAAGTAAATCAAAATGATTAATCAGTCAAAACAAGGCGTCGCAAAATTACATGCATAAGTACTTACATCCCGCATTCCACATCTCTATAAACCCTTCGGGATTGGACACCATATGGCTCATCCTAACGTAAAAGAATTTATGCCAGAACTAACTGTTAGATTTGTCGTGAGCCCTCACCGCAAAGCTCTTCTTACCATTGCTCCTCAATTGAAGCATGGTACCCCATATAACTAGGGCTGAACATTTTAAGCAGGTGGTGAACGAAAACGACGGTTCCGACCCCACCCGTAAGTGTGGTAAGGGTTCGGCACACCTTCAGGGCGCAAGGTGTAAGCTGAGTTGGGCATACATGATAGAAGCGGAAAAACTCTTCCGCCAGGTGGTTAAGCGGAAAGCTGTATCCGATCCTAAGAGCGTACTCATAGAATATGCAGAACCCGGGCCTATGCACATTGGCATAGTCCGTCCCGATCGGAGCCATTTCAACCTGACGGGGAATGTTGTATCTAGTTCTGGAGTCCAGGTGAGATTGAAGCAACTCGCTATGCTTCCAGGGATGAGAGGGGTATGTCGTATTATAGTATTTTCGAACACTCAAATCCTTCGGTAAAACATTGTTTACCATTAAAGGAACGAGGGTTTTCTCCGCCTCTTCCCTTCACCATCGGAAGAGGGAGGAACCCTAGAAGGATCATTGTCGTTAGTCCTTTTGCTTTCCCGACAGAGTTTCACAATGATATGGTTTATAAGAACTTAGTAATAAGAGATACGATCCTCATAAATGGTATTTCTCTGAATGCGATGGAACTATTGCAAGACTGAAATATAAAGAAAGAAACAAAGGAAAACTCTCTAATGGTTCGAAAGATGAAACTCTTTGAACCACTCTTCTATTTATAGGAATAAGGCACATGAATATCGAAGAGGCATGATTCTGAAACTGGCGGGGGAAACCAAAACATCACGTCATGTTCTGAACAGTCTCAGGAACAAGAGCAATGATGACACATGTGACTGATGATGTCACATTAAAAAAGGGGATCGCATGTCAACGGCCCAACAAATATTATCCACGCTCATGATATTTGAAAGAAGCACCTATGGGTGCTGCCAAATTTCCGTAAAAAGCAAATCGAGCATGTCCGTCCATTGAAGACAGTCATCGAGTACGTCTCCAATGAACGGAGGGACTAACTCTATAGGGTTAAATTTGGCTCATAACGCCCACACGCCAAGTGGGCACGTCCCCTATAGTAAGGGCTGCCCAAGTTGGTGAAGAAGAAGTGACGTCGTTTAGTGCCTGACCTTTTTACCAAGTGGAAGCTACCAACTTTTGTACTTTTTGATTATTTCGAGGAAGGTCTACTACTATATAAAGGTGACCTTCACATTGCAATAGGCATCATTGTTATTCTCAGATAATACAACTTCTCTCTCTATCTTTATCTCTCTCTTGGTTTTCCAACCATTGCTTCTTTCTTAAGCTAAGTTGATTTTTTATAAACTTTCGGATCTACTAACATTTTGAAGCGATAATCGTCTCTTGGACTTATTATATTTGATTACGATTTACCCATATATATTTTCGTTTTTTTAAACTTATAAAGTACGAGTATAATTTTTGAGCTAAACATATAGTTTACAGGTTCGATCGAATTCAATATAACTTTGTGTCACGGCCTAAAAATTACAAGTTGTGATGATACCTAACTTGATCCGTTAAGTAAGTCAACTAACAGAAAATACAATCCAAATGAGATTTTAGGAAAATAGTGAACAATTATCTGAATATTTACAAATTGACCCAAGAACTAGTAGTACAAATCATGAGCTTCTAAGACTTGGAATTTACAAAATTGGTACAAATAATTATACAACGTGTCTGAAATATACATAACAGATTAACAAAACCTAAGCTATAAGGACAAATGACACCTATATTCGGAATGCATGAACATCTTCAGAGTCAGCTTCCGACATCACCATCAGCTCCGCTCCAAAAGAATCTGCACGCAAGGTGCAGAAGTGTACTATGAGTACAACCGACAGCATATACCCAGTAAGTATCTTGTCTAACCTCGTCTAGGTAGTGACAAGGCTTTTTAGTTAAAAAATACTCACCGATAAAACTTACACCGTAAATCAGCAATAGAACAATACCACGATATAACAGAGAATAATACATAGAACGAATATGCAAAACAATAACTGAGGTCATAAATTAGCATCTTCCCATACCTCGACAATCATTTCCTTAGAATGAAACCAATAAGCCACGACAGTCACTTCAGAACTTTTATAGCATGAGGAATGTACTCAGATATAAAGTCAATTACACGGCAACACCCTTCGTGCTTTTATCTTATCCTCACCCAATATACTTATAACATGACCAACCAGATATACAAAAATACTGATAACAGGAATTACAAAGTAGGAAATACGCAAGTAGTAATAATAAACGAGGATATACATGCAGGCAACAATAATAGACTATGCGAAAGGCATGTGAGTAATGACAACAATTGGAAGGCAAGAAATATCAACTTCAACTAGCTAGCATGGTGGAGGCCTAGATACAGGTATAACAAATAAGAAGGAAACACATGATCTTTACAAGTTAACAATTAGAGGCATGGATGACTATCGTAGAAAAAAGGCTTGTTCTAAAGTTCAACAGAATAGATACGACATGAGTGTAATTATAAGAGAAGGAAATAGGCATGGTATTTGCATGTTAAGCAAGCAGGAGGTATGAGCAAAACAACAATTGAGATATAGATCAATGAGAGAACAATAACAACAAGTCACATCAGATCTATAATTACGACAATAACAGTTCAAGGTAAAGACATGAACATATACACAGAAAATAAATATCACAACATAATGCATGTCCTTCATTATCGCCTACACGAAGATACCCATCGTTCCATGATCTCACAATAACATAAATGAAATGACATGCATCACCCTTCGTGATTTTACTCTCAAATAATATGGCACGACATCACCCTTCGTGCTTTTACTCTCATGCTTCTACTCTGGCACAACATCACCCTTCGTACACTTACTCTCAATAATAATATGGCACGATATCACCCTTTGTGCTTTACACTCTCCCTCACATGATAATGTATATACAACGTCAGGACATCATCCTTCGTGCTTTACACTCTTCTTTACCAAGTATGTATGTATGTATGTATGTATGTATGTATGTATGTATATATATATATATATATGACAAACAAGGGAGGAAGCATAAATAACATCAAGTAGAGTGGTTGAACGAATATTCTAAGTGAATCCCAATCACAACTTCCCAATGCAATAATTTAATAAATCTTTAAGGACCGTATTCAAGTGTTTCAACACTTCTCACTAATGATCTATAACACGAATATAGAATCTAGTATCTCAAGAATATCGACTATAGCAATGATTAATGACCACGCATAGTGATGACCGAATTAGACACATCAATGTATTCTCAAAATTCCATCAAATTTGATCAAGTTGTAATAAGCTAAGTCTTGATTTTTAACATTTAATACTACATTCTTAGTATCTAGGGGTCAAGTAAGGCACGAATCAAAAAGGTCACATAATTCAACATTTTAACATTTAATACTACATTTTTAAAAATTCAACTTTCGCTAATTCAAGACTAATTCGACTATAGACCTCCAAATTACAATCCGGATGCGCTCCTAAGTCCAAAACCAGACAACGGAGCTGACGGAACTCCATTCCGAGGTCAAATGCTAAAAAGGCAAACTCGGTCAATTCTTCCAACTTAGAGCTTAAATCTTGAAGTTCATTCTTCTAAATCGATTCCGGATAACTTGAAAACCAACACCAATAATTTACGCAAGTTATAATACATCATGCGGAGATACTCGAGCACTCAAAATATCGAGCGAAGCAAATACTTAAAATGACAAGTCGGATCGTTACACTTTGATCCATACTTTATTTTTATTTTAAGAAATTTATTGAATATATCTAAAGTGTAAATTATCGATTTAAAATCTAGTTATTTAAAAAAAAATTTCAATTATAAACCCGCAAGTAAATTTTAGATTGTAGCTCCGCCGCAAATAATCTTTGCTTCTTTTTACCCTAGGGGTAACATGAGTAACATACAACTTATATGAGTGCTAATTAACACCACGTAACCACATACCTATTATCATAGGAAGGTTCAGCGTCAAATGATTAGTTTCAAATGGAGTCATGTTGGATACTCTTTTCGGTTCTAAATAAATAATTTCTTGGTCGTTTTCTTGTGATTCAAAATAAGTGATTCTTTTTAGATTTCAAAAGTGCATTAATTATTTTTTTCCTACATTGTCTTTGGAGTAAGTAGTGTTGGAATATGTATTAAGAGTGTTTATGTAAAATAGTAAAGGTTAATATGGTCAATTCCATTACTAATTAGTGCTAAAAGATAAATTTCTTAATCTGTGTAAAAATATTCAAAAAATCAATTTTGAATAGATAAATTTCATAAAAGGTCTCATACCTATATGTCATGTTTTCATTAAAGTCATACAACTTGTTTTGTAACGTAAAAATTACATAACTTTCACCATCATCTCAAATACCATGATCGTAAACATATCGAGTATTTAACTCATCTTTAACGAAAAGCGGCAACTGTTAGAGGGTGCACTTAAGTTTCTAAGTACAGTAATTAATTCTTATCACCTCCATCCCACTAGTTGAAAGAGACTAAGGCTGTATTAACAAAGCAATAATTCAGTGAAATTGAAGAGATCTGGTGAATCATCATCATATAAATATATTTTGTTTTTCATATAAGTTTTGAAAATGATGTGTGGCTATAACAAATTATCTGGTACATAATTGCTTATATTGTCAATTTCTTCAGCCTGGGAGGACTTAAAATCTTGCAACATCATAGTTATATCTTGTAGTATCATAGGTTTCCTTTTAAATTAATTCTATTGTAGGCGTTTGAAAAAAAAATATAAGCTTCTAGCGCATATATGCTAAATCAATAATTGTTCCGTTAACGATTATTAATTAATTAACCGATAACCGATATTTATTGTTCCGTCGTTTATTTGACACATTTATAAATCTATAATTCGTAAACCTAAACAAAATGCTCAAATACTTTAATATGACCAACGTTTTGATATTTTCCTCGCCTAGCTTTAGTTACAATCTTGACCGAAATAAAAGAGAAAAAAAGGACACAATTATTGCATTTCCCTATAGTCGTAATAATTATACCTCAACGATAGAACTTGAGGATGAACTGGATTAGCAACCTTGTGGGGGTGGGTAAGTTTATGGATACCTAATTTTTGCATCTCCTCAATTCTCTCAAAGGAATTAAAATCTAAAACAGCTTTTCACCAATTTTGTTTCAATTTTAAGTATTTTTCTTGTTGTGTTAGCATTTTTAATTAAATTTTTATTTCAAAAATACAAACAAAAAAAAGTTCTTTATTTTGTGCATTTTTATTCTTAATTAATTATTTAATCATAGAAATACCAAATACTTCCATGCTTACATGAAATCCAGACAAGCGAGAAATAAAGTTAGCTGTATACTCACAAAGGACCAGGAGAAGCTTACTGATCCACAACAGATTCAGCAAAAATTCATCCAATTTTTCCACAACCTACTGGGCACAGCAGCAGACCAAAGCACAGGCATTGACATCAATGTGGCCAGAGATGGCCCCTGCCTAAGTCTACACCAACAGCAGCAGAAACCAGTGACTGAGGAGGAAATCAAACAGACAGTACAACTCTTACCTCATGATAAAACTCCAGGTATTGACGGCTACCCTGCTGAATTTTATAAAGAATTCTGGCCAATTGTTGGGGGGGGGGGGGGGGGGGAATTACCAGGGCAGTGAAGCAGTTCTTCCAAAATGGAAAAATTCTCAAACAGATTAACTGCACAACTGTTACTTTGATTCCAAAAGTTAAAAATCCTAGCTATGTCAAAGAATTTCATCCCATTGTCTGCTGCTCTACCCTGTACAAAATCATTTCAAAGCTCCTAACAAATAAACTGAAACTGGTTGTAGATCACTTAGTAGGGCATGCCCAGTCAGCTTTCATAGAAGGTAGAAATATTCTGGACAATGTAATTATGGCCCATGAACTGATCAGAGGATATACTCATAAGACAATATCTCCTCGATGCATGATCAAAGTCGACATTAGAAAGGCCTACGACTCTGTTGAATGAGATTTTCTGAAAGCAATACTTCTAGAATTTGGGATTTCATACAAACTAGTCGTGCTAATAATGAAATGTGTTTCAACTGTCAACTACTCCATTCTGATAAATGGGGGACTGACCAACACATTTGAAGCAAGGAAAGGATTGAGACAGGGAGATCCAATGTCACCCTACTTATTTGTCCTAGTTATGGAATATCTAACTAGATCACTAAAGAAACTAAACAGGAATCCAGACTTCAACTTCCATCCCAAATGCACCAACCTACAAATCACACACATATGCTTTGCAGACGACCTCCTGATGTGTTGTAGGGCTGATGAAATATCCATGAAATTACTGTTGAAGGAATTTTAACACTTCTCTAATGTATCAGGACTTCAAGCCAACATGAATAAAAGCTCTTTATATATAGCAGGTGTTTCAAGTGAATTCAAACAGAAGATTTGTTCTGAGCTAAACCTCACGGAGAGCACCTTCCCCTTCAAATACCTAGGAGTTCCCCTATCTACAAAAAAACTCACTATATCACAGTGCATGCCTCTAGTGGAAAAGATAGTGGACAGAATCAGAAGCTGGACATCCAAACTGTTATCTTATGCTGGTCGAATACAACTCATCAAGAGTGTCGTGTTTGAAATGCAAACTTACTGGGCCCAGATATTCCTCATACCGAAAAAAATCATAAAACTGGTTAATGGAATTTGCAGGAATTATCTATGGGCTAGTAGTCATGAAAATAACCATAGGAACCCAATTGCCTGGGAAACGATGTACAAACAAAAGGCAGCAGGAGGTTTGAACATTATTTCCTATGAAAGATGGAATAAAGTAGCCCTGTCAAAATTCCTCTGGGCCTTAATGGCAAACAAAAACAAGCTCTGGATCAAATGGATCCACTGTCACTACATAAAGAAGAAGGACTTTAATACAACGGAAATTCCTAAACAGGCTAGCTGGCTCGTTAGGAAACTGATTAGCGCAAGAGAATGGTGGGCAAATGATGGGACAAGAATGCAAATATGTACTCAAAATGGGCAATTTAGCATAAAAAAAGGCATACATTCATACCACCCCGCAATGCCTCAAGGTCCAATGGAAAAACCTAGTGATGGTGACTGGCATGCTCCAAAAATAGAAATACATTTTGTGGATGGCACTGCACAAGCGACTAGCGACAGTGGACAGATTGGCTAGGTGGGGTCTTCAAATTAAAACATCCTGCATCCTCTATGGAAGATATATTGAAGAAACACATGATCATTTATACTTTGACTGGGTATATTCCAAAAACCTATGGAAAGGTATGTTAAAATGGTTGAAGTGTCAAAGAACAATTGGTACATGGGAATCAGAAGTACAATGGCTATCGAATAATGTCAATAGCAGGAATCCCAGTAAAGCCATCCTAGGGGTGGTGTTTGCAGCAGTAGTCTATGCCATCTGGACGGAAAGAAACAACAGAAGATTTCAACAATTGAGCAGAACCAGCCAAGATCGAGCAAAGGAAATTACAACTCAAGTGCACATTGCTGGAATGAAACACTCTAAATGGAATCCCATTCTGCAGACTATGAATCACTATCCCTTATGCGATTCTTCATAATCGTAACAGTGTTTTGTCTGTAATAGAAAATTTTTTTTAGCAACAATAGTTGTAGAGTTTTACTAATTTGATTGTAATTTGAGAACTAATCTAGAGTCCACGTGAACAGATGATGTAAATTACTTATGGTTGTAATAAACTTTCATTTGACAAAAAAAATAATGATGACGATAGAAAAGGAAACATGTTAATACATGGTAAGAAGGTACATGGAGTATGAATATTTAATTACGTGGAAATAAAAGGGAGAAGGTACTCAAATAAATAGAACATGAAAGTGATGTCTTTCACATAATGCATAATATTTTGGGCAGTAAGCTGGCACCAAGAAATCACTAAACGCCATTTATTTTATGGGGCATGCCTAGCTTTAAAAAGCAAGTAATTAAAATCTGACCCTGCAATACAATAATTATCACACCGGACAAACAAAGAGCAAAAGGTTAGCATTTCGTTTAAAAGCCAACCAAAGCTCATTCCAAGAGCTATATATAATGCTTTGCTGTAATAAGTTTTCTTGGAAGCAAACAGTGAGAGTGCATGTCTTTGTTTTTGGTCAACCAGTGTGCATGCCGGCCAACCTCTTCTCGGAAAACTTCAAGTTAAATTCCTACAAATTATTATTATGTTAATGTTAATTGGAGTTAGTTAACATTTACATCTATATCATTATATATTTTGATATCAACAAGAACTTCAAGAAAACCCCACAAGAACGTAGCTCAACTTATTGCTTAGTTTGAGAGAGCTACGTACTTTCTTCACCCTGTTTTTTTGAATGTAATTGTGGATTGACTTGAATATTTGGATGGTATGATTTAAGTAGAAATTACCTTACTGAAGTTCTATATCATGTCTTAAATTGAGTTATATTCAAGTCAAACTTAATTGAGGAAGAAGATGAATGGTATTGAATTTAAAAGAACGATGTCATTCGGAGTTCCTAAAAAAGCATGTAGATTCAACATATGATGAACAAATTGGAGTTGAAAATTGCGAATCGACCTTCAATAGAAGAACATAAATTATTTCTTTTTTTTTTTTGAAAATTTTGGGAATAAATTATAGCTTATTCGGCCAAGCTTCTCGGTCCGCAAAAGCACTCCCCACTCCAGAAAAAAATTACTCTTTGATAAATTTAAAATATTTGGCCATGAAGGAGAAGTGCATTTAAGCAGAAGTATAAGAGTATTTGTTTTGCGTTTGGGAAAGTCTACAAATTTTAGTTTCTTTCTAGAAGAGGAACAAGTACAACTAATATATATATATATATATATATATATATATATATATATATATATATATATATATAAAACCCAAAATTTATATCTCTATTATGAAACAATAAAAGAACAAGAGCAATATTGCATAGAAAGAGAGAGAGGGAATTCTTATTGATTCGGGATGATTTACAATGGGGTAAGACCCCTCTATTTATAGGAGGAAAAATGACTTAGCCTCAAAGTAAAACTCTCTACAAGATAGACATTCACTCTAAATAGAATTCTATTCTTAACACTCCCCCTTGAATGTCTACTCAATAAATAATGTGCCTCGTTAAAACCTTAACTAAAATAAAACCCAGTGGGAAAAAATTCTAGAAAAGGAAAAAGAGCACATATTTAGAAATGCGCCTTTGGTTGCCTCGTTAAAAACCTTGCAAGGAAAACCCAGTGGGACAAAACCTTGAAAGGGAAAAAGAGTGCAACGCGCATTAACTCCCCCTAATGAGAGCATCAATTCACATATTTGAGCCTTTGCATTCCAATCTTGTACACCATCTTCAAAACGATCTTTGGTAGAGATTTGATAAATAAATCAACCATATTGACTTGAATGAATATTCCGCACATTGAAATCATCATTCTTGATATATATATAATGTCTTCACAAATATCGTGGAATGGTTCTTCAATATCTTCATAGAGATAGCTATCACGTTATCTGCTTAAAGTTATAGCAAGATACATATGTGCACAAATTGCACTAAGAAAGTGGTACTTCAAGATCAAGAATTGTATATGCTTCAAGAAACTTAAATCCTTCATAGATTGACATATAAGTTAAGTCATATAAGCCATATAATAGAGAGAGATGCATATCAAGTTTTCATGTCATGTTAGAGAAATAAGATATCGAAAAATGATTGCACATACCATTTGACTTTATACTTTCAAGTATTTGAACTACATGTCCAAAACGACATGTCTTTCATATGGAATCAATTCTACTTAAATTGTACCTCTTCCATTTGGACAATACTTTTGTCCGTATTCGACAAACTTAAGATCCTCATCGATATTTAGCGCTATCATAGATGTCGTCGACGAACATTTTATATCGGTTCCAATAAATTTTCATAAAGACATAACATGGAGATCTCTTCATTCATATATTCAGGTACCTGAATCTCTCATGAGATTTTATGAAGTGTTATGTCATGTGATCTTCTAGATCACTTGCCTCCTTATTATGATCACTTTGATCATTTGCTCATCTTCTTTATTAAGAAGTTCTTTTGAAACCGATTTGTCTATACGCTTTAAGCGTATCAAAGACTTTGTCCTTCTAGGACTTAATATGAGCATTTGCAGTGAGAATATAGTTACTTTCTTTGGGTCAGCAAATGCGTATGGCATGCTTTGCAATATGTTGCAATTGAATTATCTTTTTATGAACTTCAAGTTCATATTATGATATTCGAGGATCTATATATACAAATGATAATTCGTTCCATGTAACTTTTTCTCAAGTGTTTATCATGTCTCCCCCTCA
This sequence comes from Nicotiana benthamiana, assembly GCA_034376525.1. Classification (NCBI taxonomy): domain Eukaryota; kingdom Viridiplantae; phylum Streptophyta; class Magnoliopsida; order Solanales; family Solanaceae; genus Nicotiana; species Nicotiana benthamiana. The sequence continues at coordinate 48,074,241 of CM067328.1, forward strand.
TGTTAGAAAAACTAACTTGTTTCCTCAACTGTGGGAAATCATCTTTGTGCATTATCATGTTAATATACACTGCACATCAATAATAATAAGATGAAATTATTTGGTTCCTGACCTTGAACCACTTGTGAGGGGAGAATATAATATACTCTCGTGTATAACGTATATCAAATTGATATAGATAACTTTGTTCTCATAAGCAATAATTTAGCTATTAAGTGGAGACACTCAATAAATTATTTTGCTAAACCAACTATGATGTAAACCAACTTATCAAGATGAACTATCTTGAAGGAAAATCTGGAAATTATGCTCGAAATTAGATTACTGAGCAAGTTACCTCGCAAGCACCGGCCAGGTTGTAGGTTAATAATAATCGCACATGTAACCATATCATAGATGCATCATATGTGGTATACATGACAGATGAATGAGCCCATATTCACCTTTGATATTTTCAGAATTCATGGGATTTAATCCCAACTTTAGTTGGTCTCTTAATTAATGAGAACAAGCAATATAAGAGGATTCGTGAATGCGTCAGGCATTTGATTTGCTATTCTTTGCAAATGGATAATATTTTGCACCTCCTTTTCACAAATAGAGGTATGTGGATCAAGATGAGATAATGATGGATTTTTCCACAAAATTTCCCGTTTGGTTTCACCAACTTCTCCCCCTAATTTTGGGAAAAGTGTCTCATCAAATCGACAGTCTGCAAATCGTGCAGTGAACAAATCCCCTGTCAATGTTTCGAGGTAGCGAATAATGGAGGGCGATTCAAACCCAACATATATTCCTAACCTTCTTTGCGGACCCATTTTGGGGCGGTATGGCGGTGCTACAGGCACATATACTGCGCATCCAAAAATTCTTAATTGGGATATATTAGGTTCATGACCCAAAACTAATTGCAACGGGGAATATTTGTGATAATTCGTCGGTCTGAGACGAACTAGCATTGCTGCATGCAAAATAGCGTGACCCCAAACCGAAGTGGGCAGCCTCGTTTTCATGAGTAATGGTCTTGCAATCAACTACAGACATTTAATTAAAGATTCTGCAAGATCATTTTGAGTGTGAACATGAGCTACAGGATGTTCCACTTTTATCCCAATTGATAAGAAATAATCATTAAATGCTTGGGATGAAAACTCAGCAGCATTATCTAGTCTAATAAACTTGATTGGATTATCAGGAAATTGTGCTCGTAATCGAATTATTTGTACCATTAATTTTGCAAACGCAAGGTTGCGTGATGACAATAGGCACACATGAGACCATCTAGAGGATGCGTCTATTAAGACCATAAAATATCTAAAGGACCCACTAGGTGGGTGAATAGGTCCACAAATATCCCCTTGTATACGTTCCAAAAACTTAGGTGACTCAGTTCCAACCTTTGTTGGTGATGGTCTAATAATTAACTTGCTTTGATAACAAGAAGTGCAAGAAAATTCATTATTTAAAAGAATCTTTAAATTCTTTAATGGATGCCCATATGAGTTTTCAATAATCCGTCTCATCATAATTGATCCAGGATGTCCCAATCGATCATGCCAAAGTACAAAAGTATTGGAATCAGTAACCTTTTAGTTTACTGTGGAATGTGCCTCAATGGCACTAATTTTTGTCCAATACAGGCCGCAAGATAAAGATGGGAACTTCTCAATCACCCTCTTTTGGGCAGAGACATTCTTTGTAATGATGAGGTATTCAAGATTATTCTCATCTATTGTCTCAATATGATATCCATTTTGACGGATATCTTTAAAACTCAACAAGTTTCTCTTGGACTTGGAGGAGAACATTGTATTCTCTATGATAAATATTGTTCCTTTAGGCAGAGTTATAGTTGCTCTTCCGGAGCCTTCAATCAATTTACTACTACCAGAAATTGTAGTAACATCTGCCTTACACATACTTAAATGAGAGAAATATTTCTTCTCTTTGAATATCGTATGTGTGGTACATGAATCAATTAAACAAATATTTTTATAGTTGGACATTGATCCAAGTTTGCTTTGTGAGATATCCATATTTGCTTCCCATGGTTTGACATACAAAAGAAATATACGAAAATGAGAATAAACAAATTTAATCCGTTGCTTCATAATTAAACAATATTTTCAAAATCTGCTGAGGTTAATCGATTAACTAAGTTGATAATCGACTAACTTAGGAAACGGTCATTAGGTTAGTCGATTAACTAAATCTGATAGTCGACTAACATGCCTTGCGGAAAAAGTCCAGTTTAATAAGAAATATAAGATAATCGATTATCTGATATGTTAATCGATTAACTTAGGAAACGGTCATTAGGTTAGTCGATTAACTAAATCTGATAGTCGACTAACATGCCTTGCGAAAAAGTCCAGTTTAATAAGAAATATAAGATAATCGATTATTTGATATGTTAATCAATTAACTTACTGAAAAATCATTACAAATAACGCATAAGATGAATGTGTAATGTAAAGTTATATATTTTAAAACCATAATACAAATTATTTGTCAAGTTGATAAAACTCTTAAGGTACATATCAATATTTGATCATTGATTGAATTGTAAAATATAAAATTTGAACCATATCACAATAATAGATAACTTATGTAAACTATGATAATTGCTTATTCATTAACTACTACGAATAAGTAAAAATAAAAATATCAAACTGCTCAATCTTCTTTAACCATGGATCCATATAATCAACCGCTTTCTCGTATACTTTGAAAACTGAATAAGTTTCTTTGAGACTTACTACAACACAATACCTTATTGGTAATCAATTGTGTTTCTCCAAAATAGTATAATTGGCTCTTGCAGAGCTCTCAATTAATTTTTGTACTACCACAAATTCATCAACATCCATGTGGTGAATATCTCTTTTAAAGAGAAAGTTATACCATTATGGTCATTGTCAAAATTATATGCAAGATATGTTTCTTGCATTATTGTTGTCCTTTAATAATCACATTGCCAAAATATTTTGGCGTACAATAGGTACGTGTTCAATGACCATTCATGTCATAATAATGATATTATTTTCTTATTTCATCTCAAGCCTCCTTCTAGAGGTGAGTGTGGTATATTCAATACCAATAGCATGTTCATATTCTTCCAATAATGAATATGTATTCATACATCAGATGTTGTCACATTCACACCATGAATGGACCATAATAATCTGTATGTGGTATATAAAATCTCATGTCAAATCGATGACAGACATTACATTCACAGAGTGAAGGATTATTTTGAGAATCCTTATTGTTCTCATTACCACAATAATGACGATTATAATTTCGTCTATTGCCACGTCCACATCCACTGATACCTTCATGACAGTAATTTTGTCTTCTTTCAGACTTATCACATACTGCTATCACATTCTCTAAAGGGAATGGAGCAAATTCAATTGGACGAGTGTTCAATTCTTTGCCCACAATCATACATGAATTTAATCATGCAAAGCATAGAAGTTTTACCATTTTGGATGGTTATAATATCTTTCAAACTCCATTAGAGTTGGAATAAAAATTTATCATCTTTACTTGTATGTAAATCAATTTATAGAATGTCAAGAATTTGAAAGAGAAAAGTAAAATACTTACCTTAAATCCAGAATTTAATCATGAAGGAAGATCATAGAATATTTGACGATATTCCTTGTAAACCCAAATCTATTCATGCTTATTAAAACATTCAATAGCATCTTCTGCAACCAAACGATAAATTAAGAACATTAAATTCGATCAGTAGTCAAAAGGAGAAAATTAAAATAAAAGCCAGATGCTTAAAAAGCATGTTGTGCTCAATCCCAAAGGTTATAAAACAATTGACAATCATTATGCTCAATCCCAAAGGTTCTACTCAATTGATTAGAGTCTCGTGCTGATAACGTGTTATGAAACAATAAAAGAACAAGAGCAATATTGCATAGAAAGAGAGAGAGGGAATTCTTATTGATTTGGGATGATTTACAATGGGGTAAGACCCCTCTATTTATAGGAGGAAAAATGACTTAGCCTCAAAGTAAAACTCTCTACAAGATAGACATTCACTCTAAATAGAATTCTACTCTTAACAATCTCAAAATTATCCCTTATTACTTTAACCTTTTTATTTTTAACATCCCTTTTCCTTCTCTTTTTGTTGTTGCCCTATTATTCTCTTTCTCCTCCTTTTCTTTCAAATTGTCTATCTGCCATAAATAGATATCTTGCCATTCCTATTGGTTCTTTCTTTTCATCCTCTCATATTTCACCTTTGTCTTTTCTTTTTATTAAAACTCGCAATCCTCTTTGAAATAATTAAGCTAATCACTATAATGAAGTATATTTTTTTTCACAATTATTTAGTTTTAAAATTATACTAGGTGGTTAATATTACTGTTTAGGTAAATTATATTTTACGTTGATTATAATCTGTAATATATATTTTAAATTTATATTTTATATTTTAATTAGTTAAAAATAAAAACTAAAAAATTATTTTATAATAAATCTTTTGAATACGTTTCTCTCTTTTAAATAATAGTATTAATAGTAAATTGACCCTTGATATTATTCTTTCTCGTAGTTTGATATTCACAACTTTTATAAAGATTAGCCAAACACCATTGGCTTATCAAATATTGTAAAGAGCACTTCTCAATTAGTGGATTGGCCAACATATACTTTTACTCGGGTTATTTGCATCTATACTCGTTTATTTTGTCACATTTTAACTTATGCTTGCTTTGCAAACAAAATTGCAAGTGTACCCGTTTTTTCACATAACTTCAGCCCATGAGGCTAAAGTTTTTCTTTTGTACTGGAAAACTTCAGTTGAAGTTTTTGTCATTGTAACCGAAAAACTTAAGCAGTTTTCCACTTATAAAATAATAATTTAAGCAGTTTTCAGCTTAAGTTTTTCAGTTATAAAATAAAAACTTAAGCTCTAGAGATTAAGTTTTCAAGTTATGAAATAAAAACTTATGCCGTTTCCAACTTAAGTTTTCCAGTTATAAAAGAAAAACTTAAGCAGTTCCAGCTTAAGTTTTCCAGTTATAAAATAAAAACTTAAGTAGTTTCCAGTTTAAGTTTTCAAGTTATAAAATAAAAACTTTAGCTCTTTCCAGTTATAAAATAAAAACTTCAGGTTTTTGTGTGTTAACTGAAAAATTTCAGCTCTAGAGCTGAAGTGTCTATATTGTAAGGGGAGGAGAAAGGGAAGCTGAAATTTTTTAAAAAGTGGGTACGGATGCAAACAAAAAGACAAAGCGACTCCATGTTAAAAGGGGACGCCCAAATAGGTTGCCCCGTGTAATTTCTACCTTTTACTCTCCAAAAATACTTTTATAGACATTGTGGCAAAAATACTTTTCGAAATCGGCAATTTTTGGCAGTTTGGACCAAAAAACTCTTAATTGGTTATAAACGTTTTTAATATATACTATTTGAGTTTGTATATGTAGATTTAAGGGTTAGATAATGTCATAATCCGGAATTCCCACCTTTAGGACCATAATGACACCTAACATTTCACTTGCTAGGCAAGTTAACATTAGAATGATTCTTTTGTCAATTTTAAACACTTCGAACAATTTAACCAATTAAACATAAACGAAATCATAATAAAGTACAAAGTAGCATAATAACCCAATATCTAAATACAACCCGGATCTGAAGTCACAAGTATGCGAGCTTCTAGAGGTTTTACACATAGAGTCTGAAATAAATACAACTCTCTCAAATGAAACGAACAGTAAATAAGAAAAGAGGAAAGGAACTTCAAGCTCTGCGAACGCCAGCAGATCTACCCCGAGTCTCCAAATAAGCTAATCTGATCTGAAGCACCTCACATATAATTGGGACTAGTACCAAAATCTGCACAAGAAGTGCAGAGTGTTGTATGAGTACAACCGACCAAAAATACTCTGTAAGTGTCGAGCCTAACTTCGACGAGATAGTGACGAGTCTATGACAAGACACCCACATAATTAAACCTGTACAAACAAGGATATATATATATATACAACATAACAATGAATAGAGATTAAATACGTACGATTTGGGAGAGGCCATGCGAAGGGGAACATGATATGATAGTTATAATAGGAATGTCAACATAAGACAGTCAAGTAAATCTCCAGCCAATGAAAACGGATAAATATAATGAATAAAGACAACACGACATCATCCATGCATCGTGCTTTTACTCTCATCCTCGCCATGAAATAATAATAATGCCACGACATCACCCTTCATGCTTTTACTCTAAATCTCTCCATGAAATTATAGATATGACACGGTATCACCCTTCGTGCTTTTACTCTCAATTTCGTCATAAAACGATAAATACGGTACAACATCACCCCTCGTGCCTTACCTCTCTTCCTCACCATGTATTAATAAATAAATAAAACAATAATTGATAGGGCATTACCCTTCGTGCTTTGACATTATCCCTTGACATGTAGCAGTGAATATATAATATTTGGGAGATAGAATAGGTAAGAATAAACCTTACGTCAACAACTCTTCCAAAATACCAAACCTCAACTTCCAAAAATACTTAATTATCACAAATAGTTCATAAATGCAGAAGGAACGATCATTTAAATAATAAACTAGTTTAAGCATGAATATCACAATCAAAGAAAGAAATAAATTACAAGAAACAAGTCCCACCCTCATGTTTTAGCACAACAACAACGCATAAGTACTCGTCACCTCACATATACGTTATCCAAACATTTAAACATGTAGCAAATATGCGAACAAGTCCTACTCCCTCAAGTCAAGATTAACCACGATACTTACCTTGCTTCAAAATAGACTCAAAGCTTAAGCACGACCTTGCATTTCGACAAAGTCTTCGAACCAACTAAATCTACAAAATTATTAACCAAACAATTTAAAATAAGCGTTAGGAACTACTCGCAAATAAAAGAAGTTCAACTTAGGTCATTGTTGAAAAAGTCAACTCCCGTGCTCGATCGGTTTAAACCCAAAGTTCATACCAAAACCCGATTATTCATTTACCTCCAAACTCGGTTATGTAATTTGTTTCGGAATCCAACCTCAATTTAAGGTCTAAATACCAATTTTACAAAAATTCCTACTTATACCCAAATACCCCATTTTCTATCATGAAAATCCTAGATTTAAGGTTGAAATCTTATGAAAGGTAATGGGTAACTGAAGAAAAGTAGGTTAGAGTCACTTACAATTGAATTGTGGAAGACGAGCTCTTGAGAATATCGCATCTAAGGTTTTTAGGGTTAAAAATTTGAAAGAATGAGAAAAATCCCGCCTAACTCAACTTTTATCCAGCATCAGATGTCACAACTGCAATATCTTATTCGCAATTGCGAGAAAGGGGTCACAATTGCAAAGTTCTCTAAGAAGCCCAGTTATCAAAAATTTGATGAATTGGTCACAAATGCGTACCCCCCAGTGTCGCAAATGCGAACCTTTTCTTTGCAATTGCGAAGATTGACATATGCGACTCTGCCTTTGCAAAAACGGAAATGGAAAGTTCGCAAATGCAAACTTTACCGTGCAAATGCGAGGATCCCCCAGCCTGCCCAGAATCGCAAGTGCGATGCTTTGTTCGCAAATACAAGGCTCGCAAATTCGAGATCTACAACAGGAACGAAAAGCAAAAAAGTCATCTGCTATGTTGCTAAGTCCACATTCACTTTGTAGCATGTCTGAAACTCACCTGAGCCCTCGAGGAATCAAACTAAGCATGCACACAGGTCCAAAAATATCATACATACTCGCTAGCGTGATGAAAATACCAAAATAACACCTAGAACTATGAATCGGACACAAAATCAACTGAATGTTTTAATGAAACTTAGGAATTTCTATTTTAACAACCAGAAGTCCGAATAACATCAATTAAACTTTTTTTTGCACAAGCCTTCACAGAAAAGTCATAAATATAGTATTGAACTTCTACCAAGCTCCAAAACCAAAATTCGAACACGGTAGCAATATGTCAAACTTCGATAAAATCTTTAAATTCTTTAAACTTCAAATTTTTGATAAAATGTGATAACTCGAGCTAGGAACCTCCGAATTCAATTCTGGACGTACGCCCAAGTCCTAAATTACAATACGAACCCATTGAGACCATCTAAACACAAATCCAGGTCTATTTTCTCAAAACGTTAACCGAAGCAACTAAAATGGATTTCTAAGGCAAGAATTCACATTAATCCGGGCTGTGCACGCAAATCGAGGAAGGAAAAAAGGAAATATCTGAGATTTTAAAACATAGAATTAAGGTTTAAAACTCTAGATGACCATTCATCCTTGAACAGACATAGAAACGTACCTGGATTGGTGAAAAAGTGTGGATATCTACTACGTATGTCTGACTCGGACTCCCAAGTGGCTGCTCGACGGGCTGACCTCTCTGCTGCACTCGAATTGAAGAATAACTCTTTAACCTCAACTGTCGGACTTGCCAATCTAGAATAGCCACTGGCTCCTCCTCATAATCGATGTGGATTCATACCTAAGTATGAGTGGGCGCGATTACTAATAACCCAATAGTGTATCGGGGTCGATAATTCCATAGGGAGCTTCAATTTGGAGTTGAAATATTTGCTAGCCTAGAGATGCGGTTTGACTTCTAATTGGTCTTCTTATCATTTTGGGATTTTCTATTTGTTTCAACTAAAATTATCACTACGATTGTAAGCTAAAGTTATGCTAAGATGTAATATTAGATTTGCACAATAAGAGAAAGGCACTAGGGTCACGAAACTCACCTAGGTGGCTAATTAACGGGTATTAAATTCTAACACAAGGATGATAATTATGAGAAATATGGATAACCGTTGCAATTTAGCACTCACTCTCACACCTCTCTGTAGAGAGAGTGATTTTTCCCAATTGACCATCTCGAGACCAATTGGGTAGGCTAATTTGCCAAGCAACTCAAGGTTTAAGTAGAGTGATTACTCTCTCGAGATTTAAACCGTTACTTGGGACTACCATTCTCATGGGTCCATCCCAAATTCTTGTTGGGTTGAATGTGAGGTCATAGACTCTCTTTCTCAAGAAGAGTCAAGTTCCACTAAGCTTGACTTAGTGTTTGCAACTACCAAATCTAAATATCATCATACAAACAACCCAAATACCAAACACCCAATATCATCCAAGTATTAGTTAAGAATACCCATAAATTACCCACACTAGGGTTGAGCCACAACCGTAGCTAATGAGTTGAGCTAGACATGGAACAAGCAGAAAAATAAGAAATAGTAGAAGAGATTGACATAATCATTAAATATAAAATTAATCTACTTGATTCCACACTAATTACTCAAGAAAATCGCCTAATATAGGCTAAGTACGAGAGTCACGAGCTCAGCTTCTACAGAATATGATAAAACTTGACCTAAAAAGTAAAATGTTCGATTTATACTACACAGAAAAATCGGACAAAAATGCCCCTGAGGGTCTATTGCGGACCGCACAAAAATGGCATGCGGCAGCATAGGGCTTGTGGTCTTCAGTTCTGGCTTTTGGGATTGGGGATGCGGACCGCATGGAAAGGACATGCGTCCGCATAGGTCATGGTACGCGGACCCCGTGGAAATGTCACGTGGCCGTACAACTATAGTGATGCGGACCGCGTGAAAGTGGCATGCGTCCACACAAGAGACTTTCTCAATTTTGCCGGTTCTCTAAACTTCTCCTACACGGACCGCACTGGTTTGGTGTGCGGCTGAGTAGGCATGTTGCCTTGAGTTTTTGAACTTTAGTCTCTTTTCAGTACGGACCGCATGGAAATGGATGCGGTCTGCGTGGGTTCTCCTCTGTCTTGGTCACTCTCTGAACTATCCTACGCGGCCGCACACCAAAAAAGTCCATCCGTGCATGTCACTTCTGACTTAACTTCTTTTAGACTAATCTGTGCGGCCGCACATCAAAACAGTTCAGTCCGCACATGTGGCCTTCTTCCCATTTTGGTTATCTGTTGACGTTGGGCAGGTTTCACTCCTCTTTTGAGCTGATTTGTGATTTTCATCATCTCGTTGCTCAAACCTGCAATCAAACGCACTTTGTAAGCAATTTAAGAGGGGGCATAAAACATGTATAATCCAAAGATATCAACTCCCCCAAACTTAATCCTTTGCTCTTCCTCTAGCAAATAAAAATAAGACCTATCCCTCAATGAAAAACACCCCGGTAATTCCTGTTCTTCCTAAGGTAACCTCAACGAGCCTCAGTTGGACTAACAATTGCCCTCAATGCATATGTATCATTAAAACCTTTAAACTTTGAACACTTGCGGATCAAGTGCGACACAAGAGCATCAAGGGTTGACACAACTCATCAAGGAGCCTTTATCAAACACTTCGGTCATTGTGGAACCTAGACTCACGTATCTTCGACTTTCCTTAAGTGCACCTCACCTGTTAGAATAATTTCACGTATAACGAGGCGAATGAACTCTCTCTCATCTCTCGCAAAGAAACAGCCCTAAGACTGGCTTTAAGCTCCATATGCTTGCCCTTCATGTAACTATCCACTAATTTAGGCTTCTCTCAACTCAAGATCACATAGGGCTTTTCAGAAGTCATTGTGAAGGCTTTTGGGTAGAGGTAGGATATGATGTTGTTTCAATGGTTTCAATCTTCCCTTAGTCACTTCATTTGATTCATTTTGGCACACTTTCTTGACTTAATTGAGTACACTTCTTTTGTGGCTAGAGGGATGCAATATCACTCTTTATTTTGCAACTCAACACCTTTTTCCTTTTTGTATATTTTCCATACCTTTTTCACTTTTGTTGTCCTTTTGATTCCCTTTTTGATTGTTATTCCTTTTGTCTTTGTTTTTGTCTTTTTCTCTTTTTCATTGCCTTCTTTTTCTTTTTGCTTTTGTGCCTTTCTACCACATTGATACATTTCTTGTTTCCCTCCTCCAAAATTAGTCATTTGGCACTACTCAAGGGAAGATTTGGGTGCCAAGAGAAGGTCTAAGTAAGAACACGTATAGGCTTGTAATTTGGTTCATGAAAGAATAATGTTCGAGGCTCAAAATGGGTGAACTAGGGATCATTTGATTGGTAGGTCATGGATTGTTCAATTTTGCACTTTTGGATCAAGGAGAATCATTTCTCAAGTCAAGTTCCACCTATTATTTTGCCTCAACAAACATTCGGGGCATGTTCTAGGCCATTGGCACGGTACTTGAGCTCAACACATTGAATTCTCACCACACGTACTCAAGGATTGCCAAAAACGGAGTCGAGGGTCCACAACAACCTTAGATATGATTAAGCGCACAATGGCCTAGCACGACCATATGATGATTGTTTGGTCAACACAAGAGTTTCAAGGTCACTACTTTCACCATCTTAAACACAACTTAATGTCTTTGACCATATGATCAAAGGCAAATGTGCTAGGCCCAAGTGAAGCCTTGCCTGAGGTACCCTTAACTACAAAAACTTGAAAATTAAAAAGAAAAAATCAAAACTGACTGAACCCTTAAGAAAGTTGTCACGCTATCTATCATAGGGAAGAGCCACCCGGTTCGCACAACATTCCACCCTTGGAAAGAACCGTGGCATTGAGAAAACCAAGGGCTTATTGCCAACACCAAAACAAAGATAAAAAGAGGCTACGAGCCTAACTTTGCAACTAAAACAAAAAACTTTAACGAAAATACAAAAATAAAAATAAAAACAAAGCTCAAACGAAGCCCAAATGAATATATACAAAGGGGAATTAGAATATACAACTAAGGGAGTTCAGAATTAAAAGTTATATGCAAATCAACTAGAACTATGAAAGTACTAAAAGTAATCAATATGTACAATCATCCAAATGTAAACAAAAAGTAGGGGCACACCCCTTCGAATAAGATCTAGCATTGTCCCCAAATGTTAACTACCAAATATATCATCAAAATAAAATAAATGATATAGGAGTGGCCGCTCAAGCCTCATCATCTGCTGTCTGCTGATCAATGGCTCCCGTGTCCACTGTACTAGCCAGAACCTCATACCGGTCCACAGCCTGCTGCTGCTATGCTACGGGGATATCCGATGCCTGCTCCTAAAATGGCTCAACTACTGTCGGGGCTAGAGGAAGCTCAGTATCTGCAGTGCTGGATGGGTCCTCCTGAACCAGTGCCACAGCTATCACGACCCCCTCAGTGTTGGGGAGCTTCTTCTTTCTCGGCCTCTCCACCTCCTGTGGCTGCATATTCGAAGGCTCCACGGATGGCTCAGAAAACAACAATCAAGTGGTAGCCGATCCGCTATCAACTTGTCTACCTGTACCTACAACTTTGCTACCAACTCCTTGGAAGCCTTCATCTTTCTCAATTTTCTATGCTCCTTGGCCAAGTCTTTGAGAGACTTGCTATGCTCCCCAACGACCATAGCCAGATTTGCCTGCTCCGCAATCATCTTTTCTTAGTTGGCCAGGATTTTCTTTAGAGTCTCATCAATAGAGGCAGGCACCTCAACAGTTACCAGGGCTCTCTCTGCCTAAACTGCAGTGGTCAGTGTGGCCAACTTGGATGTCGCAACCTACATCCAGTTGTTTACACTAGCAAGTGTGTGTGTGAGCTGATTTGCCATGAATCTGTGAGTCTTCGACACCGGAGTCACCGGGTTGTCTGTGGTAGTCAGAGGAGCTATGGATGGGCCTGGAGGCACTGTCTCAGTAGTAGTCTGCTCATTGGCAGCTGGCTCTTCAGACTGGCTAGCTGTGGTGTAAGTGGAGGCTTGACCCTTCTTAGATCCCCTAGGGTTGTCCGGACCCTTTTGATCATATCAAGAGTACGAGCCCACTTGTGGTACCATGATGTCAAATTTCTTCTTTTTCACTTTTATCTCCCGGAAGTAGAGTGTCAATGTGTTAGGGAAGGGGTAGTTGGTCTTTGCCTCGTTCCCCACACGGGAGATCACCCTAGACATGATCTTTCCTACGTTCAATAGAAAACCCGCCATGATGGAGGCAACAAGAACCACTTGATCAACTGGAATAGAATGATCATGTGTGGTCGGGTCTAGCAGATTGCACACGAAGGTCAACCACCCTTTGGCTTCAAAGTTGAGGGTGTTTATGTAGATTTTCTCCGGTGCCTCAACCACACAGGAACTGTACCTGGAGCAGCTAGAGTCCCGACTAAGCACGGGCGAGCTTCTTCTTTCAGTGCAAGCTTTTCCAAGTACTGAGACTCATCTTCCTCCCCAAACCCTAGCAAGTCATTCAAAGATTTCCTGTCAAACACTATCATCTTGTTCCTTACTTTTGCTGCTTTTGTATCCCGAACCACATGGTGAACATTGCTGTAAAATTCTTTCACCATGTGATCGTTTGCATAGCCAACCTTTAGCTGCACCATTGTCTGCAAAGCATTACATCAGAGGTTGTTAGTATAAGCACAAAATGAGAACACACAGTTATAACATTAAAAAGAAATTGCAGAACATGTGTTGCAGACAGGGATTACGCGGACCGCATAAAAAAGTAACGCGGTCCGCACTTACCAAATTGGTTCACAGATGGTTCTCAGACAGTACCTACTCGGACCGCAATATTTTGGATCGCGGCCACGTAGGATAGACGCGGACCGCCCATAAATGGATTCGGTCCACACAGATTGAGTATCATTATTTTCACCTTCTCTGAATCTAGTTGTGCGGTCCACACTGATTTAGACCGCGGCCGCATAGCTACAGTGATGCGGACGCACTAAAGTGGATGCAGTCCGCACAATTCAACCTCAAAGAATGACAACTCTCAGAACCCAAAACCACGCGGTCCGCATTGTGTTGGACCGCGGCCGCGTTGGGTTCACGCGGACCGCACAAAAGTGAATACGGTCCGCGACGAGAGGGCACTCAAATTGCTTATTAACGGACACGCAGACCACACAAAAAGTTGTGCGTCCGCATACGACAAGTTAACTGGTAGGCATCCTTCGTTTAGTATAGTTCAAAATTTGACATTAAAGAGCCTAAGTGTCCCTACTCAGTTATTAATAGTAGTTTATATGCCCATTGGTCAACAAACTAACCCAAATCCTAATTTTATCAGTCGACTAAGCAGAAAAATAAGAAAATAAGAAGTTACTCTAATAAAATCTAATGAAAATAGCAAAAATGAAACTAAAAATTGAACTAGAAGATGAAGTGTTACCAGTTAATTGATGAAAAATGATGATAATTGCACAATGTGAGTGAGTGAACAGTAGATGGGAGCTTTCAGGTGAAATTTTGCGAAAAGAGTAACAGGAGGCCCCATGTTCTATTTAATAAAAAATCGTGGGGCCCAATTATCACCTACCTGCGCGGCCGCACAAAAATGGCACGCGGACCGCGCATGATTTCAGCTCGCGCGGACCGCACTTATTTATCATGCAGCCATGTGGAAAACTTTAGAGGCTTGGTGCATTTGGCCACACTCATGCGGACCGCACTGATTTGGCATTCGGCCGCGTGGAAAACTTCAGAGAGTGGCCATTTCTGATTCCTTCTATGCGGACCGCACTAAAGTGGTATGCGGCCACGTAGGGTCTGCTGGGTTTTGCACCTTCAACTTGTCAAGACCACGCGGACCGCACTGATTTGTGCGGCCGTGTGGGCACTGGTTAGAGACTATTCATTTTTCACATTTTTCCTTGCACTAGTTCAACAATATCCCTGCAACACTTCACAAACTATCAGCCAAAAAATCCTATTCTACACAGAAAAATAAGGAAAAACAAAAGACATGGGTTGCCTCCCAAGAAGCGCCTGATTTAACGTCGCGGCATGGTGCATGTTACCATCGTAGTCACCTCAAATGAATCAGCGCCACCACATGGCTATCATCAAACTTGCCCAAATAATGCTTGAAAGGAGTAACACCAACCACTTCAAAAGGACCGCTCCACTTGGACTTAAGCTTTCCCGGAAATAACCTTAACCGGGAATTGAATAGAAGAACCATATCGCCAATTTTTAATTCAATCCCCCAGGCATACTTGTCATGGAGGTACTTCATCTTGTCCTTGTACAAGGCTGAGCTTGAATATGCATGAAATCAGAACTCATCAAGCTTATTCAATTGTTCAACTCGGAGATTGGCTGCAATATCCCACTCTAAATTCAACTTTTTCAAAGTCCACATCGCCTTGTGCTATAATGCCACCGGAAGATGACATGCTTTTCCAAAAACCAATCAATATGGCGACATGCCAATCAAGCCTTGAATGCTGTACGGTAGGCCCAAAGAGCATCATCCAATGTCTTGGACCAATCGGTCCTATTTGCATTGACAGTCTTGGATAGAATACTCTTGAATCGCGGTTTGAGACTTCAACTTGGTCACTCGCTTGAGGATGATAGGGAGTGGTCACTTTGTGGTTTACCCCATACTTGCTGAGCAAAGAATCGAAAGCCTTGTTGCGAAAGAGCCACCGTCACTAATTATGGCACGAGGTGTGCCAAACCTAGTCAAAATGCTCTTCTTCAAGAAAGCCACCAAACTATGAGCTTTGATGTTTGGTAAGGCGACGACCTCAGCCCATTTTGACACGTAATCCACAGCTACCAAAATGAAAGTGTTGCCAAAAGAACTCACGAATGGTCCCATAAAGTCGATCCCCCAAACATCAAAAATATCAAATTCAAGAATCGTGTTAAGGGGCATCTCATCTTTCTTTGAAATTCCTCCGGCACGTTGACACTCATCACATCTTTTCACATAATCACCAGCATCCTTGAACAATGAAGGCTAATAGAACCCACAACTCAACACTTTAGACGCCGTCCTCGTCCTACCATGGTGACCACCATAGGGCGAAGAGTGACAAGTTTCCACAATACTCAATTGCTCTTCTTCGGGAACACACCGGCGAATCACACTATCAGTGCAAATTTTGAAAAGGTATGGATCATCCCAATAGAAGTCCAAAGCATCCTATTTAAGCTTCTTCCTTTGGTTAGAAGAGAGCTCGCATGGGACCACACCGGTAACCAAATAATTAACAATGTCGGCAAAACACGGCATGTCAAGCATAGAAACTGAGAGGAGTTGTTCGTCTGGAAAGAATCATTTATCTCAAGGCCATCCGAAGGCCTCCCTTCCTCCTCCAATCTAGAGAAGTGGTCCGCCAGTTGGTTCTCACTTTCTTTTCTATCAACGATCTCCATATCAAATTCTTGTAGAAGAAGCACCCATCTCATCAATCTTGCTTTTGAATTTGTTTAGTCATCAAGTACCTAAGGGAGGCGTGATCGGTATGGACAATCACTTTGGCCCCCACAAGGTACGTGCAAAACTTCTCCATGGCAAATACAATGGCAAGCAATTCCTTCTCGATATCTGTGTAGTTTCTTTGTGCCTCATTCATAGTCTTGCTATCATAATACGCCAGATGGAATAATTTGTTAATTTTCTAGCCCAAGACTGCCCCCAACGCAACATCACTAGCGTTGCTCATGAGCTCAAAGGGTAAGCTCCAATTTGGAACAGTTATGATGGGGGTAGTCATCAAATTTTGTTTTAGGAGCTCGAAGGCCTCCATGCATTTGTCATCAAACACATATTTTGCATCCTTCTCCAATAACTTACATAAAGGGTTCACCACCTTAGAAAAGTCCCTAATGAATCTCCTGTTGATACCCAATTTTTTCCATATATCTCTATACTCAAAATATTCCCAAAATAGCATGTAGGTACATATATAAGCATCCACAAAGGTTTTGACATTTTTATACACTTTTTCAAGTTTTTTTTATTTGTGACTTATTTTTGCACTATAAAATCTGATATTTAGCCCCAAAAACTTGTTATTTTTTTGAGCAATGTATTTTATCCTCTCATTTATATAAAATATAATTTACATTATTTATTAAAAAAATTTTAAGCTCATTAGGTATTTCTAAACTGAAATTGCATGAAATCATAATTTTAGCCTATTGCTCGATTTAATAAGTATTTTAATTATAAAATTGTTCTTAACATTTTAAAATTAATACTTATGCATTATTTATTAACCCAGTATTTTAATTTGATTTTTAAAGTACCATTTACTATTTTGTAAAATTCAAATTGGGGAAAAGGGCTATTTAAATCATAGCTCCTTTTATTTCAATTATAACCCAATTTTAGCCCCCTAATTTGACCCCAATTATCCTATCCAGTTACCCATTAGACTAACCCGCCCCATTCCCACTTTATATCGTGGCCGTTGATCACTAAGAACAACAGTCCACATGAAACCTACCATAATTAAACCAAAGACCCACCCAAACCCTACTCATTCTTTGCATTTAGCCGCCCTTATATCCCCTCAACCCCAAAAATGCTCTCAAGCCCTTCTGAACCCTATCCCTCCTCCATCTCTGTTTCACCGGCGTTATGGCTTCTCAAGCCTCAAAACACATGTACTCTCTTCTCCCTACCTCCTATGGTTCTGGTGCGGAGATTGAAGCCCTATCTCAGATATTATCGACTCAGAGGTCCTTCGACATGAGTTTTGCGGCCTTGACCAATCTCTATCCGGCAAGCCTTGAGGCTGTGAGTCCATGGATGACTCAGAATCAGTCCATTCCAGGCTTTCTCATGTCTCTATGGTTCTCTCTCTGAAACGCTAATTTTCAAGGTTTTCTCTGTGTTTATCTTTACGATCTTCTCTAGATCCTCGTTATTTCTAAAAGTTCAAAAGTATTTCTCACATTTCTTTGCCGACTTTATTTTCAAACTTTTCGTCTTCCAAAAGTTTAGGATTTCTTTAATTTCTTTGCTTTATCTGCTCTATCGTGATTTCTTCTAATCTTATTGTGATTTCTAAGTATCTTCTACTATGGCTCTTATGTATTTTCTTTACTATGGTATTTCTAGGGTTTCCGAGTTAATGATTTACTGTGTTCTCTATTTTTCCTTATGCTGTTCTTCCTAAGTTTACCTTCATCCGGGTTTCTTCTTTACACTCGATATGTGACGAAAACCCTAAGTTTTAAGGGGTTTCCCGTTTCTCTATGTGAAATTGCTTGCAACATGTTTAAACCCTAACTGTTTCTTCCACTGCTCTTTGATTACATGATTGCTCTACCAATTCCAGTACTGCATGCTCGAATTGGTGCAATTCTTTATATAGTCACATTTTTTCCTTTTTCTGAATAACCCTAATTTTTGGAAAATTGATTTCTTTCAAACTTATTTGATTCTTTAATTTGGACCTGCTCTTTGACTAAGTTCAGTATCAATTTGCACCTCAAATTCCTTGATTCTCTATGTGATTGACTTGCCATGTGTGTTAAACCGCGTGAATTTCAAAACCATTACACGTATTTACACTGTATTTTATAACTTATTCTTGATTCTCTTCCCAAAAATAAACTTGGGTTTATTTACCTCAAGTCCGATTCCTTAAAAAAAGGGAACCCTTTCCCTAATTGTATGATTGATACTGAGATTATTTTCCTTCCTTATTTGCCACTTATTTCAAGCTGTTACTTGTTCTACTACTTGAGTTTAGCCAGCTGAAAGCCAAGGCTAAACAATAAGGTCTCACCTGCCCTATTTTCTCTACTGTTTGAGTTTTACAACTGGTAGGTTCTTGACTTACATATTAACTCCAAACTGCATGTTTACTTACCCCTCCCCCCATGTCTGTTTATGTTCAGTGTGTAGTTAAATGTTAGCATGCATATCCCTATGCCATATTCCCAAGTGTTTAATTCTGTTATGTTTTTTATAATTAACTTCATGCACATCCCTATCCCCAATACCCCTATAGTTTAACTATGTTCTGTTTTTGTGCAAATGCTTTCATGTTTGATCCATTTCCCCGACCCCTTTTGTATGTGAGTGTTGTTTTGGACTAGAGTGGTAACCTATTACCACCTCTATTTTAGAACCAGGTTGTTCTCAACCTATACTCAAAGTAATCCCACTCCTTTAACCCCCCATTTATGTGTTGAGCCTGACCCAGGCTTGGTGGCGCCCTAATCACCATCCAGACCTGAGTATGACTTTCTCAAGTCTGCTCTTTATGTGTTTGAGCCAATAAAGGGTCAGGGGTGTGCCAGTCTTACCCATGGCTGGGTATGACCACCCCTTACTTGTCTTACCCTTAGTCTCTCTTAAGTTCTGCCCCCCTTTGGTAAGCCATACATTGGGACCCTTGAGCTCCCTCTGATCTCGGATGCCTTAGGGCTGGTACTTCCACACTGGATTATTCTGTTACTCTAAGCTATTCAGGGTATTGAGCACTGCCTGGAGTCCCTGAGATTCCTTGGAACTCTAAAAACACTTTGAGTATGAGAAAGCCTTGGAATTTAGAGCCTGTAATTGGTGAAATGCATATGTTGGACATTAAGGTTGCTTCGAGACTCCCCGGGCCTGTTGTAGTTCTTATGTATTTTATTTTCTTTAGTCCTTTCTTTCAAGTTCTACAATAATTTGTGTAAAAACATTTGGGGATATTAGTGAAAGGGTGTGGGAAGGGCTTTACTATTTCTGCACAAGTCAAATGATAGAAACCATGTTCATTGGGTTTTATGCTTAAATCGCTTAGAAAGCATGCCTATAGGACTTGCATATTTTGTAATCAAATGCACATAGAAATCCTGTCTATAGGACTTGCATATTTTTGTAATCAAATGCATATAGAAATCCTGCCTATAGGACTTGCATATTTTGTAATCAATATAGAAATCCTGCCTATAGGACTTGCATATTTTGTAATCAAATGCATAATGAAATCTTGCCTATAGGACTTGCATATTTTTGTAATCAAATGCATATTGAAAGCATGCCGATAAGACTTGCATACGTGATAGGCAAGCTGTAGGGTTAAACGCTCAATTATCCATCAATTCCTTAACGGCTTTTAAAATCAGAAGCATATAAATCATGCCTATAGGGTTAACCGCCAACTCACCTTATTCGGTTAATCAATAATAGTCAGCCATCTGAGCGTTAATGTCTTTCTCAAAATATAGCATTTTCCCCAAACTGTTAGCTATGCATGCCTGTTAGCATCTCAAGTCTGTGTTTTTTCTGCCTTTCAAAACAAATTCTGCCCAAATGATTTTCATTCTTTGAAATAGTCTTTGAAATGAAGTTCTGCCCAAAATATTTTCTCTGAAACAGTCTTTTAAAATAGTCTGCCTGCTCAAATGCTTTTGTTTTACTTCTTCATAAAACCATTATGCGTCGACATTTATTCAGTTTTCAAGACAGTCGTGCAAGTCGCTTTTTTTTTCTCAAATTTGCTCGTCTTTCTGAAACTTTTCTATACATTTTATTTAAACTGTCCACTTCTTTTTCAAATCTCTTATTTTCCTATGCTGCTTATTTTTAAGACTCCCCTGCCTTTTTTTTACAACAACTCTTGATAACATGTCCGGGGAACTCGAAGCAGATTTTCTATCCAGATTTATGTGTTTAACTAATCTATTCGCGATCAGATTTAATATTAAGACCAAATTAGTATTTGTAAGTCATGCTAGACTAATTGATGTTATGGTTTACGGGGTTTATATGAGCCTTTTAATGTCTGATTTGTATACCTTTGTATGTTGTTTGTTTTGATTGACGCTTAGTATTTTTGCCTTTGAAAACTCCTTATATGTCCTATCTTTCTCTCCCCCTCTCTTAAGATTAGAAGTCCTAATACCCGGGACTAATAGGTTGGGACGGGTACTAGCATGCGATAAGTAACGAGATCAAACACACTTAATACCTTAACGGGGTGGGAAGGGTAGAATATGGAGATGATGACGATGCGATAATATCATAAAGCGACCCCTCTTTGGAATATGTGAGGGATATTGTATCGAATGATCCATATTATAATCAAACCTATGACCACTTTCTCTTTTGCTTGATTTATTTAAGCGTTTTTTTCTAAAGTAATGCTTTTCTAATTAACTCTTCCTTCTCCTTTTGTTAAATTATGCTTTTCCCCTCTTCAAAATTCTCAAGTTGTTCGAATGCTTATATGCGAACCTTACTTGTTTATTTGCGTTATTTCCTATTAATGTCACAATTAGCACGACCAGGAACCACATTAGTGGATCCTGAGGGGTACCTAACACCTTCCCCTCGAGATAATTTCAAGCCCTTACCCGCACTCTGGTTTTCCTTCAAAAAAAAATACTCTTTTCTTCTTAAAAGTGTCCTAATGCACTATAATCATTAGGTGGAGACTCTTCACATTCTAACACCCAGTTTCCAAACGGGAATAAGAGTTGTTTTGTCCATAATGTTGTAAACCTGATTTCGCTTCTTTTAGTAGGGAAAAAGTGGGCGTCGACAGCATGGCGACTCTGCTGGGGAAACCCCATGTACTTCTTTAAGACTTTTACCATTACGTGCTTTGTGACTTTGTTAGGCTAGATAACAAGATTGTGGAACCCGCTACTCTGTATTGGGATAGCGAATGGTCTGTCTTCCGCTTTGGGGATATTGAAATGACGCCGTTGTTGGAAGAAATTGGGGGTCTAGCCGAAATGCCTTGGGATAGCCCGGGGCTGCTTATGCCAGAAAACCGCAAAGGTAGAGGGTTTCTAAAAATTATGGGGCTCAAGAAGAATCCTAACCTAACAAGTCTGAAGGACTCCTACATATCCTTCGACTTCATGTATGAAAGGTTTGGACATAGCAAATCCTACCGCACTCATATGTATGATTTCGCCCTCACCTCTTTGGGGCACATGCATAGGAGAGCCTTTGTATTTATGTTCTGTTTCCTGGGCAGGATATTCTTTCCAATGAAGAAGGCTAGAATCCATACAAGACTAGCCATGGTAACCAAAGCCATAATAGAGGGTATCGACGGGCAGACATTCGGCATAGCACCCATGATCCTCGCTGAACTGTACCTAGCCTTAGAGAAATGTCAACAAGGGGCACCACACTTTGAAGGGTGCAATTTGCTACTACAACTCTGGCTCATT
This sequence comes from Nicotiana benthamiana, assembly GCA_034376525.1. NCBI lineage: Eukaryota > Viridiplantae > Streptophyta > Magnoliopsida > Solanales > Solanaceae > Nicotiana > Nicotiana benthamiana. The sequence goes on from CM067328.1 coordinate 48,096,163, forward strand.
GAACATCTTCAGAAGGGAGATTATAGGCAAGAGATCATACGCCGAGATTGGGATGACCATATCGCTTTCCATCATCCAAAGCAAATGCACTTCATGCCAGATATGTTCGCTCACCCGGAAGACGCCAGTGGATGGGTAGAACTATTGGAGAATCTGAAAGAAGAGCAGGTACAATGGATGTACGATTGGTTTGTAACTGGAGAGTTTATCATTCGGTCTAGGATATGCCATTCCTTGTGCTCATTGGCTTAAGAGGAACTTACCCATATGTCCATCTCCGAGTCATGAGGCAAGCCGGAAGAAAGCAGGTTATACCAAGGGTAGAAAAGATGAGTCACTACAGGGCTGACTTCCAAGATGACGATAGCCCACACAGGTGCCGGGCTCAGCATATGTGGCATTCCAAACTAATCTTGGAAAAGGAATATATGGAACCAGATAGGTATCAGGCGGGGCATGCGCCACTTTATCTAGGGTGGTTAGAAGATGACCACATCGGCTTGGGAACACCAATTTTCGTCCGTGGTCACATGGTTATTGATGAGAAGACTGCAGCAAAAGTCAAGTACAATCGGCTACGCAAACGGATGCAAGAGTGCGAAAGTGAGCATCGGGAAATACTAGAGAACCAAGAGAAGCTAATCAATGAATGGAAGGACATGGTTGTCCGCGCAAACAACCGTTTAGGGTACTTGGAAAGGGGTCTAGTGCAGTTGGAAGGCAAATTTTTGAAAAGGATCAACGACTCTCAGGAAGCTAAAGGTAACGAAGGTGGGCACTTGGCTCGGGCTTACTTGTTGCTGGGACTGCGCAAGTTGATGCCACTGTACGAAGGAGGAAAAGATACCGAATCTGGGGAAGGTCCTTCTGGGACCAAGAAGTTAGGATTTTTACTGCTTTCTTGATGTAATAAGGCCATTGGCCATTAGTAACAGTCTCTCTTTATTTTAGTTTCTTTTGACTCGTTCTATTTTCTATCAATAAAATGAGGCACTTGGTGTTATAAGTTCTCCAAATTCTATCTGTCCCTAAGCCTACCTCGGGCACAACGAGGCACCCAAATAGAAAAATGACCTATATTCTTGCAACAATGTGCTTAAATACCACAATATTTTCTTTCCTAGAATCCGCACTAACTTTTTACCTTTTTGTTTTTCTTTTATTTTTTTCCCCTTCCCAAAGGTTAGTTCGTGCATTCTGGCACCATCAGCATACTCCACAAGATCAAAGGGTACTCCACAAGATCAAAGGGTACTCCACCTCCTCCTCCTCCTCCTCCTCCTCCTCCCAGAAATAGGAACAAGAACAAAGTGGAAGATACCAATGCTAGAAAGGAAGTCGGAGAGTCTTCAATCACCAAAGAAACTGCTGCTCATCTTGAGCAAACTTTGCCGAGGTTTCGAGAAGAGTTGAAACAAGTCCAAAAATTGGCGAGCCTGTCGATCACTCTTGCTGCTGCTGATGCTAACAAATCACCACCATCGACCCAGCCTGCTAAGACCCAAGTCCGCAACACAGGCAACAATGCTCCACTACTTATCTCGGAGCACCAAAACACCACAGATAACCAAAACACTCCTATCTTTGTGGATACTGTACAACATTACAGTCATCCAGCCACCAATGTTGCCGGGTCGGATGACAAAAGCTCCCTCATTCAGAGTCTGGCCGCTAAGATTAAGAAGTTGACTAATCGGGTTCAAGGTTTCGATGGCAACAAGGGTGTTGAAAGGTTCAACAACGAAGATCGCTGTGTTCAACCAGATGTTGAGATCCTGGAGGGGTACAAACCTCCTAAGCTCGAACTGTTCGATGTTATCGGGGATCCCAGGGTTCACTTGTGGATGTATTGTGACAAGCTAGTAGGAGTTGGTAGGGACGAAAAGATCCATATGAAACTATTTATGAGGATTTTGAAGGGTGATGCCTTATCCTGGTATATTAGCCAGGATGCGAAGAAATGGACGAGTTGGGTGAACATGGTGTCTGATTTCATGGACCGTTTCAGGTTCAACACCAAGAATGCGCCAGATGTGTTCAATATCCAGAATCTTAAGAAGAAGCCTACGGAGACCTTTCGCGAGTATGCTACTCGTTGGAGGTCGGAAGCTGCTAAGATTCGGCCGGCCTTGGAGGAAGAACAAATGAATAGATTCTTTTTCCGTGCTCAAGACCCTTAGATTGATGCTAATTGAGGGTCAAAAGTTCTCCAATATCATCAAATTGGGAGAAAGGATCGAATAAGGCATTAAGAACAGTATGTTCACTAACATAGAGGCATTGCAAGCCACCAATAAGCGTCTAGAGTCTGGTGGCTCGACAAAGAAGAAAGAGGTAAATTTTGTACTGGCTGCACAAAGAAACAACTCTCCCATGAAGTACCATACCTATCCCTCAGCTCCACTCATGTACCAGCCTACCCCAAATTACTCAACAACACCACCTACTTACCAAATTCCACCACCTACTTACCAATAACCTCCACCACCCACATACCAACCCACTTCACCCCGATATTCCCAACCTGCACCCGTATACCAAGCATATAACTCCCAAACTTTTCACTACTCATCACCACCTACTCGCCAAAATTTCCCTCGACCTAGACCAAATTTCAGCCGCAAAGCCCCTAAACAATACACCGCCATAGCCGAGCCGATTGACAAATTGTATGAAAAACTCAAAGTAGCAGGTTACGTCACCCATATCCCAGCCGTAACTCCAGAAAACCCTTCCCATTGGATTAAACCAAACAAGACTTACGCATACCATTCCGGAATGAAAGGCCATACTATTGAGGAGTGTCGCTCGTTAAGAGACAAAATTCAGAACCTGATTGACAACAACATTATTATAGCAAAGGAGCTCGCTTCTAATGTCCGCAACAACCCTCTGCCTGATCACAAGGGTGGAGGCATCCACATGATTGAGATCGAATATGATTGGAACCCCAAAGGGTCAATTGGTTTAATAGGTTAATGAGACGAGCCCACGAAGCCGGTGGTTACTCTTAATCCTATTAATGTAGAAATCCATCCGTCTGAGGGAGGCGTGGTAAATGTATCAATGCCACTCAAATTTGAAGTACCTTCCGCAAAGACACCAAAACCGATTGGGGTTCAGTTCGGAGCTCCGAAACCACCTACACTGTTTGAAGTTGCTGTGTTGCCTCCTAAGGTGGACATGACCCCGTTTCAAACAACTGTTGTACCTTGGGAATACACAGCCGAGGCGAGAAGGAAAGGAAAGACACGCATTGGAGAAGTAACTGTCGTACAGGGCATGACTAGAACAGGCAGGGTATACATGCCAGAACACCTAGCCGAGTCCAGCAAGCAGGCCTGTGGACGTCCCGTTAAAACCAGACATGTTAATCTCTGGAGAAAGCTACAAGCTAAGCAATATTGAGTCGTTGAGCAGCTAAACAAGACTCCGGCACAGATCTCCATCTTGGCACTCCTGCAGAGTTCCGAGGCACATAATAATGCCTTGATGAGGATAATATGTGAAGCTTATGTTCCCAACAACATAACATGAGGCGAAATTGCAAACATGGTGGGACAGATACTGGAAAGCCATAAGATCACCTTTCACGAAGATGATTTGCCGCCAGAAAGACTTGGTCACAACAAAGCATTGTACATCACTGCGCAATGCGGGGATCACTTTATCACCAGGATTCTAGTCGACGGGGGATCCAACCTCAACATTTGTCCGTTGGTGAATCTCAGGACATTGGACAAAGGGTTGCACGAGATCAAAGGCAGGGCTATCAATGTCAAAGCATATGATGGATCTTAGAGGTCCACCATTGGACAAATCAGTTTGTGCCTGCAGACGGGCCTCACCTGGTTCGATGTTGAGTTCCAAGTCATCAACGTACCAGCATCCTGCAACCTGTTGCTAGGACGACCTTGGATCCATGCGGCTGGGGCTGTGGTGTCAACATTGCATCAAGCCGTGAAATTTGTGTGGAATCATCAAGAAGTAATAAACCACGGTGACGGTAGCCACCCCATATACAGTCGCCAGGCTATCCCGATGATCTAAGGAAGAAGGAGAATATGTGGAGAAACATACTATCACACCGAACGAGTCAATGCCATAGACAAGGATAAGTGGTGGGATAGCAAAATTTAGAGCATTCTAAATTTTAGCGGATACGAGCTCGAAAAGGGGCTTAGCAAGAGTCTCCAGGGTATCACCAAACCCATCCATTTGAAGAAGCATAGAACTACTTTTGGTCTAGGTTATGAATACACATGGGAGGAGTTCCAGCAGTGATTGCCACCATGGCGCAGTCCCTACTACCCACTGAAGCACCCTCTACCTCAATTAGAGAAGACCTTTCAGCCTGCTGATACCATATCAGAGTAAGATGAGACGCTGGCGGCCATGAAGAACTTGTTTCTGGAGGAGGATACTGATTGTTGTGTTACCTTCGAGGAGGAAAGCCCTTCAATTCAAGCTGTGACCCGAGGGGAGGGCCTCACCAATTGGTCGATCAGGACCACCAGTGCCAGTAGAGGCTCGCGGTAGCAAGGCTAAATGACACATATGCACCGCATTTTACTTTTAGTTGATTTTTACTTTTCAGAATTTTCTTTACTTTTGTAAAAGAGCTCCGATGTTTCAGACAATTATGAATTTAATTAAAGCATTTTCCAAGTTTATCTTTATATTTTGCTCTCATTTATTTTCTCTACCATTTACTTTATTTTACACAGCATTACTATTACATGTCTTGATGATGAACCCACGACTGTAACTTGCAACGAGACAATGCGACAAACAGACATAGATTCAGAAGAGGTTTTTAAAGAGGTTGAAAATTATGAGAACAGACCTAAGTCCAATTTAGACGAAACTAAGGTCATCAATCTGGGAGATGCAAAAAATATCAAGGAAACACGAATCAGTGTACACTTGTCACCGTCAGAAAAGGAAGAATACATAGAATTTTTGAAAGAGTATGAGGACATATTCGCCTGGTCGTATGATGATATGACTGGCCTCAGCACGTCCATTGTAGCTAACAAGTTGCCAACAGATCCGACATGCCCGCCGGTCAAGCAGAAACTCAAAATATTCAAGCCAGACATGAGTTTGAAAATCAAAGAAGAAGTCACAAAGCAAGTCAAAGCCAGGGTTCTTAGAGTTGTGGAGTATCCAACATGGTTAGCCAATGTTGTGCCGGTGCCAAAGTAGGACGGGAAGGTTAGAATCTGTGTCGAGTACCGGGACCTCAACCGGGCCAGTCCCAAATATGACCTTACTTTGCCAAACATACACATATTGATCGACAACTGCACCAAACATGAGCTGCAGTCGTTCGTCAATCGTTTTGCTGGGTACCATTAGATATGATGGATGAAGAGGATGCAGAGAAAACGACATTCATCACGCAGTGGGGAATGCATTGTTACAGAATAATGCCTTTCGGTTTGACGAATGCTGGTGCTTTTTACATGAGGGCCATGACCACAATCTTTCATGATATGATACACAAGGAGATCGAGGTATATGTAGACGATGTCATCATTAAATCCAGAAAAGCCGCGGATCACATGGAAGATTTGAGAAAGTTCTTCAACAGACTGAGGAGATACAACTTGAAACTGAATCCTGCCAAGTGCGCATTGGAGGTTCCTACCGGTAAGTTATTGGATCCCTCGAAGGTCAAATCTATCCAGAAGTTGCCACCGCCGAAGAACAAGAAGGATGTGATGAGTTTCCAAAGGAGACTTAAATATATGAGTCGATTCATCGCACGGTCCACTGTCATTTGTGAACCCATCTTCCGAATGTTAAAGAAAGATGCCACCACTAAATGGGCCGATGAATGCCTAAAGGCTTTTGACTTAGTTCCACTTGAGCCCGGGAGACCTTTATTGCTTCATCTCGTTGTATTGGATGGGGCATTCGATCGCGTTTTAGGGCAACATGATGAAACAGGGAGAAAGGAGCAAGCTATCTACAACCTTAGCAAGAAATTTACCCCGTACGAGGCTCGGTATTCCTTACTAGAGCGCACCTGTTGTGCTTTGACTTGGGTAGCTCAGAAATTGAGGCATTATTTCTTTGCCTACCCTACTCACCTCACATCGAGGATGGATCCACAAAAGTATATTTTCCAAAAGTCCATGCCCACTAGCAAGCTCTCCAAGTGGCAAATTTGTTATGCAAATTCGACATTGTCTATGTCACCCAGAAGGTAGTTAAAGGACAGGCTTTGGAAGATCACCTCGCCAAAAATCTTGTAGGAGGGGAATATTGAACCACTAAAAATGTATTTTCCCGACGAAGAGGTAGCTTTCGTAGGAGAAGACATTGTAGATTCCTATGATGGTTGGAGGATGTTTTTCGACGGGGCCGCAAACTTCAAAGGAGTGGAATAAGAGCGGTTTTGGTATCCGAAACTGGTCAGCATTACCCGGTGTCCTCCAAGCTCAGATTCCCATGCACCAACAATATGGCTGAGTACGAAGCCTGCATCTTGGGGCTTAAACTGGCCATTGACATGAACATTCGGGAAGTGATAGTGATCGGAGATTCGGACCTACTCATACATCAGGTCCGAGAAGAATGGGCAACCAAAAATTCCAAGATACTCCCCTATCCACACCATGCGCAGGGGTTGAGGAAAAGATTCAGAAAGGCGGAGTTCCAGCATGTTCCCAGAACATAGAACGAGTTCGCCGATGCTTTAGCCACTTTATCATCCATGATCCAACATCCAGATACAAATTTTATTGATCCCATTCTGTTCAAAAATTCATGACCATCCAGCTTATTGTGCTCACATCGAGGAGGAAGCCGACGGGAAACCTTGGTTCCACGATATCAGGGAATACTTGACAACATGAGGGTACCTAGAGATTGCCAATGCTACTCAGAAACAAACACTCGGAGGTTGTCCAATAATTTCTTTCACAGTGGAGGAATCCTGTATAGGAGGACTCCTGAGTTGGGACTATTAAGGTGTGTCGAGGCAAAAGAAGTAATCAGACTATTGGAGGAAGTACATGACGGGACTTGTGGATGGCACATGAACTGTTTTGTTCTAGCAAAGAAGATACTCCAAGCAGGGTATTTTTGGATGACTATGGAGACAGACTGCATTCAATACGTCCAAAAATGCCACCGATGTCAAGTACATGCAGATATGATAAAGGTGCCTCCAAATGAGCTTACTGCAACAAGCTCACCATAGTCATTCGCCGCTTGGGGAATAGACGTCATTGGACCAATTGAGCCAGCCGCGTCAAATGGGCATAGGTTCATCCTAGTGGCAATCGATTACTTTACCAAATGGGTTGAAGCAGCATCATACAAGGCAGTCACCAAGAAAGTGGTCACAAATTTTGTTAAAGATCGTATGGTTGGTCGGTTCGGGGTTCCAGAATCAATCATCACCGACAATGGCTCTAACCTCAACAGCGACCTAATGAAAGCAATGGGTGAAACATTAAAAATCAGACATAAAAACTGTACAGCTTACAGACCTCAGATGAACGGAGCTGTAGAAGCAGCCAATAAGAACATCAAGAAGATATTAAGGAAAATGATCGAAAAGCACAAGCAGTGGCATGAGAAATTGTCGTTCACTTTATGGGGTTACCGTACCACGGTCCAACCATCAACCGAGGCCACTCCTTATATGCTGGTTTATGGAACAGAGGCGGTCATTCCCGCTGAGGTAGAAATCATATCCTTAAGGGTCATACAAAAAGCTGAATTAGATGATGCGGAATGGATCAAAAGTCGCTACGAGCAGTTATCCCTCATCAACGGAAAGAGAATGAACCTTATCTATCACGGTCAATTATACTTCAACAAGAGAGTTCGACCAATTAAGTTTACACCAGGGAAGCTGGTGTTAAAGAAGATATTCCCAAATCAAGATGAAGCCAAAGGGAAATTCTCTCCCAACTTGCAGGGTCCGTACATGGTTCATCATGTTCTGACTGGAGGAGCCCTCATCCTTGCAGAAATGGACGGAGAAGTTTGGCCAAAGCCAATCAACTTAGATGTCGTGAAAAGATACTACATTTGATCATTACACTTTTTTCCCTAATGTAACTTGAACTACGACTAACCTGTTCCCGTTTAAGAGGGGATATGTAGGCATCATTACGGGTTCGGTCACATTTTTAACAAAATTCCACTTTTTCCCACATTTGGAACTGGGGTAGAATTTTGAGGAGGACCCTCAAAATTCCGAAATCAATTTACCAAGTATTCGCATCAACATCGACCCAGTAAACTGGGACAGAATTTTGAGGAAGACCCTCAAAATTCTAATGATTCCTTTTTTAGTCATTCAGTACCGTCTTCAATAGCGCCAGCCTAGTAAACTGGGGCAGAATTTTGAGGAGGACCCTCAAAATTATGGAGCAAGCAATGTTGCCGTGTCTTGAACAACGTTGCTGTTGTTGGTTCATCATAAAACAAAAACTATCTTTTTCTTTACTTATATATATACATTTGCATCATATTTGTTAAATTTTGCATAAAATCATTCATATCAATATCGTTCTAAAACGCTACCCCAAATGGCACAGGACGTTGTTGGCCGAGGGATACGAACTAACCTCCCCCTTTACAGAACTCACAATTTTCATTGGATGTAGAAATTCAGGACACAAATGGACGGTGCATGTGCCTTACAGGACCGAAACTCCCGAAACAACTACTTACTTTGCAAAAAGTTTACCACCTGCATCCAACATTTCCCCAGCAGTAATGATATCGCAATCATCTACCAGCTAAGAAAATCATTACTATCTCCTCCTTTACGTTTTCGCATTGCATAGGGCTATTCTCCACCTTCCGAGGTTAAGCTCTACCTCCATCCTACATAAGGCTATTCGCTGCCTTTTGAGACTAAGCTCTGTCTCCATCTTGCATTTTGCATAAGGTTGTTCTCTGCCTTCCGGGGTTAAGCTCTACTTCCATCCTGCATAAGGCTATTCGCTGCCTTTCGAGACTAATCTCTGTCTCCATCTTGCATTTTGCATAAGGCTATTCTCTGCCTTCCGAGACTAAGCTCTACCTCCATCTTGCATAAGGCTATTCGCTGCCTTTAGAGACTAAGCTATGTCTCCATCTTGCATTTTTCATAAGGCTATTCTCTGCCTTCCGAGATTAAGCTCTACCTCCATCCTGCATAAGGCTATTCGCTGCCTTTCGAGACTAAGCTCTGTCTCCATCTTGCATTTTTGCATAAGGCTATTCTCTGCCTTCCGAGGCTAAGCTCTACCTCCATCCTGCATAAGGCTATTCGCTGCCTTTCAATAATAAGCTCTGTCTCCATCCTACATTGCATAAGGCTATTCTCTACCTTCTAAGGTTAAGATCTACCTCCATCCTGCATAAGGCTATTCGTGGCCTTTCGAGACTAAGTTCTGTCTCCTTCTGAGGTTAAGCTCTACCTCTTTTATTTCGTACTTGGCTGAAAAATAACCACCCCATTTCATTTGGCTGGAATATCGCCACCCTACATTTTAAATTCGCGCTTTGGCTGAAATATCGCCAGCCTTGCATTCATTCGGCTGAAATATTGCCACCTTCTCATGGGCGGAAATATCATCAACTTATTCAAAGGAGTCATAGTTCTGAGGCAACATCTACATAACTCGAGAACCCCATTTCATGGCCTGCGAATCTTTACTTTTATGATCTTCATTGCCCAGGACGTCATAGTCTAAGGACGCCATCCTATCGTCCGAAGACAGCATTTATGGTCCAATGGGAACTCGCATCACGTTTAAATTACACATATATATGCATATTTTTTATTTACAGGAACACCGGCTGGCTCACGTCCGATCTCGCTCCAGTTTTTCATAGTCATCTGACCTCCGAGCCCTTGTCAAATCTCAAACCCCGTTGCAACCGTCTTTTCCGAACTTCTATCGGCATGTTCCGTCAATTGTTCCTGAACTACATATGGCCTGATTTCTATAAAACCAGGGATATATAGCAGCTCCGAAGCTGGAGAGCGGTCAAAACTCTCTATAGTCGCCATCTCCGGTCAAAATTGGCCATCTTGACTTTACCCGACAACTCTTTCATCCTCCTCGGATAAAGAGGGGAAGCTGTTGATACCCAATTTTTTCCCATATATTTCTATACTCAAAATATTCCCAAAATAGCATGAAGGTGCATATATAAGCATCCATAAATGTTTTGGCATTTTTATACATTTTTTCAAGATGTTTTAAATCAATTTATGACTTATTTTTGCCCTATAATATCCGATATTTAGCCCCAAAAACTTGTTATTTTTATGAGCAATGTATTTTATCCTCTCATTTATATAAAATATAAATTACATGAATTTTTAATACAATTTTACAAGCTCATTAGGTATTTCTAAACTAAAATTGCATGAAATTGTAATTTTAGCCTATTTCTTGATTTAATAAGTATTTTAATTACAAAATTATTCTAAATATTTTTAAATTAATATTTATACATTATTTATTAACCCAGTATTTCAATTTGATTTTCACAGTATCATTACTATTTTATAAAATTCAAATTAGGGAAAACGACTATTTAAATCATAGCCCCTTTTATTTCAATTATAACCCAATTTCAGCCTCCCAATTTGACCCCAATTATCCTACCCAGTTGCCCATTATACTGACCCACCCTGTTCCCACTTTAAATCGTGGCCGTTGATCATTAAGATCAATTATCCACATGAAACCTACCATAATTAAACCAAAGACCCCCCCCCCAAGCCCTACTCAGTCTTTGCATTTAGCCGCCCTTGTATCCCCTCACCCCCAAAAATGCTCTCAAGACATTCTGAACCCTGTCCCTCCTCCGGCTCCGTTCCACCAGCGTTTATGACTTCTCAAGCCTCAAAACACCTGTACTCACTTCTCCCTACCTCCTATGGTTCTGTTGTTCAGAGATTGAAGCCCTATCTTAGAGATTATCGACTCAGAGGTCCTTCGACTTGAGTTTTACGGCCGTGACCGGTATCTCTCCGGCAAGCCTTGAGGCTGTGAGTCCATGGATGACTCAGAATCAGTCCATTCCAGGCTTTCTCGTGTCTCTATGGTTCTCTCTCTGAAACCCTAATTTTCAAGCTTTTCTCCGTGTTTATCTTTACGATCTTCTCTAGATCCTCGTTATTTTCTAAAAGTTTCAAAGTAATTCTCACATTTCTTGGCCGACTTTGTTTTCATACTGTTCGTCTTCCTAAAGTTTAGGGTTTCTTTAATTTCTTTACTTTATCTGCTCTATCGTGATTTCTTTTAAACTTTACGGTGATTTCTGAGTATCTTCTACTATGGCTACTATGTATTTTCTTTACTGTGGTATTTCTAGGGTTTCCGAGTTAAATGCTTTACTGTGTTCTCTGTTTTTCCTTATGTTGTTCTTCCTAACTATACCTTCATCTGGGCTTCTTCTTTACACTCGATATGTGATGAAAACCCTAAGTTTTAAGGGGTTTCCCGCTTCTCTATGTGAAATTGCTTGCAACATGTTTAAACCCTAACTGCTTCTCCTTCTGCTCTTCGATTACACGATTGTTCTACCAATTCCAGTACTGCATGTTCGAATTGGTTCACTTCTTTATATAGTCACATTTTCCCCCTTTTCTGAATAACCCTATATTTTCAAAAATTTATTTCTTACAAACTTATTTGATTCGTTAATTTGGACCTGCTCTTTGGCTAAGTTCAGCATCAATTTGCACCTTAAATTCCTTGATTCTCTAAGTGATTGACTTGCCTTATGTGTTAAACCCTGTGAATTTCAAAACCCTTACACGTATTTACACTGTATTTTATAACTTATTCTTCATTCTCTTCTCAAAAATAAACTTGGGTTTATTTACCTCAAGGCCGGTTCCTTAATTAAAGGGAACCCTTTCCCTAATTGATTATGATTGATACTGAGATTATTTTACTGCCTTATTTACTACTTATTTTCAAGCTATAAAAACCCCCACCTCTTTTGTTTCAGACACGAACAATCTCAAGTTCATTCACCTAAAAACTCTCTCTTCTCTTCTCTTTTTTGCTCTGTTACTTGTTCTACTGCTTGAGTTTAGCCGGCTGAAAGCCAAGGCTAAACTATAAGGTCTCACCTGCCATATTTTCTCTACTGTTTGAGTTTTACAACTGGTAGGTTCTTCACTTACATATTAACTACAAACTGCATGTTTACTTACCCCTCCCCACATGTCAGTTTATGTTCATTGTGTAGTTAAATTTCAGCATGCATATCCCTACCCCATATTCCCATGTGTTTAATTCTATTATGTTATAATTATCTTCCTGCACCTCCCTTTCCCAGAAACCCCTATAGTTTAACTATGTTATGTTTTTGTGCAAATGCTTTCATGTTTGATCCCTTTCCCCGACCCCTTTTGTATGTGAGTGTTGTTTTGGAATAGAGTGGTACCCTATTGCCACCTCTAGTTTAGAACCACGTTGTTCTCAACCTATACTCAAAGTAAGCCCACACCTTTAACCCCCCCATTTATGTGTTGAGCCTGACCTAGGCCTGGTGTTGCCCTAATCACCATCAGACCTGAGTCTGACTTTCTCAAGTCTGCTCTTTATGTGTTTGAGCCACTAAAGGGTCAGGGGTGTGCCAGTCTTACCCATGGCTGGGTATGACCACCCCTTACTTGGATTTTTCCCTCAAATCCCCTTCACCTTTACACTCATTCTTAGTCTCTGTTAAGTTCTGCCCCACTTTGGTAAGCCATGCCTTGGGACCCTTGAGCTCCCTTTGATCTAGGATGCCTTAGGGCTGGTACTTCCACACTGCATTATTCTGTTACTCTAAGCTATTCAGGGTGTTAAGCACTGCCAGGAGTCCCTGAGATTCCTTGGAACTTTGAAAACACTTTGAGTATGAGAAAACCTTGGAATTTGGAGCCTGGAATTGGTGAAATGCATATGTTGGACATTAGGGTTGCTTCGAGACTCCCAGAGCCTGTTGTAGTTCTGATGTATTTTATTTTCTTTTGTCCTTTCTTTCAAGTTCTGTAATAATATTTGTAAAAGGATTTGGGGATATTAGTTAAAGGGTGTGGGAAGGGCTTTACTATTTCTGCACAAGCCAAATGATAGAAACCATGTTCATAGGGTTTTCTGCTTAAATCACATAGAAATCATGCTTATAGGACTTGCATATTTTGAAATCAAATGCATATAGAAATCCTGCGTATATGACTTGCATATTTTTGTAATCAAATGCATATAGAAATCCTGCCTATAGGACTTGCATATTGTAGTAATCAAATGCATATAGAAATCCTGCCTATAGGACTTGCATATTTTGTAATCAAATGTATATAGAAATCCTGCCTATAGGACTTGCATATTTTGTAATCAAATGCCTATAGAAATCCTGCCTATAGGACTTGCATATCTTTGTAATCAAATGCATATAGAAATCCTGCCTATAAGACTTGCATACGCGATAGGCAAGTTGTAGGGTTAAACGCTCAATTATCCATCAATTCCTTAACGACTTTTAAAATCAGAAGCATAGACATCATGCATATAGGGTTAACCGCCAACTCCATTATTCGCTTAATCAATAACAGTCAGCCATCCGAGCTTTAAAGTCTTTCTCATAAAAATAGTATTTTCCGCAAACTATTAGCTATGCATGCCTGTTAACATCTCAAAGTTGTGTTTTTTCTGTCTTTCAAAAAACATTCTGCCCAAATAATTTTCATTCTTTGAAATAGTGTTTGAAATGAAGTTCTGCCCAAAGTATTTTCTCTGAAACACTCTTTTAAAATAGTCTGCTTACTTAAATGCTTTTGTTTTACTTGTGCATAAAACCATTCTGCCTCAACATTTATTCAGTTTTCAAGACAGTCGTGCAACTCGCTTTTTTTTCTTCTCAAATCTACTCATCTTTCATAAACATTTCTGTACATTTTATTTAACTGTCCACTGCTTTTTCAAATCTCTTATTTTCCTCTACTGCTTACTTTTAAGACTCCCCTTCATTTTTTTACAACAACTCCTGATAACACGTCCGGGGAACTCGAAGCAGATTTTCTATCCAGCTTTATCTGTTTAACTAATCCACTCGTGATCAGCTTTAATATTAAGACCAAATCAGTATTTGTAAGTCATGCAAGACTAATTGCTGTTATGGCTTACGGGGTTTATATGAGCCTTTTAATGTCTGATTTGTATACCTTTATCTATTGTTTGTTTTTATTGACGCTTAGTATTTTTGCCTTTGAAAACTCCATATATGTCCTATCTTTTTTTGCCCCTCTCTTAAGATTAGAAGTCCTAATACCCCGGGACTAATAGGTTGGGACGGCTACTAGCATGCGATAAGTAACGAGACCAAACACGCTTAATACCTTAACGGGGTGGGAAGGGTAGAATATGGAGATGATGACGATGCGATAATATCATAAAGCAACCCCTCTTTGGAAATATGTGCGGGGTATTGAGACTGCTGGCCTTGTCGGCCTGAATGACCACCTCGGAAACTCTAAAGCGGCGGTGCACTGATGGGAGTTGGTGGTGCATTGTAAGGCTGCTGATCAAAATAATGTGTCTGAGAACCACGACCACCTGAAGTACCATGGGATACCTAGAGAGCTGACTGAAAAGGCCTAGGAGGATGGCCTCTACCATATAAATCTCTACCTCCAGACAAGGTGCCACTGAATCTGCCTGAATGACGGGGTCTCTTATCCTACCCATGACCACATCCATGTGATAGAACAATCTCAACTCTGCGGGCCACATTGGTCACCTCCTGAAAAGTGATCTACTCCCGTGCTCCTTGGCCATCTAAAGACGAATAGATTGAATAAGACCATCAATAAACCTCCTCACCCCCTCTCTCTCTCTCGGTGAGAAGTATGGAAAGAGCATGGCGAGCTAGATTGATGAACCTGGTCTCATACTGGGTGACCGTCATGCAACCCTACTGGAGGCGCTCAAACTACCTCTGATAGGCCTCTTTCTAAGTAACAGGGAGAAACTTCTCCTGAAATAACACTGTAAACTGCTCCCATATCAAATATAGTGACCTGGCTGGCCTGGCTAAGCAATAATCCCTCCGCCTAGTCTTGGCAAATCCAGACAGACGAAAGGTAGCAAAATCAACTCTATTGGTTTCAACAATCCCCATCTTCTGAAGAACCTCGTGATAACTGTCCAGATAATCCTGGGGATCCTCAGTAGATGCAACGCTGAATGTAGACGTGAAGAGCTTGGTGAACCTATCCAGCCTCCACAAAGCATCGACATACATAGCCGCTCTGTCGCCGGTCTAAGCTACTACACCCAGCTAAACTGCTACAGATGACTGAACCGCTGGAACCTGAACCTGGGGAGCTACCTGCTCCGGAGTGCTGTAGCAGGAGTTTGAGCCCTACTCCATCCTGAAAAGTGTTTGGTACTACAGGAAGCAAACCTGCTTAGCTGACACTCTCAATGAGGCCCACTAATCGGACATAGCATCCTCAAGAACTGGATCGGTAATGAACCCCTCTAGAACTTAAGCTGGGCCCACCGGAACTGTTAAAGACGGAACCTCCTCCTCGAAATCCACCTGAGGCTCCGCCACTGGAGCTACTGCTCGGGGCTAAGCTCTGGCCCTACCTCGGCCTCGGCCTCGCCCTTTGCCCCTAGTGGAAGATGCTGCTAGGGGCTCGGGCTGCTGAGTGGTAGATGAGAAAGCACGAGTTCTCGCTATCTACGAAAAAATAGGGTAAAAATTCAATTAGCATTGGGAAAAAAATCCGTACGACAAGAAAAAACAAATGTAAACTTTTTCCTAACTCTATAGCCTCTGGGGATAAATATAGATGTCCCTGTACCTATCCCTCAGATTCTACTAAGCTTGTCTATGAATTGCGAGACCTATGTAATTTAGAGCTTTGATACCAACTTTTCACGATCTAGATTCCTCATCATCGGGAATCGTGATGGTGCCTACTATGAGAGCTAGGAAAACCAACCCTTAACTACCTTATATATTTTCAAATTACTCATTTTAAAAATTACCAGACGATAATACAATAACAACGAAATTAAATAAATAAGCGGAAGTCAACAATTTTATAATTCAAGGCTACGTCTATTACAACTTTCAGAACCTCAATACCCAAAATCTGGTATCACGGTATCACAGAATGTCTAAGAGTCACTATAAATAGGGCCTGAAGAAGATACAATAAGGCTACGTCTATTACAACTTTCAGAACCTCAATACCCAAAATCTGGTGTCACGGTATCACAGAATGTCTAAGAGTCACTATAAATAAGGCCTGAAGAAGATACAATAAACTATTTTTGAACAAAAGAAAATAAAACACGAAATAGAGATAGAGGGAGATGCCAGGGTGCGCTAGCACCTGCAAGTCTACCTTGGGTCTCCGGGTGGACTGAAGGAAGCCCTCCAACTATTGTCCATAAGCTTCTCCGGGATCTGCACACAGTGCAGAGTGTAGTATCAGCACAACCGACCCCATGTGCTGGTAAGTGTCTAGCCTAACCTCGGGGAAGTAGTGATGAGGTTAGGACCAGACTACCAAGTAAACCTGTATAATTTAAATACATACAGCGGAAAGGAAAATACAGAAATAACCAGAAAATGTGGGAAGGGGAAACATGTCGTGGAGGAAATAACTATTTCGATTAGAAAGCATCAAGTAAGGAAAGTAACCACATAACTAGAATATCATCAAGAATAAGAAATTCAATAATTTGCACAGCACCACCCTTCGTGCTCTTACTCTCATCCTCACCAAATCAATCATATTATAACAACATGCACGGCATTACCCTTCGTGCTTGTACTCTTGTTCTTACCAAATAATATTTTATAACAAAAGTGTGCACGGCATCACCCTTCGTGCTTTTACTCTCTTTTTTCTAACCATATATTAAATGATAATCGGTACGGAATGGTACATCGTACGGCACAGCATCACCCTTCATGCTTTACACTCTTTTCTCACAATAGCAAACAATACACGACATCACCCTTCATGCTTTAACGCTCTTCCTCACCCAAACAACGATCACAAACAAACGGGAAAGGGAGTAAAAAAATAATAATAGAAATCGCGGTAAGGGAACAAAATTAAATAGTTAAATCCCGACAAGGGAACAATATAAATAATCTCAGCATCCCGGCAAGAGAGATAATCAACAAAGCAACAAACATCCCGGCAAGGGAGCAATTTAATAACTCTTTCTCTTTCTTTCACTTTTACTTCATAACTCACTTTAGCACTTAATTCAATACTCCAAAGGGTTCAATCGTTTTTCATATACTTTTATACTTTGTAATATAACTCGAGCCGATGCTCCTCGAAGTACAAAGGTCACAATTTCTTTCACAAGCTTTTCACAACATATAGAAATCATCACCAAGGCATGAAAGACACAACAAAATCAGGATATTCATAATGTAATGACTCACGGTCATTCTAGATACCAACATATAGATACTCTTCACCATGCCTATACGTCATACTCAATAATTATCACATAGAAAGTAGGACTCAACTCATAACCCTCAAGCTAAGGTTAGACCAAGCACATACCTCGATGCCTTGAACACAACTCAAGCCTCAACTATAGCTTTACCCCTTGAATTCCACCACCAATCCGTTATATCCTCACAAATTACTTAATTGCATCAATAAACGCTAAATTGATCAACCTCAATGCATGAAAATGAGTTTTTCAAAGTTTTACCCAAAAAGTGAAAATAGCCCTAAACCCACGTGGTCAAAACCCGAGGTTCGAATCAAAATCCGATTACCCATTTTCCCACAAACTCAAATATATAACTATTTTGAAATCGGACCTCAAATTGAGGTCCAAATCCCCAATTTTTTAAAAACCTAGGTTCTACCTAAAACACCCAATCTCCCCATGAAAATATTTGATTTTAGATTGAAATCATGTTAAAAGATAATAAGAATTGAAGAAAATTTGGTAAAAGCGACTTACAATTAATTTGGAGAAGAAAGGATTCTTGAAAAATCGCCTAAGTGTGCTTGGGTTTGAGAAAATATGAAAAATGGGGTTCAAAATCGTTTAAGTATAAAAAAAAAATGCAGGTCTCAGATATGGAAAATGCGAACAGGGGTTCGCAATTGCTAACCCCGACCTGCTGATATGGGAATTGCGATATGATGTTTGTATTTGCGAGCACTTTACAAAATGAAGGGTTTTGCATTTGCGATCGAAACTGTCGAATTTGCGACAGACCCTTATTTGCATTTGCGGACCCCTTGGTCGCATTTGCGATCAGGCTGCAAAAAATCCCCTTCTCGCATTTGCGATGCCAGGCTCATATTTGCGAGCTCGCATTTGCAAGTCCTGCTTCGCAAATGCGAAGAATGCAGAACGGTAATACCAGATTTTTTTAATGTTAAAAAATACACCTGTGGCCTATCCAAAACTCACCCGATCCCTCGGGGATCCAAACCAATTATACGCACAACCTTAATAATATCCTGCCGACTTATTCGTGCGATCAAATCACCAAAATAACATCATAAACATCGAATTAAACCTCAAAATTCATGAATTCTTTCAAACTTCTTAAAACATCAGATTCTCAATTTTATTCCCGAATCATATCAAAGGAAATCCGTTTTCAACCACAATTTATAGAAAAGACTTAAACCATGTATAAGATCTATACCGGGCGCCAGAACCAAAATATTAGCTCGATACCATCACTTTCTAATCAGATTTCATTTCAAATTTCCTTGAACATTTTTAGAAAATAATTTTACTCAAAAATTTATTTCTCGGGCTTGGGACCTCGGAATTCGATCCGGACATATGTCCAAGTCCCATATTTTTTACGGACCCTCCGGGGTCGTCAAATTATGGGTCTGGATCCGTTTGCCTAAAATATTGATTGAAGTCAAATTTATTCATTTTAACATCAAGACTTAACATTTTTCACACAGTTTCTCATTTAAGCTTTCCGATTATGTGCCCGGACTGCGCATGCAAATCGAGGTGACTCTAAATGAGGTTTCCAAGGCCTCGGAGTCATAGAATTCAATTCAAAACAAGTGATGACTGCTTGGGTCATCAAAATTGTATTCACTGTCTTTAGTTTTTTCTACCTTTTCAATATATTCACTATATTTAACTGTATTCAATGTAATTATATAATTTCAAAACTTATTGTTTCACTGTTTTGTCCAGCAATATATACTCAGCAGCATGTATTCAATGTACTGTAGAATGTATTCATATATTTTTTAACTAATACAATATCTATACTTTCAAAAAATAATTTAACCATTATTATGTCAGATCCAACTCTCACATATTGTGATGACGCCTAAGTAAGCCGACAACCTCAATAACCACGCATTCTTTAAGTTTGAAACATAATAAAAATTAAGTTTAAGAGGAAAATCTCATAAATATGGGTAAGAAGATACTGCGACCCAATATATTTCCCAAAAATTCGAGTGTCACTGGTACATGAGCATCTATACAGAAACATAAATTATACAGAAACATAAATTATGCCCAGATGTCCCTTCTTCGCGATCGCGAAAAATGCTTTGTGATTGCAAAGCACAGAAACTACCTTCCAAAGCTGGGAGTGCACTGAGAGATGACTAATCCGGTGTAGCATTGTATGAACCATGGCTAGATGATGCAACATTATGAACTGGACGAGCTTTCTTAGCGGGCATATAAGGACGACCCCTGCTGTGGTAGGACCGCCCCTAGAAGGAACACCACTGACCATATGATCCACGAGGCCTCTTGGCCTCCTTCTCCTCATGCTCCTAACTACGGACCAACTCTAGCCTCCGAGCATTATTAGCCATCTCATCAAACCTAGCACCTGATACATTCTCACGAGTCATAGCAAAATGCAACTAATAGGTGAGGCCATCAATGAACCTCCTAATTCTCTTTATCTCATTAGGAACCAACCAAATTGCATGACTATCCATCTCTGAAAACCTCATCTCATACTGGGTCACAGATATACCCTCATGATGTAGCTTCTCGAATTGCCTGCATAGCTCCTCCCTGCGGTTTTGTGGCACAAACTTCTCCAAGAAGAGAAGGGAGAACTCATTCCATGAAAATGGTGCTGCACCGACTAGCCTGCTCCTCTCATAGGCCTCTCATCGTCTAAAAGAAGCCCCTTATAGTTAAAAAGTAGAAAAGGAGACTCCAATCTCCAGAATACCTGTCGTGCAAAGAATCCGCTGGCACCTATCCAAGAAATCCTGAGCATCCACTAACTCAGCCCCACTGAATGATGGGAGGCTGGAACCTCCCAAATCTCTCTAGTCTCTTCTCCTCCTCATCACTCATAACATGACCCATACGGGCCTGAGCAACCACAAGCAGCTAGGCTGGTAGTACCCCTTGTTTCTAAAACCTTGTACTACCTGCTCTGGAGTACGAGCATCGGGAGTCAGAGTATCTCCCTCGTCCTGAGAAGTGGCTGGCATGGCCTGAATAGAAACCGTCTGAGCAAGGCTAGTGCAAGCAGTCAATATCTGGGCCAAAGCCTCTTGAAGAACTGGAATCACAATAGGTATAGTTGGTGCCTGAGCTGTTCCTACCGGCTAAACCATATTTGGTACCTGCTCCTAATCTGGATCAATTAGTGGGTCTATAGATGCTGCTCTAGTTGTTGTACGAGCTGCACCCCACCTCTATAGCGACATCGACCTCTCGTTGCACTAGCTGGTGGTACCGGTGGCCATCCGCTGATCTGGTAGCACGTGTCCGCACCATATGTGATAGATAGAATAATATAAGTTTAGCCCTAGGGATAAACAAATTCGCACGACAAGAATAAAAGAATGTGAAGTTTTCCTAAGGGTTCGGCAGCCTCTCGAAGATAAGTACATATGTCTGCGTACCAATCCGCAATACTCTACTAAACCTTCTCGTGACTCATTAGACCTACGTAACCTAGGCTCTGATACCAACTTGTCACGATCCAAATCTCACATTTAGTGATGGCGCCTATCGAAATACTAGAAATGCCGACAACCTCAATAACCACACATTCTTTAAGTTTGAAAACGTAATAAAAATGACTTTAATAGAAAAACCTCATTAATACAGGTACGAAGATGCTTAGACTCAATACAATACTCCCCAAAAATTCGGACGTCACTGGGTACATGAGCATCTATACAGTAACATAGTCTGAAACATTGTCTAGAAAAGGAGAACAATACAAATAGAACTAAATTATAAAGGAGAAAAGTCAAGGACTGCGGATTCCAAAGCAACTACCTTGAGTATCTATGAACTGAATAATAGCTCCAAAATCAGCAACCACCATACCCGAAAATATCTGGATCGGCACATGAATTGCAGGGTGTAGCGTGAGTACAACTAACTTGGTATATAACAAGTCTAACTTTTAGGCTGAAACCAGTGAAAGATTCACAAGTATAGTCCAGTTACGGAAATACGGTACAAAAATATAGACATGCTTTAATGTTTAACAGTTAAAGTTCAAACATGTAAGGTATGTCAATTGCAACTGAAATGAGAAATGACTCATCTCGATATCTACATGTCAGTTATGTATGCCAACTGAAATACAAAACAGTGATGGAATCATATGCATACTCTCAGAGTATCAATCACTTAGTCCTCCCATTCACTCCATCCTTGCAGTCATTCATATCCTCACAGTCACTCAATCCTCCCAATTGCTCAACATTTTCTCTCGGCACTCGCACTCAGTAGGTACCTGCACTCATTATAGGTGTGCAGACTCCGAAGGGTCAGATATAGCCCAAACGCTATAATAAGCCAATCATGGCTCTACTACGCGCGTGCAACCCGATCCCATAAATATCCTCACAATCAGGCCCTCGGCCCCACTCAATCACCAATCTCTCCAATCTCGGGATCACCTTATCATAAAAATCAGTCCAAACAATGATGCTATGAAGTAACAATATATGGCAACAGAGACTAAGATATGATATGCGGATGATAGATTTGATTAAGTACATAATTGCAAATTAAGCAAGTAATTTAACTGCAATATGACCTCTGTGGGCCCTAACAGTACTGGCATATAGCCTAAGCATGACTTCAAACGTGAATCATAGCTTAATTTGTCTAACACATGGAGAATATATGGATAAGAACAAGGTTATTCAACTATAGAGCTCCCCGAAATTGACCAAGTCACAATTCTTACGGTGCACGCCCATACGCTAATCACCTAGCATGTGTGTCACCTCAACATCAACCACATAACACGTAATTGAGGGTTTAGAACCAAGTCTAGAAGTTTTACTTACCTCAAATCGTACAGATTTCTACTCCAACAAGCCCTTACCTTGTGAATCGACCTCTGAATGCCTCGAATCTATCCACAAACAATTCGATACAATCAACTCAAGCTATAGGAATCAATTCTATATGAATATGCTAAGTTCTTGGTCAAAAGTCAACCCACGGGCTCACGTCTCGAAATTCGCTAAAAATTATAAATCGAATACCCATTCGATTACGAGTCCAACCATACCAAAATTAATCAAATCTGACATCAAAAGCTTACACAAATTCCCTAAATTCGGCATAAGAAGTTTTCTCTATTTTTTCCAAACTTTTCAATCAAAATCACTAAATAAATGATGAAATCAAAGATATATTCATGGAATTTAACCAAAACCAGAATCATTTACCATAGTCACTCCCTTGAAAATCTCTCCAAGAGTCACCTTAATCCGAGCCCCCAAAATCAAATTGTGAAATAAACTCAAACCCTCATTTTATAGACTTTAAATTTTGCCTATATATCCCTTTTTCGCAATCGCGGAAAATGCTTCGCGATTGCTAAGTACAAAAAAATAGCTGCCAAAATTTATCTCTATGTGAACGTATACAGAACCATACGAATGTGAACACCAAACATTCCTGACCTATGCGATCGCGGGCAACCTTACACGATCATATAGAACAATGCACGTGAACCCAACTGCCTCACATCCTCTTCACGAACGCGGCCTAGCCACTTGTTCGCGATTCACTACTTCACTAACCTACGTGATTCACAGCCTTCAACTTGCGAACACGTAGGAAAAGAATGTCAGCTGCCCAAATAAGCCTACGCGATCGCGGACCTTCCACGCGATCGGGTATAAGGAAACCGGACATGAACACCAACAAACTTCCGCGGACTTCAGCCATTTCTCCAAGTCAAATTCCACTTTGATAATCAACTGAAATCCACCGAAGCTCCCGAGACCTCAACCAAACATATCAACAAGTCTTAAAATATCATACGAACTCGTTCGAGGCGTCAAATCACATCAAACAATGCTAAAACCATGAATCGCTCATCGATTCAAGCCTAGTGAACTTATGAACTTCTATTTTCTACATTGTCCAATTGAGTTCAAATTTTTCACACAAGTCATAAATGACGGAATTGACCTATTTCAACTCCCAGAACTAAAATTCGAGCCAAGTAACCATAAAGTTAACTCTCGCTCAAACATCTCAATTTTCTAACTTTCGCCATTTCAAGCCAAAATCAATTATGGACCCTCAAATCACTATCCAGACACACATCTAAGTCCAAAATCATCTAATAGAGTTATCGAAATTTTCAAAACTCCAATCCTGAGCCATTTATACATAAGTCAACATCCGATCAACCTTTTCAACTTAAACTTCCAACCTTGAGACTAATTGTCTCAACTCATTCCGAAGCATCCCCGGAACCAAAACCAACTACCCCAGCAACTCACATAACAATAATTGAGCATAGAATAAGCAGTAAATAGAGGAACGAGACTACGACACTCAAAAGGACTGACCGAGTTGTTACATATTATTCACTAAAAATGGGTTGGATATTGAATTTTTATAAACGGGTCAAATATGGATAAGAACCATATTATCAATTTGAAAAATGTATAACCAATGGATAACTAATGAGTTTAACTTTTATATTTGTAAAGCCTCAAATTGGAGGTTCCTCAAGTTTGGGAGACTTAGAATTCCATCAAAACTGATCATATTCAAAAATTCATGGACAATGTGGTTACCCATATTATTGACCAGTGAACCTTTTTATTACCCGTGTTAAATAGGAATCGGGTCGAATAATTTATTCGTTTTTTCATTACTCACTTTCGACTCGTTCCTTATCCAATCCAACATGCTCGTTTGCCACCCCAGCATCAGATTATAAATTTACGATGCTACTTTCTTCCTTTACACTAGAGGCAACATGTGGAATATACAATTTATATTAGTGCAGAATGTTAATAAACAACACATACCTATCATCTTAGGAAGGTTCAGCGTCAAATAATTAGTTTCAAAGGGAGTAATGTTACGTTGGAGTAATATTAGTCCTTTGTGATCATTCATAGCCACAAATAATTAGAAATATTCATAGGGAATTCTATGTTTTTTTGTTGTCCCACCTAGTGTCCCATATGCATATTTCGACTCTTATTAATCTGAATTTGTGTCACCAACATCCATTAAAGAAAAAATACTCTCTATCATGATATTTTTATCTTGTTTTTCTTGCCTTTTTTATTTCCGTAGTTCTGTGTCGAGAGTCTATCGGAAATTACTTTTCTGTCCTATCGGGGCAAAGGTAAGATCTACATACACATTATCTTCCCGAGATCCCACTATGTAGAACTTTACTGGGTAATTATTGTTGTTGTACTCTCTAAGTTAAAACTATAATTTCACTAACTTATCTTAAAGAAACCTGGAACTTGTTATTTTAAAATTTAGATCAGCGAATATTTATTGTACTTGGGTTAAAAAATGAGAAAAGGTAATAATTCAGGTCATATGTCCAAAGTTGAATTCTGGTATGGTCCAGTAATTCTAGCCAAGCTTAAGAAATCAGTCTGACGGTGCACATACTAAATGTAAGCATATAGTAAACAGAATGCTCAAATACTTTAATATGACCAAATTTTTGACATTTTCCTCCCCTAATTTGAGTTACAATCTTTGACGAAAAGAAAATTTAGGACTTTGTAATATTTTTCTTGTTTCATAGTTTCTGTTAAATCTAACAAGCATAATTTATTAAATATTTAACGAAAATTAAAAGTGCTCAATTGTAAAAATTTAAAGGACTAAAACCACTCAAAATATAATCAAGGAATCACTTTGAACCTACCCCAAACATAAAAGACCAGTTTGTCATTTGAAAAGATCTAGAACTCCATTTCGGGCTGACCCCAATCCTCAGATCTCTTCAGTCCCCCAAAATCTCTGTAACTTTCCAAGCTTAGCTTTTTGTTCTTTCTTTTTCCAGCAATTGCAAAAGGTAATGTCTTTTTCTCTTTCTTGATTAGCATAATCTCACGTTAATTGGTTCCTTAAGCACTGTTTACTTGCATGTAAACTTCATTTTCATGTCCTTACTTCTCTTAGCTGTTGCTGAATTCAGTGTAAAAGCCTCTCTTTTTTGAGCTTTCCCCAACTACATTTTCATCATTTGCTCATAATTCACTGAATCTTTGGTGGAGTTTTCTTTTTGTTCTTGTTCTGTACTTCTCCTTACTATACTCTCAAAAGTTAGTTTTTTTCCTCAAGAATTTGGCTTTTGATTTTTTATATTCTTTCTTAATACCCTTTTATTATTTCTGTTGTTAATCTTTTTTGTTTGAGTTTCTATTTCAAGTTTGCTGTTGTGTGTCTTGAATTTTTAGGTAATTTATTTTAATTTGGAAAGGGTGTTATTCCCCTAGTTCAAATGCTAAAATGTGTGACTCTTTTAATTGGGTTGTTTCTTTGTTGAATTTTATGAATCAACATCTAAGTAATGATAATGTTGTTTATTATTTGGTCATTACTTATATTCACTGTCAAGTTTCAAAATAATTATGCAATTAGCTTATGCTATGTGATCGGTAGCAACTCTACCTCAAGAGTTGGTAACCTTCTTAATGTTGATGGCCTTTTATATAGATATAGATTTAGGAAGAGAGTGGTGAGTGAAATGGTGGTGGTTGTTTTTTAGGCTGAAAGTGCTGGTGTATCACTGAGTATTTTGTCTCTCGCTGAAGCTTTTTATTTGCGGGGGAACTTTAGCTGGTATCGACAAACCTTTGTTGAGGGAATTTGTGTGTTCGTAGTAAGCCGAGGGATTCAATGCCCGTGTAATCTTTTTGCTGGGTCCTTTTCTACAGATGAAACATTAAACTGTTACATAACACTGATAGATACCAGGGCAGGAAGAAGTCATAAGTTGTTTGATTAAAAATCATAATAATAATAATTTGGGTATGAATTACCCATAGTAGGTATTCATCGCATTCACTAATCAAGCCATAGGAATGACAAATTTCCTATAACCTCTGCAGTTCAATAAAATCAAGCCACAAATTTCTACTGTTATTTACACATAGGTTTCCTCAAGCATATACATGCTTGAAATTCTCAATTCATTAGCTCTAATCACAATAATTTCACCCAAAAACTCAATAGATCGAATAAGGTTTAGGCATACATCTTCTTATTAAAAAAAATGTTTAGACTTACCGCAATGCTTAAGAAATCATCCAATGAAGATGAGTCCTCTCCACTAAGTTTTGCACAGTGTATTCCCTTTGCAAATCACGTACTATGTTGCGAAATAGATTGTCATTTCTACCCAAGATATAAATCACTGTCAAATGCCAATTAACCCTTGCTGATTTTTGGAATTCTGAAGCATCTACTATGATGCTGTAGTTTTACCGCAGCTCAATAACTCTTTTGTATCAGCTCTCTTTACCGTGACACGGTATCTTCAGATATCTTGGGTCGGCTATTCAGGGGGACGGAGAGATTGACGGGGACGTCACTCATCGTATAGGAGCGGGATGGTCAAAGTGGAGGCTTGCATCAGGAGTCCTGTGTGACAAGAAAGTTCCACAGAAACTCAAGGGGAAATTTTATAGAGCTGTGGTTAGACCTGCCATGTTGTATGGGGCAAAATGTTGGCCAGTGAAGAACTCTCATGTTTAGAAAATGAAGGTTGCGGAGATGAGGATGATCAGGTGGATGTGCGGGCTCACCAGGTTAGATAAGATTAAGAATGAAGTTATTCAAGAGAAGGTGGGGGTGGCCCCGGTGGATGAGAAGATGCGAGAAGCGAGGCTGAGGTGGTTCGGGCATGTGCGGAGGAGAAGTCCTGATGCCCAGTGAGGAGTTGTGAGCGGCTGGTGGTGGTCGGCGTACGGCGAGGCCGAGGGAGCCCTAAGAGGTATTGGGGAGAGGTGATTAGGCATGACATGGCTAGAATGCAGGTTTATGAGGACATGACCCTTGATAGGAAAGTCTGGAGGTCTAGTATCAGGGTTGTAGGATAGGGGCCCCTAGAGTTTTTCGTACTCCTCACCCGGGGTTGGGTGAGGCTTGGCAAGGCTATCCATAGATGATTTGTGTATCAGATTGTGTCTCCCTTATGGTATTTATTTATGGTAGTTACTATATGATATTATTGCATGCTATTTTATTTATGGTTCTTATGTTTAGATAATTATTTACGCTATTTCTGCTGAAGTTACTAATGCCCTTTTGTTTTTGTTGTTCCTTTCCTTCACTGAGCCGAGGGTCGATTGGAAACAGCCTCTCTGCCCTTTCGGGTAGGGGTAAGGCCCGTTTACATATTACCCTCCCCAGACCCCACTTTGTGGGACTATACTGGGTAGTTATTGTTGTTGTTGTTGTTGGTATCTTCATTGGACGCTTTAATTCCTTTCGATTTCCTAAAGTTTATTCTTTCCTCTGTTATTCATCGTGTTGCATTAGCTTCATGACGACACGATAAACTGCTCCCTCCTGATGGAACCCTAAACTTCCGTGGGTATGTCTTAATTCCAAAGTGTCATGGTAGATGTTCTGGCGCTGCACCTGTTCAGGTTGCACCAGTTGTTTTTTTCCCCTTAATTCTTCCTCATTTTTTCCACCCTCGATCCCTTTCATCCAAACTTCTTTTAGTTCATTGAAGTAAATTTAGTCATATACTCTATGTGACAGTCAAAACACGTTCGAGGTGCGGGTTATTACACCTATATGCAATAAGTTTATTTTCTATGTTGATGAGTAAGATGGTGAATTTCATGAAGTGATTCTTATGACTTTGTCTTATGCACAAAATGGAATGTTTGAAGTAAGTTTTAAAAGCTCTACACAGATATGATCTAGTTTATTCCATCATATATACTATATGTGTCTTCATCTACTATACACCTATGTGCCAGGGCATTTCTGCCTGCTTCTTATTTCTCTATTTTGAGTCTGAAATTGCAGAACCAAGGCATCAAAGAAAATGGCCAACAAGGTCTCCAATTTCTCCGATCTAATCCAACGTGTCACTGCTTCTTGCTTGCTCCATCCACTTTCCTCTGGCCGTATTGACGGCAGTATCTCCGATGCTCATTACAGCGATGAATCTGAAGATGACAAGTATAGTACCGAAGATGAAGAAGAAAAAGAAGACCTACCTTATGTGGAGACTCAGGAAAAATTCCAGAACGTTGACGTCACAAAAGAGGAGATAAGAACTGAGAAAGTAACTGAAATGGAGATGCTTTTAGGGGAAGTGTTCGACGCGGTGTCGGCAATGAAGACAGCTTATGTCAGTCTACAAGAGGCGCATTGTCCTTGGGATCAGGATAAAGTGCGTGTGGCTGACGTGGCTGTGATATCTGAACTGCGGAGGCTTGGGGTGTTGAGGGAACGATTTCGAAGGAATGTTGGTGGTGGAATTAGAAAAGGGGACTGGAGAGTTGGTGCCGCTACGCTGAGAGAAGTGGTTGCACCATATGAAGCCACCGTGGAGGAACTAAGGCAAGAAGTGAAGGCCAAAGAAATCGAGATTGATAATTTGAGGGAGAAGCTGAAAACAGCAAGTCTTAGCAGCAGTGGTGGAAAGAAAAGCAAGTCAAAACGAAAAGTTAGCTGTAGCAGTCAAGCTCCAGTTACAATGTTGCCGGCACCTGACGTATTCGAAACTACAGTTAGCTTAGTAAAAGAAGCTTCAAAATCCTTCACGAGTTTGCTCCTCTCTTTGATGCGCTCTGCCCACTGGGACATTGCAGCGGCTGTGAGATCCATCGAAGCTGCTTCATCCAACACAAACACACCCACGGCAGATTCAATCGTCGGATCCAACCATGCCAAATATGCACTGGAATCTTACGTGAACCGCAAAATGTTCCAAGGATTCGATCATGAGACGTTCTACATGGACGGAAGCTTGTCATCACTGGTCCACCCAGATCAACACCGGCGTGATTGTTTTACACAGTACAGGGACATGAAAGCAATGGACCCAATGGAACTTTTGGGAATTCTCCCCACTTGCAGTTTCGGGAACTTCTGTTTCAAGAAGTACTTGGCCATTGTGCACCCAAAAATGGAGGAGTCTCTGTTTGGTGATTTGGAGCAGCGACGACAGGTGTTGGCTGGGAACCATCCGAGGAGTCAGTTCTATGGGGAGTTTCTGGGGCTGGCAAAGGCCGTTTGGCTGCTGCATTTGCTAACCTTTTCTTTGGATCCTCCGCCAAGTCATTTCGAGGCAAGCAAAGGATCGGAGTTTCACCCGCAGTACATGGAGAGTGTGGTGAAGTATTCAATTTCCATGGGGATAGGAGGGAGAATGGGTATGGGTCTTGTTGTTGGATTTCCAGTTAGTCCCGGGTTTAAGCTTGGAAATGGATCAGTTGTTAAGGCTAGAGTTTATTTAGTCCCCAAAAATGGGTTTTAAGTTTATTTAGCCTAGAATATGTGTTAGTTGTTGTAGTAATGTTTTCTATTGTAGGCTTTAGGGGTTAGTGATGATAATTGTAACTACTTTTTTCTTTTATCTTAGTAGTTGTCTAATGTGTTAAATATAAAAAACTGTCACATTTTGTGTAGTGATCAGCTGAAGAAATCTAAATTCTAGAGCAAATATTCTATAGATTTGGTCCATAACTGCTCTATATTTTTGTATGAAATTCAATATTTGTGTACTATATGTATAAATGTGACCAAACCTTGTCTATTTTTTCTTCCCTCTTCTCCTATCTTCTTTCCAATTCCTTTTTGAAAACTTACTTACTTTTCCCTCTATACTTTTTGGATAGTGTCTTTTTTCAATCCTAGTGTTCTTATTCAGTATTTTCGTTGTTAATTTAATCTTCTTTAGCTTCTAATTTCTGGAGTTGGGTCAAATTAATGTATGTTGTATGTGCACGTAATTGTGACCAATACGCTTAATCAAATTCATTTACTCTATGATTTTATCACGAATCCTACTACTTTAACCTTATTGGAGATAATTTTCTTATAGAAAATATGCTAATATTACTTTTTTAGCCTATCATTTTTTGATATTTTTCAACAGTTATGTCTTATGCTAAGCGGATTAATCATACTCCATATTTAGTAGCAAATTAAATATAATAATTTGAAACATGACCCCAGCAATTGAAAATAACCTAATATACCTCTAGACAATTAAGTTCCAAATATACACCGATATATAGCTTGGGAGATGTACATACTTTATGGTGGGTGAAAAGTCATTCAAAGTCAGAATTTAAGAGGAATTATTTTATAAGTATGAATGTACTCGCTGGATGGAAAAGTTAAAGAATTTCACAAGTGGTGTAATTTTCCCTAGGGATCTAGTGGTAAGAGCGCAACATTTGATTTTTGAGTTAGATATATACCGCAGGTTTATCGCAAACAAAAGCTTAATATTCAAGCGGAGAAGGGTTAGAGGGGCGTGTCTATTAAGCATCGGGTTCAAACTGTGAGCCATTGGACCTATGAAGATTTCTTGATTATCAAACGTAGTAACCACAAGTTTGAGCGTTAGATAGTTAAGAACAAAGTGTTGATTCATATAAAAGTATAAAATAGATGGAAATGAGAAGAAGTTTACGAGAGGCATATAGCTAGTAAGCATAATTGTTTTGACAAGTAATGTTAGCTTTTATAGATGTATGGCCAGCACCAAGAGTGCTGGTATATAGTGACCCAAATTTCAAAAAAACACGGCGTCTGCATCCTGAGTCGCATTTTCATCAGCCATATTGTCCCAAAAAGAAAGCAAAATAATACACGAGAACTTAAAATTTACAATATTCTCCTTTTTGTCTTCTAAAATTCTAGCATTCCTTTTTCTCCAAATAATTGCTAGAATGACTAACCGTAGTCTTGTGCATATGCCTCTCTGCCCTATTAACATTCCACCCCTGTAGTAGATCCAAAACAGTTCTTGGCATATGGTCCATTTGAGGCCCAAAAGAGTGAGAAACATGTACCACAACTTGGTTCGAGATCTGCTACGGTTAAAACCTGGTATTTAAGTGAAGAAGCGTAGAAAAGCAGACCCATTATCCATCGAGTTTCGAACCGTGCGCCACTAGCCAATGGTGGAGGCAGGATCTCCACGAAGGGTGTTCAAATTTTTCTTTTATACTTTTGAATTATGTTAAGGGTGTTCAAAAGTTAATATATAGAGATAAAAAATAGATTTTGCCTTATATATACAGTGTAATTTTTCGGCGAAGGGTGTTCGGGGTAACACCCTTGCGCCCACCTGCCACTAACCCGTTGGGTTTCTAGTGTAACGACACAAGCAGTCGTTTTGTATATTTGCGCCCCGTTACTCCTTTTATAGCTTCATACTTGTGTGTTTATGTCTTTATGACTTGCGGGGTTGATCGGTTTAATTCTGGGAGGCTTTCGAGTTGATTCGGACCCTTGATTCTAGACCTAGAGGTCTAAATTTGAAAATATTCACCAAACTTTAACTTTGATAAAAACGACCCGGAACTATAGTTTTATGACTCTGATAGCTCCATATCGTGATTTCGGACTTGGGTGTATGCCCGAAATTGATCTTGGAAGTCTATAGGTAGATCTGTGTTGATTCGCCGAAATTTTGCAATGTTAAGTTAAAAAGTTTGACCGTAGGTTGACTTTTAGCTATCGAGCTTGAAAATTGATTTTGGGACTTGGAATAGGTCCGTTATGACATTTAGAACTTATCTGTAAAATTTGGCGTCATTCAGAGTTGAATCGATAAGAATCAGACTCGTAGTTGTAATTTTAGAAGTTCTTGAAATTCTCTTTGAAAAATCATGCGTTTTAGAATTCAATTCATAATTTTAGATATTATTTTTGTGTTTTGATCGCGCGAGCGAGTTCTATGATGTTTTAAGACTTGTGTGAATGTTTGGTTTGGAGCCTCGATGGCTCGGGTGAGTTTCGGACGCTTAGCGGAGTGTGGATAGGATTGAAGTTTGCTGGTTTTATTTTTGCAGGCCTCTGATTTCACATTTGTGAGATCTTGGTTCGCACTTGTGAAGTCATGCCAAGCTTGCTATGTTTGCAATTGCGAGGAAGGCCGGAGAGGGGTTAGCTCGCAATTGCGATCTATTTTGTCGCAATTTCAAAAGTCCAAAGTTTGCAATTGCGAACTATTCATTGCAATTGCGAACTATTCATCGTAATTGCGATGATAGCAGAGATGGAAAGTTCTTCGCATTTGACACATATTCTTCGTATTTGCAGGGTTCGCACATATCGCAAACAAGACATTTGCGACTGGACAAATAGCTTAAAGACGGAATTTTTGAGTTCATTCTCTCATTTTTTAAACTCTTAACTTGGTAGGAGGTGGCTTGGAGAGGGGATTTTCACCTATAAACCTTGAGCAAGTGATCATAATATATTTTTAATCATATTTCATCAACTTATAATAGCTTTTAACATAAAAAATCATGTGAATCAAAAAAGAAATTTGTGAAACTTTGTTAAGTTTTTGAAAAATAAAGAATTTAATTTGGAGAGTTGATTGAGACTCGGTTTTGAAACTAATCACATATATAAACTCGTGGGGTTATGGGTAGACGGAATCTACCATTGGACCCGGGTTTAAACTGGGTAGGCCCCATGTTGACCTTTTAGAAAAAGTGTAAAAATCATAACTTTATCTATTGCAATTGAATTCCCTAGCGTTGTTTGATGTTATTGAGTCGATTTTTTTCGGATTTGAGCCGCATGGAGACAAACTTTAAGGTAAAAGCTATTTTCAAGTATTGAATTGGCCTAATTGAGATGAGTGTCTTGCCTAACTTCGTGTGGAGGAACTATCCCTTAGGATTAGTATTGTTTGATTCAATTATGCTAAGTAAAATATGTGTACGCAAGGTGACGAGAGGGTACACGGGCTATGCATGGTATTTTGACCGGTGTAGGCTACTTAGACTATTTTCATGCTATATTATGTTTTAGATTCTCGTAGTTTATCCATCCTTAATTGTGTTAGACTATCCATAAATTCTTTAGCATGATTGTTTAGTAATTTTCCTACATCTTACTTGCTAAATTTCTCCCATGCTTTAGTTGCAGTTGTTGTCCACTTATTGTCACATGTTATATCTTCATTGTTAATAATCATTATTGAATTAATTATTCGTGTTTCCCCTAATTTATTGACTTCCTTTTGTTGATACTCATTGTTGAAGATTGTTCCCTTTATTGTGAGTTACTCTTATCTAATATTATGGTTACACGTTGTTTTCTCATTGTTGATTTATTTGATGTTGAGGTTGTTGAAGTTGTTAATACGTTGAGGCAATGTTGGTTATTGTTGAAATATCTATCTATTGAATATTTTCCATCTATTATTGTTGTTGATATTCTTGTAAACGTTGTGTTGGAGCTATTGCAATTGTTGTAGAAATATTGATATTGTTGTTGGCAAATTGTGATATGTAGGCACTTGTGGTGCTAGTTGTTGTGCTATGGTATTGATGCGCATGCGTAAATATAAGGCTCGGGTTGATGTGCATGCGGTAATATAAGGTGAGATTTATGTGCATGTTGCTTGTAGAGGAACTACGTAAAGCCACGCAGTGTCATAAGGTGGGCTAAAGCGCGTGAAGCTATTTCGAGAAAGCTGATTTCAAAACCTATTTTCCAATGTAAGGCTCGCGCGGTGGTATAAGGAATGATTGTGGTTGAAATTGAGAAAAGTGAATACGAGGCGGTACCTCGATTATAATTCTTGATTATGCTAGGCGGTGCCTCGGTTTTGATTTCATTATACACGATGCAGAACCTTGATGTGATCCTTGTTGTTTATTTCACGTTGCAAAGTGTTTTGGTGGGAAATATATCTGCTATTCACTCTTGTTGTACAATCAGTTGTTGTCCGTACATGACTATTGTAGTCCTTTAGTTGCTTCTTTATATTGTTTCTACTGTTGATTTTCCGGTATTAGATCATGATATCATTTTGTTTTGTGTTAGTAACTTCGTTCTTCCATTTTATATCGGTATTTAATTTTTATACTACTTGTTCATATCCTAGTGGGTGTCTCAACCTGGCTTCGTCACTACTTTACTGAGATTAGGCTTGACACTTACTGGGTACTGTTGTGGTATACTCATGATATGCTTCTCCACATCCTTTTATGTAGATCCAGGTACGTCAGCTCGTGCCGGTAGATAGAGATTCTTGCCAACTGCTTTTACCGGAGACTTCAAGGCATGCCTACCCGGTGTCCACAGGCCTCAGCATCACCTTCCCTTATTTTTATTAGTACTGCGTTTCCTTTTCGGACAATGATGTAGTAGTACTCTAGTAGTATTCAATAGAGCTTATGACTCAATTCCATTGGTTTTGAGGTGTGAAATTGTGAGATTCTGTTTTTTGGTAGGATTTATCTATTGTTCAGTTATTTTTCGAAAATAAATTCATATATTTTCAATGGTTGCTATTTGTTAGGCTTACCTAGTCGTAGAGATTATGTGCCATCACCACATCCGTCGGATGGGATTTAGGGTCGTGACATCTAGGTTATAAAAAAAGTGACAACTATTGCCTTTTAACGACAAATACAATTTTTGGACTAAAGTTATTAAGTTTGACCAACCCGTACCGTGGTATCTAGCTCCTTTGCCAATATTGATACTCTTCCTTATTAGGACTAACAGACAAAGCTCCAATTTGTTGAAGCAACAAATATGATCCGGACGTGAATCTTAAACTGGATTTTAGGGGTATTCATCGGGCGGATTAGGCGGCTTTTTACTCTTAACGGTGTGGCTTAACAGTTATCGGGTTTTAAATGTATTAATCCGTTAGCCAACCCATAAGATATCGGGCGGATTGGTATCGGGTTAGCTCTTATAGGACGGTTATTGGGCGGCTTATCGGCCTTGTTGAAACACGTTCTCAAGGCATTAAACTAAACGTGTGTTCATATTTGTAGGTTTTGATAAATGACAAACGATGTGCAATTGACATATGACGAGGTCCAAGCACAAGCGCACAAATGTCACGTAACGAAGTTCAAGTACAAGACAAACAAAGATCAAGACTAAACAAAGTAATACATGAGTCGTTCTTTAATTGTGATCTTGATCCGACAACTTAACTCAAGACTTGGCTTCTCTCGTAAAATCATGTTTTATCAAATCATGCATATTTAATTTAGAACAAAATGATTTTAAATCAAGCATACTTATTTCAGCAAAATGATTTTTGAACATGCCTCTAAAAATCTGGACAAAGATAATCGATTATGTACTTATGATAATCGATTATGTTAAGGCAGCCGCAAGACAATCGATTGTGAACCTAATGACAATCGATTGTGTTAAGGCAGTGTCCATCAGATTTTTGAAATCTGCATGACAATCGATTGTGTACCTTATGACAATCGATTGTGTTGAGGCAGTGTCCATAAGATTTTTCAAAGCTACAAATTAATCGATTGTGAACCCTATGACAATCGATTGTGTTGAAGCAGTGACTATCAGATTTTTCAAAGATATAAAATAATCGATTGTGAACCTTATGACAATCGATTGTGTTGAGACAGTGTCTATTAGATTTTCAAAGACTGATAAATAATCGATTGTCCATATAGCATAATCGATTATGTAAATGACCATTGCCAAAATATTTTCAAACTCCATCAGATAATCGATTATAGGATTTTAGTAATCGATTGTTTGAAGTAAAATCTGAAAAAGATTTTTTGAACTTTGCCAAGTAATCGATTGTATATCTCTGACAATCGATTGTTTTAAGTAAAATCCGGAAATGATTTTTTGAACGTTGCCAGTAATCGATTATATGGCGTAAAATCTGGGAATGATTTTTGGAACGATTGAAAAACAATCGATTGTGCCGAGTAGACAATCGATTGTCATAGCACAAAATCAGCAATTCTTAATTGGCAATTAGGCAACGGTAATGCATGGTTTTGACACTATAAATACATCTTCAAATCAGTCTTACAAACACAACAACTGATCATATTATTGCTAAAGCTTGCATACTCTCTTATTCATCATTTTCTATTCATTACATAAGTTTTTGAGAGCCAAATTGTTGACGAAAGTTGTTGCGTTCTTGAGCGTATTTATTTTACTCATATCTACTCTTAAGGAGAGTCTTGTTTTGAGTGCAAAGTGTTTTTATACACTTGAAGGGAAAGTTGTTCCCTTGTATTGTAAGAAGGAACGTTGTGATTCCTTTGGTTGAAGTCTTGAAGTGTTGTATCTTCGAGCAAAGGTTGTTGAGACTTGTGTGACTCAAGTTCTCAGGTTGTAACGGTTTGTTGAGCACCCGTAAGCTTAACAGTGTTAGTGGAAATCTCGAGAGAGTCTCTCGGGGACTGGACTAGCCACGGGTTGTGGTGAACCAGGATACATCGGTGCGTTCGTTCTTTATTATTTACTTATCGCAATTATTTCATTCCTGCAATTTTTAAATTCCGCAAGTTTACGCTATTTTTTATTATAACGCTATTCACCCCCCCTCTAGCGTTAAGAGTATTTTCTAACAATTGGTATCAGAGCCCAACTCTATGAAAAACTTAACCGTTTGAGAGAAACAATCCATGGATTCTACTCGTGACTCTTTTGCAGGAATAGGTGAAGGACAATGCTCCACCCGACCACCACTATTCGATGGCACAAATTATACGTACTGGAAGGAGAGGATGAGAATATTCGTTCAATCAAATAGCTTTCATTTGTGGAAGGTTATAATGAAGGGAGAACAAATTCCAACCAAAAAGGTTGAAAATGAAAGGGTTCCAAAATCCGAAGATGAATACGACGCGGATGATATCCGAAAAGTGCAGAACAATGCTAAAGCCATCAACCTATTATATTGTGCTGTAAACGCTGATGATTACAGAAAAATATCATGTTGCACCACGGCGAAGCAAATGTGGGATAAGCTGGAAATCACGTACGAAGGTACGGACCAGGTAAGAGAGGCTAAAGTTGATTTTCTAACCCATGCATATGAACTGTTTCATATGAAGGAAGGCGAAAGGGTCGATGACATGTTCGAACGATTTTCAAAAATCGTAAATGACTTACATGCTCTCAAGAAGACATTCACGGATAAAGAACTTGTCCGAAAAATCCTCCGAAGTCTCACTCCGGAATGGCGCTCAAAGGCCGACGTGATTCAAGAGTCTATTGGCGTTTCAAATGTCACCATCGACAGATTAAGAGGTAATCTTAAAACTTATGAATCTACTATACTTAATCCTCTTGTTAATGATCAAAGGAAACAAAGAATCGCCCTCAAGGCAAGCACAAGCCAACCTCAAAATGATGAGGATGGAGATAGCGAGTTCGGACTCGTTATTAAGAGATTTCAAAAGTTCATGCGAAAAGAGTATGAACGAAAAGGCAAACAACAAGGAGATCAAATAAAGTGCTATGGGTGCGGAGAATCCGGGCATATTAAATCAAATTGCCCAAATGCCAAGAAGGAAAAGAAACCCTTCAAGAAACAACGAGCATACATATCTTGGGGAGGCGACTCCGGAGACGAGTCAAGTGAGGAAGAAGAAGACGAAGCCGCAAATCTTTGTCTCATGGCTCACGAAAACAATCAAGAAGAGGTATGTCAAATTTCTTCCAAAAACTTCTATTCTCTTGAGGAAATGCAAAATGCCTTTGATGAGTTGTATAGTGAATTCATTAAAGCTTCCAAAACTGCTAAAAGCATTAAGGAGAATGCCTCTTTGAAAGAAAAAGATTTTGAAAAACAACTCTCTTTGAAAAAAAAGGATTTGGAAAAACTGATTTTGGAAAATGAGAAGTTGAAAGAAGAAAACAAACTTTTCGGCAAGAGAAGCGCCGACAAACCCGAGAGTTCTAGTAAAAATTGTACTTCTTGCATGCATCTAAAAGGTGAGGTAGAAAGACTTAAGGGCACCTTAGATAAGTTCAATTCTTCTCATAAAAATTTGAAAGAGGTTCTTGTTAATTTGAAATCGACCAAACATGGGATAGGTTTTAAAAACGAGCCTAAAGAAAAAGTTGAAGCCAAACCCCAACCACCTAAGGCTCAACCTAGGATAAATAAAATAAATGTTCATCCTAGAAATAACAATCCTAGAATCAACATGCATGCTAGACCAAACACTAGAAGAAACTTTGAACATTTTAGGACACCTAGAAATGGCCCTCAACCTAGAAATAACTATTCTAGAAATGATGCATATCCTAGCAGAAACTTTGAACATTTTAGGATTCCTAGAAATGGCTTTCAACCTAGAAATAATTATTCTAGAAATGCTGCATATCCTAGAACAAATAGTAGGAGAAATGATTCTCATGAAATGCGTAATAGTCATATTGTCGAAAGTAAAGTAAACAATTTTCATCCGTCCAATTACTATCAACCTAGACGAATGCATAATCCAAATGTCATTTGTCATTATTGCAATCGAATTGGACATATTGCTCCTTCTTGTTTCACTAGACATAGACACTTAAATGCATGTCAAGCACAACAGCATGTTACACCTAACTCTCAAGGACCCAAAACAGCTTGGGTACCAAAGACTCATTAATTTGTCTTGTAGGTATGTTTGAAGGGATCAAGTGTACTTTGGTACCTTGATAGTGGATGCTCCAAACACATGACGGGAGACGAATCCAAGTTCCTTCAACTAGAACATAGGGAAGGAGGAAGCGTTATCTTTGGAGATAACAACAAGGAAAAAATTATCGGCATTGGATCGGTCGGTAAGGATGAACCTTCTTCCATTAAGCATATATTGCTAGTTAAGGGTCTAAAACATAATCTCTTGAGCATAAGTCAATTATGTGACAAGGGAAATCTTGTTTTATTTGATTCAAATGAATGCTTAGTTTTTCGCCGTAGCGATTTTAAAATTATTCTTCGTGGTTTTAGAATGGATAACATCTATATGGTTGATCTCGAAAACTCTTCTTCTGAATATGTGAATTGTCTTATGAGCAAAGAAGATGATATGTGGTTATGGCATCGTAGAGTAGCTCACATCAACATGCATCTTTTAAACAAATTGGTTTCACAAAATCTAGTTACTGGTCTTCCAAATTTGAAATTTGAAAAAGACTCTATTTGCGACTCTTGTCAAAAAGGAAAGCAAACAAAAGCTTCTTTTAAATCGAAAAATATTATTTCAACTACTAGACCATTGCAACTTCTTCATATGGACCTTTTTGGACCATCTCGCATTGAAAGTCTTGGTAGAAATCGTTATGCTTTTGTTATTGTTGATGATTATTCAAGATTTACATGGACTCTATTTCTTTCTCATAAAAGTGAAGCTTTTCATAATTTTAAATATTTTCTTAAACGTGTTCAAAATGAAAAGGACACAACCGTCACTTCAATAAGAAGTGATCATGGGGGAGAGTTCGATCACAATCTCTTCGCGGACTTTTGTGACGAACTCGGTATCGAGCACACCTTCTCTGCTCCACGCACACCACAACAAAATGGAGTGGTGGAAAGGAAAAATAGGTGTCTCGAAGAGATGGCTAGAACCATGCTCGATGAGGCTAAGATTCCCATATATTTTTGGGCGGATGCCGTGAGTACCGCATGCTACGTTTTTAAACAGAGTAGTCATAAGGCCAATACTCATGAAAACTCCCTATGAACTCTACAAGGGAAAAAAAAACCAAATATCTCCCATCTTAGAGTATTCGGTTGTAAATGTTTTATTCATAACAATGGTAAAGATAATTTGGGAAAATTTGATGCAAAGTCCGATGAAGGAATTTTTATTGGTTATTCTTCACGTAGCAAAGCATATAGAGTATTCAATAATAGAACCGAAACTGTGGAGGAATCCCCTCATATTGTGTTTTCCGAAAATAATGATCGCTTGGCGAGAAAGGATTCTGTTTTTGAACCTGCAGGTATCTTAAACTCAATAAGTCCTCAAGACAAAGTACAAGAGGAAACTCCTAAGGAAATTCAAGGTGAAACCTTGGAACAATTATCGGAGGAAGCGCCACAACTGGAAAAAGAAACGAAACTGCCTAACGCGTGGAGGACAATCAAAGACCATCCTCTCGAACAGGTAATTGGCGACATCAAACAACAGGTAAGTACTCGAAACACCCTTAAAAACACCTTAGGACACATTTCTTAAGAGATCACGTTCTCAATTGGCCAACATCTTCACAAGGCCTTTAGAGAAAGAGTTCTTTTCCGAATTCGTAGTAAACTCGGAATTCGTAACTCCACACTGATCTAAGTCATGCTCTACTTCTTTCAAATTACTAACTTGAGCATTGGAGACGTCTAATTCTCTTTTGCAGGTATCGCCCTAAAGGCAGGGGGAATTATAAGGCAATGATAGAGAACAATCAATTGTCACAATCAATAATCGATTATCATTCCTTTATGTCTCATGCTTACTGTGCCGGACAATCGATTAGCAAGTATCACTAATCGATTATTTATGTGTTATGCTTATTATGATGGAAAATCAACATATTGTTTGACCATTTTTGCCTTGCAGGTTTTTGATGTTAATTACTAATCGACTCTTTTCATTAATCGATTACCGTCTCGGCAATTCATTACTGCATTCCTACAACAATCGATTGTTTCAAAAGTATAATCGATTATTTTCCGAGTCAGAAAATCACTGTGCACACTGTGTAAATACAATCGATTACCATAATTCAACAATCGATTATTTTCAGTCAGTAATTCAAATCTTTGTTACCGTTTGGGTCCTGCAAGATTCCCACAATCGATTGTGTGTCATTTCCGAGTACAATTCAAAAACTCCATAATAATCGATTGTTCCACAATCGATTGTGTAACGGACAGTGCAAATTTTTTTTTTTACCGTTTCTGACTGCTTTGGCTCTTAAATTTCTGCAGATTCTCACCATAAATGAAATGCCATCCTTCTCATTATAAATAGGTACCATATGTCCTCAATCTCTTCACTCAAGCATCAATCTTATCTCCCAAACTTTTAAAAATCTCTCAAATTTCTTACAAAGGCTATTACTACTTATTGAAAATGACGAGCAGACACACCAAACGTCCCCGTTCCGGCAGACATGGTGCATCTTCTTCTGCTGCTCCTCCTCCTCCAAATTTTCCTTACCAAGATGGCTCTCTTTTACGGTTCAACACTGAACCAGAGTTAACTCGATTCATGACAAAATTCGAAAAGCGTGAAATTCTTCCTCCTCGCTTTTCCACCAGCAAATACCTTGAATCCAGCGCCCCTGCTGCAGCTGCAAACATGCTTAGGGAATGCCAACTCCTTGATTTTCTATATCTTACCTATCCTCATATTAATCCTCCCTTAATTCAAGCCTTCTATTCCAATCTTCATGAGGACGACGATGGTGAGCTTGTGTCAAACATTAATGGAGTTGAAATTCTTTTAACCAACGAAAACTTACATTCCGTTGCTCACCTTCCTCGAAGTGGGGAAAACA
Source organism: Nicotiana benthamiana (assembly GCA_034376525.1). Lineage (NCBI taxonomy): Eukaryota > Viridiplantae > Streptophyta > Magnoliopsida > Solanales > Solanaceae > Nicotiana > Nicotiana benthamiana. The sequence continues at coordinate 48,137,937 of CM067328.1, forward strand.
TTTCTCTCTACATTAGAGAAGCCGGCGCCTTATTTGATGAACGAATTCTCCTAAACCAAATAGGACTTGGAGCTTATGACCCTAATCTGTCCAATCGTCGTCCTACCATTACGGGCATGCTCCCCGAATATCGCTTAATTTTCTACTTCATAACCCGAGTCCTCAAACCACGCAAACATAATTATACCATTCTCTCCCAAGAGGACGCAAAACTCATGCATGCCATTATAACCGGGGCTCACATCAATTGGTGTAAGTTCGTCAAAATTCACATGCTTGATGCCATTGGGGACGATAGACCACTTCCCTATGCCCTCCTTATAATGAATTTTCTTGAAGACTCCGGGTTCAAAACCACTATCGGTCCTCTCAAAAAGAGCACCAAGAAATGCGAAATTTCTAAATCCTCCTTTCCCCATGACGGCGAACATGCAGCTCCTGCTCCTCCTCCAACTCGTCAAACGCGTCAGCCTCAAGCTCCTACACTCCAAACTATTTCCGACCAACTTGCTTCTTTGTCCACCTCCGTCAATAGATTGACATATGAGATCCATGGATATTTTGATCATATTCACTATCCATATGCTTGACTTGTCCCTTATGAAGCAGTGCCGGATGACGAGGCGGGAAATGATAATAATGAATAATTTTCTTTATTTGCTTTTCTAGCTTATTGTTCTATGTTTTCTTGTCTCCTTTATGTAATCGTATTTTTTTAAACAAGTTATTCACTTATTCAATTTTTTTTTCGCTAATGGCAAAAGGGGGAAAAATAAGGGCTATGCACTTAATATTTATTGGCATAAATTGAGGGGGAATTCGTATGTTGAGGGGGAACTAATTGCATGTCTTTACTTGTCTTGGATCGTCATTATGAACTATCTAATATGCATATCCCGATTAAGGTTTGCCATTATCAAAAAGGGGGAAATTGTTGAAACACGTTCTCAAGGCATTAAACTAAACGTGTGTTCATATTTGTAGGTTTTGATAAATGACAAACGATGTGCAATTGACATATGACGAGGTCCAAGCACAAGCGCACAAATGTCACGTAACGAAGTTCAAGCACAAGACAAACAAAGATCAAGACTAAACAAAGTTATACATGAGTCGTTCTTTAATTGTGATCTTGATCCGACTACTTAACTCAAGACTTGGCTTCTCTCGTAAAATCATGTTTTATCAAATCATGCATATTTAATTTAGAACAAAATAATTATAAATCATGCATTCTTATTTCAGCAAAATGATTTTTAAACATGCCTCTAAAAATCGGGACAAAGATAATCGATTATGTACTTATGATAATCGATTATGTTAAGGCAGCCGCAAGACAATCGATTGTGAACCTAATGACAATCGATTGTGTTAAGGTAGTGTCCATCAGATTTTTGAAATCTGCATGACAATCGATTGTGTACCTTATGACAATCGATTGTGTTGAGGCAGTGTCCATAAGATTTTTCAAAGCTACAAATTAGTCGATTGTGAACCCTATGACAATCGATTGTGTTGAAGCAGTGACTATCAGATTTTTCAAAGATATAAAATAATCGATTGTGAACCTTATGACAATCGATTGTGTTGAGACAGTGTCTATTAGATTTTCAAAGACTGATAAATAATCGATTGTCCATATAGCATAATCGATTATGTAAATGACCGTTGCCAAAATATTTTCAAACTCCATCAGATAATCGATTATAGGATTTTAGTAATCGATTGTTTGAAGTAAAATCTGAAAAAGATTTTTTGAACTTTGCCAAGTAATCGATTGTATATCTCTGACAATCGATTGTTATAAGTAAAATCCGGAAATGATTTTTTGAACGTTGCCAGTAATCGATTATATGGCGTAAAATCTGGGAATGATTTTTGGAACGATTGAAAAACAATCGATTGTGCCGAGTAGACAATCGATTGTCATAGCACAAAATCAGCAATTCTTAATTGGCAATTAGGCAACGGTAATGCATGGTTTTGACACTATAAATACATCTTCAAATCAGTCTTACAAACACAACAACTGATCATATTATTGCTAAAGCTTGCATACTCTCTTATTCATCATTTTCTATTCATTACACAAGTTTTTGAGAGCCAAATTGTTGACGAAAGTTGTTGCGTTCTTGAGCGTATTTATTTTACTCATATCTACTCTTAAGGAGAGTCTTGTTTTGAGTGCAAAGTGTTTTTATACACTTGAAGGGAAAGTTGTTCCCTTGTATTGTAAGAAGGAACGTTGTGATTCCTTTGGTTGAAGTCTTGAAGTGTTGTATCTTCGAGCAAAGGTTGTTGAGACTTGTGTGACTCAAGTTCTCAGGTTGTAACGGTTTGTTGAGCACCCGTAAGCTTAACAGTGTTAGTGGAAATCTCGAGAGAGTCTCTTGGGGACTGGACTAGCCACGGGTTGTGGTGAACCAGGATACATCGGTGCGTTCGTTCTTTATTATTTACTTATCGCACTTATTTCATTCCAGCAATTTTTAAATTCCGCAAGTTTACGCTATTTTTTATTATAACGCTATTCACCCTCCCTCTAGCGTTAAGCGTATTTTCTAACAGGCCTAACATACATGTTTACTAGAATTTGATAGATCGCTTCTTGCAATTATAGATCAAACACCTATTCCAGTATACCTTCATATGAGCTAGCTTGTTAATGTCTTTTCAGGGCATGCACTTTATCCCTGAGGTAGTATAGCTTTGCCCTTCTCACTTTTTTCTTGTCCAACACCTTCATCTCCTTTATGTCGGGCGAGTACCTGCAAATCATCTAGATCCCGAGATTAAAAATGCTTAGAAGTAGAAATAAACTTTTGTTAATCATTTTCAAGGGTTTTAGTTTTTTTATATTTTAACATATATAAATAAATATAAAATTTTATATATATATATATATATATATATATATATATATATATATATATATATATATATATATATATATATATATATATATATATTTATCTTCTTAACGGGTTAACGGATTAGCCGTTAAGAAATTTGAATAATTCATCCCCAAACCAATAAGCCGTTAATAAAAAAAATTCAATCCGTTCTCCGTCGGTTAAGCCGTTAAACCGTTACCAGTAAGCCGTTATATTTCGATTTTGATCGATTTTCGGTTTCGGATTCTTGAAATCATAGTCTTGCTTTAGAAGGCACTTTAAAATATTAAAAAAAAAGACCAAATCTATATAATAACATCTTTGAGATCATAAATATTTTTGGACTTACGCAGATTCATATGATGTATGGCGGTCTGCAAGCATCCAGTACGAGATGCGCACTGAGTTTGGCGAACTGTAAACTGTCACCACTTGAACGTATTCATACTATGAATTTGTTACTATTCATAGTTCATAGTATGAACATAAATAGTAACAATTCGAATATAAACGTATTTAATGCATATGAATCTCTAGTTTAGTAAGGCAATTCGAATAAAGAGAATTTTATGTCTTTAGATGGGATAAAAGGAATTTTTTATATGAATATATTTAATGTAATTAGTTTAAATTGGATTTAGTGTAGAGAAAAAGGGATACATACAAATTGATACCAATACCACCGTTATATACAAAAAAAATTAATTGTGTGTTGTAAGCCATTCTAGGAAGGTAGATATTCCCGATTTTTGGGCCACCATTTAACTTTACCCGCATTGCACAAAAAATTTATGACTTTACCCACAACATCTAACAAAGCAATAAGAAGAACGGAACAGGCTATAATAAAGTTCTACAAAACAAGAGCAATCACTACGTTTATTTGTCATCGGGGATCTCCACTACTACAAAAAGGGCTTTTTGCGGCAATTATTTTGTGGCAATAAGGAAATTGCCGCTAATAGATTATTTAAACTAAAATATTAGTGACACACGACAATTAGCCAGTAAAAATTAATCTTTTACCGGCAATAAAATAAAATTACCTCTAAAAATTACTAATTAAAATCAATTATTATTATTTACATTCCCTCCTCATGAAAAAATATAATTTTTTTCCTCCAATCTTTTTTAGACAATAGTGAATTATTCCCTCCCATTAGAAAATAATAGGAAAACCTATTTCCTTTATTAAATAGATACAGAATCACGCCCCATTAATCAGGTCTTGATCATCTTTTTCCTCTGCAACGAACGACATCGAACGAAAACTCCTTTGCAAGCCTACATCGATCAGGTCTCGGTCATCTTTTTCCGGAGATAAATCCTCTTCTTCCCAAGATATAACATCTCTTCTTACCCATCAACTGCGATTTGCAATTGATTTTAGATTTGTGCTGCTCGTTTATGCTCAATCTTCGTCGTTAGTTGATACTCAAATTGTTACTCATTGCAGAAATTCAACAAGGAATTTGAGGATCGAGCAGCTGCTCAGGAGTTCAAGTACTCGAGAGTTCAGCTATGGATTTGAAGAAGAAAATATAGAGAGAAGAAGAGAATAGAGATAGGAAGATTTCAGAAGAGATTGTAATAGATTCATAGATGCTTGTAACTGAGAGTTACATAGGAATATAAATGTTGCAAATGACTGCTTCTCTATCTAACTAACTCGACTGCTTCTAACTGATTTTCTGATTTCTATCTAACTTGTAACTACAATACTAATGTGGCATCGCTGGAATTTCGGATTCATTGTGAAATTTGTGTATCAATACTCCCTCCTGCAGAAGATCATTGACCATAAGGATCAAAGTGAGGAAACCTGGTCTTCAAGGCATTGAAGAACTCCCAAGTTGCATTATCAGCTGGTAGATTTGTCCATTTAACTAGAACCTGGGCTACAGCTTTATTTCCTTTCTTAATCATCCTCCTCTGTAAAATAGCTTCTGGCTCAGCACAATTAGGGTCATCAATGTCATTTGTAGGAGGGTAGGTAATTTAAGAAGGTAACTCATAGCATTTTTTTAGGAGAGAAATGTGTACAGTGGGGTGTATCTTAACTGATGGTGGAAACAAAAGGGTGTATGCTACAGGACCTACCTTCTTAACAATCTGGAAAGGTCCATAATATTTGGAAGCTAATTTGTGGAAAGGCTGTGATGTAACAGTTACTTGTTTGTAAGGTTGAGCCTTGAAGTATATCCATTCTCCTACATCAAAATTCCTCTCACTTCTATGATTGTCAGCATGCTGTTTCATCCTGAGTTGAGCTCTCAATAGATGATGTTGTAGTAATTGGAGCTTTATCTCCCTATTGAGCAAGGTGTTATCAACCTCTGAGGAAGCTGACTCTCCTGGTAGATAAGGTAGATGAAGTGGTGGTGGCCTGCCATATAATGCCTCATAAGGTGTAGTTTTTATGGCAGTGTGGAAGGAAGTATTATACCAATACTCAGCCAAATGTAAATAGAAATACCAATATGTGGCTTCTTCAGAACAGAAACACCGTAGATAAGTTTCTAAACACTTATTTAGGACCTCGGTTTGGCCATTTGATTAAGCATGATAAGATGTTGAGGTGTTTAATTGAACTCCCTGAATTGCAGATAGCTCCTGCCAAAATGTGCTCAGAAATACTGCATCCCTGTCACTAACTATGGAATCTGGTAATCCATGTAGGTTGTATATGACCTCCATGAATATTTTTGCCACAGATTGAGCAGTATATGGATGTTTCAAGGGAATAAAATAACCATATTTACTCAATCGATCCACTATAACTGATATGACTTCTTACCCTTGGGATTTAGGAAGGCCATCTATGAAGTCCATACTAATTTGAGACCAAACTACCTCAGGAATTGGAAGAGGTTGTAGAAGACCCGGATATGCTGCCAAATCTGCCTTATTTCTCTGACAAATATCACATCCTTGAATAAAGAGCTTAACATCTTCTCTAATTCCCTTCCAGTAAAACAATGACAAAATCCTTTTGAGTGTTGCTTCTATGCCAGAATGACCAGCTTGAGGAGTAGAATGCCACAATGATATGATGTTCCTTCTAAGCTGAATGTCCTTCCGAACTACTAGTTTCCCTTTCCTTCTCAACTGATTGTGCATCCATGTGAATTGACTGTGACTGGTTGGATTGATTTGTAATTGAGTAATAAGAGCCTTCAAGTCAGCATATGTGTTCCATCTATCAAAGATGACCTGCAATAACTCTGAGCTAGTTGTGGAAAGCACTAAGGAAAATAACTTAGCTCCATGTACCCTAGATAGGGCATCTGCTACTTTGTTCTCCACCCCTTTCTTGTACTCAATAACATTGTAAAAAGGCATCACCCTAGTAAGCCACATAAGCTGAGAATTTTTGTGTAATTTCTGCTCTATTAGAAATTTAAGGTTCCTTTGATCAGTCCATATAATAAATTTCTTGCCAAGTAAGTACCGAGACCATTTTGTGATTGCATGAACAATAGCCAAAAGTTCCCTATCATAAACAGAAAGAGCAGCATGCCTGAGGGAAAGTGCTCTACTGATAAAAGCGGTAGGATGCCCCTGTTGCATTAGGACAACCCCTATACCATGTCCACTTGCATCAGTTTCAACAACAAAGGTCTTGTTAGCATCAGGTAGTGCCAACACTAGAGCTTGAATCAATGCACTCTTCAGTTGCTCAAACGCTTCTGAAGCAGTAGGTGACCATTTGAAACTATCCTTCTTGAGGAGGTCAGTTAGTGGTTTGCTAATGGAATCAAACCCCTTGATAAATCTCCTATAGTAACCAGCTAGCCCCAGGAATCCTCTAAGCTGCTTAATAATATTAGGTATAGGCCACTCTTTCACAACTTCTATCTTTTGTGGATCAGTTGAAACACCTTCACCAGTAATGAAATGCCTCAAGGATTCTATTTTTTGGACCCCAAAGAAACATTTGCTCTGCTTAGCAAATAGTTGATGTTTCTTCATTTCCCCAAAAACAGATTTCAAGGGTAATAGATGGTCATGCATGTTGTTGATGTATATTAGTATGTCATCAAAAAAGACCGGAACATACTTCCTAAGGAATTTCTGAAAAACTGAGTTCATTAATCCTTGAAAAGTTGCAGAAGCATTTGACAAACCAAAAGGCATTACTAAATACTCATAATGACCAGCATGAGTTCTAAAAGCAGTCTTAGGTATATCTTCAATTGCCATTCTTAGTTGATGATAACCCGATCTCAAATCTATTTTTAAGAAGATTTTAGATCCTCCTAGCTCATCCTGTAAGTCCTCTACAATGGGAATAGGGAACTTGTTTTCCACCGTTTGCTTGCTCAAATCTCTATAATCAACACACAGTCTCCATGTACCATCCTTCTTTCCAACCAAAACTGCAGGTGCGGCAAAGGGACTGCCACTTGGTTGAATAATACCTTGATCTAGCATTTGTTTTACTAAGGTCTCAATGATATCTTTTTTGAATAAGGGATATCTATATAGTCTTTTATTTATAGGTTCAGTTCCTGTTTGAAGAATAAATCTACGATCAAACACTCCTCTAGATGGTGGTAGTTGAGTAGGTTCTTTGAACAATTCCTTAAACTCATCTATCAATTTCAGTAGTCTAGGATCTTGTTCACATGTCTCCTTAGTTTCCACAGAATAACATTTTACTTCATTACACATAGCAAGCATTACTTGTATCATGCATAATTCAGATTGATTTCCTGAAATTATGGCCAATTTCCCAGCTCCAGTGGTCATAATTTGCTTCCCTGCTCCTCTAAGTACTTGCTTCCTTCCCTTGTAATAAAACTCCAGGGTCAGTGTTCTGAAGTTCATGTTGATATCCCCCAATATTAATAACCACTGAACTCCTAATACCACTCCACAAGATCCCAATGGTAGTAGTAAAAATTCAGCAGAAAATTCAGCTCCTTGTAGAAGCCAAGAGATTTTGCAAACTTTATCCACCTTCAACATGTTTCCATTGGCTACTGCTACTAGCTGTGGTGGAATTGCTCTCACAGGACATTTCAATCTCTCTACTAACTCCGGATCCATGAAATTGTGAGAACTTCCTGTGTCCACCAAGATGTGCTAGGGTTTTTGAGAATGATACCATGTCACTCTTAGTGTCCTGTACCCCAGCAATCCATTCAAAGCATGAATAGAAATTCCCACCTGCTCCATTGGATGTGTGAGTTCTAACTCCTGCTCTTCTAGCTCGTTCACCCCCTTCTCTGAAAACAACCCTTCTTCTGGTTCTTCCAATTCAAGAAAATATACCTGCTTCAAATTCTTACACTTGTGCCCTATTACATATTTTTCATTGCAGAAGTAGCATAAGCCTTTAGACCCTTTTTCATTCATCTCTTCTAGGCTTAAAGTTTTTCTGTTAAATCCTTTAGAAGTCCCAGTATTACCTTGGCTAGGAGTTGGTAACAATTGTCTATTATTGACTCTTTGATCCACAATCCTTCTGGCATTATTTGTTGTTACATTACTAGTTGAAGCAGGTAATCTAATATCAACTAAATAGGCTTCCTGCAATCTAACAGTTTTGTATACCTGTGATAGAGTTGTGGGATTTTTGAGTTTCACCACAATGTTCAATTGATGATTCAGTCTACCAAGAAAACAAGTAATGGAATTTTCTTGTGATAGATTCACCCTTGTGAGATTCCTTTCAAAAACAGCTTGGTACTCATTGACAGTACCTGTTTGTCTGATCTTCTTGATTTCTTCCATAGGATCATCAAAATTGACTCCAAATATCTCCACCAATGCCATTACATAATAAGTCCATGTAGCTGGTTGAAGATACTACCTATATCTTATAAATTCTAAATGCCAATGTATAGCTTCCCCTTCTAATTGGATTGCAGCAACCTCCACCCTCTCTTCAACAGGGACCTTTTCCCTAGAAAAAAACTGTTCGATTTTGAAGAGCCATGATTTCAGATCTTTTCCATTAAACCTTAAGAATTCCATCCTTGACCACCTCGAGAAGTTAGAACTGTGGTGGTTATAATAACCATGATTCCTTTCTCTTGGTGACCTTTCGTCAAACGGTTCACCTTCATTCTGCATAGGTGTTTTGTCCCTTTGATTTTCTCCGGATTGATTCAACTGTTCCTTTAGTTCGAGAATGGTTTGATCCAACTACTTCTGCGATTAATTTCTACATTAATTCACGTAGATCCCTTGGTTCTTCTATGGTTGTCTCATTCGATCGAGTGCCTTTCGCCATTACTGCCGAGGATGATTAGCTCTAATACCATTGATACTCAAATTGTTACTCAATTGCAGGAATTCAACAAGGGATTCGAGGATCGAGCAGCTGTTTAGAAGTTCAAGTACTCGAGAGTTCAGCTATGGATTTGAAGAAGAAAATATATAGAGAACAAGAGAATAGGGATAGGGAGATTTGAGAGGAGATTGTAATAGATTCATAGATGTTTGTAACTGAGAATTACATTGGAATATAAATGTTGCAAATGACTGCTTCTCTATCTAACTAACTTGACTGCTTCTAACTGATTTTCTGATTTCTAACTAACTTGTAACTACTACACTAACGTGGCATCGCTGGAATTTCTGATTCATTGTGAAATTTGTGTATCATTGCTATTCTCACTTTTGTTCGTATCAAACTTTTCTTTTCATGTAGATTCAAAATTGTCGCAGAAATTATTCTTCTCCTTCACTTTTTTATTTTTATACGAAAAAAAAAATCTGCTTACTAGGTAAAAATTTGTAATTTTTGATATCCAGCTATTGTGTTTTGTGAAAATATAGTTTTTTGGCATATGCTAAGTCATTTATGGTAACTGGGTGCTACTAAATTGATGTGCGATTGGTTAAGTTTATTCCTCCTATGTTCCTCTATTATGTTATGAATTGGTTCCTCTGCATGTTTTCGAAGGATACTATAATTCTTGTGACTATTTAGATATTTTTCTAAGTGTTGTCGATGCATATTAATGTTTTTATTGAATCTACCACTAGTCCAGATATGAATCCACTAGTTGACATATATAGTATTTTTTTAATTTTTGTTGATTGATAAGAGCTTTTCTGATTTTTATAAATCTGATGCCTCTGTACGAAATAAGCGTATGCTCAGTTTGACTAATTTGATCAATTTGTTCTAACTGTTTCTCCGTGTTAGGTTGTTGGTTTTACTAATTTGAAAGGACCTTTTCAATTCATCAACAATCTACACTTCGATTTTCGCAATGAGGGTGGCAAAATAGTGAAGTTAAGAAAAGTTATGAGGAAGACATTTTGTTTCTCATTGGCTTAGAATAGATGTAGAATGACTAAAGAAGAGTTAGCCAATGTTGGTCTAAAATAAGTTTTAAAAGATAATGTAAATATGATACTGACTATATTTTAATATTCAATTAGTGATTAGTACTTCTATGCTACAAATGTTCTAGTTTAGAGACTGTTGCAATTTAAACATAGAAGAATAATTAGTTTTCCCATTATTTCTTTAAATGTTCCTTAGTTTCTTATTTTGGTTTTGATGTAATATGATTACAGTCATCACACAACAAATTGCTTGGTGGTGTTCAAATATTGAAGGAATTAAATTGGTAGCAATAAGAAATTATGTCTTTTCAGCAACTTCATGTTCTTTCTTTTCATGTGGAAAAACTAATGTATTGCTACTTCTTTGCTATTTTTTTTAGAAAATTCACTAGGCAGTGTGCTTAGGGCTAATTTTTATATATATCTAAAAATCAAAACAAAAAGAGTTTGGTGGTCTTACAAAATGCAAGAAATAAATTTTGATGAATACAAAGACCCTATTATCAAAGGTGAGTGAAGTACTCTCCAGTGATAGTACATAATGAAATCTAATATTATTACAAACATTAAAACTAGCCCTTGAAGTCCAATATGTAATGCTGCCCCGTGTTTGCACAAATAGCTTCTTTGCCTCGTGATAGCTACTGTCAAGCCTATAGCACATTGAGACTGTGTTTGCTGAACTTGTATTGTCATTTGCTTTGTCCAGTTGTTTTGAATTTTCTCTTAGTAATGCATGCTTTCATTAAATATACTTGTAAAGAGTATTTGTACTGTCAAGTATTGTAAAGAGTATTTGTACTGTCAAGTTGTATAAAGGTTAACACAAGAAATAACCGAGTTAAAGGATAAACACAATAAAAATGAATCTGATGAAACAAAATCAGAAGAAGATGCAATCAGAATTACTCGAAATGTGATAATTGATGCGCAAATATGCTTCCAATGAATCTATGCCTCAAAAATATCAATGGCACCTTAACTGAACTGGTAACTCGATTTTATAAGTTGTGGACGTTATTAATGAAGTTCTAATCCTATAAAAATATTGTTAGCTGATGTGTTAATAGTTATCATGTCCTCGATGCTAATAGTGGCCATGAACGAGTATCACAAACATCAAGAATACCTAATATTACTGAAATACTTCAATATCAAACCAACAGGTAAACTAATCTCTCCCGGTACATTTGATATGTAATGTGGATTCAATTTTAGCATCCGCGTTAAACCAAATATAGTAATTAAGATATGAACAAAATGAATAATAAATAATGATAGGAGGGACGTAATATCTTTTTTAGCTCTGAGAATTGGTCTGATATACTGTAAATTATCCTGAGGCACACTAGATCATAGCTCTAGTATTAGTCATATGACACAAGAGATTCTAATGTTAAAAGTAAGCTTTAAGATTTAACTACTTCAAATTATAATAAAAATTTTAAACTATTCCGAGGGACGTTGAAAGCTTAATGACACTACCTATATTTACTTATTCTTAGTCCCGTTTGTTTACTGCAATGTAGCTTACCCTGTATTCTTTCCATTTTCTTTTCTAAATGCATCTTAGAAGTCACTAAGTAAAAATATTTAGGTGATTATATCTCATTTTATCAAAGAGTAAAAAGTTCCTCTCCATAAAATAAAATTCATGCATGGTCTCCAAAATAGTTCAAGAAAAAACAAGAAAAGGATATCAACAACAACAACCCAGTATAATCTCACATAGTGGGGTCTGGGGAGGGTAGTATGTACGCAGACCTTACCTCTACCCTGGGATAGAGAGGCTGTTTCCAAATAGACCCCCGGTATCCATCCCTCCAAGAACTTTCCACCTTGCTCTTGGGGAGACTCGAACTCACAACCTCTCGGATGGAAGTGGGGGTTGCTTACCATCAGAGCAACCCTCTTGTTTAAGAAAAGGATATCACTTGGGAGAAATTGGAAACTTCGTATGAAAAGGAGCTAACATATACCACTATGCTGGCTAAGTATTTCATGTAGAGCTTAAAAAAGAAGCATCTTTCACGAGCTAAATAGTTCTGTCCTTTCCTCAGTAGGAGAGAAAACTGTAGTTGACAATAGAAGAAAAATCTTTTTAAACATCACCAACCAAACAAAACACAACATATAAAAAAGGAGAGATTTAAAAATAGTTACATGTTACTAACTAATCCATTCTGCTCTGAAGCAAGACCGGAAGTGAAGCCTTCCTCTTTATGGTTAAGAAAGTGGATAAAAGTTAGGGTACAAAGAGTTATTTTATGCTTGTCTTTTGCTGGGAGGTTGCAAGACAACAGAAAAGACCAGCTTGAAGCTGTGAATGATCAGAAAAATTGAGGTTTATAAAAGAACTACAGCTTCTTCTTAAGTGAATCCTGCCAAATCTCGCATGTAGTGTACATGCTTTTGATGTCTAAATTGGTATAATCATTTGTGTCTTGCATTCCTCTTATATTTAGTTTTGCGCTAGTAGGAGAAGAAAATTTTCTTGCTTATGTGTACAGCTACAGTGCATCGACACCTTCTTAGTTGTGCTTAACTCATTGTATGAAGTTTGTCTGTCAAACTTGTGATGCTGCTGCTACTTGTCTGCTCTTCTAAAAAGAGTCACAACACACTTCAATAGACAACTATAATCCCTCCATACATAATCTTCCATCCTAATGCACCATGTATTATGGGCTAAAGTACTTAGACAATGTCTCTGGAAAGATGAAAATAGTATTTTGTAAATGTCTCCGTGTACCCTTTTCCTTTCTTTCTCTAGTGTTCTGTGATCCATGCTCATATTACTTCAACCACATATTAATTTACAGAAACTTTCTTTATATAATCATTTTATTATTATGAGCAGATTAAAGTTCCATGCTTCACTATTATCGCAGTTTCTCTTTCTAACATTGCATGAGCATTGTGTGTTCTCTTTTAGTTTATGGATCAATTGACTTGACTTATCATAATTCAAGCAAGCTTTAACTAGCCTGGAATTGAGGATTATTATATTTCATCTATTGACATAGTTATTTTATAACTTCAGGATATACAGTTTGATGTTGGATGATTTAACGGGTGGAAGATTTAAATATGATGAAAAGTTGGAGAAATTAGTTGAAGATTGTTATTCGTTAATATTAATTATATAATGACATTAACTATTTAATTTAAATAATATAGTTTATTTTCCAGATACTGTAATATTATATTTTTGATTGCTAATTGTTGTTGTTTGTTAATATTTAACAAGATATAATATGGTCTTATGAATTAATATTAATATATTTTGTTGTTTGCATTATTTTATGGTCGAATGTAGTAGTTATTGTTAATGGTAGATAAACTTACCGTTATAGCTTGTGCCTCTTAGCGCCAATTTTACAAGATATATCAGCTTAAAAATAAAAGGATAAATTAAGACGTTTATACATGGATGTTGTAGCCATTATATTGCTATTAAAGATGACTTTTAGAGGTAATTTAACTGACTTTACTAGCCATTAAAATTTAAAGGGGCATACTAATTTATTTTTAGAAGAGATATTATTGCCATTCTAATTGCAACAAAACAATTACCACTAAAGGTATAGACGTTTAGCGACAAATATTTTGAATTTAGCGGCTATAAAAATGGACGTTAAAAGGGCATTATTAGTCGTTTTTAGAATGGGTTTAGCAGCCATAATAATTTCCGCAATGAATTGTCATTAAAGCAAATGATTTTTAGCGGCAATAAATCATACCTTTTTCCAGCTTTTGTCAGAAACGCCGCTAAAGGCTTTATCGATTCCGGCTTCAGCGACTAAAGACCAATTGGCGGTAAATAATATAGCGGCTATTGTTATTGCCGCCAATGGTGTTTCTTATTGCCCCTAAAGTCTCTTTTTGTTGTAGTGCTCCTGGTATCTTCATTATATTCACAAAGAATCTCCAAGTATCCCGAGGATCTCCTAGTATCTTCATCATATATACAATGGATCTCCAAGTATCCCGAGGATCTCTTAATACCCTCCAGTTAATGAGTCTTGCTCTAGGGATCTCTTAGTATACGCCAGTTAAGTAATCCTGTGCTGGGATCTCTTGGTATCCCGCACTTCCAAATCTTGGAACTAAGTACGAACATGGGGAGCTCCCGGATGTCGTCCCGTAGTCCCAATAGTAAATACACCACAACAAACCAATATTTAACAAAAAGAAGCAAAGTGCGAACAACAAGTAAAATCTAGGATCTAGCGTGCTTCACAAGAAAGACGGATATTGCAAATTAGTCAAATAGAGCAAATAAGTTACTAACATGTTTTCCCGAAGTCAAAACAAGTGAAGTTGCATTTTTAACAGTTAAATATGTGAAGAAAACACAATCTAAATAAGCCAAGTAAGGTGAATTTCTAACAACTAGCACAAGTACACGCCCATCACCTCGCACATAAGGAATTTAAACAACAACGGAGATATCGTAAGGGGAGAGGTCCCCCACACAAAGTTAGGTAAGCCACTTACCTCGAATTGGTACAAAACCGCTAAGAAACAATGCCTTTGCCACGAGTATCTGACTCCGAGTGTCCCAAATCTATTCAAACCAATTACACTAAAACATCGTAAATAACTAATTACACTGTTAAAGTTAAAGCTAAGGCGCAAAAATAGGTGAAATAACCAAAATGCGCCTTAGGCCAACATCTCGGAATCGAATAATTTTCACATTTCAGAAACCTCGTACTCTCACGAGTCTAACCATATAAAAATCTCCCAAATCGGAGGTCAAATGCCCCCTAAAACCCCCAATAGTTTAGTCAATAAACTTTCACCCAATTTCTTCAATTTTTGGTCCTTAATTCGAATTTAAAAGATGGATTTAACTAGTAATTGATGGAATATAGCTAGAAAGGATCATAGAAATGTAACCAAGTAATCTTTTCTTCAAAACTCACTCGAAATTGCCTTCTCCCGAGCTCTCAATTGATTTTTCAACTTATGAAATTAAACCCTCGGATTTCTCTTTACTGAACAGCAGTTTCCGCTTTTACGGACCAGGGACCGCTTCTACGGTCTCGCCCTTGCATCAAAATGCCGCTTCTGCAGCTCCCACTTAAAAATGCCCATTTACGCTTCTGCGAACTTTATATCACAGAAGCGATCCCGCTTCCGCAGAAATTTCCACCGCTTCTGCGGTCTCAGACTCATGGCCCCCTTACGCTTTTGCTATTTCCAAGCCGCTTTTGCGATGCCGCTCCTGTGGTCCCCAAGACGCAGAAGTGGAAATAACACAAGCTGCAACATAATTTCCATTGTAACTCCCAAAACCAAGCCGTCGAGCATCCAAAACACGTCCGAGGCTTCCGGGACCTCAACCAAAACTATGAACATATTTTAACTTGCGGAAACATCATTCAAACTTGTACCAATCCTTAAACCGCCTAATAAAATGCCGGAAACTCGAATAAATCAATGATTTGCACTCAAAAACTTCCAAAACTTAACCAAACTCGCTTTCCATTCAAAGCCCAACTAAAACACGTCCGATTGACCTGAATTTTTGCACGCACGTCCCAAATGACATGAGGCGCTACAACATCTTCCGGAATCCCGTTCCGACCCTCGGATCAAAAATTCACTATCGAACCGGAAACTTCAAAATTCTAACTTTCGGCATTTCTAGCTTAAATGAGCTACGGATATCCAAAAAGGTTATACCCAACACGCTCCCAACCCCAAAATCACCTAACGGAGCTAACGGAACCATCAGATTTCTATTCTGATGTCGTCTTCATATTGTTCTATTACGGACCATTTCTAACACTTAAGCTATCACTTAGGGTCTAAGTGTCCCAAAACACTTCGAATTCTATTACCGAACATCCCGGCAAGCCAAAATGGCAGAAATGAACTTAGGGGAAGCAGTTAATGGGAAAATGTGGCGTAAATTCCAAAGACGACCGGCCGAGTCGTCACATGGTCGAAAATTGAGGTGTTTGGCCAAGCTTCTGGAAGGAAAAAAGTGCTTTTGAAGAGAAGAAGAATCAGTTTTGGAGAAGCAGAAAAAAGTGGCTTCTCTCCAAAAAGTACTTTTTTGAGAAGCACTTTTGAGAAAATACATTTAGAAGCAGTTTTTTAAAGCTTGGCCAAACACTAATTGTTGCTCAGAAGTGTTTTTCAAACTAATTAGCCAAACACAAACTGTTTCTCACCAATTGAGAAAAACACTTTTAAAAAAAATATACTTTTTAAAGTTAGTTGATTTTTACAACTTGATCAGACGGGCTATATATATAAATATTACTAATCATTTCCATGCTTTCAGAAAAGCCTAAGAAGCAAGAAAAACAGATAAGTTAAATTCAGAAGACAAAAATATACTATTTGGCCCACTGATGGTTAGTTCTTTCTTGGAAGAGACCGTCCCAATTTGAATATTTAACTCAAATGTGTCTTTACCACCGATCGATAGTGAGTAATAATGGTGAATGTACAAGGTTCACATTGATCATAACCTCTTGTTGACTCTATACTTTTATAGACATTGTATTAAAATACTGTATGTCTATCAATTGGAAACCATTATCACATTATAAAATGCTACACCCTCCATTTCACATGCGCTTTCCTTTTTAATCTGTTTTAAAATAAATGATATATTTTTAAATTTAAATTCTTTATTTTACTTTTTTTGTCCTTAACGAGAAGTTGTTATATCCACACAAATGGTATGAATTCACTAAAAAATCACAAATTTTAAAATTTTTTTTTCTTATATTTCGTATCAAATCAAACTACCTCAAACAATATGAAAAGAAGGTAGTGCTTGTATATCTATCAATGCTAATCAACCATACATAATGCACCGACTGTCTAATGTAATAATGTTATAGTGGGGGTTTCTATTGATAGTTTTATCTCTTTCTCCTCTACCCCTCTATTTGTCTCGTTATTCCCAATCCGTTTTTGATTTTTTTTTCTATTAACCTTTTTCTTTTATTAATGGTATATAAAATTTTTTATTACCCTTATTATTTAAGGTTTGATCTAATTATATTTAATATGTCAAATTATCAATTTTATACCATAATATATTTTAACCTAAAAAGCTAATATTCTTTGTTAACATATTAAAATATGTCACTTAATTGAATTATTATTCAATTAGACTTAGAAACTCCACCTATCAAGTTTCTATGTGTCTTCCGCATGTTGATTAACAAGACGAAACACTAACACATTAATAGTCAGTTTATTTATTTTTTTGTGCAGTATATAGTTAAAAGTAGTTCTATTTTCTGCTGTAACAGTCATAGGCTGCACGAAATTGCTCGTAAAAAATATACGGGACATTTTATTTGTTCGTACTCATTTAATTTATATTTATTTTTTTAAAATTTTTTAATTTGTACCTATTTTTTAAACAATTTCAATTCTCTTTCTTCTCCGATTCAATACCTCACCAGAAGAAAGCAAGGATCTAGATTGAGATCAATATGCATAAAAACAACATGGGTTTATATACTTGTCTCCGCGTGATCAAGTTGAACTAGAAACACAACTCCTGTGATAGAAACGCAAGCCTATGCTATTACTGGTCAATAAAATTCTCACCGCCAGATATTTTCAATATAAACAGTACCACCTTACACTTGGTTGCATCTGTTTTGTAAATCTACTGGTTTTCCAGTTTGTCAAAAGTATATCAAAAGCAAGCAACAAATAACAATACTGCATTTTGAATTAATGTGAAACTTTAGTTCTAATATGTAATATTAATAGGTGGTAAAAATATTTATAGCTCTAGAGTTGAAGTTTCCTAGTTACTAACACAAAAACTTCAGCTCTAGTATGTAATATTAATAGGTGGTAAGAGCTGAAGTTTCTCAATTACAACACAAAAACTTCATCTCTGGAGTTGAACTTCAGGCCCGGCTACTAGAATGGTTAAATTTTGCGTGATTGTCTTTGTTACTTCAGCACCATATGCTGAAGTTATGCGAAAAAGCGGGTACATTTACTGTGACGACCCAAAGGGTTATCATCGTAATTCTCCCTTTCCTTGCATTTCTGAGGCCTTGAAAACCTCTTATTGGGTTGTCTCAATTTGCGTGTACAGTCTGAGCGCGAAGCCGAAAATTTTTTATGTGAAAATATTTAAATTCTGTGTTAAAAATAATAAATGTTGATACTAATATCGCTATAGTTGACTTTGGTCAATGTTTTGGGTAAACGGACCCGGACCCGTGATGTGACGGTCCCGGAGGGTCCGTATGGAAATTTGGGACCCGGACGTATTCCCGGAATCGAAATCCGAGGTCCCAGGCCCGAGTACGGAGCTTTTCTGTGAAATTATTTTATGAATATGCTTAAGAAAAAATAAAAATGGAAAATGATCAAAAATAATGGTATCAGGCTCATATTTTGGTTCCGACGCCGGTACAAGTCTTAAATGGGCGTTAAGCGCTATCTGTAAAGTTTGGTTGAAAACGGACGTCTTTTGACGTGTTTGAGTCTAAAAGTGAAAAGTTTGAAAGTTTTGAACTTAGAAATGAAAGTCATGTGTTTTGGGGGTTGATTCTTTGATTTTGATGTTATTTTGGCGATTTGATCGCTCGAGCAAGTTAGTAGGATGATATTGAGTTAGTGTCTGTGTTTGGTTGGGAGACTTATTTTCCCATCGCGATCGCGTGCATCCAGTCGCGTTCGAGTAACCCAAATCCTCTAACGCTTCGCGATCGCGTCCAATGCCACGCGTTCGCGTAGCCTAACCTCACCCTTCACCGCGTTCGGGATTCTGTTTCGCGTTCGCATAAGCCAAGTTCCAGGACCCTTGAATTTCCTTATTCGCAATCGCGTGATTCCAATCGCGATCGCGATGGCCCCAGTTTTCCCTTCAACGCGAACGCATCCCCTATGTCGCGATCGCGTAGACCAATTTGCTTCAGTGAATTAAATTAAAAACAGAACAGTTCCATTCGCGAATTCCACACTTTTCTCACACGAACTCTCGTCCTACACTCTCCATTCACGAACTTCAAGCTCCTATTTCACCATAATTCTTTGGGTAAATGATTCCAACTTCGTTCTTCCATTATTGTTTCATCCAATCATCAATTTTCTAGCCATAAACCTTAGAATCATAGTAGAATTTAGGGATTTTTTGTCATAGCTAGGATTATTAGAAAATTGGGCGATTCAACCTCAATTTGGGGTCGAATCTTAAAACAAACCATATATTTTGACTCGTGGGGTTATGGGTAATTGGAATTTGGTGCGAGCCTCGAGTTTGGACCATGTGGTCCCGGTGTCGGATTTTGGTATTTTTGGAAGAAAAATTAGAAATGAATTTCTAAGCTAGGACATTGTATCTTTGTACTATTATTGACAAAATTGAATCAATTTATGTTAGATATCGTTGGTTTGGGTTCGAATTCTAGAGGAAATGCGATTGTTCCACTTTGAGTTGCTATTTTTGGATTCGAGGTAAGTGTTTATTCTAACTTTGGCTTGAGGGAATAAGATTAGGATAATATTTGCTATGTGCTATGTGGCGTTGGTGCATAGGTATGGTGACGGTTACCTATGCGCCCGAGTCTAGCATGACCGTGAGTCATAATTGCTATTAAAATGTCGAAAGAAGTGAACAATTGTGATAATTATATGTTAAATGAACTAAAGAGGAATTTTTGGGTACTTTTTCCCTTGTCGGGACTTGTTGTTGAAATGTTCTCCCTTTCTGGGATGATTAATCCTGTTGTCTATACCCTCGCCCCATTATCTATGATGTTCTTTGGGTGAGGATTAGAGATAAAGCACGATGGGTGATGCCGTGTAACTACTTTATGCTATTGTTTAGGTGAGGATGAGCGATAAAGCACGATAGGTGATGTCGTGTAACTACTTTATGCTATTGATTGGGTGACGAAGAGTGATAAAGCACGATGGGTGATGCCGTGTAACTACTTTATGCTATTTATTGGGTGAGGAAGAGTGATAAAGTACGATGGGTGGTGCCGTACACTTTAATTGATTATCTTGGTGAGGACGATAGTAAAAGCACGATAGGTGATGCGATGCAACGTTTGATTTACTGGTTTCCTTTTTATTGATGTTAATTATACAGTTTCCATTTCTTTTTTTGTTGAGTATATAATTGAACCGCTATACCCCCAGCATGTCCCCTCCCCATTATCTGTTTAAATTTTGTATCCTTCTGTTATTTCACATATATTTGTATAGGTTGATTGTGGTAGGTCCGGTTTAGCCTCATCACTACCCTCGCCGAGGTTAGGCCGGGCACTTACCAGCACATGGGGTCGGTTGTGCTGATACTACACTTCTGTACCTTTTGCGCACAGGTCAGGATACAGCTTACGGACCGAAGCAGTAGCTAGGGAGCGAGCTTTCAGTCCATAGACTCCGATGTAGTTCTCTGGCGTTCGCGGTCCCTGAGTCTCCTCTATTTCCTCCGTTTGTTTTCATTGTAACGAAACAAACTTTTTATGCATTCTTCTTTCAGAGTGATGTTTGTAGAATTCTGTTAGTAGTCCATGAGTAGTGACACCAGATGCTGGATAGTGCTATGTTATAGTCTTCTGCACTTTGTTGATATTTCTGTTAAAAGTCTTCCGCGCATTTTTATTTAATTATCTCGGTTATTATATTGTTTAGATTAATGTTTTATGGAATATTTTAAAAGTGTTGTGTTGCATAGCTCCTACAGTAGGCGCCATCACGACTTCCGATGGTGGAAAAAATCCGGACCGTGACATTTACAATTTTTTTTGCAAAGAGGGTACGGATTAAAGTATGACACAAAAAGCGTATATAGATGCAAATGCCCCAAATTGCTCTACTCTACTAAACCATAATGGTGTTCGAACTCGACCAAGAAAAAAACTAGTACAATCAAGTAAAAGTTAAACAACAGCTTTCGGGCAGTATCACTACTAGAAATTCGGGAAAAAGCGACCGCAAAAAACGACCAACTTTGATCGTTTTTTGGCTAAAAGCGACCAAAGATGTATGGTAGCTATATTAATGGTCCCTTTTATTTAGGGACCAAAGTTGGTCACTAATTAGCGACCAACTTTGGTCTCTAACTTAAATGGACCCATTTTTCCGGATATTGACCATAGAGACTAATTTTGGTCGCTTTATTAATTTAATAATATAATTATGCGACCAAGTTGGTCTCTAAAAAAAATATTATTTATTTATTTATTATTAATTATTAACGACCAACTTTTGTCTCTAATCCAAATATTATATTTTAAAATATGAAAAGTAGAAGCCAATGTTGGTCGCTATTTTATTCAATTATTTATTTTATTAATTTAGCGACCAACGATGGTCTCTAAATACATAAATTTAATTTAATTTTTAAAAAATAGCAACCAACTATGGTCGCTATATCACCAGAAGTTTTAGTTTTTAAAAGAAATAACGACCAAATTTGGTCTCTTTTTGAAGAAATCTGGGAAAATAACGACTAAAGTTGGTCGCAATTCTCCAGAAAAAAAAATTTCGTACTTGAAAAGCGACCAAATAGAGACCAACTTTGGTCGCTTTTCTGTATATTATTTTGCCAGAAACGACCTGTTTCTGTAGCTACACCACCTGCCAATCATATCAATTTCCTGAATATGTATTTTATGCCAACAACAACAACAATAAAAGCTAATTAAAAGCAACAAATAATAAACTTCAATAGAACTAATACATTAAGTTAGGAAAACAAAGTTAACGCTTATTACAAGCCCATTCGAACTAAAGAGAACTAACACAATACTGAATTGGTATGTAAATTAGTTCTAACACGATAGCACTAACACAATGTAAGTTAGTTCTAACATAATAGTAAATTAGTTCTAACACAATAGTAAATTAGTTCTAACACATTAGAACTAACACAATAGTATATAAAGTATTGAAGGAGTGTTCTTTCAGCATCCTCGTCTGAAAGTTGGATTGCCTCGCTCGATTCATTAGGTGATTGACTGCGTATGAATTCTCCCACGTCAGCTGTGAAGCGAATTGACCCTATATGAAAAATTATATTGAATTAGTATTTCAAAATATGTATAAAAGCAAATCAAAATATTTAATGAAAAGTTAAAAACTTACATGTATGTAGTCGAGGCTCGACCCTCCTTTCTAAATCAGTCTCTTTCTTCTTCATATCCAATACAAGTTTCATTGAATAGCTCATGTTGCTTCATTGGCATCATAATGTTTTCTGGTGGCTTTGGTGATTATCCTCGTGGTACTATTACTCGGGATGAACTTTGATACAGAGAATATCTTACAGTATATGACGGAGTGTGTCTTTGATCAATTGTTTATCTCATTAGCTACAATGATAATAAGAAGGCCACGACATGTGTTTCAAAAACGTGATGGTGTAGGTAGGATTTAACATTTCCTAAGTAGATAAAATCGGTTATAAAGAAATTCTCTACTTCACTTTCAAAGAGGAAAGAAGTTTGATTGATAGTGACAACGTTGATGAGGACGGAATGTTTTTCGTTGTTGTGTCAGTTCCTATAAAGCGGGGATCATAAGACTATATGATGACAAAGATTATAGGAAGTTTTGTTCGAAATTTTCTTTCAAGTCTTATCAACCAAGGTTAATGTGATAATTATGATATTTCTTCGAATTCAGAGACTGATTTGACCAACAAAAGTATGGAAATTCCCTTAAAAAGTTTTTAAGAGCATTTCCATACTTTTGTCGGTTAAACCAGTGTCTGAATCCGAAGAAATATCACAATTATCACATTAAACTTATTGGATCAGACTTCAAAGAAAATTTAGAACAAAACTTCCTATAATCTCTCTCATCATAGCGTCTTATGATCCCCATTTTATGGGAACTGCCAGGACCAACAGAACACATTCCGTCTTCATCAATCTTGTCACTCTCAATCAAACTTATTTTTCTCATGGAAAATGAAGTACATAATTACTTTATAAGCTCTTATTTTATCTACTTAGGAAATACTAAATTCCTACCTACACTATCACTATTTGAAACACATGCCATTGCCTTCTCATGATCATTGTCGCTATAATGAGAAGAACAATTAAAGGCACATTCCACCATGTACTGTATCTTAGTTATTCTTGGTGGAAGTTCCATTGCATGTCTAATAACGTCATCAACCTCTTCGCGGTACTCTTACTCGGGATGATCTTGGATACGAAGAATCACTTGGATACAGTACCTGATAGGGTGTGTCTTTGATCAATTGTTGATCTCATTAGCTACAATGATAATGAGAAGCCAACGACATGTGTTTTAAAAAAGTGATGATGAAGGTAGGATTTATCATTTCCTAAGTAAATAAAAGAGGTTATAGAGAAATTCTCTACTTCATTTTCCAAGAGGAAAAAAAGTTTGATTGATAGCGACAAGGTTGATAAAGATGGAATATTTTCCGTTGGCTATGCCAGTTCCCATAAAACGTGGATCATAAAACTCTACGATGAAAGATTTTAGGAACCTTTGTACTCTACTTTATTCCAAGGTTAATAAATACAAGCGTAATGTGATCTTGGTGATAGTTTGTCAGATTCAGCCGACGATTTGACGGACAGAAGTATGAAAATTTTGATAAAAAGAATTAGAGGTAAAAACATTCAACCTCTAATTCTTTTTATCAAAATTTTCATACTTCTGTCCGTCAAATTATCGTCTGAATCTGACGAACTATCACCAATATCACATTAAGCTTTTATTTATTAACCTTGGAAGAAAGTCGAGTATAAAGCTTCCTAAAATCTTTGTCATCATACAGTCTTATGATCCCCTTTTTATGGGAACCGTCATGACCAACGGAACATATTCCATATGTATCAACCTCGTCACTCTCAATTAAACTTTTTTTCCTCATGGAAAATGAAGCAAAGAATTACTCTATAAGCTCTTCTTTTATATACTTAGGAAAGACTAAATTCCTACCTACACCATCACTTAGTGCAACACATGCCATTGCCTTCTCATCATCAATGTCGCTAATTAGAACAACAATTAAAGGCACATTCTGCCAGGTACTTTATCTTAGTTATTCTTGGTGGAAGTTCCATTGCATCTCTAATAACGTCATCAACCTCTTCTGACCATTTACCTCCCGCAATCTAAATTCCAAAACATAAGCCAAATTTTCAATCCATATCCTAAATGTTCAACTCATACATAAATGCTTCAATTTTATCCTAAAGCTTCAACTCATACCTAAAAGGCTCAAGACATATCCTAAAAGTTCAACTCATATCCTAAAAGCTTCAAGTCATATCCTAAAATTTCTATTTATAACTAAACTATCAAGACAATACAAAGATTCAAGGTTCAATTTATATCATAAAAGTTATACTTATATTACGAGTTTAAACATAAACTAAA
Organism: Nicotiana benthamiana; assembly: GCA_034376525.1. Lineage (NCBI taxonomy): Eukaryota > Viridiplantae > Streptophyta > Magnoliopsida > Solanales > Solanaceae > Nicotiana > Nicotiana benthamiana. The sequence continues at coordinate 48,162,524 of CM067328.1, forward strand.
AAGTTCAATTTATATCTTAAGAGCTTCAACTCATACCTAAAAGGTTCAATTCATATCCCCAAAAGTTCAAATCATATCCTAAAGGTTCAACTCATACATAAATGCTTCAATTTATATCCTAAAGCTTCAACTCATACCTAAAAGGCTCAAGTCATATCCTAAAAGTTCAACTCATATCCTAAAAGCTTCAAGGCATATCCTAAAATTTCTATTTATAACTAAACTATCAAGACAATACAAAGATTCAAGGTTCAATTTATATCATAAAAGTTATACTTATATTACGAGTTTAAACATAAACTAAAAAGTTCAATTTATATCTTAAGAGCTTCAACTCATACCTAAAAGGTTCAATTCATATCCCCAAAAGTTCAAATCATATCCTAAAGGTTCAACTCATACATAAATGCTTCAATTTATATCCTAAAGCTTCAACTCATACCTAAAAGGCTCAAGTCATATCCTAAAAGTTCAACTCATATCCTAAAAGCTTCAAGGCATATCCTAAAATTTCTATTTATAACTAAACTATCAAGACAATACAAAGATTCAAGGTTCAATTTATATTCTAAAAGTTATATTCATATACTACGAGTTTAAACTTAAACTAAAAAGTTCAATTTATATCCTAAAAGCTTCAACTCATACCTGAAAGGTTCAATTCATATCCACAAAAGTTCAAATCATATCCTAAAGGTTCAACTCATATATAAATGTTTCAATTTGTATCCTAAAGCTTCAACTCATACCTAAAAGGCTCAAGTCATATCCTAAAAGTTCAACTCATATCCTAAAAGCTTCAAGTCATATCCTAAAATTTCTATTTATAACTAAATTATCAAGACACTACAAAGATTCAGGTTCAATTTATATCCTAAAATTTATATTCATATACTACGAGTTTAAACGTAAACTAAAAAGTTCAGTTTATATCCTAAAAGCTTCAACTCATACCTAAAAAGTTCATGAATTCATATCCACAAAAGTTCAAATCATATCCTAATGGTTCAACTCATATATAAATGCTTCAATTTATATCCTAAAGCTTCAACTCATACCTAAAAGGCTCAAGTCATATCCTAAAAGTTCAACTCATATCCTAAAAGCTTCAAGTCATGTCCTAAAATTTCTATTTATAACTAAATTATCAAGACAATATAAAAATTCAAGGTTCAATTTATATCCAAAAAGTTATATTCATATACTACGAGTTTAAACTTAAATTAAAAAGTTCAATTTATATCCTAAAAGCTTCAACCTGTATCCTAAAAGGTCCAATTCATATCCACAAAAGCTCAAGTCATATCCTAAAATTTCTATTTATAACTAAACTAGTTTTATACTAAAGGTTCAACTCATTATTATTTCATCAATTATTACACGGCTAATGTTAGTTATCCTCTATGTGGGTTACTCTTTGTACTCAAATAAGAGCCACGCAACGATTCGCTTAAGGCCTTAAACATTAAATTGTCTTGAACTTTAAGAAAAAACCCCAAATATATATACTATCACGTGTCTATATTAAATATCTACCTATTAACTAATCAAGATTAAACTAAAAGTTTATTTTATACCCTAAAAGTTCGATTCACAAGAAAAAGTCATAAACCCTAAAAGTTTAGGGTTTCTTCTCTTCAAACCATTTCTTGCCCAAATTAATAGGTAAAACTAAATATTTAAGCTACTAACAATTATCATAGATTTAATTAAGCTAAGAACAATTAATTTTTAGGGTTCAAACTAGAAGGAATTAAATAAATTAAAATAAGTCTATTTTGAAAAAAATAAAGAAGAGAGAAACCTACCAGTTGGGCAGTGGAGGACACCGACGGAGCTGCTGTTGCCGCCGGCGGGTGTCGTTGGTGCCGTTGCAGGAGGAGACGGAAGGGGGGGGGGGTTGAATGTGAGAGAGAAAACAGACGGTTTGGGGTATTATTTGAATAAAATAAGAGAATGGGAGGGGGAACCAGTTTTTAATTCTGTTTTTTCAAAAAGCGACAAACTATTGTCTCTATTTTTAGTACCAAATATGTTTTGACTATTTTGACCAAAATAGCGACCAAGGTTGGTCGCTAAATTCAATTTAATTAAATTTAATATATATATATATATATATATATATATATATATATATATATATATATATATATATATATATATATATATATATATATATATATATATATATATATATATATATATATATATATATATACACACACACACACACACACACGCGCGCCATATTCGACATAGTATAACGTAGGTACATATATAATACTATATATATAAGCTATATTCGATACGGTAATACCTCATACACTAATACTTAGTGAATAGTATAGCGTAGTTACATATATTATATACATATAAGCTGTATTTGATACGGTCTTATCTCATACACTTATACTTAGTGCATAGTATAGCGTAATTACATATATTGTATATATATAAGTTGTATTTGATACTGTATTACCTCATAGACTTATACTTAGTGCATAGTATAGCGTTAGTACATATATTGTATATATATATATATATAAGTTGTATTCGATACGGTATTATCTCATAAACTTATACTTAGTGCATAGTATAGAGTAAGTACATATATTGTATATATATAACCTGTATTCGATACGGTATTATCTCAAACAGTTATACTTAGTGCATAGTATAGCGTAAGAACATATATTATATATATATATATATATATATATATATATATATATATATATATATATATATATATATATAAGCTGTATTCGATATGGTATTACCTCATACACTTATACTTAGTGCATAGTATAGCGCAAGTACATATATTGTATATATATAACCTGTATTCGATACGGTATTATCTCAAACAGTTATACTTAGTGCATAATATAGCGTAAGAACATATATTATATGTATATATATATATATATATATATATATATATATATATATATATATATATATATATATATATATATATATATATATATAAGCTGTATTCGATACGGTATTACCTCATACACTTATACTTAGTGCATAATATAGCGCAAGTACATATATTGTATATATATAAACTGTATTCGATACGATATTACCTCATACAATTATACTTAGTGCATAGTATAGCGTAAATACGTATATTATATACATGTAAGCTGTATTCGACGTAGTAATACCTCACACACTAATACTTAGTACATAATATAGCGTAATTACATATATTATATATATATATATAAGCTGTATTCGATACGGTATTACCTCATTCACTTATACTTTGTGCATAGTATAGTATAAGTACATATATTATATACATATTAGATGTATTAGATACGATAATACCTCATGCACTAATAGTTAGTGCATAATATATCGTAAGTACATATATTATATACATCTAAGTTGTATTCGATACGGCAATACCTCATACACTAATACTAAGTGCATAGTATAGCGTAATTACATATATGATATACATATAGGTTGTTTCGATACAGTAATATCTCATACACATATACTTAGTACATAATATAGCGTAAGTACATATATTGTATATATATAAGTTGTATTCGATACAGTATTACCTCATACACTAATACTAAGTGCATAGTATAGCGTAATTACATATATTATATACATAAAAGCTGTTTCGATACAATATTATCTCATACACTTATACTTAGTGCATAATATAGCGTAAGTACATATATTGTATATATATATAAGTTGTATTCGATACTGTATTACCTCATACACTTATACTTAGTGCATAATATAGCGTAAGTCCATATATTGTATATATATAAAAGCTATATTCGATACTGTATTACCTCATACACTTATATTTAGTGCATAATATAGCATACGAACATATATTATATACATATAAGCTGTATTCGATACGGTCATACCTCATATACTAATACTTAGTGCATAATATAACGCAATTACATATATTATATACATATAAGCTGTATTCGATACGGTATTATCTCATACACTTATACTTAGTGCATAGTATAGCGTAAATACATATATTATATATATATTTGTTGTATTCGATACGGTAATACCTCAATACACTAGTACTTAGTGCATAATATAGCGTAAGTACATATATATATATATATATATATATATATATGTATAAGCTATATTCGATATGGTAATACCTAATACACTAATACTTAGTGCATAGTATAGCGTAATTACATATATTATATACATATAAGTTGTATTCGATACGGTATTATCTCATACACTTATACTTAGTGAATAGTATAGCATAAATACATATATTGTTTATATATAAGCTATATTCGATATGGTATTAACTCATACACTTATATTTAGTGCATAGTATAGTGTAAGGACATATATTGTATATATATAAGCTGTATTCGATACTGTATTACCTCATACACTTAGACTTAGTGAATAATATTGCTAAAGTACATATATTGTATATATATACAAGTTGTATTCGATTCGGTATTACCTTATACACTTATACTTACTGCATAGCATAGCGTAAATACATATATTACATATATAAGTTGTATTCGATGCGGTAATACCTCATACGCTAATACTTAGTGTATAACATAGTGTAAATACATATATTGTGTGTGTATATATATATATATATATATCTATATATATATAAGCTGTATTCGATACGGTATTACCTCATACACTTATACTTAGTGCATAATGTAGCGTAAGTACATATATTGTGTATATATAAGCTGTATTCGATACGGTATTACCTCATTCACTTATACTTAGTGCATAATATATCGTAAGTACATATATTGTATATATATAAGCTGTATTCGATACGATAATACCTCATATACTAATACTTAATGCATAATATAGCGTAATTACATATTTTATATACATATAAGCTGTATTCGATATGGTATTATCTCATACACTTATACTTAGTGCATAGTATAGCCTAAATACATATATTATATACATATTAGCTGTATTCAATACGGTAATACCTCAATACACTAATACTTAGTGCATAATATAGCGTACGTCCATATATTATATATATATATATATATATATATATATATATATATATATATATATATATAAGCTGTATTCGATACAGTATACCTAATACACTAATACTTAGTGCATAGTATTACGTAATTACATATATTATATACATATAAGCTGTATTCGATACGGTATTATCTCATACACTTATACTTAGTGCATAGTATAGCGTAAATACACATATTGTTTATATATAAGCTATATTCGATACGGTATTACATCATACACTTATATTTAGTGCATAGTATAGTGTAAGTACATATTTGTATACATATATATATGCTGTATTCGATACTGTATTACCTCATACACTTATACTTAGTGAATAATATTGCATAAGTACATATATTGTATATATATATAAGCTGTATTCGATTCGGTATTATACACTTATACTTACTGCATAGTATAGCGTAAATACATATATTATATATTTAAGCTGTATTCGATGCGGTAATACCTCATACGCTAATACTTAGTGTATAATATAGCGTAATTACATATATTGTGTATCTATATATATATATATATATATATATATATATATATAAAAGTTGTATTCGATATAGTATTACCTCATACACTTGTACTTAGTGCATAATATAGCGTAGGTACATATATATATATATATATATATATATATATATATATATATATATATATATATATATATATATATATATATATATATATATATATATATATATATATAAAAGCTATATTCGATACGGTATTACCTCATACACTTATGCTTAGTGCATGATATATCGTACGTACATATATTGTATATATATATAAGCTGTATTCGATACGGTAATACCTCATATACTATTACATAGTGTATAATATAGCGTAATTACATATATTATATACATATAAACTGTATTCGATACGGTATTATCTCACACACTTATACTTAGTGCATAGTATAGCTTAAATACATATAAGCTGTATTCGATACGGTAATACCTCATACACTAATACTTAGGGCATAATATAGCGTAATTGTATATATTATATATATAAGCTGTATTCGATAGAATATTATCTTATATACTAATACTTAGTGCATAGTATAGCGTAAGTACATATAATGTATATATATAAGCTGTGTTTGATACGGTATTACCTCATACACTTATACTTAGTGCATAATATGGCATAAGTACATATAATGTATATATATAAGCTGTGTTTGATACGGTATTACCTCATACACTTATACTTAGTGCATAATATGGCATAAGTACATATATTATATACATATAAGCTGTATTTGATACGGTATTATCTGATACACTTATACTTAGTGCATAGTATAGCGTAAGTACACACACACACACACAGATATATATATATATATATATATATATGTATATATATATATATATATGTATATATATATATATATGTGTGTGTGTGTGTGTGTGTGTGTGTGTGCGTGTGTGTGTGTGCATGCGTGTGTGTGTGTGTGTGTCTACGAAGCGGGCGTGTGTGTCTATATATACAATATAAGCTGTATTCGATACGGTATTACCTCATACACTGATACTTAGTGCATAGTATAGCGTAAGTACATATATTGTATATATAGACACACATGCCCGCTTCGTAGTACTATTCATCCCTTGTATTACAAAAGTATTAACTACTTACATTTATTTTATTTACATAGTAAACACAAAAGTGATTTTTAATTTTGACCATTGTTGACCAGAATAGTGACCAATTGTGGTCGCTATTTATTCATGAATTTAGATTAGCGACCAAAGTTGGTCGATAAATTTAAATCATATTTAATTATATTTTATATAATAATTAAATTAATAATATAATTATTAAAATAGAATAATTGGGACCCAGTTAAGCTACCAAAATCCGTCGCTACCTTTCTTTCCTTTATTTAGCGACCAACGTTGGTCGCCAATTTTATATTTTATATTTTTTTAAAATAATAATATAATTATTAAAAATTTATAAGCGGGTCCCACTTTTTCGATCAAGTTGGTCGTTAATCTCAGTAAAAGTTTGACCAAGCAAGTCTGACCAGGCCAGTCAACATTTTCGCCACTTTAGCGACCAACCTTGGTCGCTATTTTGTTTCTACAATTTATTTTATTATTTTCGCTAGTTTAGCGACCAACTTTAATTGCTTTTTTCCATAGACCAAATTTGATCGCTATTTTTTGGTCGCTTTTGCCAAGAATTCTAGTAGTGTATGTTCTATTTACTATGTAGAGATTTATAATAACAAAATTACAAAATCAAGAGTTAGTTTTAGTAACATGAATGTACAAATTTTATTTGCTAAAAGTTTTATAAAATGTATGAAGAATACTAGTACTTACTATATAGTACTACTATGACTGTTATTGTGGGGATACTGATTCGGACACAAAAAGAAGCCAATGATACTCAATCATTAATCCAAATCTTGATGTGTATATGTTTGAGTTTGGAAGAAACAGGGGAACTCACATGAAAAATGAATTTGAAAAAAGTAAATCAGATTAAAGTAAAACATTTGAAAGTTTAACTCTTTCACCAATTCTTGTGGTAAATTCCAATCCAAAGAGTGCAGTTTTTTTTACAATAAGCAGCAGAAAAGATATGAAACATTCAACATTAGTGTATCAACTATGTCTTTTTGACAACAATTGAAGAATGTAAAATTCCTATGAATGCATCTACAATTGAAAAAATACATTTATAATTAGAATACAAATTATCTACTATTTATTTACAAAATATCTACAAACTGGGTATATCTAATCTTAATATCCCAATTCCCATTCGATTGTAGTTTAATTGGTAATTTCGACATAATTACGTTTTTTCGCAGAAGATTTGTAGAAGTTTTAGTCGTTTTTGATCTGCGAAACCAAAAAATAAAGCATCTACAGTTAGAATACAAATAATCTATAATTTATCTACAAACTGGGTACATTAAATTTTTATATCCCAATTCCCATTCAATTGAAGCATAATTGAAATTTTTGACATAATTGCGTTTTTTTCCAGAAGATTTGTAAAGGTTTTGGTCGTTTTTTATTTGTGAAAATAGAAAATAAAGCATTTACAACAAGACTACAAATAATTTATAATTTATCTACAATTTCTGCAATATGTCTTTTCAATCTAAAATTAAGTCAAAATCAAGTCTAATCTTCACCAAAACCCCTCAAAATTGAGATATAAACTCCAAACCATATTCCCGATTACTTTCAAAACACCCAGTCCAAACAAATAAGACTTTTAAAAATTAAAATTTGAATTCAAAGCTTCCAAACTTTTTAATAACTGTCAATTATGGAAAATATCTGGAAGAATGTTTACTTCCATAATTGCAGGGCGCCTAAATAAAAATATAAAGAAAAATATAACGCGCCAAATTAAAAAGAAATCAGCTCATAATAATTGGGAAGGAAAAAGTCTCTTATTAGTCCTCCACTAAATGATAGAGGAAGGTGTTGGAATTTATTAAGCCCAAAAGCCATTAAGTTGTCGGGGCAAAAGTCCTTTTGTACACCAAAGTCCAATGCTTGTTGGGGCTAACCAAAACAAAAATAAATAAAGAATTCAGGACTAATACACACGTTTTTTTGGATCCATGGAGTGTTAAAAGTAGGCAACCCTTACTTCCAACCGAGAGGTTGTGAGTTCGAGTCTCTCCAAGAGCAAGGTGAGAAGTTCTTGGAGGGAAGGATGCCGAGGATCTATTTGGAAACAGCCTTTCTATTCCAGGGTAGGGGTAAGGTCCGCGTACATACTACCCTCCCCAGACCCATTAAGTGGGATTATACTGGATTGTTGTTGTTGTTGGAGTGTTAAAAGTGCTTTCTCTAAGATTCTACTTTACCTTGCTATTGCTGCAAAGTTCCAATTGCATAAAACCAGATGCATAGTATCAGTGGAACAGGTCTTTGTCAAATACAGCTAAAAAGTTGGAATCTCTTAATTAATCTGCCACTAATTTTTAATCATTATGCAGATACTAATCCACCATAGTTAAGTACTTATGTCCACAGTAAGTTTTATGGTAAGATATCTACACATCTACATGGACTAATTCAGAAGAGCTAATTCCCTTTCACCACCCTCCTCAAACCCCTCCCAACTTATCCACCTCCCAAAGCTACCCTATCCTCTGCACCCCCCTTGCCCTTTTTCTTTCTTTATTACTCATTTTGTTTGGTTTATGTAAGTTTACTTTTTTTTGTTCGTTCAAAAAAGATTGACCAAAATTCTGAATTTGATAACAAATTTAGTTTAAATTTACAATTCTGCTCTTATGAGAAATTTTTTTAACCATACAAATACTCTAGGTACCTTTTTGGAGCCCAGTCAAACAGATTCACATGAATCGGAACGGAGGTAATATATTTTTCTTTGTACGCTTCTGGGGAGGGTAGTGTGTACGCACAACTTACCCCTATCATTTGATAGAGAGGGTGTTTCCAAATATACCCCCGACATCCTTCCCTCCAAGAACTTTCACCTTATTCTTGGGGAGACTCGAACTCACAACCTCTCGGTTGGAAGTAGGGGTTGCTTACCATCAGAGCAACCCCTCTTGTCTATTTCGAGCTAAGGGTGATTCTTAAAAATGACACTTTTAGCATTGACCAACTGTCTGATTTCAGATAACAACTTGGAATCTATTTGAGAATCAGTGATCTAAGTTGAGTGAGGTTAGCAGATGAGGCCCAATCATTTTGCAGATAAAGGCTATCCATTGGAGAAATATTTACAGGATTAAAATGCATTGATAAACTTTGTAGTGATCACAAAGAATGGCTTTTAGAAAACATCACACTGTGAAGGAAGCACCAAGTGCAACTATGAAGATGGAGGCAAGAATTTCAGCCAAGAGTGTACCTGCTGCTTAAAGAGCTTTGATATAACACGACTGTAATGCTGCAGATGCTAGCTAGCTTTTAGAACGGCTGAGTTTTGTTATATTCTGGTCAAAGCACATAATTCATGCAATTGACATCACTAAGAGCCACGTTGAATTAAGATCTGGTAGCATCCTTCTAACTTTTAAATGGAATAGCTCATTGTAAATTACTATGCTTCCATCCCATGCCCTTCGAAAGTAAAGAAAACAAAATAACATTAAACTGAAAGGAAAAGTCACGTCAACTAGTAAGACAACATCCATACCTTAGTTGTTTTTCTCTTTTTTTTGGATAAGGGCATCATACCTTAGTTTTTTGAAGTCCATATAAAAGAAGAAAAGGGAAATACCGGTACATCTGCGGGTGAGAATTGGGAAGTAACAAGTATCTAGTAGAACAGTCGAGGTGCATGTAAACGGACCCGATACAACTGTTATCAACAAAAAGAAAAGGCAACGCGAAGGATTTCGGCTAATAAAGTCTGAGAATCGAGATAGTCAATCAGTCAGAATATAGAAGAATAACTTCCAACTGCGAGTATTGGAGAATGATGAAAGATCTAGGCACTTTATTGAAAAACTTCCTTGGAACGAAATATTGGCTTAGCAAATTAAGCAGATAATCACAAAAATATTCCAAAACTGAGTGAGTACAGTTTAGCATAGTTTTGTGTTATTATCCTTTTACTTATTTGTGTTGTTTTTCTTTCTGGCATCTTTTGTTGTTACATGCCTTTTCTCTTGTTTCTTTTCTGATATTATTGTCTCTTCTGTTGAGCGGAAAGTCTTCCTGAAACAACCTCTTTATCCTTTTCGGTTCGAGGTAGGGGTAAGGTCTGCGTACACTCTACCCTCCCCAGACTCCACTAGTGAGATTTTGCTGGATATGTTTGTATGAGGTAAATTTCGGCTCGCCACATCCCCGTCCAAGCGAACATGTCTTTCATGACAAAATCGCCTTTGAGTCGTGTCGATCCAGGCAAGGACGACCCAAGCAAGGACGTCCTAATTAACTAGATAGAGGAACAACGTCATTTAGGGCTTGGCTTCCTCCGTACGAGGGAGCCACCAACTTTTATACTTTTCTTTTGATTGTTTTGAGAAAGGTCTCCTAATATATAAAGGAGACCTTACCTTGTAATAGGAGGGGTGCATTACTCTGAGCAATACCATTTATGTACTTTCTCTCTCTATTGTTAGCAAGCAAGCTTCTCTCTATCTCTTTCCAATATTAAAACTCTCTGTAATCTTTTACATTTTCATATCTACTACGATCTTAGCTAGATAACCTTTTCTAGGGCTCATTATACTTGATTACGATTTACCCGTATATTTTATTGATTGTTTTTAAGCTTACAAAATGTATATATCTTCTGAGCCAAACAATTTGGCTCCGTCTGTGGGGATTTCGAAAATCAAAAGTATAGTTTGTGCCTAGAAAACCACTGACAACCATCCCCTATATCGCACGAACAAGAATGACTGACAACTGTACAAAAAAGAAAGCGGTAAACGATGTTGGGGTCAACCTCATGGATTCTCTCAACGAAGCAGGTGAAGATAACATCTTGAACGCAACCCCCAGCACCACGATGACTGGAGGAACCCAACCTCCTCCACCCAGAGATCTGACGGATCCACGAGAAAGGGGAGCTTTCACATCTACATCTAAGGAAGCACCCCTAGAAGTGAAGGAGCTACTGAAAGAGTGGCTAATAAACACTCTAAACGACTTGGTCGAAAAGTCACCACAACATGGCGTAAGACGCACGCCAGTAATGGATCTCACTGCAGCCGAAGATGAGAAAACATTGTGCTCACCGATACTCAAACTAACAGCAGTGCACTCGCAGCCATCCTCAGAAAGATGGAGGAAATGGAACACGAAAATAAGTCGCTCCGTGACCAAATAAAGGAACATCAAGAAAGGGTAGACAAGATCTCGGGTGCTCTTAAACTGCTGCCAAAGCACGACATAGGTAGGTTTGTGGAACAACCTTACACAGAGGAGGCCGCACCATACTCTATCCCAAAGACCTTCAAAATGCCTCCCTATTTGAGGGTATACGACGGGACTACAGATCCCGAGGACCTTCTAATCCACTACGTCACAGTTGTGAAAGGTAACGACTTGGCAAAAGAACAGGTACCGTCCGTTCTTCTGAAGAAGTTTGGCGAAATATTGACAGGTGGAGCTTTGACCTGGTACTCCCAGCTACCGGCTAAGGGCATCTCCATGTTCGAGGAAATGAAGAATAAGTTTGTCACCGCACATGAAGGAGCAAATAAAGTGGAGGCGAGAGTCAATGACATCTTCGCTGTTTGGCAAACCATGGGAGAAGGGCTCAAAGACTTCCTAGCCAGATTTAACAGGGTAAGAATGAGCCTACCAAACGTATCGGAAGGTATGGTAGTCACCGCTTTCCATAATAGGTAAGCAGGGATGGGTCAAAGGCGACCAAGAAACTGCTAAGTCGCCTCATGAAGTACCCTCCCACCACGTGGGAAGAAATTCACAATGCCTACTGTGCCGAGGTTCGTGCAGATGAGGACGACCTTAACGGTCCTACCAGGAGACTAACGACGATACTCCCAGAGATCAGGAGGGACCGGCGCAATGAAGGGCAACAAGAACTAATCCCACGTCCCAACAGGGAAAGACATCAAGCATACGTCAGATCATCTCATCCGCCGTCGGCAAGGCATGCAGACGCACTACAGCGACATGTCGCCCCCCTACGAAATGAGCGAGGTATGCCCCCTTTATTATCTGCTCATAACTTTTGTGTTTCCCTTTCAGAGGTAGTGTACGCACCAGAGAAGCCGGGCAACAAGGTACAATGGCTAGCAAAGATGAAGTTGGACCCTACCACCCGAAAATCAAGCGCCCTATGCGAGTTCCACCAGGAGCGATAGCATAAAATCGAAGACTGCATAGGTCTACGGTAGGAGGTGATCACGATGCTAAACCAAGGGTTCCTGAGAGAAGTACTCAGTGATAAAGGAAAACTCAACTTTGCACTTATGGGAACCATCGTTCACCACCACTCACAAGTTAAAGCGAACCATCGTTCACGAACGGTATGACGACTTCGAAGATAGTATCACCTTCGTTAAGTCCGATGCTGACGGTTTGTCTTTTTCTCATTACAATGCTTTAGTCATTCTTTATGCATTGTAGATACGAATGTTAGGAGAATTATGGTTGACGAGGGTAGCGGCGTCTGTATTATCCACCCAAGGGTCCTTGCACTTATGGGACTCGAGATAAGATAATACCGCGCTACATAACATTGACTAGTTTTAACAATGCAGTGGAAAGAACCTCCGGAGAAGTAACACTACTCGTCCTGGGGGGGGGGGGAGTCACGCTGGAAACCACTTTCCACGTGATGAACCAAGAAACGACATACAACGCCATCATTGGACGTCCGTGGATACATGCCATGCGAGCAGTCCCCTCCAGCTTTTATCAAGTAATCAAGTTCTCTACCCCTTGGGGGTGTTCAGCATACGAGGTAAACCTCACACCGCCTAGGAATGCTATAAAATAGCCCAAGACTACACCCACACCAAACAACTCGAAGGGGCGAGCGCAGAATCATAGCAATCAGCCCTGTCGGGGACTAAGGTCCATCCGGAAGAGGACGCCATCAATGATCCCGACATCATAGAGGCCAGCAAAGCCAAGGTCGAGAACCTCGACCCCGTTCAACTAGATAACAATGACCTCACGAAGAAGGACTACATCGGCCATGACCTTTCAAACCCACGTAAGTATCGTGAATTTTTATCTAACCATGCAGACCTATTTGCTTTTTCCAATTCAGATATGCCAGGGATTTTGCGAGAAATCACTACCCACAAACTGAACGTTGATCCACTACACCCGCCCTTGCGGTAAATGAGGAAAAAGATCAACGCCGCCATCAACGCAGCGGTGAGTGTGGAAGAAGACAAACTATTGGCAAATGGTTCCATCGAGGAATCCAGGTACCCTGAGCGGGTCGCAAACGTTGTTATGATCAAGAATAAAAATGGAGAGTGGCGAATGTGTGTAGAGTTCACCGACCTGAACAAGGCATGCCCAAAGGATTCGTTCCCACTACCCCACATCGACCAACTAATAGACGCAACGACCGGACATGAACTATTGAGCTTCCTGGATGCATATTCTGGCTATAATCAAATCATGATGGCTGAAGAAGATCAGGAGAAGACGACCTTCATCACTAACCGAGGAACATAGTGCTATAAGGTAATGCCCTTCAGGCTAAAAAATGTAGGGGCCACGTACCAAAGGTTGTTGACCTAAATGTTTAAGGAGCAGCTTCAAAAAATAATGGAAGTCTATATCGAAGACATACTAGTAAAGTCGTCAAGAAAATAAGACCACCTTGACCATATGAAGGAAGCCTTCGAAATATTGAGAAGATAGTGGATGAAACTAAAACCCGAGAAATGCGCCTTCGGTGTGGCCTCAGGAAAGTTCTTGGGATTTTTCGTATCATAGAGAGATATCGAATTGAACCGGATCAGATCAAAGCAATAGACGCAATCGCAGAAGTGCTAAGCAGCAAAAAACAAGTACAAAAGCTGACGGGCCGGATATGTGCCCTCTCCAGGTTCATCTCACGATCCTCCACCAGGTGCCATAAATTCTTTAGCGTGTTGAAGAAAGACCAGGAACAACAATGGAACGAGGAGTGCGTCGAGGCCCTAACGAATTTGAAGGCTTACCTATCCTCGCCTCCTTTTTCTAGTAAAAGCAAGCCCAGATGAACCACTCTGGCCGTGTCTAAGGTTGCCGTCAGTGCTTTCTTGGTGCGCGAAAACAAAGGTACGCAGTCTCCTATTTATCACATTAGCAAAACACTAGTGGACGGCAACATTTGGTACCCACTCCTTGATATACTGGCGCTAGCACTGGTAGTAGCTTCACGGAAGCTATGACCTTATTTTTAGTGCCATCAAATAAAAGTGGTAACGACCTTCCCGCTAAAGAGCGTCTTAACAAGCGTGAACTATCTGGCCGGCTCGCAAGATGGTCCATTGAGCTCAGCGAGCACGACATCTCACGAGCAGCGCGGGTTAGACACCGTTCCCTATCTACTTCTGCCTTAGAGGCCCAACCAGCTGCCAAAAGCTCTTCAAACATGACCAACCTGGCATCATGATACACCCATATTTCATGCGTATCACGGCGCTCAGCATCCTGTGGGGTGGTGCACGTAATCTCAGCCTACTTAGCTCTAAGCTCAACGGTTAAGGCCGCAACCCGGCCCGAAGTTCAGCAGCCTCCGCCGCTACCATACGGCCAATCTCCAACTCATCTACCTTCGCCCGAGGAGAACTTCCAATTGAGTATTTCGTGCAACCGCAGCCACGAGCTGCTCATCAGCCCTCTCCAGCTCGGCCCGCCGCTTCTTTAATTTCTCCTTCATTTGTGTAAGGCCCTCACGGAACAACCTGAATTTAGGGTCTTGTTTGTACACATCAGCCAACGTCTGATGTGCCTCACAGACCCGATTATACTTCAGCAATAGTCTTTTGTGGGCGACCGCCTCTTCGTCGAGTGCCGCCCCCTCTCCACTTCCAAGATAAGAATCTAAAAAACATCAAAGCATAAGTCGGTACATGGGCAGACAACCCCTGCAACACAAATGGGAAAAATAGTCAAATTTACCTGTAAGGCCGCGCCTGCTACCCTTCGGGACAAGCCCTTGTCGCTGACTTCCACCAATGCCTCACATTTGGCGCTCGCGCAAAGAAGGGTCATACCCGCAGCTGCCTCATCACAGTTCTCCAATAGATTATAGCCGCGGGGAATCAGGATGTGGTGAGTAGACCTACTGGCCGTCGTTTCAACACGATCCAGGGAACTCCTTCCTCTATCCGCTCTCTCTGCGGAGGCCTCAAGGCCCGCCCTCTCTGTGGTCGCACTTGTTCTCGTTGCTGAGGCCAACGAGCTGTCCTCTCGAGTGGAAGGCGAGATAGCCTCAACATCAGCGCTAATTCGAGGAGCAGTCCTCCCCGAGCGGATTGAATCAGCCATAAAAAGTTACCCCGACTCACGACGAGGTAGTTCTACCCTCTCATTCCCGGAAGCTATCCCTTGCCTCCTCGTCCTCCTTTGAAGAGGCTCCTCATCTTCAGAAGCTGCCTCCTCTGGCTGTGAAGGCGACCCTGAAGGAAGCACCTCATTGACAAATGCGACCTCGGTCCCTCTCGCGGGCATGACCTCGGGTGCCACCGCCAGAACCTCCGCCAACACCACATCACTTCTGGCGTGACCTCCTGCTGAGGGGTCGAAAGGGCGCTATTTTCGGGCGAACCCCCAACAGGCACATCTTCATCTACAGAGCTTGGCTCCGCCCTGGACGGGCCGACATCAGTTTTCCTCCTCTTTGCCTTCTTAGAAGTGCCCCGACCTGCTGGGGAAAGTATATGTGAAACAAAGGAATCCTCGAATCAAGACATATGGAAAAAGGAAAGAACAAGGGAAGGCCATTACAAGTCGGACCATACATAGTGTAGAATTGAGCCCAGGTATGACACTCCTCTACATATGGTATCAGCCTCTCCACCCACAACCTGATGTCGTCCCCACAAGAAAGGGACGAAGAATTTAATGGCATACGAACCGCCACTACAAACAGCAGACGAAAAATCCGTAAGTGGTTAGGCCGCCATAATGAAAAACACTAGAAAGAGCACAAAGGGATACTTACGCTCTGGGTTCCACACCTCCATGGAAACCCTTCGTAGTTAGCCACCAAATGCTCCGTCCGAATATAGAAAAATGTCTTCCAAAAGCCGCGACTGGCTTTATCATAGGACTGTATCACGAAGCTCTTCTTGATGCGGCGCATCAAGTGTAACATTGAACCCCTTAGTTTACTTGCATTATACATTTGCAAAAGATGATATATCGTGACCGCACACCCGTCTTTCTCCACGTGTGTGGTAAGTACCCTACACATCTTCAAAGTGTAAGGGGTGAGTTGAGCCGGGCACGCTCTAAAGAAGCGGCAAAGTTTCTCCGCTAGAGGGTTGAGCGGGAAGCTGTATCCAATTCGGAATGTATACTCATAGAACGTATAGAAACCGGTCCTGTGCCCATTGGCGTAGTTCCTTCCAGCAGGAACTATCTCAACATGATCCGGGAACCCGTACGCCATCCTAAGGGCGTCCAAGTGAGATGGCATCAATTCGCTGTGTTCCTAGGGTAGAAGTGAGCTTTTTTTCATTGAAGTCATTCCTTTTACTCATGTTCTTAGAAGAACGTTAGCATAGATAGAGGAACGATGGCCTTACCCACCGCCTCACTATCGGAAGAAGGTGAAACCCTAGAAGGGGCATTATCTTTGGACCTCTTGCGGCGTTGATGACATTTCACCATGAAATAATTTGCAAAGAGGAGCGTTTTAGCAATACAAGGTTCGATCTTCAGAAACAACACTTCTCAAGCAAAGCACTGGCTGCCGGAAAATAAGATGAAGATAAGAGATAAATGTCCTTTAAAGATTCAAATGGTGAATCACTTTTAACCGCTTCATTATTTACAGTGGCGAGGCATATGAAAATCGAAGCGACATCATTCGAAAGTTGGCACGGGAAACCAAAACATCACGTCATGCTCTGAACCATCCCGGGAGCAAAAATAATGATGACTCACGTGATCGGTGACGTTACTCTAAAAAGGAGCCGAACGTCAACGACTTTATATTATCACATAAGCGTACATCCCTCATAAAGTAGCATCTAGGGACGCGATCAAATTTTCGAGAAAGTAAAAGCAGACATATCCGTTCGTTGAAGACGTCCATCGAGCACGTCTCCAACGAACGGAGGGACTAACTGTATGAGGTAAAATTCGGCTCGCCATGTCCCCGTCCAAGCGAATACGTCTTTCATGACAAAGCCTCCTTTGAGTCGTGTCGACCCATGCAAGGACGGCCCAAGCAAGGACGTCCTAATTAACTAGATGGAGGAACAACATTGTTTAGGGCTTGGCTTCCTCCGTACGAGGAAGCCACCAACTTTTGTACTTTTCTTTTGATTGTTTCGAGAAAGGTATCCTAATATATAAATGAGACCTTTTCCTTGTAATAGGAGAGGTGCATTATCCTGAGCAATACCATTTCTCTACTTTCTCTCTCTATTATTAGCAAGCAAGCTTCTCTCTATCTCTCTTTAATATTAAAACTCTTTGTAACCTTTTACATTTTCATATCTACTACGATATTAGTAAGATAATTTTTTTCTAGGGCTTATTATACTTGATTACTATTTACCCATATACTTTATTTATTGTTTTTAAGCTTACAAAGTGTATATATCTTTTGAGCCAAACAATGTTGTTGTCGAGTGAGTACAGAGTTACTGATCAAATTTACATAAAGAAGAGAAGTGAATCATACAACTATTACTTGATAATGCAAGTTCATATACATCTTCCATAAAATATAAAACAGCACTTGACAATTCCAAAGAAAAAACATACTAAATGACTAAGGAATAGCAGGGAAATTTCAATGATACCGCATGAAGGTCCACAACG
Organism: Nicotiana benthamiana; assembly: GCA_034376525.1. Lineage (NCBI taxonomy): Eukaryota > Viridiplantae > Streptophyta > Magnoliopsida > Solanales > Solanaceae > Nicotiana > Nicotiana benthamiana. The sequence goes on from CM067328.1 coordinate 48,181,063, forward strand.
GAGAAGAATGTCTCATATGTATAATGAAAAGAGCAAAGTCATCAGTGAAAAATTAATTCAAATCTAAATTGAGATTTCTGCGGAAAAAAATAATAATGTCTCATGCAAATCAGAAAAATGATTAATACATTTTAACATATCTTATATGTTACAGCAGCTTGAATTTTCCAATAAACTGAATACTAGCATTAAGTATTTTCCAGAATTTCTTTAAAAATATGCAACTCAATTGAGTATCCAAATAATCAGAAAGAAGAACTGAAACAAAAACAGGAACCCATAGCATATATGTGTTATAACATGCACTGTTTTCTCATCAAACCGTGTCAGCAAGTGGAATTCACCATTCCACTCAAAACCCGATTGAGGCATCGACACCAACACAATATTCAGGCAAACCAAATAGATCAGCAGATTTGATTCATACCGAGTTGATCAACACGCTAGCATGTCAGTTGGAAGCCAGTCAGACCATGATGGGCAATCACAGCAACATATTGTGAAAAGATGTTGATGGATGATGACTAGGAACTGTGGATTCAACAAGGTTCATTCAACATAGTTTTGTAGGCTGATACCGGCATCCATTGTGAAACAAATCTCAGTGCTGAAATGATTATCAACTAGCCAAAGAAATTCGCAAGACTTGGATTGATGCTACATAAGTTTCCAATATGGTGCAAATGAATTTGACTACAACGAGATAAATCCAACAAATTTTGTGAACACAAAGTTCTTGAGTAAAAGCTAAAAAGTGGAAAATCCAAGCACCATTTGACACGCGACATTAGTAGGAAGCTCTTCCACCTTCGCTTCAGATTGCAACACAAAACATTTATAGGATATTCAGCAATTTTAAATAAGACGCCAGCAAACAAAATAAAGAGAATTTTAATTGCTAGGAGTATGTCGTAACTAAGTTAAACTTCTTTGACAGAGATTCTTTCCCTCAGAAAGTATAAGAAAAATGACAACTAGCTCAATCGATATTATGTATTAGGACTTGTGTGCAAAATTTGGATTCATTTGGAGTTGATTTGATATTATTTCGGGCGTGAGTTTTTGGAAGTCGAAAGTTCATTAAGTTTGATTTGAGGGGCATTTGACCGTTTCGATATTGTTATGTGTGTTTTGAGGCCTCGAGCAGGTCCGTATTATGATATGGAATTTTTTGGTATATTTAGACGGGGTCCCGAGGGGCTCAGGTGAGATTCAGATATGTTTGAGTTGTGTTGCGCTCGTTTTTCTTATGTTTCGATATCGTTTCTTCAAGCATAAATGATACCACATTGAACAAATGAGCTCAGATTTCTGTTTTTATTGAAATATTAGATTCGTATCGTAATTACGGAGCCACAACAAAAAGAATCGTCAAATTTGGACATCGTATGAGAATTTTATGGTCATTTTACCAAGAATTGGGTTGCTAGAATTTTCAAATTAATTACCGAATTGCCATTTCTGCGTATTTAAAAATCTGCACTATTTTCAAATATTAAAACCAATATATCTCCTTCAATATAAGGTTAAACAGAGTGATTCAAGAGCCTATCTTGACTAGAATTTTACAAGAAATTTACTGGAAGTATTAAAAGTGAGTTTTGAGATCTTTTGGCACAAGAAACGACGTAGAACAGTGTTAAAACGAGGATTTATGCATTTAACATATTTTGAGTTGGAGAGCGCAAAATTGGGCAATTTTTCGAGGCGCTTTTCAGTATATGAATTGGGGTACATATTTTCTACTTGGTTTTGATTATATTTAATGAATCTATCTTCGATTTTAGCTTTTGGTTGATGAATTAAAAAAATAAAATTGGGGATTTTGTTTAAGTTTCATAATAAGAGTTTTTGAGTTTTGAATACTGATTTGGAGTCGAATTTGAGTGAAACTAGTATGTTTGAACTCGTAATTGAATGAGTTGATGGATTTTGTGAGTTTTGTCAAGTTCTGAGGTGCGGGTCCAGGTTGGGCTTTTTTGCCAATTATGGGCTTTTGATTAAGATTAGACCTTTTCCGATTGGAATTGGTTCCTTTAGCATTGTTTGATGTATTTGAGTTGTTTTTTGACTAGTTTCGAGTCGTTCAGAGGTCAGAACTTGTGTGACGGTATTCTTGGAGCATCACTTGGCTTACTCAGTGTTAGAATTGGCTTGTCTAAGATAAGTAACTCATCTAAGCTTAATGTTGAGGGTATGAAACCCCGAACTATGTGTTATGTACATTGGTATTGAGGTGACGCACATGCTAAGTGACGGGCGTGTGGGCGTGAACCCTATGAAATGAGACTCTGTTGTTCCCATGGCCCTGTATAATGGCCCTATTTTGTTGATATTTGTGTTTATATCATGTGATAAAATAATTGAGATGCCAATCATACTAAATATCATGTCTAGGCTTTATGTTGATATTGGTTGTACCCATATTGGTTATTTCTTATTGTCATCTCAGTGATATTCATTGATATTTTACGCTCAATGATATTCATGTATTCATATCATATCTCAATCTTAGTTGTTGTTGTTGATGCATTATATCATTGTTGTCAGGCTAGTTCATGACATTTTGAGCCCGAGAGCGAGACTTGAGAGAGTGATGACTAAGTGAGGCCGATGGCCTGATTGTGAGGATATAAATAGATATATGGTTCGGGCTACATGCCGCATCGATATATGGATCAGGCTGCACATCGCAACGATATTGGGCCGGGCTGCAAGCCACAATGATATAGCACTTGAGCTGTAGGAGCCCCTCCAGAGTCTGTACACCCCTATATATAGGGCTGCACGCCGCAACATTTATTATACGGGACTAAGTGATTTAGTGCGCTGAGTATTCAGCTTAGTAAGAGAGGATGCAAGGTAATGCGATTGAGTACTCTAAGAGTGTGATACATTTTTCTTCTCGGAGATACATGACATTTACATGCATACACGACATACATGCATAGAGTTGCATTCTTCCTCATGCTATATAGTATCACGTCATTCATGACTTATTATATACATTGATATGTGGTTATGGAGAGGCACTTTATACTTGTTATTTGGAAAGAATATTGTCTGTAAAGAAGTGTTCGGTAAGATACCATCACATTAGATACATTTAAACTACAATATATAATTATCTATTTTACATGACTGAAATTTATCATTTAAGTAAGTTCTGATGATATCACTTCATTTTGAATTCACATACTACACTAATGTAACAATTCTTTTTGGCATTAGATGATTGTTGTATTATTATATATACAATTTTCCTCATTAATTAAATTTTATACTTCCTTCATATAAATAAATATTTAGATTACCATGTGCCACTATTAATGTGCAATGCGTGCTTATAGATACTAGTTATAATAAAAATACACATTGCATAATGTAAAACAAATCCTAACAATTAAAATATAATCCATATGATTACGAGAGCCTGAAGAGAATAATTTCAAAAAAAGGAGGAATAAAATTGAGTGACAACAACATGTGCATAAAAATAATATAGAGGATCTATGAAGGTTCTGTGCGTTTAGTATTGCTCCTTGTACAAATTATGCATAGATATCTAGAGCATAATATATACAAATAACAAGATCAAATTTATTGTGATGACCCGATAGATCATTTATAGTGTTAACCTTCAATTCTATTTTTCAAAACCGAAATTAGCTCTAGCCTTCCTCGATTGAGTGCGCAATTCGTATTTTTTTCTGTAAGGTTTTTATAAAACAATTGACGAAAATGCAAAATCGTGCTTTAAAACTCATTTGAGTTAACTTCGGTCAACGTTTTAAGCAAACAGACTCGGATCAGTGTTTTAGTAATTGCAGTGGATCCATATCGTGATTTAGAACTTAACAATATGTCCGGAATTAAATTTGGAAGTCCCTAGCTTCAATTATTGCCATTTGTTGAAAACTAGACGTTCAACGGCTGAAAGAAATTTCAAGTTTGACCGTAGATTGACTTTGTTGCTACCGGGTTCAGATCTTAGTCCCAAATCTTGGCATCAGTTCACTACAGTATTTATGACTTGTCTGCAAAATTTGGTGCAGAATGGAATTAATTTGACGTGATTCGGATGCCCGATTGTAAAATTGAAAGTTCTTAAGTTTCTTTGAAAATATCATTTGTTTTGATGTACGATTCGTAGCTCAAGGTATTATTTTTGCATATTGATCCTGCGAGCGAGACCGTATGATATTTTTGGACTCGTGTGCATGTTTGGTTTGGAGCTTCGAGGGATCAGATAAGTTTCAGACACGTTTCGGAAGAGTTTTAATTCAAAATATGCAGAAAACTGATGCCTGGTGTCTGGTATGGCAAATATGAACACCAGACTCGCAAATGCGATGATAACAAGTGAGGGGTGAATGTTGTAAATGCAACAGCAACATCATCTTCGATTTGAGAATCCAACATGATTTTGTAATGTTTAGAATTGCGAACAATTTGTTCGCATATACGTTGTATTCCAGCTCGCAATTGTGGAGACTTCATCATATTCGCAGTATAAGCTAAGTCTGTCAGGGTCACAAATGTGAGCTCTGGTTCGCAATTGCGAGGGTTGCAAATGCAAACCCTATGTCGCAAATTCAACATATGCAGCTGGTTAAAGGGCTGGGAGACGGGATTTTCAAACTTATTCTCACATTTTTGAACCCTAAACTTGGTAGGAGACGACTTGGAGAGGGGATTTTCACCTACAACCTTGGGTAAAAAATCCTAATCAATTTTTAATCATATTCCACTAATTTATCTTAGATTTTAACCTCAAAACCATGAGAATCAAAGTAGAAATTAATTAAACTTTGTCAATTTTTTGAAATTTTTTTTCCTGAGTTTTGAGAGTCTATTTGCACTCGAATTTTGAAACTAATAATATATATGAACTCATAGGGTCATGGGTAGATGGAATCTACCATTGATTTGAGTTTTGTTTGGATAGCCCCCAGGTTGACTTTTTGGGAAAAGTGTAAAATTTTTAACTTTATATATTGAAATTGAATCCTCTAGTATTGTTTGATGTTATTAAATTAATTTTGATTAGATTTAAGCCGTATGAAGGCAGAATTTAAGGAAAATCTATTTCTGAGTTTTTACTTGGTCTATTTAAGGTAAATGCCTTGCTTAACTTCGTGTGGGGGAACTCCCCCTTATGATTTGTATTGTTGATTCATTTGTGCTTAATGAAAGCCGTGTGCGCAAAGTGTTGAGTGCGCACACAAGTTGTACATAGTAGTTGACCGGTTTAGGTTATTTAGACTATTTTCATGTTTTAATTGAAATGTCATATTATGCTCTGGATTCTCATAGTTAAATCATCTTAATTGTGTTACACTATCCTTAAATGCTTTAGTTGATTTGTTTAGTAATTGTTCTACATTTTATTTGCTAAATTGCTCCCACGCTTTAGTTGAACTTGTTACCCATTTATTGATACACTTTATCCCTTCGTTGTTAACTATCACTATTGAATTAATTGTTCATGTTGCCCTTTATTTGTTAACTTTCACTAATTGATACTCATTATTGCCACCGTTACTAAAAGGTAAGTTTTATAGAGTAGTGGTTCATGTTGTATGGGACCGAATGTTGGCCGGTTAAGAACTCACACATCCAGAAGATGCAAGTAGCGGAGATGAGGATGTTGAGGTTGATGTGTGGGCATACGAGAATGGATAAGAATAGGAATGAAGTTATTCGAGAGAGGGTGAACGTGGCGCCCATGGAGGACAAGATGCGAGAAGCAAGACTCAGATGGTTCGGGCATGTTTAGAGAAGGAGAACTGATGCAACTGTGAGAAGTTGTGAGAGGCTGGCGGTGGTGGGCACAGGGAAAGGTAGAGGGAGACCTAAGAAGTGTTGGGGAGAGGTGATCAGGTAGGATATGACGTGACTTAAGATTAGTGAGGACATGGCCCTTGACAGGAGATTGTGGAGGTTGGGCATTAAGGTTCTAGGTTAGGGGAAGTTGGAATATTTCTATATCGCACTAGAGTGAGACTATACAGTTAGGAGTTAGGCTTAGGATGCCACTGATCAGCTACTGATGCAGGGCTTTATATCCTAGATATTAGTATGCTTTCCTCTTTCTCGTATTTCCTATATTTCTTATACTATTTTTATTTGTTATTTGATGTTATTTTATGTTATGTTGTCTATTTTATGTTATTTATTATGAGTCTACTGCTAGTACTAATGTATCGTCACTTGTTTCTGTCACTTGTTTTCTTCTTGAGCCGAGGGTCTCCTGGAAACAGCCTCTCTGCCGTTCAGGGTAGGGGTTAGGCCTGCGTACATATTACCCTCCCCAGACCCCACTTTTGAGAATATACTGGGTGGTTGTTGTTGTTGTTTTCCTTTATTGTGAGTTAGTCTTATCTGATATTGTGGTTACACATTATTATTTTCATAGTTGAGTTTTGATGTTGAGGTTGTGGAAGTTGTTAGCACGTTGAGACAATGTTGGCCATTATTAAAATGTCTATCCCTTTGAAGCATTTTCATTCGTGATTTTTGATATTCTCGTATTCATTGTGTTGGAGCCATAGTCTATTGTTGTTGTTAATAGGTTGTGATATGTGGGCACTTGTGGTGTGATGTTGTTGGCAGAAATGATATTGATGCGCATATAGTGATATTAGCCTGGATTGATATAAATGTGGCGGTATAAGGTGAGACATATGTGCGTGTTGCTTGTAAGTTAATTTCGTGAACCCACACGACGTCATAAGGCGGCTTAAAATGCGTGTAGCTATTTTGAGAAAACTATTTTCAGACCTATTTTCAAATGTAAGGCTACGCGACGACATAAGGAAGGATTATGTTTGAAATTGGGAAATGTGAATACGAGGAGGTACCTCGATTGTTGTTCTTGATTATGCGAGGCGGTACCTTGGTTTGATTTTATTATAAACGAGGCGGTACCTCAATGTGATTCTTGTTGTTATTTCATGTTGCAAAGTGTCGTGGAAGGAATATTTCTTATTGTTCGATTCGTTATCATTCTAGTAGTTGTAGTCTGTACATGATCTTTTTATCATTTTAGCTGTTTCTTTCATGCTATCATCTTGTTCCGTATTAATTGTTTTCTTACTTTCCATTTTATATTTGTATTTCATTATATACTGTCTATTTCATATCCTTTTCACACCTCCTTTTTCTTTATACACCCCTGCAAAGGGGCATAAAGGAGTTTTTCCACTTAAAGAACAATCGGAATGAGATTTTATTATAATTTATTCAGAGTCTCCACTTGGGGAGATTAATGGTGTCCCAAGTCACCGATTGAATCTCGAACTGAGGAAAAAGATGACTATTTTCAAAGTCTGCGAACCAAAAATCCGGATAAGAAATTCTGTTAACTCGGGAAAAGGTGTTAGGCATTCCCAGGTTCTGTGGTTCTAGCACGGTCGCTCAACTGTTGCATTTAACTTTTATCTGATTTTATTACATGAAGAGACTATGTGGCAATTTTATTCTTAACCACCTTTATTTAATATTATATTTATTTAAGAGAAAGTGAACGTCGTTTAATGTGTATTTTCGGATTGCGCCGCATTAAAATTAACCCGCAATCCTACGCACACTCTATTCAACGTTTTAGGATTTGGATTTGGGCCGCATAAATTCCCACCCTTATTTAGGAATGTAATTTATTAAAGTCACGCCTAATAGGGTTTAACGCGTTGTAATCGTTTTTGGAGGGTCGTGAAATTCGCTAAACGACCCTTCCCGATTTTCTAAATATTTTTAAACTTTTATTGAGGGCCCCACAATTTTGTATGTTTTTTGTGCGAGGCTCTTCTCATTTATTTGAAAAGTATAGACACAAAGGTAACTATATTTTCTATTTTTTGATTTTTGTTTCTAATAAAGAAAGAAAGATCCTAAATTATTTTATTAAAATCTGGGCCTTAAGTTCAAGTTCGGGTCCAAACAAAAGGACGAGCCTTTTAGTTTAAAACCCGCTACCTAATTCAAAAATCCGAATTTAAAAAATCAATTAAGACCTTAAACTATTAAAAGGGATCGGGCCCAAACGTTGGCCCCAAAGAAAAAGATAGAAGGTGTAGGCAAGCACAAGTCGAGCCCCTAAATTTGCAAACAATTGAATCAAATAGCAGCCTCAAACTGATCATACCAGCAGGCTTGAGCACAGCCCCAAACGAGATGCCAGCTAGCCTTGAATAAGGCCATTGGGCTTGGAGTCAGCCCAAACCAAATGGACTCAAACGGCTAGAAGAGGGAGGGGATCGATTCTAGCATGCATCAATCTGATCTATTACTCTAATGTTTATATTAAACCACATGAATATTGGCATGTAAAATTTCGATTACCACATCACATATGCGCCAGAAAAAATGGAAGTACTGAATCACCAATACCATTTTTGTCAAATTCCAATTTCCATTGCTATTAACACAATATCCTAACTAACAACTTCACTTGACTACAAATCCTGCTGGAAACCAATATTTAGAGCTAAACTCATCATTGATGTTATTTCTCAAATACAATTGTGACATGATAAATTGAAACTTAAACATGAATTATTAACAAATATTTGCCCACAGTTAACACTCCTAAGTTCGAAAACAATAGTTCAGAATCAGGATGATTAACAGTCCAACAGTATTAAATTAATTTCAGTTCGTTATTACAAAATCAGTTTCTATCTAGCTAAATCAAGTTCGACATGTCAATTCACTAGCATCAATATACTACATATTAATTGCACAGCTCCAAAACTGAGTCAGATCGCATTTCATGCTTCAAATCACATTCACATTTTCACGATTCACATCATAGACTATCAAAATTGATCTGAGTACCTGGGAATTGGAATACAAAATTAGAAGAAGGTAGTCAGCAGCATCTTTAATGCAGTAGAGGGTGAAATTTAAACAATAACACTTCAATGAATCATCAACAACAAGAAACCCGGGAATGCAAACTATAAACCAGGAACTTTGAAGTCCAACAGAAAAACCACGAACCAACGGAAATAAGTCCAAACCAATTCAAAACAAACCCCAGACCAGGATATAAAACAGAACACCAAAAGGAGAATATAGAATTTACTCACAATCAATGAAACAGTGAATTGTTTTTGTTGTTTTCTATTTTCTGTATGTATTTTTGGGTATTTTTGTGTATTTGAATGATGAAACTAATCTGAAGCTAAAAATGAAAATGAAAAACAGATTTCTTGTGGAATTTTTGAGCTGATAGTTCAAGACCCTTCTACCAGGCATCTAATGCCCCTTTTTATAGGTGCAAATAGGGCAGCCCTCAGATTTTAGGCTTGCGCTATCAGTCTCTGATTATTTACAGCTTTTCACCCTTAATTTTTAACTTTCTAAACAAGTTACTGCCCTGATTCTATTGAAAACTACACTAAAGTTCTATTTTAGAAGCCTCTAGGGTGCTCTTTGAGTAAGACAATTCCTACACTACCCTTCCCCTGTTTTAAAATTACAAATCCTAAATATTCTACCCTTTTCTATTCCTAAAAAGCCCTTGACCAACCTCTAAAATTACTGCCTTAGTTAACTACACCCAATCCTTACCCCAGTTAAACTAACTAAAGTTATCTATCAATATACTAATTAGCTATAACCAAACCATTGTCTTAACAAAGAACTTCAAACAATACCAATTAACACTAAAACCATTAACACTACTTAAATCAGTCCCAAACCCACTTCCAAATCCAAATTTCAACCAACCTAATTAACTAACGACCCTAAACTAATTAATCAAGCGACAGTAATTAACCACATGAAAATCAACTAATATAAAACTACAGATAAACAGAAAAGCAAAAATAGAACAACCCAAGCAGACATCCAACATGCTATTATTAACACTACTTATTCGACTAATATTATGTATGAACGATGTTAAAACAAGGTCGATAAACAACTAATCCTAGTAACTAATTAAGCTAAGAGTAAATTTTAGATTTTTAACTTATTGCTAAAAATGAACTAAACTAATAACTAATGAATAAAACGAAATTCAAACTAATCAAAATAGGCCTAAACTCAAAAAGACATGAAATCAGGATGACTACAAACAATTCTACAATTGACCAAATCAATAGAGGAGAAGAAGAAATTATTAAACTGTGAAAACTAAAGTCATAAAACTAAAAGAAAACTTACCGTACAAGAAAACCCCACAAATAATGCCAAAACACAAACCGTAGATGGACTTGCGGGCGACATGTTGAGACGTGAAGATAAATAACATTAGAATTGAGGCGAGGAAGGTGAATAGACACCCTGGTAGAAATTTGGGCTTGTTTGAATGAATTTGAGACTTGGCTGCAGTTTTCGATTTGATTTTCGAGATGATTGGTTGATACTCGATGGCCAGTGTTGACATATTTGGACTGAGGGGGTCGAGGAGATTCAGGGGTGTGATTTTGGGAGGGATTGAATGTTGCGCCGCCACCGGTAGCCTGGGAATTTTAGGGCGAGGTCTCTAGGGTTCTTGAAGGAGGGGGGGTGTGTGAAGAAGAAGAGAATGGGGCGTTCAGACACTCTTATATAAATGCAAGGGGGTTTCCCGTCCATGAGATTAAGAAATATCGATGGCTCAAATCTATTGGAATCCAAATGGCGTCATTTGATTTATGCAGAAAATTGGACTGGATCAGGCGACTTAGGCCTGGATTTGGACGGGGCTGGGTCAAATTCAACTAGGCTAATTTAATTCGAGTGTAACATCCCACTCTTGAATTCCTAATCTTTTTGCCCCTACTTTTCAATTGCTTTCTTTTTCAATTATCTCCTTTTTTGTTTCAACTTATATTATTTTTTCATTTTTCTGATTTTATAAAATTGTGACAATACAAAATACTAATATATTTAGACTAATCCGAACAATTCGTAAAATTATTGTAAAATCTAATTTATGACAAATTCCAAATAAAAATGATTAAAATGTAAAGTGAACTATTTTTTTGTGATTTTTCATGTTTTGCTAATACAAATTAAACTCTAATTAACGCTAAAATATGATATTAAATCCTAAATGCAAATGCGTATTCTTTGTAGTTTTTATATGAATTAACATTCATAAATAAAATTCAAACAATTAACACAAACTTCACAAAAATTGTAAAAATAAGGAAATTTTTTTGTTTGAATTTTTAAAAATTGTTCATATATAGGGGAAAAATCACATACTCACAATCCTAGCAGGTGTCCTGAACTGGCCTTGAAATACTCTATCGAGGTTACACTTGATAATTGCTAGGTATCGTTGTGGTATATCTATACTATGCTTCTGCACATTTTTTTGTGCAGATCCAGGTACGTTTGCTTGTGCTGGTTGCTAGCTGATTTTAAGGGAGACTTCCATGTATGCCTACATGGCATCCACAGTTCTTGGAGTCCTCTTCCCTTATTCTCAGTTACTGTTGTATATTTCGCCAACAGGGATTTATCAGATGTTTTAGTTATTCCATTGTGCTTATGACTCTGCTCCATATTTCATGGGAATTGTTTGGTCCAAATTTTGCTTTCAGTAGTTATATGAGTTTATCAAACTGGGTTGATTAATTTTGTTATTTACACTTGTTTAATTGCTGTCAAATATTAGACTTACCTAGTCGTAGAGACTAGGTGCCATCACTACTTCCTATGGAGGGATAAATAGGTTGTGATAAGTTGATATCAGAGCACTATATTCATAGCTATTACCAGTCATAAGCATGCTTAGTAGAGTCTTGCGGATCGGTACAGAGATGTCTGTACTTATATTCGAGAGGTTATGAGACTATTAGGAAAACTTTATTTATTTAATTCCTTATCATTCGAATTGGTTTATTTGAAAAATTAAGTCTTTGACTTTCTATTCTCTCATAGATAGCGAGGACACGTACCATTGGATCCGACAATCAGGCACCCGCGCCGCCTGCTAGAGCCGTGAGTGGCCGGGGCTAGGGCAGATGCCGGGGATGGGTACATGGTGCAACTAGAGCACCTGCCAGAGCTGTGATAGAGGATCCACCAGTAGTTCCAATCGAAGGTTAGACAACTGAGGCGCCTATTGCCCCCACACTTCAGGAGACCCTCTGCCAAGGAGATGACTTTGGGAGATGATGGCATATTGAGGTTGCAGGGGTGAGTTTGTATGCCCAATATTGATCGTATTCGAGAGTCGATCTTAGCGGAGGCCCACAGCTCTCGGTATTCTATTCATCAGGGCGCCGCGAAGATGTATCAGGATTTGAAACAAAATTATTGGTAGCGTAGAATGAAGAAAGACATTGTTGCATATGTGGCTCATTGTCTAAATTGTCAGCAGGTTAAGTGTGAGCATCAGAGTCCCGGTGGGTTAATTCAGAGGATTGAGCTTCCCAAGTGGAAGCGGGAGAGGATCAATGTGGATTTTGTTACTGGCCTTCCGATGACTCGGAAGAAGTTTGATGCTATATGGGTTATTGTTGATAGGCTGACTAAGTCAGCGCATTTCATCCCAGTTGCCACAACTTATTCATCCGAGAGTATGCAGAGATTTATATCAGGAAGATCGTTCACCTTTATGGGGTGCCCATATCTATTATTTCGGATCGGGGTCCATACTTTACTTCGCATTTTTGGAGAGCGGTGCAACATGAGTTGGGTACCCAGGTCCATTTGAGTACAACATTTAACCCCCAGATGGACGGTTAGTCCAAGAGGACCATTCAGATTCTTCAGGATATTCTCCGAGCATGCGTTATTGATTTTGGAGGCTCTTGGGACCAGTTCTTGCCGTTAGCGGAGTTTGCCTAAAACAACAGCTACCAGTCTAGTATTCAGATGGCCCCATATGAGGCGTTTTGTTGTAGGCGATGTCGGTCCCCAGTCGTATTGTTTGAACCGGGAGAGGATCGTTTATTGGGTACAGATTTGGTACAGAAGGCCTTGGATAAGGTCAAGATCATTCAAGACAGACTTCAGTCAGCTCAGTCCAGGCAGAAGAGTGTTGCAGACCGTAAGGTCAGGGATGTTTCCTTCAAGGTTGGTGAGCACGAATTGCTCCGGGTATCGCCTATGAAAGGCGTGATGAGATTCGGGAAGAAGGGAAAGCTTAGCCCTAGGTATATTGGCCCGTTTGAGATTCTTGACCGTGTGGAAGAGGTGGCCTACAAACTTGCTTTGCCTCCTAGCTTGTCAGTCGTGCATCCAGTTTTCCATGTATCCATACTTGGGAGATATCACGGTGATTCCACACACGTGTTTGATTTCAGCACTGTCCAATTGGATAAGGATCTGTCATATGAGGAGGAGCCGGTGGCTATTTTAGACCGGCAAGTTCGATAATTGAGGTCGCAGAGTTTTCCTTCAATGCGTGTTCAGTGGAGAGTTCAGCATCCTTAGGCATCGACCAGAGTGTCCGAGCCTGATATGCGGAGCCGTTATCCCCATCTATTCCCCGACTCAGGTACTCATTTCTTTTGTCCGTTCGAGGACGAACAGTTATTTTATAGGTGGAGGATTTGACGACCCAAAGGGCCATCACCGTAATTCTCCCTTTCCTTGCACTTCTGAGGCCTTAATAACCTCTTATTTGGTTACCTCGATTGGCGTGCACAGTTCAAGCGCGAAGCCAGAAGATTTTTATGTGAAAATATTTGAACTCTGTGTTAAAACTATGAATTTTGATACTAATATTGCTATGGTTGACTTTGGTCAATGTTTTGGGAAAGCGGACCCGGACCAGTGATGTGATGGTCCCGGATGGTTCGTGATGAAATTTGGGACCTGGTCGTATTCCCGTAATTGAAATCTCAGGTCCCAGGCCCGAGTACGGAGCTTTTCTGTGAAATTGTTTTTGAAAATGCTTATGTTAAATTGGAAATGGAAATTGATCAAAAGTGATGGTATCGGGCTCGTATTTCGCTTCTGACGCCGGGTACAAGTCTTAAATGGGCGTTAAGGGCTATATGTAATATTTGGTTGAAAACGGACGCTGTTTGACGTGTTTTGGACTAAAAGTGGAAAGTTTTAAAGTTTTGAACTTGAAATGAAAATCATCAGTTTTGGAGGTTGATTCTTTGATTTAGATGTTATTTTGGCGATTTGATCGCATGACTCAGTCTATAGGATGTTTTTGAGGTTGGGTTCATGTTTGGGTTGGAGCCTCGAGGGCTCGGGTGAGTTTCGGATAGGTGTTAGGCTCATTTTGCTGCGTTTTTATCATCTGGTGTCTGCAGGTTTCGCAATTGCGAAGCCTGCCTTGCAATTGTGAGCTCTTCCCTTGGCTTGCTTCTTCGCAAATGCGAGAATAAAAATCGCAAATGCGATTCCCCTTCCTTAGCCAGTCTTCGCAAATGCGAAGTTCCATCTGGCAAATGCGAGTTTTCCCCAGTCCAACCACAGTTCGCATTTGCGAACGTTTTCTCGCAAATGCGAGTTCCCATTCAATTTTCCCCAGTTCGCAATTGCGAACTATTTCTCACAATTGCGAGGTCCCCTTTTATTTTGCCCAGTTCGCAAATGCGGTGCAACCCTGCAACTGTTACTTAAACGAATTCTGACCTCATTTTTCATATCTTTCCAAACCCAAAACCACCATAGGCGATTCCTCTCGAACCCTTTCGTCCCCAAAACAAATGTAAGTCAATTTTTACTAGTTTTCTTCAATCTTTATTATATTCTAACATGATTTCATCCTTAAATCAAAGCTTTCGTAGTTAAAAATGGGGAATTTGGGGTAGAACCTAGGTTTTCATAAAATTGGGGATTTGGACCTCAATTTGGGCCCGATTTCAAAACAAATTGCATATATGAACTCGTGGGGGAATGGGTAACCCGGTTTTTGTTCGAACCTTGGGTTTTGACCATATGGGCCCGGGGGCGTTTTGGGAATTTTTGGATAAAACTTTAGGAATTTCATTCTTATGCATTCAAATTAATTTAACTAGCATTTGTTGATACATTTGAGTAAATTGTGGTTAGATTCGATCGATTTTGAAGCGAATTCCATGGGTAAAGCTATTCTAGAAGCTTGAGTTGAGTTGGAAGCTTTCGAGGTAAGTGTGCAATCTAACTCTGGCTAGAGGGAATAGGATTGGGTTGTTAATTGCTATGTGCTATGTGGAGTCGGTGTATAACTATGGTGACAGTTACCTATGCGCCCGAGTCGAGCATGACCGTGTTGTCATTTGTTATTAGAATTGTGAAAGAAGTGAACAATTGGGATAAATTCTTTTTATAAGAGCTATGAAGTGAAATATGAGAAGTAAATGAACTAGAGATGAGTTGTTGGTGTTTTTCCCTTGTCGGGACTTGTTGTTATATTGTTTCCCTTGCCGGGACTTGTTGTTAAATTGTTTCCCTTGCCGGGACTTGTTGTTGCATTGTTCTCCCTTGCCGGGATGGTTAATCTTGTTGCTTACTCCTTTTCCCATTAATTGTGATTATTTTTTGGGTGAGGAGGAGCGATAAAGCACGATGGGTGATGCCGTGTACTTATTGATTTCCTCCACAAGATGGAGTGGTATATATTGATTTCCTCCACAAGATGGAGTGGTGTTTATCGATTTCCTCTACCAGATAGAGTGGTATTTATTGATTTCCTCCACAAGATGGAGTGGTATTTATTGATTTCCTCCACAAGATGGAGTGGTATATATCGATCTCCTCCACAAGATAGAGTGATATTTTTCCTCCACAAGATGGAGTGGTATATATTGATTTCCTCCACAAGATAGAGTGGTGCTATTGATTGGGTGAGGACGAGAGTAAAAGCACGATGGGTGGTGCCGTGCAACGTGGTTTTATTGGGCTTACCTTACTGGTGTTCCTTATTCCGTTTTACCTTTATTAGTTGTTGTTTTATTGGACTCTCTTATTTAAATGCTATCTATTCAGTTCCATCTCTTAATTGTAGAAGTTATAATTGAACTGCTATTCCCCCCAGCATGTCCCCTCCCTTTTGTTGTTTAAATTCTTGTTTTCCTTTTCTGCTATCGTATATATCTGTACAGGTTGTTTATGGTAGGTCCGACTAGCTTCGTCACTACCTTGCCGAGGTTAGGCCGGACACTTACCAGCACATGGGGTCGGTTGTGTTGATACTATGCTTCTGTGCCTTTTTGTCCACAGGTCAGGACCCAGTCTACGGACCGCAGCTTTAGACCGGGAGTGATCCTTCAGTCCAGAGGCTCTGAGGTAGTTCACAGGCGTTCGCGAGCCCCGAGTCTCCTCTAACTTTCACTTTCAATTTGTTATATTGTATCAAACAGACATTCTATGTACTTCTTTCAGACTATTATTTTTAGCACTCTTTAGTTGTCCGTGAGCAGTAACACCAGATACTGGGTAGAGATTGGTTGTTAGTATTCCACATATTGTTTTAGTTATTGTTATTAGACTTCTTCCGCATGTTTTAACTAATTATTTTAGCATTTAATTTGTTTTAGATTTAAAATTTCTGGAAATGTTTATAAGGGTTGGCTTGCCTAGCTTCGACAGTAGGCACCATCACGACTCCCGATGGTGGGTAAATCCGGGTCGTGACACCCTCGCACAATTCATGAGCATGTTCAGCTCCTTAGCTCAGGCAAGGTTGATCCTACTTGCAATAAATACATCTTGGGCTGGGTTAGGAGTAGAGACTCTCGCGGCCCATACCTAAAGTAGGGGGTCTAGGTTGATCAGGTCCCAAAGGTCATACTGGTACAACCTATTGTTCCATTTTAGCCTGTTGTTAGGGAATTAACATACGAGGAGGAGCAACTTAGGCTCGAGAGGTTCAAGAAGTACCACCCTCCTACTTTTAATGGTTTGGCTTCAAAAGATGCACATAGGTTTCTTGAGAAGTGTCACCGTATTCTCCGCACTATGGGAGATAAGTGAGGTTGCCTTTACTATGTTCCAACTGAAAGGAGCGGCATACCAGTGGTGGCGGGCGTACAAGGTAGGTAACCCAGCCGAGGTAGATTCACTTATATAGGATTGGTTTCAGAGTTCTTCTTGAGAGAGTTTGTCCCTTAGACCCTTCGTGATGATTGGCGTATATAATTTGAGTGGTTGCACCAGGGTACCAATTCAGTTTTGGAGTATGCTATCCGATCATGTGATTTGTCTAGGCATGCGCAAGCCTTTGTCGCTACAGTCAGGGAGCGAGTTCATCGATTTATCGAGGGGCTCAACTAGAGTATTAGATATAGTATGGCTAGACACTCTATCTAAGTAGGTGGTTGAGATTTCATGGAAGTCAGAAGGCATCCGAGACCGTGATAGAGAGGATAGGGAGGCTAAGAGGCCTTGTGGCACAAGGGGATTTAGTGGTGGTTATGCTTGTCGCATTCCCTTTTTCTAAGGTCGAAAAGGGCTATGACATTTGGGAGGAGAACTCGTTCCCTTTTGAGAATTGGGTTTTGAATTAAAGAGTCGCCACCTAATGATTAAGTGAATTAGGACACTAAGAGGGTTTTTATCTAGAAACCAGAGATTAGGGTAAGGACTACAAATTATCCCAAAGGGAAGGTGTTAGGCACCCCTCAGGATCCACAAGTGTGGTTCCCGAGTATGTTACAATTGTGACTTTACATAAACATAAAGAAATTATGGCTAAAATAAGGAATTGCATATAACATTGCAAATAAGTTAAAAACTTTCGAAGGTAAGTAGAGAGGGAAGAATTTTATGAAAATATTTAAAGAGTTTTACGAAAAGAGATGAAAACAATTAAAGGGAGATGGGTCCTAGGTTTATGATTAATATTGATCACATCAATGCAATATCTAGCAATCACTCCTCAGAAGAGGGGTCACATGTGATATTAGTGCCCCGGTCTTCATATCCATATTCTACCCTTCCCACCTCAATAAGGTATTAAAGCGCGGATTAGTATCGTTATTTCTTGCATGCTACTACCCGTCCCAATCCTATCAATCCCGGATGCATATGGGACTACTAACCTAAAGAGGAAGGGGTTGGGGCCTTTTGAGAGCTTTCAAAGGATAAAATTCTAAAGAAAAATTCAAAAAACATATACAACACGTATTGGAAGGCAACTAAACGAATATGGGTCAAATAAGCCTCTTTAAATCAAAGAAAAATGTGTAGTTTAGCGTGTCTTACACATACTAGTTTGGTTTGAATTGAATTGGGGCGTAGGGTAAGTTGATTTACCACATATTTTCCAGATAGTGAGTCCAAATTAGCCCTGCTTAGATGTAGTTGTCAAAGACAGACCCAATTGATTATTTACCTAACCATTTGCCTATGCGTTAAACAGGACCTATCGACATGATATCTACTGGTTTTAGAGATAAAGGAGTAAACTAATTGCAGAAAAAGAACTGTAAATTATAAGGTCCTAAGTTCTGCGAGTGATAAAACAAAATTGCTACTGATTTTAGATTTAGGAGCTAGCGGACGATTCAGGTTTTAGTTGATAGTTCCTATAGGCATACTCTTTAGGTGTTACTGATTTTAATCGCTGTTCCTGTTTATATAGAAATCCTATAGGCAGGTCTATTTGCAGTTAGTTATTTAACTTCTATAAGTAGATTTTCCTAGTGACAGATGCATATGCAAAATGCAGGAAGTCCTCTAGGCATATTATCTATATGATGTGCAGAATTATAGACATGGTATCTATACAAAAATGCAGAAAATCCTACGAATATGATATCTATATGAAATGCAAAAAATCCTATGAACATGTATCTATATGAAATGCAAAAATACCTATGTACATGATATCTATATGTGACGCAGTGTTTCAGTAGTTAACTATATGAAAATGCAGATTCTCAGAAATAGTATTTCCCTATAGTCATGGTATCTACCCCTTTTGCATGCATGATTGACCCTCCCTTTTTGCTAACACCCCAGCAGTTTTTACATAATTATTACTGATCGAATGAATCAGACAGAAAAGTAAAATTACATCAGTGATTACATCTACATCTAACCAGCCTAATTTAGATTCAGAGTCTAATAATATGGGATAAACCAACTTTCAGGATAAGATTTTCTAATCCTTTCTCTTATTTGGGATGTGTCAAAGTTCCAAGGAGCTTCAAGAATTCGAGGCAATACATAAACCCCAACATAGCAGAATCAGATTATAGTGCAGCATGGAAGGGTCAACCCTCAAAATGTCCAAGATCATAGGGAACTCAAGGTCCCAAGACAAGGTACATAGGATGGGGACAGAACTTAGAGTCTAGTAATAAGTGCAAGTGTAGTAGAGGGGAGATGGCAAGCTGGTGGTCATGCCAAGCATTTTTTGGAGAGCTGGCACACCCCTGACCAGCTTGTCAATTTTAAATTTGGGAGTTAGGACCTATTGAATGTCAGGTTCAGCCTTGGACAGCAATTGGTGTGCTGCCAGGCTATACCTTAACTCAGCATACATAGGGGAGTGGGGATATGGGGAGTCATAACAAGAAGGATATAAGAAAAGAGTAGGCAAGGGCATACCCAACAATAGGATATACTAGCACACCCTTTAGCCTACATAGAGGGTCAAAACTCAGTTCATGAGCAACAATTCTTGTTGCCATGCCCTGAGTCCCCACTTACAAACATATAGAGGGTAAACAGGATGTAGAACTAATGTTTACAAGGAAGTAAAGCGAACAGTAGCACTGAAGCATGTCAAATTCTGCAAAAAGTAGACATAGGTACAAAAATGTAAATAAACACATTGGGATGATGCTGGAAATTGAATCAAGACATACCAGTTTTTTAAAAGAAACAAGCAAGAGAAAGAATTAGTCTTGTGAAATCCAAAGTGTAGACAAGAAAGTTCAGACGAGTTTGTGAGAATTATAAGTGTATTTAGTTGTGTGTTGTGAAAAGAAAAAGAGTCGTGTATTTATAGTTTGAAAATAGGTAAAAAATAAGGGAAGAATTATAGTAATTATGGAACTATGTATCGATTACAATCAATTAACATAAGAACTTCCTTAATTAAGCAGTTTTAACTCAAACGGTAATGGACATCAAGCAGTTAAGGAAAGAAATCAAGTAAACATATTGTATAAAGTAGAAAATTAGGGGTAACATAGGGGTTTAACTAAGGAAAACATTAATAAAGAATCTTTAAAATACACAGTTAGACAAATAAGGTAAGAAACGCAATAAATCAATTAGAACATAGTAAATCAGGGAATCAAGGATTCGAAATTACCAGTGAACCAAGTTAGAAAGGGGAATCGAAAGCAGAAAGAAAGTTTTCAAATCACACGGTGAAAATAAGGAAAGAATCAATCAGGCTTACACAAAGAGGTCTAAAATCTGTCCAAAACCTACGGTCATTTTAGAGGGACATTCACCGTATATAAATAGTGCATAAATATTAGGCAGGCGAGGTTAAACCATGGCATAGAGAAACAACAATAACAATTACGAAATCTGTAGACAGTGAAACATGATAGTCACATAGGTCGATTCAGTAATTGGGAGAATGGGGTAGCAGAAGCATGCCAGAGAGTCAAGTAAAATACCTTTCTGGAAAGTATAGCTTAGTTTGAAGATTGCAAGAAACCAAATCACATAGAGAAATAGAAGTTGAAACAAGAAGGACTTTGACTACAGTCGAGCAACTTCAAATAGACGAAATAGTTTTCAAAAGCTCGAATAGGTCCAGAAGAATTAGGGCTTTGAAATCAAACACATGTAGAGATGATAACCAAACAAATCATACAACAAACAACCTCAAAACTCGAATGAACCCCAAATCTTAGGGCATTTTCCATCAATCGAGTGTAGAGGTGAAAGACAAGTAATCAAGGAAACACTATCATACTCAGAAACCTCAAAAGAAACTAAGATTCTTGACATACAAGTTCCAGAATGACATAAAGAGACACATTAAAGGGGAAATACATAAAACACAGTAGAAGCACAACATAATAAATACGGTAGAAGATAAACATAAGAAACACGATAGAACATGTTAAGAAATTAGAAAAGCTTTGAAATAACTTAACAAAACCCTAAATTGAACAAGATAAAGGTTTTGAAAGTAGAGCTTTGAAGGAAGCTCGAGAAAACATTTACGAAGTTTGTAGAAAACACAGATCTAAAACAGATCTAAAAGAATCATAAGAACCTCGAACGTTACGATTTTGGACAAACCCCAAATAGTGAGAAAGGCTTGGAAAGTCATGATCTAAGAAGGAGACGTCCAGACCAGGCTTGGACAGCAGCGGCTGGCCAAAGCAAGGTCAGAGACAGCCAAAGAGCTTGAATTAAACAAGGTCTACGCCAGGCTTCTTCAAGGTTTGACCTTGAAACCATGGTAATCAGGCATGTAAGAGTCACATGAGGTAGTTATAGGCGATCAATGGCTTTGGACGCCATGGATTTGGTCGATTTTAGGTGATAATTGAAAGTGGCGGCTAAGGTTTTTGAGAGAGGTTGAGAGAGAATTAGGAGATGAGGGGATTCAATGGTGGCTACAGATGGGAAATGATTAGGGTTAGGGGGTGATTGGGGAATTAAAAAAAGGGAAACGGGGACCATTGATCTGGGAGATCAATGGTTGAGATTAGAGAGGGTATGTGGGAATTTGGTTTGGGTCGGTTTGTACGGGCTTGGGTCAGGGTAATTGGGTCTGAGATTGGACTTAATTGGGGGCTTTATTTATTGTTTTAATCAAAATAATTGGGGCTACATTTGAAATAGCCATTATTCCCTTATTTGATTTTATGAAAATAGTAAAAAATATTCTAAAAGAAAATTAAATGCATTGAACCAATTAATAATATACATGTATTAATTCAAAAATATTGAAACTAATTTTATAATTATAAAAAACTATTAATTATAAAGTAGGCTATAATTACTATTATATGCAATTTAGATTTTAAGAATACCAAACAAATTTTTTAAAAATATAAAAAAATCACCTTAATTATATTTAGTGTAAATATGAGAATAAAATAAGTTATTCAATAAAAATAAAAATTTTGAAAATAACTATTGGAATTTGTACTGCTAAATAGACAATAAATTGGTTTTGAAAATCCTTATAAATTTCGGAAGAATACCAAAACACTTGGGTATGCTTATATATACATATATATGTTATTTTGAAAGTCATTTTTGTATAAAAATACCTAAGAAAAAATTAGGTATCAACAACTGCCCCTCTTTTTCCGGGAAGGATGAAAGAGTTATCAGATAAAGATATGATGGCCAATTTTGACTGAAAGAGACGATTTTCAAAGAATTTTGACCGACCCTTGGATTCTGAGCTTCCTACATATCCCTGGTTTTACAAGAATCAGGCCATATGTAGCTTAGGATCCATAGGCGAAATATGCCGATGGAAATTTTCGGAAAGAATGGATGCGATGTTTAGGTTGAGAAAAGTGGTTGAAGTCTGATAGGATGTGGGAACTAGAGCGGGATCGAATCCTGCTGAGACTGCCGTTGCTAACTGGTGTACCTACAGGTGGGCAATACAAACATATATTGTGCATAAATTTAAATGGGATGCAAGTTCCCGTTTGACCATGAATGTAGTCTTTGGACGGTTAGGATGACGTCCTGGCACATGAAGCGTATGATAAAGGATTCACAGGCTATGAAATGATCTCCTCGGGCTATGAGAATGATGCCTCCGAACTATGATGCCTTTGATTAATGATATGTAGGAGATAAACCTCAGGCCATGGCATGCTGTTCTCGGGCTATGAGAATGGTTCCCCTAAACAATGATGTATTTGGACAATTTGGCGATCTTTCAGCCCATGAAATGTGGGAGGTGGCGATCGTTCAGCCGATGCAAGACTTAAATAAAGGTGGCGGTATTTCAGCTATGCAAGAGAAATAAAATGGCGATATTTCAGCCGTGTAAGAAAGATAAAGTGGCGATATTTCAGCAAGTAGGATGGAGACAGAGCTTAGTCTCGGAAGGCAAAAAGGTAGCCTTATGAAATTCAAGAAAAATGCAGGATAAAGACAATGCTTAGTCTCGGAAGGTAGAATAGTAGCCTTATGCAATGCAAGGAAATGTAGGATGGACAGTGCTTACTCTCGGAAGGCAGAATAGTAGCTTATACAATGCAAGGAGGTGCAAATGGAGAAAATTCTTAGTCTCGGACGGAAGAATGGTATCCTTATGCAATGCAATGAGGTGCAGATGGAGACAATGCTTAGTCTCGGAAGGCAAAAAGTTAGCCTTATCCAATGCATGAATATGTAGATGGATGTAGAGCTTAACCTCGGAAGGTAGAAAACTAGCCTTATGCAATGCAGAGAGATACAAATGGAGACAATGCTTACTCTCAGAAGGCAAAAATAGTAAGCCTTATGCAATGCAGAAAAGTAAAAGGGCAAACAGTAGTAAATCTCTTAGCTGATAGCTGAACGTGATATTATGATTGCTAGGGATGTCGTGCGTGGATTGAAATTATAAATAGACGATGGTTTGGAGAGCTGCATTCCTGAAAGTATGAGTGTATAAATGCGTTCATCGACTTGTAACTTCGTTACCTGCACCCGACGAAAAATTGTGAGTTATGTAAAGGGTGAAGGCTAGTCCGTTTCTCCGTGGACTTTGCTCGTCCTGTTTGTCTTTGTGTATCATTGGGGTAGCATTGCTAAACAAAGCAGTTCAGATAATAGCTATGCATATCAATGAAAAATGTAACGTAAATACATATTTGAAAATAATAGTTTCCTTTTAAGATAAACCTACAACTGCGACGTTGTTCAAGACATTGCAACCTCTTTCACTCCGGAATTTTGAGGCTGATCCTCAAAATTTTTCCCTAGTTTACTGGGCTGATGCTTCTGACAGCTGCGCGCAATGAATGACTGACGATCAACTTCGTATATTTGTGGGTCCTCTTCAAAATTCTTCCCCAGTTTCCAATAGCGGGGGGAAATGGAAATTTTATTAAATTTGTGACCTAACCCATAAGGCTGCCTATGTATCCTTTCTTAAACGGGAATTAGGTCAGGAGTAGTTCTAATTACATCATAAAGAAATTCTAAATAGCTACACATAGTATCTCTTCACTGCATTTGAATTGATTGGCTTCAGCCAGACGTCTACATCCATTTCTGCAAGTATGAGGGCTCTTCTTGTTAGAACCCGGTGAACTATGTACGGACCTTGCCAATTGGGAGAGAACTTCCCTTTTTCTTCATCTTGATGTGGGAATATTTTCTTCAACACCAGCTGTCCTAGCGTAAAGTTCCTCAGCTTGACTCTTTTGTTAAAGGCTCTGGATATTCCGTTCTGATACAATTGACCATGGCAAGCTGCATTCATTCTTTTCCCATCTATATGGCTAACTGCTCGTAACGACTCTTTACCCATTCTGCATCCTATAACTCCACTTCTTGTATGATCCTTAATGAGGGAATTTCCACCTCAGCGAGAATGACTGCCTCTGTACAATAAACCAGCATATAGGTTGTTGCCCCAGTTGATGTGCAGACTGTGGTGCAGTATCCCAACAATGAAAATGAGAGCTTCTCGTGCTGTTTATGCTTATCTATCATTTTTCTTAGTATCTTCTTGATATTCTTGTTGGCTGTCTCTACAACTCCATTCATTTGAGGTCTATAGGCTGTAGAATTCTTGTGTTTGATCTTGAATGCGTCACACAATTGCTTTCATCTGGTCATTATTGGTATTGGAACCATTATCAGTAATGATTGACTCCAGAATTCTGAACCGACTAACAATATGGTCGCGGACAAAATCTGGCACAACCTTTTTTGTTATTGCTTTATATGATGGGGCTTCAACCCATTTAGTGAAATAATCAATGGCCACCACAATGAACCTGTGCCCATTTGATACGGTAGGCTCGATTGGTCCGATAATATCCATTCCCCAAGCGACGAAAGGCCACGGTGAGCTTGCTGCAGTAGCTCATTTGGAGGTACTTTTATTATATCCGCATGTATTTGACAGCAATGGCATTTGAGAACATACTGGATACATTCCGTTTCCATAGTCATCGAAAGACATCCTTCCCAGAGTATATTCTTTGCTAAGACAAAACCATTCATATGTGGACCGCAAGTCCCTGCATGGATTTCTTCCAATACCTGGGTGCTTGTTTTGCTTCAACACATCTCAGCAATCCCAAATCGGGAGTCCTCCTATATAGTATTCCTCCGTTGTGAAAGATGTTGTTAGATAACCCCCGAAGTGTGCGCTTCTGAGTAGCGTTTGCAAGTTCTGGATATTCTCCTGTTGTGAAATACTTCTTGATGTCATCGAACCACGGTTTGTCGTCTGCTTCCTCCTCGACATAAGCAAAATAGGCTGGCTGATCACAAATCTTTACCGGGATAGGATCAATGAAATTCTTATTTGGATGCTAAATCATGGATGATAAGGCAGCCAATGCATTGGAAAACTAATTATGGACCCTGATGTTTGAGCAAATTTTGAATCCCCAATCACTAGCAACTTCTGAATATTCATGTCAATGGCCAACTTGAGCCCTAAGATGCATGCTTCGTACTCGATCATATTATTGGTGCATGGGAAGCTGAGTTTGGAAGATACTGGATAATGCTTGCCAGTTTCTGATAATAGGACCGCTCTTATGACAACTCCTTTGAAATTTGCTGCTCCATCGAAAAGTATTCTCCAACCATCATAGTATTCTTCAATATCTTCTCCTATGAAAGATACCTCTTCATCGGGAAAATATGTCATTAGAGGCTCGTATTCTCCGCCCCGTGATTCTCGGAGAGATGATCTTCCAAGGCTTGTCCTTTTATTTCCTTCTGAGTCACATAAACAATGTCGAATTCACTTAGCAGGATTTCCCACTTGGCAAGCTTGTCAGTGGGTATGGGCTTCTTGAAGATATTCTTCAGTGGATCCATTCTTGATGTGAGATAAGTAATATAGACGTAGAAATAATGGCTCAACTTCTGAGCTACCCAAGTCAGAGCACAATAAGTACGCTCTCAGCAATCAATGCAATCGACCCTGTTGGGTCCCAATCATCTTCTACCTCGATCATGTGAATTCCTCCACACTTTTGGTCAGGCATAGGGTTGTTTAGAACATTAGGAGATGGCTCCTTTGCTACAATGATCTTGTTGTTGATGAGGGCTTGGATATTATCTTTTAGTGAGCAGCACTCATCAATGGTATGCCCCTTAGTGCCATAACGGTACGCACAAGTTTTGTTTGGGTTGACCCATTGGGAAGGATTTTTTTGAGTTCTGAAAGGGATAGGGTTGACGTAACCAGCGACTTTGAGCCTTTCATATAGTTGGCCGATTGGTTTGGTGATATCTGCGTATTGTTTGAGAGGTCTCCGATCGAAATTGGGTCGAGGAAAGTTTTGGCAAGTGGGAGGTGATTGATAGTTAGAGGGATCCGTATTATAATCTTGGTAGACAGGCACTGGTTGAGAGTATCTGGGTGAAGTGTGTTGATATGTGGGAGTTGGAGATGATTGGTAAGCAGGTGGTGGGATTTGGTAGAAGGGTATGGGTGCTTGGTAATTCGGGATAGGTTGATATGTGAGTGAAAGTGATGGGTAGGTTCGGTATTTTATTGGGGACTTTGTTCTCTTTGCTACCATCACAATCCCTCTTCATGGTTGTGCCACTGGGCTGTAAAGCCTTTTTGGCAGCATGTAATGCTTCAAAATTAGTAACCATACCACTCTTAATGCCTTCCTCGAACCTTTCTCCTAGCTTGATGATGTCAGAAAATATCTGGCCCTCAATCAGCATCAACCTCTTATAATATTTTGGGTCTTGATCTCGGATGAAAAACCTATTCATCTACTCTTCTTCTAAGGCCGGCCTGACCTTAGCCTCCGCGGAACGTTTCTGTGGGTTTCTTCTTCAAATTCTAGATGTAGAATACATCTAGTGCATTTTTGTACTGAATCTGAACTTGTCCATGAAATCGGATGCCATACCTACCCAACTTGTCAACTTGTTTGGGTCTTGGCTGATGTACCAAGATAGAGCATCCCCTTTCAGACTTCTCAAAGAGCTTCACGCGGATTTTCTCATCCTTTCCGACTCCGAATTGTTTGTTGCAGTATGTCCTCAAATGGACTTTAGGATCCCCTGTACCGTCGAATATTTCAAATTTGGGAGGTTTGTACCCCTCAGAAAGTTCGACATCTGGCTGAATACAGAGGTCTTTATAATTCATCCCCTCAATACCTTTGTTTCCCTCAACACCCTGGACTCGGCTAGTTAGCTTCTCTAAGTTCTGCGGCCAAGTTCCTAATCAGAGAGTCTTTGTCATCAGAATCAGGTGTACTTGAAATTGGTTGAGTATAGTGCAGCACGATTTCCACATATATGGGAGTATTGTGGGGATGATCATTTATGGTGTTTAATGGTTGAGGGATGAGCAATGGAGTGTTGTTTGAAGTATTTCATGTGTTGTAGTTTTGAGCATGTTGCTTTTGTGCTTTCGAGATATTCCGTGGAGGTACAGAATTTTGAGTAGTGGGAAAGTTGATATCAGGAGTGGCAAGGGAAAATGACAAGTTCGCCAGGTTCTGAACTTGGTCCAGTCCTTCTCGAAACTTTAATAACTTTTGCTCAAGTTGGGCGGCACTTTCCTTGGAGACCTGGATACCCTGAGTAACTTCTACTTGTTCACCCGAGTTCTCCTTTCTAATGTTGTTCAAGTCTTCCATTTTTTCCTTGTTCATGATTCTGATAGGACTTAGAGGAGGAGAAGGAGGTGGATGGCCCTTGGATCTCGTAGAGTCTGATGATGACGGCAGAGTGCACGGACTAACCTTTTTGGGAGGGGAATAAAAATAAAAGAAAAATAAAAGGTAATAAGTTAGTGTTGATCATGAGGATAAAAAATTGTAATATTTAAATATATAGTGCAGGAAAATAAATCGTGTCCTACTTTGGGAGCCTCGTTGTGCCTGAGGTAGGCCTAGCGACAAGTTAATTTAGAGAACTTATAATTCTAAATGGCTCATTTTATTGATAAAAATAAGACGAATTCCAAAACGACATTAAATAACGGAAGCTAAGATATCACTAATGGCCATTGATCTTATTACATTAAAAGAGAAAAGAAAAGACTCCTAACTACTTGGTCCCAGAAGGATCATCCCCAGACTCGACATCTTTAGCTCCATCGAACAGCTTCACCAGCTCGTGTAGCCCCAGCAGCCCCAGTAGCAAAGAAGCTCTATCCAAGTGCCCTCCTTCATTTCCCTCAGCATTCTGGCAGTTTTCTATCCTCTAGATTAACTTCCTTTCCAACTCTACTCTACCCCGCTCCAAATAGCCCAGGCACTTGTTGGCGCTGACAGCCATATCCTTCCACTCTTCAATCAACTTCTGATGTGCTTCTTGAATTCCCCATTTTTTGCTTTTGCACTCTCGAATCCTTTTGTGCAGTTGGTTGTACTTGACTTGCACTCGTCCTTTTCGCCGATAATCCTATGACCTCGAACGAACCCGAGCTGACCCAAACCATAGAAATTTTCTTCTAACCAGCCTGAGTAGTATGGTGAACAGCCAACATTGTACCTATCTGACTCAATAGAATCTTTACCCAAGATTATTTTTCAGTGCTACATGCGTTGAGCTTAGACTTGTGAGGGCTATCATTGTCTTGGAAGTCATCCCTGATGTGACTCATCTTGTTGACCCTTGGTATAACCTGCTTTCTTCCTGCATGCCTCATGACTCAGAGAATGACATAAGGATAAGTTCCCTCAGACCAATGAGTATGAGAAATGGTGCAACCCGAGATCAGACAATGAATTCTTCTTTAGGGAACCACTGGAACTTCCATTGCACCTGGTGTTCTTTCAGATTTTCTACCCATTCTCCATCATCCGTTGGCAGAGCAAACATGATAGGCATGTAATTCATTTGCCTTGGCTGATGGATGGTGATGTGATTATCCCAGTCTCTGTGCGGAATCTCTTACCGGTATTCACCTTTTTAGAGGTGCTCCATGAACCAAAGCTGAGTAATAAGTTGCAACCCTCAAAATAATTAGCCCATCTTCGATATTTTTCCATGGCTCAGTATTCTCAGCAACGATCATAGGTACTATATTGTAAGGGTGCCGCCAATTCCTTCCATCAAAGTCTTGGTTACCATGGCTAGTCTGGTGTGGGTCCTAGCCTTCTTCACAGGGAATACTATCATCCCCAAAAAGCAGAACAAAAAGACGAAGACCCTTCTGTGGATATGTCCCAAGGAGGTAAGAGGAAAATTCATCTGGGTAAGTGCGGTATGACTTGTTATGGTCTTACCTCTCGTACATATAGTCGAATGGAATGTAAGAGTCATTCAAACAGGTTAAGTCTGGGTTTTTCTTTAGTCCCAACATCTTGAGGAAACCCTACCCTTGTGATTTTCCGGCATAAGCAAACCCGTTGTCTCCCTAGGAGTACCAGCTAACTTTTCTATTTACTCGAGCAAAGGTTTCATTTCAACGTCCCCAATGTTGAACTCGGATCTGTCACTATCCCAGAATAGAGTTGCAGCCTCTATGACTTTGTTGTCGGGTTGGATCTCCAGAAGAGAAGCTTATTTCCCAAATACTTGTGGACGAGAGTCTTATCACTAGAGTGGAAGTCTTCCCACCAGCTTAGCAACCTTGGGTGAATGTTGGTTACCATGCCGAATCTGGAGACTTCGTGCCTCATTTTGTGAAAAACAAAGTGTTAGACCCTTACCCCACCAGAATCGACTATTTAAACCAATATTTAGCATAAGCGGTATTTAGTTCTCCAAATAAATACGCAGACGTGGTAGTGTCCTTTTGGGTTCCAAGGAAACCTAGTGGACTTTGGAAAAGGCTATCTGATAGAGTTATTATACGGAAAACACAAGTGACTCGGCTAGGTTTGACCAAGATGCATGCACAGTTAAACATAGTAAGGTTTCTATGGGGTATTAATCCGGTACCCTTGAGCGGACAACTCAAAAGGGAAAGACAGGGAACCGTCAACTGCAACGCTGATCGATTAGTTTTATCGCAAATATGCCTTTGCCAAATTTAGGGGGTTATAGTATTGGAAGAGTGCAACCACTCAATATAAGCGTTGCTATGATATGAATATGATATTGAAGATGCATTTACAAGAATGAAACAAGTTGTCATGCGTTTGCACATTCTTAAGATAATGATCACAATAATTGCTCATAATTACAACAGTATTCAAGGAAAGTAGTAAAGAAATAAAAGACATGAACAACCAAGTCAGTTTCGTAGAAGAAGAAGTAATAAAGACATTAAAAGTAATAAAGAAGCAATAAAGTCACAAAAAACACGAGATGGTAAAAGTCTAAAGAAATCCCTAGCAGAGTCGCCATGCTATCGCGCCCCCTTTTTATCAGGTCAAAATAGGGCTAGTGACATTTGGGAGGACAACTCGTTCCCTATTAGGAATTGGGTTTTGGAAATGAAGGTCGCAACCTAATGATTAAGTGCATTAGGACACAAAGAGGGTTTTGATTTAGAAACTAGAGATTAGGGTAAAGGGCTAGAAATTTTCCCGAGGGTAAGGTGTTAGGCACCCGTCGGGATCCGTAAGTGTGTTTCCCGGCCATTTTACAATTTTGAATTTATATAACACATAAGAGATAATGGCTCAACTAAGGACTTGTGTGTAACATTGCAAATAAGTTGAAAATTTCCGGAAGTAAGTAGAGAGGGCAGAATTTTATGAAAAGATTTAAAAGTTTTACAAGAAAAGATGTAAGCAAAGAAAGGGAGATGGGTCTTAGGTTTATGATTAATATGGATCACATCAATGCAATTTCCAGCAATCACTCCTTAGAAGAGGGGCCGCACCTGATATTAGCGCACCGGTCATCATATCCATATTCTACCCTTCCTACCCCGTTAAGGTATTAAAGCGCGGAATAGTATCATTACTTATTGCATGCTATTACACGTCTCAATCCTATTAGTCTCGGAGGCATATGCGATAACTAATCCTAAAGAGGAAGGGTTGGGGGCCTTTTGACTATTTTCAAAGGATAAAATTCTAAAGCGACATTGAAAAAACATATGCAAAAAGTATTGGAAGGCAAGTAAAAAAATATGGCTCAAATAAGCCTCCTTAAAGAAAACAAAGTGTATGGTTTTGCATGTCTTACACATTAAGGCATAGGGTAGGTTGATTTACTACATATTTTCCAGATAGGGAGTCCAAAGTAGTCCTACTTAGAAGTAGTTGTCAAAGACTGACCCAATTGATTAATTACCTAATCATTTGACTATGCGTTAAACAGGACCTATAGGCATAATATATCTTGGCTTCACAGATAAAGTAGTAAACTAATTGCAGAAAAAGAACTATTAATCGTTAATTTTGGAGTTAGGACCTATTGAAGGTCAGGTTAGGCCTTGGACATCAATTAGGGTGCTGCCAGGTTATACCTTGACTCAGCATCCATAGGGGAGTGGGGATATGGGGAGTCATAACAAGAAGGATACAAGAAAAGAGTAGACAAGGGCATACCCAGCAATGAGACATACTAGCACATGCTTTAGCATACTTAGAGGGTCAAAACTTAGTTCATGAGCAGCAATTCTTGTTGCCATGCCCTGAGTCCCCACTTACAAACATATAGAGGGTAACGGGATGGGGAACTAACGTTTAAAAGAAAGTAAAGCAAACATTAGCACATAAGCATGTCAAATTCTGCAGAAAGTAGAAATAGGTATGAAAATTGTAAATAAACACATTGGGATGATGCTGGGAATTGAATCAAGACATACCAATTTTTTAAAATAAAGAAGCAGTCTTGTGATAGCCAAAGCGCAGACAAGAAAGTTCATAAAAGGTTGTGAGAATTATAAGTGTGAAGTCTGAAGTGTATTCAGTTGTGTGTTGTGAAAAGAAAGAGAGTCGTGTATTTATTGTTTGAAAATAGGTTGAAATTAAGGAAAGAATTACAGTAATTATGGAAATATGTTGATTACAATCAGTCATCATAAGAACTTCCTTTAATTAAGGTGTTTAAACTCAAACGGTAATGGACAATAATCGGTTAAGGCAAGAAATCAAGTAAACATCTTGTGTAAAGTAGGAAATTAGGGGTAAATACATATGGGTTTAACTAAGGAAATGTTAATAAAGAATCTTTGAAATACACGGTTCGCAAAATAAGGTAGAAACACAGTAAATCAATTAGTACACAGTAAATCAGGGAATCAAGGATTCGAAATTACCAGTGAACCAAGTCAAAAATAGGGGAATCAAAAGGGTAAAGAAAGTTTTCTAATCATACGGAGAAAATAAGGAAAGAATCAATCAGGCTTACACAAAGAGGTCTGAAATCAGTCCAAAACCTAAGGTCATTTTAGAGGGATGTTCAACGTATATAAAGAGTTCATAATCATTAGGCAGGCGAGGTTAAACCGTGGCAAAAAGAAACAACAATAACAATTGCGAAATCTGTAGACAGTGAAACATGATAGTCATATAGGTCGATTCATAATAGGGAGAAGGGGGTATCAGAAGCATGTCAGCGAGTCAAATAAAAGACCTTTCTGGAAAGTATAGTTTAGTTCAAAGATTACAAGAAACCAAATCACATAGGGAAACATAATTTAAAACAAGAAGGACTTTGAATCCAGTCGAGCAACTTCAAATAGACAAAGTAGTTATTAGAAGCTGGAATATGTCCAGAAAAATTAGGGCTTTGAAATCAAACACATGTAGAGATGATAACCAAAAAAATCACACAACAAACAACCTCAGTACTCGAATGAACCCCAAATCTTAGGGCTTTTGCCATCAATCGAGTGTAGAGGTGAAAGACAAGTAATCAAGCAAACACTATCATGAAAATAGTCAGAAACCTAAAAATAAACTAAGATTCTTGACATACAAGTTGCAGATCGACATATAGAGACACATCAAAGAGGAAACACATAAAACACAGTAAAAATACAACAAAATAATCACGGTAGAAGATAAACATAAGAAACATGATAGAACACGTCAAGAAATCAAAAAGCTTTGAAATAACTTAACGAAAGCCTAAATCGGAAAAGATAAAGGTTTTGAAAGTAGAGTTTTCAAAAAAACTTGAGTAAACAGTTAAGGAGTTTGGAGAAAACACAAATATAACGGATCTAAAAGAATCAGAAGAAGTTCGAAGGTTAGAGTTTAGACAAATCCCAAATAGTGAGAAAGGCTGGGAAAGTCATGATCTAAGCAGGAGACGTCAAGACCAGGCTTGGACAGCCATGGCTGGTCGGAGCAAGGTCGGGGATTGTGATTGGGGATTAAAAAAGGAAAGGAAAACGAGGACTGTTGATCTGGGCGATCAACGATTAAGTTTGTGAGGGTAAGTGGGAAATGCGTTTGGGTCGGTTTGAACAGGGCTTGGGTCAGGGTAATTGGGTTTGAGATTGGGCTTAATGTGGGGGCTACTTTAGGGCTATATTCGAAATAATTGGGGCTACATTTTAAACAGCCATTTTCCCTTCTTTGATTTTATAAAAATGGTAAAAATTATTCTGAAATAAAATTAAAAGTACTAAACCAATTAATAATACACAAATATTAACTAAAAAATACCAGAACTAATTTTTCAATTATAAAATACTATTAATCGTAAAATAGGCTATAATTGCAATTATATGCAATTTAGCTTTTAAAAATAACAAACAAATTTGTAAAAAATAAGATAAGTTATTTGTTAGAAAATACGCTTAATGCTAGAGGGGGGGGGGGGGTGAATAGCTTTATAATAAAAAATAGCGTAAACTTGCGGAATTTAAAAATCGCAGGAATGAAACAAGTGCGAAAAGTAAATAATAAGGAACGAACGCACCGATGTATCCTGGTTCACCACAACCCGTGGCTAGTCCAGTCCCCGAGAGACTCTCTCGAGATTTCCACTATCTTCGTCAAGCTTACGGGTGCTTAACAAACCGTTACAGTTGCTCAAGGATACCACACCTTAAGACTTCACTTGCTTGAGGATACCTCACCCCAAGACTTCAACCACTAAGACTTTGGGTACTTAGCAAACCCGACAAATGAGAAGATATGTTCTTCTCAAACAACTCTCTTTTACAACAAATACTCTCTCAATAGAGTGGATAAAGAGATACACAATAAGCTCTATGAACAACACAAAGTTGTCTATCAAATGGCTCAACAAAAGCTCTAAAATGATGCTTGAAAATGATCAATATGTATAACAATGTACGGAGGAGTTGTGTGTTTAAAATCAGCTCAAAAGACCTCTTTTTATAGATGAAAAAGTGGTGCTGACCGTTGCTTAATTGACAAATAAAATCCCTGATTCTGTGCTCAAACAATCGATTGTTTGGAGTAGATAATCGATTGTTTGACCAACGTTCAAAAGACAGATTCCTGATTTTAGGCTAAACAATCGATTGTATGGACTAAATAATCGATTGTATTCAACGTTCAAAAATCAATTTAGGATTCTGTGGGAACGGTCAAAATATAATCGATTGTATGAAAATGACCATCGATTGTTTATGAATATAATCGATTGTATGGCAAAAACAATCGATTGTTTAGATGTTTAAAAACTTCGGTTGCACACTGTCTCAAAATAATCGATTGTTAAAAGTAGACAATCGATTGTTTGCTATTTTGAAAAACTTTAGATCACACTGTCTTAATACAATAGATTGTAGGATTCAAATAATCGATCGTTGAGGTCCAGATTTAAAAGACATGTTTAAACCTTCAACATCATTTTGTTTTAACAAAGAGATGCATGTTTATCATATATATGATTTAATAAAATATTTTATGCATGTTTATGATGACCTAATGTTGAGCCAAAGGATAAGATAACTTAAACGTTGTCCTTACATTGGTTCTACCAAACGACCTACGTCTTGGGTCTTCGGTCTTGAACTCTTTGGCTCGTTCATGCAATTCCGTCATCAGTATGCTTCTCGCCTTTTGATTGATTGTCATATTATATTGTTGTTTGACACTTGGCTTCATTGTTTCATTCATCAAAACCTATACCTGAAAATCATGCTCATACAACCAAAGCGCACATATCATAGATATACATGATTTCCAACATTATTCACCAAAAATGATAATTTTGGGAATAATTATTAGATTTGTACTGCTAAAATAGACAATAAATTGGCTTTGAAAATCCTCTAAAATTTAGGAAAAATGCCAAAACACTTGGATATGCTTATATATGCATATAAATGTTATCTTGAAAGTATTTTGACAATAAAAATACCTTATAAAAAAGGGGGTATCAACAATGCTTGAGCTTCAGCCCGTCATGGTAGGGGCTTTATGAGCCGCCTAGTTCATTCAGCACTTACAACTTCTAGTGGTGCTCTGATTGTATCGAGGACCATCAAGAACTTATTTTGAGTGTGGTGACATCTGACACATGGTTAGAGATTTCCCTAGACTTAGTAGAGTTGAACCTTCCTAGACTACTCAGCCTCCCCGGATTCAGTCGGGTCCGTAGACTTCTCAGGCCATTATTGCTGCCCCAGTTGCCACTCCATCCGCTCAGCCAGGTAGAGGTGGAGGTCGGGCAGGTAGAGTTTACCTTAGAGGGGGAGGTCATGCCAAATATTATGCTCTTCCTATTAGGATGAAGGGAGTTGCTTCAGACAGAGTCATTACAAGTATTATTCCACTCTGCCACAGAAATTAATCAGTCTTATTTGATCCAAGCTCCACTTATTCCTATGTGTTTTCTTACTTTTCTCTGAATTTGGGTGTATCCCCTGATTTATTGAGTCTGTTGTCTATGTGTTCGGGCCTGTGGAATATTCTATTATTGTTAACCGGGTGTATCGGTCGTTTTATTTGTTCTTGGTGGTTTTGAGGGCAGAGCCAATTTATTGTTGCTCAGTATGGTATATTTTGATATTATTTTGGGAATGGGCTGGTTGTCCCCCCTATCATGCTATTCTTGACTGTCACATCAAGGTTGCAATACTGGCTATGCCAGGTTTATTGCAGATATAGTCGAGGGGTGTTTTTGATTATGTTCCTAGAAAGGTTATATCATTTATAGAGGCTGAGCGGATGGCTGAGAAGGGATGTGATGCATATCTAGCATATGTGAGAGATTTCAGTGTTAATGCTCGTACAATCAAGCCAGTTCCGATAGTAAGGTATTATCCAAATTTATTTCCGTTGGATCTTTCGGGCATGCTACCCGACAGTGATATCAATTTTTGTATTGATATGTTATCGGACACTCAGCCCAATTCTATCCCAACATATAGTATGGTCCCTCTAGAGTTGAAGGAGCTAAAGGAGTAGTTGTGGGAGTTGGTTGATAATGTTTTCATTCAGCTTAGTGTATCACCTTGGGATGCTCCGGTATTGTTTGTAAAGAAGAAGGATGGTTCTATGCGCATATGTATTGATTACCAGTTGAACAAGGTCACAGTGAAGAATAAGTATCCATTAACATGCATTGATGACCTATTTTATGAGCTACAGGGTGCCAGAGTATTCTCCAAGGTTGACTTGTGTTCAGGCTATTATCAGTTAAAGATTAGTTATCCCGATATCCTAAAGACTACCTTCAGGACTC
The DNA here is from genome assembly GCA_034376525.1 of Nicotiana benthamiana. Classification (NCBI taxonomy): domain Eukaryota; kingdom Viridiplantae; phylum Streptophyta; class Magnoliopsida; order Solanales; family Solanaceae; genus Nicotiana; species Nicotiana benthamiana. Next base: position 48,217,576 of record CM067328.1, read on the forward strand.
GGTATGGTCATTACTAGTTTCTTGTGATGTCATTTGGGTTGACCAACTCCCTAGAAACATTCACACACTTGATGAATAATCTAATCTGGCCCTATCTTGACTCATTCACCATTTTGTTTATTGACGACATTCTATGTACTCCCGAAGTCGGAAGGATCATGAGCAACAGTTGAGGATTGTGCTTCAGACCTTGAGGGAGAAGAAGTTATATGTAAATTTCTCAATGTGTGAATTCTAGCTTGATTATGTGGCGTTTTTGAGTCATGTGGTGTCGAGTGAGGGGATCAGTGTAAGGTCCCATAATATAATACCAAAAACCAGGGGTTTCATGTTACTGAGGTGGACTTATGTGGGAACGGACCTTTTAAGCTGATCAATGTGTTGGTGAGTAGAAGAAATTTTTTTGAAGTGTAGGTCGTTTTGTGAGGCCAATTCTACGATCGCAGAACTGCTATGCAGACCGCAGATCTGATGAGGAGTGAAACAAAAATCTGAGCTAATTTTGGAACCAATACGCGGTCCATTATGCGGCCACATAGTCATTTTGCGAGCTACACAATCCATCGCAAATCGCACATGAATATTTTCGAAAGGAAGTTTATGGGGAGAATTATGCGACCGCAAAATTGGTCTGCGGACCGCTGACAGGTCGAAGAGTGAAGTAGAAAATTCCTAGTTCTAGAAGGCCATTATGCGACCCATTTTTCGGACTACAGAAGCTTTATGCAGTCGCATATGCGACCGCAGATTTGTATTGGGGCTTCATTTTTTCTAATATTTGAACCCTGGCCCCATTCTTATTAAAAAACCTTAGGGATCATTTTAGAAGGTTAAAACTTATATTTCTAGAGATAGGGAGTGGTATAGAGTGAGAGGGGAGTTCCTATGCACATCAATCATTAATTCTTCCTCAAAGTCGAATTTGCAAGGAGAATTCAATAGGTATTAATCCTAGAGGTAAGGTCCTACTCCATATCCCTTAATTTCATGATTATAACTGAAAAAAGGTAATAAGACAAGCAAATTCTTGGGTGTGGGAGTTATTAATTATACATACATGTGTCATCAAGGGTAGTGGGACGATTGTTGAGCTCTTTTGAGTAAACTTTGGGTAGTGTGGGGAAAGAATCCACCATAGGAGGACCTTGAAACCTGAATGCAAACCTAGTATTTGTTACAATATTTAAGTGAGTTCGAACTATGAACTCCTTCCTAATTGTGTTCAATTTTTCTATATCTCCAAATAGATCGAAAGTGGCTAAGATTTTTGGAACATTATAGTAACTTATAAAGCTCAAATCAATGTATGTTGGCTAAACTCTTCACTTAGGATTGAAGCCCATAATATCCTTGTAAGTCCCATGATGCTTATTTCAAGTAAGCCGTGTGTCAAAATGAATATGCATTAGATATGTACTCCAAAGATTCTTCATATGTTGAGTTACTATTTGAGAATGTGGTTTAAGTATGAGCTGTGTGGCATTGTGTTATGATTTAAAACGTGTTTCTAATGAAGGTTATCATGTCATATTAGGTAAGAAATCACATGTGCCTAAGACCCTAAATAGGTCAAATATGTGTTTAAAATCTTGATTTGATAGCCTTTGTTGTCGATTGTCCAAAATAGGATTTGAAAATGAAAGAAGAGAGCATGAAATATGGAGTGCGGTCTCGTGCCAAGAATTGTATTGCATTGTGGCCAATGGTGCCAATAAAATGAATGATACGTAAAAGAATATGAAATGTAAGGTAAATTCTTTTATCAATAAATGCTTTTGGAGCATCGTTTAGTCACCAAGGAAGGGTAGGTCAAAATAACCAAGCCCGAAACTACACGTGCTGGTGTAGGAGGCGGTGGGCGCTGGCGCTGGCGTGTGCTGGGGCGGTGGGCGCTAGCGCTGGCGTGTGCTAGGGCGCTGGTGCTGGCGTGTGCTGGGGCGCTGGGCGCTTGGGATAAATCCCTGTGTTAATGTGATGATGTTTTTTACTCTTATATATGATGATATTGATGTGTTTATAGGATTATTGCTAGATGTGATGTCTACCAACACAGCATTGTAGTGAGATGGCTTAGCTGATCGGGCGGAGATCGGACACCATGCCGCGCACATGGTGGTATTGTGAGTTGATGTCTCGGGGTGAGATGGCTTAGCCGATTGGGTAGAGATCGGAATCCGTGCTAAAATACGGTGGAATATAAGTACTAAAGGTCTCCCAACTTATAATATCGAACTTGCTTGAAATTTACCTTTCCCCTAAAATGACATTTTATTTCTATTGAGTCTTCTATTGATTTCATGTTTCCTTCTATGGTTATTATTACTCGTTCTATTGAGAGAGTGTTTAGCTTTATATACTAGTTCTATTTCATATGTACTGACGTCCCTTTTGTCGGGGCGCTGCTTCTTTAAGGGATGAAGGTGGTTCCATAACAGATGGTGTTGATCCGTGATAGCAGCATACCCTCTCCTTAGCTGGCTTGGCCAGTCACACTTCTTTTGGGGTCGTGTATCTCTTGTCTTTTGTTCATAGAATTTCAAGGTATTGACAGGGCCATGTTGCCGGCACTGTCTTAGCACTCTTTTAGTTCTGTTAGACACTCCATAGACATAGTGCGGGGTGCATTTTATTTTGGGAAGCTTGAACTAAACTTTTTGTAATTGTACCATATGTTCCACTTTTACTACGAGTGTATAGCATACTATTTTGGAAACTTGTTAATGATTTAATTAATGCGAACGATCTGGTGATATTCATATGACCTCTTACTGTCTAGATAATGAAATGTATTCATCTCTTTGATCATGGGTGAGTTGGTTAGATGTCATTGTGCAAGCTTGCTTGACCGGGTAACCCTGTTGAGCGCCGGTTGTGCTCCCCAAGATTGGGGCATGACAATCAAGGTAGAGTCAAAGAATATTGAAGTAGTGCAGAGTTATCCTAGACAGTATTCAGCAACTAATATCCAAAGTTTTATTGGTTTGGCCGGGTATTATCGTCGATTCATAGAGGGTTTCTTATCTATTACTGCACCGATGACCAGATTGACCCAAAAGGGTGCTCCATTCAAGTGGACCGAGGAAGTGTGAGGAGAGCTTTCAAAAGCTCAAGACTGCTTTGACTACATCCCCTATGTTGGTGTTTCCTTCATGTTCAGGTTTTTATGCTGTGTATTGTGATGCGACGTGTATTGGTCTCGGCTCAATGTTGATGGAGGATGGTAGGGTGATTGCCTACACATTTAGACATTTGAAGATGCATGAAAAGAACTATCCTATCTACCACTTTGAGTTAGTAGCTATTGTTCTTGCCTTGAATATTTGGCGAAACTATTTGTGTGGTGTTGCTTGTGATGTCTTGACGGACTACCGGAGTCTACAACATCTGTTCAAACAAAAGGATCACAACTTGAGGTATCAGAGATGTCTGGAGATTCCTAAGGACTATGATATCACCGTTCTATATCATCTCAAGTAGGCAAGTGTGGTGGTTGATGCCTTGTGTTAAAAGGCAGAGATTTTGGGGAGCATATTTACCGGTAGCAGAGAGGCCATTAGCTTTGGAGGTTCAAGCCTTGGCCAAATAGTTTGTTAGATTGGATGTTTCGGAGCCAAGTCAGATAACCTCACTATGACGACTCCCATTTTCTTGTCCTCAAGGACACGGTTCATCACGATGATTCCAAGGAGGTCACTATTTGGGATGTCGTTGTGTTGAGAATGTAAGGTAGGCTATATGTGCCTAATATAGAATGTTTTCTTGAGTTGATTCTTCAGGAGGCTCACAGTTCATGGTACTCCGACCATCTGAGTGCTACCAAGATGTATCATGACATAAGGCAACGCTATTGGTGGATTAGGATGAAGAAGGACATAATGGAGTATGTAGCTTGGTGCCTAAATTGTCAGCATGTGGATTGTTTCTGAGGCTAGAGATCCCAGAGTGGAAATAGGAGCGGTTTACTATGGATTTTGTTGTTGGGCTCCCACAGACTTAGAGGAAGTTTGACGCAGTGTGGGTGATTGTGGATAGGTTGACCAAGTCGGACCATTTCATTCCAGTGGTAGTTACATGTTATAAACCATGTTCACTGCATTAATTCATGCCATAAGGTAGTCGATGTAAATCGATGAAGAGGTTATCATTAAGATGATAAGAAGTTAATCCTATAGGTCTTGTATGATAGAAGGGTGTATATGAGTGGTTATCAAGTATTAGAAGTTAAACAAATCAAGGATTCTGTAAACCGTATTTTCAAGTAAACATGGAGATGCTTAATATAATCAAGAGGTCTTGTTTTAAGGTATTTGAATCATATAATATCCATATCACAAGTCTTGAAGACAAACGAGTTATAAAACAAAAGTCGACAAAAGTTGTCGCGACTTAGGTTCATAATTTTATTTAATAATTAGGTAAAATGTTAGTAAGCTTTTCTCCCAATTTACTTGGTATTACGGGGTGATCTAACCACCAAATGAAAGATCTATGAATCTAGTTTCCAAATCATTAAACCACTCGTCGAGACGATCTGGAGTAGAGAGATATTTGCGTTTTCGCGAGACTGCGCCAAGCACCTATCTTTGGGTCCCACTTAGGCGGTTTAAGTCATTTGGATATATGTCTGATGCCTCCAACCTGTTTAAGTCATTTTTACAGTATATCCAGAACATAGAACCCTAGAAACAACCTCTCAAGGTTTTCTCAAGATGCATGTCCCAAACAAAGGGCAAACAACACAAATCAAGTGTCGGGAATCCCATGGCGCTAGTAAGATTTTTATTCTTCTTGTTGTTGCTCATTTTTGTATTGTTCCAGCTCATGTGGGAAGTTTTTTAAATGGGTTTATATTCTGTAAATACTTCTTCAAGATCTTAATGTCAACCCTAGGTGATTTCAAGCCTTTTAAAATGATTCTAGTAACGAAAAAACCTAATTGATTGCTAGTTTTGGTTCCTCGTTATTGTGGCAGCATTAGAGGGATATTTTGCGGACAATTAAGGTCAATTTGGAGTTGATCATTCTATCTAAAGATAAGTAACCTCTTGCTCTATATGTATTTAAGATTATCCAAGTTGCGGCTAAGCTATTAAAGCTAGAACTTGTGAAATATATATATCGAAAGGCTTGGTAGTAATGTTATCAGTTGGTGGACATTTTTAGGAGGCTCAATATGATTAATATTAATGTTGTTTGGGCTGTTTGGTAATTCTTTCCACTTGTGGGAAGTCATATAAATAGGGAAGGTGTTGTCTGTTCATCGTAAAATAGATTGTGGTCGGTACATAATAGTTATGACACTTAAACGTTAACGATAGTGTCATTTGTACTATTATAGACTCAGGAGTCGTGAAATTGCATAGCTTGAGGTTGGGAAGTATATACAAGGTATGCGAGGCTATCCATTTCCTTCTGTTGCACGACTCCAATTGTACATAATGTAATAAACGAGCTTGCAAAGATACTCTAATCTTAGAAGCTAGCAGTACTTACATTGTTTCCCCTCTTATGGAACGATTGGTATTGATGTTGCTTCTCTTATTCTTATGTTAATAATGTTGTTGGTGCTTTCAGATACTTATAAGGTTCATGATGAAGAGTTAGTCGTAATAACATATACAGAGGATACCGACCTTATGTCACTCAGAGAGGTTTAGAACGAGATTCCATGAGTAGAGCATGAATTTTATATATGAATATATATATGTATATATATATATATATGTGTGTGTGTGTGTGTGTGTCTATATATATATACACATACATATATACATACATACATACATACATATATATATATATATATATATATATATATTACACGAGCCACGCTAGTCAGCCGGGTACGACACCTAATTAGTTGGGTTTTACCGAGCTCCACGTAGCCTAGTACGATTCTATAGAGCCTTATGATGGCCGGGTATGTTTTTACCGAGTCGTCATTGAGGCCGGATGCGTTATGATGATGATGATGCCCGTAGAAGCGTGCTTTTTAAAAGTTAATGTATATATATGTCTGTATCTTGCATTTCACATCAGTAGCCCACAGAGGTACCCAGATGTTATAGGTTGTAAATTCTCCATCCTTATTCACATTACTATTCACTGTTATGCTTTCCTGCCTTGCAAAACTCAGTACTTTATTTATACGGACGTCCTTTTTACTTTTGGACGCTACATATCATGTTGCAGGTCCCAATAGATGGGTAGACACAGCTCCCCCACCACTGTAGGCTACCCAGTTCAGCGGTTATTTGCGAGATCTTTTCTCTGGACTTACTGGGGTCTAAGTATGCGTTTTTGTTATATATATATAATGGGTATGTCGGGGCCCTGTTCCGACAATGTTGTAGAACTTATGTTCCTTTAGAGGCTCATAGGCAGGTGTCGACTCATGAATAGTTGGGTATGCCTGGTCGGCTCACTTTTGTTGTATAGTCTTTCATGATAGCGTGGTAGCTCGTGCATTATATATAGTTTCTTGATTGTCTGGTCATCCTATGTTATGTATGTTCATGCCATAATCTTTCATTGTTGGTTGTTCATGATCCATGTCTACCATTTATATTGATCTCATCGTCCCTAAAAGATAATAAAGAAGGTTAGATATAATCTACATTGGTGTTCGGCAAGTATGGATGGGTGCTAGTCATGGCCCTCCAGTTTGGGTCGTAACAAACTTGGTATCAGAGTAAGTCTATCCTAGGGATTGTCTATGAGACATGTCTCGTGGAGCCTTGATTATGAATGTGTAGAGTGACACATTTGTAATCAAGAGGTTACATGACATTTAGGGTTGTTATCTTCTTCCGTAATCTAGATCGTGCGTAGAGTTGAGTCTTAAGTGTTTGTCTCTAATATTCACCTTGTTTTCTTTCAGTGATGACTTCAACTAGGAAGCAAGCGATTAGTAGGAGGCTTGATACAACTAGAAGAGTGGGTATCAGTCAGGTGCCTCAAGCTAGAGCTGGCCAAAATAAGGCTCTGAGTGTGATGCCGTCTCATACCTCATCTAGTTTTTCTCCTCCAGAGGATTATTTGGAGGCACCTAGCACTACCATTTCCGCCATCTGGAACAATAGACTAGGATATGCATAGTGCAGTGCGGTTGTTGACTAGCTTGGTAGATGCTTAGGTTCAAATGCAGAATAGTGGTGTTGTTGATAAATCAGGTAGTACGAGAGTTCATGATTTATTAATCTAGACCCTCTAGTGTTTACCAGATCAGACCCTAAGGAGGAACCACAGACTTTGATTGACCAGTTTCATCGTACACTATAGGTTATGCATGCTAGTGATATAGAGGCAGTAGAGGTGGCTCCTTATCGGTTACGGGATTTAGCAGTTATCTGGTATGATAGTTGGGAGAGATGTAGGGGTCTGAACGCTCCTCCAGCTGTGTGGAAGGAATTTTCTAAGGCCTTTATTCGTCACTACTTGCCAGTTGAGATATGACGAGCTAGAGTTGATAAGTTCTTGAACCTTAGACAGTATTATGAGTGTGCGAGAGTATAGTATGCAGTTTTATTCTTTAGCAAGGTATTCTCCCCATATGGTGGCCGAGATGCGTGATAGGGTACATCGGTTCGCGAACGCGTTGGGACCACATCTAATAAATGAGTTCATGACAACGTCCTTGGTCGAGGGCATGGATATTTCCTGTATTTAGGATTATGCCCAGAACCTAGAGAATCGTAAGCGCCAGAAAAGGGAAGATAGGGAGTAGAATATGGGCCAGCATAAGAGGGCAATAGTTGCAAGGTATTGTGATGACTTCGGAGGCAGTATCAGGCCCGGTCTTTGAGGAGTTTGGCATCGCCTGTAGCTAGTGCTCCTCCACAGTTTCAGAGGCTTCAGTATCATCGATTTACCTTGTTTTATAATGTTATGCACTGATTGATACAAGATCTACATTATCATATGTTACACCCTTTGTGGCTATTAAGTTTGGCGTTGAACCACAATTGATAAGTAAACCCCTTGCGGTATCTACGCCGGTAGGAGATTTTGTGGTTTCTTGAACGGTATATAGAGGCTGCACTGTGATTATTTGTAGTCGTTAAACCTTGGAAAATTTATATGAGTTGGAAATGGTTGATTTCGATGTGATAATGGGAATGGACTGGTTGGCCTCACGCTATGCAAATATTGACTGTCATACGAAGGGGAACATTGCTACATCAAAAGTAGGTTTATATCCTATCTTAAGGAAAGGAAAATGATATTACAAGATTACATTTATCATCTTGTTCGCGTTAGGGATGCATAGGCGAAGCCGCCTACTCTACAATCAGTCCCTGTGGTCAATGAATTTGGTGATATATTTTCCCAGATGAACTCTTAGGACTTCCTTCTGAAAGGGAGATGAGTTTAGCATTGATATGTTTCCTAACACTCAATCGATCTCTATCTCTCCATACAAAATCACCCCGACAAAATTGTGAGAGTTGAAGGCGCAGTTAAGGACTTGGTGGATAAGGGCTTCATTAGGCCTACCACTTCACCTTGGGGTGCGCCGCTTTTGTTTTTGCGGAAGAAAGATGGGTCGCTAAGGATGTTTATCAATTATTGAAAATTGAATAAGTTTTCTATAAAGAACAAGTATCCTCTTCCAAGGATTGACAATTTTTTTGACCAACTCTAGGGTGCCAAGTATTTCTCCATGATTGACTTCCGTTTTGGGTATCATCAGATGAGGATTAAGGAGAAGGATATTCCAAAGACGGCCTTCCGGACAAGATATGAGCACTTTGAGTTCTTGCTGATCTCTTTGGGGCTAACAAATGGCCCAATAGCTTTTATGGATCTCATGAATACTGTATTCAGGCCCTATCTTGATGTGTTCATGATTGTATTCATTGATGGCGACACTACTTATATGGCGCCCATGTTGGCATCTACACAGATCATAGTTTACAATACATTTTCAAGTAGAAAAAGTTGAATTTGAGGCATCGTAGATTGATTGAATTATCGAAAGAGTACGACGTCGAGATATTGTACCGTCCCCGTAGAGCCAATGTTGTGGCAGATGCTCTCAGCCGTAAGTCAATGGGAAGCTTAGTACATATTGAGGTAGGTAGATGGGGGTTGACTTACGAGCTTCATCAACTAGAAAGTATGAGAATAAGATTGTTAAGACTCTAATGGCGGAGGTATTAAAGTACATATTACATCAGAATCATCTTTGGTAACCGAGGTAAAAGCACGACAATATGAAGATCATATCTTTGCACGATTTAGATAGAGCATTCAACAGTGTAAAGTTACAGCTTTTAAGATCGGAGGAGAAGGGGAACTGAGATACCAGGGCCGATTTTGTGTGCCTAATGTGACAGGGTTGAAAAAGAAAAAATATGATTAGGATTCATCATTCCCAATATTCCATCCTTCCCGGATCGACAAAGATGTATCATGATGTTAAGGAGCAGTATAGGTGGGACAACATGAAGAAGTCTATTGCATAATTTCTAACCCAATGTCCTAATTTTCATCAAGTAATAATCGAGCATCATGATTACCTTATAATATACAGATCTGACCTTGAAATGGGGGGTGATTAATATGGACTTCATTATTGGATTACATTGCGCTTATCATAAGTTTGACTCCATCTGGGTGATAATTGATCGACTTACAAATTGTGCCCACTTTCTGCCAATTAAGACAACTTACACGACAGAAGATTATGAGACGTTGTATATCAAGGAATTTGTTAGGCTTCATGGTGTTCCGATATCTAATATATCAGAAGGGTGTGTCAACGCCCCCTTTTTCTAAAGAGCGAAATTTGGGTTACAGCATTATGGGAAAAACAACTCGTATTCCCTTGAGGGAATCGGGTTATAGAATTTTGAAGAGTCACCACCTCATGATTATAGTGCATTAGGACACTTTAAAGAGATGAAGAAATTTTTCAAAGGAACCAGAGTTCGGGTAAGAGCTTGAGATTATCTCGAGGGGACGGTGTTAGGCACCCCTCAAGATCCACTAGTGTGGTTCCCGGCCATGCTTAATTGTGACTTTAAAATAAGTACAAGAGAGCAAATAAAGTTCGCACAAAAGAATTCATAAATAAGTTTGAAAGTTTAATGAAAGGAAAAAGGCATAACGACATAAACGATTTTGGAAGAGAGAAATATTATTTTAAGAAAAAACATAATTTTAAGAAAAAGGAATCTTTTTGAAAATAATAAAGAAAGGGAAAGGGTTCTTAGGTTTATATAAAATATGGATCACATCAATGCAATATCCAGCAATCACTCTTCAAAAAAGGGGTTGCACGAGATATTAGCGCACTGGTCATCATATCCATATTCTACCCTTCCCACTCTGTTAAGGTGTTTAAATGTGATTAGTCTCGTTTACTTATTGCATGCTACTACCCTTCCCAACCTATCAGTCCCAGGGTATTAAGACTTCTAATCCTAAAAGGGAAAGAAATGGAGGTAGAGGTATACATGGAGGTTAAAAGGATAAAATACTAGTTTTTGCAAACAAAACACATAACAAGTAAAGGGGATTGACAAACAAACATGTAAAGCTCAAAAAAAAACCCCGCAAATCAGATAACGCTTAGTTTAGCATGCCTTGCACATACTGGTTTGGTCTTTAAATTAAACAGCGGACGAACTAGTTCAATACATATAATTAGATAAAAGTCTGCATTAGGCAACTTGGATTCGATTATTGGAAATTGAGTATTTTAGGCAAGTTATTCATAAAATATTGATTTCGAGAAAAAAATGATCTAATGTAGAAGAGTTAAAAAAAGGCAGTAAGTTCATAAATTAATTACTAGACTGTTTTGAGTAAAACAGAATAGAATTGTGAGAGAATTTTAAAAGCAAAAATACGTCAGAATGGAAGGATGAATTGCATGATTGTTTTGAAAGACAGTTTCAGAGACCGAGTAAAAAAATTTAGGCAGAGTATTTGGAAGATTGCTTTGGAAGAAAGAGGCAGATCTAAAGAGTTAAAAGAAACATATAGGTTTATAAGAGTTTTATTTAAAATATTGTATTAAACATTAGTTAACAGGTTGTTATTACTTAAAAAAAATAGGCGAGCTTGAGATGAACTCCTATTGGCATGGTATCGATATTTGATCTTTAGGACTTGTCACTGAATCGATAAAAGGGTGATTATTTGATTATCTTATGGCTTGCCTAACGTGTATGCATTTCAAATAGACATGGTTTCTATATGCAATTTATTTCATGAATATTAAATCCTATAGGCGGGATTTCTAATGACTTGTAGTATGATAAAGTATTAAACCCTATAGGTAGAATTTCTAGATGACTGTTAATCCATTAGACATAATAACTAAGTAATTTAATTAAAATATTAATCCAATAGACATGGCATCTACACTTTATTTGATGCAATAAAATAAACCCCTCTCACACCCCTTCATTAATACTTTCCCAATTTCTTTATAAAAAATCTTACTATAGAAATAGAAACAGATGAAAGAAGAAGTAAACTACATCAAAGTCTACAGCTCAATCCAAACCGCCTAATACAACCTTAATGTCTAATAACATGAGTTTAACCAATTCCAGATTCCATATTTCAAAAGCCTTCCTTTATCTAAAGTTTTTCATAGTTCCAAGGAGCCTCAGGGGTCCCAAGCAGTGCTTACACTCTAGATAACAATTAGAACATAATGGTGTAGTGTGTAATAGCCAGCCCTCAGACATCCAAGTTCAGAGGGAGCTCCAGGGTCCCAAAGTATGGCTTACCAAAGGGGGACAGAACTTAGAACTAGGAATAGGTGTAAAGTGAGAGAGGTGTTAGGGAACCATAGCAAATAGTGGTCATGCCCAGCCATGGGTATAGACTGGCACACCCCTGACTATTTGCTTGGTCCAAACAATTTAAGAGCAGACCTTAGAGGTCAGACATGAGTCTGGATGGTGATTAGGACACAACCAGACTTGAGTCAAGGCTCAACACATAAAGGGGAAAAGGGGAGTGGGAATTGGTTTGAGTAAGGGATCAAAAGAAACCCAGTTCAGTGTCATGGATAGCAATAATAGGATACTACCATGACTGGAACTATACTCTCATACAAGGGGTAAAGGGACAGGGATTCACATAAGACAGGCATGTACAGAGTTGCAGAAACATAAGGAAAGAGGCATAACAGACTAGCATGTAGATATACAGGGAAAGCAAGCATAACAGGCTAAGACATAAAATAAGCACATAGTGGAGAGGGTATTATTTAACTAAAGAACAACATACCATTTACAAACACTGGAATAATAGGATAATAAGGGAAAGTAAATAGCTAGAAGTCAGCAGGAGCAAACTCAAGTTCTTCAGAAAATACATGAGAGTTCAAAAGGAACTCATGAATGTTTCAGACAATAATAGAGAGGGGATCAAAGTGCTCAGTATTAGAAGTAGAGAAAGTATTGCAATTGTGTAGTGTTCAATTGAAGTCTGAAGTGTGAAGTTTTGTAGTGTAGAAAAGTTGTGTCTAAGAGCAGAAGTGGTAGTCCCTTTTTATAGTGCAGAAGACGAGTAAGAAAAAGGTAGAAAAACTGTTTTCAATCAATCACATAGGATTTCCCTCTGGTTAAGGGATTGACTTCAAATGGGCATGGGATATTAAGTAAAGAGAAACAATTAAAAATCTTTCCAAAGTATAGTAACACTGGTAAATACATAGAGATTATTTAAGGAAAGATTCCTATGGTAAATGATTTGTGAGAAATATGGAAAGTAGATCAATCAAACAACCAGAGAATTGGAAGCTTTGTTTGAATGAACTTAGTCTGAAAAAAGTGGTGAGTAAAAGTTCAATCGAGAAAATCAGTAACAAATAAATCGAGCCTTATTAAAGGGAAATTGGAATAAATTACAAGTTGGAAGAACCCTTTTGAAAGAAAAATCCTCATATATAAGCACACAAGTGTCAAACAAGAAAGAAAATATTAGCATAGACAGTTTGAAATCATAAGCAAAGGAAAGATTCCAGTTCAGTCCAGGGTCTATAGTAGAACCCTAGTCCAGACACAAAGACCCAAACTCGCAGAAACCCCATACCCTAGGGTTTTAAATTCAAGTAGGGTACAGAAATGAGAGGGTAAGCCATCGAAACCGACTCAGAGAATCTCATGAGAGCGAACATAAATATAATGGCAAGTTTGAAGCAACAGAGTGAAAAAATCACAAAGCATGTTTAAGAAAAGCTCAAAACTCAAGCATGTTCAGGAGAGAAAAGAGGTGACATAGATCTTAAGCAACAGCAGACTAAGCAGGTTTAGGACTCGATCAGAGGTCCAATAAAGGCAAACAAGAAGCTTAATATGAAAATAGTAAAGGAACACATAGGATAGACATGTAAAAGCATGATGTAGGAACTAGTAGAAGAGATAACATAGCACAAGTAGAAGTGCATGCATAATAATGACAAAACATAACAACATAAGAGAAGACATGCGAGGGAAGAGAAAACCTCATAAAACAAGGCATATACAGATAGATTCACACAAAGAAAAAGAAGAAGAAGAAACAAAAACCTATTTAGGATTTTGAAATCCCTAAATTGAATAGACTAATTTTGAATAAAGAAATTTGGGGAAAATCTTTGAAACTTCGAGTATAACACAATTCTATCATAGATCTAAGAAAATAAAGAAATAACGACCCTCGAATAGCTTTTATGGTTTCTTAGAAACCCTAGAAACGAGAAGAATTGGAAAGGATCTGGTCTCGAACAGGTCTAGACCATAGCTAGGCCTTTGAAGGCTCGAACATTTCGGAATGGGGCCAGAGAGGCCACATGACCTCAGATCTGAAAAGGGAGTGAATGAGCATCTTTGAGGTTGAAACTCAAAAATCTTGAACAACCGCGATTTGGGGTGAAGGGAAGTGAGCACAGGGCGCAATGGCCTCAGAAGCCATTGACTCCGATGGGATTTGGTCGGAGAAGACGATAGAGGCAGCTAGGGTTTCGAGTGCTACAGAGAGTTTAAGGGAAGGGAGGGTTTGAGGGTGGCGGTCGAAATGAAAATGAGGGTAGGGTTAGGATGGTTCAAAATTAAAAAGGAAACAAGGGATGTGGGCCATTTATCAAAATGATCAACGGCCAGGAATAAATATACAAACGGACGGGAATTTTCTAATTTTCCCGTCTAACAAATATATTGGGATTGATTTTGTAATTAATCTTAAAGTGGGCTAAAATTGCAATTGTATGCAATTTAATTTTAAAAATACCAAACAAGTTTGTAAAATTATGCAAAAATTATAGCAACTATATGTTTTTGTAAATGTGAATAAAATAAATTATTCTCCAAAATAGAAAGTTTTAAGAATAATTATTGGATTTTATAATGTAAAATAGGCTATAAATTAGTTTTAAAAATCCTTTAAAATGTCAAAACCTTTTGTGATGCTCATATATGCACATATAGACTATCTTGAAAGTATTTTGGGTATAAAAAATATGTAGGGAAAAATTGGGTATCAACAAGTCCCGAAGAGGATGAAAACGTTGTCGGGTAAAGACAAGATGGCCAATTTTGACCGAATCAGTGATTAAAAATAATTCTAACTGAGCCTTGGCTTCTGAGCTGCCTACATATCTCTGGTTTTATAAGAATTTGTCCCTATGTAGTTCAGGAGACATTGACGGAATGTGTCGATGGAGATTTGAAAAGACGGATGCGATGGTTAGATTTGAAAATAAGTTTGGAGTGGAATAGATTGCGGAGAACCACAGCGGGATCGCTCCTACTGAGACAGAAATTTTCTAGCCGGTGTGCCTGCAAATAAGCAATGCGGCGTATATTGTGCATAATTAAAACATGATGCAAGTTCTCGTTGGACCATGAATGTTGTCTTCAGAAGGTTAGGATGACGTCCTCAAACTATGATGTCCTGGGCCATGAAGAGCATAAAATTAAAGATTTACATGTCATGAAATGGTGTCTCGGGCTATGCGGATGGTGCCTCCAAACTATGACGACTTTGACTAAGTTGGAGATCTTTCAGAACATGAAAGGTGGCAATCGTTCAGCCAAATAAATGCAAAGTGTGGCGATCTTTCAGCCAAAGAGGGAATTTAAATACCGGTGGCAATATTTTAGCCAAAGCGAGAAATTAAATGTAGGTGGCAATATTTTAGCCAAAGAAAGAATTTAAATGCGGGTGGCGATATTTCAGTCGAAGCGAGAATTAAAGTGGCATTATTTCAGCCATGAAGGATGGATACAATGCTTAGTCTCGGAAGGCAGATAAGTAGCCTTATGAAAAATGTAGATGAAGATAGAGCTTAGTCTCGAATGGCAGATAAATAGCCTTATGCAAGATGGAGGTAGAGCTTAACCATGGAAGGAAGAAAAGTAGCCTTCTGTAGGATTTAGGTAGAGCTTAACCTCGAAAGGTAGATAAGTAGCCTTATGCAATGCAGAAATGTAAAGGGGCGAACAGTAGTAAATTCTCTTAGCTGATACATGGTTGTGATATCGTGACTGTTGGAGATGTTGGGTGTAGATAATAAAATTTCGAATGAGCGATCGTTTTGAGACTTTCAACCTTGAAGAATACGAGTGATGTATCAATGATTTGCGACTTGGGTGCCTGCATCCAAAGAAAAGTTGTGAGTTCTGTAGAGGGGGAAGGTTAGTTTGTATCCCCTGGCTCTTGACGTCGTGTATCATTGGGGTAGCATTGCTAAATGACAATGATTCAAACGATATTTATGCATGATTTTGTAACTATAATGTATGTGCATATTTTAAAATGATTTTATTTTGGATCAACCAACAACTGCAACGTGGTTCAAAGACATGGCACCCTTGCTTGCTTCGGTATTTCGAGGGTCCTCCTCAAAATTCTACCCCAGTTTATCTTGGCTGGCGCTACTGACGCTTGTGCTAATGACTGAAAGCGGATGTTTAATGGGTTGGCGCTACTAAAAGGACTGAAAAACTGACTTTGGAATTTTGAGGGTCCTCCTAAAAATTCTGCCCCATCTCCAAAAGCGGGGAAAAATGGAATTTTTATTAAAATGTGACCGAACCCATAGGGCTGCCTACGTATCCCCTATTAAACGGGAATTAGGTCAGGCGTAGTTTAAATTATATCGTGAAGAAACATGTGATATTATATAGTATCTCTTCACTGCATCTTAGTTGATTGGCTTCGGCTAGACTTCTCCGTCTATCTCTGCAAGAATAATGGCTACTGCTGTTAAAACCCAGTGAACCATGTATGGACCCTGCCAATTGGGAGGGAATTTCCCCTTAGCTTTATCTTGATGTGAAAATATTTTCTTAAACACCAACTGCCCTGGTGTAAACTTCCCCGGTTTAACTCTTTTGTTGAAGGCTCTGGACATTCTGTTTTGACATAACTGACCGTGGCAAACTGCATTCATTCTCTTTCCGTCTATAAAGGCTAACTTCTCGTAGCAACCTCTTACCTATTCTGCATCATCTAACTTTACTTCTTGTATGATTCTTAAAGATGGAATTTCTACCTCATCGGGAATGACCGCCTTTGTACCATAAACCATCATGTAGGGAGTTTCCCTGGTTGATGTGCGGACTGTGGTATGATATCCCAGTAAGGCGAATGACAACCTCTCATGCCGTTGCTTGTGCCTTTCAGTCATCTTTCTTAGTATCTTCTTGATCTTCTTATTGGCTGCCTCCATAACATCACTCTTCTGAGGTCTATAGGCTGTACAGTTCTTGTACCTGATTTTGAATGTTTCACACATCGCCTTCATCAAGTCACTGTTGAGATTAGGACCATTATCGATGATGATAGATTTCGGAATTCCAAATCGACGAACTATTCGGTCGCGGACGAATTCTACCACAATTTTCTTAGTCACTGCTTTGTACGATGTTGCTTCGCCTATTTAGTGAAGTAGTTAATTTCCACTAAGATGAACCTGTGGCCATTTGATGCGGCAGGCTCGATTGGTCGAATAACATCCATTCCTTAGGCGGCGAACGACCATTGTGAGCTTGTTGGATTAAGCTCGTTTTGAGACACATTTATCATATCTGTATGAATCTGATAGCGGTGGCACTTTCGTACATATAGTATGCAGTCTGTTTCCATAATCATCCAAAAATACCCTGCTCGGAGAATATTTTCCAAAACGAAACTATTTATGTGCTGTCCGTAGGTCCCTGCGTGCACTTTCTCTAATAGTTGGGTTGCTTCTTTTGTCCGACACACCATAACAACCCCAAATCGGGAGTCCTCCTGTACATGATTCCTCAGCTGTGAAAGAAGTTGTTGTATAACCTTCAAAGTGTATGCTTCTGAGTGGCATCGGCGAGCTCTGGATATTCTCCTGTTGTCAAGTATTTTCTTATGTCGTGGAACCACAGTTTTCCATCCGCTTTTTCCTCAACATGAGCACAATAAGTTGGTTGGTCATAGAACTTGACCTGAATGGGATCCATGAAATTTTTATCTGGATGCTGGATCATGGATGACAAAGGTGCTAGTGCATCAGCGAACTCATTATGTGTTCTGGGAACATACTGAAATGCGGTCTTTGTGAACCTTTTCCTTAGCTCCAGTATGTGATGTAGATAAGGGAGTATCTCAGAATTCTTATTTTCCCACTCTTCTCGAACCTGATGTATGAGCCGGTTCGAGTCTCCGATCACTAGTAATTCCTGAACATTCATGTCAATGGCCAGTTTAAGCCCTAAGATGCAGGCTTCGTACACGGTCATGTTGTTGGTGCATGGGAATCTAAGCTTGGTGGATACTGGGTAATGCTGACCAGTTTCTGATACCAGGACCGCTCCTATACCGATTCCTATGGCTCCATCGAAAAATAACCTCCAGCCATCATAGGATTCTTCAATGTCCTCTCCAATGAAAGCTATCTCCTCATTAGGAAAATACATCTTCAATGGATCGTATTCTCATCCTATAGGGTTCTCAGCGGGATGATCTACTAAGGCTTGACCTTTGATCTCCTTTTGAGTTATATAGACAATGTCTAATTCACTTAGCAGGATTTGCCATTCGGCGAGCTTGTCAGTAGGCATGGGCTTATGAAAGATATATTTAACGGATCCATCCTTGATATGAGATAAGTGATTTAGGTACATAAATAATTCCTCAATTTCTGAGCTACCCAGGTCAGAGCACAACATGTGTGTTCTAATAAGGAATACTGAGCCTCGTACGGGGCAAACATCTTACTGAGGTAATATATTGCTTGCTCATTTCTCCCTGTTACTTCATATTGTACTAGGACACAATCGAACGCTCCATCCAACACTGCAAGATAAAGCAGTAGAGGACTTCCTGGTTCAGGAAGAACCAAGACCGGCGGCGTTAACAAGTACTCCTTGATTCTGTCAAAAGCTTTTTGACAATCATCAGTAAATTTGGTGGC
This sequence comes from Nicotiana benthamiana, assembly GCA_034376525.1. Lineage (NCBI taxonomy): Eukaryota > Viridiplantae > Streptophyta > Magnoliopsida > Solanales > Solanaceae > Nicotiana > Nicotiana benthamiana. Next base: position 48,235,973 of record CM067328.1, read on the forward strand.
GGCATCCTTCTTCAGCATCTTGAAGATAGGTTCACAAATAACAGTGGGCTGAGCTATGAATCGGCTGATATAGTTGAGTCTCCCCAAAAATCTCATCACATCCTTCTTGTTCTTCGGCGGTAGCAACTCTTGAATTAACTTAACCTTTGACAGATCCAATTCTATTTCCCAACGGCTCATAATGAAAACCACTAACTTTCCGGCGTGAACCTCGAATGCACACTTGGCGGGATTCAATTTAAGTTGTACCTCCTCAATCTGTTGAAGAATTTAATTAGGTCTTCCATATTCTCTGCAGCTTTCTTGGAATTGATGATGACGTCATCTACATACACCTCCATTTCTTTATGTATCATGTCATGAAATATGGTAGTCATGCCAATCATGTAGGTGGCCCCAGCATTCTTCAACCCAAACGGCATCATTCTATAGCAATACATCCCCCACGGTGTGATGAATGCCGTTTTCTCTACATCTCCTTCATCCGTCCATATCTGATAGTATCCAGCAAAACAATCTATGAATGACTGCAGCTCATGCTTGGCGGAGTTGTCAATCAAGATGTTTATATTTGGCAAGGGGAAGTCGTAGTTAGGACTGTCCCGGTTGAGATTCCAATAGTCCATACATACTCTAACTTTCCCATCTTTCTTTGGTACCAGCACGATGTTGGATAACTATGTTGGATATTCTACCACTCTGAGGACCATGGCTTTGACTTTCACAGTAACCTTATCTTTGGTAACTCATGTCGGGTTTGAACTTTCTAATCTTCTATTTTACCGGTGGACATGTCGGATCTGTTGGCAACCTGTGAGCTACAATGGATTTGCTGAGACCAGTCATATCGTCATAAGACCATACAAGGATGTCCTCAGACGCTTTTAGGAATTCAGTGTACTCATTCTTTTCTGATGGAGACAAATGCACGCTGATATGTGCTTCCTTGACATTCTATGCATCCCAAAAATTAACAACCTCAGTCTCGTCCAAATTAGATTTAGGCATGTTCGCAATGTTCTATACTTCTATGATGAGCTCTTCTGGTACATCATCGTCTTCTAAATCCATGTCCGTTTATTGTGTTGTCTCATTGCAAGTAACAGTCGTTGGTTCATCATCAAGATATGTAATAGTAATGCTGTTTAAAAATAAATTAAATTATGGAGAAAAGTAATAAGAGCGGGATATATAATGAACTTGGAAAATTCTTTGATTAAATTCATAATTGTTTGAAACATCTGACCTCCTTTCAAAAGTAAAGACAATGAGGAAAGAAAAATCAACCAGTAAAAATAAAGATATGATGCATAGCGCTTGTTTAGCCTTGCTACCCCGAAGATTTCCAAGTACAGGTGGTCCTGACCGACCAATTGGTGAAGCGTTCCCCTTGATTCACAGCCTGTATGGAAAGGCCTTCCTCCCCTTCCTCCTAGAAGACAACATAACAGTCGATATCTTCTTCCATAAATAGGTTCGTCATCGCAGTTAATGCCTCGTCTTCCTCTGATCTATATAAACTGTCAACTGGATGAAAGGTCTGCTCCAATCGAGGTATAGGGTGCTCCAGCGGGTAGTAAGGGTCGCGCCGTGGTGGCGACCACTCATTAAACTCTTTCCAGGTGTACCTATACCTTAAGAAAAAAGTGGTACCATGCTTCTTCAGTTTGATAGGTTTGGTGATACCCTGGATATTCTTGCCAAGTCCTTTTCTGGGATCATACCCATTCCAATTCAAGATGCTCTCAATCTTATTATCCTGCCACTTGTCTTTGTCCATGGCATTGACTTTCTCGATGTGATGGTATGTTTCTTCCCCATTATTCTTCCGCCTCCGATCATTGGGATGGTTTGGCAACTGTATATGGGGTTGCTACCGTCACCATGAATGATCACTTCTTGATGGTTCCATTCAAATTTTACGGCTTGGTGCAAGGTTGATGCCATAGCTCCAGCAGCTTGGATTCTGGGTCGTCCCAACAATAAATTGTAGGATGTTGTACGTCTATAAATTGGAAGTCAACATCAAACAAAGTAGGTCCCATCTGCAAGCACATCCTAATTTCTCCAATGGTAGATTTTTGAGACCCATTGAACGTTTTAACATTGATAGCTCAATCTTTGATCTCATGCAATCCTTTAGCCAATGTCCTGAGGGTTATTAGTGGACAAATGTTAAGGCTGGATCCCCGTCAACAAGATTTTGGTGATGTGCAACGCCTTGTTGTGACTATGCCCTTCTGGTGGTAGCTCATTCTCGTGGAAAGTGATCTTGTGGCTTTCCACCACTTGTCCTGCCGTATTCGCCATTTCTTCTCCCATTATGTTCTAGGAACATAAGCCTCACTCAATATTTTCATCAGAGCATTTTTGTGTGCCTTAGAGCTTTGCAAAAGAGCCATGATGGATATCTGCAGTGGTGTTTTATTCAGTTGATCTCTGACTGAATATTCTTTGGCCTGTATCTTTCTACAAAGGTCATCGGGTCCAGTTTCAACAGGCCGTCCAGAGGTTTGCTTGCTGGACTCAGCTAAATGTTCCGGAGTGTATACCCTGCAAGTTCTGGTCATGCCCTATGCGACGATCGCTTCTCCAGCTTTTGTTTTCCCTCTTATCCTAGCTTCAGCTGCATAATCCCAGAGTATAGTGTTTGAGTTGAACGGGGTCACATCTGTTATTGTTACTGGAATTGGCACCCTTGGAGGTAATACATCGATTTCAAATGGTGCAGGTGCCTTTGGAATTCTGAACTCAACCTCAATTTGTCATGGCGCCTTTACACGAGGTGTTTCAAACTCAACTGTTATATACACAGTCACCTCATCACCCTCAGAGGGTTGGATCTGAACAACAATGGGGTTTAGGGTGACCTTTGGGTTCTTAGGCTCATCTCCTTCAGTAATCAATCCGATTTAACCCTTTGGGATCCCAATCATCCTCTATCTCGATCATATGAATGACTCCATCCTTTTGGTCAGGCACAGGGTTGTTGTGGACATTGGGAGTGGGCTCCATTGCTATAATGATCTTGTTATCAATCAATGTCTGAATCTTATCCTTCAAGGGGCGACACTTGTCGATGGTATGGCCTTTCAATCCGGAATGGTATGCGCAAGCTTTGTTCGGATTGACCCATTAGGAGGGATTTTTAGTGGAGTTATGGCTGGGATAGGGGTAACATAACCGGCTATTTTGAGTCTTTCATATAGTTGGTTGATTGTTTCAGTGATGGCGGTATGTTGTCTGGGAGGTCTTCGATCGAAATTTTGTCTAGGTCGAAGAAAGTTTTGGCGAGCAGGTAGTAATGGGTAATGAGAAGGTTGGGCATTATAGGCTTGGTATACAGGTGCGGGTTGGGTATATCTTGGGGAGGTGAGTTGATATGTGGGTGGTGGAGGTAATTGGTAGGCGGGTGGTGGAATTTGGTAGGTGGGTGATAGTGCTTGGTAATTTACGGAAGGCTGATATGTATGTGGAGCTGTGGGATATGTTTGGTACTTCATAGGGGATTTGGTTCTTAGTGCAGCCATTACGGAATTCATGTCCTTTTTCTTTGACATGCCACAAGACTATTAGGCCTTGTTGGTGTCCTGTAATTCTTTGAGATTAGTAAACATACCATTCTTGATGCCTTCTCCCAACTTGATGATGTCAGAGAATTTCTGACCTTCTATCAGCATTAGCCTCTCATAGTACTGCGGATCCTGAGCCCGAATAAAGAACATGTTCATCTGCTCTTCCTCAGGGTTTGCCTGACCTTGGCAGCTTAATACCTCTAACAAGTAGCATACTCGCGAAAGGTTTCTGTGTGTTTCTTCTTCAGATTCTGAATGTAGAGTACATCTTGTGTGTTCTCCGTGTTGAATCTGAATCGGTCCATAAACCCAACTCGTCCATTTCTTTGAATCCTGGCTATGTACCAAGACAAGGCATTGCCTTGTAGACTCCTCATGAACAACTTCATGCGGATTTTCTCATCTCTTTCAACTCCTACCAGCTTATCACAATACATCCTAAGATGGACCCTGGGATCACCGGTACCGTCGAACATCTCGAACTTGGGAGGTTTGTTCCCGTCCGGAAGTTCAACATCTGGCTTAACACAAAGATCTTCATAATTCAGCCCCTCAACGCCTTTGCAACTTTCGACACCTTTGACCCGGTTGGTTAATTTCTTGAGCTCAGTGGCCAAATATTTGATGAGGGAGTCTTTGTCATTTGATTCAGACGCACTTGAGATTGGCTAGGTGTTAGACCCTTGAAAAAGCTGATCGGCAAGCGGCGCGGCAGTGGAGAAGATTTTTGCATGATGGCCTTGCCACTGGCCTTATGCGCGGGGAAAATCAACATGCAAGACAATGCGGTGTTGTCGACGATAACAAGCTGTTGCAAGGGAAAATGTGACAGACTACGCTTCTATTTGAGGGCTTTGGTGGGACGAACTACATCAAAAATAAAAAGAGGCTGTATGCAAGCAAAGGCCAAGGCCTTGACGGAACTAGGCGAGCTGGACGGATGCTTGACAAGGCAAAACGGGAAAGACCTCGGCGCTAAATTGGGGCAACTTCGTGCCAAGGCAGTGGCATTGGCGATGTGATGTTGCCATGACTTAGGTGAGCGGGCTGGCACCTAAATTAATATATGGGAAATGACTTGGCTAAGGGAAGGGCATAAATGCTTGACTTGATGCCAAAATCAGATTGACATGTACAAAAGCAAGCAAATGTGCGATGGAAAGGCGGTGTGCGGGCAAATTTAGCATTGGTTCGAGTTGCAGCCAAACGGTCAAAGTTCGTGGGCAATGATAAGGAAAATTGGAGCACAATGCACCGTGATACAATGGAATTGATGTCTGATCCAAGCCAAGCACAAAACAAGGGCAACAACAAGGGAATGGACCAAGTTAAAGGCGGTTACCGGCACATGCTGTGCACATGATGCAGTTGGGCGGTTACAACTACCCATGTCCAGAAGTTGCTGATTATATTTTTTTTTTGGGCAATCCACTAGGCAAGTGCCAAGGGCTCGACTTTATTAATATTCAAAAAGAAAATTACAACAATTAGGAAAATTAAAATAAGGATTAGCACCGGTGTTGTTACCCATATAACACAACCAGTGTAAACCTTATCCTGATAATCCAATTTAGGCAAATAAAAACCTCACCTATTAGCAAGCATGTAAAAAGAAAGAACTAGCAAGAACTAAGAATTTGTTAATCATCACAGAGTTTATAACGTACTCTGTAATGATATTACAAATTATGATACTAATGAGATGGTAAAATAATGAGATGAAGAAACCACCTTGGTGCTCTCTTTTTTCTAGATTTGTGAATACTTCCATTTGTAGATTGATATCTTCTTCCACAATATTTTTCAAAAATACTTCAAAATTCATGGTTTTTTTATCAATCGATTGGCCCTTGAAGCTATTGTTTGGTTGAGTTGTTTTTGTTTTGCGTTTCTCATTGGGGGTCTCCTTATTAAATCGCCTTCTATCACCCTGTCATCCCAACTTCTATTTCTTGCACGCGAGTTGATACTTTTTCCACTATGCAATGGTGATAAATCACCATTTTTTGAAGCGTCTGCCCAGCATTTCTGTAAGATATCCTCTTGTTCCCCTTCTTCATATATATGTCTACTTGTTAAAATTGGATTTGGCATATCTTGAAAATCGCCTTGAATTAGCAATGTTGTTTCAGCTTGTACATTTGCCGAAATTGCCTTACTTTGCATTTGTTTTTGCGATTTGTTCCTACTCATGTTCGCACGGCTTGAACTGGAATTATCAGGGGCTAGAGCATCTGTATTTATCTTCGCATCCAAAAGATGTTTTTCTTCTGAAGAGAATAAAGGGTTATTTGTTACGAAGTGTCGTTCATCCTGTTGCTGCTGTTCAGAACTATGACTTGAATCCAAAGGTTGGCTCGTTCCATCGACATGATTCATCTGCTCTAAAATACTGGCTTGTTCAGTTGTGACAAAATGATTCTGTCCAATTTTTTGTCGAGCAGAAGCATTTTAGTCTGCTGAATGTTGGTCTGGTTGGAAGTGAATTCCTGTTGCTATATTGTCGATCTTTGGTATTCCTATATTTGAACTAACTGATTTTACAGTATTTGTTGGAAGAAAAACTGGAGCATTATGGCTCAACTTGCTGATTGGATTTGCTGTATTTGCCGCAGATGTACGACAATTCAGATTGGTCTGTTTTGATGATGCAGGTCTCCCATTGAATTTTTGTTTGATTGGAGCGTCAATGTCCTATCATGCACTATCCTGATCGGTTTCTTTATCGTCTTCTTCAGTTGAAAAACCAGCAAAACTGACTCCCCATCCCTCATCGTCATCATACTCTCGTTGGTCTTTCCACAGTTTCGAGTTAATGACCATCTTCCTCATGTTTGCTTGAATTACTGCATTGTTACTGCCAAAGGAGATTAGTGGTTGCCCATATTGTTGTTGCTCGTCAGTTGATTCAAATGACTGATGCAGTGAGTCCAAAGATTGATTGAACTTAGGAACATTGGACATCATTTTATCCTGTGTATCTTTGGTGACAGTTTGATCCCTTGGCACTGGATATTTATTCAAAGTCTTTGTATCTGATGAGTTATTGTGATCGTTACTGTCAGTCATCTGCGAGTTAACTGTATTGACCTTTTCATCATCTTCATTGGTATTGCCAAGTGCATCAAAAGAATTTTGAATTGTTGGTACATCTGTACTTTTCTGTTCAGTCTGCTGTTGTATCTTGCTTATTGGATTTCTGTTTTCGTTAGAAATCGATGTCCACTTTTCCTTATCATTAATTTCTCCAACTTCCTCTATGTGTTTACTAGCTTGAGTATGTTGTGATCTGCAAACTTCATTCCCCTGTTGATCAACCTCACCTTGTACTAATCTGCATTGTGGACAGTTGCAGCAGCAAGAGCTGTACAAGAGTTTACAGAATGTTGTTTTTAGGCCAAACTAGGACATGCTGATCTTTGAAGCATTTCAATCACAGAGTCCTGATGATCACTCCCAGTTAACTGTTGATCATCAAAACTGTTAGGAATAACATGAACTGCCTAAATCTGAACTACCGGGATGCAATTCTTGTTAACCTTTGATAATGATGCTTCAAGCTCAAATTCCATAACATCACAATGATGTTTCACCTCTTCATTGACACTGTAAATATGTTGTTCACATTTTACTGTTAAAATGGACAGATTGGTTGTAATCTGAGCTGAAGGCTTATTCAATTCAATATGGTCTTGTTGTCCAGAACATTTTGAAGCATGAGTTAGACTTTGCATAGCTGACTGCCCAACACTTACCGTGTTTTGATTCTTATTTTCCTGCTCCAACAGTTGCTGCTCTATCAGTTTATCCTGCGCAGAGAGATGTATGAAAGAATTGCCTGTCCTTTTTGCATTTCAGCTCCTGGTACCCTTAATGCAACAGTATGTTCCAAATCCACCACATCTAACTGTTTTCCAGTTAAGACATTAACATTAGCAGGCACATGAGTTTTACCAAGCAGAGCAAAATGAGAATTTTGCATTGAGCGATCTTCGGCATTTGTGGGAAATGAGCCAGAAAAACTTGTTGTCCTGCATTATCAATCTCATTAGGCTGCACATTGCACCTGTGCAGATTGTCCATCCAAATCAATCACCTGCCCAGACAGTGTAATAGAAGTACAACCATCTGCATTACTCTGCATTACCCCAGCAATAACCACATTTGTTTATGCATAGCTATTAGAAACTGGAGCATCTGTAGAAAGCTTAGAAGGTCGTTTATCCAGCTTCAGTACCTCCTCAATATTCTGAACTGTAACTGCTCCATGTGCTGCATCTGATACTGCATCAACCACAACACTCCTAGACATAACATCTTCCCTATCATTCACAGTAGGATGAGAAGGATTCAGGACAACAGTATTTTTTGTAACATCTGTTACAATAACAGTTTGTGCAGCTGAATCACTTCGACCAACAACATCCTTCAATCCATCTTTTTCTTGTAAATCTTTAGTTCCTTGTTCAGTTTTTTTAGCATTTAAGTAGTCCCTTGCATCCCCTTGTAATTGTTCAATATCAACTACCTCGTTACAAAGCAGATCAGTATCCAAATTTTCCTTTGTCACCGCATCTGTTCCAACTTTATCTTTTTTAATTCTACACGTCTTCTCATCGTGTCCTTGATGCTTGTAATAGGTACAATACTTAGGAAGGTTGGATTTACCTAAACCTCTATCTAAGATCTGCAGCTTGACATTTTTTGGATGCTTATCCAAAAGATTAATTATAACCTTAACTCTTGCCGCGCTAGGTCTCGTTCTATCTTGCGTCGCCTTGTCTACAGCAAGAGGTTTTCCCACAGCTGAGGCTATAGACATTAACGATCTCTTAGCAATAAAATTAGGTGGCAGACCTGGCAGAAAAATCCACACGACTGCCATCGACGTCTCTTCCTTCGGATTAAAGCCAAAAGTCTATGGAAATGTTCTGAAGAAATAATCGTCTCCTTTGGATTTAAGATATCCAGTCGACTATTATAGGAAATGAACATAATCATTGAAGAGATCAAACCTGATTAACAGGTGACGAAACTCCAACTGCCCAATGGTACATTGACCTTGAACATCGAATTGCAATGAAAAAATTCTTCACACTTCCGATAGATCGGGTCTGCCATACAAAAATTTTAAAACAACAGCGTGGTGCAATCCTTCTTCCCTAGTGAAGTTATTAACCTCTTCCATTGTGAATTGTATTACAGGTTCACCATGAACGATAATAACTCGATACAGTTCTAACTTTGAAGGAGTAGACTGATCTACTAGCAATGATGTAGCATACGACTTCTTTTGGATCAGCTTTGATGTGGTTTCGAATTGTCTCTCCCACAGCCAAAGGCTGGGAGAGATCAATGCAGCCATGGCTGCCAAGCTTACAACAACACGCGAGAATCCTTGAAAACGGCAGAATTCTCAACCATTGAAACGAATAGAATACTCTTACATTGCTGCTAGAACCAGAAAATTCTGGTTGCTACAGTAAATCGTGAAAATAAGATTAAAGATGTAGGAAAATTTGTTATAGATTTAAGAGAAAAATCAGTTGAGGATAGCTAACAAATAGAAGGGGATCATGTGACATGAATTTTGAGACAATCCGGCCAAAATCTTTGTCCGATGAATAGTGACGGAAACACTAGGACGTATTCTCCGACCTTGAGGGGTTGTACTTTTGTATTCTTGTTATAGTACCTTTCTGCTTGTTATTTTTTGGCTACCATTTTCACGTGACCCATATCTGAAGTTGTTGATTATATGGCTAAGTATTTGCACGTTTTTGGGGCATGTTTTATAATGTTCCCACAATTTAGATCATGGGGGGATCATGTCCTATCAGTTGGGGATGTCAACTGAACATAGAAACTAACTTTGGACTAACTACACAATATATATTTGTGCTAGTAGCCTCAACAACGGGCTGGAGTACCTAGGGAGGGAAATAGTCTATCAAATAGGCACAGGGTTGTGTATTTTATGGCTTGAGCATGGAAAAGTGTGTGCCATTGCCTTTCCAAATGAGTGGCAGCACGAGCAGCCTTAGGCGCGGCCTTTTGTATGGCAGATTCGTGCACTTTGTTGGCTATTTTTGTGAGTTGGTGCAGCCAAGGGTGGTAGTGCCTTGCCAAACTCGAGAATTTCCTTTGTAGTTGATTTTATAAAAGGTTGGGAAAAGGGTTTCTCGTAAATCTTCTTGTCTCCTTCTTATTTTATGTTGCCTTTAATTGATTCTAAGTACATACCTCGAAAGTGAAAGAAAATTGGGCAAGGCTGAAGTCAAGTTGGGACATAGCTGCCGCACGGACGGGCAGAATTTTCGGCGGACTGCAAACGCCCACATAACACTAGGTATGGTGGGGGTATAGTATCCACAAAGATAGGAGTGTTATGGTCGTTTGTGGTATTTTGTTGTTCGGGAATAAGTAGTGGAGTGTTGTTGCATGTGTTGCAGACTTGGGTGTGAGCAGGTTGTACTGGTGGTTGTGGGGTGTTCTGTGGAGGTACGGGGTTTTTGACATCAGGAGTGGAAAGAGTGATTGACAGGCTTGCCAAATTCCATACTTGGTCCAATTCTTCCAGAAATTTCAGCAATGTCTGCTTAAGATGAGCAGCGGTTCCCTTGGTAATTGGAGTATTCTAAGAAGTCTCCTCAATTTCCTTTCTAGCATTTTCATCTCCCATTTTGCTTTTGTTCTTGTTTCTGGTAGGACTCGGAGAAGGAGGAGGTGGAGGGCCCTTGGATCTTGTTGAGTATGCTGATGGTGCCGAACTAACCTTTGGGGAGGGAAATAAAATAAACGAATAACAAAAAGGTAAAAATTTAGTGTGAATTCTGAGAAAGAGAATTGCGATATTTAAACACATTGTGCAAGAATATACGTCGTGTCCTAATTTGGGTGCCTCGTTGTGACCGAGGTAGGCCTAGGGACAAGTTTACTGGGAGAACTTATAATGCTAAATGCCTCATTTATTTGATAAAAATAAGACGAATCCAAAAGCGGGACTAAATAAAATATCAGTAATGGCCATTGGCCTTATTACATCATTAATGCAAAAGAAAAGGCTCCTAACTACTTGGTACTAGAAGAAACTTCTTCAGGTTGAATGTTCTCGTTGATCAGATCCTCCAGCTCGCGCAGATTATCCAGTAAAAATGCCTTTGCCAGGCATTCTCTTTTGCTTCCCTCTTCATTTTGGCAGTCGGTAACTCTTTTCCTCACTTTACCTTCTAATTCTAACAAGTTGTACTCCAAGTATTCTAGCTTCTCACTAGCCTTGGTGACTCTCTCTTTCCATTCGTTGATTTGATTGCTGATGGGAGGTTTCTCCACCATGTGTGCAAGAGTGAGGGTATGCTAACCATACCGAAGTCGCGAACTTTGTCATTCATCTCCTGCAAAACAAAAGGGTTATGAACTTACCCCCACCGTACTCGACTATTTATTAACAATAATTAGCATACAAAGAATTTAGTTCTCTAGATAAAAGCACAAAATATGGTGGTGATCGTTTGGGTTTCAAGGAAATCCAGTGGAATTTGGACAAGGATATCTTAATGAGTCATTATGTGGACAACATAACTAACTCGCCTAAGTTTGACCATGATGCATGAACAGTTTAACTGAGTAAGATTTCTACTTTTGAAGTGCTAGACAAGGAAACCGTGAGCAGACAACTCAAGAGGAAAAAACGTGGAACCGTCAACTACACTGTTGATCGACTGGTTTTATCGCAAATATGCCTTTGCCACATTTAGGGGGTTATAATATCGGAAGGGCGCAACCACTCATTATAAGCGTTGCTATAGGATTTGTTTTGGTACAAGTGGAATATGATGATGAAGATGCAGTTACAAGAAAGAAGAAAATTGCATCTATTTTCGCGTTTATAAAGTAAGAGATTGAGATAACAGCTCAAAATTACAACGGTATTGAAATAGTAGTAAAGTAGTAAAGGAAGAAATCCAAGAAAGGGAAAACTTGATGAGTCAAGTTAGTTTTCGTGGTGAAATAATTAAAGGCAATTAGGGAAGCAATAAAGTCAGACAAAGCATGTAATGGTAAAAGCCTAAAAAAGTCTCCAGCAGAGTGGCCATGCTATCGACGCCCCCTTAATCTAAAGAGCAAAATCGGGTTTACGACATTGTGGGAAAAGCAACTCTTATTCCCTTGCGGGAATCGGGTGACACCTAAAGATTATAGTACATTAGGACACTTTAAAGAGAAAAAGAAATTTTGAAAGGAAACCAGAGTTCGGGTATGAGCTTGAGATTATCTCGAGGGGAAGGTGTTAGGAACGCCTCAAGATCCACTAGTGTGGTTCCCGATCATACTTAATTGTGACTTTAAAAGAAGTAGAAGAATGCAAATAAAGTTTGCGCATAAGAATTCATAAATAAGTTTGAAAGCTTTAAGAAAGGAAAAGGCATAAACGATTTTGGAAGAGAGAAAGATTATTTTAAGAAAAAGCATAATTTTAAGAAAAAGGAACATTTTCAAAAATAATAAAGAAAGGGATATGTGTCCTAGGTTTATACAAAGTATGGATCACATCAATCCAATATCCAGCAATCACTCCTCAAAAGAGGGGTCGCACGAGATATTACCACACCGGTCATCACATTTATATTCTACCCTTCCCACCCCGTTAAGGTATTTAAACGCGATTAGTCTCATTTACTTATTGCATGCTACTACCCGTCCCAACCTATCAGTCCCGGGGTATTATGACTTATAATCCTAAAAGGGAAAGGAATGGGGGTAGAGGCATATCTGGAGGTTTAAAGGATAAAATACAAGTTTTGACAAACAAAACACATAACAAGTAATGGGGATTGACAAACAAACATGTAAAGCTCACAAAAAACCCCCCAAATTAGATAGCACTTAGTTTTGCATGCCTTTCACATACTGGTTTGGTCTTTATATTAAACAGCGGACGGGCTAGTTTAACACATAGAATTAGATAAAGAGTCTGCATTAGGCAACTTGGATCCAATTATCGGAAATTGAAGTATTTTAGGTGAGTTATTCAAAAAATATTAATATTAGAAAATGAATGACCTAATGGATAAGAGTTAAAGAAAGGCAGTAAGTTCATAAATGAATTAGTAGACTGTTTTGAGTAAAACATAGTAGAGTTGTTAAAGAATTTTAAAAGCGAAAATACTTAAGAATGGAAGGATGAATTGCAGGATTGTTTTGAAAGAAAGTTTCAGAGACTGAGTAAAATGTTTCAGGCAAACGATTTGAAAGATTGTTTTGGAAGAAAGAGGCACATTTAAAAAGCTAAAAGAAACATATAGGTTCATAAGAGTTTAATTGAAACGTTATATTAAACATTCGGGCCAGTTAAAAGGTTGTTATTGCTTAAACAAATTAGGCGAGCTTGAGACGAACTCCTATAGCCATGACATCTATATTTGATCTTTAAGACATGTTACTGAATCAATAAAAGGGTGATTATTTGATTATCCTATGGCTTGGTTTACGCGTATGCATTTCCTGTAGACATGGTTTCTGTATGCAATTTTTTACATGAATATTAAATCCTATAGGCAGGATTTCTAATTACTTGCAGTATTATAAAGATATTAATCCCTATAGGTAGAATTTTTAGATGAATGTTAATCCTATAGTCATGGTAACTAAGTGATTGAATTAAAATATTAAGCCTATAGACATGGTATCTACCCTTTATTTGATGCAATAAAGTAACCCCTCCCGCACCCTTTCACTAATACTTCCCTGCGTTCTTCATACAAAACCTTATTATAGAAACAAATATAGATGAAAGAAGAAGTAAACTACATCAAAGTCTACAACTAGATCCAAACCGCCTAATGCAACCTTAATGTCGAATAACATGAGTTTAACCAATTCCATATTTCAGAAAGCCTTCTCTTATCTAAAGTGTTTCATAGTTCCAAGGACCCTCAAGGGTCCCAGGCAGTGCTTACACTCTAGATAACAATTAGAACATAATAGTGCAGTGTGGAATATGCAGCCCTCAGGCATCCAACTTCAGAGGGAGTTCCAGGGTCCCAAAGTATGGCTTACCAAAGGGGGGCAGAACTTAGAACTAGGAAAAAGTGCAAAGTGAGAGAGGGGTTAGGGAACCATAGCAAATAGTGATCATGCCCAGCCATGGGTATAGACTGGCACACCCCTGACCATTTGCTTAGTCCAAAGAAATTAAGAGCAGAACTTAGAGGCCAGACCTGAGTTTAGATGGGGATTAGGCTACCATCAAAATTGACTCAACGCTCAACACATAAAGGGGAAAAGGGGAGTGGGAATTGGTTTGAGTAAGGGTTCAAAAGAAAACCAGTTCAAAGTCATGGATAGCAATAAAAGGATATTGCCATGATTGGAACTATACTCTCATACAAAGGGGTAATGGACGGGATTTACATAAGACAGGCATGTATAGAGTTGCAGAAACATAAGGAAAGAGGCATAACATACTAGGATGTAGATACACAGGTCAAGCACACATAACATGCTAAGACATAAAATAAACACATAGTGGAGAGGGTATTATTCAACTAAAGAACAACATACCAGTTTCAAACACTGGAATAACAGGACAATAAGGGCAAGTAAATAGCCAGAAGTCAATCGGAGCAAACTCAAGTTCTTCAGCAAATACTTGAGATTTCAAAAGGAACTCAAGAATGTTTCAGACAGTAATAGAGATGGGATCAAAGTGCTCAGTATTAGAAGTAGAGTAAGTAGTAGTGGATAAAGTATTGCAATTGTGCAGTGTTCAATTGAAGTCTGAAGTGTGAAGTTTTGTAGTGTAGAAAAGTTGTGTCTAAGAGAAGAAGGGGTATTTCCTTTTTATAGTGCAGAAGATGAGTACGAAAAAGGTAGGAAAATAGTTTTCAATCAATCACATAGGATTTAGTCTGAGGACGTCATCCTAACCTTCCGAAGACAACATTCATGGTCCAACGAGAACTTGCATCATGTTTTAATTATGCACAATATATGCAGCATTGCTTATTTGCAGGTACACCGGCTAGCAAATTCTCGTCTCAGTAGGAGAGATCCCGCTCCGGTTCTCCGCAATCTATTCGACTCCAAACACCTTTTCAAATCTAACCATCGCATCCGTATTTTCGAATCTCCATCGACACATTTCGTCAATGGCTCCTGAACTACATAAGGACCAATTCCTATAAAACTAGAGATATCTAGGCAGCTCAAAAGCCAAGGCTCGGTTAGAATTCTTTTCAATCACTGATTCGGTCAAAATTGGCCATCTTGTCTTTACCCGACAACTCTTTCATCCTCCTAGGGTAAAGAGGGGCAGCTGTTGATACCCAATTTTTCCTTACATATTTTTTATACCCAAAATACTTTTGAGATAGTCTATATATGCATACATGAGCATCACAAAAGGTTTTGACATTTTTATGGATTTTTAAAACTAATTTATAGCCTATTATACATTATAAAATCCAATAATTATTTCCAAAACATACCATTTTGGAGAATAATTTATTTTATTCTCACATTTACATAAACATATAGTTGCTATAATTTTTGCATAATTTTACAAACTCGTTTAGCCCACTTTCAGACTTAATAGTATTTTTATTACAAAATCAATCCTAATATATTTTTAAATTAATATTTACATATTATTTATTAACTCAATACTTTTAATTTTATTTTAAAATACTTTTACTATTTCTATAAAATCAAAAGGGAAAGATGGCTATTTCAAAAATGGCCTCAATTTCTTTAAATTATAGCCTATTTTGAA
Source organism: Nicotiana benthamiana (assembly GCA_034376525.1). Taxonomy (NCBI): domain Eukaryota; kingdom Viridiplantae; phylum Streptophyta; class Magnoliopsida; order Solanales; family Solanaceae; genus Nicotiana; species Nicotiana benthamiana. The sequence continues at coordinate 48,251,321 of CM067328.1, forward strand.
ACCCCAATTGACCCTAAATCAGGCCCAACTCAACGACCCAATTAATCTCAACCTGACCCATGTACCCATTTTTTCAACCCGTCCGTTTGTATCATTTAATCCTATCCGTTGATCATTTTGATAAATGGCCCACATCCCTTCTTTCCTTTTTAATTTTGAAACACCCTAACCATACTCTCATTTTCATTTCGACCGCCGCCCTCAAACCCCCCCTCTCTTAAACTCTCTCTAGCACTCGAAATCCTAGCTACCTCAATCGTCTTCTCTGACCAAATCCCATCGGAGTCAATGGCTTCTTAGGCCATGGACGGCCCGTGCTCACTTCCCTTCACCCCATCGCGGTTGTTCAAGATTTTTGAGTTTCAACCACAACGACGCCCCCTCAGGCCCTTTGCATATCTGAGGTCATGTGGCCTCTCTGGCCCCGTTCCGACATGTTTCAGCCTTGAAAGGCCTAGCTATGGTCCAGACCTGTTCGAGACCAGATCCTTTCCAAGACTTCTCGTTTCTAGGGTTTCTGAGAAACCATAAAAGCTATTCGAGGTTCTTTCTTTCTTTATTTTCTTAGATCTATGATAGATCTGTGTTATACTTGAAGTTTCAAAGCTTTTCCCCAATTTCTCTTTTCAAAATTAGTCTATTCAATTTAGGGTTTTCAAAATCCTAAAGCGGTTTCTGTTTCTTCTTCTTCTTTTTCTTTGTGTGAATCTATTTGTATATGCCTTGTTTTATGAGTTTTCTCCTCCCTCGCATGTGTTCTTTTATGTTCTTATGTTTTGTCATTATTATGCATGCACTTCTACTTGTGCTCTGTTATCTTTTCTACTAGTTCCTATATCATGCTTTTACATGTCTATCCTATGTGTTCCTTTATTATTTCTTATTAAGCTTTTTTTAGCCTTTATTGGACCTCTGATCGACTCCTAAACCTGTTTAGTCTGTTGTTGCTTAAGATCTATGTCACCTCTTTTCTCTTCTGAACTTTCTTGAGTTATGAGCTTTTCATAAACATGCTTTGTGATGTTTTCACTCTGTTGCTTCAAACTTGCCATTATATTTATGTTCATTCTCATGACACTCTCTGAGTCTTTATCGGTGGCTTACCCTCTCCTTTCTGTACCTTACTCGAATTTGAAACCCTAGGGTGTGGGGTTTCTGCGAGTTTGGGTCTTTGTGTCTGGACTAGGGTTCTACTTTAGACCCTGGACTAAAATGGAATCTTTCCTTTGCTTATGTTTTTGAACTGCCTATGCTAATATTTTCTTTCTTGTTTGACACTTTTGTGCTTATATATCAGGATTTTTCTTGCAAAAGGGTTCTGTCAATTTGTAATTGATTCCAATTTCCCTTTAATAAGGCTCGATTGATTTGTTACAGTTTTTCTCGATTGAACTTTTACTCACCCCTTTTTTCTGACTAAGTTCATTCAAGCAAAACTTCCAATTCACTGGTTGTTTGATTGATCTACTTGCCTTATTTCTCACAAATCATGTACCATAGGAATCTTGCCTTAAATAATCTCTATGTATTTACCAGCGCTACGATTCTTTGGAATGATTTTTAATTGTTTCTCTTTACTTAACTATCCCATGCCCATTTGAAGTCAATCCCTTAACCAAAGGGATGATGTCCTGGGCCATGAAGAGCACAAAAGAAATGATTCGTCGGTCATGAAATGGTGTTCTCGGCCTATGCGGATGGTGCCTCGGAACTATGACGACTTTGAATAAGTTGGCTATCTTTCAGCCCATGATAAGGAGGCAATCGTTCATCTAAATGAATCAAAGGGTGGCGATCTTTTAGCCAAAGCAGGAATTTAAATACCGGTGGCAATATTTTAGCCAAAGCGGGAATTAAATGTGGGTGGCGATATTTTAGCCAAAGAAAAAAATTAAATGCGGGTGGCGATATTTCAGCTGAAGCGAGAATTAATGTGGCGATATTTCCGCCATGTAAGATGGAGACAATGCTTAGTCTCGGAAGGTAGATAAGTAGCCTTATGAAAAATGCAGATAGGGATAGAGCTTAGTCAAGGAAGGCAGATAAGTAGCCTGATGGAGGATGGAGGTAAAGCTTAACCTCGGAATGCAGATAAGTAGCCTTATGTGAAATGTAGATGGAGACATGGCTTTGTCTCGAAAGGCAGATAAATAGCCTTATGCAAGATGGAGGTACACTTTAACCATGGAAGGCAAAAAAGTAGCCTTATGTAGGATTGAGGTAGAGCTTAACCTCGAAAGGTAGATAAGTAGCCTTATGCAATGCAGAAATGTAAAAGGGCAAACAGTAGTAAATTCTCTTAGCTGATAGATGGTTGTGATATCGTGACTGCTGGAGATGTTGGGTGTAGATAATAAAATTGCGAATGAGCGATCATTCTAAGACTTTCAACATTGAAGAGTACGAGTGAATGTATTAAATGATTTGCGACCTGTTTGCCTGCATCTAAAGAAAAATCATGAGTTCGGTAGAAGGGGAAGGTTAGTTCGTATCCTCTGGCTCTTGACGTCGTGTATCATTGGGGTAGCATTGCTAAATGACAACGATTCAAGCGATATTTATGCATGACTTAGTAAATATAATGTAAGTGCATATTTGAAAATGATTTAATTTTGGATAAACCAACAACTGCAACGTGGTTCAAAGACATGGCAACCTTGCTTGCTCCAGAATTTTGAGGGTCCTCCTCAAAATTCTACCCCACTTTATCTGGGCTGGCGCTACTGACGATTGTGCTAAATGACTAAAACGGATGTTTACTGGGTTGGCGCAACTGAAAGTACTGAAAAACTGACTTTGGAATTTTGAGGGTCCTTCTCAAAGTTTTCCTCATCTCCAAAAGCGGGGGAAAATGGAATTTTTATTAAAATTTGATCGAACCCATAGGGCTGCCTACGTATCCCCTCTTAAACGGGAATCAGGTTAGACGTAGTTTAAATTATATCGTATAGAAACATGTGATCATATATAGTATCTCTTCAGTGCATCTGAGTTGATTGGCTTCGGCCAGACTTCTCCGTCCATCTCTACAAGAATAATGGCTCCTGCTGTTAGAACCCAGTGCACCATGTATGGACCATGCCAATTGGGAGAGAATTTCCCCTTAGCTTCATCTTGATGTGAAAATATTTTCTTCAACACCAGCTACCCTGGTGTAAACTTCCTCGGTTTAACTTTTTTGTTGAAGGCTTTGGACATTCTGTTTTGATATAACTGACAGTGGAAAACTGCAGTCATTCTCTTTCCGTCTATAAGGGCTAACTGCTCGTAGCAACCTCTTACCTATTCTGCATCATCTAACTCTACTTCTTGTATGATTCTTAAAGATGGAATTTCTACCTATGCGGGAATGACCTCCTTTGTACCATAAACCAGCCTGTAGGGAGTTGCCCCAGTTGATGTGCGGACTGTTGTACGATATCCCAGTAAGGCGAATGAAAACCTCTCATGCCATTGCTTGTGCCTTTCAATCATCTTTCTTAGTATCTTATTGATCTTCTTATTGGCTGCCTCCATGACACCACTCTTCTAAGGTCTATAAGATGTAGAGTTTTTGTTCCTGATTTTTAATGTTTCACACATCGCCTTCATCAAGTCGCTGTTGAGATTGGGATCATTATTGGTGATGATAGATTTTTGATTTTCGAACCGATGAACAATTCGGTCGTGGACGAATTGCGCCACAGTTTTCTTAGTCACTGCTTTGTACGATATTGCTTCGCCCATTTAATAAAGTAGTCAATTGCCACTAAGATGAACCTGTGCCCTTTTGATGCGGCAGGCTCGATTGGTCCAATAACATCCATTCCCTAGGCGGCGAAAGACCATGTTGAGCTTGTTGGATTAAGCTTGTTTGGAAGCACATTTATCATATCTGCATGAATCTTACTGCGGTTGAACTTTCGTACATACTGTATGCAGTCTATTTCCATAGTCATTCAAAAATACCTTTCTCGGAGTATATTCTTTGCCAAAACGAAACCATTTATGTGCTGTCTGTAGGTCCCTACGTGCACTTTCTCTAATAGTTGGGTTGCTTCTTTTGTATCGACCCACCATAACAAACCCAAATTGGGAGTCCTCATGTACATGATTCCTCCGCTGTGAAAGAAGTTGTTGTGTAACCTCCAAAGTGTGCGCTTCAGAGTGGCATCGGCGAGCTCTGGATATTCTCCTGTTGTCAAGTATTCTTTTATGTCGTGGAACCACAATTTTCCATACGCTTTTTCCTCAGCATGAGCACAATAAGCTTGTTGATCATAGAACTTGACCTGAATGGGATCAATGAAATTTGTATCTGGATGCTGGATAATGGATGACAAAGTTGCTAGTGCATCAGCGAACGCATTATGTGTTCTAGGAAAATGCTGAAATTCAGTCTTTGTGAACCTTTTCCTCAGCTCTTGTATGTGATGCCGATAAGGGAGTATCTCTGAATTCGTAGTTGCCCACACTTCTCGAACCTGATGTATGAGCAGGTTCGAGTCTTCGATCACTAGTAACTCCTGAACAGTCATGTCTATGGCCAGTTTAAGCCCTAAGATGCAGGCTTCGTACTCGGTCATGTTATTGGTGCATGGGAATCTGAGCTTGGTGGATACCGGGTAATGCTGACCAGTTTCTGATAACAGGACCGCTCCGACACCGACTCCTACGGCTCCATCGGAAAACAACCTCCAGCAATCATAGGATTCTTCGATGTCCTCTCCTATGAAAGTTGTCTCCTCATCGGAAAATATGTCTTCAATGGATCGTATTCTCCTCCCATAGGGTTCTCAGCGAGATGATCAACTAAGGCTTGTCCTTTGATCGCCTTTTGAGTTATATAGACAATGTCGAATTCACTTAGCAGGATTTGCCATTCGGCGAGCTTGCCGGTAAGCATGGGCTTATGAAAGATATATTTAATGGATCCATCCTTGATATTGGATAAGTGATGTAGGTACAAAAATAATTCCTCAATTTCTGAGCTACCTAGGTTAGAGCACAACATGTGTGTCATAATAAGGAATATTGAGCCGCATACGGGGTAAACATTTTAACTGAGGTAATAGAATGCTTGCTCCTTTATCCCTGTTGCATCATGTTGTCCCAGAACAAAACCGAACGCTCCCTCCAACAGTGCAAGATAAAGCATTCGAGGTCTTCCTGGTTTAGGTAGAACCAAGACCGGTGGCGTTGACAAGTACTCCTTGATTCTGTCAAAAGCTTTTTGACAATCATCAGTCAATTTGGTGGTGGCATCCTTCTTCAGCGTCTTGAAGATAGGTTCACAAATAACAGTGGACTGAGCTATGAATCAGCTGATATAGTTGAGTCTCCTCAGAAATCTCATCACATCCTTCTTGTTCTTTGGCGGTAGCAACTCTTGAATTAACTTAACCTTTGATAGATCCAATTCTATTTCCCGACGGCTCACAATGAAAACCAATAACTTTCCGGCGTGAACCTCGTATGCACACTTGGCGGGATTCAGTTTAAAGTTGTACCTCCTCAATCTGTTGAAGAATTTTATCAGGTCTTCCATATGCTCTGCAGCTTTCTTGGATTTGATGATGACGCCATCTGCGTACACCTTGATTTCTATATATATCATGTCATGAAAGATGGTAGTCATGGCCATCATGTAGGTGGCCCCAGCATTCTTCAACCCAAACGGCATCATTCTTTAGCAATACATCCCCCACGGTGTGATGAATGCCGTTTTCTCTACATCTCCTTCATCCAACCATATCTGATGGTATCCAGCAAAACAATCTATGAATGACTGCAGCCCATCCTTGGCGAAGTTGTAAATTAAGATGTTTATATTTGGCAAGGGGAAGTCGTCTTTGGGACTGCCCCGGTTGAGATCCCAATAGTCGACACAGACTCTAACTTTCCCATCTTTCTTTGATACCGGCATGATGTTGGCTAACCATGTTGGATATTTTACCACTCTGAGGACCCTGGCTTTGACTTGCTTAGTAACCTCATATTTGGTTTTCAAACTCATGTCGGGTTTGAATTTTCTAAGCTTCTATTTTACCGGTGGAAATGTTGAATCTGTTGGTAACCTGTGAGCTACAATGGATGTACTGAGACCAGTCATATCCTTATAAGACCATGCAAGGATGTCCTCATATGCTTTTAGGAATTCAGTGTACTCTTTCTTTTCTGATGGCTACAAATGCACGCTGATACGTGTTTCCTTGACATTCTCTACATCCCCAAAATTAACAACCTCATTCTCGTCCAAATTTGATTTAGGCATGTTCGTAATGTTCTCGACTTCTCTGATGATCTCTTCTGATACATCATCTTCTTCTAAATCTATATCCATTTATTATGTTGTCTCGTTGCAAGTCATAGTCGTTGGTTCATCATCAAAATATGTAATAGTAATGCTGTGTAAAATAAATTAAATGATGCACAAAAGTAATAAGAGCGAGATATATAATGAACTTGGAAAATTCTTTGATTAAATTAATAATTGTTTGAAACATCTTTTTCAAAAAGGAAGAAAATGAGGAAAGAAAAATCAACTAGTAAAAAATAAAGATGTGATGCATAGCGCTTGTTTAGCCTTGCTACCCCGAAGCTTTCCAAGTACTGGTGGTCTTGACCAACCAATTGGTGAGGCGTTCCCCTCGATTCACAGCCTGTATGGAAAGGCCTTCCTCCCCTTTCTCCTAGAAGACAACATAACAGTCCATATCATCCTCCCAAAATAGGTTCTTCATCGCTGCTAATGACTCGTCTTCCTCTGATCTATATATAGTGTCAGCTTGATGAAAGGCCTACTCCAACCGAGATATAGGGTGCTCCAGCGGGTAGTAAGGACCGCGCCATGGTGGCGACCACTCATTGAACTCTTTCCAGGTGTACCCATACCTTATGCCAAAAGTGGTACCATGCTTCTTCAGTTTGATAGGTTTGGTTATACCCTGGATATTCTTGCCAAGTCCTTTTCCGGACTCATACCCATTCCAATTCATAATGCTCTCAATCTTATTATCCTACCACTTGTCTTTGTTCATGGCATTGACTCGCTCGATGTGTTGGTATGTTTCATACCCATTCTTCTTCCGCCTCTAATCATTGGGATGGTTTGGCGAATGTATATGGGGTCACCATGAATGATCACTTCTTGATGGTTCCATTCAAATTTTACAGCTTGGTGCAAGGTTGATGCCATAGCTCCAGAAGCTTTGATCCAGGGTCGTCCCAGCAATAAATTGTTGGATGCTGGTACGTCTATAACTTGGAAGTCAACATCAAACCAAGTATGTCCCATATGCAAGCACATCCTTATTTCTCCAATGGTAGATGTTTGAGACCCATCGAATGCTTTAACATTGATAGCTCCATCTTTGATCTCATGCAATCCTTTAGCCAATGCCCTGAGGGTTATTAGTGGACAAATTTAAGGCTGGATCCCCGTCAACCAAGATCTTTGTGATCAAATAATATTTACATTGTGCAATGATGTGCAACGCCTTGTTGTGACTAAGCCCTTATGGTGGTAGCTTATCCTCGTGGAATGTGATCTTGTGGCTTTCCAACACTTGTCATGCCATATTCGCCCTTTCTCCTCCCATTATGTTGCTAGGAACATAAGCCTCACTCAGTATTTTCATCAGAGCATTTTTGTTTGCCTTAGAGCTTTGCAGAAGAGCCAGGATGGAAATCTGCGCTGGTGTTTTATTCAGTTGATCTCCGACTGAATATTCTTTGACCGATATCTTTCTACAAAGGTCATCGGGTCCAGTTTCAACAGGCCGTCCAGAGGTTTGCTTGCTGGACTCATCTAAATGTTTCGGAGTGTATTCCTTGCCTGTTCTTGTCATGCCCTATGCGGTGATTGCTTCTCCAGCTTTTGTTTTCCCTCTTATCCTAGCTTCAGCTGCGTAATCCCAGAGTATAGAGTTTGAGTTGAACGGGGTCACATCTTTTATTGTTACTGGAATTGGAACCCTTGGAGGTAATACATTGATTTCAAATGGTGCAGGTGCCTTTGGAATTCTGAACTCGACCTCAATTTGTCATGGCGCCTTTACATGAGGTGTTTCGAAGTCAAGTGGTATATACACAGTTACCTCATCGCCCTCAGAGGGTTGGATCTGAACAACAATGGGGTTGAGGGTGACCTTTGCGTTCTTAGGCTCATCTTCTTTAGTAATCAATTCGATTTAAACCTTTGGGGTCCCAATCATCCTCTATCTCGATCATATGAATTCCTCCACCCTTTTGGTCAGGCAGAGGGTTGTTGCGGACATTGGGAGTGGGCTCCTTTGGTATAATGATATTGGTATCAATCAACGTCTGAATATTATCCTTCAACGGGCGACACTCGTCGATGGTATGGCCTTTCAATCCGGAATGGCAGGCGCAAGCTTTGTTCGGATTGACCCATTGGGAGGGATTTTTTGGTGTTACGGCTAGGATAGGGGTAACATAACTGGCTGTTTTGAGTCTTTCATATAGTTGGTTGATTGGTTCGGCGATGGCGGTATATTGTTTGGGAGGTCTTCGGTCGAAATTTGGTCTAGGTCGAGGAAAGTTTTGGCGAGAGGGTAGTAATGGGTAATGAGAAGGTTGGGCATTATAGGCTTGGTATACAAGTGCAGGTTGGGAATATCTTGGCAAGGTAAGTTGATATGTGGGTGGTGGAGGTGATTGGTAGGTGGGTGGTGGAATTTGGAAGGTGGGTGATAGTGCTTGGTAATTTACGAAAGGCTGATATGTAAGTGGAGCTGAGGGGTATGTTTGGTACTTCATAGGGGATTTGGTTCTTTTCGCAGCCATTACGGAATTGATGTCCTTTTTCTTTGACGTGCCACCAGACTGTTAGGCCTTGTTGGTGGCCTGTAATGCTTCGAGATTAGTAATCATACTATTCTTGATGCCTTCTCCCAACTTGATGATGTCTGAGAATTTCTGACCTTCTATCCGCATTAGCCTCTCATAGTACTACGGATCTTGAGCCCGATTAAAGAGCTTGTTTATCTGCTCTTCCTCTATGGTTGGCCTGACCTTGGCATCTTCTGACATGTAACAAGTAGCATACACGCGAAAGGTTTTTATGGGTTTCTTCTTCAGATTCTGAATGTAGAATACATCATGTGTGTTCTCCGTGTTAATCTGAATCGGTCCATAAATTCGTACGCCATGCTCACCCAACTCATCCATTTCATTGAATCCTGGCTGATGTACCAAGACAAGGCATCGCCTTGCAGACTCCTCATAAACAACTTCATGCGGATTTTCTCATCTCTTCCAACTCTTACCAGCTTATCACAATACATTTTCAGATGAACCCTGGGATCACCTGTACCGTCGAACATCTCGAACATGGGAGGTTTGTACTCATCTGGAAGTTCTACATCCGGCTAAATGCAAAGATCTCGTAATTCAACCCCTCAACGCCTTTGCTACCTTCGACACCTATGACCCGGTTGGTTAATTTATTGAGCTCAGTGACGGACTACATCAAAAATATAAAGGGGCTGTTTTAAAGCAAAGGCCAAGGTCTTGACGGAACTAGGCGGGCTGGACGGATGCTTGACAAGGTAAAACAGGAAAGACCTCGGCGCTAAATTTGGGCAACTTAGTGCCAAGGCAGTGGCATTGGCGACGTGATGTTTCCATGACTTAGTGAGCGGGCTGGCACCTAAATTAATATGTGGGCAAATGACTTGGCGAAGAGAAGGGCATCAAGGCTTGGTGACTTGATGCTAAAATCAGATTGACATGGCAAAGGCAAGCAAATGTGCGACAAAAAAGGCGGTGTGTAGGCAGATTTGGCATTGGTTCGAGTTGCGGCCAAACGGGCAAAGTTCGTGGGCTATGATAAGGCAAATTGGAGCACAATGCACCTTGATACAATGGCATTGATGCCTGATCCAAGCCAAGCACGAAATTGGAGCACCAATAAGGGAATGGACCAAGTCAAAGGCGGTTACCAGCACATGCTGTGCACATGATGCAGTTGGGCGGTTACAACTACCCATGTCCAGAAGTTGCCGATTATATGTCTAAGTCTTTGCACGATTTTGTGGAATGTTTTATCATGTTCCCACGTTTTTGATCATGGGGGGATCATGTCCTATCAGTTGGGGGATGTCAACTGAACATAGAAACTAACTTTGGATTAACTACACTATATATGTGTGTGCTAGTTGCCTCAAAAACGGGCTGGAGTTCATAGGGAAGGAAATAGTCTATCAAATAGGCATAGGTTTGTCTATTTATGGCTTCAGCATGGCAAAGTGTGTGCCATTGCCTTGCAAAACGAGTGGAAGCACGAGCGCCCTTAGGCGGGGGCCTTTTGTAGGGCAGATTCATGAACTTTGTTGGCTACTTTTGTGAGTTGGTGCGGCCAAGGGTTGCAGTACCTTGCCGAACTCGAGAATTTCCTTTGTAACTGATTTTATAAAAGGTTAGAGAAAGGGTTTCCCGTAAATCTGCTTGTCACCTTCTTATTTTCTATTGCCTTTAATTTATTCTAAGTAAATACCTCGAAAGTGAAAGAAAATCGGGCAAGGCTGAAGGCAAGTTGGGACTTGGCTGCCGCACGGACTTGCTGAATTTTCGGCGGACTGAAAACACCCCCGTGAAACTAGGTATGGTAGGGTACAGTATCCACAAAGATAGGAGTGTTATGGTCGTTTGTGGTATTTTGTAGTTCGGGAATGAGCAGTGGAGTGTTGTTGCATGTGTTGCAGACTTGGGTGTGAGCAGGTTGTACTGGTGGTTGTGGGGTGTTCTGTGGAGGTACGGGGTTTTTGACATCAGGAGTGGAAAGAGTGATTGACAGGCTTGCCAAATTCCATACTTGGTCCAATTCTTCCCGAAATTTCAGCAATGTCTGCTCAAGATGAGCAGCGGTTCCCTTGGTAATTGGAGTATTCTAAGAAGTCTCCTCAATTTCCTTTCTAGCATTTTCATCTCCCATTTTGCTTTTGTTCTTGTTTCTGGTAGGACTCGGAGAAGGAGGAGGTGGAGGGCCCTTGGATCTTGTTGAGTATGCTGATGGTGCCGGACTAACCTTTGGGGAGGGAAATAAAATAAACGAATAACAAAAAGGTAAAAATTTAGTGTGAATTCTGAGAAAGAGAATATTGCGATATTTAAACACATTGTGCAAGAATATACGTCGTGTCCTAATTTGGGTGCCTCGTTGTGACCGAGGTAGGCCTAGCGACAAGTTTACTGGGATAATTTATAATGCTAAATGCCTCATTTATTTGATAAAAATAAGACGAATCCCAAAGCGAGATTAAATAAAATATCTTTAATGGCCATTGGCCTTATTACATCATTAATGCAAAAGAAAAAGCTCCTAACTACTTGGTCCCAAAAGGACCTTCTTCAGGATGAATGTTCTCGTTGATCAGATCCTCCAGCTCGTGCAGATTTTCCAGTAAAAATGCCTTTGCCAGGCGTTCTCCTTTGCTTCCCTCAGCATTTTGGCAGTCAGTGACTCTTTTCCTCACTTTCCCTTCTAATTCTGACAAGTTGTACTCCAAGTATTCTATCTTCTCACTAGTCTTGGTGACTCTCTTTTTCCATTCATTGATTTGATTGCTTGATGGGAGGTTTCTCCACCAAGTCTGCAAGAGTGAGGGTATGTTAGCCATACCGAAGTCGGGAACTTTGTCATTCATCTCCTGCAAAACAAAAGGGTTATGACCTCACCCCCACCGGACTCAACTATTTATTAACAATAATTAGCATAAAAAGCATTTAGTTCTCCAAATAAATGCACAGAATATGTGGATAACATAACTAACTCGGCTAGGTTTGACCATGATGCATGAACAGTTTAACGGAATAAGGTTTCTACTTTTGAAGTGCTAGACAAGGTAACCTTGAGCGAACAACTCAAGAGGAAAAAATGCGGAACCGTCGACTACACTGTTGATCGACTGGTTTTACCGCAAATATGCCATTGCCAAATTTAGGGGGTTATAATATCGGAAGGGCGCAACCACTTATTATAAGCGTTGCTATAGGATTTGTTTTGGCAGAAGTGGAATATGATGATGAAGACGCAGCTACAAGAAAGAAGCAAATTGCATCTATTTTCACGTTCATAAAGTAAGAGATTACAATAGCAGCACAAAAATTGCAACGGTATTGAAATAGTAATAAAGCAGTAAAGGAAGAAATCAAAGAAAGGGAAAACATGAAGAGTCAAGTTAGTTTTCGTGGTGAAATAATTAAAGGCAATAAATCAAGGAAATTAGGGAAGCAATAAAGTCACAGAAAGCATGTAAAGCCTAAAGAAATCTCCACCATAGTCGTCATGCTGTCGACGCCCCCTTTTTCTAAAGAGCAAAATTAGATTCCTATGGTACATGATTTATGAGAAATAAGGCAAGTAGATCAATCAAACAGTTGGCAGAACCCTTTTGAAATGGGAATCAATTACAAGTTCGTGGAACCGTTTTGAAAGAAAAATCCTCATATATAAGCACACAAGTTTCAAACAAGAAAGAAAAGATTGGCATAGACAGTTTCGAAATCATAAGTAAAGGAAAGATTCCAGGAACTAAAAGAAGAGATAATAGAGCACAAGTAGAAGAACATGCATAATAACAACAAACCATAAGAATATAAGAGAAGACATGCGATGGAGGAGAAAAACTCATAAAATAAGACATATACAGATAGATTCACACAAAGAACAAAAAGAAGAAATAGAAACCTTTTTAGGATTTTGAAAAACCCTAAATTGAACAGACTAATTTTGAAAAGAGAAATTTAGGGAAAAGCATTGAAACTTCGAGTATAACACAAATCTATAATAGATCAAAGAAAATAAAGAAAGAAAGAACCTCGAACAGCTTTTAGGGTTTCTAAGAAACCCTAGAAACGAGAAGGCTCGGAAAGGATCAGGTCTCAAACAGGTCTGGACCATAGCTAGGGCTTTCAAGGCTCGAACACGTCGGAACGGAGCCGAAGAGGCCATAGGACCTCTGATCTGCAAAGGGCCTGAACGAGCATCTTTGAGGTTGAAACTCAAAAATCTTGAACAACCACGATTTGGGGTGAAGGGATGTGAGTACTGGCCGTCCATGGCTTGAGAAACCATGGACTCCGGTGGGATTTGGTCGGAGAAGACGATAAGGGCGGGTAGGGTTTAGAGTGCTAGAGAGAGTTTTAGAGAAGGGGGATTTGAGGGCGGCGGTCAAGATTAAAATGAGATTAGGGTTAGGTTGGTTCGAAATTAAAAAGGAAAGAAGGGATGTGGGTCGTTGATCAAAATGATCAACGGCCAGATTAAATGATACAAACGGACATGTTGGACTAAACGGGTACAAGGCTCGATTTGAGCTTAATTGGATCGTTGATTTGGGTCCTGATTTAGGGTCAATTGCGGGGGGAGGGGGTCAAAATAGGCTATAATTGAAAGAAATTAAGACCATAATTTAAATAGTCAGTTTCACCTTTTGATTTTCTAAAATAGTAAAAGTGTTTTAAAATCAAATTAAAAGCACTGAGTTAATAAATAATATTTAAATATTAATTTAAAAATATATTGGGATTGATTTTATAATTAAAATTCTATTAAATCTGAAAGTGGGCTAAAATTGCAATTGCATGCAATTTAATTTTAAAAACACCAATCCAGTTTGTAAAATTATGCAAACATTATGGAAAATATATTTTGGTGTAAATGAAAGAATAAAATAAATTACTCTCCAAAATGGTAATTTTTTGGGAATAATTATTGGGTTTTATAGTATAAAATAGGCCATAAACTAGTCTTAAAAATCCTTTAAAATGTCAAAACCTTTTGTGATGCTCATATATGCACAAATAGAATATCTTGAAAGTATTTTGGACATAAAAAATACATAGGAAGAAATTGGGTATCAACAGGGTTTAGGCACACAAGTGAATCTCAACACTGCATTCCATCCACAGATTGATGAACAGGCTGAACGTACCATTCAGACACTTGAAGATGTGCTACGAGCATGTGTTCTAGATTTCAAAGGGAGTTGGGATGACAATCTCCACTCATAAAAAATGCCTACAATAATAGCAACCACTCCAATACTAAAATGGCCCCATACAAAGAACTATATGGGAGGAGATGTAGACCACCACTTAGATGGTACGAAGTCGGTGAAAAAGAACTATATGGGCCAGATTTAATTCACCAAGCCATTGAGAAGGTTAAAGTGATACAGGAGCGATTGAGGATAGCACAAAGCAGGCAAAAGTCTTATTTCGATGTCAGACATCGTGATATGGAGTTTGAGGTTAGGCATTGGGTTTTCCTGAGGAACTCACCGATGAAGGGTGTTATGCGTTTCGAGAAAAAAGGTAAGCCGAGTCCGCAGTATTTTGGGTCGTGTTCATTCTTCGACAAATTGGATAGGTTGCTTATGAGTTAGAATTTCCATCCGAGTTGGAATTTTTCCATCCGGTATTCCATGTATCCATGTTGAGGAAATGTATTGGAGACCCTTATCGAGTCTTACCTATCAAAGATGTATAAGTTATATAGGATCTATCATATGAAGAAGTGCCAGTGGATATACTAGATCGACAATTTCGCAAGCTGAGAACAAAAGATATAGCTTTCGTAAAAGTATTATGGAGGAACAAGAATATGAAAGAAATGACATGGGAAGCATAAGAGGAGATGTAGCATAAATACCCTTACCTGTTCTAGAAGGAAGATAATGAGGATGCCAGGGGAACGCAGGACGCATTAGAAGATGAAACAACTCTATGAGGTAAGCAATAGTTTGAGAATACTCTTCTTTAATACAAAATGGTGATATGCAGATAATGTACATATCCATTATGCTTTATATAACATTGTGAGGCCATACGTTGGGCTTAACTGCTTGTAAGTTTTGCTAGTGACCATTTGATAGGAGAAAATTGACCGGAAATTTCCATTGGAATCCACGATGATTTAGACTCCCCATAAATCCTTACATTCGAGGACGAATGTCCCTAGAGGGGGGAGGGTGTTACAACCTATATTCACGTAAGTTAGTTCAGGTCATAAGGTAGTTGACGTAAATCCATAAAGAGATTATCTATAAGATGATTAGAAGTTAATCCTATTGGTATTATATAATAAAAGGGTGTATAAGGGTGGTTAACAAGTATTAGAAATTAAATGAATCAAGGATGTTGTAAATCGTATTTTCGAGTAAACTTGGAGATGCTTAATATACTCAAGGGGTCATGTTTTAAAGTACTTGAATTGGCGTAATACATACTGAAACACCTAAAGTTGGCATGATCTTTCGCTTAGACACGTAAACTAATCCTCTTTCCAATTAGACACGCTTCTTAGGCAATTCTCATACCAGTTAGACACTTAAACTAGGCTCTAACCCATGACTTTTTTGGATAATATAATAAATTCCTACAAATATCTATACAAATAAAATTAATTTCATAACTAGATTTAGAGCACCTCCAAAACAGTTTTCTTCTTTCCTCTCCTTTCCAATTCTTATGCCAATTATACCAGATATGCCTGGCACACATCCTAAATTCAACATTCGGTAAAAATTCTTTCAAAGTTGCAGCAAATCCCTACACAATAATTAATAAGCCAACAAAAGACGTATCAAATTGGAATGATAATTGCCTAAGAAACGTGTCTAACTTGGAAGACACCTAGTTTAAGTGTCTAAGTGAAAGATCGTGCCAACTATAGGTGTCTCCGTATGTATTTCGCCATTTGAATTATAGAATATCCCTATCATAAGTCTTGAAGTCAAACGAGTTATGAAACAAAAGTCGACAAAAGTTGTCGCAACTTAGCTTGCTAATTTTACTTAAACATAGGGTCAAATTTTACTAATATTTTCACCTAATTTACTTGAAATTACGGGGTGATCTACCCACCAAATTAAAGATCTATGACTATAGTTTCCAACCATTAAACAGTTCATTAATATGATCTCAAAGTAGAGAGATGTTCGCATTTTTGCGAGACACCGCCAAACACCTCTATGTGGAGCCCACTTAGGCTGTTTAAGACATTTGGATACATATATGATGCCTCCAACCCATTTTAAGTCATTTATTTGGTATATTCAGACCTTCTAACCCTAACAAAACCCTCTTAAGGTTCTCTCAGGATTCAAGACCCAAACAAAGGGCAAACAACACAAATCAAGTGTCAGGAATCCCATGGCGCTAGAAAGTTTCTTATTCTTCTTGTTATTGCTCATTTTAATGTTGATCCAGATCATGTGGGAGGTTTTTTAAGGGGTTTATGATCTATAAATACTTCCTCAAATTCTTACTATCAACCCTAGGTGATTTCAAGCCTTCTAAAATTGATTTTAGTACCGAAAATCCTAATTGATTGAAAGTTTCACTTTCTTGTTGATGTGGCAGCATTGGATGGATATTTCGTGGATAATTAAGGTCAAAGTGGAGTTGCTATTTCTGCATAAAGGTAAGTAACCTCTTACTCTACATGTATTTGAGATTATCCAAGTTGCGGCTAAGTCATTGAAGCTAGAACTTGTGAAATATATATCGAAAGGCTTGGTAGTAATGTTATCGGGTTGTGAACTGTTTTGGGAGGCTTAATATGATTAAAAATGATTTGTTGTTTGGGATTTTTGCTGATTTTTTTCATTTTTGGGAAGTCATATAAATAGGGATGGTGCTGTCCATTTCATCGTAAAATAGATTGTGGTTGGTACATAATAGTTATAACGCTTAAACGTTAATAATAGTGTCATTTCTTCTATTGTAGACTAAGGAATAGTGAGATTTTCACAGCTTGAGGTTGGGCATTACATTCAAGGTATGTGAGGCTATCCCTTTCCTTCTTTTGCATGACTCCGATTGTACATAATGTAATGAACGAGCTTCTGAAGATACTCTACTCTTAGAAGCTAGCACTACTTAGATTGTTTCACCTCTTATGGAATGATTGATGTTTATGTTGCTTCTATTATTCTTATCTTATTAATGTTGTTGGTACTTCCTGATTCTAATAAAGTTCATGGTGAAGTGTTAGTCCTAATAACATATACAGAGGATACAAACCATATGTCAATCCGAGAGGTTTAGAACGCAATTCGATGAGTTGCACATGAATTATATATATATGTATCTATTTTACTCTACCAAGTTGCGCTATAGTCGGCCGGGCTCCACGTGGCCAGGTACAATTATATCAAGCCTTATGATGGCTGGGTACGTTTTTATTAAGTCCTCTTTGAGGTCGGGTGCGTTATGATGATGATGATGCCCAAAGAGGCGTGATTTTTAAAAGTTTATCTATATATATATATATATATATATATATATATATATATATATATCATGCATTGCATGCCAGTAGCCCACAGAAGTACCTAGATGTTACAGGTTCTATATTTTCTATCCTTATTCACATTAGTGTTCATAGTTATGCTTTCCTACCTTGCATACTGAGTACTTTATTCATTCTGACATCCTTTTTATTTGTGGATGTTGCATGTCATGTTGTAGGTCCTGATAGATAGGTAGGCGCAGCTCCCCCACCACAGTAGGCTGCACAACTCAACGGTTAATTGTGAGATCCCTTCTCCGGACTTGCTGTGGTCTTGGTATGTATTTTTGTTATAGTCATTATGGGTATGTCGGAGCCCTGTTCCGGCAATGTTGTAGCACTTATGTTCCTTTAGAGGCTCATAGACAAGTGTCAACTGATGTATAGTTGGGCATGCCTGGTCGGCTGATTTTTATTGTATAGTCTTTCATGGTAGCGTGGTAGCTCGTACCTTATATATAGTCTATTGATTGTCTAGTCATCCCATGTTATGTATGTTCATGCCATCATATTTTATTATTGGTTGTCCATGATCCATGTCTACCATTTATATAAATTTTGTCATCCCTATAAAATAATAAAGAAGGTTAGATAAAATGTACATTGGTGCTCGAAAAGTATGGCCGGGTGCTAGTCATGGCCCTCCAGTTTGGTTCATGACATTACATATTGTTTAGAGAGGTTGCCTGAGATCTACATCTGAGAGATCGTGCATCTTCATGGTGTGACCGTGTCTATTATTTCTGATCGAGGTATGTAGTTTACGTCGCACTTTTGGAGGGCCGTGCAGTGTGAGTTAGGCACGTAGGTTGAGTTGGGTATAACATTTTATACCAAACGGACGGACAGTCCGAGCGCACTATTCAGATATTGGAGGATATGTTTCACGAATGTGTTATGGATTTCGGGGTTTCTTGGTATCAGTTCTTACCGCTCTTGGAGTTTGCCTTTCAACAACAACTATTAGTCTAGCATTCAGATGGCTCCCTATGAGGCATTATATGGGAGGCGGTGTCGTTCACCAGTTGAATGGTTCGAACCGGGGGAGGCTCAGTTTTTGGGCACAGGTTTAGCATAGGATTTTTTAGATAAGGTCATGATTATTCAAGATTGACTTTGCACTGCTTAGTCTAGGCAGAAGATTTATGCCGACCGTAGAGTTTGTGACGTTAGATTCATCTTTGGGGAGCGGGTCTTGTTTGGGGTTTCGCTCATGAAAGGTGTTATAAGGTTCAGAAAGAAGGGCAAGTTGAGCCCTAGGTATGTAAGACCTTTGAGATTCTTAAGATGATTAGAGAGGTGGCCTACACGCTCGCATTGCCATCTAGTTTGTCAGCAGTCCATACAGTGTTATATGTATCCATGCTCTGGATGTATCACAGTGATCCGTCCCATGTGTTAGATTTCAACTCAGTCTATTTGGACAAGGATTTGACTTATAAGGAGGAGGCGCTAGCTATTCACGTCCGACAAGTCCGACAATTAAGGTCTAAGAGTTATCCTTCAGTTCGAGTGTAGTGGAGTGGTTAGCCAATCAAGGCAGCCACGTGGGACTCATAGTCGGACATGCAGAGTAGAAATCCGTACCTTTTCACTAGTCCAAGTACATTGTTATATCTATTCGAGGACGAACGTTTACTTTAAAGGTCCTGAATGTGATGACCCGATAGGTCATTTATAATTTTAAGCCTCAATTTTCCATTTTGAAATTTGATTAGCTCCGTTTATCCTTCCTCGATTTGGAAGTGCAGTCCATGTACTTTTTTCGGAAGGTTTTTATGTGAAAAAAATGACGAAAATGCGAAATCGTGCTACAAAACATATTTGAGTTGACTTTGGTCAATATTTTAAGCAAACAGACCCAAGTCAGTGTTTTGATGACCCCGATGGGTTCATACCGTTATTTGTGACTTGGGCATATACCGTAATAAAATTCGAAAGTCCGTAACTTAAGTTATCGCAATTTGTTGAAAACTAAAAGATTAAAGGCTTAAAGACATCCTAAGTTTGATCGTAGAATGACTTTATTGCTACCGGGTTCAAATATTTGTCCTGAAACTTAGAATAAGTTCATTACAGTATTTATGACTTGTCTGTAAAATTTTGTGCAAAACAGAGTTGATTTGACGAGATTCGGATGCCCTGTTGTGAAGTTGAAAGTTTTTATGTTTCTTTAAAAATCTCATTCGTTTTGGTGTCAAATCCATAGTTCTAGGCATTATTTTGATATTTTGATCACGTGAGCAAGTTCGTATGCGTTTTTTGGACTCGTATGTATGTTTGGGTTGGAGCCTCGAGGGCTCGGATATGTTTTGGACACGTTCCAAAAAAAGTTTTGATTAGAAATCTACAGAAAACTGATGCGTAGTGTCTTGTGTCACAAATGCAAACACCAGACTCGCAAATGCGATGATGACAGATTAGGGGTAAATGTCGCAAATGCGACATCATCTTCGCAGTTGCAAATCCAGCAGGACGTAGTAATGTTCACAATTGCGAACAATTTCTTTGCTTTTGCGCTATGTCCTAGCTTGCAATTGCGGAGACTTCATCACAATTGCAATAAAAGCTAAGTCTATCAGCGTCACAAATGAGAGCCCTGGTTCGCAATTGCGAGGGTTGAAAATGCAAACCGCGTTTCGCAGATGAGACATCTGCAGCTGGTTAAAGGGTTGGGAGATGCGATTTTTGAACTCATTTTCATATTTTTGAACCCTAGACTCAGAAGGAGACGATTTGGAGCGGAAATTTTCATCCACAAACTTGGGTAAGTGATCCTAATCTATTTCTAATCATGTTCTATCAACTTATCTTACATTTTAATATCAAAATCATGTGAATCAAAGTAGAAATTTATGCAAATTTGTCAAGTTTTTAAAAAATAACAAATTGAGTTTTGAGAGTCGAATTGGACTCGGATTTTGAAACTAATTATATATATAAACTCGTGGGTCATGGGTAGACGAAATCTACCATTGGACCCGAATTTTGATGGGGCAAACCCCGGGATGACATTTGTTGACCTTTTGGGAAAAGTGAAAAAATCTTAATTTTATCTATTGTAATTGATTTCCTTAGCATTGTTTGATGTTATTGAGTCGATTTTGGTTAGATTTGAGCCGTGTAGAGGCAAACTTTAAGGGAGAATCTATTTCCGAGTTGTTACTTGGCCTACTTGAGGTAAATGTCTTGCCTAACTTTGGTTGGAGAAACAACTCCTAAGGGTTTGTATTGTTGATTTAATTGTGCTAAGTGAAATCCGTGTATGTAAGGTGACGAGTGGGTATATGGGTTGTATCTGGTAGTTGACCGGCTTAGGCTACGTAAACTATTTCCATGCTATAATTGAAATGTCATATGATGTTATGGATTTGTGAGCACATGATTTTTTGCCTTATATGAAATGCTCCTACAAAATCAAAGAAAATAGATTTTTTCTAAATTATTTACCATTTTTAGGATTTTTTAATAAATTTTTATTAATTGTTTGCATTTTTCTTACATGTTTAAGTTTTATTTAAATTATGAAACAAATACCAAAATATCATGCATTGTATATAAAACTTAATTTTGCATTTTTAGAATTAACTAATAATTATTTATTTTAATAAAAATTGAAAATCGCCAAAGTGTGGTTCATTTTTAAACGTTTTCCTTTTGTTAATTTTTTATCTTTTAATTTATGATTAAGTAGCTATTATTTTTTTAGGTAGTTAATTAATTTAATTTCACATTTTTACATAATCTAGGATTTTAATTTCTAGGATTTGCAGTTAAAAAAAAGAAAAAGAAATAAGGAGTTTATTTAATTGGATTTAAATTTGGAACTTGGGCCATTTTTAAAGGTAAAATCAACCCAAATAAATGACACCAAAACCTGTCCAACCCAAGCCCAATCTCCTACCCAAATACCCATTACCCTTTTACCTTATCCCCTATATATAAAATAACAATTTAGAAACCAAAAAGATCATATCATCACGCCCTACCCCTGATATATCTTGAAGAACGTCGCATCTTCGGAGCTAAAAAGCTTCCCCTCCATTTTTCCGCGAAGAAAAACATAGACAGATCCTTAGACCACCCAGGGATGGGCGGATCTAGCATATAATATACGGGTTTTCGGTAATTCAGTAACTTTTGCTTAGACCATATATTTTTATTAAAATTTTTATTAAATATTTATTTGTAAACCCAATTATTATTGTATATTAATAGAAAACTGCGACAAAAATCCATACACTTAAAATGTTGGATCCGCCTCTGCACCCAGATTGCTTTCTTCTTGGTTTCATCTTCTCCAGAAGGGCCAAGGCCTATTCTTCAAAAATGAAAACAAATAAAACCAAACATCCCAAAAGCTAAAGATGGCCTCATCGATTTCTCAAAAAAAAAAAAAAAAAAAAGGAAAGCTTCTAGCAACAAACGAAAAAGGTAAGAAAGAGAGTGGAAGTTCCTAAAAAATTTTGAAAGTTGAAAATGACAAAAGAAGTTTAAGAAAAGTGAAGGAAAAGAATTTTTCAATGGCCCTTTGGAATTCTATTTCATTACTTTGCAACTTCCGGTTGTTTGATTTTCATTTCGGGATTGAGATTTGAAGTTGTTTTGCTGATTATGTTTCTGCTGAGTTCTAACCTGCTGATTTCCGGCCATGGTTACTGGTATTTGGTCCGTTTGTTGATTCTAAAGGTTCATTCTTCTTCCCCCTTGAATGGTTTCCACCGTCATTTTGTGTAATGTGATTGACTAATCCTTGATATTATCCCGTTGTGATAATTTTCGTGTTAATAAAATTGTAATCAAGATTCTTAAACCTGCTTAGCTGTAATTATTTTAGTAGTATTTCTCTGCTAACGTTCACTAGGCCATGGTCATGATGCATTTTCGTTTAAACTAAATTTTGATATGTTATTTTAATGGTTTGTAATTTGATTATCTTGGAATTACATAGTTGATATCTTTTTTCTATATAAATAGCACCTCTTTGATTCATATATCTATCAAATAGTCTTTTATGTTAGAAAATACATGGTATGTTTCTGAACGCATAATTCTCTATTTGTTTTAGCTAATTTGTAGTCACAAAAAGGAGCATAACAGTATTTACTTCAAGTACTTATCAGAATCCATTCCTTGAAACGTTGAATCCATATTTTATGATAAGTATTTTTTTTTCTTCTATTAACTGTAATGGCCCGGCCGGTCGTTTTTGGAATTTACGCCAGATCCGCCAGTAATTGTTTCTCCTAAATTCATTTTTACTATTTTGGTTTGTCCGGACTCTCGGTATTGGATTTGGGACAATTTTGGGACACTTAGTCCCTAAATGAGAGCTTAAGTGTTGGAAAGTGGCCCGTAGTCGAAACAGTTTGAAGACGACCTCAGAATGGAAAACTGACGGTTCTGTTAGCTCCATTAGGTGATTTTGGGGTTACGAGCGTATTCGGAGTGTATTTTGAAAGTTCGTAGCTCCTTTAGGCTTGAAATGATGAAGTTTGTATTTTTGAAGTTTTAGGTCCAATAGTGATTTTTTGATCCGAGGGTCGGAATGAAATTCCGGAAGTTGCAATAGCTCTGTCACGTCATTTGGGATATGTATGCAAAATTTTAGGTCATTTTGACGTGTTTTGCTTAGGTTTTTTATCGAAAGCGTATTTGGAAGACAATTTTAAGTTCTTAGGCTTGAATTATTGATTAAATCGGGTTTCCAGAGCTATTTTAGGTATTTTAAGGATTGTACAAATTTGAATGAGGTATTGGGTGGTATTGATTCTTTTCATTGAAGTGGCGGGAGCTTCAGGATGAATTCTGATAGTTGTCGGAATTTTTTTTTGGAGTTAAAAGTTTGCTGAAGAATTGCTTGTACCGGTCATAACTGCACCTGTAGTTTGGATTCCTCAGGTGGCGGTGTCATTGCAAATGCGGCCCTAGTTGATTATTGAGTCGGTTCGAGGTAAGTGACTTTTCTAACTCTTTTTTGGGGGGAGGGGGGACCTTCTCCCCTTTTTATTTGATGATTGAGTGTCTTTTACGTGAGGCGACGAGCGCGTACTTGAGCTAATTGTTGAACACTCGATTTTTACATAAGTGATCATGTTGTTATTCCTTTCTTACTTGTATTGTTTTACTTGACATGTAGCATGTGATAGTCTAGAAAAGCTGTTTAGCTGACTTGATTGGTTTAGTTGCTTAATTTGCCTTGTTGCATTGCGTGAAGCATGTTAGACTAGATTCCATGTTGTCTTTGTCCTTAATTCTGTTTTCGATTAATTTCTGACTGTTGTTGAGTATATACATTGGGACTACAGATGTGGGATTCCGGTAGCTTCCCCTTTGTTTGTTTACTTTGGGACTGCGAGTTCGATTCGCGATAGATTCCCCCTAAACATTTACTTTGGGACTACGGCTTAGATTCCTAGTAGATCCCTCTGTACATTGATAGTTGGACTACGGGACGGTATCCGGGAGATCCACTGGACGGTTGAGAAAGGACTACAGGACGGTATCCTGAGAGATCCTCATGGCATCATTCATATTGAGTTGTACCTTTCCGTATTTATTCCTTATTTTGGTTATTTGTTGTTGACTTGTAGATTCTATCTTATTTCACTGCTGTTTTCATTATTCTACCTATTTTCATAATGTATATTATTATTATTACATTTATCTCAGTAGGGCCCTAACCTTCCTCGTCCCTAGCAGACCGAGATTAGGCTTGAAACTTACTGAGTACCGCTGTGGTGTACTCACATCTCTTCTGCGCATGTTTTTCATGTGCAGATCCAGGTACTTCCTCACAGTCGTATCATCCTCGTGGTGGGGACATATAGTTGAGATTTGAGGTATATCTACTACGTCCGCAGACTAGGAGTCTCTATTCTATTCCAGCTTTAGCAAATAGTTCCTTTATTTGCTTTCATGTAGTTTCGACATTCTGGTGTATAACAGATTATTAAATTCTATTAGCCTGTGTTGCCCGTGAGTTTCTGGATTTTTGGGATTTTTTAGACTTGTGATATTGAGTTGTATATGCCGGGCGGCATTTACTACAATTTCCGTTCTAGATATTCAATTTGATTTTTTTCTCTACTTTTCGCAATTATTTTATTTCCGTAAATGTTAGGCTTACTAGTCGTGGGGACTAGGTGCCCTCATGACATGTTCACAGTTGGTGAACTAGGGTCCTGACAAGTTGGTATCAGAGCTCTAGGTTCCTAGGAGTCACCAAACATATGCCAGTTTATTAGAGTCTTGCTGATCGGTACAGAGACGTCTGTACTTATCTACGAGGGGCTATGTAACTATGTAAGAAAAATCTGCAATTCATTGAATTACTTGTCGTGCTCTATTTTGACATCAATTCTAAAACTTTATATTCTAATCTCTCACAGATGGTGAGGACACTTGCTACTCGGGATTATCAGGCACCCTCACCCCTTAATGCAGCCGCCAAAGGCAGGGGGCGGGGTAGAGGCCATGGACGCGCACGTGGTATAGCTAGAGCACCTATGTTAGTTGCCGCTGAGGTACCATCAGCAGATCCAGCCGGAGTTCAGGCACCTGACACGCCTATCTCCACACTACTCTAGCACTACATGAGACATTAGCTCAGTTCATCTCTATGTACACCACCTTGGTTCAGGCGGGGTTTCTTCCCCTCGATGCAGCCGCATCCCAAGCTGGGAGAGGGGCCCACACTTTTGTAGCCCGCACTCCTAAGCAGAGAGTCCATATGGAGCAAGTCATAGAGATTATTCTTGTGCCGCCTACAACGCCTGTTCCGACCAAGGATAGGTCAGCTGCATCTGAGGATGAGCAGCGGAGGTTGGAGATGTTCAAGAAATATGATCCTCCTGTTTTCAGTGGATTAATGACAGATGATGCTTTGGGATTTCTAAATGAGTGCTACCGTATTTTTCGCACTATGGGCATAGTAGAGTCCAACGGGGTTTCTTTTACTGCTTTTCATTTTCGGGGAGCCGTTTATAATTGGTGTTGCACTTATGAGATAGACAGTTAATTTGAGGCTGCTTCCCTGACATGGAACTAGTTCTTGAAGATGTTTATGAGAGAGTTTGTCCCCCAGAGTCTTAGGAACGCATGGCATGCAAATTTTGAGCATTTGCGCTAGGGTGTTATGACCGTTTCAGAGTATGCTATCCGTTATACCAGGTTGGCAGAAAATTCACCTGCTTTGGTTGCTATAGTCTGCGACAGAGTTTATAGGTTTATTGAGCGCTTATCCCACCCATCATATCTAGCATGGCTTGAAAGTTGGAGATGGACATTCCTTATCAGCAGGTAATGAGCATTGTTAGGAGGATCGAGGCTATGTTTGCCAGGGAGCGGGTGGAGAGAGAGGCCAAGAGGTCTCGAGAGTCGGGCCACTACTTTGGTGCCCGTACCCCAGCAGCAGGTCGACATGGTAGGGGTTTTGTGGGTCGCCCCGGTCATTCAGCTCTTCCCACAGCCAGCAGTGCTCCAGCTCCGCCTGTACCTCAGGAGCCTTAGTATATACCTCTAGTTTCTGGCGCGCCTCCTACGCGGGGTGCTTTCAGGGATCAAACTAGCAAACCTGGCCTAGCCATTCATAGCCGCCACATCCTCCCAGAGCTTGTATCGAGTGTGGTGGTACATGCCATATGGTTAGGGACTTCCCCACACTTGGTAGGGGTGTATCTTCATAGTCTGCTCAGCCACAGAATGGTTCTCAGAGTTCTCAGGCCATGATCACAGCTCCAGCTTCCACCCCACCTGACCAGCCAGCTAGGGGTGGAGGTCGGGAGATTTAGGTCGCCCTCGGGAGAGGGGTCGGTCCATATATTATGCCGTTCCTGCTCGTACTGAGGTTATTGCCTCTGATTCTATCAATACAGGTATTATACTGGTTTGTCACAGAGATGCATCAGTTCTATTCGATCCAGGTTCCACCTATTCTTATGTGTCTTCTTAATTTGCACCGCATTTGGGTATACTTCGAGATTCCTTGAGTTCTCCTGTTTATGTTTCTACTCTTGTTGGAGATTCTCTTATTGTGGACTGCATTTATTGGTCGTGTTTGGTTACTATTCATAGTTTTGAGACCAAAACGAACTTATTGTTACTCGATATGGTTGACTTTGATATTATTTTGGGCATGGACTTGTTGTCGCCCCATCATGCTATTCTTGATTGTCACGCCAAGTCCGTGATGTTGGCTACGTTAGGTATTTCACGTATTGAGTCGAGTGGCACTTTAGATCACACTCTCAATAGAGTTATCTCTTTCCTTAGAGCTCAACGTATGGTTGAGAAGTGGTTTGCCACGTATTTAGCCTATGTGAGAGATGGCAGTGTTGTTACCCATTTTATTGATTCTGTCCCAGTGGTACGGCATTATCTCGATATGTTTCCAGTTGATCTTCCGGATATGCCACTTGATTGAGACATTGATTTTGGCATTGACTTGTTGCTGGGCACTCAGCCCATTTCCATTCCTCCGTACCGTGTTGCTGGGCACTCAGCCCATTTCCATTACTCCGTACCGTATGTCTCCTCATGATTTGAAAGAATTGCTTGATAGGGGTTTTATTCGACCTAGTGTTTCAACGTGGGGTACTCCTGTCTAGTTTGTGAAGAAACACGATGGTTCTATGCGCATGTGTTTCGATTATCCTCAGTTGAACAAAGCTAAAGTGAAGAACCGTTATCCTTTGCCTTGTATTGAGACCTATTTGACCAGCTTCAAGGCACACATGTGTTTTCTAAGATTGATTTGCGGTCAGGTTAGCACCAGTTGAAGATTCGGGAGAAGGATATCCCGAAGACTGCCTTCAGGACTTGGTATGGTCATTAGTTCCTTGTTATGTCATTTGGGCTTACCAATGCCCCAACAGCTTTTATGCATTTGATTCACAGTGTATTCAGGCCCTATCTCGACCCGTCCATCATTGTTTTCTTAGATGATAGTCTTGTATACTCCCGGAGTGAGAAAGATGATGCAACACCTGAGGACAGAGCTACGGACCCTGAGAGAGAAAATATTATATGCAAAGTTCTCAAAATGTGAGTTTGGTTAAGTTCTGTAGCATTCCTAGGCCACATGGTATCGAGTGAGGGCATTCGGGAGGATGCGAAGAAGGTAGAGGCCGTGCAAATTTGGCACAGGCCCTCCTCCGTTATAGAGATTCGCAGTTTTTTTGGCTTGGCGGGTTATTACCATCATTTTGTGGAGGGGTTTTCATCGATTGCAGCCCCCGTGACTAGATTGACCCAAAAGGGTGCTCCATTTCAGTGGACAGAAGGGTGTGAGGCGAGCTTTCAGAAGCTCAAGATAGCTTTGACTACAACCCCTATTTTGATATTGCCTACTGGTTCGAGGTCCTATACAGTCTATTATGATGCCCCACGGGTTGGACTTGGAGTGGTGTTGATGCAGGACGGTAGGGTGATTGCCTACTCGTCTAGGCAGTTGAAGATAAATGAGAAGAATTACCTTGTCTGTGACCTTGAGTTAGCTGCTATTGTTCATGCCTTGAAGATATGGCATCCTTATTTGTACGGCGTCTCTTGTGAGATTTACACGGACAATCGGAGTTTACGGCACTTGTTCAATTAAAAAGATCTAAACTTGCGCAGGAGAAGGTGGTTGGAGTTACTGAAGGATTATGATATTACTATTCTTTATCACCCGGGCGAACAAAGTTGTAGCCGATGCCTTGAGTCGTCGGGTGGAGAGATTGGGGAGTTTGGCATATCTATCTGCTTTAGAGAGACCTATGGCGATGGATGTTCAGGCCTTAGCCGGTTAGTTTGTGAGATGTGATCTTTCGGAGCCCAGCCAGTTTCTAGCTTGTGTGGTTTCTTGGTCTTCATTTTTCGATCGTATCAGGGAGCGACAGTATGATAACCCTCATTTTCTTGTCCTTAGGGACAAGATGCAACATGCTGATGCTAGGGATGTGACCATTGGAGATAACGGGGTATTGAGGATGCAGGGTAAGATCTGTGTACCTAATGTTGATGATACTCGGGAGTTGATATTAGTAGAGGTTCATAGTTTGTGGTATTCCATCCACCCGGGTGCCGCAGAGATGTATCAACACTTGAGGCAGCACTATTCGTGGAGGAGAATGAAGAAGGACATAGAGAGTTATATAGCTAGATGCCTCAACTGTCAGCAGGTGAACGCTGAGCACCAGAGACCAGGTGGATTGCTTCAGCAGATGGAGATTCCGGAACGGAAATGGGAGAGGATCACCATGGACTTTGTAGTTGGACTCCCTCAGACTGCGAAGAAGTTCAATGCCATTTGGGTTGTCGTAGGTCGGCTGACGAAGTCCGCGCACTTCATTCCTGTGTGTACTACTTATTTACTGGAGCGGTTGGCAGAGATTTATATCGGGGAGATTGTTCGTCTGCATGGCATTCCAGTTTCTATTATTCCGGACAGAGGTACTCAGTTTACATCATGGTTCCGGAGAACCGTTCAGCAGGAGTTGGGTACTTTGGTGACGAAGAGCACAACATTTTACCCCAGGATGGACGGACAGTCTGAGCGCACCATTCAAATTCTTGAGGATATGCTTTGTGCGTCTGTGATTGAGTTTGGAGGGTCTTGGGATCAGTTCTTGCCACTAGCGGAGTTTGCCTACAATAACAGTTATTAGTCCAGCATTCAGATGGTGCCATATGAGTCTTTATATGGTACGAGATGCAGATCCCTGGTGGGTTGGTTCGAGATGGGTGAGGCCAGGCTATTGGGCACTGATTTGGTCCATGATGCAGTAGAGAAGGATATGGTAATTCTGGACAGACTCCATACAGCCCAGTCCAGAAAGAAGACTTACGCAGACCAGAAGGTTCGCGATGTTTCCTATATGGTCGGTGAGCAGGTTCTGCTTCGGGTCTCGCCTATAAAGGGCGTCATGTGATTTAGTAAGAAAGGGAAGATATATTCGAGATTTATTGGCCCTTTTAAGATTTTGAGGCGAGTTGGGGAGGTTGCTTATGATCTTGCTTTACCTCCCAGTTTGGCCAAGGTTCATCTGATATTTCATGTTTCGATGCTCCGGAGGTATCACGGTGACCCGTCCCACGTGTTAGATTTTACTTCAATTCAGTTGGACAAGGACTTATCTTATGTTGAGGAGCAAGTGGCTATATTGGAAAAGCATATCAGAAAGTTGAGGTCAAAGAACAATGCTTTAGTAGAGGTTCAGTGGCGGGTAAGCCGGCCGAGGAGACGACTTGGGAGACCGAGCGGGATATGCGCAGCCGATACCCTCATATTTTCACTACTTCAGGTATGTTTTCTATGCTCGTTCGAGGACGAACGAATGTTTAAGTGTAGGAGGATATATCGAGCCGGCCGGTCATTTTTGAAATTTATGCCCTGACCCCCCATTACCTATTTTTCCTAAGTTCATTTTTGCTATTTTGGTTTACCGGGACGTTTGGTATTGTGTTTCGAAGAGTTTTGGGACACTTAATCACTAAATGAGAGCATAAGTGTTGAAAATTGGTACGTAGTCATAATAGTGTGAAGACGACTTGGAAATGAAAACTGATGGTTCCTTTAGATCCGTTAGCTGATTTCGGGGTTAGGAGCGTGTTCAGAGTGTATTTTGGAAGTCTGTAGCTCATTTAGGCTTGAAATGCCGAAGTTTGTATTTTTGAAGTTTCTGGTCCGACAGTGAGTTTTTTATCCAAGGGTCGGAATGGAATTCTGAAAGTTGTAGTAGCTCCGTCATGTCATTTGGGATATGTGTGCAAAATTTCAGGTCATTCAGACGTGTTTTAGTTAGTTTTTTTTTATCGAAGCGTATTTGGAAGAAAATTTGAATTTCCTAGGCTTGAATCATTGATTAAATGGGGTTTCCGATGTTGTTTTTATGTGTTTTAAGGATTAGTACAAGTTTGAATGAGGTATTAGGTGGTGTTGATGCTTTTGGTTGAACTCTCGGGAGCCTCGAGATGAATTCTAATGGTTGTCTGAAGTTTTTTTGGAGTTGAAAGGTTACTGAAGAATTGCTGGCACCTGTCATAACCGCATATGTGGTTGCAGAGCCGCATAAGCGGCTGTGTCATTGCAGATGCGGCCCGGCATGGATTATTGGAAACCGCAGACATCTTTGCCACAAGTATCCGACTCCAAATGACCCAAATCTACTTAATTCAATTACATATCGTAAATAATATTCAAAACAGCTAATTCCGCTATTAAATTTAAATCTACGGTGTGAAAATAGATAAAATGACCAAAACATCCCTCAAGCCAATGTCTCGGAATCGAATAATTTTCACTTTTTGAGAATCCTCATACTCTCACGAGTCTAACCAAAAAAAATCTCCCAAATCGAAGGTCAAATGCTCACTAAAAACTCAATAGTTTAGCCAATGATGGTTTTCCCAAATTATCCAATTTTTTATCCTAGATTCGAATTTTGATGAGGTATTTAACTACATAATGATGAAATATAACTAGAAGAGATCAAAGAAACCTTACACAATAATCTCCTCTTCAAAACCCTCTTAAAATCTTCCCCTCCCGAGCTCTCAATTGATTTTTCAAACTTTGAAACTCAACCCTCTCATGAATGTTTTAATTTAGATACTAAAATAGATTTGTAGTTTGCTTTAGGAGTGTTAATTATATAATTAATCAGGGTTATATTTGATGTGACCTGGTTCTAATTTCTAACAAGGTTAAATAGAATGTGTCTTGAATCACGGGTGCATTTCATGTAGCGTGACAAGCGCGTACTTGAGCTAATTTTTGAACACCCGATTTTTACTTAAATGATCGTGTTGCTATTCCTTTCTTACTTGCTTTGTTTACTTGATATGTTTTCTTTTCATATAGCCTGTGATAGCCTAGAAAATCATGCAGATTATTGCATTATATTAGCCTGTGTTGCCCATGAGTTTTCGGATTTTGGGATTTGTTTTAAACTTGTGATGTTGAGTTGTATATGCCGATCGGCATTTAGTACAGTTTCCTTTTTAGATATTTATTTTATTGTTTTCTCTATTTTCCGTAATTATTTATTTCCACAAATATTAGGCTTACCTAATCCTGGAGACTATGTGCCGTCATGACATATTCACGGTTGATGAACTAGGGTCGTGACATTAACTTTGCGTGAAATTTGGAAGTGTTCTAGTGTTCTGTCCTCTTATCAATATTTTGAACATGTTTTAAATGGAAAGGTGTTCTCTTGTGAATAGAATTGAGGCTTAAATGGTCTATAGGTGTAAGATATAGTTTATGGAATCGTGGTAGTGCAAAATTAAATAACTCATGGCCCTCACTTAATTAACTTTTACCCTTTAGAAATTGAGGAGTGCCATTAGTTGAATTTTTCATGGCCTTCGCAAACTTGAAAGTTCATAGTTGCTTTAGGCGTGCTATTTAAATTATTTTCCCTAACTCGGGTGTGTATTTTATGTGGCCCAAATCCAATTCTCAACGGTGTTAAATAAAATGTATCGCCAGCCGCGGGTGCATTTCATATGAGGCGATTCAAGACATATTTTAAAATGACGTTGTAATTTTCTTTAAAAATGTATATAAGAGATTAAAGGTTTTAAAATGGCACAATAGGTTTGAACATGTATTAAAATAAGATAATAGGCCAATTGTAATAGTTTAAGCTAGCGTGCTAGAACCACGAAATTCGGGGGTGCCTAACACCTTCCATCGGGTTAACAGAATTCCTTATTCAGAATTTCTGATTCGCAGACTTCAAAAGGAAAGTCGAATTTTCCTCGATTTAGAATTTAAAATAAAAATGGTGATGGGATAAATAGTTCCATTTTGAATGATGTAATTTAAATTGGAAAAACTCCCTTGTGCTATCTTCGGGTATGTAAAAATGGGGTGTGATAAGATTCTCATAGTTAAATCATCTTAATTGTCTTTGACTATCCTTACATACTTTAGCTAAATTGTTTAGTAATTGTTCTACATCTAATTTGCTAAATTTCTCACATGCTTCAGTTGAACTTGTTACCGTTTTATTGATACATGTTATCCATTCGTTTTTAATCGTCACTGTTGAATTAACAGTTCATGTTGCCCTTTATTTGTTGACTTTCGTTGATTGATACTCTTGGTTAAAGATTGTTTCCTTTATTATGAGTAAGTCTTATCTAATTTTGGGGTTACACGTTGTTTTCCCCATAGTTGAGTATTTGATGTTGAGGTTGTGGAAGTTGCTAACACGTTTAGGCGATGTTATTTATTGTTGAAACATCCATCCTTTTGGAGCATTTCCATCCATTATTCTTGTTGATATTCTCGTATGCGTTGTGTTGGAGAAATGTGCTATTGTTGTGGAAACATTGATATTGTTGTTATTGGTTAAGTTATGATATGTGGGCACTTGTGGTGCGTTATTGTTATTACGTTATGATATTTATGTGCATGCAGTGATATAAGGCTTGGGTTGATATGCATGCGGCAGTATAAGGTGAGATTTATGTGCGTGTTGCTTGTAGGGGAATTACGTGAAGCCACGCTGCATCATAAGGTGGGCTAACATGCATGTAGCTATTTCGATAAAAAATATTTTCAAACATATTTTCAAATAAAAGGTTCACGCGACGGCATAAGGAAGGATTATGATTGGATTTGAGAAATGTGAATAGAAGGCGATACCCCGGTTGTTGTTCTTGATTATACGAGGTGGTACCTCGATTTGATTTCATTATAAACGAAGCGGTAACTCGATGTGATTCTTGTTGTTATTTCATGTTGCAAAGTGTCATGGAAGGAGTATTTCTTATTGTTTCATTCGTTATCCTTCTAGTAGTTATACTCTGTACATGATCTTTGTATCACTTTAGCCGTTTCTTTCATGCAATCATCTTGTTCCGTATTAGTTATTTTCTTACTTCCCATTTTATATCTGTAGTTCATTTTATACTAACTATTTTATATCCTAGTATGTGAACCTGGCCTTCTCACTATTATACTGAGATTAGGCTTGGTACTTGCTGGGTACCGTTTTGGTGTACTCATACAATGTTTTTGCACATCTTTTCATGCATTCCATGTTCATCTGCTTGTGTCGGTAGGTAGAGAGTCTTGCTAGTTGCTCTTACCGGAGACTTCCAGGTATGCCTCCACGGTGCCCACAGGCCTCGGAGTCCCCTTCCCTTATTCTCAATTGTTGTTGTATTTTTTCGCCAACAGTGATGTATCAAATATTTTAGTTATTCCGTAGTGCTTATGACTATATTCCACTGTTCTTAGGAATTGTATGGTTGGAATTTTGCTTTTGTGACGACTCGGCCAGCCGTTTGATGAGTTACCACTTCGTTTCCCCAATTTCTTGTTCTTTATGCTTTGTTTATTCGTGTTTTGTAGTATTATATTGGTCAGATCGAATCCAGAATGATATTTGTAAGGTTTGACACACTTAGTATCTTTGGAGTGAGTTTAGGTTGGAAACGTCAATCAGATGTTGACTTGTGTATTAGAGGGCTCGAATGTGAGTTTTGATGGTTCGGTTAGCTTCGGGAGGTGATTTGGGACTTAGGAGTGTGATCGGAATAGGTTTTAAAGGTTCGGAGTAAATTTAGGCTTGAATTGGCAAAGTTGATATTTTGGCAATTTTTGGTTGGTAGGCGAGATTTTGATATAGGAATCGGAATGGAATTCCAGAGTTGCATTAGTTCCATTGGGTCATTTGGGATGTGAGTGCAAAAATTTCAGGTTATTCAGACGTGGTTTGGTTGGGTTTTTTATCAAAAGCAGAATTCGAAAGATTTTTGAAAGTTTGGCTTGAATCTGATGTGTTTTGGTTGATTAGATATTGTTTGAGGTGTTTTCAAGATTTATACAAGCTTGACTAAGGTATTGGGATATGTTTTTGCTTTTGGTTGAGGTCTCGAAGGCCTCAGGGTGATTTCGTATGGTTAATGGAGAAGTTTGGATTTTGTTGCAGCTGCTGAATTTGCTGCTTCTGTTATTTATGCACCTGGGGATTGGGGACCGTAGATGCGATAAGGGAGGTCGCAGAAGTGAAAAGTGCTGACGTAATAAGTAACCGCAGATGCGGTTGTGGGACCGCACCAACGAAGGCGCAGATGCGAAAGGTTGATCCTAGTTGCGGCTTGTGGCCAAGTAAGTGATTTTCGCAGAAGCGGATGAATGAGCGCAAATGCGGTACCGAAGAAGCGGTTAAAGGACCGCATATGCGAAAATATCTGGGTAGAAAGCATAACTTGTGTCCTACACGAATTTTGAGCTATTTCACAATCTTTTATCTCGGTTTTGGAGCCGTTTGGACGATTTGAAATATGGATTTTAAGGGAACTTCATTGAGGTAAGGAATTTGGACCTAAAACTCGTTCCTATGCTATTATTTCACGGATTAGAGCTAGAAATTATGGAAATTAAGGGTGCAAATTTGGGAACTAGAGCTTAGTATTTGAGGCTTTTGATTGAGGATTTGATGAACCATTTGAGGTCGAATTTCTGAACTTTTAATATGTATGAACTCGTGGGGAGATAAAGAGTCTATTGATGTAAAAAATAATGAATTCAGAGACGTGGGCCCGGATGTCGAGTTTTGGTAATTTCGGGATTTGTGTCATTTATTGATTGTTTTTGCTTGGGCTTTGTTCCTTTAGCCTATTTTGACGTCCTCATTCTAATTTTGGATAGATTCGATGCGAGTGGAGGCCGACTCAAGGAGCAAAGGCATCGCGAGTCAGAGATTTGACCAGTTCGAAGTGAGTAATGATTGTAAATAATGTTCTGAAAGTTTAAAATCCCAAATTTTCACATCGTAGTGCTATATTGAGGTGAGGCACACGCTTGATGACGAGCGTAGGGTCGTGCACTATTGGAGATTGGGACTTGGTCCGTCTCGGTTGATGATTTTGCCGCGTGTTTGACTGAAATCTATTTGCTATCATCATTATTTGGACAGAATGTCATATTTGGGCTTCGTGCCAACTATTTGAACCCTTCGAAGCTTTTTATTGATATTTCCTTACTGTTTTAACTTTATACTTAAACTCAGTCATGTTATCTTCCAATATTTTCATACTTTGCCATGTTTACTCAATTTGAATAATGATAATGGTGTTTGGGCTGAGAAATACTATTTTACTATTGCCCGAGTGGCTTGTGAAGATTTTTGACTGAGTAAGAGGCCTATGTTGTGAGGAAACACTAACATCGATTTGAGGCCGAGGGACTGAGATACGTACGTCACGAGGTGGCTTGATTGATATAAGGCTGAGAGCCTAGTTATGATGCCGCGAGATGGCTTGATATTGTGCTTTGGTTGTAGGGGCCTCCTCTAATAGTCTGCACACCCCCAGTGAGCGCGGGTACCTATTGTGATGTGAGAGTGAGCCCGAGGGATTGGTATTGTTTTGAGATGTTGCTCGAGGGGCGAGCTTCTATGTGTTTATTTTTCCTTAATTGCCTGGCAATTACCTGCTTACTTGATGAAAAAGGATTTTACTTATCTTTTCACTAGTTTACTGTTTTTATATGGTTTTACTGCTTCATTATAGAATGCTTTGCGCATTGCGTGTTTTTTGTTTCCAGTCTTTATTTATAGTTGTTAATCACTGAGTTGGAGTACTCACTTTACTTTCTGCACCCTGTGTGCAGATTCAGGTATTGCTGGTCCCGCTCCCGAGTGCTGGTCATTTCTAGCTTCAAGCGGATCGTAGGAGTCTTTAGGAAGCTGTTGGCATTCGCAGCCTGATGCTCCTCCCTACCTCTTTTCCTTTATGTTCTTAGTTATATACTAAATTATATAGTTGCTTTGGAGTATTCCGTGTTGTTAGATGCTCGTGACTTGTGAGACCTCGGTATCGGGCTGTGTTTGGGTTGTATTCTGCATATTATACTATCTTTTGCTTAGACTTTAGTTTATTTACTCATGCTTAGACTGTTTATTTATGTTTAACTTTTTAAAAGTGAATTGGGTTTAATTGGATGGCCTTGCCTTCACGAGAGGCGCCATCACGATCGCTTCCGGGTTTAGGGCCGTGACGAGTTGATATTAGAACCTAGGTTACATAGGTCTCACGAGTCATGAGTAGTTTTAGCAGAGTCTCGCGGATCGGTATGAAGACGTCTATATTTATCCTCGAGAGGCTGCAGAACCTTGTGGAAACTTTGTTTTCTTGACATTCTTGTCGTGCGAATTTGTTGATCCGGGTACTAAACTTCTATTATTCTATTTTCTCACAGATTGTATGGACCCGCGCGACCAGTCAGGATGGACGACCACCACTACCACCAGTTGTGGCCACCATAGGCCGATGATGCAGCCATGGTCATCGTAGGGGTAGAGCTGCCAGGGCAGCACCTTTAGATCCACCACTTGCCCTAATTTAGGATCATGTCCCAGCTATGGATTCTCCAGCAGCACCAGCTTAGACACCAGTTGTGCCCATTGTGATTCCAGGTCTTCAAGAGGCCTTAGTGTAGATCTTATTAGTTTGCACTAGCCTAGATTAGGAGATTTTCAGCCACTACAGTCGCAGCTACTTCTCAGGCCGGGGGAGGCAATCAGACTCCCGCCGCTCGCACACTTGAGTAGGTCGTGTAGGGACTTCAAACGCCGGGGGCGCAAAGGACTATGTAGTTCCTGCCATGCCAGAGGATGAGAAATGTAGGTTGGAGAGAATTAGTAGACTTTAGCCTCCGACCTTCAGTGTTGCACAGTGCGAGGATGCCCAGGGCTTTTTGGATAAGTGTTAGTGGATGCTTCGTACAACGGGTATTCTGGAGACCAGCGGGATAGCTTTCACTAATTATTAGTTTCAGGAGCTGCTTTCACATGGTGGGAGGATTTTCAGAGGCGTAGGCCTTTTGGTACAGCACCTCTTACCTGGCAGCAGTTATCCGTTCTCTTTCTAGAGAAGTATCTGCCGCAGTCTCGCAGAGAGGAGCTGCCCAAGCAGTTTAAGTGGTTGTATTAGGGGGAGATGACATTGTCGCAGTATGAGTAGCGGTTCTCCGAGCTGGATCGTCATTCAATTTAGTTGGTTCAGATAGATAGAGAGAGGATCAAGAGGTTTGTTGATGGCCTCACTTATCAACTTCGTATTCTCACGACCAAGGAGAGGGTGACCAGTGCTAATTTCGAGGAGGTTGTGGATATCACCCGTGAGATTGAGTTTGTTCGTCGCCAGAAGCGAGAGGAGAGAGAGGCCAAAAGTCCTCGGGGATTTGGTAGTTATTGTGGTGCTCCTTCGAGGGGTTAGTTTCAGCACGGTAGAGGCCGTCTATTGAGGCCTACTCAGCCAGCTCGCCTAGGTTATTGTAGGGCATCATTGGGTCATGGTTCTCATAGTTCACATCAGGTCCAGACATCACTTAGTGCCCTTATATCTTAGAGTTCATCCCGTGCTCCATCAGTTTATGGTTCTTCTATGCCAGGTACATCTGCTAGTCACTCTAATGCGAGGGGTTCCCTTTAGTCCCCTTCAGCACCTGGGAGTTGCTATGAGTGTGGAGAGATAGGTCACATGTGGAGGTAGTGTCCTCGTCGTTTTGCTAGTTCATCTCAGTAGAGGGGACAGCCATCGGCTTTAGCGCCAGTTACTTCACCACCACCCACCCAGCTTACTAGAGTCGGAGGTCAGTCGGCTAGGGGTTGCCCTAGAGGGAGAGGTAGATCAGGGGGCGGTCAAGCCCGTTTCTATGCACTCCCAGCCAGACATGATGTTATTGCTTCAGATGTTGTTATTATAGATATTGTTTTAGTCTACCGCAGAGATGTCTCTGTATTATTTGATCCTGGTTCCACCTTTTCTTATGTGTACTCATACTCTACTCGTTATATGGGTATGCCTCGTGAGTTTTTTGCTTTACCTGTTCATGTATCTACCCCGATGGGTGATACTGTTATTGTAGACTGTGTGTACCGGTCATGTGTGGTGACTATTGGGGGTCTGGAGACCCCAGTAGATCTATTATTATTGAGCATGATGGACTTCGATGTCATTCTGGGCATGGATTGGTTATTTCCATGTCGTGTTATTCTTGATTGTCATTCTAAAACAGTCATATTGACTATACCAAGTGTGCCATGGATCGAGTGGCGAGATGTGACTAATTATGTTCCTAGTAGAATGATCTCTTTCTTGAAGGCCCAGTGTATAGTTGGTAAGGGTTGTCTTTCTTATCTAGCCTTTGTGCGGGATGTCGGTGCTGAGACTCCCAGTATTGACTAAGTTCCAGTTGTTAGGGAGTTTCCGATGTGTTTCCTACAGAATTGCCAGGCATGCCAATGAACAAGGATATTGATTTTGGTAATGACATTGTGCCGGGCACTCAGCCCATTTCTATTCGACGTATCGTATGGCACCAGCGAAGTTGAAGGAGTTAAAGGAGAAGCTATAGGAACTCCTTGACAAGGGGTTCATTCAACCTAGTGTGTTACCTTGGGGTACGTCGGTTCTGTTTGTGAAGAAGAAGGACAGCACAATGAGGATGTGCATTGATTATATGCAATTGAACAAGGTAATAATTAAGAATAAGTATCCTTTTCCCCGCATTAATGATCTATTTGACCCGCTTTATGGAGCAAGGGTATTCTCCAAGATTGATCTCTGTTCAGGTTATCACCAATTGAAGATCGGGGACTCGGATATTCATAAGATGGATTTCACGACCCGATATGGTCATTATGAGTTCTTTGTGATGTCTTTTGGGCTGACCAATACCCCAGAAACGTTCATGCATCTGATGAACAAGGTGTTCTGGCCTTTCCTCGACATAGTCTTCATTGATGATATTTTGCTGTATTCTCATAGTCAGGAGGAGCACGCGGTTGTGTTTCACAGATTAAGGGAGGAAAAGCTTTATGCAAAATTCTCAAAGTCCGCGTTTTGGCTCAGGTCAGTGGCTTTCTTGGGGTATGTGGTTTCCAGCGAGGGTATTCAAGTTGATCCGAAGAAGATAGAGGCGGTTCAGAGTTAGCCCAGCCCGTCCTTAGCCACAGAGCACAGTTTTCTTGGTTTGGCAGGCTATTATTGCCGGTTTGTTGAGAGATTCTCATCTATCACATCCCTCTTGACCAAGTTGACTCAGCAAGGTGCTTCATTTGTATGGTTGGACGAGTGTGAGAAGAGCTTTCAGAAGCTTAAGACATCCTTCACCACAACTCTGGAGTTGGTTTTGCCATCATTTTTAGGTTTATATACCGTGTATTGTGATGCATCAGGAGTTGGGATTGGTTGTGTGTTGATGCATGAGGGTAGAGTTATTCCTTATTCTTCTCGTCAGCTGAAGCCCCATGAGAAGAACTACCCTGTTCATGATTTGGAGTTGGCTGCCATAGTTCACGCGTTAAAGATTTGGAGGCATTACTTGTATGGTGTATCTTGTGAGGTGTTCACTGATCATCACAGTCTTCAACAATTGTTCAAGAAAAAGGATATTAATTTGAGGCAGCGGAGATGGTTAGAATGCTCAATGATTATGATATCACTATATTGTACCATCCGGGAAAGACCAATATGGTGGCTGATGCTTTGAGCCGAAAGGCAGTGAGTATGGGGAGTTTGTCATATATTCCAGTTGGGAGAGACCTCTTGCAGTTGATGTTCAGGCATTGGCCAATCGGTTTGTGAGGTTAGATATTTCGAAGCCCAGACGGGTATTGGCTTGTATGATTTCTCGGTCTTCCTTATATGATCGCATTAGAGAGCGCCAGTATGATGATCCCATTTCCTTGTCCTTAAGGACAGAGTTCAGCTTGGTGATGCCATAGATGTGACAAGTGGTGATGACGGGGTGTTGAGGATGCAGTGCCGGATTTGTATGCCCAATGTGGATGGGCTTCGGGAGTTGATTCTGAAGGAGGCACAAAGCTCGCGGTATTCTATTCATCCGTGTGCCACGAAGATGTATCACAATTTTCAGGCTGCACTATTGGTGGAGAAGAATGAAGAAAGATATTATGGGATTTGTAGCTGAGTGTCTCAATTGTCAACAGGTGAAATAGAGCATCAGATACTGGGTGGCTTGCTTCAGTAGATGGATATTCCCGAGTGGAAGTGGGAGAGGATCAGTATGGACTTTGTTGTTGGACTTCCATGGATTTTAAGAAAGTTTGATGCTACTTGGGTGATTGTGGATTGACTGACCAAGTCCGCGCACTTCATTCCTGTGTGTATTACCTATTCTTCATAACGGTTAGTAGGGATCTATATCCGGGAGATTGTTCGTTTGTATTGCGTGCCACTTTTTATCATTTCAGATAGGGGAAATCAGTTTACCTGGCAGTTTTGGAATTCTATGCAGCGAGAGTTGAGTACTCAGGTTGAGTTGAGCACAACTTTTAACCCTTAGACGGACGGACAATCCGAGCGCATTATTCAGATATTGGAAGACATGTTGCGTACTTGTGTTATTGATTTCGGAGGGTCATGGGATCACACTACTACAAAAAGAAGTTTTAACGGGGACTATTTAATGGCCATAAATTAATTGCTGGTCATTTATTTCTGTAATATTAGCGCAACTATAATTTAGTCAGGAAATACCATCAGATTACTAGCAATAAAAAAGATATTCCCAGAAAAAGTTATACTACGAGATACCGGAAGAACTTTTCATTATTTTATTTTCCCTCTCATTCTGTTTTCTTGAAAAAAGAGGCACTCACTAGTTCAATAAAAGGAATTGTGAACACCCAAATCTAAGAAGAACCCACATTCTTTCACTCCCACTATCTCAGGTTACCATCACGGTATAACCCAACTTACTGCTCTCGTTCTTCTCTTCCCCCCCCCCCCCCCCCCCCGAGAAATTTCT
This sequence comes from Nicotiana benthamiana, assembly GCA_034376525.1. Taxonomy (NCBI): domain Eukaryota; kingdom Viridiplantae; phylum Streptophyta; class Magnoliopsida; order Solanales; family Solanaceae; genus Nicotiana; species Nicotiana benthamiana. The sequence continues at coordinate 48,292,402 of CM067328.1, forward strand.
TGAATCCATGGATCTGTATAGCACCCGGTCTTTGTCCACGTACTGTTCGTACAATTATCTCGCGACTATCATGGTAAGCTCAATTACTCAAGAACTTCTGTTATTGATATAACATGTATAGCATTTGATCTATCTATTAAATAGATTAATTCCAAGTCCCTAATCTAATTGGACTAAAAAACTTTAATTTCAGCAAAATTTAATGGGAAACTCTATTTTCCCATAATTATTGGTTCAATTGATTGCACAATGCCTCTCAATTTGCTGAATTTTTGTTCTTTCTTGCCTTCAACCACACTAATTTACAATAGCACATGTAAAACTGCTTTTGAGGTGATTTAGAAGTGTACTTATTTTTTCTGTATTATTGCTTTGCTTTATATGGATTGATTTCAACTAGCTGAATATATTGCGATTGGAGATAAGGTATGATGCTTTCTTAATATTAAGATTATAATTCAATCCATGGATATGGCTGAAGTACTTTCTATTTGTTATTGTTATATTTTTGTTAGTTTTCATTATTTCTATAGCCAAGTTGCTTGATGCTAAGTGCCTGTTGTGGTTTACTGTCAGTTTTTATATGTATCTATGTAGTTCTTACTGAGTAGAAAGATATTTCAACTTATCTAAAAATCGAAAATATAAAGTTACATTGTGGATCATGTATCAATTCATTAATGTTAGGTGATTCTCTCAATGTTACCAGTTTTAAAATATATTAGGTAACTCTCTCATAACTCAAGAATAGACGTTATCTAAATTGAAAAATTATTAAAAATATCTCAGAAATAAAGAAATAAGTACTGCGTTAGGAGCCGTAAGAGAAGAAATAAAGTACTTAATTATACAATAGAGTGTTGTTACTGACTTCTTTCTTGATGACGTTACACTTTTGTATAAAGTGTTTAATTTGTTTAAAGACTACCTTACCTCTTTTTCTTTATTGTTATCTTTTTGGTTGTTTCATAAGGTTACTCAAAATAGTTAGTGAGTTTCAGATTCAGCTTCTCCTTTTCTCGGGTAAAAAATTAGCCGCAATTTGGAATTGAGAGGTCTTTGACATTTAAAATGATATGGATTCAATTTTGTTTATTTTTTGAAGCTTTCAACTTATGTTATTATTACTGTAACTTAATTAGCAACAAATGCATAGCTACTTGTCGTGCCACTAATAAAAAACGAAACAGATACTAGTTTATAAACTACATGCAAATTAGGTACTTGTTTGAAGTCATATGTTTATTACTGAACAAGTCCATGGCCTTTTCTTCCAGATCCTCGCTTCACTCTTCCCGATTTTGTTACTTAAGCACTCATCCTGAGCAATCTCTTTCGGTTCAGCAGTGTCCAGATATGATATCTTTGTCTCTTCTTCTTCAGAGTTCTCTAGAATCGCACATCCACTTCAGTGGCTCTTGCAATTACTGATCATTTTACAGATGTGACTGATTATAATTGATGATAAACTGGTACCTTTCCTACCATACTATAATTATTCCATTTGCACTTGGATCGCATAAACGCTCATACAGTTTCTCTTGTCTTCTTTTTATTGAGATATAGACATGATTTTATAGACAATTTCATGTTATTGAATTATTTTTCTTTATGTTTTGATTAACCAATTTTAATTATAATATTAGTATCAAGAGAGTATTATAGGATACACATTGGATAATACACTACAAATAAAAAAAAGAGGCTTTTAACAGTTCTTATGAATTTAGTTGTTTTGCTCACTCATTTTCGCTGTTCTTCACAAATCAAGAAATAAAGTATCTCATCTAAAGAAGATCTCATAATGCCATTTTTTATATATCTAATTTCCCTTGTGAATAAGGAGGTGTTGTATCCGATGAGTCGTTTAGTCGTATTGTAGAGTGCTAGGTGGAATTTTAAAATAAGAGATGATAGGTGATAAATTTTTCTGTCTATAAAAAGACTTTTACATTTTTCTTGCAACTCCTGATGATCACAGACCCCTAAATAATAGGTGGTTTTGGTTTCATATACACAATTGCAATGGTTGTTATGGTGTTGTAGTTACATGTCTTCTTTTTCAACAATTACTAAAAATGACTCATTATGTTAGGCGCAGACCACATAATCATAGTTTCGTGAACCTAAATTACTGATAGATGGTTGGAACCCGCGGCACGTAAAGACAATTGCTATGCTCGAGTTTCATATAGAAGAAAACAAACATGTCAAAAATTTAATTCATGAGTAATATCTTACATCAAGTTAACTATATTAGACTCTAGCTAGATAGAGCCTAAATGTGTAGAAATCAGCATATTAACTCGTACGAAGTGCAAGGATGACAGATCATTGGAGGAAAAGTCTACATGTATAGTTGTAAGATTTCTTATGCATTTAATCCTTCAAGTTCGATGGGTTTATAATTCGTAAAATTAGTGAAGTTATAAAAGGTTTCAGATTTCTCTTTCAGTTTTTCTATACTACTTTTTGTTTCTTCTTTTTGCTACTGCTAGCTTACTGCTTGATCAACAATCAATATTTTGAAGTAATAATTTTTTGATGTATTAATGAATAGCAGCAAGAATATTTGACAAGTTTGTGCTGTTAGTTTATAGACAGAAAGTAGAAGGTTGATTGTTGCAACTTTGAAATTAGTTTAGCGATGCTTTTTGTCTAACATAATAATCAAAGAATGTAATTTAGGTTTGGATCATAATTTAAGGATGTTTTAGCCGAAAACTCTCCCTTCCATGTCCAATTGAATAAAATGATCTGTTTATTGTGCTACTGCAAGTTTCGAGGGACTAACATCAGTAACTTTCCTCTGTTGTTGTATAATCTCTTGAACTAACAAATAAAGTCGTCCTTCTCTGAATCCATTGAAATGATTTTCTTATAAGCTTATTTGCAAATTCATCATCTTCTTTCTCATGTTAATGCACTCATTTCCCATATTTGTAGCATGGAACTATACAAATTATCAAAAAGATGAAATTAAAATACTCGTACTGTTTATTTCAAAATAATATAACCAACAGAACATGTATACCAACGGCAGATAAGAATTGTTTATATGTAATGGTAGCAACTTGAATTCTTGTCGGATGTTAGCTCTTTATTTGTCTCAACAATGCTATATCTAAGTTGTATTCTAATACTACAAGTTTCATTTGCCACATTAGCTAACTCTTTTGTCTTCCTTTTGCCATCCATTATTCTTTCTTAGACAAAATATATTGGTTATATTCCAGTACTATAACTTGATGTTGGGAGCTTCAACATAAGAATGATTTGTCTTATCAGAACTACACTTCAGTATCTTCAACCATGATAAATTTAGTACCCCAGTTCACATGCAGCCTCATTTTCCACATTATTTTGAGAATTCAAAATATATTTAGATGTGCAGGCTAACGGTGTTTTATATATTACATTCCATCTTTTGACACATTTATTCTAATTTATTTCAAGTCATTTGTTCGAAAATTTCGAATGTGGAAGATTTCAATATGATGAAAAGTTACCGAAACTGTTTCAAGATATTGTTTGATAGGATTAGTTATATTAATTTAACCAGTACAAGTTTATTGTAAAGTTGTGACATTAATATTTTGGAATACTACTTTCTTTGGATTAGATTCAATGAGATATATTTTGTTTTATGGATTAATAGTAATATGTTTTCCAGCATTTGCCTTCATTCATTGCTATCAAAAGGCACTCTTTCACTAATAGAGATATTTTTTTGAATTGCCACAAAAATTTGCCGTTAAAATTATTGACTTTTAACGGTAATTTGATTAATTTATTGGCTATAAAAATGGACACTAAAACAGCATACTGGCCAAAATAATTACTGCAACAATTGTCGGTAAAACAAATGATCTTTAGTGGTAATAAATTATGCCCTTTACCAGCTTTTGTGAAAATGGCCGCCAAAGGCTTTGCCAACCCCTATATTGCCGGCTAAATACCATTAGCCAGTAAAGGATACAACATCTATTTTTATTGCCGCTAAAGATATTTTTTAGTACCGCTAAAGCCCTTTTTGAGGCTTGTTTGAGGCTTCAATTATGGTTCTTGACTCGTTCGAGGACGAACATTTGTTTAAGTTGGGGAGAATATGACGACCCGGCAAAGTCATCTCATGAGTTACCACTCCATTTCTCCCATTTCTACTTCTTTATTCTTTGTTTATCCATGATTTGTGGTATCAGGTTGGTCAGATCGAATCAGGAATGATTTTGATAAGGTTCGAGATACTTAGTCTCATTGGAGTGAGTTTAGGTTGGAAAAGTCAACAGGATATTGACTTGTGTGTTAAAGGGATCAGATGTGAGTTCCTATTGTTCGGTTATCTTTTGGAGGTAATTTGGAATTAGGAATTTGATCGGAATGGGTTTTGGAGTTTCAGAGTAGATTTAGGCTTGAATTGTCGAAGTTGATAGTTTGACAATTTCTGGTTGGTAGGCGAAATTTTGATATATGGGTTGAAATAAAATTCTGAGAGTTGCAGTAGTTCCGTTGGGTCATTCGGGATGCGTATGCAAAATTTTAGGTCACTAGACGTGGTTTCGTTGGGTTTTTGATCAAATGTGGAATTCGGAAGATTTTTGAAAGTTTGGCTTGAATCCAATGCATTTTGGTTAATTTGATGTTGTTTGAGATGCTTGGAAGATAGGTACAATTTTGAACAAGGTATTGGGATATATTTGTGCTTTTGGTTGAGCTCCCGGGGGTCCGGGGTGATTTCGGATGGTTAACGGAGAGGTTTAGACTTTGTTGCAGTTGGTGAATTTGTTGCTTCTGCTATTTTCGCACCTGCGGATTGGGGACCGGAGGTGCGATACTGCAGGTGCGATAAGGGAGGTCGTTGAAGCGAAAAGTGCTGAGGGAGTCAGGAATCACAGATGCGGCTGTGGGACCGCACTTGTGAAGGCGCAGGTGCGGAAGGTTGATCGCAGGTGCGACTTGTGGCCGGGTAAGTGATTTCCGCAGAAGCAGATGAATGACCGCAAATACGGTACTGAAGAAGCGGTTAAAGGACCGCAGATGCAGAAATGTCTAGGCAGAAAGTATAAATTGTGGCCTTCACAAATTTTTAGCGATTTCACCATTTTTATCTCGGCTTTGGAGCTTTTTGGACGATATGAAAGAGGAATTTCAAGGGAACTTCATGTAGGTAAGCAAGTTGGATCTAAAACTCGTTCATATGCTATTATTTCACGGATTAAAACTAGAAATTATGGAAATTAAAGATGAAAATTTGGAAAAATAGGGTTTAGTATTGGAAATTTTTGATTGAGGATTGATGGATGTTTGAGGTCGGATTTATGAACTTTGATATGTATGAACTCGTGGGGATATAAGGAGTCTATTGGTGTAAAAATTATTGAATTCAGAGACGTGGGCCCGGGGGATAGGTTTTTGTAATTCTGAGATTTGTGTCATTTATTGATTGTTTTCGCTTGGGCTTCGTTCCTTTAGCCTATTTTGATGTCCTCGTTCTGATTTTTGATAGATTCGATGCTAGTGGAGGTCGATTCAAGGGGCAAAGTCATCGCGAGTTAGGGACTTGACCGGTTCGAGGTGTGTAATGATTGTAAATGATGTTTTGAGGGTTTGAAACTGAAGATTTGCACATCGTAGTGCTATATTGAGGTGGGACACATGCTTGATGACGAGCGTGGGGTCGTACACTATTGGGGATTGTGACTTGGTCCATCCCGATTGATGATTTTACAGCATATTTGAATGAAATCTATTTGCTATCATAATTATTTGGATTAAATACCATATTTGGGTTTCGTGCCAATTATTTGATCATTTCGGGGCTTTTTATTTATATTTCCTCACTGTTTTGACTTTATACTTGAACTCAGTCATGTTATTTTCCACTCTTTTCATACTCAGTCATGTTTACTCAGTTTTAGTACTTAAATGATTTTTTAAATGATGTTTCGGCTGAGAAAATGCTATTTTACTATTGCTTGAGTGGCTTGTGAGGATTTCTGACTGAGTAAGGTCGAGGGCCTATGTTGTGAGGAAACACTAATATCGATTTGCGGCCGAGGGCCTGAGATATGTACGCCACGAGGTGGCTTGATTGATATGAGACTGAGAGCCTAGTGATGATGCTACGAGAAGACTTGATATTGTGCTTGGGCCCAGGAGTCTGCACATCCCTAATGAGTACGGGTACCCAATGTGATGTGAGAGTGAGCCCGAGTGGCTGATATTGTTCTAAGATATTGCCCGATGGGAGGATTTATGGATACTGTACCTGAGGGGCGAGCTTCTATCTTTTGCTTAGACATTGCTTTATTTGCTCATGCTTAGATTGTTTATTTATGTTTAACTGTTTAAAAAGTGAATTGGGTTTAATTGGCTGGCCTTGCCTTCACGAGAGACGTCATCACGTCCGGGTTCGAGTTTAGGGTCGTGACAACTTTTCAGTAGTTATATGAGTTTATCAAATTGAGTTGATTATTTTTCTTATTTATACTTTTTTAATTGTTCTCAAATATTAGACTTACCTAGTCATAGAGTCTAGGTGACATCACGACTTCTTAAGGAGGAAAAAGTGAGATTGTTACATTTATTATGAAATTCTGAGCCTAGATTCTGAATTCGGCACATATTAATTACTTCCAACACACTGAACATACCTAGTTGAGAAAATGGCTAATGTTTCTAAAGTTTGAAAATACAGTTAGGAGGAGCCTCAACACTCCTTGTCATATATACATCTAATTAGAGTCGTCAATATAGGCTTGATCTGCTGCGTTGGCTCAATCGAACTTGTGATGTAATATGGTTGAATTTAGATTTGTAGAGCTCATTTAAAAATGAGGCTTTTAAGTCCGACCCAAATAAGCCCGTGTCCCATAAGGTTTGACCGAGATTGATTTGAGTTGGTGCATGGGCTTAATAATGTATTTAATTAGAAATATAAACAAATATAGATAAAAATAACAAGAAGAATAGTTCAATATCAAAATGGTATTATATTTTATGCGAATACAAATATTTTTTGTTCTTGAACTTTTAGTTATTTTTTAATTTAACTAATTAAAATTACATATAGTTACAAATCTAAATGCAAATGATGATGTTTATACATCTTGTTCACAAAATGATTTAAAAGTGCTTGGTGAAAATGACTTGTTTGTGTTGGATAAGCCATGAGTACCTTGATAACATTTTTGAGTAGTCTATTTGAATATTGACTTTTAGATAACGAAATATTATTCTCTTTTTGTGTTTTATAATCTATTGAAACAATGTCAAAAGTTATGGAGTTTCACATGAACCTTCTATCTAGCAAGTATGCTTTTGTGATTTGCAAAAAATAATAATTTTTTTTAGGTGAAAACTTAAAACTTTAAAAATTAAAAATAGTTTTTAAAAGTAGTGGGTCGGACACACATATGATTAGGGGTTGGGCTGACCGTTTTAAGGCCCATCAAAATAATAGGCCCAATCAAGTCCATCAAATGCTAAAGCTTGCATAGACTACGCTAAGATGGGCTATATCAACGCATATTAACAGCTCTGCATCTTGACAAAATATTATGGTATAGCCAATTTTCATATTGGTCAATGAAAAATAGCCACCGTTACCAAGTCAATGAAAAATAGTCACTATTTTGCTGCAACAGGGATCGGTCCAGTAAAATATACGGGAGTTCTTGTGCATTTGTGTACGAATTCCATAATATTATACTGGACCAGTATTCTTTGCTACTCCTGTAAAATTTACGGTAGATCGGAACACCAGTGCTTCAAACTCCAATATACTGGACAATTATACTTGCTGGAACTCCGATAAAATTTATGGGAGTTCCAGCATAATTATGGTTGAACTCCCGTAAAATTTGCGGGCGTATTTTTCCAGATTTTGAACAGTGTTTTCGCTCAAATTTAAAGTGGCTAAATTTCGATGACTTTTGAAACTTGGCTATTTTTCAACGATCAGTGGTAAATCTTGCTATTTTTAAATTTCTCGCCTGCATCTAATTAATGTAATTATCGAAAAGTTTGAAACACTATAAATGTTTCTTTTCCTAATTTATTTTATTTTTCTATCTTATTTGTTCAAATGTTATGAAAATCCCACGTCTCAAATCAATTTACTAAAATTCTCAAGAGAAATAGAAGCCAAAAATTTTATATTTGGTAATTACTTATCAAAAGCTTAAACTATTAAGTAGGTGTTTGGAGATAAGAATTTTAATTTTTGAAAAAATGTGGAATTTGGAGTTAAGTTGAAAAATAATATTGAAAATTTAAATTAAGTTTGGACATGCTGCAGTTTTGTGAGTGAGAAAAAAGATTTCTGAAAATTTTGAAAAAAGTAGGTGTTTAGACATAAAAATTGTAATTTTTGAAAAAATGTGAAATTTGGAGTTAAGTTGAAAAATAATATTTGAAATTTTAAATTATGTTTGGACATGCTGCAGTTTTGTGAGTGAGAAAAATGATTTTTCAAAATTTTGAAAAAGTGGATTTTCGAAAAATTAATTTACAAAAATAAAAAATTTCATGAACAAACACATTTGAAAAAAAAGAAGAGAGTTTTTGTGAACAAATGGGTCCTAAAATAAACATATGTTTATTGACCGAATAATGTCTTCAACAAAATGCTTATGTCGTGATATTTTATTGTCTCTCATTTATGATAACAGATCTTGCAGGTAAAAGAGTTGGTGAATGAAGTACTAATCCAAACCTCTTAAAAATTTGTTGATTCTGGTCAAGATTGAAGGGTAAAAGTCACCCATCAAAGTTGAAAAATTTTCACCATTCCTTTAGAGAGAAATGTTCGCATAGCCAATCATCATCAATTTGAATCCATACCCTCTTATCTTTGTGTTATATTAGTTTCTATATCCTTATAAAGAAAGAAATAATAGCATTAGAAAGTATAAAATAAAAAAAAAATCAAAATAGTAGAATAAAAATTAAGATCCAATAGTCTTTGCTCTTAACCTCCTCCTTCCTTCTTTTTTCTGATCGATGACCAAAATATTATTGGAGTTTTTTCCAATGTATCGCTAAAGTGGATCATGGAGTATTGTTAATATTCCAAATAGAAGTCATCGATCTGGAAATTATAGAAGGAAGGAGAGTATTAATATTAACAAATGGAAATTCAAAGGTTAAAGGATTTGTTGTTATTGTGGACAAAAGTGCAAAGTAGTCGAGTTGCCCTCGTGGGTGGAAATCACACAGCTGCCAGGTTTTGCACTCGCTAAAATAATATTCATATTCTCTCCATTATTGTAGCTCACCCATCTTTCCTTTTTTACTCTAGCTTTAATTTGTTTACAACCTTCTCCCAAGTGTTTTTTCAACTTTCTCCCGACTGTCTTGCTAGCTTGCATACACCTGAAACGTCCTTTTTGCTGCTTTCTAATAGAAAAATTTTCAAGATTTTTCGTGATTGGTGTTCATTTTTTGTTACTTGTCACTTTGTATAAGCATGTGGTACAAAACGATGAATGATATATTGCCAAGTTTTTACACCAAGCAACATAACAAAATGAGAGGTTTATACATAGATGGTTTGGGCTACCATGGGGACACAAAATTGGTTATTATAAGATTAGACCATTCGTGGGTTTTGAAGTTTATGGTTCGTGCAACAATTTTAGCATTGGTAATTGTCTCTTTACCCTGGATTAATACGATAATCGGGTACTTATCGCGCTACGAATCCAATGCTTTGTTCAAAGTTCATGAGATGACTTTTAATCCAATGAATTTGGAGTTTTTGCCTATAATTTTTCGAGATTTGGCAAATGAAGGCCTTTTAAGAATGGGTGACAGATCCCTTGTTGTTGCCAGTGGCAATGAGGAAGTTATTTACAATTCTCAAATTGTTAAAGATTACAATCCAGATTTGATTTCTTTTTCAGACTCGACACGACAAGATGTTGTTCCTAATGAGACTTTTGACTTTGTACTTTCCTGTGGTTTCCCTCCGTCCTCAAATTTTATTGAACGAGCTTTGAAAGTAGGTGGCATTGCAGTCGTACCACTTAATAACAATCCAATGGCTGAATTTCCACAGCCATCAAATTACAAGATTATCTATGTACGAAAATTTGATTCAACTATTGTAGCCTTGAGGAAAACAGAGAATGCCTCTATCAGCTCTTCTAGAAAACGACGACTTTGTAGTACTCTTACAACAAGCGCAAGAGAGGTCTCGGGTCCGAACCCTGAGAATGAAAAGCTTTATGGTAAGAAATACTTTACTTCCCTTAGTCGGACAAGCCTGCACGAATTCAAATTGATCAGACCAGTTGGTTTAGAACATCAGAGGCCTAAAGCGAAGAAAACAAATGCAAAAGAGGTAGCACTAAAGAAACTAGAAGATGTACTACTTGAACCACCAGAAGCAGCAACAGGAAAATCGAGTAGATATTTAAAACGAACTCGTTATTTGCCAGATTTAATGGGTGTTTCCCTTGAAAGTTACCCAAGAAGAGTCTTCATTGATGTTGGTTTACAAGACAATAATGAAGGGTCAGATTGGTTTTCAAAATATTATCCTACAAAAAACACAAAATTTGAGATATTCAAGATTGAGACTGTGACAAAAGAATCATCTGAAAAGGAGATACCAATGATTATTAGCATGTCTGATTGGTTAAAAGATAATGTAAAAGAAAATGAGTATGTGGTAATGAAGGCAGAAGCTGATGTGATTGAGGAATTGGTGAAAAACAAAGCTATTAAGTTAGTTGATGAACTATTCTTGGAATGTAAACATCAAGGAATTAAAAAAGGTGATAAAAAAAATAGGAGAGCATATTGGGAATGCTTAGCATTGTATGGATTGTTGAGAGATGAGGGTATTGCTGTGCACCAATGGTGGGGTTGATAAAAAATTATAAAAATTAAATTAAAAGATAGGTGGGGTGAGCAAAATTGAAAATGAGGTTTTTAACTTTGCTTATTGGTTTTCTGTGTATTCACTTGCTAGTGTTTATTGATCATGTATTACTTTTGAGCAAAATAATATGATAATGGGGTATATATAATATAAACAGATATTGTAGATATACTTTCTTGTGATTTTCTCTCTCTTGTAATTCTTATATATTCTTGCTAATCCATTCATTTTTTTGGTTTTATATATATATATATATATTATTTTTTTCATCGTGTATTAGTCATGTTTTAAGTTAGTTTAGCAGTTTGTTTTAAACAGAGAACAAAAGACAAATACACTTTGTTTTAAAATAGAAGTTTCATTGTTAGGTCATGTTTTCCTCTTCAGTGTTAGATCGTACAATTCTACATAGACATAGTTATATACAATAAGAATTGTCATTGTTTTGTCTAATATTGGAAATTGACACTTCTTTTGTCAACCGACAAAATTTGTTTATATTAAAAACCTAAAGTATTACAAGGAGTAAGTAGAGAACATCCCCTGATAATAAAAATGGCAGGTGGGGGCACGTGATTGTTGTTAGTGACTTAAGTTAATAGAAATACATTCATTCGATGGATCATCTAAACAAAATATAAGTGGATCATTAGTTGTTGCAAGAGATGTTTTCCGGAGGTGGTTGGCGCCTTGTTGATCTTCATGCAAAATTGTTTCCAAAAAAGTTGGCGCCGCCTATATTAATTGAGAAAATTACTAGCTATGTCCATTTAAAAATAACTCATTATAAAAATTGGTCAATTGATAAAATATTACAAATATTAGCCGAGATGGCCAATTAGCTATTTGTAGCAAAAACTATTAAAATTTTACTTTCTTTTGAGTGGGTGCTATTAGAATAGATTGGGTATATCTTAAGGAGCTTGAATCTCAGTTTTCGGATGATTTGGTCAAGTTTTGAGGTGGTTTGAATTGAAAATTCGAAGTAAAAACTGAATATGGAAAAAATAATACGTGTATCACACACTGTGTATCACATATGTATCATATTTGTATCGATTGTGTATTACATATATATCCATGTGTATCTGTGTGTGAGATACATGCGTGATAAATGTTTGATACATGTGTCACAGAAGAATTTTTTGACATTGATGTAAATATGAATTTTGATACAAAACCAGTCCAAATCACCTCCAATCTTCCTCAAAATTTTGTATATTGACTTATCTATATGTTTTCAATGAATTTCGACTATACCCATTAAAAAATTCCTTGTTTGTTTCGATTTTTAGAATATTGGCTAGAGGTTGGTAAGTTGAAACTTATATGGGACATTTCTCAAAGTTTCCCTATTAATTGCACGTTTGTTTCTCCACTTAAAGATGATCCATATTTGGCTAATTATCTGCTATATTATTTTACTTCCTGTAAATGTGCATGATGTGTGGGCTACCCAACTTGCATAACAAGTATCTGCACTCAGAAAGTAAAGATAAGTGTCCTATGTTATTATTTTTTTTAGCATAAAAATTACCTCAGTAGAGTCGATATTGATTTCCAGTGGTAATAATTTATGTTGCCATGCCAGATAAAATTGTTGGAGCAAGGAATGTAGTTCCATCGTAGTAGAGTCACCTATAAGTTTGCTGTCAGCGAAACCTATAATCCAATTTCCGGCAGAGTTTCTAAACAACTCTCATATCCCAAGGCTAAGTAGTTAGTAGTGAAGGCCATATCCGTATTAAGTTTGAAGGTACCCGTTGTTGATGGTTCCCATTCTATATAGAGACTCGTTAGTTGGCCAAGTAGACGGGGTTGTTGGATGAGATAATGATATTCGTTAGCCGGGGATACAATTTGTTGAAAAGATGTGCGAGTAGTTAGCCGGGGATACAACTGGGTCATTGGTCAGCCCAAATGACATAACAAGGAACTCGTAATGGCCATACCGAGTCGTGAATGCAGTCTTCGAGATATCCGGCTCCCGAATCATCAACTGGTGATAACTTGAGCGCAAATCAATCTTAGAAAATACTTGTGCAGCCTGAAGCTGGTCAAATAGATCATCAATTTGAGGCAAAGGATAATGGTTCTTCAATGTAACCTTGTTCAACTGACGATAATCGATACACATGCGCATAGAACCATCATTTTTTCTTCACAAACAAGACAAGAGAACCCCACAGTGAAACACTAGGTCGTATAGAACCCTTATCAAGCAATTCTTGTAATTGATCCTTCAAGTCAGAATGAGCCATACAATATGGAGGAATGGAAATAGGCTGAGTGCCCTGCAATAAATCAATACCAAAATCAATATCTCTATCAGGTGGAATACCCGAAAGATCAGCTGGAAACACATTACGATAATCCTGTACCACTGGGACAGAATCAATAGAAGAGGTATCAGCACTAACATCTCTCACATAAGCTAAATACGCGGTGCACCCCTTCTCAACCGTACATTGAGCTTTAAAAAAAGAGATGACTCTACTAGGAGTGTGATCTAAGGTACCACACCACTCAATACCGGAATACCTGCCATAGCCAGGGTTACAATCTTGGCATGACAATTAAGAATAGAATGATCGAGAAACAACCAGTCCATGCCCAGAATAATATTAAAGTCAACCATACCGAGTAACATTAAATTTGCGCTGGTCTAAAAACCATGAACAGTAACCAAACGTGACCGATAAACACGATCCACAATAAGAGAATCTTCCACGGGAGTAGAAACATGAACAGAAGAACTCAATGAATCTTGGGCTATACCCAAATGCGGAGCAAAATAAGAAGACACATAAGAATAGGTAGAGCCTGGATTGAATAGAACCAATGCTTCTTTGCGACTAACCAGTATAATACCTTTAATGATAGAACCGGAGGCAACAGCCTCAGGGCGATCAGGAATGGCATAATACTGGCTTGGCCTCTCTCTCGAGAGCGACCTCTACCTCCTCGACCTCCACCCCTAGTTGGCAATAGGGTAGCAGCAGGAGCTGCGATCATGGCCTGAAAACTCTAAGGAGCACATTTTGTCCGGGGCAGTCTATGGAGGTGCACTCCTCCCAAGTCTAGGGAAATCCCTCACCATATGACGGGTGCCACCACACTCAAAACAAGCTCTGGGAGGACGTGGTGGATGTGACTGGCTACGGCCAGGTCTGCTAGACTGACCTTTGAAAGCACCCTGCACAGGAGGCGCACTGGAATTTGGAGGTACATAGTAAGACTCCTGAGGTATAGGATGAGCTAGAGCACTGCTGGCTGCTGGAAGAGCTGAATGAAAAGGGTCACCCATAATACCCCTACCATGTCAACCTACTCGATTACGGGAACCAGAGTAGTGGCCCAACTCTCGAGACCTCTTGGCCTCTCTCTCCCCTCGCTCCCTGGCGAGCATACTCTCAATCCTCCTAGTATGCTCACTACTAGCTAATAAGGAATGCCTATCTCCATATCTCGAGCCATGCTAGATCTGATGGGTGGGATAAGACCCTAAATTATCCAGAGAACTCTCTTGCAGACTGTAGCAACCAAAGCCAGTGCGTGTCTGGCCAACCTGGTATAATGGATAGCATACTCCGAAGTGATCATAGCACCAAATGCTCAAACTCTAGGTGCCATGTGTCCCTGAGACTCTATGGGACAAACTCTCACATAAACATCTCAGAGAATTGGATCCAAGTCAGTGAAGTAGCCTCGGCTGGACTGTGTATCTCATAAGTGCTCTAATAATCATAAGCGGTTCCCGAGAGCTAAAAAGTAGTTAAAGAAACCTCGTTGGACTCTACTATGCACATAGTGTGAAGAATACGGTAGCACTCCTCTAGAAACACCAAGGCATCATCTGTCGTTAATCCACTAAACAATGGAGGATCATACTTCTTGAACATCTCCAACCTACACTGCTTGTCCTCAAACGCATCTGCCCCATTCGCGGGCTGATCTGTCACTGCATGCGGTATAGGAATAATCTTTAAGACCTGCTCCATATGCACTCTCTACTACAGAGTACTGGCTGGGGGAGTCTGGGCCTCTTTGCCGGCCTGGGATGTGGCTGCAGCGAGGGGAAGCAAGTCCGCCTGAGCCAAGGCGGTGTACATAGACATGAACTGAGCTAATGTCAACTTAAGGGCTGGAGTAGTAGTAGTTGTAGGCGTGTTACGTTCCTGAACTCCGGATGGATCTGCTGGTAGTTCCTTAACAGAAGCTCGCGCATGCGCTCTGGCTGTACCACGTGCGTATTCACGGCCTCTGCCCCGGCCCCTACCTGTGGGGCTGCAGTAGGGGGTGTGGGTGCCTGATCATCCCGAGTAGACGCGTCCTCACCATCTATGAGAGAATAGAAGGAAGAAGTTTTAGATTTGACGTCAAAATGTAGCACGACGAGGAATTCAATAACGTAAAGATTTTTCCTAAACAGTTACATAGCCTCTCGTAGATAAGTAAATACGTCTCTATATCAATCAGCGAGACTCTAATAAACCGGCTTGTGTTCCGTGACTCCTATGAAACTAGAGCTCTGATACCAACTTGTCACGACCCTAGTTCACCAACCGAGAACATGTAATGACGGCACCCGGTTCTCATGGCTAGGTAAGCCTAACATTTGCGAAAATAAGATAATTTTGGAGAAATAGAGAAAACCAAATTAAATATCTAGAAAGGAAATTGTACTGAATGCCGCTCGACATATACAACACAACCTCACAATATCAAAAACAAATCCCAAAATCTAGAAACTCACGGGTAACACGAGCTAATAGAATGTAATAATCTGCTCTACACGAGAATGTCTAAACAGCATGAAAGGAAGGAAATGAACTATCTGCTAAACTCAGAATAGAATAGAGACTCCTGGTATGCGGACACAACAGATATACCTCGAAGTCTCAATTAGATCTCTCCACCTCAAGGATGATACGCTTAGGAGGATGTACCTAGATCTGCACATGAAAAAAATGCGAAGAAGAGGCATGAGTAAGCCACAGCGGTACTCAGTAAGTGTCAAGCCTAACCTCAGTTGGGTAGTGACGATGACGTTCATGGACCTACTGATATAAAGCATAATAATTAATAATATAACAGAAACAATTGAAATAAAATCCATAGCGAAATCTAAATAGGATAAATAAGGAAAACAGCAATAGAAAGCAGAGGTAACAATACAACTCACAACAAGAAATAATAGCCGGGGGATCTCTTGGTATCTCAAGGATATCTTAGTATCCTTATCACATTAACCAGGGATCTCTTGGTATCCCGAGGATCTTTTGGTATCCTCAATACGTAATCCAGGGATCTCTTGGTATCCCAATATATAGAAACACATGTTCTAAATTAAATACATAGCAACAACAACTCATATTTTTAGGATAAATGTTAAATCAGAAAAGTAATGGTATTTATTAGCCTAACATGCTTCACACAGTGCAAATAATACAGTTAAACAATTAAACAAGTAAGTTAGCTAAACATGCTTCTCTAAGCTAGTATAGGTTAAACTTATAATCTAAAATGAACAAGTTATCAGGAATCTCTATTTAAATATTTCAAGTAGAAACGGGTTTACAACAATTAGCTCAAGTATGCGCTCGTCACCTCACGTACGAGGCATTCAAATATCAAAGATCTTTTCATAAGGGGAAACATCCCCCACACAAGGTTAGACAAGCCACTTACCTTGAACTGGCTCAATAGTCAACTAGGAACCACGCATTTGCCATGAGTATCCGACTCTAAATGGCTCAAATCTATTCAGTTCAATTATATATCATAAATAATATTACAAACAACTGATTCCACTATGAAATTTAAAGCGAGGGCACGAAAATAGGTAAATCAACTAATATACCCCTTAGGAAATGCCTCGGAATCGAAAATATTTTACAGTTTTAAAACCCTCCTACTCTTACGAGTCTAACTATATAAAAGTTTCACAATCAGAGGTCAAATTCCCACTCAAAACTCAATAGTTTAGCAAATGAAGTTTTACCCAAATTATCCAATTTTTATCCTTAATTCGAATTTTAATGATGTATTTAACTACAAATGATGAAATATAACTAGAAGGGATCAAGGAAACAATACCCAATAATCTCCTCTTTAAAACCCTCTCAAAATCGCCCTCTCCCGAGCTCAAATTTGATTTTCCAGCTTTTGAAACATAACCCTCGAATCAACTATTTCTGTTCAGGAATTTCCACTTCTGTGGACAAGGGACCGCACATGCTATCTTGCTTCTGCGGACCACGAGCCACTTCTACGGTTTTCACTTAATAGACCAGATTCTGCTTCTACGGTACAAATCTCGTAGGTGCGAAACGCATATGCGGTCAAATCTTCCGCACCTACAAAAAATCTGAGGAGTCCAAAATTTCTCATCTGTCATAGGCCGGGCGCTTCTGTGGCTCCGCACCTGCGGAACACAAATCGCAAATGTGGTTATGACAAGTACCAGAACATTAGCAGCCAATTCAAGTTCAAAACTTTTCGTCAACCACCCGAATCATTCCGAGGCTCCCAAGACCTCAACTAAAAGTACCAATACCACCTAATACCTTATTAGAACTTGTACCAATCCTTAAAACACCTAAAACAACATCGAAAACCCGATTTAATCAATGTTCAAGCCTAAGTGCTTCAATTTTCTTCCAAATACGCTTGCAATCAAAAACCTAACCAGAACACATCCGAAAGACCTGAAATTTTGCACACACATCCCAAATGACATGACAGAGTTACTGCAACTTCTGAAATTCTATTCAAACTTCGCGTTTCAAGCCTAAATGAGCTACGGACTTCCAAAATACACTCCGAACATGCTCTCAACCGCAAAATCACATAACAGAGCTAATGAAACCCTTATTTTTCCATTTCAAAATTGTCTTCACACTGTTCCGACTACGCATCACTTTCTAACACTTAAGCTCTCATTCAGGGACTAAGTGGCAGAAAATACCAAACGTTCCAGCAAATCAAAATAGCAATAATGAACTTAGTGGAAGCAATTAATGGGTGATCGGGGCATAAATTTAAAAAAAAACTAGGTGAGTCGTTACAATGTTTTTGTTGGTGAAGGAGGTGGTTCTCTGGTATTTGAAATTTAATGGGGGTTGTGTTCATGGTTTGATGTATTATGGTTTTAATGTTTCTTGTATAAGCTGGATTATGCGGTGGATTTAATGATGGTGAGTCAGAGGCGTGTTGTGGTTGAGAGGGTAATTTGTGCGGTTGATTTGATTTGAGTTGTGGTAAGTTTCTAACTGGGGGCTAGCATGTGAGTGGTCTATGGGTGGAGGGTATGATTGTGTTTGGTCTTTGGTATTTGTTGTATTGGGTGTCTGAAGATATTGGGAGGTAGTAAGCCCATATTCGTTGGGTAATATTTGTGAGGTTAGGGCTTTCGTTGGTTGGGGTGGTAATTTGCATGAGGTTTATTAGTAATTTGGGCGGTGTAATAGATGAGTTATCATTGAAGAGGTGCTAAGTGTGTTTCCTTTCCACGTGTCCTTCGTTAAGTGTGTAGTAGTTGTTGTTTTATGTGCTGCTGGGAATTGAGTAGTAGAGCTTTCGTTTGAGCTGGTGAAACAGTTGTGGTATGGGCCATTTTTGTTCGGCTGTCAGTGAAACTTTTTGTTGGGCTCGTGGGAGGGAGGGAGTTTACATGGTTTGATGAGGAAGGTGTTTGGTTAAGAATGTCGCTATCTTTAGGAGCTTGGATAATGTTTAGTGTAGTTTGGTTAAAAAACCTCTGGAGGGGTAATGTAGTCTTTGTCTAGTATTATTGGTGTAGGATTTTTATTGGGTAGTGTGGTTAGATTTCAGACTGGTGGGATGTCGTAGCCATCATTGGGGAGGAGTGTAATTGAGGGATTTTGCAAGAGTGTAAGTGTTTATGCTAGGGTATATGTTGGGTTTTTCTTTTGGCAGGGTTTCTATTCAAGTGCCTTAGTGGGAATGTGACTATTTGCCATTCACTTGAGGCTTGTTTTTTTGGATGATATAGTTGTTGGTTAGGTGTGCTAACATTTGGAACATGGAGGGTGTTGTAGTTTGGTAATGGGGTGAGTGTGGTGGGGAAGGTGTTTTAGGGAGTAGGGTATGAACATAGATTTGTAGTGTGGCCAAGTCTTCCACATAACATACATAACATGTTTAGGCCCTCATAAAGAATTGTTTGACGATGCATGCCTATGAACACATGTGTTTTGAGTGGTTTTTCGAGTGGCACTTCAATGCAGATACGCGCGTATCTTCCCTTGGTTGTTGCACTTGTGCATGTATCGATCATTAGCAGTGTGCCCACCGTTATGCCTACCTTTTGGAGTATATCATAATCGTAGAATTTTGTAGGTAATTCGGGGAGTCGGATCCAAATAACAGAGTAGGTTAGTTGGATTGTTGAGGCTATGAATTTGGGCTCCCATTTTCTAATGGAAAGGAAGCGATTAAAAATAAATTACCAAGGCCCTTCATGTAAGGCCTTATTCATATTTTCTTCATTTTGGTATTTGATTATAAAGAAGTCTGAGCCTAGGTCTATAAGGGGAAGAGTTTCAGTAGGTTGTCATCGTATTTGGATTTTAGTACGTAGTGCTTGGTATCCTACCTTTCTTCCAAAAACTATTATTATGACAAAGTACTTCCAGGGTGAGTACAAACGAGTTTTGTCAGTAGAGAGAGGGATAAAATTATCTGGGTTTGCTTCAGTAGTTGTCTCTTCTGCTAAATCTATGTGGGAAGGTGATGACTGATTATTTGGTTGAATATGGTGCAGGATGGTGGTTTGAAGTAGTGTTTATTTAAACGATAGAGGAGAGTGCTGTGGAGTTTTAATGATAGGAGTGTCGATGTGCATGAAATTTGAATCAGGTGGTTCCAGAGGAGGTGTTGTCTGGGATCGACATGTTGATTTGTGGGTGTTAGATGGTGATGTTCAATAGAAAAAGAGGGAGGGTTAGAGAGAAGTGAGAGATTCTCTCTAGTCGGATAGTATTGGTCAAGGCTATCTATTACTTTGAAATTGACACGTTGATGCTAAATAGTTCTTATCTGTGTTTATTAGACATTTAAAGACCGAATTAAACATTGCTTGTCTTCCTAATCAAATAATTAATGGACCAGATAGTCCTCCTTTCATGAAATAAATTCTTTTGTAATTTTCTATTAGAATTATGAAAAGACACACAACCCATGAAAAAACTAAACCAATTAACAACCAAGTCCAATAAGCCATGAAAAAGGGAATTCCATATAAATTTGATATCCAGTAGTACTATACATTAAGTAGAAATTGTAAATGCACCGCCATTTTTCTTTTTTACTCTAAAAAATTAAACATAAATTATACTCGAAATCATTTCATTATGTTGCTTAAAGTAACGACCATTGCAAATTGTCAGACTTGATGAACTTTTTCACCAAGGGGGCTTACATTTTATTGAACTTTCAGATAATTAAATTGAAGAGTGTATTTTCTCTTCCAAATTAAACAACACATTAAATTAATGCAGACTTAATAAGGGCATGTTTCTTTGTAATCTAGTTACAAACTTCACGAGCAATTCCCACGCGAGAATTTGCAGTGTCAAACAAAATCCTGAGATTCTGCTGCTGCAAATTGGCAATCACATTCAACACAGAGTTCACATTGCTTGGTGCTGCTGCCATTGCCAAACATGCCAAGGGGGTAGCACTGCTGTGTATCAAAGTGTTCTCCATTGGCAGCTTTAAATCCATTCCCTCAAAGTGCAATGTGATGGATGGTGCCCCTGCTTCATTTGGTGATGCAAAACATGTGTCAAATGCACCCAACGAGCTAAATGGCCCTTTCACTTGTTTCCTAAATTCATCCCGGATTGCGTTGTAAGCCGGCGGGACGAAACGGGTTATGACCGTCCCCGAGTCGATTATGGTTCCTGCACCGGTGTTCGGGTCAAAACCAAGTTGCTCGGGGGCAATGGGAACCAGGATTCGTCCCACACTTACACTTGTCAAGTTCACATAGTACAATGATGGTCGGCGCGGGTTCTTGAGTAACGGGGTGGTTTTGATATTCTTGGGTTGACCCAGGGGTCCAAGTTTGAGTGATCCAGAGAAATAATACGATTTAAAACTTGGTAAACAGTATGAAAATACGCCCGAATAAAGTGATCCGGATTGTGACATTAGCGACATGGTCCCCCGACCCAAACCCAACAACCCTTGGGGTGGTATTGCGTTTCCAGATACAGCACTAATGCACCCGAAAGCATAATTTGGAACAACATCATTGGCTAGTCCAACTGAGTCCCGTGATAACGTGGCATAGAACGATGAATCTCCGCCATATGATTGGTTGAAGAAGCAAGCACTTGACCCGGATCCCGACCCAGTACTCGTGCAAGAGAGCCCGTGGACTTGAGTACATTCGGGTACGGAGCAGTCTACCGACCCGTAAGTAGAGGAAGTAGTTGGGGCAAACAAAGTATTAGATGTGCACCCAACACAACCACTACATGGTACCCATGCATTATCGTTACTAGTGTCCAAGACCATGTACATAAGCTGGCCTGGAGTACCAATCTTTGCCTTCACCACATAGTTACCTGTGACAATGTGTCGCAATGATAATGTGAATTACATGTACAATGGGGTATTTATATTGAATAAATACGTACTCTCTTCGCATTCCATTCATGTGAGACGACTCTAATTAGTACTAGGCTCAAACTATCTAATTTTCTATTTGAATTCAGACATATAGAATCTTCAAGATTTTAGAAATAAAAGTTGCTTCATATATTTAGAGAAAAGTACAACAATTCATAATATTTAAAAGACGTATGAAAAAAAACTGCGGACAAAAGAACTCGTTCGACTCTCCAAATAGTAATTGCATCAAATAATTGCGAAGACGAAGCTACCGTTGAGTATATAGTATACAGTATTTATCATTACCTATATTGAAGAGATTCTGGCCTGAAGCAATGGGCACAATAGTGGGCTTTTTGGATACTACTAAGCTGGATAAATAAGAGAGCCTTTGTGGATCTTTTGAGGCCATGTTGATAACAGTATTGAGAAATGAAGAGGAAGGTTTAGGTGGGTTAAAAGGTGAGCATTTCCCATAAATGTGAATGATTGAAAGGTCTGAATTACCTTTGGAAGAATCACAAGAATCAGAAGCTGAAGAAGTTGTAGAAAGAAGAGTGATTAAGAGGAAAGTGGCTATGGATAAGGCCATAACTTTAACTTCTTATAACAATGACAACTAGGGTGGTGAAACATGTATATATAGAGCCAAAAAGGCTGTATACTTAGGGATTTTGGGGTGGGAATTAAATGGGTGCGAAATTATTGGTGACACTAAAAAATTCACGTGAGTTTTTTCTTCTTTTTCTTTTTGGTAATTTAAGAATAATTGTACAGTGGCTAGCAGGCTATGATCCAAAAAAATGACTAAAGAGAAGTCAATATTTACAGCATAAACTAAGTGAATTAAAGATGACAAATTCAAGCTCCTATCATTCCATTGGTCCATCGAAATTTTCCATATCAGATCAGTTTATCATTGTCCTGACTTGTTACATGATTTTTCAAATTAATTAATATACCATTGTTTTGCTTTAAAGCATTTCAAGAACTTGCATAATTAAGAAGAAATGTAATTTGTTAAGTAAATATTATCGTAAGAAATATGACCTCAATTAAAATAAGACTTTAATTTAGGTTTTGAATATCACCATTTATCTATTATAGTTACCGGTTCTATATATGATTCTTGAATGATTCGTGACCTCGATACTGATGTTGAGTCATTCATGACGTACCTGAGAAGTTATTGAACAAAATTTTTTCTAATCCTCACAATTTTTACATTAAACAAATGAGTGTTATGTTAGCCTTTAGTGGAAATCAAATCACAAGATATTGGAAGGGGGGTATTTTGAGTATGAAAGCATGAATAGAAGAAGCTCGTGAACCTTAGTTGGAGTTTATATTGTTTTGTCCATAAGCAAAGGAATTAAGGCACGAGATGCGGTTGGTCACGGGCATGCATGTAGCAGACGTGCAAATTGTCAGGCAAACTGCTTACGAAAGAGACCTCTCTATTCTAAGGCACATTCATGGATTCAACTGAATC
Organism: Nicotiana benthamiana; assembly: GCA_034376525.1. Classification (NCBI taxonomy): domain Eukaryota; kingdom Viridiplantae; phylum Streptophyta; class Magnoliopsida; order Solanales; family Solanaceae; genus Nicotiana; species Nicotiana benthamiana. The sequence goes on from CM067328.1 coordinate 48,315,426, forward strand.
TAATATTTTCACAACAATAATAACTCGTCATAATCTCATAAGCTAAGTAATGGCTTAAATTATACTATAACATATTCAAAAATAAATTTAAAATGTATACATAATTCCCTAACTCTAAATTTTTCATTGCATCTTCTTTAATTTAATTGTTTGCTTGTCATTTAATTTCCTTAAGAAATTTTGCATATATTGTAATAAAATATGCCATTTAGGTCGCTCATTTCAAATCAGTCGCTCATCTAGTTAAAGGACAACATCCTCTAATATCCCCCCCCCCCCCCACCCACAAACTATAAGCAATTATTAATTAGTATTAAGACAATCATAACAGAATTAACTTAAATATTAAACATGCATAATAAATAAAGCTAAACAAGATTTAAGGTCCAACAAATATCAAAAGGTTATCGCCCTGACGCCCTCTCCCGTTCTAGCCCAAAAAGGACTCCCTGGGACCTAGACCTCTTGTACCCTCTTGATTGAGTTTTTAAGTACTCCAATATACATCATTCTTTTAAATATTTTTACATCATCATTTCATATTTACTAGTTATAGTCGGTAAATTTTTTTAAAGAATACAATTTCTACATGTTAAGGAGGCTTACTTATATATATCATTTAGATAATTTGATAGTGTAAAATATTATTTGTATTGACAGTGTATATTATTTAAATTCCCTTTTGATTATATTAATCACCGCATACTACTAGGGTCGGAGCTAGCTCTTCGATTACGGGTTCGGTCTAATCCAATAGCTTTGGCTAGACTCTATATTTGTCTTAAGAAATTTATTAAATACGTACAAATAATTAATTTAGAAGCTAGTAAAGGAAATAACGTTAAATGCCTATGTGGGCTAATTTTATTATTCAATTTTGCCTATTTGATTATAGTTTCTACCTATGCAGCCGGGGAATTATATCTGGCCTACCTATTCCCTTTTTCTCTTTAATTTTTACTGAGCGACCAGAGATTGATTGAAATGTCAAGCGCAGCCGACCCTCTCCCCAAAACCACCTATCTATTTCTGTTGGAAACAACCAAGCTGGAACACAGTAAGGGCAGAGAAAATTTTTGGCGGAGCGATGAAATACATAGAGATCGATAAGAACGCTAACAACAAACTGGATTTTGCGCTACTTGTGTTATGGTGAAATGAATTTTTTTAAAGATTTACTTTTTGCAGTCATTTCTTCAAATTTTCAGATAAGATTTTTGTGTATGTTTGAAGACCTACTATTGTTGAGCTTGAAGCACTTTAATATAAATTTTCAACCTGAAGATTTTATTCTTTGATTCGAAGTGTGTATTACAAAATCTTATCTATAGTACCATTAAAAGTTAATACTAATGAAATTTGATCATATTTAGAGTTGATTTAAGATAATTGGGATCGAATATTTGAAGACCCGCCATTAATTTGAACTTGAAGCTCTTTAAAAGCATAAGCACAATTAGTCAATAATACGTTGCTACAGGATACAATATACTATAAAAGTATATTATATATTATGCAGCTTTCTGCAGTATAATTCAAATAGTACACATTTCTATAATAGTATACTGCAAGAGAATGTAACTCTACAACAATAATATATTTGTTTAACTCAAAGTTTTCATACACTTTATAAGCATAAATCAATTAAAATCAAAAGACCAAAAGAATGAAATGCTAGAGACGATAGTTATGGATTAAAGGGAGGAGGGTAGAGATCTTTTATTAATGATATCGAGTTGGTCTGCCTCTCCATGGAGAGGTTCAGAGCCTTGCAATAATGTATTCTCTCTTCTTTTAGAAGTAGATGTGAAGAAGAAGAAGAAGAAGCCCCCCTTTTAGGGTTCTTTCTCTTAATATTTATAGTTGTGGATCTTTCCAGCTGGCAATGGGCGGTCGTGGCTGCATCGAAGGGACGTCCGTAAACGATGAGTAGGTCATGGTCTCGCTACTTGCTAGTTAGGTTGACTAACCTTAGAATACTTTGGTCGGTGGCGAGTGGGGGTGGTTCGACTTCCCGAGCGACGGAGGCCTCGACTTACAGGGGGGCGGAAAGAAGGGGCGCCTCAGGGGAGGGGGATGATTCTGAGTCTGACATGGACCCTGAGGACATCCGTCTGCTTCGGGAATGTTATATGTTGAAACACGTTCTCAAGGCACTAAACTAAACGTGTGTTCATATTTGTAGGTTTTGATAAATGACAAACGACGCGCAATTGACATATGACGAGGTCCAAGCACAAGCGCGCAATTGACACATAACGAGGTTCAAGCACAAGACGAACAAAGATCATGATCAAGCAAAGAAATAAAGTTATACATGAGTCGTTCTTTAATTGTGATCTTGATCCGACAATTAACTCAAGACTTGGCTTCTCTCGTAAAATCATTTTTATCAAATCATGCATATTTAATTTAAAGCAAAATGATTTTCAAACATTTTATTTTAGCCAAAATGATTTTTTAAACATGTCTCTCAAACCTGGACAAAGATAATCGATTATGTACTTTATGATAATCGATTATGTTAAAACAATGTACACCAGATTTACAAAGCTGAACAATAATCGATTATGTACCTTATGATAATTGATTATGTTAAGGCAGTGTACATTAGATTTTTCAAAGCTACAAGATAATCGATTGTGTACCTTATGATAATCGATTATGTTGAGGCAGTGTCCATCAGATTTTTCAAAGCTATAAAATAATCGATTATGCACATTATGATAATCGATTATGTTGAGGCAGTGTCTATCAAATTTTACAAGACTGTAAAATAATCGATTATGTACTTTATGATAATCGATTATGTTAAGACAGTGTAGTCCGAAGTTTTCAAAATATAAAAGATAATCGATTATCCTTATAGCATAATCGATTATGCAAATGACCGTTGCCAAAGTATTTTTTAAACTCTGAAAGATAATCGATTATACACAATCTGATAATCGATTATGCTAAGTAAAATCTGCATATGATTTTTTGAACGTTGTCAGGTAATCGATTATACACAATCTGATAATCGATTATGCTAAGTAAAATCTGTATATGATTTTTTGAACGTTGTCAGGTAATCGATTATACGATTTGGATAATCGATTATTCTGCTTAAAATCTGGGAATGATTTTTGAACGATTGGGAAATAATCGATTATGCAAATCAGATAATCGATTATCTTAGCACAAAATCAGCAATTCTTGATTGGCAATTAGGCAACGGTTGTGGGGGTTTTGAAAACTATAAATACAACTCAAAATCAGTCTTCTAAGTACAACAACTGATTATATTCTTGCTAAAGCTTGCATACTCTCATATTCATCATTTTCTATTCATTTGATAAGTTTTTGAGAGCCAAACTCTTGACGAAAGTTGTTGTGTTCTTGAGCGTATTTATTTTACTCATATCTACTCTTAAAGAGAGTCTTGTCTTGAGTGCTAAGTATTTGTATACACTTGAAGGGAAGTGTTAATCCCTTGTGGTTGTAAGAAGGAACGTTTTCATTCCTTCGGTTGAAGTCTTGAAGTGTGGTATCTTCGAGCAAAGGTTGTTGAGGCTTGTGTGACTCAAGTTCTCAGTTTGTAACGGTTTGTTAAGCACCCGTAAGCTTAACGAAGTTAGTGGAATCTCGAGAGAGTCTCTCGGGGAGTGGACTAGCCACAGGTTGTGGTGAACCAGGATAATTTCGGTGCGTTCGTTCCTTATTATTTACTTACCGCACTTATTTCAATCCTGCAATTTTTAATTCCGCAAGTTTATATTGTTTTTGATTATAACGCTATTCACCCCCCCTCTAGCGTTAAGCGTATATTCTAACAATTGGTATCAAAGCCCAACTCTCTGAAAGACTTAACAGTTTGAGAGAAACAATCCATGGCTTCTACTTGTGACTTTAATGCAGGAATAGGTGAAGGATAATGCTCCACCAGACCACAACTGTTCGACGGCACAAACTATACGTACTGGAAGGAGAGGAAGAGATTATTCATCCAGTCGAATAATTTTCATCTATGGAAGGTTATAACAAAGGGAGAACAAATTCCAACCAAAAAGGTTGAAAATGAATGGGTTCCAAAATCCGAAGATGAATACGATGCAGATGATATCCGAAAAGTGCAGAACAACGCTAGAACCATCAACTTATTATATTGTGCTGTAAATGCTGATGATTACAGAAAAATATCATGTTGCACAACGGCTAAGCAAATGTGGGATAAGCTGGAAATCACGTACGAAAAGAGTATGAACGAAAAGGCAAACAACAAGGAGGTCAAGTAAAGTGCTATGTATGCAGAGAAATCGGTCACATTAAATCAAATTGCCCAAATGTCAAAAAGGAGAAGAAACCCTTCAAGAAACAACGAGCATACATATCTTGGGGAGGTGACTCCGGAGACGAATCAAGCGACGATGAAGAAGACGAAGCCGCAAATCTATGTCTCATGGCACACGAAGACAATCAAGAAGAGGTATGTCAAATTTCTTCAAAAAATTTCTTTTCTCTTGAGGAAATGCAAAATGCTTTTGATGAATTGTATAGCGAATTCATTAGAGCTTCCGAAACTGTTAGAGACGTAAAGAAAAATTCTTCTTTGAAAGAAAAAGATTTTGAAAAACAACTCTCTTTGAAAGAAAAATTGGAAAAATTGATTTTGGAAAATGAGAAGTTGAAAGAAGAAAACAAATTTTTCTGCAAGAGAAGCGCTGACAAACCCGAGAGTTCTAGTAAAAATTGTATTTCTTGCATGCATCTAAAAGATGAAGTAGAAAGACTTAAGGGCACCCTAGATAAGTTCAATTCTTCTCATAAAAATTTGAATGATGTTCTTGTCAATTTGAAATCGACCAAACATGGCATAGGTTTCAAAAACGAGCCTAAAGAAAAAGTTGAAGCCATCCCCCAACAACCCAAGGCTCAACCTAGGATAAATAAAATAAACATTCATCCTAGAAATAACCATCCTAGAATCAACATGCATCCTAGACCAAACACTAGATGAAACTTTGAACATTTTAGAACGCCTAGAAATGGCCTTCAACAATCGCAACCTAGACATACTCGACCTAGAAACAATTATTCTAGAAACGCTGCATATCCTAGAACAAACAGTAGGAGAATTGATTTTCAAGGATTGCGTAATAGCCATATTGTCAAAAATAGAGCAAACGATTTTCGTACCTCCAACTACTACCAACCTAGAAGAATGCATAATCCTAATGTCATTTGTCACTATTGTAGTCGAATAGGACATATTGCTCCTGCTTGTTTTACTAGACACGGACGCTTAACTGCATGTCAAGCACAACAGCATTTTACACCTAACTCTCAAGGACCCAAAACAGCTTGGGTACCAAAAACTCATTGATTTGTCTTGTAGGTATGTTTGAAGGGATCAAGTGTACTTTGGTACCTTGATAGTGGATGCTCCAAACACATGACTGGAGACGCATCCAAGTTCCTTCAACTAGAACACAAGGAAGGAGGAAACGTTATTTTTGGAGATAACAACAAGGGAAAAATTATCGGCATTGGCTCGGTCGGTAAGAATGAATCTTCTTCCATTATGCATATATTTCTAGTTAAAGGTCTAAAACATAATCTCTTGAGCATAAGTCAATTATGTGACAAGGGAAATCTTGTTTTGTTTGATTCGGAAGAATGCTTAGTTTTTCGTCGTAGTGATTTTAAAATTATTTTTTGTGGTTTTAGAATTGATAACATCTATATGGTTGATCTTGAAAACTCTTCATCAGAGTGTGTGAATTGTATTATGAGTAAAGAAGATGATATGTGGTTATGGCATTGTAGAGTAGCTCATATCAACATGCATCTTTTAAACAAATTGGTTTCACAAAATTTAGTTATTGGTCTTCTTAATTTGAAATTTGAAAATGACACTATTTGTGATTCTTGTCAAAAAGGGAAGCAAACAAAAGCATCTTTTAAATCTAAGAATATTGTTTCAACTACAAGACCTTTGAAACTTCTTCACATGGATCTCTTTGGACCATCTCGCATTGAAAGTCTTGGTAGAAATCGTTATGCTTTTGTTATTGTTGATGATTATTCTAGATTTACATGGACACTATTTCTTGCTCACAAAAGTGAGGCTTTTCAAAATATTAAATGTTTTCTTAAACGTGTTCAAAATGAAAAGAACACAACCTTCACTTCCATAAGAAGTGATCATGGGGGAGAGTTCGATCACAATCTCTTCACGGACTTTTGTGACGAACTCGGTATTGAGCACACCTTCTCTGCTCCACGTACACCACAACAAAATGGAGTGGTGGAACGAAAAAATAGGTGTCTCGAAGAGATGGCCAGAATCATGCTCGATGAGGCTAAGATTCCCAAACAATTTTGGGCGGATGCCGTGAGTACAGCATGCTACGTTTTAAACAGAGTAGTCATAAGGCCAATACTCATGAAAACTCCCTATGAACTCTATAAGGGAAGGAAACCTAATCTCTCCCATCTTAGAGTATTCAGTTGTAAATGCTTTATTCATAACAACGGAAAAGATAATTTGGGAAAATTTGATGCCAAATCGGATGAAGGAATTTTTCTTGGTTATTCATCACGTAGCAAAGCATATAGAGTATTCAATAATAGAACCGAAACTGTTGAGGAATCCCCTCATATTGTGTTTTCCGAAAATAATGCTCGCTTGGCGAGAAAGGATTCTGGTTTTGATCTTGCAGGTATTTTAAACATAATAAGTCCTCAAGACAAAGTACAAGAGGAAAATCCAAAGGAAATTCAAGATGAAATCTTGGAACAATCATCGGAGGAAGCGCCACCACTGGAGAAAGAAACGAAACTGCCCAACGCATGGAGGACAATCAAAGACCATCCTCTCGACAAGGTAATTGGCGACATTCAACAAAAGTTATCACCCTAAAAGCAGGGGGAATTATAAGACGACGGTGTAGAATAATCGATTTCTCTAAAGTCGATAATCGATTATCACTTCTTTTTGTCTTATGCTTACTATGCCGGAAAATCGATTAGCAGGTATCACTAATCTATTATTTACGTTTTATATTTATTATGCCGGAAAATTAATATAATCGATTATGCAACACTACAATCGATTATCTAACAGTTTTTGCTTTGCAGGTTTCGATAATTCTGTTTTGCAGGCATCGCCCCAAAGACGGGGAATTATAAAGCACTGGTGCAGAAAAATCGATCTTTTTTAAGAATAATCGATTTCTCTTAAGTACATAATCGATTATCAAGTATCAATAATCGATTATGTTGACATTATATTGTCCCTTTTATAACTGCGATTTTTGGTTAATCAATAAACAAGTTATTTACTAATGTTTTTTTGCTACTGTCAAAAGGGGGAAGAATAAGGGCTGTGCACTTAATATTTATTGGCATAAATTGAGGGGGAATTCATATGTTGAGGGGGAACAAATTGCATATCTATATACTTCTCTTGGATCGTCATTATGAATTATCTAATATGTATATCCCGATATTGGTTTGCCATTATCAAAAAGGGGGAAATTGTTGAAACATAAGGGCTATGCACTTAATATTTATTGGCATAAATTGAGGGGGAATTCATATGTTGAGGGGGAACAAATTGCATATCTATATACTTGTCTTGGATCGTCATTATGAATTATCTAATATGCATATCCCGATATTGGTTTGCCATTATCAAAAAGGGGGAAATTGTTGAAACACGTTCTCAAGGCACTAAACTAAACGTGTGTTCATATTTGTAGGTTTTGATAAATGACAAACGACGCGCAATTGACATATGACGAGGTCCAAGCACAAGCGCGCAATTGACACATAACGAGGTTCAAGCACAAGACGAACAAAGATCATGATCAAGCAAAGAAATAAAGTTATACATGAGTCGTTCTTTAATTGTGATCTTGATCTGACAATTAACTCAAGACTTGGCTTCTCTCGTAAAATCATTTTTATCAAATCATGCATATTTAATTTAAAGCAAAACGATTTTCAAACATTTTATTTTAGCCAAAATGATTTTTTAAGCATGCCTCTCAAATCTGGACAAAGACAATCGATTATGTACTTTATGATAATCGATTATGTTAAAACAATGTACACCAGATTTACAAAGCTGAACAATAATCGATTATGTACCTTATGATAATCGATTATGTTAAGGCAGTGTACATTAGATTTTTCAAAGCTACAAGATAATCGATTTTGTACCTTATGATAATCGATTATGTTGAGGCACTGTCCATCGGATTTTTCAAAGCTATAAAATAATCGATTACGCACATTATGATAATCGATTATGTTGAGGCAGTGTCTATCAAATTTTACAAGACTGTAAAATAATCGATTATGTACTCTATGATAATCGATTATGTTAAGATAGTGTAGTCTGAAGTTTTCAAAATATAAAAGATAATCGATTATCCTTATAGCATAATCGATTATGCAAATGACCGTTGCCAAAGTATTTTTTAAACTCTGAAAGATAATCGATTATACACAATCTGATAATCGATTATGCTAAGTAAAATCTGCATATGATTTTCTGAACGTTGTCAGGTAATCGATTATGCTAAGTAAAATCTGAATATGATTTTTTGAACGTTGTCAGGTAATCGATTATACGATTTGGATAATCGATTATTCTGCTTAAAATCTGGGAATGATTTTTGAACGATTGGAAAATAATCGATTATGCAAATCAGATAATCGATTATCTTAGCACAAAATTAGCAATTCTTGATTGACAATTAGGCAACGGTTGTGGGGGTTTTGAACACTATAAATACAACTCAAAATCAGTCTTCTAAGTACAACAACTGATTATATTCTTGCTAAAGCTTGCATACTCTCATATTCATCATTTTCTATTCATTTGATAAGTTTTTGAGAGTCAAACTCTTGATGAAAGTTGTTGCGTTCTTGAGCGTATTTATTTTACTCATATCTACTCTTAAAGAGAGTCTTGTCTTGAGTGCTAAGTGTTTGTATACACTTGAAGGGAAGTGTTAATCCCTTGTGGTTGTAAGAAGGAACGTTTTCATTCCTTCGGTTGAAGTCTTGAAGTGTGGTATCTTCGAGCAAAGGTTGTTGAGGCTTGTGTGACTCAAGTTCTCAGTTTGTAACGGTTTGTTAAGCACCCGTAAGCTTAACGAAGTTAGTGGAATCTCGAGAGAGTCTCTCGGGGACTGGACTAGCCACCGGTTGTGGTGAACCAGGATAATTTCGGTGCGTTCGTTCCTTATTATTTACTTACCGCACTTATTTCAATCCTGCAATTTTTAATTCCGCAAGTTTATATTGTTTTTTATAATAACGCTATTCACCCCCCCTCTAACGTTAAGCGTATATTCTAACATTATACCCGCCCAGCGGCGCAGGCCGAAGGGGATTACCGCAATTTTGAGATCCCTAATAAACAGAACCTGCTGCTCGAGGAGGAGAATCTGGTGACGCTGTTGGAGGTTGTGTGTTCGGAGGTAGAGAGTGCGTACTTGAGGGGCATCTCAGACGTTGGGTTGTTGGGCGAGGTGGCCGCTCTGAGTATAAAGGTACATGTGAAGTCTTAGTCTATTTCTTTCCTTAGCGTATCTTCTCGTATTAATTATTGTCCTGCTTTCTGCAGTCATTCTTGGTTGAGGTAGAGAGGGTTCACCGGGCCAATGTCCACTCGGTTGTCTTTGTGCGATTGTTGGAGAAGTACCACCTCTATCGTGATCGGTGCCGTGATTAGCATGAACTCTTAGGGAACGACCCGCGGAATCGGGAGCTGGTAGAGGAGCTGTCGCAGAAAGGAACTTCATATGCAAAAGACCCTTAACAGGGTAAATGCTCTTGAGGGGCAGCTCCGTCAAAAGGACGAGGAGTTAGACGCTGAGACTGAGAGGGAGCTCCAAAATTGGACTGCGGCAGCAGAGGCCGCTGAGGCTTTGACTAGGCAGGTGGTTGAGACGGAGGCCGCTGCATTAAGGAAGTAGGAAGAGGACTTCCTGGCGAGGGTTGAAACGTTGCAGGCGACCAACCGTGGCCAAGAAAGAGAACGCGGATTGGAGAGGGCCGCTACTACTTTCCGAGAGAGGGCGTTGGAAGGGCGAATTACTATTTGTGAGCAAGATGCCAGTACATCGGCGGATCGGATTGCTGCTTTGGAGGCTGAGAACCAATGCCTGAGGAATCAAGCCGCCTCTTTTCGGTCCTGCTCGTGAGCTTTAGACGTATGCCGAGGCCCAGCTCGACGTGTATAGGCGGCTGTGGGAAGCCGGAGTTGTGCCTGAGGCCACCTATGAGGAAGCACGCCAAAAGGCTGGTGATGCCCGCCTCGACTGCGATTTTGACCTGTCTAAGCCCGAGGGTGATGATGGGCACCGAGGGCATTTATAACGTTGAAGATGACGCTGGTGGTGCCGAGTGAACACAAAGAAAGTTTGTAATATTTGTTTAGTTTTCATTCTCCTTTTCTCTTTTATTATTTTTTTTGTTGCCGGCCCTGGGCCAATGTAACTGGGGGTAACCCCTCGTAAATATTGTAAATATATGTGGTTTTCTTATTTTCTTTTTGTTTTGTATATAAATTTCGTGCGTTTCTTTTTTGTGCTCGTTTTGAGAGGCCTTGCCTTAGATATTTTCTAGTGAGCATGCTAATGGTCTCGACCGGTTAGGTGATTTCGACCATTGTCAGATTGGTTCCTTGCCTTAAGGAAAAATTGTTTTAGATGGCTTTGGCCATTGAAAGACGCTTTTGGTCGTCACCTTCCTCCACTTGGTGTGGGTGGGTGGTAGTCGTGTTTGGATAGCGGCGGCACATAGCCTTAGTCCCAGTTCGGGCTTAGTCAGACTACCAGCCGTGGTAATGAAAAGCACAGCCTTGTAGTTCGACTTGGGCCGAACTTTACGCGGGCCGAAATTGTAGTGTAAAGTTATTCGTACATACTTGAATGGCGGGGGCGCTTGGCCCGACTTGGGGTTCGATCGTGGTTGAATATTTAGGGGCGTTCGTTCTCGCCTAATCACGAAACGTCTTGTAGCTGCGGGGACATGTATTCTTGGCTTTAATTCGTCCGTGGTTGAGTTCGCGACTCTTGTGAGGGAGGTGTGTAGCCTGAGTCCTAGTTCTACTCGTAGTTGAACTTTTCGGCTGAGGGCACGTAGCCTGAGTTGTTCAACCGTAGTTGAACTTTTTGTAATTCTTAATGGCGAAGGCACATAGCTTGAGTCCCAGTTCAACCGTAGATGAACCCTTTGTAATTTTTTTATGTCGAAGGCACATAGCCTGAGTCCCAGTTCAATCGTAGTTGATCTTTTGGCGAGGGCACGTAGCCTGAGTTCCGGTTCAACCGTAGTTGAACTTTTGAGCGAAGGCATGTAGCATGAGTGGTTCAACCGTAGTTGAACTTTTTGTAATTTTTCTGATGTCGAAAGAACATAGCCTGAGTTCCAGTTCAACCGTAGTTGAACCCTTTGTAAATTTGATGTCGAAGGCACATAGCATGAGTCCCAGTTCAACCGTAATTGAACTTTTGGGCGAGGCACGTAGCCTGAGTTCCGATTCAACCGTAGTTGAACTTTTGGGCGAGGGCACGTAGCTTGAGTGGTTCAACCATAGTTGAATGTTTTTGTAATTTTTCTAAGGCACATAGCCTGTGTTCCAGTTCAACCGTAGTTGAACCCATTGTAATTTTGATATCGAAGCCACATAGCCCGAGTCCCAGTTCAACCGTAGTTGAACCCTTTGTAACTTTTTGATGTCGAAGATACATAGCCTGAGTCCCAATTCAATAGTAGTTGAACTTTTGGGCGAGGGCACGTCGCCTGAGTGAACTTTTCGGCGAGGGAACGTAGCCCTAGTGCTTCAACCGTAGCTGAACTTTTTTTGTAATTTTTCTGATGTCGAAGGAACATAGCCTAAGTTCCAGTTCAACCGTAGTTGAACCCTTTGTAATTTTGATGTCGAAGGCACATAGCCTGAGTCCCAGTGCAACCATAGTTGAACCCTTTGTAATTTTTTGATGTCGAAGGCACATAGCCTGAGTTCCAGTTCAACCATGTTGAACCCTTTGTAATTTTTTGATGTCTATGGCACATAGCCTGAGTCCCAGTTCAACGGTAGTTGAACTTTTGGGGGAGGGCACATGGCCTGAGTTCCTATTCAACCGTAGTTGAACTTTTGAGCGAGGGCACGTACCCGAGTTGTTCAATCGTAGTTTAATCTTTGTGTTTTTTTTAAGTTAAGGGTGCGTAGCCTGAGTTGTTGTTCAACTGTAGTTGAATCTTTTGTTTTCCCACATAACACGCTTCGTGTTGGGTGTTGGGATTTGCTTCTAGTTTCAGATCTTGCCTAACTTGAACTTGTAGTCTTCTCGACTGGTTCACACAGGTCAGCCCGTTACATATCTCGGTCCGAGATACTTTTGTGCTTTCCTCCTTTTTGGTAGGATCCTATGGGAAAAGGGGGCGAGGCACCTTATGCACATTTTCCCCATAGGGATGGGGGATCTACTTCTTCTTCTTTTTGCTCGAAGACGCGAGCATGTGGAAGCAAGCTCGTCTCGAGGCTTTTGACTTCCTCTGATCTGATATGCCACTTTGACTTGTTCGAGCTGGGTTGTTTTCTTTCCTTTTTTGGTTTAAGGATAAACTACGCGATTTTGCTATGAAATCCCCACAGACGGCGTCAAATTGTTTTGCTCAAAGTTCTCATACACTTTATATGCATAAATCAATTAAAATTAACGGAGTGCCAAATCATAGAAGATCGTAATAAATCAAAAGACCAAAAGAATGAAATGTAAGCGACGATAGTTATGGATTAAGGGAGGAGGGTAGAGATCTTTTATTAATGATATCGAGTTGGTCTGCCTCTCCATGGAGAGGTTCATAACCTTACAATAATGTATACTCTCTTCTTTTCGAAGTAGATGTGAAGAAGAAGAAGCCCCCCTTTTAGGGTTCTTTCTCTTAATGTTTATAGTTGTGGATCTTTCTAGCTGGCAATGGGCGGTCGTGGCTGCATCGAAGGGACGTCCGTAAACGATGAGTAGGTCGTGGTCTCGCTACTTGCTAGTTAGGTTGACTAACCTTGGAATACTTTGGTCGGTGGATAGTTATACCTTTTATTAACCCAAATGAGCTTAAGAGCTATTTAGACATACTATTAATCATGAATCTAATTCTGACCCATACAACATTATAATAGTATATAATATACTCTAATAATATAGTGTAATAGCATAAAATATACTTTAACTGCTATTGTTAAATCATCTAGGTGCTATTGTGCAAAGCTAATCGTGGTTATAGTCCATGTTTGGTGATGATAATTGAAGAAAAATAAAATTGGTCCACCATTAAAGGAGCTTCGAAGTTTTACATTTCGGAATTGAATAGATACGAGTTTTTTTTTTTCTTTTTTGGACTTTAAATTTGGGTGAGTATTATTGAAACTTGTTGCAAATATTTGTAGGAATTGAATATGAAGTTTGAATTCATTCAAAGCTCACCTGAAGTGAGAGATCGAAATTTCAAGCTAAAAATTTGCTCGAGTTGCGCGTGATCCCCACTTTGAATTTTTTAGTTGTGCTTCTATTAAATATGATCGATAACGCTTTTCTTAGTTCCTTTGAAATCGGCATTGATTTGGGCCAGTGTTCTAAAAGGAGTGAATATGTCTAAATGAGGCGTAAGCACATAGGTATTTAATTTAAACATATATATATATATATATATATATATATATATATATATATATATATATATATATATATATATATATATATATATATATATATATATATATATATATATATATATATATATATGCGTATGTGTGCGAGCGCGTTTCATCTCCACCAAAAATTAATCAAAACAATTTATTATACGCTACTTATAACACAAGTAACTTGATTCGAAGAGAAAAAAAATTTCTACATGGAGAAACAAAAAAGATGACTAACCTATAATTTGAACTTGCTGCGATGAAAAAGAATGAAATTATCTTTGTATTTGTAAGAAAAATTAAATATTTGTTGCTTTTGGGAGATATTAGCAGACAAGAGAAAGAATTGAGAAAGACCATGAATTAGGGCTTCAACCAATTAAAAAGGTCTTAACTTTTAAATTTAATACATTTCAGTTCCTTTTTAAAACTTTTGAGTAATTATAAGCCGAATTTAAAAATTTGGGTATTATATGAAGGACTTATTCAAAAAAATTTGTTTTACTTTGAAAAAAGTCGATAGGGCTTACGCCTCACTTAAAAACGTGCCTCAAACGCCCGGGCGTACACCTTGAATTGCTGGTCGGACTCCTTTTGAGACTTTCGCCCTACATCATCTTCTCGGCATGTTTTTGGTGTGCCTCGCCCCGAGAACGTTTTTTAAACCACTGATTTCAGCCTCTTTAAGCTATAATAGGTATATAATTAAATAGATAGTGTGTAGGATATTTAAGGAGAAAATCTCACTGTATAACTATTAATGCTAAACTAATTACCCTTTAATGCCAATGCCCAAAATATTTACTACTCCTACCCATGGAGCCAAAACTAGTTACCCGTTTTTTTTTTTCCTAAAACATGTTATTTCTGAATTCACTATACCTATAAATGGGTAAACATTTTACCCCAATTCGTATAAAAATTATTTTCGTTTTGTCCATAAAAGGCTGAATTCACTATACCCATTCAGTTCAATTTTTTTCTTATGACAGATGCATTAGCATTTATACATAAAAAAATCGTGAAGTGGGTATTAATCACAAAGACGAATCGGCCCTTAGGAATCTGATCATCCATTCAGCTGTGAAATCCCTTCCCTTACTCATGTGTTTTCTTTATCACTTTCTTATTTTTTCCCCTCAATGTAAATCCATCGTTGAATGACCTTGAAACTCACAACTTGGTTTGTTTGAGTTTTTAATTATTTTGATCCGATCCTATATGAGTTTGTTTGGAAAGTTGATTGAAGGCTGTAGCTAAAGTTTTCGTCAATTTTATGGAGATTTTGCAATAGATTTTAGAAATTTGGCTTGAAATATAGTTGAACCTGAGAAGAAGACGAATTTGTATTGTATACAAATATACCATATTAGTACACAATTCATTCCAACTATATACCCTATTAGTATAACTATATACTATATTGGTATTATATGCTAGTTGAATTATTTTTTGGTTGTATTAGCTGCATTTAATTGGTACAATATTTTATTTTCTTTTAATAATAGTAAATAAAGTACAATATCTAGAAGTACCTTATTATATTAATATGTGGTACACTATTTTTTTTATTTTTCTCTTTATGCATGTGTGTTATGTAATAGTAGTATGGTCATATAGTTGTCGGGAATTAACTAGTAAAACTGTATACCATGTTGGTATAGTTAGATACCAGATTGGTATCATATGATAGTTGAACATTATTTTGGTTGTTTTAGCTGCATTTCAAGTGACTTCTATTATGAAATTATTTATATGAGCAAGAGTTGTAATGCTGAAATTTTTGTGTGTCGTGGACATAAATTATGTGTATTACGTAATAGTTTTACAGCTATATGAAATTGTTGGAACGACCACATACAACTATATACCCTCTTAGTATAGGAAATAAGCAAGTTGTTTTGCGAATATTTAGCTTGCAATATGAGCATGTTATTTTCTCGTATTTTTATTGCGTCCTTTAATATTTTGGTACAATAGTATAGTCGTAGATAGTTGTAGCAATATTCTAGAGAAATCATATGCTTTGTTGGTATACATATATGGCATATTGGTATCACATGATACTAGAAGTCTTTTTTTCTATTTATACGTTTGTTGTATTTTTATTATCATTTTTATTTTAACTAGTATATATGGAGATTTGGTTGTCATAGATTATATTTTCTTTCTCTATAACTAGTTGTATTAATGCTAATGGTAGAGTGTGTGCTGATATTTATAGGGAAGAAACGCATGGTTTGCATGACAATCGCGTGTTGATTGTTAGAATCTGATTATGTAATTTATGGTGATTAATAGTAATCAATTTGATATTAGGTGAATTAGATTAAGCGACAACTGATATTATTTTAATTTAATAATTAAATTTAATTTGGTGTGGTTTCTAATATTTCATATAACGAAGTCACAAGAAAAAGAAAAAAAAGATGCCACAAAAAAAGTTTTCGGTTAATTCTTCAAAATTTAATGCGCTACACCATTTAAGTTATTTAGTATAATACAAAGTTATTGATTACTTTCTTGATCATCTTGTACACATTGTGAAAAGAATCCAACAAATAACTGTTCATAATGAGGAAAAGAAAAAATAAAAGAAAATATAATTGATTCAGAGAAAAGACACTTAATTCCCAAAACACGCATTCTTTTATTTACCGATATAGTCTCTAGGTACCCGCATTGAGGAGAATAAAGAAAAAATTTCCAACAAAAATTATTATGGGTAGGAAATGTAATTAGTTTATGGGTAGAAAAAATAAATGGATAGACAAGAGTAAATAATTTTATTTTTGTGGGTAATTGTGTCAAAACCCCATATTTAATGGGTATAGGTGGATTATTCTTTTGTTTTATACGTAATTATATATTTATTCTTAACTTGAAAAGATTAAAGTGTCGAACTCATAAATTTCAAATTGTGGTTCTGACTATGTAACGCTTTCCAACGGCATATTAGCCGCGCCAAACACAAATATCAGCCGCAATTGAACCGACATTTGTAGTGAATTATATTTCCTCAATTTGTAGGTATGATCGATCTATATAGTTGTGTAGTTCCAATACTTGCAAGGAGACTTGAGCAATAAGGGTCGCTCGCTAGCAAACAGCCGCCAGCTAAAGTTAGCTTTTAGAAAGATTTTTGATGATTAAATTATTTTTTGTCGTTTAATACCTTTAAGGATGTAAGAGATGCAATTAAAATTTCAACAAGTTAGATGAAAAAGTAAATTCATATTTATCTAAAACTCGATGAAAATGAAATATGTCAAGTTTGTCATGGCTTGGTATTTTTTTCAAGCAAACTTGCTCTCGTACTTATTTACCCTCTTTTCTTGAACAAGTTCTGGCCCTTGTCATGTTTCCATCAAGTATTTTCCTGCTCTGCCCTTGCCCCATCGCATTGCCGTCTACTGTAATATAAATTTCTCTCCGCAGTTATTGTTGTCTAGTATTAATTGTCACCTAGCCTAGGAGTTCTGAACTGATGATTGACAAAACTCATGTATAATATCTACTGGGGTTGATCAAAGCACCTCTAGTTAATCTCTCTCAGGCCATTTGGAGCAGGAATTGCACACTTGTCGCTCGGTCAAAAATATTTATATCCTCTAATTAGGGGTTGTGTAGGGTAAAATTTTGCTCTCAACGTCCCCATGTCGAGTGAATATGTCCATTATGATAAGGTCGACCCGAGTGAGGACACAACCCTGTTGATACAGTAAAAGCGATATCGTTTAGTGCTTAACTTCTTTCCTGAGTGGAAGCCACCAACTTTTGTACTTTTTGATTACTTTGAGGAGGGTCTCCTACTATATAAAGGAGACTTTCACATTGTAATAGGCATCATTATTATTCTCGAATAATACAATTTCTCTCTCTATTTCTATCTCTTTCTTAGTCTCCAACAATTGCTTCTCTCTTAAGCTAAGTTTATTTTCTTCACACTTTCAGATCTACAACGATCTTAGCACAATAATCATCTCTAGGGCTCATTATATTTGATTACGATCTACCCTTATATATTTTTGATTGTTTTTAAGCTTATAAAGTGCGAGTATAATTTTTGAGCTAAACAATTTGACGCCGTCTGTGGGGATTTCGAGAATAAAAACCATAGTTTGCACCTAGAGAACCATCGAAAACCCTTCTCTACAACACACAAACGAAAGATGGCTGGCAACAACGCAAGAATGAAAGCGATAGCACATGTTGCGATTAACCTCATCAGTCCTCTTAATAAAGCCGGTGAAGAGGGTGTTTCGATTGCAACACCTAGCACCGCAACAAGCGGGGAAACCCCACCTCCCCCACCTGAAGATCTAATGATCTTGCGGAAAAAGGGCTCTTTTACATATGCAACTAAAGAAGAACCCCAGAGGTCAGGAAACTACTGGAAGAATGGTTAACGAGTACTCTAAGTGGCTTGGTTAAAAGCCACCCCAAAACAACGTCAGATGCGTGCCAATAACAGACCTTGCTGCAGTTGAAGGTGGAACCGAGATTGTACAAGCAAACAATGCGCTCAACGATACTCGGGCCAACAGTGGCACGCTCACAGCCATCCTCTAGAAGTTGCAGGATATGGAAAACAAAAACAAGTCACTTCTTGACCAGATCAAGGAACACCAGGAGAGGGTAGAACAGATCCCGGGTGCTCCCAAGCTGCTGCCAAAGCGTGACGTGGGGATGTTTGTTGAACAACCTTACACGGAAGAGGCTGCACCATACTCCATCCCAAAAACCTTCAAAATGCCTCCTTATTTAGTAGTGTACGACAGAATTACATATCCCGAGGTTCTTCTGGTCTACTACATCACGGCTGTAAAAGGTAACGACCTGTCAAAATAGCAGGTACTGTTCGTGCTGCTGAAGAAGTTCGGCAAAACACTAATAGGAGGAGCACTAACCTGGTACTCCCAGCTAACGGCCAAGATCATTTCTACATTCGAGGAAATGGTGGAAAATTTTGTCAACGCCCATCCAGGAGAAAAGAAAGCGGAAGCAAGAGCCAACAACATCTTCATTGTTCGGCAAACCACACGAGAAGGACTCCGGAACTTCCTAGCCAAATTTAATAGAGTAAGGATGAGCCTACCAAACTTGTCGGAAGGCATGGTGGTCACCGCTCTTCGAAACGGGTTAAGCATGGACTGCTCGAGGGCAACCAGAAAACTACTAAGTCGCCTCTTGAAGTATACTCCCACCATGTGGGAAGAGATTCACAACGCCTATTACGCTGAGGTACGTGCAGATGAGGACGACCTCAACGGGACGATCCAATATTTAACAACAATAAACTTAAAATTCAGGAGGGACCGATGCAACGAAGGACGACGGGAACAAGTCCCACGTCCCAATAGGGAGAGACACCAACCTTACATCAGATCATCTCACCCACTACCACCCAGGCATGCGGACGCACTGCGGAATGACATAGGTATGCCATATTTATTATCCGCCCATAACTTTTGTGTGTCCCCTTAAGAGATAGTATAATCACTTGAGAAGTTGGGAAACAAGATGCAATGGCCGACAAAGATGAAGTCAGACCCCATCACAAGAAAATCAAATGCCCAATGTGAGTTCCACCAGGAACGAGGGCACAAAACCGAAGATTGCATAGGCCTACGGCAAGAGGTGGTCAGGATGTTGAACCAAGGGTTCCTGAGAGAGATACTCAGTGACAAAGAAAAAGTCAACTTTGCATGTGGACGGGAGCAACCCACGGGCCACCAAAGCCACCTTCACCAACACGCACGATCAACATGATCATCAGAGATGGCGACGACTCGGCGATAAACCATGTCAAACTCACCACTACGCACAAGCTTAACCGAACAATCGCCCATGAACGGTATGACGACTTCGAAGATAGTATCACCTTTGATAAGTCCGATACTGACAGTTTGTCTTTCCCTCATTATGATTCTTTAGTTATCACTTTACGTATCGCAGATACAGATGTTAAAGGAATCATGGTTGATGATGGTAGCGGCACATGTGTTATCCACCCTAGGGTCCTCGTACTAATGGGACTCAAGGATAAGATAATATCGCACTGCATAACGCTAACTGGTTTCAATAATGCATAAGAACGAATCTCCGGTGAGATATCACTACCCGTCCTAGAAGGAGGGGTCACGTTGGAAACAACTTTCCACGTGATGAACCAGGAAATGACATACAACGCCTTCATCAGACGCCCCTGGATTCACGCCATGAGAACGGTCCTGTCGATCTTCTATAAATGATCATATTTCCCACCCCGTGGGGATATGCATCATTCGAGGCGAGTCTCGCAATGCTCACGAATACTGCAAAATACCTCAAGATTGCGCCCATACCAAACAACTAATAGGGGCGAGCGCAGATGCATAGCAATCAGCTATGTCGGGGACTAAAGTCTATCTGACAGAGAACGCCATTAGAGACCCTGATATCATAGAAGCTTGCAAGGCCACGGTCGAAGACCTTGACCCACTCCAACTGGACAACGACGACCCTTCAAGGAAATCCTGCATCGGGCATGGCCTCTCAAATCCAAGTAAGTATTGTGAATTTTTATCTAACCATACAGACCTCCTTGCTTTTTCATACTCAGATATGCCAGGGATCCCGCAAAAAATCGCCACTCACAAGATGAACGTCGACCCATTACATCCGCCGCGTGCAACAAATGAGAAGAAAATTCAACGCCGCTATCAACGAAGCGGTCAGCGAGGAAGTGGAAAAATTTCTAGCCAACGGCTCCATTAGGGAATCCAAGTACCCTCAATGGGTCGCCAATTGTCACGAAACCAATCCCGGTCGTGATAGCGCCTAACATAACTACTTGGCAAGCCCGACCATTTACACTCTCAACCTGAGCATGAAGCTCAAAACTAGTTAATTGAATATTATTATCGACAATAAACCTCAAATCTTAACTGATAGATGGAAACCAAACTGGATAAATATCCCAAAGACCTGGGTGTCATGAGTCTAGAGCCTCTAACAATACCGAGTAACAAGACTCCAATAATACAATTTTTTAAAACAGCGGAAATAATAAAAAGGGAATAGGGAAAGAGTCGGGTCCTACGAACGCCAGACAGCTACCTCGACAACTCCAATAAAACTCTGAAGCCGCAATTATCTCAGCTAAACTTCCAAAATACCTGAATCTGCACACATAGTGCAGAGAGTAAAGTGAGTACTTCCAACTCAGTGGTAATAAGAGAGAATAATATCTGAGCGATAAGAAAACACGTATGGCCACACCAAAATGCTATAAAAGACAGTACAACCTTTGAGAAAAATCGAAATACTGTGAAAATCCTTTAGAAAATCTCAAGACCAGATAAAAATCTCTTTTACAAGTCTCTGTTACAAATATCTATTTTTTTCTTTTTCAACAACCAAACATATGAATACTATATCAGATAGAACAAGTCGGATTATTAGTCTGCCCATAGGACACAAGACTCCTTAACATATAACACTAGGGTATCTGGTCAACAAGGCAAGTAACAATATTTACGCCAAAGTCATATGAGTGCTAAATGTCGTGCCACGTAGAACAAACATGAGTGAATGCGTGAATGCAATGCAATGCACATGACCGCTGCAGCGCGCAACCCGATCCATTTAGGTACACTACGCTTACTGTGGGTGTGTACAGACTCCGGAAGGGCTCATACAGCCCAAGCACTATAATACTATGGCGTGCAGTCCGATCCATGCATCTATATGTATATACTGCTGCTGCGTGCAACCCGACCCATATCTCAGTTCCGAAATGCATCAAGTAGTTTTCTGTCAATCATGCAGTAAAATCAACAACCGCGATGGACCAAGTTACAATCCCCAATGGTGCTCTACCCACTCTCATACTTGGCGTGCAAGTCACCACAATACAATACTATGGTGTGCAAATCCAGGGCTTCAAACCCTCAGGATATCATTCACAAGTATTACTCACCTCGAACCGGTGAAATTCCTCGCTCGCGATGCCTTTACCCCTCAAATTGGCCTCCACGTGCGTCAAATATAACAAAACTCAGTACAAATATATCATAATATGCTAATGGGACAACACCCATATTAAAATAATCGAAATATAACAAAAATCTAAAAACTAGCAAAAACCTGAGCCTCGGGCCCGCTTATCAAAAAATTAGAAAATTTACATCACCGGATTCCTCATCTCGCCACGAGTCCGTACATATAAAGTTCATCAAAATTAGAGTTTAAATGGGTCATGAAATCCCAAGTTTTCTTATAAAAAACCAAGCCCTGGTTTCTTCAATTTTTACCCGAATTTCAAAGAATCAAAGGATGAATCTTCAATTAAATGGTGTTTCTAGGCCTCGAGACTTACCTCCAATCACTTCCCGTAAGAATTCCCTTCAAAATCTACCAATAAACTCTCAACGTAGTGCAAAAATGGAGGAAATTATGAATGGACTCGCGAAATAAAATAAATGTTTAAACCCTTCTGCCAACGGTGGTTTACGGTTCTGCGGTCCAGTAACTGCATATGCGGTCACCGCATCTGCGGTCTTCCTACCGCTTCTGCGGTCTCTCATTAACCTTTCTTTTGCAGCCACACTTCCGCTTCTGGGGGCTTCCTCCTCCCGCGTCTGCGGCTCGCCTTCCGCTTCTGCGGACCTGCAGAAGCGACCCCACGACCGCTTTTGAGGAAACCTGCCCGGCTCCTTAAGGCCGCTTTTGCTTTGGACCTGGCCGCATCTGTGGAACCGTATTCGCGGCTCCTTTTCTGCAGATATGGAAATACCAGAGGCATGATCCCATTTTCATGCAAGAACTCCAAAACTCTGTTCAACCACCCGAAGTAACCTCGAGGCCCCCCCGGGACCTCAACCAAAAGCACAGACCAGACATAATACTTCATTCAAACTTTCTTGAATCATCAAAATGCTAAAGTTAACATCAAAATCCTCAATTGTGATCGATTCAAAGCCTAAATTTCTTAATATCTTCTGAATTTCATATTCGACCAAAAACCCGACCTACACACCTCCGAATGACCGGAAACTTTGCACACATATCAAAAATCACCTAACGAAGCTACAGCAACACTCGTAATTCCATTCCGACCCTCAGATCAAAATCTCATCTATGAGAATCCTTAAGCAAGGGTGGATGCAAGGAATACAGAGCGAAGATTTCTAGTGAATTGAATTACTTCGGCTCGGATGCCTTTGATCAAATGGAAGGATGGATGCTTGCCTTTAGCGACTTCGTTCGGTCCTTCCTTCTTTTCTTGTTATCTATTGCTTGGAAGAATGGTATGATTGTACGACTAGAGAACAGATAAGCACGAAAGAAAGGGAGAACCGACTGGGACCTTGCCCCTGAATTCGCTAAAATTCCAACTTCGCCAATTCAAGCCTCATTCTAAACCGGACCTCCAAATTTGATTCTGATCGCACTGCTAAGTCACAAATCACCCCCCTAAGCTAATCAAACCAACGGAATTCACATCCAAGCACTCTAATCACATAGTCAACTTTTGGTTGAAATTTCTAAAACAAGCTTTCTTCTAACTGGCTATGTGCCTCATTTTCAACCAGAACCATTTCAATTACACCCGATTGAATCTAATACTGATATTGGAACATGAATCAACATAATAAGAGGGAAACAGGGCGGTAACTCACGTGACGGGGGGCCGGGTGGTCATACCCTTCCCAACTTAAACAAACGCTCGTCCTCGAGCGGGCCCAGGGTCATCCTAGGAGTTCACCAACAGCTGAATAACTTTACCATGCATATAAACTGGGGTGATCCCACGTCACCTTATCTCATATAGGTCCATAAACTAGAGAATTTCATTTCACCCTCTGAAATCTTACAAATGATCAGAACCTCACATTTTTACTCAGAATAAACCCGAAACAGTTGTGATAATCCATACCTGTAACCTCGGCTGCAATCATATGATATACCACATAACTCAAACACATGTAGCGATAATTCCATTCATAACAGCTACCCACGACAACCAATATCGATAGAAAATCTCTTGTTAGATAAAGTCTCATTTCAATACCTTCATATACTACCAACGACAACTGAAACACGTGATATACTGAACCCATCTCTCAGATCAACCATTCATGAATCCATTTCCCTTTTGACTGTTACTATAAACCGAGCCAAACCCAGATATTACGTTTCTAACAAGCTGAAATCAAATTGGTTCGTACTCATTAATGACACCAATGACCACTTCGACTCCAACCACCCCTCTGGTCATATGACACCTCGATGCAGGCCTATTCCACAATTTGCGTAATACACGCATAATGACTCAACTAAATAGTTGTACCTCAAGCTCAATAGTACCATTATAACACAAAACTGAGATCCCGTCTCACATAGTAGAAATAGAGTACCTGAATTCTCTTCGAAAGGTCCTAACTTCACGTGGCCTTGCCACAACGCACAATCTTATCCAAAATTTATTACCCATGAAGCACCTCAAGTCACCATGCTCAACACGGACAGCTACTCACAAAATTGAGGTCTGAAACCGAGCAATCCATCACACCCATGGTGAAACAAGAAATATACTCTACTCAATCCTGAAAGGACACAACCGATGCGCTATTCGCCGAGTAACACCAAATACGGACCTTCCTCAGAAACCAGGAAGTAATGCATACAAAGTAACATATGGAAAACTATTCTCAACATCACGCTGTTGTGGCGTGCAAACCAATCCGGATAACACATCCGTGGAGGCGTGCCCCCGATCCACATATATATTTCACAAAGGAGATGTACATCGATCCAAATTTGCTCATTACGATAAACACATATAGTCTCATGCCCGGCCACGGGAACGCGTCCGAACAAGTCCCTCAATACCGGAACTGAATCAATGGTAGAAACCTTTGCACTGACATCCTCCACGAAGGCCCAATTAATAAAGCAATGCTTGCCAGCCGTCCACTGGTCTCTTGAATACAAGCTACCTTGCTAGAACATAATCTGATACACCTTGCCATGCACCCTGTGACATATTCCGACATATCACATAACACATTAGTCTAGACAACCTGACATTGAGATAACCAGTTTGCAGTCTAATATCATAAACCAAATATAACATACCAAGCGAAGAAAGATCCACTCGGACCTCCAATTTCCATAACCGCTAGACGATTTCGATACACACGATCTACAACCACTACATAGTCAGATCACGAGAACTTCTAGTCTCCGACACATATAACACATGAATCGCTAAGCCTGCTCTCACACTCCACCGTACGAATTCATAACACACATCAAGTATCCATTCATACCACGAAAGATATTTAATAATTTTCCCCGCGTCATCAACAACTCAATTATCAAGGGTCGATCCAACAAGAGAACACCGCAATACCACCAAATGTTATCAGTTTTTCATTAACTTGCCCCCTTTTTTGAACATAATCCCGGATAAATCACTAGCATAGCAATACCAACTTCCTTAATAATTTGATGATCGACTATTAAATCACATGCGACTACCCGTGCTGCTTATGAATTTAATGACTCCCCCTTATGACTGAACGAAAACCTTGAACACGCAAATCTCAATTCTCCATATCATAATACATAGACCATACTACACTAGGATAACATGAGGACTTCTATCTCTCTCCTGTGCCGAAGACATCGCCGCACTAAACTAGTCAAGAACTTTCGTGATCCCATATATGAGAAACATTATTACACACTCCATGTTTCGCATACCCATAGAAAATATACTCATTTTCAAACCACGGTAAAGCACATCAAGAACTCTTTCTCCCAATTCCATTGTACAAGCCAAACTGGCAGGACTGAATCCTTCTATCCAAACCAAGTTACGCAAACTGCAGCACTTAAAAGCTTTACTGCACAATACATGTAAGGCTCATTACCTCAAACACATACAATGATTAGTCATATCCTTACCATACCGATTCGGTTCATTATCAAGCTATTCCATTTATCCAATTTCCTTTCCGATTCATCTTTAATTTGATATTCTCCCCTGTTGTAGCACGACAATACCTCAACCAAGGTTACCACACTAGACGCGCACATAAAAACACACTGTCTAATACCCATAGGCCATTGAATAGTCTCTCAAACGTTTCCCGGAAATACCACATTCCAGAATGCTTTACTTTGAAGAACTTCTTGCGATTCTGACTTCGTTTATCATTGCCTTCCAAATGCGGATACGTAGAATCCCATGATTAACACAATGTATCAAAAGTCTTGGTCTTTTCTAATGAAAACACACTCTCTAGCCCATACACAAACTTAAGACACCTGATTGTTACGTGCAAAATCTTGAAAAAAGTAAAACCATTCTTGAGAGTCCTTCACTCTTATTCATTTGTAATTCACCTGCTCTAAATGAATGGAACCACTCGTGAGTTGTTGGTATTCTTACACGGCACAACATGATTTCCTATAGATACAAACAACCATCTTCCTTCTCTATACACCGAGCATTCTTTTTCAACAACAACTCAAAAACACCCTAATATTTCCTCACATTTACTAAAGTACCCTATAACCTTTGCAAAAAAAATTTCCTTCGCACGTGCCATCCTCGGCTCAATTTCTACAACCAGAATTGATTCACCATCATCCCTCGAAACGGAACCAACATTGTATATAACCGTGCAATCGGCTGACAAATAGCAACCTCCCCAACTTGTCTCTAACCCATATATGAAGACACTCTTAACAACTCATAGTACTTCTACTCCAATGATGCCACAATGTTATTGTTAGATTAAACTCAAGTAATTTACAAGGTTGTGAATACACGGATCGTCTAGCACTAACATTCTTTGCAAACCTTGCATTCATTTCCACATGAGCTGAGTTTATTTTCTTAAGCGTCCCCAAATTTTTAGATTTTAACACATACCCTTCAATTACACATGAGACCTCCTAACAAACCCATAAGGATCATACCCCTCAAAAACACTCTGTAGGAGATAACCCACCTACTTCGCCTCATTTCAATATTTCAACATGCTTTCCACCATCATATATGTTACACAATCAATTAGTCTTTCTGAGTCTGAGCTCATACCGCCATATGAAATGTATACTTTCCAACTAAGAGACATGAAAAATATTCTTCACGCGCCCAAAACTTGGGGCTACACATCATACTGCAACAGAAAACAAACACTTAACAACTCATCTATTATCCATCCAACTTCTTTGTCACCACCAAAATCACATAGATACACCTCGCAATGACATACTCACCACATGGATATCCCACCGCCAACTGTTGCGGTCAAACACACTCACGCAAGTGCACGTGATCGTCAAGTAATAGAGTAGCGAGTAGAGTATCGTTCCCACGAGGACTTATGATTAGCTTGTGACTGATTCAAACCCAATATCTTTATCTATCCAAGAAATTTATCACAAAAGATATTTGAATTTATTTCTAACTAACTTATAACAAATTAATCTATCTAAAGCAATTTACTAAACAAGCACCAATTTCGGTTAACAAAGAATAGAAGAGAATATTCCAGGGTCACGGGCAGATGTAACAATCGTGTTGTGTTTTTAGCTTCAAAAGACTAATTCACTTATCAAGGTTATTGATTGACAAGGTTAACAATAGTCGTAAGGATCTGTCGTGTTCTTACTCGCCTATTCAAGTTAACTCAATACCTATCTGTCTATGGAATCAAGATAAACAAAAATGCATGTAAAACTCTTTATTTAAATCAAGTAAGGCAATTGGGTATATGTCTATCCCAATTGCGAATTCGTTCCCCGATGCTCAGGTTCAAGAACTTGCTCTATTTAATTCTATATGCAATCTAAAGTACCCACTTTCGAGTTCAACTAAAGATTCGTAGATAGTACTTCACTGTTAGCTACTCATCAAAATAATAAAAATCAGAATTAAATAAATAATCCAATATGATAAACTGACTTCGTCGAATCAAACTTCAAACAATAACATTCATGTTTTACCCATGACCCTAGAACAATGAGTTCTATCCACTCATATTGTTCAACATAATCAGGTTCAATATCATCACAATTGGCAAAAACAAAGAGTAGAAAAGAAGACTTTGATGATCCAAAATTCTCTTTGCCTTTTGCCTCTCTAGTCTTTGCAAAACCATTTGAAAAACATTGATAAATTGACCTTGGGCGAGCTTGACTTTATATAGGTTAAGTGGACTTTTTCCCAAATTTCAATAATTTCCCCTAACTTTGAATCGCCTTTTTTTTTCCGGACATGCACGACGCGCATTAGGCGGCGCACCTGCCGCGCATGTCATCTGCTCTCTGTAATGGACACACATATACGTTCGCGGGGTGCATGCATGCCCAGGTGTTCAACTTTTTTGTTTTCTTGAGTTCTCTTCGATCCCATTTAGTCCTGAGGGGTCTCAATTGCTCCCGAATGATTCCAATCAACATTTTCTTGCATCAAATAGGCTCCTTCACCTGCAAAATGTACAATTCGCTATTAGAGCCCATGTTTCATCAATTAATCATAATATACAATTGGAATATAATCAAGTAGAGGCACAAACAGCAGCTAAATCACCTAGATTTTGCCTATTGTCAACACCCCACACTTAATCATTGCTAGCCCTCGAGCAATCTCATTATCCTCTCTAGTCAATGCGCCACTCAACCGTTCCCCTTAGCGCATTCCACCTAGAACAATACACATCCGTTGCGCCTTGCCGTGAACATTCATAGCCTCATAGCAAACTCTCACGAGCCACGCAATATTTACACTTCCTCAAAGTACTCTACATAGAAGTCAAGACTTGCTTTTCTATCAAGAATCATATGCCCTCACAATTATATCACACAACTGAATTTGTTGCACACAACTAAACCAAACACTCATATACATAGGTGAAATTCTCACTCTCAAAAATAAAGTCACATGCATGCAACGAGTACCATAGGCTTGCCCTTAATGTAAATCTCTACTAATGTAGGTTAACTCGGCTAAAAATCAGTCAGGACTTGTTATAGTTGTAATGTGGTCTAAAGGACGGGTAGGATAGATTTAGGAATAGTGACTAACCCTCCTAAGCACTTTAACACATCACTTAATCAAATTTAAGCGCATATTCTTCAATCTAAATCCCTTTTACAAACAATATCACCCAAAAAATGCTTCCTTATTCTTTAAGCACTACATTAATTCATACCCACTAGCAAGAACAAGACACAATGTATTCATCTAATATTTTTTTTGGTTGTTTTAACTCTACACATACAACATACAACATTTAAATGAGTTGCCTCCCATCCAGCGCCTAATTTAATGTCGCGGCATGACACAACATGTTTTCACGCATCTTTCAATTCCACGGAGGTCTTGTGACGCACCAAATAACCACCCTAATAATGTTTAATTGGCCTGTTTACAAGAAAAGTGCCAGTTGCATTCATATCTCTTAGTTCCATGGCTCCGTGAGGCTTCACACTGACTACAGCAAAAGGGCCAGACCAGCGAGATTTAAGCTTTCCAGGGAAGAGCTTCAACCTCAAATTGAACAACAAAACTTCTTGTCCTGGCTCAAACTCGCGGTGCTGAATGTGCTTATCATGCCACCTCTTAGTCTTCTCTATGTGTTATTTGACATTCTCATATGCATGTAATCGAAACTCCTCTAGTTCATCAAGTTGCAGCAGCTTTTTCTCTCCAGTTAAATCACTATACATGTTCAACTTCTTTATTTCCCAATGAGCCTTGTGCTCAAGTTCGACGGGCAAGTGACATGCCTTCCCATACACCAATTTATACGGAGAAGCACCTATAGGAGTTTTGTATGCTGTGCGATATGCCCATAATGCGTCGTCTAACTTTCCGGCCCAATCTTTTTTATTAGAACTCATAGTTTTCTCAAGAATTTGTTTCACTTCTCTGTACGACACTTCCACTTGGCCACTTGTCTGAGTATGATAGGTAGTGGAGACCTTATCCTTCGCCCTGTACTTTGAAAGGACATTGTTTGGTAGCTTATTGCAAAAGTGCGTACCTCCATCGATGATCAATAGTCTAGGGATCCCAAAGTGTGTGAATATATGTTTCTATACAAAGCCCACCACCACCTTTGCGTCATTAGAAAGAAGAGAAATGGCCTCCACCCACTTAGACACATACTCAACGGCCACCAAGATATACCTCTGACCGTTTGAGTATGGGAAGGGTCCCATAAAATCAATTCCCCAGACATAAAAAAACTCCACAACCAGAATATTCTGCAGCGGCATTTCATGCTTCTTAGTGATTGTCCCTGTCCGTTGGAACCTGTCACACATTTTAACATAGGCGTGTGCATCCCTAAACAGTTTGGGCTAGTAAAAACCTGATTCCAGTACTTTCTGAGCTATATGATCTCCCCCATGATGACCTCTTTATGGTGAGGTATGACAACGGTCAACTATGGCCTGCATTTCCTCCTCAGGAACACATCTCCGAACTAACTGGTCTACACAGAGCCTGTACAAGAATGGCTCATCCCACATGTTCATCTGCACATCACGCAAAAATCTCCTTCTATTTCAGGTGATAACTTAGGTGGAGTCACCCTACTAGCAATGAAGTTCACATACTCGGCATACCATGGAGCCGTGGTGGAGGTGACTGCCAGCAGCTGCTGATCAAAACTTGTTGTGGTCTCAGATCTCTAGATCAAACTCTTGGAACAGTAGGACCTACCGAATCAGTCTCGGCTTGGCGTCCTTTTTCTCGAACAAGTACCTGATGGCTGAATGATCTGTGTAGAAAATGACCTTGGTCCCCACAAGATACGACTTGAACTTGTCAAACGCCCACACAAGTGCAAGAAACTCTTTTTCAGTGACTGTGTAGTTCATCTGAACTGGATTCAGAGTTTTACTTGCATAATAGATGGAGTGGAAGATTGTTTTCTTTCCTTTGAACCAAAACAACCCCAACAGCTAGATCGTTGGCATCACACATCAAATCAAATGGTTTCTCCCATTCTGAAGCAATTATGATAGGTGCTGTTACCAACCTTCTTTTCAGCTCCTCGAATGCCTTCAGACAGGCATCAACGAACTTGAAAACTATATCCTTCTCGAGCAACCTGCACAAAGGAGAGGAAATTTTCAAGAAGTCTTTGATAAAATTATGATAAAATCATGCATGGCCTAAGAAACTACGAATGCCTTTTACAGAAACTGGTGGAGGCAAATTTTCAATCGCTTCCACCTTTGCTTTATCCACCTGTAAACTGTCTTTAGACACTTTGTGTCCCAAGACTATCCCTTCGCGCACCATGAAGTAGCACTTTTCCCCTTTTAGCACCAGGTTAGTTTCTTCGCATGTAGCAAGGACTTTCTCGAGTTTCATCAAACAATTATCAAACGAGCAGCCAACAACAGAAAAATCATTCATGAACACTTCTACAAATCTTTCGACCATATCAGTAAGGATGGCAATCTTACACCTTTGAAAAGTCGCAGGTATGTTGCAAAGACCAAAGGGCATTCGTTTGAACGCATACGCGCCATTAGGAGACGTAAAAGTGGTCTTTCCTTGGTCCTCTGGGGCTATAGCAATCTGGTTATACCCCGAGTAACCATCCAGGAAGCTGTAGTACTCTTGGACAGCCAATCTATCAAGCATTTGGTCAATAAAGGGAATGGGGAAATGGCCATTCCGGGTGGCATTGTTAGGTTTTTTATAATCAATGTAAATACGCCGCCCGGTGACGGTTCTTGTTGGGATCAGATCGTTGTTCTCATTTACCACGATAGTCATTCCCCCTTTCTTGGCGACACATTATACAGGACTTACCCATTTGCTGTCTGATATGGGAAATACAATACCTGCATCGAGCCACTTAATTACCTCTTTCCTCACCACTTCCTTCATGATTGGATTGAGTCAACGCTACTTCTCAACACTGGGCTTTTTTCCCTCCTCCATGAGGATTTTGTGCATGCAAAAGGCTGGATTGATGCCCTTTATGTCAGACATAGTCCACCCCAATGCCCGTTTGTGCTCACGTAGTACTCTTAGAAGCTTTTCTTCCTGCAATTTAGACAAGTCAGAAGAAACAATAACATGTAATGTGTCAGACTCACCCAAATAAGCATATTGCATGCGTGAAAGTAGTGGTCTAAGCTCCAACTTTGGTGCTTCCTCAACTGACGGTTTTGGAGGAGGTCCCTCAGGCATATCCAAAGGTTCAAAGGGGTGTGTCCCCTTCATGTACGAACAAGATGTGTCAAGGATTTGCATCATCTCCTCGACCTCATCATCATTCCCCAAATTGTCAAGCATCATATGTGCTTTCTCTAGAGAATCGTCTAGATAAACACTTGGATCATATACTTTCTCATCATCTTCAATAACCGAGATCATGGAGAGCTCCTCATAGTGACGTGGAAGCTGGATTGCTTTGTATACATTCAAAACTGCTTCCTTATTTTCTACCCTCAAGATCATTTTTCCCTCTCTTGCATTTATAATTGCATCACCTGTAGCCAAGAGGGGCCTCCCCAATATAATTGGGACTAGCTCATCAGCCTCATAATCGAGGATAATGAAATCAGGACGGAAGATGAATTTCCTAATCTGCAGCAATAAATCTTCAATCACACCTTCATGGTGTGCTATTGACTTGTCAGCTAGCTGCAACATCACAGTGGTTGGCCTGGGAGCTCCCAGGCCCAGTTGTTTAAACAGAGATAAGGGCGTCAGATATATGCTCACCCATAAATCACAACGAGCACGACCCACATCAATGTTACCAATGCGCACAGGATCGTAAAGCTGCCAGGATCCTTACGCTTTTGAGGAAGCTTGTTTTGGACCATGGACGTGCACTCCTCATTAAGTGCAATTGTTTCAAATCCAGTCAGTCTCCGCTTGTGAACCACTATGTCTTTGATGTACTTAGCATATTTTGGAATTTCACGCAGCACATAAACCAACGAATATTCATTTGGACCTGGCTCACCATGGAGAGGAACTTGCTAAACATTCGATCATCATTTTTCTTCTGCAGTCTCTAGGTAAAAGGTGGTGGTGGTCTCGGGACCTCCACTGGCTTTGGATTTTCAGTAGTCATCTCTGGCTTCTTTGTCGCTTTAGGGATCAACTCTCTTTTAGGTACATGCTTATCTTTCCTTTTCTTGGTCACTTCCTCAAGTTCACTACCAATACGAAGTGTAACAACATTCACTTGTGGATTTTTCTCAGTGTCACTGTGGAGAGCACCTGCAGGTCTAGTATTTTGGTTTGTGGCCAATTGCCCCACTGCCTCTCAAGTGTTTTGAAATCCGTTCTCAGCTGCCGATTATCATTCCTCCTCTGTTGCCATTCAGTCCTTATTTGTTGAGTGTCATTCAACAGCTTCTTCAACAAATCATTGGCACTTTCTTCCATCTGTTGAGGTGGCTTCTAAGGATGGATGAAACCC
This sequence comes from Nicotiana benthamiana, assembly GCA_034376525.1. NCBI lineage: Eukaryota > Viridiplantae > Streptophyta > Magnoliopsida > Solanales > Solanaceae > Nicotiana > Nicotiana benthamiana. The sequence continues at coordinate 48,348,603 of CM067328.1, forward strand.
CCTTGAGGTCTGAGCTGATTCTGGCCCTGCTGATTTCCACCCCATGAGAAGTTGGGATGATTTCTCCAATTAGGATTGTACGAGTTTCCATACTGTGCATGCTGATCTGGTGGCCCTCTGTTCTGTTGTCCCAAATAGTAGATCGATTCTGGATTCGTGGGGCACATGTCACTCATATGATTATCTCCACATAACTCGCAGCAAATAACCATTTGGTTTATATGTTGCATTGGTTGTGGTTGCTGCATTGCCATCCTTGTCATTTGATTTGACAACTTTGCCAGTTCCGCTCTCACAGTTGAAACCTTATCTAGTTCAAGTACCCCGGCTGTTTTTTGCTTGACTTTCCGTTGTAAATCACCATCACCCTGCCAGTTGTTATCATTAGCTGTAAAAGTATTGAGAAAGGTTTGTATTTCACTATATGGTCTGGCCATGCAACATCCCCCACACGCTAAGTCTAGATTCAGTTTTCAAGCATCCTCCAACCCATCTACAAAAGTATGCCCCAACACCTCGTCTGTCTGACAGTGATGAGGACAGTCTCTGAGCATCTTCTTGTATCTTTCCCATGCCTGACAAAGTGTCTCGCCAGCCTGTTGTTCTAACGCAAGAATTTGACTCCTCAACACTTTTGTCTTTCTGGTGGGGAAGAACTTGATCAAAAACTTTCTAGCCAGATCATCCCAAGTGCGGATTGAATTTTTTGGCTCTTTGTTCAACCACTCCTTAGCGTCCCCAATAAGTGAAAACGAGAACAATGTCAACCTAATATAATCCATGGGGACATCCGGATAGTTGTATATATCAGTGATTTCCAAGAAGTTCTGAATGTGTCGCCGTGGGTCTTCATGAGGTAGACCCATAAAAAGCTCTGCATTTTGAATCAGCTGCACCATATATTGTTTCAGCTCAAAGTGCCCAGTTATGTCAAGCTTCACAATTGCCTGAGTCATATTTTCCAAACTAGGTCTTGCGGCTTCAATAACCGCCTGTTCATCATTGCCTACAATCTCAATTAGCTATGGTTGAACTACTATGTCCAACTCTCATTCGATTCTCGTCCTAGCGTCCAACTCCCTCCTCAACCTATGAAGTGTCTGTTCAATTTTAGATCAAGGGGAAGGAGATTGTTTGCACTTCTACTTCTTCACATTCAATAGAAAATCATGTATTTGCACAAACAAGGTGAACTGATAGTTGAATCTCGAATAAACAAATAATATAAGCTCAATTCAGTCAAATAGCTAATTTCTAAGTCCCCGGCAGCGGCGTCAAAAACTTATTGCGGTCAAACGCACTCATGCAAGTGCACGTGATCATCAAGTAATAGAGTAGTAAGTAGAGTATCGTTACCACGAGGACTTATGATTAGCTTGTGACTGATTCAACCCCAATATCTTTATCTATCCAAGAATTTCATCACATAAGATATTTGAATGTATTTCTAACTAACTTCTAACAATTTAATATTGCTAAAGAAATTTACTAAACAAAAAGAAATTTCGGTTAACAAACAATAGAGGAGAATATTCTAGGGTCACGGGCATATGTAGCAATTGTGCTGTGTTTTTAGTTTCAAACGACTAATTTAGTTATCTGGGTTATTGATTGACAAGGTTAATAATACTCGTAAGAATCTGTTGAGTTCTTACTCACCTATTCAAGTTAACTCAATACCTATATGTCTATGGAATCAGGATTAACAAAAATGCATGTAAAACTCTTGTATTTCAACCAAGAAAGGCAATTGGGTATATGTCTATCCCAATTGCGAATCCGTTCCCCGATGCGCAGGTTCAAGAACTTGCTTTATTTAATTCTATATGCAATCTAAAGTTCCCACTTTAGAGTTCAACTAAAGATTCGTTGATAGTACTTCACTGTTAGCTACTCAGCAAAATAATTAAAATAAGAATTAAATAAATAACACAATATGATAAACCGACTTCGTGGAATCAAACTTTAAACAACAACATTCATGTTTTACCCATGACCCTAGAACAATGAGTTCTAGATACTCATACTATTGTTCAACATAATCAGGTTCAATATCATCACAATTGGCAAAAACAAAGAGTAGAAAAGAAGACTTTGATGATCAAAAATTCTCCTCGACTCTTGCCTCTCTAATCCTTGCAAAACCTTGTGAAAAACCTTGATAAATTGACCTTGCGCGAGTTTGACTTTCTATAGGTTAAGTGGAATTTTCCCAAATTTCCTTATTTGCACCTAACTTTGAATCGCATTTTTTTCGGACATGCGAGGGGGTGCAATGGGCTGCGCACCTGGCCGCGTATGTCGCCTGCTCTCTGTAATGGATGCGCATATACGTTCGAGGGTGCGCACTTAGGCGCACATGCCTAGGTGTTTAACTTTTTCATTTTCTTGAGTTCTCTTCGATCCCATTTAGTCCCGAGGGGTCTCAATTGCTCCCGAATGATTCCAATCAACATTTTCTTGCATCAATATAGGCTCCTTAACCTGGAAACGTACAATTCGCTCTTAGAGCCCATCTTTCATCAATTAATCATAATATACAATTGGAATATAATCAAGTAGAGGCACAAACAATGGCTAAATCACCTAGATTTTGCCTAGTATCACCAACCCGTGCTAATAAGAAAATTAGTGATCATATATGTTCAAAACACTTGCTCACACAATCAGCACCTTGGTGCTCAAGCCATAGGCAAAGATTCGGCCTCAAGTCCTCTTGACTAGCCCAACATGAACTCACGGAGATTACATCTCTCCTCTCGATCAGGGAATCACAAGTCATCCAAGCATATATACTACAGAGCGCTCGCGTGCGCATAGAGATGTGTGGAAGGAATTTAATGAATTATATCTCAACTGAATCAAGTACGCACGACAAGAATTACAAGAAAGTGAAGTTTTCCTAAAGGTTCTACAGCCTTTCAAGGATAAATACAGTCTTCTCTATACCGATCTGTGAGGCTCTACTAACCGGCTCATGACTCATGAGGCCTAGTAACCTAGGCTCTGATAACAACTTATCACGACCCCAATCCCGATCGTGATGGCGCCCAACACAACTACAAGGCAAGCACAACCATTTACACTCTCAACCCGAGCATGAAGCTCAAAACCAGTTAATTGAATATCATTATCGACAATAAAGCTAAAATATTAACTAATAGATGGAAACCAAACTGGATAAATCTCCTTAAAGACCTGGGGGTCATGAGTCTCGAGCCTGTAATAATACAGAGCAACAAGACTCCAATAATACAATTATTCAAAACTGCGGAAATAATAATAAGGGAATAGGGAAAGAGTCGGGTCCTGCGAATGCCAGACAGCTACCTCGACAACTCCAATAAAACTCTGAAGCCGCAATTATCTCAGCAAAACTTCAAAAATACCTGAATATGCACACATGGTGTAGGGAGTAAAGTGAGTACTTCCAACTCAGTGGTAGTAAGAGAGAATAAGCGATAAGAAAACATGTATGGGCACACAAAAATGCTATAACAGACAGTACAACCTTTGAGAAAAACCGAAATACTGTGAAAATCTTTTAGAAAATCTCAAGACCAGTTCAAAATCTCTTTTACAAGTCTTTGTTACTAATATCTTTTTTTTGTTTTTCAATAGCCAAGCATATGAATACTATATTAGGTAGAACAAGTCGGCTCTTAAGTCTGCCCATAGGGCACAACACTCTTTAACATATAACACCAGGGTATCTGATCAACAAGGAAAGTAAAAGTATGTTTGCCAAAGATATATGAGTGCTAAATGGCGTGCCGCGTATTACAAACATGAGTGAATGCGTGAATGCAATGTAATGCACATGACCATTGCGACGCGCAGCCCGGTCCGTTTGGGTACCTTGTCATCACTGGGGTGTGTACACACTCCGGAGGGGCTCCTACAGCCCAATTGCTATAATAATGTGGTGTGCAGTCCGATTCATATATATACTACTGCAGCGTGCAGTCCGATCCGTATAATATACTACTCTGGCGTGCAGTCGGATCCATGCATGTATATGTATATACTGCTATAGCATGGAGCCCGACCCATATCTCAGTCCCAAAATGAGAACATAGCACTGCTGCGGTGCGCATTCCAATCCATGCTCAGTCCAGCAATGCACATAAGCCCCTTGGACAAAAGTAAAATAGCAGTTCTCAGCTCAACGTCAGTAAAATATCATTTCAGTTTTCAAATCTTACAAAAATGGCTGAGTTTGCACAACAGTATTTAGAACCTTGGACTGAGATCAAATACTATGCAACGTAATACAAAACAGTGATGTCAATCCCTAAAGGATTCAAACAATCAGCACGAAGCCCAAAACATGGCGATCAACCCAAATCAGGATAGAATCAAGTAGTTTTCAGTCAATCACCCAGTAAAACTAACAACCGGGACGGACCAAGTCACAATCCTCAACGGTGCTCTACCCACGCTCATACTCGGCGTGCAAGTCACCACAATACAATACTATGGTGTGAAAATCCAGGGTTTCAAACCCTCAGGATATCATTTACAAGTATTTCTCACCTGGAACCGGTAAAATTCCTTGCTCGCGATGCCTTTACCACTCAAATTGGCCTCCACGTGCGTCAAATCAAACCAAAATCAGTACAAATATATCATAATATGCTAATGGAACAACACCCAATCGAAAACATCGAAATATAATAAAAATATCGAAACTAGCAAAAACCCAGGCCTCGGGCCCGCTTCTCAAAAAATTAAGAAATATACATCACCGGATTCCTCGTCTTTCCACGAGTCTGTACATATAATGTTCATCAAAATCGGAGTTCAAATGGGTCATCAAATCTCAAATTTTATTTTCAAAAACCAAGCACTAGTTTCTTCAATTTTTACCTGAATTTCAGAGATTCAAATGATGAATCTTCAATTAAATGGTGTTTCTAGGCCTCGAGACTTACCTCCAATCACTTCCCGTCAAATTCCCTTTCAAAATCTACCAACAAGCTCTCAAGGTGGTGCAAAAATGGAGGAAATTATGAATGAACTCACGGAATGAAATAAATGTTTAAACGCTTCTGGCAACGGTGGTTTCCGCTTCTGCTGTCACCGCATCAGCGGTCTTCCTGCCGCTTCTGTGGTCTCTCATTAATCTTCGACCTGGCCGCTTTTACAGATTGCCTTTCGCTTCTCCTCCTCCCGCTTCTACAGCTTGCCTTTCGCTTGTGCGGACCCACAAAAGCGACCCCACAATTGCTTTTGCGTAAACCTGCCCGGCCCCTCAAGGCCGCTTTTGTGATCGACCTGGCCATATCTTCGGAACCACATTTGCGGCTCCTTTTCCATTGGTACAAAAAAACCAGAAGACTGATCCCATTCTCATACAACAACTCCAAACACCTCCGTTCAACCACCCGAATTCACCCCGAAGCCCCCCCGAGACCTCAACCAAAAGCACAGACCAAACCTAATTCTTCATTCAAACTTGCTCGAATCATCAAAACGCTAATGTTAATATGAAAATCCTCAATTGTGACCAATTAAAAGCCAAAATTTCTTAAAACCTTCTCAACTGCATATTCGGCCAAAAACCCGACCTACACACCCCCGTATGACCTGAAACTTTGCACACATATCCAAAATAACCTAACGAACCCACTACAACTCTCGGAATTCCATTTGAACCCTCTGATCAAAATCTCACCTATCGAACGCAATTCGCCAAAATTCCAACTTCGCCAATTCAATCCTAATTCTACATCGGACCTCCAAATTCGATTACGATAGCACTCCTAAGTCAAAAATCATCACCCGAAGCTAACCAAACCATCGGAATTCACATCCGAACCCTCTAACCACATACTCAACTTCTAGTTGACTTTTCTAAAATAAAGTTTCTTCTAAGAGGTTGTGTGGCTCATTTTCAACCAAAACTAATTCACTTACACCCGATCGAATCTAATAATTATATTAAAACATGAATCAACACAATAAGGAGGAAATGGGGTGGTAATTCACATGATGGTGGGCCAGATCGTCACTCTAATGTCGTCATGGCTAAAAAGAAAAATGGGAAGTAGAGAATGTGTGTGGACTTCACCGACTTGAACAAGGCATACCCAAAAGATTCTTTTCCACTGCCCCACATCGTTCAGCCGATAGACGCGACCATAGGGCATGAGTTTCTAAGTTTCCTAGATGCATACTCTGGCTACAACCAAATCATGATTGCCGAGGAGGATCAGGAAAAAACAACTTTCATCACCCACCAGGGGACATATTGCTACAAGGCAATGCCCTTAAGGCTTAAACATGCAGGAGCTAAGTACCAAAGGCTGGTCAATAGGATGTTCAAAGAGCAACTCGGTAAGACCATGGAAGTCTATATCGATGATATACTGGTAAAATCGGCAAAGAAAGAAGGCCATATAAGGCACATAAAAGAGGCTACGAGATACTAAGGAGGTACACGATGAATTTAAACCCCAAAAAATGTGCCTTCGATGTGGCCTCGGGAAAATTATTAGGGTTTCTTGTATCACAACGAGGCATCAAGGTCAACCCAGACCAGATCAAGGCGATAGACGCAACACCTGCGGTGATAAGTAGCAAGAAAAAGGTACAGAAGCTGATGGGGCGTATAGCCACCCTATCCAGATTCATCTCACGGTCATCCGACATGTTCCATAAATTTTTCAATGTGCTCAAAAAAGACCAAGGGCTACAATGGAATGAGGAATGCGTCGAAGCCTTGAGAAAGCTAAAGGCGTACTTGTCTACGCCGCCCCTGCTGGTCAAAGAGAGCCCAGGCAAACTCCTACTGGTGTATCTATCCATGTCTGAGGTTGCTGTTAGCGCCGTCCTAGTTCGTGAAAGCAAAGGTACACAATCGCCAATCAATTACATTATCAAAACCTTAGTGGATGCCGAAACTCGGTACCCACACCTCGAGAGATTGGAACTGGCACTGGTAGTAGCTTCACGGAAGCTGCAACCCTATTTACAGTGTCACCCCATAAAAATTGTAATGACCTTGCCATTAAGGAACATCTTACAGAAGCTTGAATTATAAGGCCGGCTCTCCAAATGGTCCATTCATCTCAGCGAGCACAACATCTTGTATCTTCCAAGAACCTCCATCAAGTCTCAAGTACTGGCCGATTTTATAGCCGACTTTAGCACAGAAAACCTACCAAAGGCAGAACTTGAGGCATATCATGCCTCCACCAATGACGACATGTGAGTCCTCTAGACTGATGGCTCCGCCAATGCATCAGGATTAGGACCGGGACTTGTCCTCCAGGTTCCTACAGGCGAAACGATTCACCAATTAATACGATGCCTTAATATGACTAACAAAGAGACCGAGTATGATTCCGTTATTACAGGTATGAAACTGGACATCAAATATGGATTTCACCGACTCATCCTTCACTGCTATTTCCAGCTCGTAGTAAACCAAGTCACTGGGACTTACCGGATCAAAGAACGAAGATTGAAAAAATGCTACTCGAAAATCCGCAGGTTAACGGCTGAGTTCAATGAATGCCGCCTCGAACAGATTCCAAGGGGCACGAAATATCGAAGCAGACAGTCTAGCAAAGCAGGCTACGTCCATTAGAAACATCAACAAAGAAAGCATTATTACCCTCCTCCACTCCGTTATTGATCACAGTGAGGTATTCTCTTTAAATTTGACTTGGGACTAGGGCAACCAGTTTGTATCCTACCTGCAGGACGGAACACTACCACTAGACAAAAAAGAGGAAAAGAAACTCTGCATGCAAGCTGCTCAATATTGCCTAATAAACAATGACCTCTACAATAGAACGTTTGGCAGACCCTTGGCCAAGTGCCTAGGGCCGCACCAAATGAGGCTGGTACTCGAAGAAGTTGGGGAAGATGTAACAACCCGACCCGTCATCTCATGTATCTCCACCCTGTTTTTCCCAATTTATGCTTCTATATGTATCAATATATATATTTGGTGAAATTGAAGTAATTTGGATAAAGTTCGTTTATAAAATGAGACAATTTATCTCTTTAAGAGAAGATTAGTTTAGAAATGTCAACCGGATGTTGACTTATGAGTTAAAGGGCTTACAATGGATTTCTTATAATTTGACTAGTTTCGGTGGATAATTTAAGGCTTAGGAAAGCCATCGAAAGTGAATTTGGATGCTTGGTGTGGAAATTAGCCTATTTTGGCAGAGTTAGGAATTTGGAGAATTCCGGTTAATAGGTGAGATTTTGATTCGAGGCTCGGAATGGAATTCTGAGAATTTCAATTGCTTCGTCATGTAATTTTTGGACTTGTGTGAAAAATTTGAAATCAATCGGACGTGATTTGATAGGTTTCGGCATCAGAAATAGAAGTTGGAAACTTCAAAGTTCATCAAGCTTGGATTCGAGATTGATTCATTATTTTAGCATTGTTTGATGTGATTTCAAACCTCGATCAAGTCTGTAATGTGTTTTGGGACTTGTTAATATATTTTGTTGGCATGCCATGAGGCTCGGATAAATATTGGAAGATTTTTTCCGTTTTGAGCATAAACGTAATGATCTAAAGGTTCATTTTTAGTTCTAGAGATCCAGATTTGATTCCGATACTTCCAAGATTTTAATAATGAATTATTGGACTGATGTGTAAATTTTGGTCTAATTTCATCAAGTCGCGATTGAATTTTTGATGCGGAACATGAGTAATTTTTTAACGAGCGAAATGCATATCTCAATAGGCAAATGAGCTCTGAATTGAGTTTCGATTGAAGGGTTGTATTCGTAATATTATTATTTGTGTCTCATAGGAACAAGAATCGTCTAATTTTGAGTTTGTATGAAGGGGTTAGAGCCTTTTTAGTGAAATTAAAGAGTGTTGGTGCATTAGGTCGGATGTGGCACTTTTAGCGTCAAAATCTAGCACTTTTAGCGACCGATTTGGATTTTAGCGAGTAGATTAGCTTAATAAAGCTGCTGCATTTTTCTGCTCATTTTTACCTATTTTTGTTTTTGCAAAAAACACGGCTTGGGACGATTTTTGAGCAAGAAATCATGGTAAATCTTGAGGTAAGTCACTTCTAATTATATCTACTCCATAAAATTGAATTATCATCGAATAATCCGACTAGATTACATGTTTTTGAGGTGTAAATTGGGGATTTTGGACCTAGGGATTTAAAAATAAGATTTGAAGATTTGAGGGGTCATTTGAACTCCGATTTTGGTAAATTTGATATGTACGGAATCGTGACAAGACAAGGAATCTGGTGATGTGACTTTCATCATTTTTTGAGGAGTGGGCTAGGGCCTCGGGTTATGCCAACTTCGTGAATTTTAGCGCTTTTCGAGCAATTTCGATTGGGCTATGTTTCTTTAGCATAATGTACCATATTCTTTATGGGTTTTGCTAGATTCGACGCATGAAGAGGTCAATTCAAGAGGAAAAGGGCATTGCGGACTAGCCTACCGCCGGTTAGAGGTGCGTAGTCTGTATACATGATGGCCTGAGGTTTGAAGCCCTAGTTTATCACATAGTGACGCTATATTAGGGTGTGACTCGCACCTCATGGCAGGTGCGGGGTTGTTTATGACTTGGGATTGTGACTTGGTCCATCCCGAACAAGAATTTTACTATATTGGCAACTCATACTTACCCTCTATTGAATATATCTGGGCTTATTTCCATGTTTGGGGCCTTGTGCCGATCTGTAGCATCCCCAGAGGATGAATATCACTGTGATAGCATGATTTGTATAATCATTGATCTCAATCCTGTGTTTAATCACTGCTATGAAATATTAAGTCACTTTTCCTGAAGATTAATAACTAAATTATATTCTTCTTATAAATTGGAAATTGGGAAATTAATTGAATCTGTTTTGTGACTCATATGCATACTGTGGACTGAGTATAGATCGGGCTACACGCCATAGTAATGATATGATAATATTGCGCTTGGGCTGTAGGAGCCCCTCTAGAGTCTGTACACACCCCCAGACAGTGCGGGTACCCAATGGATCGGGCTGTACACTGCAGCGGGTCATGTGCATTGCATTGCATTGCATTATACTTGACTGATATACTTGGTATTGTTTTGCTGTTGGTTCTTAGTTAATGTGTCGGACTGTCAATTTTAGCTCTACTTTGTGGCATTTCATGGATTCTTACCTTCAGACCTTTTATATACTTAGTACTCACTGAGTTGGTAGTACTCACCCCTACTCCCTACACCTTGTGTGCAGATTCAGGTGCACCGGAGGCTTAGCTGAGTAGTCGCTGTCTCTAGAGCTTATCAGAGTTGTTGAGGTAGTTGTTTGACGTTTGCAGGACATGACTACTCCTCCTATTTCAATTATTTATATATATATATATGTATATATATATATACATACATACATATATATATATATATATATATATATGTATATATATATATATATATATATATATATATATATATATATATATATATATATATATATATATATATATATACATACATTTCCAGACTTGAGTATTTTCATTTAGATAATTGTTATCCAGTTTGTTTTAGAGGCTTTAGACTCGTGACCTCAGATCTTATGGGAGTGTTTTATTGAATTTCGTATCTCTCCGTATTATTTTACAATAAATATTTGATTATTATTCTAAAACTGTTACATTTTCCTTAAATTTACGGTTTTGAGATTTATTGTCGAATTGAGAGCGATTGTTGGTCAAGCTTGCCTAGCGTTATGGTCAGGCGCCATCACGACCGGGTTTGGGTCGTGACAAGTTGGTATGAGAGCCTAGGTTACTAGGCCTCATGAGTCATGAGCCGGTTAGTAGAGCCTCACAGATCGGTACGTAGACATGCGTTTATCCTCGGGAGGCTACAAAACCTTTTGGAAATACTTCACTTTCTTGAAATCTTATCGTGCGTTCATGATTCAGCTTGAAAGAGTTACTCTTGAAATTACTTCCATGTGTTCGCATGCGTGCATGAGCGCTCGGTAGTTGATTTGCTTTGATGGCTTGTGATTCCCGATCGAGGAACGAGATGTAATCTTCGTGATGTATATATTGAGCCAGTCTGGAGGACTTGAGTCCGAGTCTTCGCCTATGGAGCACCGGAGTGCTAATTCTGCACGATAGTGTTATGAACTCAAATGTTCGGTATTGTCGCTATTAGCAGGAATGGCAGTTTGGTATTTGTGTGATTGAGTATGTTAGTGCTGCGAGATGCAATTATATGACTTGGTGGCGATGAAGAAGTCTGCTGGATAATAGACAAACTGTTAAGTGATTCATTTCCTATTGTGGTTCAATGTGTAGCCCGAATATAGGCGCATGAAGAATATTTTCAAGGCTCCTAGTGGGAGTGAAGTAAATTGCATGATACGATATGAGTTCAGACTCAGGAAGACTAAGTAGCTGTGTAATGTGTATGATGGCGGAAGGTATACAGAAATGTTATATTGTGGCGAAGCAGGTGCGTTATCCCCTGCAGAGTGTTCTGAAGTGATGTAGTTCCTATGTATATTATACGAAGATTTCATGTGTAATTGAAAGGTATTTTCCATGCGTTATGATTCAAATAGGTGCAACGCATGTCCACGTATCAATTTTGATGATATAATGCATGTAATATTGGAATTAATATTGTTGATATACATTGTGGTGCTTTGTCAATTTGTGGACATGTTGTTAGGATGGTTTTGGTGATTCTATGGCAGGTGGATAGGCCCAACTACAATGGATGCTCTGCCGAAATTTTTGAAAAATTTAGGACTTAGTAAAAATTTTATCGCCTAAAGAGTGGGCTTAACTGTTGAGTGAGTGGATGCAAGAATTGTAGAAGAATTAAAATTTCTAATGGTTCGTGTTTCCACAAGCTTAGGAAAGAGTGATTGTAATCTCACCATGATATTACGAAAGAAATAGATTATATGGGTTGTGATATATATGGCTTCGAGCTGCGTTGGGGAGGTTGCTGTTGTTTAGTTGATTATATGGTCATGTACTATGTTAGTTCCAATTTGATGCTTGCGGGTGAATTAGTTCTGGTTGCAAAAATTGAGCCGAGGGTGGCACGAGTGAAGCAAAAATTTTGACAAAGGTTATATGGTGCTTAGTAGATGTGAGAAAATAATAGGATGTCTTGAGTTGTTTATACAAAATGATTAGTGTAAAGAGAAGTGGTTTGGTTGTATTGGAATGAGATCATGTCATGCGGTGTCAGAGTGCTGATAAAGAACGAGTGGTTTGACAGTGTGGTGTTACGTCGAGTCTCGTGTGCTAAGCCTGGGTTGAGGCATTGTGGTGCTACATCAATAGAGTATATCAATGTGAAAATAAATCAGAAGGAAATCTAGACAAATTGAGTAGCTTGTTAGTGGACCGAATCAGTGTGGTAAAGGTATGATCAATTCTTTGTATGTGTTTGAGGTAATGAGTTTATACAAGTGTTGGGCAGCGAGGCTCGTGAGTACAGACAGTCTGCTTGGCTTGGCTTAGGTAGAAGGATTTAGTCCTGGTAGTTTAGCTTGTGCAAATGGAATTGGGAGAGAATTCTTATTGGGTTTCCTCAGGGTTAGGGGATGTATATTTCTATGGACATGCGGAGCATGGAGTGCGTAATGATTTTTCTGTTAAATGAGATCAATGAAAGTTCTGGACTAGTTGAGTGTGTCAAAGTCTGTGGCGCGGAAGGGGGACAAAAGTTCTCGTGTTATCCTTGGAAAGTATGGTTAGTGCGGTTTGTTGTAGGGGCCCGAAACAGGCGTGTGCAAGGTTTCAGTTAAGTTCTGAAAGGAAGTTCATAAAGTTCTTATGCAACGAGTAGTCTCAGGTAATCAAGGAAATGGTACTGGTAATTAGAAGTGATTTGAGTATAGTACATGTCTTGGAAGGAGGGTAATGTGAACAGACTAATGATACATCAGTAGTGTTGCGACATTCTTCTTGTATGATCGACTGCTAATATTCGAGCATGGTGAGTCGAGGTACGTCATGTGTAATAGTGTTTGGAGAGGATCGCGCATTGCAGCGAGGCCACATGAAGTCATGGCCTTTCAAGGAGGATTTAGGTATTTTATTTCCTATGATGTGAGGCGGGATCTCCGCCTTGTGTTGTGATGGTACTGATGAGCTTGAGATACAGCTCGTTCGTTGAGGCAATATCAAAATTTGAGTATATTCAAGTCTTTCTTTATTGGTGCGCGTGTTATGCAAGTGTCGCTTAGGCCGGTGAAAAGGTTTCATATCACCATAATGGTATGTAGGATTCAAGGTGATCGTTGGAGTCATTAATGAATACGAACGGATTTGGTTGCAGCTTGTTGGAAGGTTAATATCAAGGTTCGACTCGGAAATCTATTGTGATAGTAATATAAAGGGAAGTGACTTCATGAATGGTTGATCTGAGATATTGTTGCACTATTACGTGTTTCATTTATTGTTGGCAGTGTATGAAAGTGTTGGAATAAGACCTTGGTTGATGAGAGTTTTTTCCACCGGTATTCGGGTGTTGTGGGCAAATGCTGTGAATAGTAGCTATCATTTTGAGTGTTGGATTGTGTGGTTTGTTGCATGGGTTCACTTGGGGTTGCAGGTATGGGTTATTACAGCTGGTTCGGGCTTATACTGAGTATAGATGTGAGGTTCTGATCTTGTATATGGTTTCAGATGTGCAATGTGGTTCTATGGTTGGTCTAGATGGACTGTGAAATTTTAGCTGTGTTGTATTGTCGGGCCTATGTGAGTTAGGGTGACGTGGGATCACTCCGGGTATATGTTTGGTATGGTCATCCAGGTATCGGTTGGCTCCTAATACAACTCTAGGCACGCTCGAGGATGAGCTTTTGTTTAAGTAAGGATAATGTAACGCCCGACCCGTCATATCATGTATCTCCGGACCGTTTTTACTGTTTTATGCTTCTATATGGATCATTATATGTGTTTGGTGAATTTGAAGTAATTCGGATAATGTTCGGTTAGAAATGAGACAATTAGTTTCTTTAAGAGAAGATTAGTTTGGAAAAGTCAACTGGATGTTGACTTATGAGTTAGAGAGCTCGGAATGGATTTTGGATGACTTGACTAGTTTTCGAAGATGAATTAAGTCTTAGGAGAGTAATCGGAAGTGAATTTGGAGGCTCGGTGTGGAAATTAGCCTATTTTGGTGAAGTTAGGTATTTGGCGAATTTCGGTTGATAGGTGAGATTTTGATCTGAGGCTTGGAATGGAGTTCCAAGAATTTGTGTAGCTTCTGCATGTCATTTTAGACTTGTGTTCAAAATTTGAAATCAATCTCACATGATTTGATAGGTTTCGCCATCGTAAATTGATGTTGGAAACTTCACAGTTCATCAAGCTTGGTTTGGAGGTTGATTCACGATTTTAATATTGTTTGATGTGATTTGAAGCCTCAAAAAAGTCCGTAATGTGTTTTGGGACTTGTTAGTTTATTTTTTTGGGCTTCCATGAGGCTCGGATAAATATTGGAAGAATTTCTGGAAGATTTTTGCCATTTTGAGCATAAACGTAACTATCTAAAGGTTCATTTTTAGTTCTACAGATCCAGATTTGATTTCGAGACTTCTGCAATTTTGATAATGAATTGTAGGACTGATCTGGAAATTTTGGGCTAATTTCATCAAGTCGCGATTGAGTTTTTGACGCGAACAATGAGTAATTGTTTAACAAGCAAAATGGATATCGCACTGGGCAAATGAGCTCTTAATTGAGTTTAGATTAAAGGGTTGTATTCGTATTATTATTTGTGACTCATAGGAACAAGAATCATCTAATTCTGAGTTTGTATGAAGGAGTTAGAGCCTTTTTAGTAAAATTAAAGAGTGCTGATGCATCAAGTCTGGTGTGGCACTTTTAGCAACGAAATCTGGCACTTTTAGCGACCCGATTAGGGTCTTAGTGACCAAATTAGCTTAATAAAGTAGCTGCTTCTTTCTGCTCATTTTTGACCTATTTGTTTTTTGCGAACAAAAATATGGCTTGGGGTGATATTTGAGCAAGAAATCATGGGAAATCTTGAGGTAAGTCACTTGTGATTATTTCTTCTCCATAATATTGAATTATCATCGAATAATCTGACTAGATTACATGTTTTTGAGGTGTAAATTAGGGATTTTTGACCTAGGGATTTGAAAATAAGACTTGAAGATTTGAGGGGTCATTTACTCTGATTTTGGTAAATGTTATATGTACGGACTCATGGCAAGACGAGGAATCCGGTGATGTGACTTTCATTATTTTTTAGAAGTGGGCCTGGGGCTCGGGTTTTGCCAACTTCATAATTTTAGAGTTTTCCGAATAATTTCGATTGGGCTATGTTTCTTTAGCATAATGTAACGTATTCATTGTAGTTTTGACTAGATTCGATGCGCGAAGAGGTCGATTCAAAAGGACAAGGGCATTGCGGACTAGCCTACGACCGGTTAGAGGTGAGTAGTCTGTATAGATGATGGCCTGAGGGTTTGAAACCTCGGTTTTTCACACTGTAATGCTATATTAGGGCGTGACTCACAACCCATGGTAGGTGCAGGGTTGTTTATGAATGGGGATTGTGACTTGGTCCATCCCGAACAAGAATTTTAATATATTGGCGACTGATACGCACCATGTATTGAATATATCCAGCTTATTGCCATGTTTGGGGCCTTGTGCCGATCTGTAGCATCCTCAGAGGATGAATACCATTGTGATAGAATGATTTGTATAATCATTTATCTCAGTCCTGTATGTAATTACTGTTATGAAATGCTAAGTCACTTTTCCTGAAGTTAAATAACTAAATTATATTCTTCTTAATAATTGGAAACTGAGAAATTAATTGAATCTGTTATGTGACTCATATGCATACTGTGGACTGAGTATGGATCGGGCTGTACGCCGTAGTAATGATATGATGATATTGCGCTTGGGCTGTAGGAGCCCTCCGGAGTCTGTACACACCCCCAGTGAGCGCAGGTACCCAATGGATTGGGCTCTACGCCACAGCGGGTCATGTGCATTACATTGCATTTTGCATTATACTTGATTGATATACTTGATATTGTTTTGTTGTTGGTTCATAGTTAATGTGTCGGACTGTTAGTTGTAGCTTTACTTTGTGGCATTTCGTGGATTCTTATCTTCAGACATTTTATATACTTATTACTCACTGAGTTGGTAGTACTCACCGCTGCTCCCTGCACCTTGTGTGCAGATTCAGGTGCACCGGAGGCCTAGCCGAGAAGTCGTTGTGTCCAATGCTTATCGGCGTTGTTGAGGTAGCTGTTTGACATTCTAGGACTTGACTACTCCTCCTATTATAGTTATATATATATATATATATATATATATATATATATATATATATATATATATATATATATATATATACAGATACACACATTTCCAAACTTGTGTATTTTCGTTCAGATAATTGTTAGCGAGTTTATTTTAGAGGCTCTGGACTCGTGACCCCAAATGATATTGAAGTGTTTTATCGGATTACGTATTTCTCCATATTATTTTACAATAAATATTGGATTATTATTCTAAAACTTACATTTTTCTTAAATTGTCGGTTTTGAGATTTATTGTCGAATTGAGAGCGATTGTTGGTCAGGCTTGCCTAGCGTTATTGTTGGGCGCCATCACGATCGGGTTTGGGTTGTGACAGAGGGCCACTGTGGTGACATACAAGTAACCGCACCCTCACACGATGTATCTTACGGGCCGGTTACTAGTGGCCTACCATGAAGAAGGAGGCAGCAGAATACATTCGGCGATACGAACAATGCCAAAAATACGCCCCCATGCTACACCAACCAGGAGAACCCCTCCATTCAGTCACCTCTCCACGGCTTTTCATCAAATGGGGAATGGACATAGTCGGCCCCCTACCTGCAAGACGGGGAAAGTATGGTTTTTACTAGTTTTAACTGACTATTTCTCTAATTGGGTGGAAGCAGGTGCGTATGCACAAATACACGAACATGAGGTGATCGCCTTCATATGGAAAAATTGTATATGCCGCTTTGGCATCCCCAAGGAAATCAGTTGTGAGAACGGACAATAGTTCATCGGTCAAAAAATGACTGAATTCTTCGAGAAATGGCGCCTCAAGAGGATACTTTCAATGCCATATAACCCCGGCGCTAACAGAATCCTTCAACAAAGCAGTATTAAGCACACTGAAGAAGAAGCTCAAGGACGCCAAAGGGCTATGTCCCGAGCTAGTACCCGAAGTGTTGTGGGTGCACATGACCACACCCAAATCTAGTACAGGGGAAACAACTTACTCGCTGGTCTACGGAACCGACGCGGTGATACCCGTTGAGGTCGGTGAACCAAGCCTAAGATATTCACACACCAGTGGAACAAAAAATGACACTACCAGGCTCCAAGACCTCGACAAAGCTGAGGAAAGGAGAGAAATGGCCCACATCAGAACGGTGGCCCAAAAACAACAGGTCAAAAGATACTACAACAAGAGGGCCAAGGTTAGACCATTCAAAGTTGGAGACTATGTCCTCAAAGACAAGCCATTGGCATCCAGTGACCCAAGTGAAGGAATGTTGGGCACAAACTGGGAAGGATCCTACAAAATAACAGCAGTAGCAAGTAAAGGAGCATTCCAGTTGGAAACAATGGACGGAAAAGTGCTCCAAAACAATTGGAACGTTATCCACCTCAAGTATTTCCACTTCTGAAAGGTGTCTCCTGAGTCGTACTCTTTTTCCCTTACCCGAGTTTTGTCCCAATTGGGTTTTTCGGGAAGGTTTTTAACGAGGCGGCAAAAGGGACACTTGGAGATATTTGTGGCACAAGTTTACCCATATTTGCCTCTCCATATGACCTCAAAGTCGACATGATAAAGGGACCGGACTAGCTTGATCTCCAATGTATAAAAGGCTATTTCCATCTCCAATGTATGAAAGGCTACGACCATCTCTAATGAATAAACGGCTAAGGCCATCTCCAATGTATAAAAGGCTACGGCCATCTCTAATATATAAATGTCTATGACTGTCTCCAGTATATAAATGGCTATGGCCATCTCCAATGCACAAATGGCTGAGGCCATCGCCGCAAACAATCGACCTAGTTCGACTACGGCAAGCAAGTTATTCGACGAATGTCGAAATAAACCATATGGCCAAGGCCATCAACAAGTTATGACCAAAGGTCATCAGCTTTATCACAGCTAAGGCCATCGCCTCCAATAGACGACCTAGTTCGACTATGACAAGCAAATGATTCGACGACAGTCAAAATCAACCATATGGAAGAGGCCATCAATAAGTGATGACCAAAGGTCATTGACTTCATCATGGATAAGGGAAGTTCAACTACGACAAGCAAATGATTAGACGAAAGTTGAAATCAACCATTTGGTAGAGGCCGTCAACAAGTTATGAAAAAAGGTCCTCGACGTCATCATGGCTAAGCCCATCAATGCCAATAGTCGACCTAGTTTGACTACAGCAAGAAAATAATTTGACGACAGTTGAAATCAACCATATGGCCAAGGACATCAACAAGTTATTACCAAGGCCATCAGCAAGTTATGACCAAAGGTCATCGACTTCATCATGGCTAAGGCCATCGCCGCAAACAGTCGACCTAGTTCGACTACGGCAAGCAACTGACTCAACAACAGTCAGTCACCTCTATGGCCAAAATCAATTTTATCATGGCTAAGGCCATCAACTCTATTACGGCTAAGGCCATCGCCGCCACTAGCCGACCTAGATTCTATTACAGTGAACAAGTGATAAAGACAGCCAGAGTCTCCTCTATGGCCAAAGGCCAAAACTGTCAACTCCATCAAGACTAAGGTTGTTAATCTATGTCTGGCTAAGGCCATCGACTCCATCAAGACTAAGGTCGTTAATCTAAATCTGGCTAAGTCCATCAACGCCGGTAGTTAACCCAGTTCGGCTACGACAAACAAGTAATTCAACAGAACTCAAAATCGCCCATGACGACCTAGAACAAACTACGGTAAAAGTGCGAAAGCAACAGTAAAAAATGCAATAAATGCTCTAAGGAACAAAAGAAGAACATCAATAGCAAAAAATCATATTCCATTATCTCCACAAGTATACATACATCTGACCTAAGAAAAAGGCCCCATTTAAACAAAAATATATATACAAAGTCTTAAAATCCTTCACCGCTCCATCCATCATGACCCGCCTGATCGCCATCCGATCCATTGCCATCTCCAGGATGATAAGTCTAAGAAATCCATGAACTGGATTCCAAACACTTGACGTCCTAAGAGTTACAACCCTCCCTACCTGGCGAGTCAGAGTTGTAACCGGCCACTTCACAAGCAACACGGGCTAAGTGTTGTTGCCTTTCAACTTCCGCCTCAGAAGCCCGGCTTGCCGCCAATAACTCTTCAAATACAACCAAACTGGCATCATGGTACTCCCAAATCTCATGCACATCATGATGCGCAGCGTCATGTAGGGGAGTTCTCCTGAGGACTTCAACCTCGATTGTCTTAGCATCAAGCTTGGTTGTGAGGGCCCTGACCTGGTCTGCAGTTCCGCAGCCTCCGCCGCTATCCCATGGCTTATCTCCAATCCATCCTCTTTTGACTGAAGGAGAATCTCCAACTCAATGTTTCGAGCCAAAGCAACCATGATCTTCTCATAAACCTTCTCCAACTTGGCAACCATCTTCTTCAATAGAGCTTCCGATTCCTCAAGACCCTCACGAAACATCCGAAACTGAGGGTCCTGCTTGACTACATCTGCCAACGCGTGATGCTTGGCACAATATTCCTTGTATTTCTTTGATATTTTATTAAGGGTGCCGCCTTCTTCTGTTCACCCCACCTCCTCTCCAACTCCAAGATTAGGTCTGAAAAGAAGAGAGG
Source organism: Nicotiana benthamiana (assembly GCA_034376525.1). Taxonomy (NCBI): domain Eukaryota; kingdom Viridiplantae; phylum Streptophyta; class Magnoliopsida; order Solanales; family Solanaceae; genus Nicotiana; species Nicotiana benthamiana. The sequence continues at coordinate 48,368,458 of CM067328.1, forward strand.
AAACACGTCAGTACATACCAAAGTCGCTTTTACGACTCATAAAAGAAAATATGAAAGCTACCTGCAAAGCTGCATCAGCGATCAACCTCGACAAATCCCTATTACTAACGTTTTTAGCGTTTTATGCTCCGCAGCCGCACATAAAAGGGTCATTTCCGCTGCGGCTTTCTCGCTGTCTTTTAACATATTAAACCCGACAGGTATCACAAGTCGGCAAGTAGACCTGCCCCCCCCGTCTCCACGCGGGCTAAGTCCCCTGGTGCTTCTCCAAGAGCGGCCTCAGAGCCCGTCCTCTCAATTTCCACGTCTGCTCCGCTAACTGAAAAGATGACCTGCGTTCTGGGGCACGGGCTGAGCGGACAGCGGCGGCTGTTCCTCGAGGGGCCAATCTCTCTGAAAGAATGGCCTCAGCTATAAAAATAGGCCCTGACTCTCGGTGGGGCTCACTAGGACTCACGTCCTCAGTCGCAATTCCCTTGCCGGTATTCAGTCGCCGCCTCAGGCACCATCACAGGCACGACTCGTCACTGGTATGGCCTCAGGTAACACCTCAGGCACCGCCTCAGATGCCACCTACAGAACAGCCCCCTACTATGAGATCGAAAGGGCGATGTCTCTAGGAGAGCCTCCACGAATGTATCTTCTTCCCCATCGGAGTCAGACTCCTCTCTAGATGGGCCAGCGGAGATTTTCTTCTTCTTCGCCTTTTTAGAAGCGCCCCGACCTGTCCAATGAGAATACATTGAATAAAGGGATCTTCAAACCAAAACGAAGGAAAAGAGAGAAGAATGGGAAAGGTTGTTACCAGTTGGGCCATACAATCTACGAAACTTAGCCCGGGTATGACATTTTTCCGCATACGGTATCAACTTCGCCACCCACGACCTAATGTCGTCAACAGGATGAGGTGGGAGCCACTACTACAAAAGGAGGAAAAATAAGTCGTAATGATTGATCGACCAAAATAAAACATCACGAAATCATGCACAAAGATACTTACATCTCGAATTCCATGTCTCCAGAAACCCTTCAGGGTTGGAAACCAGGTGCCTTGTCCTGATATAACAGTATTTGCGCAAGACATTATGATTAGCTTTGTCTTCAGACTTCACCGCAAAGCTCTTTTTACCACGGCTCCTCAATTGGAGCATGGTACCTCTCATGTAGCTAGGGTTGTTCCCGGCCTCGCCTGCAAGCATGGAGAGAATTCGACACACCTTCAGGGCATAAGGTATGACCTGAACTGGGCACACGTGGTTGAAGCGGCAAAGCTCCTTCGCTATAGGGTTAAGAGGAAAGCTGTATCCAATCCTAAGAGCATATTCGTAGAACGTGCAGAACCCCGGCCTATGCACATTGGCATAGTCCACCCCTGCTGGAGCCATTTCAACATGGCCAGGAATGTTGTATGTAGTTCTGAGGGCATCTAGGTGAGACTGCAATAACTCACTATGCTCCCAAGGAAATCAGGGGCATGCCGAGTTGAAGTCAGTTCGAACACTCAGGTTTTTCGGAAGAATATTATCCAGCGTTAGGGGAACGAGGGTTTTCTCCAGTTCTTCCCCTCACCATAGGAAGAAGGCAGAGCCCTAGAAAGGGCATTATCCTTTGTCCTTTTACTATCTTGACGATGCTTCACCATGGTATAATTTATGAGGAAAGGTGTCAACGATAAGAGGTACAATCCACATAAATGGTAGCTCTCAAATGAAGCAACAATTTCCAGAAAGGAAAATGAAGAAAGAAATAGAGGGACACTCTCCAAAGGTTCGAAAGATGAATCCCATTGAACCACTCCTCTATTTATAAGGATAAGGTATGCGAAAATCGAAAGGGCACAATTTGAGAACTGACGCAGGAAACCAAAGCGTCACGTCATGCTCTGAATAGTCTTGGGAACAAGTATAATGATGACGAATCTAACCAGTAACGTCATTCTAGAAAAAGGGTCGTATGTCAACAGCTTAACAATATTACGCACGCTCATTCCCTTTGAAAAAGGTGCCTATCGGTGCGGCCAAACTTTCGTGAAAGCAAAGTATGCATGTCCATCCATTGAAGACGGTCATCAAGCACGTCTCCAACGAACAGAGGGACTAAGTGTATAGGGTAAAATTTGGCTCTCAATGTCCCCACGCGGAGTGGGCACGTCCATTGTTATAAGGTCGACTCGAGTGAAGGCACGACCCAGTTGATAAAATAAAAGTGACGTGGTTTAGTGCTTAATTTCTTTACTGAGTGGAAGCCACCAACTTTTGTACTTTTTGATTACTTCGAGGAGGGTCTCCTACTATATAAAGGAGATATTCACGTTGTAATAGGCATCATTATTGTTATTCTCGAATAATACAACTTCTCTCTATCTCTATCTCTTTATTAGTCTCCAACTATTTCTTCTCTCTTAAACTAAGTTTATTTTCTTCACACTTTCAGATCTACAAATATCTTAGCACAATAATCATCTCTAGGGCTAACTATAGTTGATTACGAATTACCCTTATATATTTTTAATTGTTTTTAAGCTTATAAAGTGCGAGTATAATTTTTGAGCTAAACATGGGTGTAAAAAGTAAACAGACAAAACGCACAAATCCGATAATCCAAGTCAAACCGAGAAAAAAAACCCTGCTAAGGGTTGGTTTGATTTGGTTTGGTGTTGGAAAACAAATTCGACTATAGTTGTAGTTTGGTTTTAACTAAAGAAAGTCAAACCAAAACCAAACCAACCCGACATTACATATACAGAAATTTTAGATATATTTAATATATAAATATACTTATTGGGATGTAATTTATTAATATTTCTTGAAAGATTTCATAATTTTGCTTTTTGAGGTATTATTTTCAAGGTTGGACTTAGAACTTTTGAATCTTCCAATAAATTTTATAGCCATTAACACTAGTAAATTAAATAGTGCTAACAAAAGCCCAAACCAAAATCAAATCAATATTAGTGCTAACAAAAGATATTTAATTCAATATTACGAATGAGAATGTATTGAATACCTATTTTGTGTTTTGCAATAATTTAGATAAATATACATAATCTTGTTATATTTTTTCTTTAATGTTTAGGCATGTATTTAATATTCCCTTATTAGTCTACTTATTTTAGTAGGACTTAGTACTTTTAGATTATGTTTTTTTATTATTATGGTTTTTTAATTAGCAATATGTATATTCATAATTTTATTGTTGAATATTTTAGGATAATGCCATGACATATCTCATATTTTGTATTATTTTCTTAGTAATATTTTATATAGTTGTATCTTACTAGGACTAAAGAAATATTTTGAGCATAATTTATATGTTTTATTCTACGAAGATTTAATCGGAAAAAATACGAAAAAACCCGAATAACTTGAAAATCCGAGAAAAGCCGAAAAAACCGAGAGAAAAAAACCTAAGTTTTATTGGTTTGGTTTGGTCTTTAGATTTAATAATCCGAAACAATTGATTTTGTTTGATAATTGTAAAATTCGAAACAACCCGGCCTATATACACCCCTACCTCTAATGGATATACATAAATTAAAAATGAATTATACATATATTATACATCTATATGCTATTTATTTAAATTATTGGACTATACAGTTTAAATATCCATCCCATTGCCCCAAACAAACCCATGTATCTGTCGTTATCAGAGGGCTGGGTTTTGTGCCAAAATATTTTGTAACAGCAGAAAATAAAAGTAATACAAGCTTATTTGAGCCTACACAAACAGGGCAGTGTATAGCCTATTTTCATGATAGGAAATCACGCGACACATTAAATATTTATACTGTATTTACTGTTTGTAGCTATATTTATAAAAACATAACTTTATTTGAATCATATACAAAATTAATAAAATTATAGATTAATTATTTTGAACTAAAATAAGTGAGAAACAAGCTCTCGTAGCTGAGTTAGTTAGAGTGCTCGTTTAGTTGGCAAAAGTCTTAAGTTTGATTCTCAACAAGAACATTTTAATTTTTTGTATTTCGCCTAAGTTGTATTCATTGCACGTTTGGATAGATACAAGTGGTAGTCACGACCCAGAATTCTCACCCTCGCCACCGTGATAACATCTATCATTTCACTTGCTAGACAAACCAATGTTAGATAAAATTACCAACCGTTTTTAACACCTCAAATCAAATTGTAACAATGAAATTGAATAGTCTGAAATAAGTTAACAAACGACAAAATCTAAATACAAATCCCAGAACTTGTGTCACAAATACATGAGCCTCTAGAGTACTACAAATAATAATCTGAATCAACGATATAACTGTCTGAATCAAAATAAACAGCTAAGATGATATAGAATGGGACTTCAGGGATGTTGACGCCATACAACTATACCTCAAGTGTCCGCTGATAGCTACAACTGAGCAAATCTCACTTAGCGTTGTCGGGACCAACCATGGTTTCTACACAAGAAGTGTAAAGTATAGTATGAGTACAACCGACTCCATGTACTCTGTATAGGAGTGGAAAACGGGTGGGTCAGGTCGGATATAGTTCAGGTCAAAATCGAATAATGAAAAAACGGATCAATTATCCGACCTGACCCGTATTTAATACAGATAAAAAATAGATTAATCGGCGGATAATATGGGTTACCCATGTTATCCGTGACTTCTTGTATATGATCATCTTTGGAAGAATTCTTAATCTTCCTAACTTGAGGAACCCCCAATTTGAGGCTTTACAAATGTAAAAGTTATACCCATTAGTTATCCATTGGTTACTCATTGATTATTCATTTTCTAAATGGATAATATGGTTATTATCCATATTTGATCATTTTTAAAAATTTCATTGTCTAACCCATTTTTTAGTGGATAATATGGGTGGTTTACTATTTTCTTTGAACCATTTTGCCACCCCTAATTCAATAAGTATCGAGTCTAACCTCGGCGAAGTAGTGATGAGGCTAAGGTGGATCGCTTATAATAACATGTATGCAATAATAATAGAAATAACAATAAAAGAAAAGACAATAATTGAAAATAAAGCAGTTAGCTCACAAATACGAACTCAAAATCGCGTTACCAGAAAGCCCAGAATAATAAGTTACATAAACTCATCTTAGAATACCAAGACAAATCCAACAATCATACCAAGTACATCATATACTATTTCTTGCGATCAATTCTACTCATACTACACTTCTGCACCTTGTGTGCATATTGTTGAGTTGGAGTCACTGTGTATAGAGGGAACTAGCATTAAAGATGTACCTTCATTCCGGATATAACTGCCACTTGTCCTTGGTAACTTTAAATTTTGCTAATATGTTTATGTAACTTTCAAACAGATGATGTACTTATTAGTACCAGCTTTACAAATTTCAATTCTTAGAAGCTCATGATTTGTACTACCACGTCCTTGGGTTATTGTATAAATGTTCAGATAATTCTTTATATTTTCCAATAAATCTCGTTTGGGTTTTGTTGGCTGTCAATTGTCTTACCTAGCGAGTCGAGCTAGGTGCAACTAGAATTAGTGAATTTTGGGCGTGATATATTTATTTCTAGGTCAATCACCTAGCAATTATTTATTATGTCGGTGTCGATATAGTACTCCCGATAAAAAAAGTAATGGGTAATTTTGTTATGTTTATACCTAATGAATCGAAAGTGAATTTAATGACTTAATGAAGTAGAAAAAGTTTTGCATGATTCTTGTTATTATCACCTGTTAATATAAATTTTTTAAAAGTTTGTATCTTGGTTTATATTTTTCTAGTAATTTCATTTAAAATGACAAAGAGCACGATACTTATTGAGTACCGTCGTGGTATACTCAGCTCCCATGGGACCCTTTCAGGGTCCCACTTATTTTACATATTTTCAGGATGAGACATGATACACGATAAATAGATAAGGCTAAAATGACTCTTTTTCTGAGGCATATATCAAGACACCGCTTCTATTATGTGGTAGTATTCATGTTGATCTTGCTTACTTTTTATTGGAATTTGTTTCAAGTATTTATTTCATCCTTGTGTATTAGATACTCCACAGATATGTGTTATTTTTGGGAGTTGTTATCGGGAATTATTCATATAGCATTCATAAAAGAAATATTATTATTCTTTTGTATTTTTCAATTATTGAAAAATGATGAATTTAAATATTTTGTTCATGTATTGTTTTATCAATTAAAATGATTGTGTTTTCAAAAGGCTTTTGAATTTATTTATTTTACGTATAGATGGCCATTCTTGTGTGGTTTGGTTCTCGGGTTGGACAGTGTGCCAGGTGTTTTTCACGTGATTTTAGATCGTGACAAATTTGGTATCAGAACATAGATTCTAATTCTAGTCCTAGGACGTCTTTGGAATGGTGTCTAGTAGAGTTCTCCTTAGTGATGTGTTGTGCACCACACCAATATCGAGAAGGCTAGACGGGCACTTGGTATGACAAGTTGTAGTCATTATTATGTCACATGATATATCAACAACATGAGTATCAAAGCGCATTTTTGAGGGATCAAGGCAATATGAATGACGTTAATTGCTAATAAAAAATTTGATATACATGGCTTTAGTATAAAGACACTAGAATGGATAAGTAGAACACATGACAAGGTGTTAAAGTGTACAAAAGGTATGACCTCAGAGGTAGGGGTGGCAAATGAGTGGATTGGGCTGAATTTGGGCGGCTCAAGATGGGTTAGGTAATAAATGGGTCATTGCCCAACTCAACCCAAAGTATATTTGGGCTAAAATGGGTTAGGCCAAGATGGGCTAAACAATGAGTCATAACCCAACCCGCCCAACTTGACACATGTTTTAGAACCATGCTACGCATAAAAAATATTTTACCTTAAAATATGTAAGTTGACAAATATTTTATGGATAGGGGGATGGGGTGGGAGGTGGCGTAGGGTGGGTGGTGCATAAAAAATTAAAAAAAAGAAAATTTAAAATACAAAAAAAAAGTATAAAAAAAATTTGAGGCGGTTTGTGCAGGTGGAGGTGGGGGTAGGATAGGGTGGGAGTGCATAAAAATAAAAAAATAAAAAATAAAAAATGCAAAAAAGAAGTAAATATTTTTTTTGAGAGGGTTTGCTCCGGGGGTGGGGGTGGGGTGGGAGTGAGAGTAGGGTGCGTGGTGCATAAAAATAAAAGAATAGAAAATTAAAAATAGAAAAAAAAAAGTGAAATTCTTTTTAGGGGTTTGATTGGGGGTGGGGATTAGGAGGGCGGGTGGGTGGCGCAGAAACACAAAAAACAAAAAATAAAAAATAAAAAAAATAAGTAAAATTTTATTGTGTGTGTGGGGGTGTGGGGGTGGGGGTAGGGCTAGGGTGAGTGGGTGGGTGTTGTAAAAAAATAAAAGAATAGAAAAATAAAAATACAAAAAAAAAATGGGACAACTAAGTAAATTTGTAGAAAAGTTGGGTTGAGATTCTTTGTTGTGGGTGAGTTTCATAGATTGCATTTGAGCTGTTAAATGGGTCATAAGGGCTGTAAAAAATAATGTGTTAATTTGGGTTCACCCCAAATTGACCTATGAGCTAAAATATTGTAGCTCAACCCATTAATCTCTGAGTTAGTTAGATAGATAAATGAGTTTGGCTCAAATTGCCACCTCTATTCAAAGGTTAAAGGGGTAACATGAATTGTTTAAAATCCAAGTTGTCATGAAAGGACCATATTAAACTTGTATAGACATCGTATGTCTCTCTTGATAATGATAAATTTGTGAAAAGTGAAGTCTCGAAAATATGCTCCAAAACTGATTATATGGGCCAATGGAGCAGCAAGGTGTGGATTAATTAAAGCTCTTAAATTGTAAAGGGGTTGACTGTGTTGAATAAAGTACGAGACTAAGTTAATACTTTTGATGGGTTATAAAATATTATTGATGGGTTACAAAATATTATTGATGGGTTTCAACGAATTGCATCCTAAAGATGTTGTGTTGGGAATGAGACAAATGGGTATCGTATAGGATGTGGAAGTTATTATTTTGTGGAAATTCCTGGTTGGGACATAAAGAATTTGTAATGTCTATGAAAAAAGAGTAAAAGCTTGAGGATGGACTCTCTTAAGTGGGGGAGAGTCGGGCATGTAATTTCACCATGAGGTGATGGGTAAAAGAAAGAGAGATCTTACCCGGCGGAAAGGGATAGACAAGTAGAATTTATCAATTGTATTCCAAGAGTAGGCAAAATATAAGAGCAATAAAGGAGGTTGTACTGGGTAACAAGTTTATTGCAAATAAAAAGGATACACTACTTTTTGTTGTGAAACTTTAAGAGATAGACACTGTTCGAACAAGTCGCCAATGAACAAACAAATGGTTCAAATGAGTCATTCATGGATTGTATTTTCTTCCTTTTTATCCATAAAATCCTCAATAATCTTTTTTCAAAATTATTGTATTAATAATTCATCTATGGTATCTCTATATTTATGCCAAAATATGGTGTAATTTTTACATATTGTTACAATTATATTTAGTATTTTTAAAGCTAAATTGCACGTAATTACACTATTAACCATTTGAGGTTTAATCGTGTTTTATACGCATAAAATTGGATTTTATATTTTTAAATTGTTAATTATGAATTATAAATTATTTTGGTACTTTATATTAGTTTTTAAAAACTATTTATTATTTATTAAGGCCATCGACATCGGTCCGTCCTCGCTCAAACCACGACGATCTTTTCAACAAGAAATAAACACCACCTCTACGGAGGCTAAGTACCGAATAAAGAAAGAAAAATCCAAGGAGGGAAAAACAACAAGCAAAAAACAACAAAAATGAAGTTTATATCACAAGAAAAAATATATTTACATTCGACCCCACGAACGGGACCCATTACATTCCACAAAAACAAAAAATATGTATCAATTCATGGCTGCTCGTCATCCTCTAGACGGTAAACATCATTATACTAGGAGTCCGAGTCTAGCCGATCGACGTCCTCAAAAGTGCAAGCTTCCCCATCAGGGGAGTCAGAATAATACCCGCACGCTTCACGGGTAGTGCGAGCTTCGCGCCGCTGTTCCTGAACTTCCTCCTCCATCTCCTGACCCTCGGCATGAAGCTTTCTATAAATATCAAGTTTGGCCTCCGCAAAAATCTACATCTCATACGTGCTATGACACGTACTCTGACCAGACGTGGGACGAGATAAGGAGAGCTGAGAAGGTTGAACCGCATCCTCCAACCCTAGGGGAGCGACTTGACTAATAACAGTAATTTCTACCATCCTGACTTTAAGCTCATCGGTCAAGTCCGCTACCCTCCGTTGGAGGTCGACATTCTTCGCCGCTACCCCCTCCCCCGGATTGAGCTCGAGCTCATCATCTTTCGCCCTGAGGAGCGCTTCTAATTAACTGTTACGGGCCACAACCATTATGAGCTTGCTATCTATGTTCTCCATCTCAAGCCCCTACACTCTAACTGGCCTCCTTTTGCTCAAGTCGCTCGTGAAACACCCGAAACTTGGGGTCCTACTGGAACAGATCTACCGCGGCTTGATTCTTAGAGGGGTATCTTCGATACTTTTTCACCATCTTTTCAATGATGACCGCCTTTTTCTGCTAGCGACGTCACCTTTCTACCTCCAATATGGGGGTCTGAAAAAAAAAGCAGAAGTAAGCATGTCTCATGTCAACCTTACAACACGCAAAAGAGAGAAGAGTGAGGGCTACATGTAAAGCCATACCGGAGACCCTTCGTCATAGTTCCGCATCATTTACGGTACTGAGCATCTCGTTCTCAGAGGCGGCGCATAATAGAATAAGGGCCGATGTAGCCTGCTAGCTGTTAAGCAACAAATGGTAAGCCCCATGAATGACAATATGAGTTCGGACCCGTCCGTCGTCTTCTCCACTTGTGTAAGGCCCTTGATGAGCTCGTCAACATCTTCCTGTGTAATTTCGAAATCCGATTCCTAATTTCCCCTACCACCTCCAAAGATGTAGGTCATTGATCCCCCTTATCGACATGCACCGAGCTAGTACCGGGAGAATCACTCCTCAGATGGGCCGACCTCCTAGATAGGATGGCGCCGACCATAAATACAGGTTTGGGCGCCGATCAGGACGCCCCACATCCTTCAACTTTTGTAGCCACCTCACTTCCCGTTTCAAGACTCCTCCTTTTTCTCTCCAATAATCTTCATCGTCAGAAGAGTCGTCTGATGGTTGCAGAGCCGGTACCAATGACGTCGACCCCCTCACAACTATCACCACAGATGACTCCCTGCAAAAGAACTATGGGAAGGCCTCCTCGGACAAACTCGCATAATATCTCAAAAGTATCCAAGTAGCTTTGGACCGAGTGGAAGTAGGGACTACCGCCCTCTTCTTAGAAACACCTCGTCCTATCGGTATGAAGATAGACCAGTCAGTAAACTTGCAAAACCTGCTAAACAAAAGTTAGAAATATACCCGAAGAGAATGTGGGGCCATTACACTGCATGAAAACAGGCAACGTGCGGGTCTCCTCTACATATGGAAGTCGGAAACCCACCTCCTCAGACCGGTGACGAGCCGGGGCGGGTGACACATGGTTGCAAAAGAAAAGTTAGAACCACAACAGTCATAGTGAGGAACTTAATAAATTGTAATACTCATTCTTCGACTTCCACTTCTCTGGGAACCCGGTAGGATTGGAGACCAAGTGTTCGGTCCTAATATAAAAATATCTACGCCAGATACCGCAACTAGGTCGGTCATCGATTTGGAAAACCAACCCTTTTGTAACACGGCTCCTCAAGTGTAGCATGGTCCCTCTTAAATAACCAGCATTGAACAATTGTAAAAGATGATGGATAGAGACCTCACATCCGACCAGCTCCGCGTACTTAGTTAGCAGCCAAAGTAATTTTAGGGTACACTGTGTAAGTTGAGCCGGACACACGTTATAAAAGTGCAGAGCTCCTCCGGCAAAGGGAAGATAGGGAGGCTGTAGCCAATCAAGAAGGGATATTCATAAAAGGTGCAGTATCCCGGCCTATGGACATCTATATCATCTCCCCCTGCTGGAACTATCTCCATAGCGGGTATGTCATATTTCACACGGAGATCACTCAGAGAGTTCCGGAGGCGGCACGGGAGAGCCTTTATTAATATCACTCCGAGATAGGAGACGTTTCGGTAACAATGCTTCCACTGTAAGAGGGCTAATATCTTCTTCTTTCTCCCTCTCGCCACCACCGGAAGGAGGCAGCATATTCGATGGAGTAGCTTCTGGGACCCTCTCATTATCTCGTCGATATTTAGGCATGGATATATTCGAGAGAAAATGGCACATGGCACAACAGAGAAGAAGGGAGTTTCCAACCAAAGGAAAGGTACCAGACTATGATAATGTGTAGTGAAAGGTTGGAACTGTTACACCCCATGTTTTCATATATAAGAGTACGTCTTAAGTCAATTGATGTAAGACAAAAAAAGAGATCATCTTTTGAAGTATATAAAGTAAGTTATCATGTTACCTCTGATGTTACATATATTGAAGATCATAAGCGTCAATCACAAAGAGGGTTGGAAGGTTTAGATGCTAAGGAAATAATGTTTAATTGAAAGTCGACAAGTTGGGAATGTTATAATATGTACTCTTTTGGGTGAGACTATGGTTCTTAACTTGATATGAAGGTTGTATTTTGAGTTATGTCACTTGTGAAATAGTCGTGTGCTATATTTTGAAGTAAAGGGGGTTGTGGAACAAAAGATGCCAAAGATCATCACAAGTTACATTCACCAATATGCTTAAAATTAGGTCAAATGTAACTGCGGTTTTCTCTCAATATACTTAGGCTTATGGGGTTTTCCAAACATCAAATTGAAGCTCTATGAGTCAATTTTTTAATAATTAAACCATTTATCAATACAACATCAGAGTAGAGAGATATACGCATTTTGCAAGATTGCGCAGGCTGCTAGGTGACAAGTAGGTGTATTACCTTCTTGGTTAAATGAGAGCCCAAAAAGAGGCAATTTCAGGTCAGCCAAAGAGCCCATTTAACGGCTTATCTCCTTCAATATAAACCTCATTATGGATCATAATTAATTATACCTAAACTCCTGCAGACTTCTTAAAAAAAAATTACCCACATACCCCATTTGAATTTCTCTCCCTTTCAAGTTCTAATTGGGGGATAAAACCTAGAGTTAAAAGAACCAAGATAGGAGCTAAGTTATCCCAATAATAAGGATGTTTATTTATCTATTTCATCCATTTTTTATACAATAAATTCATGTTAAGTCGTGCTATAGTTGTAAGAACTCACGAGACGGTGATCGGAAGCCGTGAGTTCGAGTTATTAACTTGTAGTGGACTATTTTGTGGACTGTTTTGTGTTGCTGTTGTGTTTCGTGTGTTGCTACTGTTTTCTAGAGTTTGGAGGATTAAGGGTATGGCGAAACACCACATACATGCAGGGTGAAGGGTTGGTCATTCGTTGTAACAATTTCGGGCTGTTTGACACAACTATGATGGTCGTTTTGTGTATGAAGAGATTGGGGTATATTGGAATGTTTTATTGTATTTTGTGGTGTATAAAAGGATAGAAAATAATGTATATATGTTGATATTGTTGTTTTCTCGTGTATTTTGGGTTATCTTAAACTTGGAGGAAGTAAGGATTATAGGGGATATGTTGCCCCCTTTTTTTTACAAAATAAACTTGTCGTTCGTTGTGCGATAGTTATACCTTTCGTAACTTAAGGATAGTATTATTATCATTGTTGTAGATTAAAGTGTAAAGATTCGAGTTCAACTTGGTGATCTGAAAGATTTTGATAAGGTATGTTAAGGCTAAAGCTTTCCTTTATTTGGCATAATCCAGTGACTATATGTGTTTGACAACGAGACATAAAGAGAAATTCATACTCCCTAATTTCTATACACTATCCTAGTCTCAAAAGCCACAATAATCTCCCTTATCGGGACTTCATATAAAGTTTAGTTTTGTCTTATGTCAGATAATAGAACATAGAGTCTATATATATACATAATTACAATATTTTCACCATCATCGAGCTATAATCGGTGGGTAGGCCCCAATTGGGCAATACTATAGCATTTTTACCACCATCGAGCTATAATCAATGGGCAGGCCCCTATTGGAAAACCTTTCATTAGATGGTGATTTATATACTGACCCAACTGTGGCTGAGCGCTTATGAACGAGCCCAAAATGGCCAAGATACAGAGCCTTGTATGGCCGAGCACCTATGAGCGAGCCTGCATTGGGCCAGTATCAGCAGGTAGCATATCCTCAGGTTATCTTTGACTCCCAGTTACTTTTAGTTACTATGTTATTATTTCAGTTTCAGCTTTCAGTTACCTTGTTGCCTTACATACTCAGTACATTATTTTGTACTGACGTCCCTTTTGCCGGGGATACTGCATTTCATGCGTACATATCCTCATTGACAGTTGGACAGACCCTCCCAGCAGGTAGAGTCAAACATCAGCTTGGTTGGTAAGCTCCACTTCCTCGGAGTAACAAGGTCTAGACCTTGGAGTCCATTTTATATATACAAAATTGATGGGTAGGTCGAGGCCCTATCCCGACCATGGTATAGTTCAACTATTGCTAGAGGCTTGTAGACAAGTCCTGTACAGTTTGTATATCAGTAGTTGTTCATGGCAGCCTCCTCGGCCTCCATAGTTATATATATATATATACACACACACACACACACCCACAGATGAGAGAGATGTTATTTTTAGACGACTCAGGATATGGCCTCATCGGCCTAAGTTGAGGGTCACCCCTCCATAGTCCACAGTTACAGAGTGGTACGCTCGGGCGGAGTACGATACCGGGTGCTGCCACGCCTATTTATGTTTGGGGCGTGACAAACTTGGTATCAGAGCAGTTCTATCCTAGGGAATCTGCAAGCCATCTCTAGTAGAGCCTCGTTTATAGATGTGTTGTGCACCGCAATATATAAACAGGAAGCTACAAGTCAATTAAGTGTCTGTTACCCTTCTTTCAAATCCAAATTGTGCTATAGAGCTGAGTTGTAAGAGTTTGAACCAAGACTTATGGTTGCTAATGATATAGATATGATTTCAACTAGAAAAAAAATTACAGCTAGCTAGGGGGATAATATAGCAACAACTAAGGGCACTAACAGAAGAGAGTTCTTGATAAGATAGTCCTATTTGAGGCCCTATCAGATCGTGCATACCAAATGTACACATTTTTGGCATAAGACCCTAAGATGTGAATATGCAATACACCCAGTGAATAGCAGGCCATGAGAGTATCAGAAATTAAAAGTGTAAGTTTCAACAAGTAACATAAGCAAGGTGAAGAAGGGTACGAGTTACCTAGTTAATGAAGATTATCTGAATTTGCACTTCAGGCGGAGAAACAAAAGGATTGTATGTTACCTTCAACAGAAATAGATGTATGTACAATTGGAAAAATCCATCTCAGTTTATGCCCAACGGGAGCTAACATGTATAGTTTAAGAGAATGACATGATATTAGGATCTAGTTTGGGTTAATAACCCAAAATGGTGGATATAGCCAGGGGAGATAAAGGTGAAACAATGTTTTGTTGAAGTTTTCAAAATAATGTGATAGGCAGAAATATTAGCAGGAGAATAAGAAGAGAGTAAATGAAACATTATGAGTAAGATATGATAAATGAGTAATAATAGTAAATCAGAATATGACAAGATGATAGAGTCTATAATCAAATGAAGAAAAAGACAAAAGTTGTAAGTGTGGCGATCCAAAGGGTCATCACCATAATTCTTCCTTTCTTTGTGCTTCCGAGGCCTTGGAAACCTCTTATTTGGTTGCCTCAATTTACGTGCACAGTCCGGGCATGAAGCCAAAAAAATTGTATGTGGAAATATATGAATTTTGTGTTAAAAACTATGAATTTTGATAATAATATTGATATAGTTGACATTGGTCAACATTTTGGGTAAACTTACCCCAGACCTGTGATGTGACGGTCCCGGAGGGTTCGTAGGAAAATTTGGACACAGACGTATTCTTGGAATCAAATCCGAGGTTCCAGGCCCGATTACGAAATTTTTGAAAGAAATTGTTTATCTGAAATTGATATGAAAAATTGAAATGAAAATGAGCTAGAAAGTGAGGGTATCAGGCTTGTATTTAGGTTTCGATGCCCGGTACAGGTCTTAAATGAGCGTTAAGCGCTATCTGTGAAGTGTGGTTAAAAACGGACGTTATTTGATGTGTTTCAGACTAAAAATGGAAAATTTGGAAGTTTTGAACTTTGAAATGAAATTTCATGTGTTTCGAGGGGTTATTCAATGTAAATGGTGTTATTTTGGCGATTTCATCGCACGAGTAAGTTGTAGGATTCTATTGAGTTAGTGTATATGTTTGGTTGGGAGATTTGAGGGCTCGGGAGTGATTCGGAGGTGGTATGGGATGGTTTCACTTAGAGGAAAAACAGTCAGATGTTGCAGACACCAGTGCAGCCGCAATCATTTCTATATTGTCCGCGCTGGAGCTCCGCAACCATGATGCATTTCAGTGCGGACTGCGTGGCTATGTCTGAGGTAGGTATTCCAGGTTGACCAGCGGGACCGCACACCAAAACAGTGTGGTCCGCACTAGGAGGGTTTAGAGGAGCCCAACTGATCCTCTCACTCGGTGCGGCCGCAACCCATGTTTGTGCGGTCTGCGCCAGGTTCCCAGACAAGTATATAAGTTCGAAATTTAAGCTATTTTTTCCACTTTTCAAAAACCCAAAACCTAAGAGGCGATTTTCCAAACTATTTTTTTCCTTCTAAACAATTGGTAAGTAATTTCTAACGTAATTTCCTTACTCCCTATCATCTTTTAACATGATTTCAATTTCAATCAAAGGTCTTCACAAATGAGAATTTGGGGTTTTGGGTGGAACTTAAGTTTTTCAAAATTTGGTGAATTGGACCCCAATTGGAGGTCCGATTTCAAAACCAATTGTATATTCAGATTCGCGGGGGAATGGGTAACCGGATTTTTGTTCAAATTCGAGGGCCCAGGGGCATTTTGGGTATTTTTAAGTAAGACTTTGGGAAACTCATTCTTATGCATTCAAATATATTTAACTAGCATTTGTTGATACATTTGGGTAACTTGTGATTAGATTCGACCATTTTTGAGGCAAATTCGATGGTAAAGCTATCCTATAGGTATGAGTTGAGTTTGGAGCTTTCGAAGTAAGTGTTTGATCAAACTTTGGCTTGAGGGAATATGATATGGATAATATTTGCTATGTGCTAGGTAGAGTCGGTGTATAGGTATGGTGACGGTTACCTATGCGCCCGAGTCAAGCTTGACTGTGAGTCGTAACTGCTTTTAAATTCGAAAGAGGTGAAATAATTGAATTAACTACTTGTTAAATGAATTATGAAGTGATAGTTGAGAAGCAAATTGGGTAAAGGAGGAAGTGTGGTACTTTTCCCTTGCTGCGACTTGTTATTGAATTGTTTTCCCTCGCCGGACTTATTATTGAATTGTTTTCCCTTGCCGGGACTTATTGTTGAATTGTTCTCCCTTGCCGGCACTTATTGTTAAATTGTTCTCCCTTGCCGGGATGATTAATATAGTTGTATATTCCTTTCTCGGATTGGTTGTGACCTTTTATTGGGTGAGGAAGAGAGATTGTGCACGAAGGGTCTTTCCCTGCCGTGTTTTGATAATTATGCACGAAGGGTCTTTCCGTGCCGTGTTTTGATAATTATACACGAAGGGTCTTTCCGTGCCATGTTTCTTGATTTTTTGAGCATGAATGATCATTCTGTTCCTTGATGTGAGAGTAATGTGAGGAAAGCACGAAGGATGATGTCGTGCACTATATTTGACAGTTCCGGTAAGGATTGAGAGTAAAAGCACGAAGGTTGGTGCCGTAAAGTTGTTGATTTACTGGCTCTCTTTATTTGATATTAATTATTCAGTTTCCATTTTCTTTGTTCGTTGGCCTCATGATTGAATTGTTACACCACACAGCATGTCCCCTCCCCATTATCAGTTTAAATTTTGTTATCTCTCCGATATTGTACATATATCTGTACAGGTTGATTGTGGTAGGTCTGGTCTAGCCTCGTCACTACCTCACCGGGGTTAGGCCAGACACGTACCAGCAAATGGGGTTGGTTGTGTTGATGCTACACTTCTGTGCCTTTTGTCCACATGTCAGGAGACAGCTTACGGACCGCAACAATAGTTTGGGAGCGTGCCTTTAGTCCAGAGACTCCCAGGTAGTTCGTTGGCATTTGCGGGCCCTGAGTCTCATCCATTTCAGTTCTGTTTGTTTCCATTATATTGAGACAAACTTTTTATGTATTTTCTTTCAGACCCGTATTAGTAGTATGTTGTAGTAGTCTGTGAGTATTGTGACACTAGATCTTGGGTAGAGGATGTTGTTTATCTTCGCGCATTTTCT
This sequence comes from Nicotiana benthamiana, assembly GCA_034376525.1. Lineage (NCBI taxonomy): Eukaryota > Viridiplantae > Streptophyta > Magnoliopsida > Solanales > Solanaceae > Nicotiana > Nicotiana benthamiana. The sequence continues at coordinate 48,385,855 of CM067328.1, forward strand.
TCATTTGATATTAGATTAAGACTTTCGCTTGAAAATGGTATGCTTAAGGTTGCTAGCCCAGCTCCGATAGTAGGCGCGATCACGACTCCCCATGGTGAAAAATTCTGGATCGTGACAAGTTCGTATCAGAGCACTAGGTTACTCGGGTCTCACAAGTTACGGATAAGCTCGGTAGAGTCTGAGGGGTCGGTATGGAGACGTCCATATTTATCCCTCAGAGACTACAGAATTAGGAAAATTTTCACTTTGTTCATCATTATCGTGCGATTCTATTTCTCAAATATTGATTGTCGCTCTACTCTGTTCTTCCACAGAAAATCTGAGAACACGTGCGTCTTCTTCTTCTGTGCAGTAGCCCAAGCCCCCAAAAGCAGCTCCCGCGAGGGGCAGGGTCCGAGGCCGTGCCAGAGGACATGCTAGTGGCAGAGCTCTGCCTCAGGCAGCAGATCCAGAGGTGGAGCCTCATATTAACTTTGATGTGGAGGTTCCAACCCCAGCAGCTCTAGTGGGCCCCGCTAAGGTCCCAGGAGGGGTTATGTTTTCCCCGTATTTCCAGGATGCTCTTATCCGTATAGCAGGTTTTATGGACAGTGTTACTAAAGCAGGTATGCTGCTAGTAGCACTAGCCACTTCTCAGGCTGGAGGAGGGCTTCAGACTCTTGCTACGCGTACTCCGGAGCAGGTAGCTCCTCGAACTCAGGTTCCACTGGTTAAGCCTACAGTGGCAGCTCAGACAGGTGTCACAGTTCAGGACAGTGATGGGACGGCCATGTCTTCGGATGCTTTATGTAGACTTGATCAGTTTTCCAAGCTTTTCATCACAACTTTCAGCGGCACTTCATCTGAGGATCCCCAGGATTTTCTATTCAGTTGTCATGAGATCCTCAGAGCTATGGGTATAGTGGAGACCAATGGGGTCGATTTTTGCAGCTTCTGGCTTCCAGGATCCGCCAGGACTTGGTGGAGAGATTATTGCCTATCTAGACCAGCAAAGTCTCCAACTTTGACATGGGATCAGTTTGCGGAGTTATTTTTGGAGAAGTTTCTCCCCGTCAATCAATGGGAGGCACTTCGTAGGCAGTTTGAGCGCCTCTATCAGGGCTCCATGACAGTTACACAGTATGAGACTAGATTTATTCAATTGGCATGCCTGCAGTTGTGATACTCCCTACAGAGCGAGAGAGAGTCCGGAGATTTATTGATGGATTGATTCAGCCGATCCGTCTTCAGATGGCCATAGGAATTGGCAGTGACATATCCTTTTAAGAGGCGGCCAATGCGGCCTGCCGGGTAGGATGGCAGCGGTTCTAGAGGGTAGTCAGGGGTCAGACAAGAGGCCTCACCATTCTGGTAGAATTAGTGGTACCTCATCTGAAGGTAGGGATGCATATGATAGAGGCCACACTCAGAGGCCCTTCCAGTTGCCACTTCAGGTTTCTCATGACACCCCAGGTGGTGGTCCTCAGCAGTATTATTCAGATCAGCAGACCTTCAGCGCACCACCATTCCCCATCAATTCACCGCCACTCCAGAGCTTTAGGGGAGAAAATACAGGTCGACAAGGCCAGCAGTCCTAGCAGTAGAGGGAATGTTTTGGTTTTGGTGACCCGAGTCATATTGTAAGTTTTTCCCCGCGAAAAGCCTCGAGTAGTTCTCAGCAACAAGTTCGTCGCTCTATGATTCAGTTAGTAGGTGATTCACAGGCCGCCCAGCCAGCTAGGGGCGGAGCTAGGGATCATAGAGGTGGAGGGAGAGACCGTATAGGTGGAGCTCGGATTTCTAGAGGAAGGGGTCAGCCCGCAGTAGATCATCCCAGGAAAGCAGTTCAGGGAGGTGGGGGCTAGCCCCGTTGTTATGCATTGCCAGCTAGGCCGGAGACCAAGTCATCTGATGTTGTGATTATAGGTACTATACTGGTCTGTGATAGAGGTGCTTCAGTATTATTTGATCCAGGATCTACGTACTCTTATATGTCATCCTATTTTGCACCCTATTTGATTATTCCTAGTGAGTCTTTGGGTATTCCTGTATATGTGTCCATACTGGTTGGTGATTCTATAGTGCTCAACCGAGTGCATCGTTCGTGTGTGGTGGTATTTGAGGGTCTTGAGAGTCGTGTCGACTTATTGCGTTTAGACATGGTGGACTTTGATGGTATATTGGGGATGGACTGGTTGTCTCCATATGATGCTATTCTAAATTGTCATGCCAAGACCGTAACTTTGGCCTTGCCAGATTTTCCCCGACTTGAGTGGAGAGAGACTCAGGTCATGCCACTCATAGTGTTATTTCGTATGTCAAAGCTCGACGTATGGTCGAGAAGGGGTTTCTAGCATGTCTAGCATATGTTCGCGACTTGAGCGCAGAGGTTCCATCTATTGACTATGTTCCTATTGTTCGGGAGTTCCCTGAGGTTTTCCCATTAAGCCTGCCAGGTACGCCACCCGATAGGGATATTATTGATCTGCCACCTAGCACTCAGCCCATTTCCATTCCTCCATATCGCATGGCCCCGCCAGAGTTGAAAGAGTTGAAGAAGCAGCTTCAGGACTTGCTTGATAAGGGTTTCATTAGGCCCCAATGTATCGCCTTGGGGTACACTGGTGTTATTTGTGAAGAAAAAGGACGGGTCGATATGGATGTGCATTGATTACCAGCAGTTATACAAGGTGATGGTAAAGAACAAGTATCCACTACCGAGGATAAACGATTTGCTTGACCAGCTTCATGGTGCTAGGGTGTTCTCGAAGATAGATTTGAGGAATGGTTATCATCAGCTGAGGATTAGGGCATCTGATGCCCCTAAGACAACATTCTCGGTATGGGCATTATTAGTTTTTGGTCATGTCGTTTGGGTTGACCAATGCCCTGGAAACATTCATGGAGTTGATGAACCGAGTGTTCAGGCCCTATTTGGATTTGTTTGTGATTGTATTCATTGACGACATCTTGATATACTCCCGCAGTCAGGAGGAGCATTTGCAGCACCTCAGAGTGGCTCCTCAGACTCTAAAGGATAGTCATATGTGCGCCAAGTTCTCGAAGTGCGAGTTTTGGTTGAGTTTAGTCGCATTATTGGGTCATGTCGTATCAGCAGAGGGTATTCAGGTGTACCCGAAGAAGATAGAGGCAGTCAAGAATTGGCCTCGACCAACTTCAGCTACAGAGATCCGGAGCTTCTTCGGGTTAGTTGGTTACTACAGACGTTTTGTAGAGGGCTGTTCATCCATCTCAGCCCCGATGACTAGGTTGACCCAGAAGGGTACCCCGTTCATGTTGTCAGACGAGTGTAAGGCGAGCTTCTAGAAGCTCAAGACAGCTCTGACTACAACACAGGTATTGGTTTTACCCACGAGGTCAGGGCCTTATACTGTGTATTGCAAGGCTTCCCGTATCGGGCTTGGCGCAGTGTTGATGCAGAATGGCAAGGTCATAGCATATGCTTCGAGACAGTTTAAGATCTTTTATCCAGTTCATGACCTAGGGTTGGCAGCCATTGTTCATGCCTTGAAGATTTGGAGGCACTATTTGTATGGTGTGACGTGTGAGGTGATTACGGATCACAAGAGCCTTCAGTACTTGTTCAAGCAGAAAGAGTCGAATTTGAGACAGCGGATATGGTTGGAGTTGTTGAAGGACTATGATGTTTCTACCTTATACCACCCGGGGAAGGTCAATGTGGTGACCGATGAATTGAGTAGAAAGTCCGCCAGCATGGGTAGTCTTGCCTATATTTCGGTCAGCCAGAGACTGTTTGCCTTGGATGTTCAGGCCTTTGCCAATATATTTGTGAGATTGGATATTTCTGAGCCTAGCAGGGTGTTAGCTTGCACGGTTGCTCGCTCGTCATTGATGGAGCGTATCCGAGAGCGGAAGTTTGATAATACCCATTTGTGTGTCCTGAGAGACACGGTGCAGCGGGGAGGTGCCAGGGAGATGAATATAGGAGATGATGGCGTATTGAGATTGCAGGGACGAGTTTGCGTGCCCAATGTTGATGGTATTCGAGAGTCGATCTTAGCGGAGGCCCACATTTCTCGGTATTGCATTCACCCAGGTGCCGCGAAGATGTATCAGGACTTAAGGCAGCATTACAAATGGCGCAGAATAAAGAAAGACATTGTTGCATATGTGGCTTATTGTCTGAATTGTCAGCAGGTTAAGTACGAGCATCAGAGGCCCGTTGCGTTATTTCAGAGGATTGAGCTTCCCATGTGAAAATGGGAGAGAATCACCATGGATTTGTTACTATCCTTCCGATGACTCGGAAGAAGTTTGATGCTATATGGGTTATTATTGATAGGCTGACCAAGTCAGCGCATTTTATTCCAGTTGCCACCACCTATTCATCCGAGAGATGTGCTGAGATTTACATAAGAGAGATTATTCGCCTTCATAGGGTGCCCATATCTATTATTTCGGACCGAGGTCCGCAGTTTACGCATTTCTGGAGAGCGATAAAACATGAGTTGGGCACCCAATTCCAGTTGAGTACAACATTCCACCCCCATAAGGACGGACAGTCCAAGAGGAGCATTCAGATTCTTGAGGATATGCACCGAGACTGCGTTATTGATTTGCAGGCTCGTGGGATCAATTTTTGCCTTTAGCAGAGTTTGCATCCAACAACAGCTACCAGTTAAGTATTCCGATGGCTCCATATGAGGCGTTGTATGGTAGGCGGTGTCGGTCTCCAACCGGATGGTTTGATTCGGGAGAGGCTCGGGAATTGGGTACAAATATAGTACTGGAGGCCTTGGATAAGGTCAAGATCGTTTAGGGCAGACTTCGGTCAGCTCAGTCTAGGCAGAAGAGTTATGAAGGTCGTAAGGTCAGGGATGTTGCTTTCATAGTTGGTGAGTGACTGCTCCAGGTATCGCCTATGATGTGCGTGATGAGATTCGGAAAGAAGGGAAAGCTTAGTCCTAGATTTATTGGCCCATTTGGGATTCTCGATCGCGTGGGGAAGATGGCATATAGACTTGCCGTGCCGCCTAGCTTGTCAGCCGTGCATCCAGTTTTTTGCATATCCATGCTTCGGCAGTATCACGGCGATCTCGCCCACATGTTAGATTTCAGTACTGTCCAATTGGACAAGGATTTGTCATCCGAGGAGGAGCCGGTGGTTATTTTAAACCGGCAGGTTCAATAGTTGAGGTCGCAGAGCTTTCCTTAGTATATGTTCATTGGAGGGGTCAGCCTCTTGAGGCATCAGCCTGGGAGTTTGAGTCTGATATGCGGAGTTGTTATCCCCATCTCTTCCCCGACTCAGGTAGTTCTTTCTTTTGCCCGTTCAAGGACAAACGATTGTTTTAGAGGTGGAGGATGTGACGACCCAAAGGGTCATCACCGTAAATGTTCCTTTTTTGTTCTTCTGAGGCCTTAGAAACCTCTTTTTTGGTCACCTCGATTTTTGTGCGTAGTTCGAGCACGAAACCAGAAATTTTTATGTGGAAATATATGAATTTTGTTTTAAAAACTATGAATTTTGATAATAATATCGATATAGTTGACTTTGGTCAACATTTTGGGTACACGGACCCGGACCCGTGATGTGATGGTCCCGGAGGGTTCATAGGAAAATATGGGACCCTGGCATATTCTGGGAATAGAAATGCGAGGTCCCAGGCCCGAGTACGGAATTTTTGAAATAAATTGTTTATCTGAAATTGATATGAAAAATTGAAATGAAAATGAGCTAGAAAGTGAGGATATCGGGCTCATATTTTTGTTCCAACGCCCGGTACAGGTCTTAAATGAGCGTTAAGTGCTATCTACAGTGTTTGGTTGAAAACGTACGTCATTTGACCTATTTCGGACTAAAAATGGAAAATTTGGAATTTTTGAACTTTGAAATGAAAATTCATGTGTTTCGAGGGTTGACTCAATGCAAAGTGTGTTATTTTGGCGATTTGATCGGACGAGTAAGTCCGTAGGATGCTATTGAGTTAGTCTATATGTTTTGTTGGGAGCCCCGAGAGCTCGGGAGTGATTTGGAGGTGGTCCGAGATGGTTTCACTTAGAGGAAAAAACAGTCAGATGTTGCAGACACCAGTGCGGCCATAATCATTTATGTGCGGTTCGCACTGAAGCTACGCGGATGCGATACATTTCTCTACAAACCGCGTGGATGTGTCTGAGGTAGGGATTCTAGGGTGACCAGCGCGGTCGTGCACCAAAATAGTGTGGTCCGCGATGGGAGGGTTCAGAGGAGCCCAACTGTGCCTCTTACTCGGTGCAGCCGCAACCCATTTTTGTGTGGTCCGCGCCAGGTTCCAAAAAAGGTATATAAGTTCAAAATTTCAGCTATTTCTCCACTTTTCAAAAACCCAAAACCTAAGAGGAGATATTCCAAACGAATTTTCTCCATCTAAATGATTGGTAAGTGATTTCTCACGTAATTTCCTTACTCCTTTGCATCTTTTAACATGATTTCAATTTCAATCTAAGGTCTTCACAAATGGGAATTTGGGGTTTTGGGTGGAACTTATGTTTTTCAAAATTTGGGGAGTTGGACCCCAATTGGAGGTCCGATTTCAAAACCAATTGTATTTTCAGATTCGCAGGGGAATGGGTAACCGGGTTTTGGTTCGAACCTTGGGTTTTGACCATGTGGGCTCGGGAGCATTTTGGGAATTTTTGAGTAGAACTTTGGGAATTTATTCTTATGTATTCAAATTGATTTAACTAGTATTTTTTGATACATTTGGGTAACTTTTGATTAGATTCGACCGATTTTTAGGCGAATTCGAGGGGCAATGCAATCCTAGAGGCGTGAGTTGAGATTGGAGCTGTCGAGGTAAGTGTTTGATCTAACAACAGCTGCACATTTTCTTTGGGGAGTTTATTTGATGTTAATTATTCAGTCTCCATTTTCTTTGTTCATTGGCGTTATGATATAATTTTTACATCCCACAGCATGTCCCCTCCCCATTATCTATTTAAATTTTGTTATCTCTCCGATATTGCACATATATCTGTACAGGTTGATTGTGGTAGGTCCGGTATAGCCTCTTCACTACCTCGCCGGGGTTAGGCTAGACACTTACCAGCACATGGGGTCGGTTGTGCTGATGCTACACTTCTATGCCTTTTGCGCACAGGTCAGGAGACACCTTATGGACCGCAGCAGTAGCTTGGGAGCGTGCCTTCAGTCCAGAGACTCCCAGGTAGTTCGCTGGCGTTCGCAAGCCCTGAGTCTCATCCATTTCAGTTCTGCTTGTTTCCATTATATCAAGAAAAACTTTTATGTATTTTCTTTCAGACCCGTATTTGTAATATTTTGTACTAGTCCGTGAGTATTGTGACACTAGATCTTGGGTAGAGGATGTTGTTTATCTTCCCACATTTTCTTCATTTGATATTAAATTAAGACTTCCGCTTGAGTTTATTGTTTTATTATTACCTTGTTGGAAATTAATTGAAAAGCGTATGTTTAAGTTGGTTTGCCTAGCTCCGATAGTAGGCTCCATCACGACTCCCGGTGGTGGAAAAAATCCGGGTCGTGAAACTTTGGCCTTGAGACGACAAAAGTGTATATGCCAAAAATTTGTATCCTTATTATGAGAAATGAGTTGGCGGCTCCAACATGATTACTAGAAGGCTAAGTTAGAACCTCTGAGAAATAGAAGTTATTATGGGATAGTAAACAAGATAAAATTGAACATGAGTTAGGGACCGGAGGATTTGATAATAGTCGACATCATGATAACTTTAGAGATTACATTCAGACAATAATAGAATGGACAGCAAATGAATAACCTTTAAAGGTCATTCAGGAAGACTATTTCCTAAAGCGAGCACTTTGAACAAAGTTAAGCTTAAGGGACTAAGTGTGCCAGTTACACTAGGTGTAACCCTTGTGCATAAGGAATTCAATTATCCTTGGTACACAAGGATTGCCCGAATGACAATAGAAGTCAATAATGATGTGAAAAGATGCCAAAGATGAAGAGGTAACCATATATAGGTAAATCTTCATAGCATTAAATGCTAGTACTCCCCTAAAGGGGGAAATATGGTGTGATATAGTATTAAGTTCGATTAAGTGGTTCAGACAACTATGGAATAGTAAAAGAAGAATGTGTTCAAAGGGAGAAAGGGATGATTTTGCATTTATTCAGATCCTACAGATATGTTGCGATTCCAGAACATTGTGCTAGCACGACACTAAAGAGAGGCAACAAAAGTTCTCAGCTAGCATGTTATTGATAAATAAATGTGAATGAACACTTGATACATCAGTAGCTAGTACGAGAAGTAAGTAATGCAAAGGATATATCCCAAGAGAGATTATGCAGAATATAGATATGATAATGGACCAACGAGTAATTAGTAGTTGATTTAGGAAGAGCACGGTTAGGGATAGATAAGAGGTCACAGATAAATCTATAGATCATGCAAGATAAATGTAGTGAACCGCCACATAGGGAATTGAGTCTCGAAGATATGAGATTGCAATCGTCAAAAAATAATTTCATATACCTGTTGGGGCAGTTAAAGGTACCGCTTAAGCTTTATGAAAATAAAAGAGAGTTCCACTGGGGAGACAGCTAAATTTTGAATTTAGAAGCAACCCTACGAGCAGAAGGGTGCAGAGATAAGTAACTAAGGATAATGATAGGCGAGTAAGAGCCTCAGAAATTCCATGGGTTATAGAATGTAATAAGCTCGTAACTTTATAGGAGTCAGAGGGACTTCCCTAATCATGGCAACAAAAGACTAGCTCAAGAAATAAGGAAGAAGGCTTCAACAGAAGCATATTGACATAAAAAATAGACGGTCATGTAACAGCAGTCTCACCATAATACTGTATGCACTCCATAAGGAAGTGGCACCTACCGAGACTAAGGAACAAGAAGTAAAAATCCAAAGTAATATTCAAGATCATATGAGTTGCACAAAGTTCCAATATATGTGGGCACTAAGATAAGCCAAGTATTCATGCAACAAGTGTCGGAATAACCGAGAAAAGTAATTGCTTACTTTTAACGAAAGCTGAGAAGTCACGAAAGGAATTATTCAATATATAACTCGGAGTTAGTTACATTATGAACATGCTTAAGATTTCAGATTTTTATCCATACAGCGTGTACGTTGTCAATGATATAGCCATAGGATACTCCAGTATAAGATAAAAGAAAGAATTAGGTCCACATTATAGGCAAAAGCTTGAATTGCTAGACGGTTGTATGATGGATATTCTGTAGCGTCCACGAGGGGATAAAGTAATAACTAATACCCAGATCCGCATATCAAAAGATAAATAAGCCTACTTAAAGGCTACGATAGAGAGGAAACTAAAAATTTACATCAGCTAAATGAATTAGGAGTCTCATTATTAGACCCCGATGAGTATAGAAATCGTGATTCAGAACGTTGTAGAATCACTCTAAATATCAGAGGTACAGAAGATATAGTACAATAGCCATATTCTTTAAATGGCTTTACGATAAGTCCAGGTAGCAGTGTACCTGCTACCGAAGGAGTCAATATGAAGCTATCACAGGATCGTGTATGAACTAGAGGTGCAAGTATTATAGTAGAGCTTCAAGTTGTGGATGTGAATTCCACCAATTTAGAAGGGAGGTTATGAAAGAGACAGAATATATGATGCAGGATTTAAAGAGAAGTAAGGTACATGTGAAGAAGGTACGAGATGCCCAAGTACATAAGGTTATGAACAATCTAGATATCAGATAGAGGGCTGGAAGCATTGTAATTCTCTACCAAGAAATGATAGCGGTGTTGCCAGAGGCATATTTCCAGCTTGTGGTTTCCAGATATAGAGAGGACTAGTTAAGAGAGTAAATAAGAGATATGCACGATATGATGTCTTGCTTGAGGTTCCAGAATAACATATGAAAATCTATGGTGCTAGCAAGTTAAATGAAGGTTGCGAGTAGTATAAATAGATATATGTAGGTTGCAAGCTAAAGTATGGTAGAGTGACAAGATTTTAGCTAGATAGGAGCAAGGATAAGAAAAGGTGAGTAAGAAGATAACGAGAATAGGTAATTCTTCGGGATTAAACCCATCACAACAAAAGAGTTGATGGTTTCCATAAAGTTATAAATAGCTCAATATAGCATGGATGAACTCAGAAGTGTTTAAGACTAGGGAAATTAATAAAATATGGAATGTTGCCCTAATGGTAGAATAAGGATGTAATTGTAGTAGATAAGAGGATGACGTTTACACCTTTAATTGGGTAATTATTCAAAGAAAAAGGGTTTCATGAATTGGACGGGATTAAAATACCCCATAAGGTGAATCACGTTAGGATGCTAGGAAATACAAATAATGAAGTTTTGCATCGTCCCCAGGTGGATCATGCAAATAACTGCAGATGTTCCTCGATGCAACATGAGCCTTAACGACATGTATTACAAAGAGGTTTCAAGTGATCAACGATATATTATAGATCAAAATTAAGGTAAATCAACAATAGAGGGATAAAGTTCCAAAGTATGAGATGACATTTAGTTGCCATTTTTTAGATGAACAGTAATGAGAAAGCATTAAGGGAATTAGATTTATACATATAGGATTAGCAGCGAGAGAGTAACTCAGTGTTTGGTAGCAGACCTCGGTAATAATAAACCAAAGAATGTGTTATGGTATAATATGACCTACCTAGATGAAGTAAAGCCATAACGATAGATATCCAAGGCTATGAACCTAGATACAACAATAGTCACAAGTTCTACAAAGTACCAAACGAAGACTTCAGTTCACCTATAGATAACTAGAGAGGCAACTTGCCATAGTTATATTACCATAGAGAGGCCTAGATATTGGCTAAAAACCGGAAGAAAATGAATAGAAGAGACATATTGGCGCACATACAAGGACATATTCATACAGGCTGCATGACAGAAGGTCGCAACAGTTACGAGATTGGAAGAATTCTGACAACAAGTCATGGTGTGAGAACGGGGCCTAAAGGGGGAATGCCCTAGCCTTCGGATTTGTTCAAAGAATAGTTTCCTAGATAGACATGAAACCATTAAAATATACGTAACAACTATGGGTTATGAGACTAATAAGCGCATCAGCCAACATTCGAGGACGAATGTTCCAATGGGGGAATGATGTTACACCCCATGTTTTCGTATATAAGAGTATGTCTTAAGTCAATTGATGTAAGACAAAAAAAGAATCATCTTTTACAGTATATAAAGTAAGTTATCATGTTGCCTCAGATGTTACACATATTAAAGATCATGAACATCAAGTACAAAGAGGGTTGGAAGGTTTAGAAGCTAAGGAATTGAATAAAATAATATTTTATCGAAATTCGACAAGTTGGGAATGCTATAACATGTCCTTTTTGGGTGAGACTATGGTTCTTAACATGATATGAAGGTTATATTTTGAGTTATGTCACTCGTGTAATAGTCGTGTGATATGTTTTGAAGTAAACCGGGTTGAGGTACAAAGGATCGCAAAGATCATCACAAGTTACATTCACCAATTTGCTGAAAATTAGGTCAAATGTAACTGCGATTTTTTCCCAATATAATTAGAGTTATGGGGTTTTCCACTCATCAAATTGAATCTCTATGAGTCAATTTTGTAGCAAACTAAACCATTTATAAGTACAACATCATAGTAGAGAGATATATGGATTTTTGCAAGACTGCGCAGGCTGCTAGGTGACAAGTAGGTGTATCACCTACTTGGTTAAATGGAGCCCAAAAAGAGGCAATTTTGGATCAGAAAAAGAGCCCATTTAAGGTCTTATCTCCTTCAATATAAACCTCACTATATATCAAAAATAATCTGACCTAAACCCCTGCAAATTTCCTCCCAAATATTACCCACAAACCCCATTTGAATTTCTTTCCACTTCAAGTTCTAATTGCGGGAGGGGAGGTAAAACCTAGAGTTTAAAGAACCAAGATAGTAGCTGAGTTATCCAACAAATAAGGTATGTTTATTGCTCTGTTACAACCATTTTTTATACTGTAAATTCATGTTAAGTCATTTAATAGTTATAAGAACTTACGAGACGGTGATAAGAAGCTGCAAGATCGAGTTATTCACCTGTAGCGAACTGTTTTATGGACTGTTTTGTGTTGCTGTTGTGTTTCGTGTGTTGCTACTATTTTCTGGAGTTTGGAGGAGTAAGGGTGTAGGGAAACACAACATACATTCAGGATGGAGGGCTGGTCGTTCGTTGTAATATTTTCGGGCTGTTTGACACTATTACGGTGTTCGTTTTGTGTATGAAGAGAATGGGGTATGTTGGGATGTTTTGTAGTATTTTGTGGTGTATACAAGGTTGGAAAATAATGTATATATGTTGATATTGTTGTTTTCTTGTGTCGTTGGTGTTATCTTAAATTTGGAGGAAGTAAGGATTATAGGGGAGATGCTGCCCGTTTTTATACAAAATAAACTTGTCATTCGTTGTGCGATAGTTATACCTTTCGTAACTTAAAGATATTATTATTGTCATTATTGTAGATTAAGGTGTGAAGAGGCGAGTTCAACTTGGTGATCTGAAAGATTGTGATAAGGTATGTTAAGGCTAAAGCTTTCCTTCATTTGGTATGATCCAATGACTAAATGTATTTGAAAATGAGACATAAAGAGAAATTCATACTCCCTAATTTAGATACACTATCCTAGTCTCATAAGCCACAATATTCTCCCTTACCGGGACTTCACATATAGTTTAGTTTTGTCTTATGTCAGCCAAGAGAACGGAGAATATATATATATATATATATATATATATATATATATATATATATATATATATATATATATATAGACACACACACACACACTATCCTAGACTCATAAGCCACAATATTCTCCCTTATTGGGACTTCATATATAGTTTCGTTTTGTCTTATGTTAGCCAAGAGAATAGATATATATATACAAACACAGCATTATAGTATTTTCACCATCATCAAGCTATAATCGGTGGACAGACCCCTATTGGGAAATACTACAGTATTTTCACCACCATCGAGCTATAATCGACGAGCAGGCCTTTATTGGGTAACCTCTGATCTGATGGTGATTTATATACCAAGCCAGCTGTGATCGAGCGCTTGTGAGCGAGCCCAGAAATGCAAAAATACCGAGTCTAGAATGGTCGAGCGCCTATGAGTGAGCCTACTACGGCAGAGCAATTATATATATGTAGCCTTATAGGGCCGGACATCTATTTTACTTATAATATTGAGAGAGTTGAGCTAGTATCAGCACGTAAGCATATCCTTAGATTATCTTTGACTTCCAGTTACTCTTAGTTATTATATTATCATTTCAGTTTCAGCTTTCAGTTATCCAGTTTCCTTACATACTCAGTACATTATTTCGTACTGATGTCCCTTTTGCCGGGGATGCTGGATTTCATGCGTTCATGTCCTCATTGACAGTTGGGCAGACCCTTCTAGCAGGTAGAGTCAAACATCAGCTTGGTTGGTAGGCTTCACTTCCTCAGAGTTACCAGGTCTAGACCTTGGAGTCCATTTTATATATAGAGATTTGATGGGCAGGTCGAGGCCCTGTCCCGACCATGGTATAGATCAGTTATCGCTAGAGGCATGTAGACGACTCCCATATAGTTTGTAAATCAGTAGAAGTTCATGGCGGCCTCGTCAGCCTCCGCAGTAATATATATATATATATATATATATATATATATATATATATATATATATATATATATATATATATATATATATATATATATATATATATATATGAGCTTTTGGGTATGTTTACCCCACAGATTAGAGAGACGTTATTTTCAGACGATTTAGAATATAGCCTCATCGGCCTAAGTTTAGGGTCACCCATCCAGAGTCCACTATTACAGAGTGGTACGCTCGTGCTGAGTACGGCACCGGGTACCGTCCACGCCTCTTCAAGTTTGGGGCGTGACAGGAACGTTCTTACAATTGATCAATGTTTGCATCAAGTTAAACCCTTCCCCTATTTATAGGGTTGGGTGGCGCCAGAATCGAAGAGACATATTTCGAACCTGCGCGGAAAACCTAAAGCTAGAGTACCTGTTTCACTGCCTCAAAAATACGTGCAATGACGGTGCATGCGAGTACTGACATCACACAAAGAAAGGGTATTTCGTTTCGGCGCTCTCATACCTGTCACATCACGACTTTTGGACAAAGTCAACCTCCCCCTGAACGAGGGCACTGATTCCGTCCATCGAGGACACACCTCGCTGCGACCCCGACGAACGAAGGGACTAACTGTATGGGGTCGAATTTGATCAACCACGTCCTTAAACTGGCGCAACCAACCACCAAACATGCGCAAGCCAAGATAGAAGCACGACTCAAGGGCAGTGGGAGGAACGATCCCATAATCCCGTCGGTCCCTCTATAGCGCGTACTTAGTCCATATTCTTTAATATCTAAAGAAGGATCTCCTATTATATAAAGGAGATCCAATAAAGGAGGACGAGATATTTTTACAAACTCTTTTGTTCTCTCTAATTTCTCTAACATTCTCTCCATCTCTCTCTATCCCTCTCATATATACTGTGACTGCTAAAAACTAAATATTAAAAATATCTCTATCCCTCTCATATATACTGTGACTGCTAAAAACTAAATATTAAAAATATCTTAAGGTCTTATAATTTTCGATTACGATTTACCCTTTTTTTTTTATGATTGATAATTTTTGAGTCAAACAATTCTAACAAAGAAAAACTAGAAAAAGGAGCCGCCGGATAGCACTTGGAAAATATAAGGGGTCAAGGAAGGAGGCGAGTTACATCGAAATGATGAATAAGGAAAATGCTTCAATTTGTGCATGAGGCAAGTTGGTTGTCTCCGTAATGAAACCAAATTGCTCAATTATATGATGGAGGTGAAAAGACCTGAATGAAAATACAAAACTCTTTAACATGACTTTTCAGAACAGATCAACCTAACAACTCATCAATTTCACTGTTTAACCAAATACATTGACCAATATTTACTATACTATTCTAGATTCTAGAAACTTTCTCGACGATGAGGTTTTATTTTGGGTAAAAACTTATCATCCGTATCGGGGATTTACATGACCTAATATGGTTAAGTTAACCATAAAACAACAATATAAGATCTATTAGCAGCCTTATTTTAAATATAAAAAAAGAGAAATTAAGCCATACTAACATAAGTTAAAGGAAAGATGTCCTCCTCCACCAAAATCAAGTTGTCCTGCTTTAATAAACAACTTGAATTAAAGGAAAGATGGGTTAACCTAAAGTTTTACCCTCCATTTAGACCCTGAAATTCAGAAGTGCACGATCGTATTAGCCTATTATTATGTATGTCAAATTATTGTCTTGTTAAAAAGATCCTTCATTAATGGGGTAAAACCAAATCAGTTCTGCAACAATATAGTTGTGCAAAATAAAGTTCAATTTTGTAAAGTTCTTTTCCTTTGTTAACCTTTAGAGTGTTCCACTGAGAGTATTCTAAGGTAATTCTTCTTTGTTTAGTTTAAAATGTTTAATATTTCTTTCAAAGTTATAGGTGTTTATGTAAATAATGATAGTTACCCTAGTAAAGAAAATTAATTTGTGTGTTAGTAATGGCCAGTGATGGCACAAAAAGTGAGCAAACAATTAATGCCACCATCCATAAATGTTACGGACCGGAGATTGCTGTAGAGAGTTTTGGGAAAGATACACACAATATATTCTAATACGCCCCCTCAAGATGGAGGGCCGGAGGACACGCCAATCTTGGACATCAACAGAAGAAGTCGAGGACGAGATAAGTGCTTGGTGAGAGCATCAGCAAGCTGATCAGCAGAGCATACATGAGCAACACGAAGAGACCCATTCTGAACCAATTGACGAACAAAGTGATAATCAATAGAGATGTGTTTCATGCGTGAATGAGACACAGGGTTAGCACAGAGGTAAGTGGCGCCAATGTTGTCGCTGTAAATGACAGGAGCAGCCGGAAGAGGAACATGAAGCGCGCGCAGCAGGAAATGAAGCCAACGAACTTTAGCGGCAGTAGAAGCAATGGCACGATACTCAGCCTCAGTAGAAGACCGTGCAACGGAACGCTGCTTTTTGGAGCTCCAGGAAATAGGATTAGGCCCTAGAAAGACAACATAGGCCCCAGTTGAGGAGCGGTCATTACAGTTTCCACCCCAATCAACATCAGAGAAACAATGCAGAGGCATAGCAGTTGAAGGGCGCAGCAAGACCCCAAAGTCCATCGTCCCATTCAGATACCGGAAGAGGCGCTTAACTGTAACCCAATGAGTGACAGTAGGAGCGTGCATGAACTGTGAGAGTTTATTCACGGCAAAGGAGATATCAGGACGAGTGAAGAGAGATACTGGAGGCCCCCAAGGGCCTGTCGATAGGCGGATGCGTCGGCAGGGGCCGAACTGTCGGCCAGCTGAAGGCAGGTTGACGCCGCTGTTGGCATCTGAACAGGGTCGGATTTCAGCATATTATGATGAGTCAAAAGATCAACAACATATTTTAGCTGAGAAAGAAAACACCCCTAGGAGCTGCGCAGAACTTCAACACCAAGAAAGTAGCTTAGATCACCCATGTCTTTTAGAGAAAACTGACTCCCAAGAGAGTCAATCACACGGTTTAAGAAAGCAGAATCATTACCAGTCAATATGAGATCATCAACATATACCAAAAAATAGGCCGTAATACCAGAATGCTGAAAGACGAAGAGCGAAGCGTCAGAGGTAGTGTTGACGAAACCCATGGTCAGAAGGCATTGGCGGAGCACACTGTACCATGCCCGGGGTGCCTGTTTGAGACCATAAATAGCTTTCTGTAACTTACTGACATAAGATGGATAGGCTTTGTCAACAAAACCCGGTGGTTGCGCCATATAAACATCCTCTGTAAGCCTCCCGTGGAGAAAGACATTATTCACATCCATTTGACGAAGAGGCCAGCCCTTGGAAACAGCTAGACTGTGAACCAAACGCACGTTGTCTGCTTAACAACCGGACTGAAAGTCTCCAGAAAGTCTACACCTGGACGCTGATGAAAACCCTTCGCAACAAGCCGGGCTTTGAACTTATCCACAGTACCATCAGGCTTCCGTTTGATACGATAAACCCACTTGCAACCCACAACATTCTGTGAAGAATCAGGCGGAACAAGATCCCAAGTGCCATTCCGTAGTAGAGCAACAAACTCTGATGACATAGCAGCGCACCAGCGCTCATCAGACATAGCAGTAGACAAAGTCTGAGGTTCACTAACAGCTAGAGAGGTGACAGCAGACATACCAAACTTCTTGTTGGGCGTAAAGATGTTATTTTTGCTGCGAGTTTGTATATGATGACCACCCTGAGAGGTTGTAGGTGGCGGCATAATGGGTGTAGCAGTGGCAGGGGCAGCTGGCGGTGCCGGAAGGGGCGCTGGTGGCGCGAGTGTTGGTGCCGGCAGTGCGTCCGGTGAAGGATCGCTAGTGGGAGTGGCGGCAGGTACTGGTGGCGGCAGCGGAAGGACTTCTAGGGAGATCGGAATGGGCACAGGGGGAGACGCGGGGTTAGACAATTTGGAGAACGGGAAGACATCTTCATGGAAGGTGACATGACGCGAGACGAAGATTTTAGACGTTGAGGGATCAAAGCATAGATAGGCGGTTTGAGTAGTAGAGTAGCCGAAGAGGACACAAGCACGAGATCTGGGTTCCATTTTGTGTGAGGTGTAGGGCCGAAGCCAAGGGAAGCATTGACAGCCGAAGACACGTAGTTTAGCAAGGTTGGGGCGCTTATGGAAGAAAGACTCAAAGGAGGAGAGCATCGAGAGATTTTTCTTTGGAAGACGATTAATGAGATAGACTGCAGTAGCAAAGGCATAAGGCCAGTAAATGAGAGGTACATAGGCATGATGAAAGAGAGTTAGACCAGTATCGACAATATGGCGGTGACGGCGTTCAGCATAGCCATTGTGCTGTGGTGTATGAGGAGGTAAAGTGAGATGTGAGATGCCATTGGAGGCAAGAAAAGAGCGTAAAGCGAGGAATTCACCCCCATTGTCAGTGTACAGAGTAATGATTTTAGCAGAGAAATATTTTTCTACAAGGGATTTAAAATTGGGGAAGGTTTGTAAGACATCATATTTACGGCGTAAAGGAAAAAACCAAAATTACATAGAAAATTGATCAACAAAGATGACATAATATTTAAATCAGTCATTAGAAATAATTGGAGAGGTCCATACCGGAGAAAATAAGCTCCAGCGGAGCAGTAGAAGATAAACTGGACTCAGAAAAAGGTAACTTATGACACTTATGAAGCTGGCAAGAGACACAAGCAAGATCAGACACATTACTGGACGCTATACTGCTAGAAGACACTAAATGATGCAGGATTTTAGCTGACTGGTGACCAAACCGAGAATGCCACAAAGACGCAGAGAGCTTTTGTGCCGTGAGGGCGGACGGGGGAATGGAAGCCGCCGGCCAGTAGTAGGTGTTGCCCCTAAGTGGGCCGCGAACGAGTGTTGCCCACGTGCGACGATCCTTCACCTGAAAATCAGTATCAGAAAGAACAACATTAACATTATTGTGACGACATAATTGGGCAACAGAGATCAAATTTTTACACATATGTGGAACACAGAGAGCCCCAGGTAATAAAAGAGAGGAATAACTGTTAAGTTGTCCAGTATGTGTAATTGTCAAACCTTCACCGTTACCAATAACCACATTGTCGAAACCAGTGTAAGGACTGTGAAGAGACATGTTGTCAAGATCAGAGGTTATGTGATGAGATGCACCAGAGTCCAGGATCCAATCGGATGTAGAGGGAATTGTCGGAGAATGATGGGCTGTGTGAGCAGCCGGATAAGGCGGCGAAGCATAAGCTGGCCGCGGCAGTGGTCCACCGTAAGGGGGCTGATTGGCACCGGAGATGGGATAGGACGGACAGTGACGCGCGGAGTGGCCAAATTCACTGCAGACCTGGCACTTCACATTGTGCCCGCGAGATTGGCCATTGCGGGAGTAACCACCGCGACTGGAGGCAGAACTGCGGTTGCTAAGGCCGCGCCCGCGGCTACCGAAGCGGTTACGGCTGGACTGCTGTCCGGCGACAAAGGCAGCCGACAGAGCCAAATCAGATGCAGCGGAGGAGGCCGGCGCAGGAGCAGTAATCTGAGATTCCATGCTTAACAGCTTGTCATGTAATTCAGCAAAAGAGATTGGAGATTCGCGGGCTTGGATTGCATGAGAGAGTTCCATATACGGGTCATCAAGACCATTGAGAACCTTAATGACAAGATCCTCAGAATCAATAGTAACACCCAGGAGAGATAACTCATCCACAATAACGTAAATACCGTGCATAAAATCAGTAATAGATTTGGAACCTTTTACCGGATAATGGAGCTGCTGTTTGAGAGCCATGATACGACCACGAGAAGCAGTGTCGTATGTGCGCGCGAGGATGTCCCAGGCCTCTTTAGAGATTTCCGCAGCGGCAATGAACGAGATGATCGTCGGTGTGATCGACGAGATGATGGCACTGAGAATAAGATTGTCCTGGCGAATCCAGTAAGGATATGCTGGATTGGGGGAAGTTACCTCCTTGTCGATGATAGTGGCTGGTGGGCACGGCTTCGAGCCGTCCAAGAAGCCGAGGAGGTCATAACCCGTAAGAAGGGTTCGGAAATTCGAATTTCCACGCCAGGTAATTAGTGGAATCCAATTTGAGTGGGATATGAGCCGATGCATTGATGGCAATCGGCTGGAGAAGATCGTTTGAAGTCGTTGCGGCCATGAGGCGCGATGCAAAGGAGAGGAGGCACTGAATGACGTCGAGACAAAAATCAATATCACAATGAATAAACTTCACAAGTTTCTTGATTCAAACAATATATTTAAATATATAGCAATCAAAATCTTAAACGAGCAGATCGATGAATCTCAATGGAGAAAATTTCTTTCATGCTAATAGTGAATCTTCGATGTCGAATTACAATGAATCGCCGACAAGCTTGAAAGCGAGCAGGACGTTGACTGAAGCTATACCATACGACCTCGCTAATTCGACCGCGAAACTACACCAACGACCTCGACGGAACTCGAACTCAAAAATGCTGCTGAGTTATTTTGAAAAGAGGAAGAGCGGCCGAGAAGGGCAGCAGCGGCGGAGACAGGCTGCCGATTAGTGCAGCGGCGACAGCAGCGCGAGTATGAAATAATTTGGGTTTCTTTGGCGATAAGCCACTGGTGTCTGATACCATGTAGAGAGTTTTGGGAGAAGTTATTTTCTCGTATTACTTACAAAGGTATATATAGAGTACAGAGAGAAATCAAATCCTACCAACTATAGGACTGTACAATAATAAAGTAAATCAAATCCTACCAACTATATGACTGTACAATAATGAGGGAATATTCTAACAATAATAAAAAGATACATACAATATATTCTAATAATTGGTATTTTTAATATTTAATAGCGCTCGAAAATTTCGACCGTCTTCAATCGTCACACCTTAGATCACAATTGTTTCGATGAATTAAAATCGGTTAGTTTTCTATATTTCAGACCGATTTTGGTGGGTTTTCTTTGACTATATTTGGCCGTTTTCTAATAACATGTGATATGAAAAATACGTTAATTAACTATGGTTAAAGACTAATACTTGTAATAATATAATGTGACATGCATGTGGTATTTGTTTATTAGATAGGTGTAAACACAGGGTACAGATAATTTTTACATTTATTTTGGACGCATTACTTTTTTAAGGATATAGGCAATAAAATTGACTTAGAAGTGTTAATTAATACAGTGTTTCATATATCTGAAAAATATTTATTTCCACGAGAAATTACAGTTACTTTTTATGTTAGTATGACGAATGTTATTTCAGTCAAAAAGAGAAAAGTAACTCCCATCGTGCGCGAAAAATAATTTTCCTTACTCTTACCTTGACTTTAACTTTATATAACAAATTTCACCTAACATTTAAATATTATTATTAATTTTTAGAGCTAAAACTTTTTATCAAGATACTATTTGATTAGCTAGTATTATTATTTAACATAAAATATATAATTTTTCGGTAAAATATTTTCACTCATCATCAATCAAACACTTTTACTGAAAAGTATTTTTCATTTCCCAAAAATGTATTCCAATAAAAAAGACTTACATCATAGATATTTCTCATGGGCGTAAGTTTTGAAGCACTTCTTGAAATTTTTAATTAAGTACTGCACTAATTAATGGCAAATATTATAATTTATATAATCATGAATTATGTCATTCTTTTCACCTGCCAATTAATTTGTCCACACAATATGCATTTGCCTCATATAGAAAATTTTATTTTGTGTTGTTACTTGCATGATGCATTTTTTTTATCTTATAATTTTATTGATTCAGATTTTTGTGAATTCAGAAATGTAATATTACGGTCCATTCAGAGAAATAGTACCTAACTCATTTATCTGATTCCGGTGCACTCTGCAATAAGAAAAGAGTGTAAAAATAATATGTGCTAGCCAGTTTTCAGACTGATTATTCAAAAATAGTCAGCATTTGCAAACTCATTGAAAAATAGTCACTATTTTATTGTAACATGGAAAGCTCCAGTATAATATACTGGAGATCAGTGCACCTCTGTATGAACTTCCAGCATATTATACAGGACCTTCGACGTGCGGAATGCTCCAGTATAATATACAGGAGTTTCAGTATACTTGTGCTACAACACCAGTATAATATACTAGACTATTTTTCCGAATGTAAACAATAATTTTTCAAATTTATTTTTACATAAAACATAGATAAATTCGATTACTTTTAAAATTAAGTTATTTTTTATGTTCTCCCAATGAATTGAGTAATGCATAACGCTTCGTCTACCCACTCCAACATTACTAGTTTTATCTAGCGAAACCAAGAAGGGAAAAGTCAACATCATCTTCAGCCACTTGTTGTTGCGACTGCAAAGTAAATGGCTGAATGAAGAAATTTCTTCATCCCTTATCATCAGTCAGTATCAGCACAGTCAAACACTATGATCTCAAACTTCAAAGCAGTGTCATGACAGCACATTTCCAGCCAAACAAACCCCTTATAATCAACACTCATATAAACGCATCAACTACATATATACCAAAATATATCTATAAATAGAGTGGAGCCAAGAATTTTTAGTAATAGATGTCAAAATATAAAAAGTAATTATACGGAAAATTTAAAGAAAGTCAACATATGATCCAACGGAGCCTAGAAGAAGGTGACTCGCGCAGACAGCTGACTCCTTTTCAATAGAAAAGAATAGCCAAATCAACCCAACTGGCTGATCAATTTCAGAGATCTTATCGGCCGGCAAACTGGAGACGGACGACTACGGTCTCGGCCTTACCAGCACCGGAGGTGTAGTAATCAATGAACCCACGAAACCAACTTTCTTTTATGACAAAATAAACCAAGCTAAGCGGTCACGACATCTTGTTGATATTGATTGAGGAGTTTGATGGAGTTTAGCTAACTGAATCCATCTATAAACTTAGATCGCGGTAACCTTCGTAACCAAAGCGTCACGACAACATCCAAATGATATATTTAAAAAAGTAAAAATTAAATTTTACCTTATTACATATTATAACTTTCTAATAAAGGAATATCAATTAACACCCCTTCGCATAAAGTAGGTCCGCGCGAAAATAATACATGAATAGTTATGCAAAAAATATATTTCTATTTCATTTTGTGTGATTCTCTTTTAGTTTGTCTCATTTAATATGACAATTAGATATATTTAAATATACTTTAACTTAAATTTCTCATTTAACCTTAATACTAACAAATATTTATATCTAAACAAATGTTATTATATGTCTAATATAATAAGTTTAAGAAGTTTTGTATCCACGTATCTGTTATGACAATAAGTTTTTGAACTTTTTTCTTTCCTTTTAAAGCTTCATGCACAATCAAATTATGTAACATCAATCCAAGAGAACGATGGTCAATGCTTAGCAAAATTGAATTGGGGTCGAAATGCACTTTTCCTTCTCCCAACAAAACAAACACCATAATTTCTTAGCCCGGTACATTATTTATAAAAAATTAAAGTCAACTTATAAATCTAAACTAAGAAAAGGCAAAATAAGAAAACCAAAGTCCATTGTTTTTCCACAGTGCCATGAGATCAATCCAAAAAAAAAAAACCTATACATTTTCAAGATTAATCAGTAAGGTTGTGGTGGTTGTCTAGCTGTGGTGCCCATAATACATCCGATGGGAATTGATTAGAACTGTAAAAAGACTGATCCGGTGGATGCCCACTATCTCCTCCGCCAGACACCGCCACCGGTGGCGACTGACCGCCGTCCTCATCCTCCACCGGGAACTTATGGTAACAAGGATTATTAAACGTAGCAGCAATCAAATACACAGTCCCTGCGGACAAAAGCGGCCCAATAACAGCCCCACCCACCACTTTACCTTGTGGTCCTGCTAACGAAATAGTGAACCCATTAGGTAAGCTGGAATTCTCTAAAACAATTGTAGCTGAAATGGATAGAATATTAAACGCGCCATGGAACGTAACAGTAGAAGCAGCAGTATTTGAAGGCTGCTTAAGAGTAACATTTGTGACTGTCCCTGAACCGTTAAGAACACAAAGACCCATGTTTTGTTTTTCGCAGAAACGATGAATAGAATCGATTATATCAACCCCAGTTGGAATTTCAAGAATATAAGGACTCATGGAGGGTTTTTCCACAAGATCGTCACGTGTTTTTATGATGAAAAATGTATGTTTAGGTTTATTCTTGGAACCAGGAGGACGGCCACGTGGACGGCGGACAACTTCGATCGTGGCACCGTCGTTGGCGGAGGAGGAAGGTGGTGCTGCTACGTTGGATATTGGCTGAGGTGGTAGTTGGTGGTGGAAATTTTGGGTATGATGAAGCTTAGCAAACATACTGCTAGTAATATAATTAGTAGAATGGTTTTTGGTTTCTTCTACAAATTCCCCTAATTTCTTTTAAAAAATATAAAAACGTTTAGCCTTACGGATTTTGAGCTCTCTCTATATATACCAAGAATTGAAAGAGATGATTGGATGTATCAACTATGTATGGGTAATTGGGTATACAATAACATAAACAATGAAGAAGAAATCACAAGGAAAAAAATGAGGGAGATATTTGAGAGAGGAGAGGTATTGGAGTTTTCCTTCAAAGAGTAAATTAAGATGAAACTTCAATCTTACTAATACTAGAAGAAAATGGGGTGTGGTATTGTTTGGGAGGAGGGGGAAGAGAAGAAGGTGATTAGCTTGGAAGCTACTCCTATATATAAGAGAAGACTAATGGCGCCGCTTGTAATTGGAGGCAAAGGATAGGACTATGTTTTCTAGAGGACAAGTTATATCCATCGAAAGTGTATTTTTTTACGTAATTAAATTCTTCATGAGATCGATAATCACATATGTATCAACTCTTTTGATAAAATAAATAATCTGATAAGTAATACTCCACCTGTTCAAGTTTATGTGAAGGTATTTTTTTTTCTGTTCGTTTTCAGAAAGAATGACTCTTTTTAAATTTGACAACAATTTAGCTTAAATTTCAAAATTTGTCCTTAATGAAAAGCTTCTATAACCACATATATACTCTGGCCTTCTTTTTGACTTGTTTAGGACCACAAATTTTAAATATCTTTATTTTTTCTTATACTTCGTGCCCAACAAAACAAATTCACATAAATTAAAACGGAGGAAGTATTATATTATCATAAGTTAAAATTTACTGATAGTATATTGTCAATATATATCGTTAGGGTTGTTTGATTACCGGGATATATAAGAATAACAATTTCAAAATAAAATAACGGATTGTACTTATTCTATGTTTAGTTATGGGTACTAATTAGCTAGTGATGGAATAAATTCTATACTAAAATAGTGAGATTAAGCGAGGTAACTAATCCCATGAAATATCCCAAGTCATATATCCTTAATTATCCCAACACATGTAATCCATTTTTGACCGAAAAGTGTTAAACCTTTTTATTAAACTAATTAAGTAGATTATAATGGATAAATTCTAGTTAAATATAGTAAATCCCAGATTCAAGATTGATGGACAACAATAATCTAAAAATCGCATTCAATGCTGGAAAATACCAAAGGGGTATTTAATGATATTATTATGGATGAACGAGGGAATAGTGACAAACAATAAATATAAATAGAATGAATGATTCACCTAAATGTTCAATGAGGTGGATGATTCTCCCTCTAATAGTGATGTAAGGTAACCAAACGTGGGAATATAGGAAACTTTATCGGATATGATGTGAGAAAGTTTGAGATAAACAACAAATTAAACCTTATAAAAATATAATGTTGGTAGTTACAACAACAACAACACCAACAACCTAGTAAAATTCCACAAGTAGGGAGTTGCTCGTAGTTACTTGAGATTCAATTTTTCTAGAGAAAGCTTATCAAATAGAATATTATATGCTCATTCTTTCTCTCTATCTTCCTACTTATATGGGACATATCACTTACCTACTGAAAGTACAAATGCCGAGACTATTCTCCATAATATTCCTTTAAAATATCGTATTTCTAAACTCGTCATTTTGGCCAATCTAAGTGCTCGACCTCGTTCTTAGCTGCTCGGCACGCCAATGTTACTTCATAAGCACGACCTCGGCCTGATTGCTTCTTGATTTTCATGTTTCAGGGGTGGTCACCTTGATCGGATTTTGACACATACAGTTAGTCCACCCCCCATCGAGATCGTTTTTGGACGAGCTCGATGGGCTGACTTCGCTAGTTATAATTTGGAGAAATATGGACATATTGGCCGAGGAGTGATCCTTTTATAGAGAGGTGATAACGTGGAATTTCAAGAGCCACAACTGATCGTTACGTCAGTTTGAAATGATTTCATTTCATCATGTGTCATTATGGTGCATTTTCCCAATACGTTGTGTCGTTGCTCGCATCACTTCCATTTCAAAATTTAAAAGGCGGGGTTTGAGCTTTCTCGATCAAGGTGCGCATATTCTTATAAAAAGAGATGGGCATCACTTACTTGAGTTGTTACATTTATGAGGTTTTTGAAAACCCAAGCTTTCGTTCTTCTTTAAATTTCATGCGCATGTCCTTCTTCCTCTCTTTAGTGTTTGCTGCCATTATCATCTTTTTAACTTTTGCATATCCTTTTCATATACAATCAGAAAAACGGCTAGTGCCCCATCTGATCCTGTAGCTTTAGCTGTGGATATGCCTCCTCATGAAGAAGGAGCAACCATGGTACAAGACGAGAATTTTCCCACAGTGGATGAGATAATTCCACGTTCAAGGAAGGCCATGTCAGGCTTCAAGAACCCACATGAGGGTGAACCTGAACCGTTGTTTCTAAGATGGATGTTGCGGCACTCACTGCATTTAAGGCTAAGTGGAAAATACCGACCCACGTCGAACTTCTCCCTGCTAATAGTGATGTAGTGCAAGTATATCGCCCAGGGTACTGCGTATTTTAGACGTACCCATTCATTATCGCCTACATGTTTCCTCTTCCTTCCTTGGTCGAGGATTTTTTTATTATTATGGTGTGTGCCACACTCAGATCTCCCCATACATAGATAAGCTTTTCATTATGCTTTTCAACCGTGGTGTTTCTCTTCGCCATCTTCTTCACCTCTTCACCGCAAGTTTTCATAGGGGAATGATGATACACATGCGCAACCGTAGGATAAAAGGATTGGTGGTAAAGATGGACGATAAAACCAATCGCCATTTTTTGGCCAATTTCTTTTACATGAGGATGAAGCACGTGGTATCGAAACCTAGTGGACTTCCCGAGGAGTGGAACTTTGCTCGTAAGTGTTCTCTCCCAAATGAATTTGTTGTTTTTTTTTTGGCAATATGATCATTCTCCTTCTCTTTTTGCAACTGATAGGCATCCTCCTTCGCCAGTTGTCGACATTGAGACTGGGTGAATCAGATTTTCCCCTCAAGGTAGGGAATCGTGAATGGTCGCAATCTAATGAGAGGTTTAGGCATAGGCATGCGGATGGTGAGTCACCTTCCTTTGATCATAGTAAATTTTAACCTTTGTATCGTCCCTTGTTTCCTCATGTTTCTTATTTATCTTTCTTCATTGGTAGGACGGAGGGCTTCAAAGAGTCGGAGGTCTCCCACTCCTGCTTTATGCAAATTAGATAGTTTGCTCGGGCATGTACTTGTTGTGGCTGCAAGTGAGCCTGCTCAGATAGATGTTACTCCTCATATCTCGACCTCATATGGTCCTAGTCCCCAAGCTTCTTCCCCGCTAGCGGAGTTTCTGGCTTCTACAATGTTTTAATTGGTCGATAAGTCGGACTAGGGCGAAGACGAAGAGGATCCGTGAAAAAGGCAAAGGATAGAGGTTGATGGAAGAGTAGTTGAAGAGCAACTGGCGGGGGATGAACCTGAGTTGACCACGGCCGAGCGGAGCGGAGGTACAGCCTCGGATAAAGAGATAATGCCTTCTTTGGACATGGAGATCACCTCCATGGAAGTAAGGGAGCGACCAAAAGTGACTATGATCATTCTGAGGAGTGATCTGTTGAAATCAGGGCAGGTGAATGTTCCTTCTTCAGCCGAGGAAAGAGCGAAGAGTGTGATCATAGATGATTACGAATCTAGATCTTATGGCTACCCCAAGGAAGCAAGGATATTAAACGAAGGGCTTACTTGGGTAGAGGCTAGAAAAGATGGATCCTCTCACTCGATCGTAATTCCTTGGGACTGTGATTTTCTAGAGGATATAGTAAGTATGGTCTCTTCCTTTGCCCCTCTTTGCTTTGCCGCTAAAAACGAGATCCTTCAGGCTCTCCGAGATTCCGATCTGTCACGGGCATATCTTGGATGGCTTTGAGGGTTAATTTCTTTTATCATTTCTACAATTTGCACCTTTTTCCTCTTTCTAACTTCACTAATTTTCTTCTTATTCTCTTTTTTTAATACTTCTATTTTGGAGATTGAGAGTGCTCGCCGAGAAGAGAGGCGAAAGGTTGTTTTTTAGAATATAGTTTTGAAGTACGTCCGTTATCGTGAAAAGTACCGTGAGAGTCTTGCACGGATTAGAGCATGTGGTAACCTCCAGTCCTTTAGATATGTATTGGGTCAAAAGGATGAGAATCTTGTGTGAACTATAACTATTGGTAGCTGCAATGAGCTCGAAGGGTTGCTCAGGGCCTATGACGACGAGCTCGAGGTGAGCAAAGGGGTTGTGGGCAAGTGCGTCGACCTTCAGGTGCAGGTGGCAATCTGTGGGCTGAGCTTGAGCAAAGCTCAATTAGATTTTCCGACCTGAGTTGTGAGTTGACTGAGAAGGTGCCAGAGTTGGTGAGGGGCGAGAGGCTCGGGTAGCGGCTTTGGCTAAGACGGAAACATTAGAGAGCTCTTTACGTGTCCTTAGGTGTAAACGTGCAACATATGAAGAAACGGAAACACTAAGGGATACACTGATTGATGAGCGAATTGGTGGGATTGAGAAAGAATTTTTTATCCTAATTGAGGAAGTTGCTGCTCTTGAGGCTGAGAAGGCATAATTGTTGGCTCGACCTTCTTCCTCTCATGCTTCCGCTTTCTTTGATGTTCCTCGTAACTTATAAGAGATGTGGATCAATGCTGAGACAAAGATGGAAATACATAGGAACTTGATGGGGGCGGGGAAGGTTCATGAGGCCGACTTTGAAGATGTCCGTGTTAAAGCAAGTGATGCCAGGCTTGCATTGGGTTATGTCCTTGCCACGCCGGGGAACAATGATGTTGAAGAAGACTTGGACAGGCTTGCATCTGATGCTTGGTACAATGATGAGTATGTTGATGCACGGGCGAAGGTGAATATGGTGCAGTTAGGCCGGCGATGAAGGTGGCGACAACGCAGGTGGAGATGATGTAGTGTGATTTTTTTGTACTTAGTTTTTATTCTTTTTTTGTGGGGCGTCTTTCTAGCTCTTTGTAAGATACTTTATTTATGGAACTGAATGGCTATGACTTTTTGTTGTATGTTCTTGGCTCTTTTCATTTTTCTTCGGATACTTTTTCGTTGTAAGAGTTCCTAACTTAGTTGATTCGAACAAGATCGAATGTTGATTAATTTGAGTGAAGTCGAATGCTTGTTGATTCGAACAAGGTCGAATGTCAATAAATTAGGTCGAATGTTAACAAATTCAAACGAGGTCGAATGTTAAATAAATCGAACGAAATCGAATGTGAGTCAATTCGAGCGAGATTGAAGGTTGATTCTTGGTTAACTAGAATGTTGTCGAATGTCAATTAATTAGAGTGAGCTCGAATGTGAGACAATTCAAGCGAGGTCGAATTTGAGTCGATTTGAGCGAGGTCGAATATTAATAAATTTGAAAGAGCTCGAATGTTTGACTTATAAATAATTGGAATGAGGTCGAATGTCAATAAATGTGAACAAGGTCGAATGTGACTCGATACGAGAACGAGATCCAATGTTAATAAGTTTGAGCGAGGTAGAATGTGAGTCAATTCGAGCGAGGTCGAATGTGAGTCGATTCGAATGAGGTCATATGTTTGACTCTTAAGTGATTCGAACGAGGTCGAATGTTAATAAATTCAAGAGAGGTCGAATGTTAGTCAATTCAAGCGAGGTTGAATGTTTGGCTCTTAAGTGATTCGAATAAGGTCGAATGTTAATAAATTCGAACGAGGTCGAATATGAGTCGACTCGAACGAGGTAAAATGTTTGACTCTTAGCTTCGGGTAATGTATGAACTTACAGGAGATGAAAAACTTGTTTGTTTGCGTATTTCACTTTGTTTATACATTCATTGGAGAAGTTTATATGTTTTTGCTCTTTTTATGCATACATTGGGGAAATCCTATACATTGGAAATGTTCTAGTCAATCTAGTCCCTTCATTGCTCGACTTGGAAAAGTAGTTGAGAGGTTGAGCGATGAACCTATACTTAACTTCGAGACGCTCTCTTCGTCGCCTCGTTAAAACCTTTCCGAGAAAAACCCAATTGGGAAAAAACAAAGGTAAGGGAAAAATGAGTATGACTCGGGACACGTATATCCTTAAAAGTTGAAGTATTTGAGGTGAGCAACGTTCTAGTTGTGTGACAGTAATTTTCCCTCCATTATTTCTAGATAGGATGAGCTTTTGCTTACCGCCGCCGTGATTTCATATGGGCCATCCTAATTGGTTCCCAGTTTGTTCTTGTGGGTCCTTTTTTGCTTGTGTTTTGTCTTTGAGTACGTAGTCCCCAACTTTGAGTGGCTTGATCTTGGATTTTTTGTTATTGTGCCGCTGTGCTTGTTGTTTTTGAGCTATTATTCTTATGTAGGCCATATCACTCCGCTCTTTGGCTCGTTGAGGTCTCGCCTTCCGCTTTCATGGTTTCTTGGCCCGCTTTCATTGAATACCTTAGGCATGGTTCACTAACTTTGACCGATATTACTGTATCACTTCCATAGACTTGTCAGTATGTTGTATTTCCTGTGCTCATTTTTGGCGTAGTGCGGTATGCCCATAGCACTTCCGACAGTAGTACCAGCCACAGGCCCTTGGAGTTCTCGAGCTTCTTTTTATGATGTTAAATATTATTTTGTTGGAGGATTCCACCTGACCGTTTCCCTCGGGATTATATGGCATGGAGAGTATTCTTTTGATGTGCCATTTTTGAAGAACTCAAGGGTCTTTTTTACGGTGAACCGGGACTTTTGTCGCAACTAATTTCTTTATGGATGCCAAAATGGCATATGATGTGTCTCCATATGAATGTGATTAATTCTTGCTCGTGTAGGGCGAATGCACCTGCTTTTACCCACTTGGAGAAATAGTTAGCTATAACCAAAAGAAACCATACATTACTTCGTCCCACTGGGAGGAGTCCAACGATGTCCATTCCTCATTTGATGAAGGGCCATGGCAAGGTGATTGAATGAAGGTGCTCGCCCACTTGGTGGACCATAGGGGTGTGTTTTGACATTGGTCGCTCCTTTTAATGAAGTATGCGACCTCCTTTTTCATCGTGGGCCAATAGTAGCCTGCTCGTATGAGGCATCTGATGAGAGCTCGATTGCCGGTGTGATCCCTGCAGTTACCTTTGTGTTCTTCTTCGAGGACGCACTAAATTTGATTCAGTCCTATGCACTTTGCTAGGGGACAACCAAACGTTCTTTTACACAAGTCATTGTTGACGATTCTATACATGGTCGCCTGCATTCGAAGCTTATTGGCTTTTTTTTTGTCGGGTGGGAGCACTCTGTCCTACAAGTATGAGATAATACGATTGCACCAGTTCCAAGTCAGGTTTATAAATCGTACCTCGATTTGGTCTAGTGATGAATGGAGGATGGTGACCATGCCCCTCTATTCGTTTATGCTTTTTGTGGATGCTTCTAGTTTAGCGAGACCAACCGTTTCGATGTTCTACGCTCGGGGTATTTAGTCGAGCTAGCATTCGTCGAACTCGGGTAATAGTTTGCAAATTTGACCTGATATTTCTTTAGCCATTACTCTTTAAATTGGAAAGTGCTTGTGACTTGATAAACGACGAGTTGCGAGTCGCATCGAAGGATGACTCGCCGTGCTCCATACCTTAGTGATAATTTTAACCCTGCAATCACAGCCTCATGCTCGCCCTCATTGTTAGTCATATGAGGGCATCCTATGGATTAGTGAATCATTTTGCATGTTGGGACCTCGAGAACGAGTCCCAATCCAGATCCTGATGCGTTAGAAGCGCCATCGCTATACAAAACCCATTGGCCGTGTATGTTAGCGGATGTACTAGCGGTTTCCCGTTCGACTTTGGGCATTATCTTTGCACTGAAGTTAGTGATGAAGTCGTCAAGAACTTGCGACTTTATCATTTTTCGCGGTTGATATGTTATATCATGCTCGCTCAGCTCTATGTCCCACTTGGCCAATCTTCCCAATTCGGGTTTGTGCAGGATACCCCTAAAGGAAAAGTCATGACCACTGAGATAGGGTGTCACTGGACATAAGCTTTCATGAAGCTACGACCAGGGCTAGAGCTAACATCTCGAGAATGGGGGGTACCTCGTTTCAATGTCAACAAGAGTTTTGCTAATGTAATAGATTAGAGATTTCATACATTTATTTTCTCATACCAGGACTGCACTTGCTCCGACATCGAACACGACTAAGTAGACAAAAAGTCGTTCTATAAGTTCTACCTTAGCGAGCAACTAGCGAAGACCGGTAGGCCTTCAATTCTTTTAAGGTGTTGATACACTCAAAATTACATTGGAGTCCGTTATCCTTTTTGCTTACGCCAAAAAATTCATGGCACCTATCATAGGACTGCGACATAAGTCTTGACAAGGCGGTTATCTGGCCGGTCAGCTTTTGCACTTGCTTTTTGCTGGTTAGATTTTCTAGGCTTCCTGCTATGGCCTTGATTTGGTCGGGATTGACCTTGATGCCTCGTTATGATACCAAAAAGCCAAGGAATTTCCCAAATGTCCCGTCAAAAGCATATTTCTCGGGGTTTAATTTTATGATGTACCTTCTGAGTATGTCGAAGGCCTCCCTCAAGCGATCGATATGGTCTTACTTTCTTTTTGAATTGACCAACATGTCGTCTATATATACTTCTATGGTCTTCCAGAGTTGATCTTTAAACATTTTGATTACTAGCCTTTAGTACATTGCACCCGTTTGTGTAACCCGAACAGCATCACCTTGTAGCAGTACGTTCCCTAGTGAGTGATGAAGGTGGCTTTTTCCTGGTCTCTCCAAGAGGATTTGGTTGTAGCTCGAGTAGGCATCCGAGAAGCTCGGCAGTTCGTGCCATGTTGTGGCGTCAATGAGTTGGTCGATATGGTGTAGTGGAAAAGAGTCTTTTGGGCAAGCTTTGTTTAGATCTGTGAAGTCGACGCATATCTGCCATTTACCATTCTTCTTTTTCACCATGATAACATTGTCAACCCACTGAGGGTACTTCGATTCTCTGATAGAACAATTTTTTCACTAATAATTTCTCGACATCTTCACGTACTGCGTCATTTATTGCAAAGTTGAACTTTTGTCTAATTTGCCTTATCGGGGAGTAAAATGGGTCGACGATCAACTTGTAAGTTGCTATGTCTTTTGGGATACCTGGCATGCCTGCATGGGAAAAAGCAAATAGGCATATGTTACTTTTTAAGAACTAGTGAAATTTACCTGGATCTTACAGTTTATGGCCGTGAAAGCTTTCTTGCTATGGCCATCGTCGTCTAATTAAACGGAGTCAAGGTCCTCTACGGTTGACTCCGTGGCTTATTTGATTTCAGGGTCGCTTATGACGTCTTCCTTTTCACCGGCATGCACTAATAAAGAAATAAAGTTTTAGCGACGAACAAATTTTGTAGCTACACAGAAAAATCCATCGCTAATCTCAATTAGCGATGGATTATCGATGAATCATCAAAATATTCTACTAGCTACAAGCATTTTAGTTATAGATTAGCGACGACGTTCGTAGCTAATTCTAATTTTTGATAGTGATAAGACCCCATATTTGTTTAATTACTATGTTTCCTCGGCCTTTTATTTCAACTATTGGATGTATGTGTAGTCTTGGGCGATGCTATAGCATTCTCAGGACATGCGTTGCTCTCTCCGGATGTAGAATACTCCACATGGGGTGGGAAATTTGATGACTTTGTACAAATCGTAGGGGATGTCGTTCACGACATGTATGCACGGTCGGCCTATGATGGCATTGTATGTTGTATCCTGGTCTATGATATGGAACGTGGTCTCCAAGGTGACGTCACCGGCCAGGACAGCCAGTTTGATCTCTCCAGATATACACTCAACTACATTGTTAAAACCTGTTAGTGTGATTTAGCGTGCCACTATTTTGTCCTCGAGCTTCATTTGGGTGAGAGCTTGAGGATGGATGATGCATGCGCCGCTTCCATCATCGACAATAATACGTCTTTACATTTATATCAAAAACACGTAATGTAATGACAAGGGCATCATAGTAAGTAAAGACCAAACCGTCGATATCTAACTTATCGAAGATGATACCTTCTTTGATTTCAGCATACCATTCATAGGTGATCAAACACTTGAGTTGTGGGTGGTGGTGGACTTCACGCTGTTGATGGATGCGTCTTCTCCTCCTCTGATGATCATTTGAATGGTCATAACTGGGGAAGGTGGTTTGGGCGGCCCCTGATGTTGTTCTCGCCCTCGAGTGAAGTTGGCCCTCCTCCAATCGCTCATTAACACTTTTAGGTGCCCTTGGTGAAGCATGTCCACCATCTCCTATCTAAGGGCGATGCATTCATCGGTCTTGTGACCCCTTTCCTAGTGGAATTCGCAGAGGGCATTTGACTTTCTGATGCTTCGGTCGGACTTCATCTTCTGTGGCCATTTTAATTTTGGTCGAGCTTTCAATGTGTAGAATATTTCTAAGGGGGAAACACAAAATTATGAGCTGATAATAAGGGGGCATACCTCTTTCAATTCGGTGGATTCCCGTTCATAACCTGGATGGACCTTTATCGTGGCGTGGAAGGCTGTATTAGGATGACTCTCACATAAGGCTAATATCTTTGGTTATTAGGTCGGGATCATGCTAGATATCTTCTGTTGTTGTTTCTTTGGTATTTCCTAGACTCCATTTGGACCGAAGTCAGATGTTGAGTAGGTCCGTTGAGATCGTGCTTATCGGCTCTAACCTCGGCAAAGTAGGCATTTTGTATCTCGTCCCAAGTGACTGGATGGTATTTCATGAGTCGGCTTAGCAAACTTTTGGTCGCCCGCAACCCATTTCTGCTCAGCCCATTCTGGAAAGTGGCCACTTCCATTCCTTTAGATACATAGAAGGGCCATTCTTACAACGTTAAACCGTACGAGGAAGTCCCTGAGCCCTTTTCCAGGTGATTTATTAGTTATGAATATGTCGTTCACCCTCGGCTCCACTTTAGCCCGACATGGACGGTGGTGAACTTGACGTCCATTTCCTCTAACTCTTCTATGGAGCGCACATGAAAATGCGAGTACCATGTAAGGCCCCTGCCGGTTAGGGTCTCTCTAAACTTCTTCAACAATATGGATGATACTTGTTCTTTTACGAGGTCATTTCCTTCACCGCAGTGACATAGTGGGTCACATGATCCTCCGCATCCGTCGTGCCATCATATATTTTCAAGTATTGTTGCGTTGTGAATGTTTTTGTTATAGTTTATGGTGATGCCTCCTCGCTATATGGTTGCTCGACAAAACGACCGGCGTCTCTTTTTTGTAGCAGTTTTGTGGCACTCGGTATTTTGTCTATCCTTTCTTGATGCTCTTTCATCTAGCTACAAAGTATTTTGTTCCCGTTCTCCATCTCATCTATTTTCCGAAAAATGGTTGTGAGGGTGTCATTACCTGCATCACTAACATTATTAGTAATACCTGATGTGGGTGGAGCATGCTGTTCGTCATCTGCTGATGGGACTTCCCTATTCGACCTCCGAGTGGGATTGTCTAGGAAGCTGGTTAGTGTATTTGTCAATCATGCCTCAAGTAACTTTTTCACTGCTGATGGTGCTTCTTCCGTCGTTGACGTAGACGCACCCTTTCCGTGCGAGGTTGTGACGATGTCGGGAGGTGGAGGCAATACATTTCGCCCGGGAGAGTTGTTATGGATTATATCTACACCCTCTGTTTTTTCTACTTCATTGATGGTGTTGATGAGATTGGCGGTAAGATCGGCTATCGCCTTTCTTTTTCCTCTCCATTGCCTGCCATGTTTGTTGTGCAAACAACGAGATACGAGATTTTGCAAAGTTTTGTGCGTTTTGCATTTTTTAGATCTAGAAAAAACTAAAAATTTTAACTAGAAAATCTCCATAGACGGCACCAAATTATTTGACCAAAAAGTATTAACCATTTTTGTTAAACTAATTAAATGGATGATAATGGATAAAATCTAGTTAAATATAATAAATCCTAAATCTATGATTGACGGACAAGAATAATCTAAAAATCGCATTCAATGCTGGTAAATACCAAATGGATATTTAATGATATTACTATGAATAAATGAGGAGATACAGACAGAATAAATATGATAAATGACAATGAATATAAATAGAGAGAAAGATTCACCCAAATGTTCGATGAGTTGGATGATTCTCCTTCTGACACTGATGTAAGGTAACTAAACGTGGGAATATAGGAAACTTTATCAGATCTGATGTGAGAAAGTTTGAGACAAACAACAAATCAAATTTTGTGAAAAGATAATGTTTGTAGTTAATTGAGAGTCCACTTTTCTAGAGAGAGCTTATGAGATAGAATATTACATGCCCCCTTCGTTCTCTCTCTATTCCTACTTATATGGGACATTTCCCTTACTTACTGAAATTGCAAATGCCGAGAATATTCATCAGAATATTCCTTTAAAATATTTCATTGCTAAACTAGTTGTTTTGGCCGTTCTGAGTGCTCGATCTTGTCCTTAGCTGCTCGGCTCTCCAATGTTGCTTTTTAAGCACGACCTCGACCTAATTAATTCTTAATTTTCCTATTTCAGATGTGATCTCCTTGATCAGATTTTGACACATACAATTCTTTCTGGAGAGATATGTGAACAATAGAAAATGGATTTGATTATCTCTAACTTTCCTTTCATTGTCATCCTTTGCTTCTCTGCTTTTAAGTTTGAAACTAAGAGAGGGAGAGAGGTTAAGACTAGTACTCTTCGACCAAATGGATTGACAAAGATTCGTGATATGCATCTCTCACTTTCTTACATTTTCTTCTATCTTAGCAACTATACGTGCATGCATGTGCGGATATATCTGTTTTCTTCCCAACCCCTCTTGTTACTACGTGGGCCCCTCACGTGTCACTTGTGTCTTAAGTCAGACACAAATAGATGCCACCTAATGAGGTCTCACATACATTTGGAGGCAATCACGGCTAACTTACTTGGACTATATTCTTTTTCTTTCTTAATTCTTGTTTTGTTGCTAAATCCTAGTGTAAATATTACCTGAGTAATTATAGTTAAAGATAACTTATGTAATCAGTAAAATAAATAAATGTAAAATATAAGACTGATTGTCTGTTATAACTTACAATTAGTTGAAATGGTGTAAGCATTAATTATACGATGAATGCATATAAGTTAAATCATTTTTAAACTGTCAAAAGATTATCCTTTGGAATGAGAGATGCTTCAATGACTACTGACACTTAAGACCGTCTCTTCTCTTATTTTTTCTTTTTCTCTTTTCAACTTTGTATTAATAATCCTATTGTGCATTTTCTTATGTTTTATTTAAGACAGTTCAATTTCCTTTTCGATGCTTACGGTTTGTTGCCGTAATTATCTTTAACGCATTGTAATCACATTTTACATCAGGGTCCTATCATTATGATACTGACTTTAGTAGGGCATGTGACAGCACCAACTTTGTCTATTAGGTGAACTTATGTCAAATTCAGGCAATTCAAATAAAGGAGTAAGACTCGATACCTCAAGTTAATTGGGATAACTATTACTCGCACAAAAGGCAAACATAAGAGGTAGTAGAATTAAGCTTAAAAGAATTTATTTACAATATTCATTTTTGCTCATGGAAATAAAATTTCACCTGTTTTATTGCTGAAGAATGTGATATCTTAGACAAATCCATGTAGAAAGTACCTCATGTGGATAAATGCTAATGTTATTAGAAAAAATCATTGCTAGGGCAGGAAACATCACTACGATAACAAGACCTTATTAACTCTAGTGCCCTAGAGTATTAGGAAAAAGAAAGAGTTATATTCGAAAGCTGTAATGATCTCATCTTACGCGTAACGTGTTGATTATTTGTCGGCAAAGAGAAGTCAAAAGAGTAGACAGAGGGTTGGTGTAATACTGATAGCTTACTTCAAATAGGCAAAAAAATGGATACCACATAAGCGCTCCCCCAATTTGTCTAGACTCTTTGGTTTAACACTTACAATTTTGTGAGTGATTTATAGCATTGACCAAGCTTTTTCAAAATTGAAAATTTGTTTTTTTCAAACAAAAGTTTTTAAAAAAAAAAAATATTTGGTGAAAATATTGAAAGAAAAAAAATATTATATTGAGGAAAAGCAGAAATAATTTTTTGGAAGCAGAAAAAAGTTGATTATTCCGAAATACTCTCTTTTGAAAAGCACTTTTGAGAAAAAGTACACTTAAAAGCACTTTTCTTACGACCTGGCCGGTCGTTTTGAGAGTATTAGCCCCGATCCCCTATTTACTGTTTCTCCAGCATTATTTTATTACTTGCTGGGAGGTCTTGTTTTTTTACCTCGGAATGATTTGGGACACTTAGTCCCTAAGACGGAAGATTAAGTTCTAGGATTTTGACCGTAGTTTGAATTGTGTGAAGACGCTCTGGAATGGAGTTTCATCGGTTTCGTTAGCTCTATTAGGTATTGTGGACTTATGAGCATGTCCGGATTGTGGTTTAGAGGTCCGTAGCTAAATTAGGCTTGAACTGGCGAAAGTTGAATATTTGAAAAGATTGACCAGGAGTGGAATTTTTGAGATTGGGGTCGGATTTCGATTCCGGATGTTAGAGTAGGTCGATAATATCAATTATGACTTTTATGCAAAATTTAAGGTCAATCGGACATGATTTGATAAGTTCGGCAAGTTTGAAGTTTCAAAGTTCATTAAATTTGGATTGGAGTACGATTCATATTTTTGTTGTTGTTTGGTGTGTTTTGAGGGCTCAACTAAGCTCATATGATGTTTTAGGACTTTTTGGTATGTTTGGTTAAGGTCCCGACAGCCATCGGTGGATTTCGGGTGGTTAATGTACTCGATTTGGACTGTCGAAATTGTAGAAATTGTTGGTGTTTCAATTGCTTGTTTCCTCTTATGTAATCGCGTAAGCTTGTTTAGGGCCAGTGGCATTTTATCCTATATTTCACAAGTTATGGTATGCGATCACGTAAGTTGGTCAGGCTATGCATCGCGAATGCGTGGGCTAGGCCGTTTTCACGAAGAGGAAGTGAAGCAACACTAGAGTTCAAGTTCTTTTTTGCGGTCACGTGAGGATGGAAGCGATCGCGTAGGCCTAAGAAATTAATGGTACGCGATCGCCGGTGAGGTGATGCGTTCACATAATATGTTTTTTAGCTGTTGGATTTTATTCTATGTAATCGAGTGGGAATTTTCGTGATCGCATAGCGTGAGCACGTGGGCAGTTATAAACATTTCAAAAATGTGGGTTTATCCATTTTTATCAAAACTTGAGATAGAAAGCTCGGATTTGAACAAAATTTTAAGGGATTTTCAGAGACATCAATTGGGTAATGATTCTTCATTTGTTTTGGTTATATCTCATTAATCTATCATTAATTTTACCTTCTAATTTAAGATTTGAGTTGAGAAATTTGAGAAAAAAGTGGGAAAAGTTCTTCAATTGACATTTTGGATTTCGGTTGAGATTTTGATATCGGATTTGAGTAATTTTGGTACAACCGAACTCATGGGTGAATGGATGTTCGTATTTTGTGACTTTTACCTAATTCTGAGATGTGAGCTCGGGTTGAATTTTTCTAATTTCTTGCTAAAGTCTTGATTTCATTAGTTAGACTAGTTTCTTATAGTTACATTTATGGTATGTACCTGCTTTTGGTTAGATTTGGGTTATTCAGAGTAAGAAAATTATGTAAATGTCATTCTTACTGACTGATTGAGCTTGATTCGAGGTAAGTGGGTTGCTTAACCTTGCATAGGGAAAATTTCCTTAGGATTTGGTACTATTATGACCGTGTACACGAGGTGACGAGTGCGTAAATGAGTTAACTATTGTAAAATCCGCATAGTAACCTACTTTATCTTAAATGAGTTATTCATGTGTAGTTATCCTGTTAGGTCTAATATCACATGTTTACGTGTATTAAATGCATTCATGAACTCTCTGCAACATGTTTAGTTGAACTTTTGCTTTTTCCTTGACTTGTACTTAGTATTAAATCGTAGGATTTCTTGTTGTAACTATTATTTCTATCGATTTCGAGCTGCATATTTATTTTTGGGACTACGAGATAATATCTCGGGAGAGCCCCATGCATATTTACTTTTCGGACTATGATACGGTATCTCGGGAGATCCCCCCTACATATTTACTTTTGGGACTACGAGGAGATACCTCGGGAGATCCCATGTTGAGCATATATTTTTGGGCTTACGAGACGGTATTTCGGAAGTGCCCCTGTTGTTATCTCTATGTGTTGTGCTTTTATTTTTCTGTAAAATGCATCTTGTTAGGTTCTCAGTCTTTTCACGTTATTATATTTTCTATCTTACTTATTATATACTAGTAGGGCCCCGACCTGACTTCATCACTATTTTACCGAGGTTAGGTTTGGCACTTACTGAGTACAGTTGTGGTGTACTCATGCTACTCTTCAGTACATATTTTGTGTGCAAATCCAGGTACCTCCTATCAGCCTCGTTATTAGTTGTGTACTTGTTGTGGCTCCGGAGACGTCAAGGTATAACGACAGCATCCGCAGATCTCGTAGTCCCACTGTATCTCTTTTATGTTATGACTTGTGACTACTGGTTTTCGGGAATATTTTTTATACTCGTGTGTTGGTTTACTTGTGCATGCCAAGCGACATTTTATTAGTTATATTATTATCTATTGCAATTTAATTGTTGATTTTGTCGTTATTTTTGATTATTTCGTAAATTGTTAGGCTTACCCAGTCATAGGGACTAGGTGCCGTCACGATATTTTATGGAGAGAGAATTGAATTGTCACAAGTTGATATCAGAGCTCTATGTGCATAGTTGTCATGAGTCACAAGCAAGTTTAGTAGAGTTTCGAGAATCAATACAGAGGCACATGTAATTATCTTCGGGTAGCTGTGGAAATGTAAGGAAAATTTCACTTCTTTTGATTCCTTGGTGTGCGAAATTGTTGACTTCGGAATTCTAAACTTATATCTTCTATTCTCTCATAGATGGTGAGGACACATAAAACCGGATCAGATGACCAGCACCCATGCCCCTTGCTAGAGCTGCGAGAGGCCGAGGTCGGGGTAGAAGCCGAGGACGTCCCTGTGGAGCAGCTAGAGCATCCACATGAGCTTTTATAAAGGATCTACCAGTAGCTCCAGTCAAAGTGAAAGCACCTGAGACGCATGTTACTGCACCCTCTCTTCAGGAGACTTTTGCACAGTTCCTGAGCGTACTCTAGCATAGGCAGGCTTGATTCCACTTGTTTTTGCCACATCTCAAGCCGAGGGAGGAGAACAAGCTTTCGCCACCTAGAATAACTAATTCATGTCGACTAGGTTCCCAAGGTCATACCAGTGCAATCGGTAGCCTAAATTCGGCCCGAAGTTAGGGCAGTCATTACTGAGGAGGACCTGCTCAGGTTCGAGGGGTACAAGAAATAACACCCTCCTACTTCTAGTGTCTTAGCGTCAGAGTATGCCCAGTGTTTACTTGAGGAGTTCCAATGTATCCTCCATACTATGGGTATAGCGGATTCGAGTGGGGTTTTTTTCACTTCATTCCATCTTCGGGAGTGGCCTATCAGTAGTAGAGTGATTATGAGTTGGGTAGTCCGGTAAAGGCAACTTCACTTACTTGGAATCAGTTCTCAGATATATTCTTGAGGGAGTATGTTCCCCAAAGTCTCAAAGATGCATGGCGCATAGAGTTTGAGCAGTTGCGTCATGGTGTTATGACTGTGCTAGAGTATGCGTTTTGCTTTAGTAATTTGTATAGACATGAACCATCATTGGTTGCTACAGTTCGAGAGCGGGTCCATAGGTTTATCGAGGGGCTACACCCTAGTATCAGACTTATCATTGCTTGAGAGTTGGAGATAGATATTGCATACCAGCAGGTTGTGGGGATTTCTAGCAGATTGGAGGTTATACTTGCCCGGGAGAGAGATGAGAGGGAGGCCAAGAGGTCTCGAGAGTCTGGAACTTATAGTGGTGCCCGTTCCCCAACTGCAGTTCATCATGCTAGGGGCTATGTGAGTCTCTCTATTCATTCAGCACTTCTAACCGCCAGTTGTATTCCGCCACTCCTAGGCCCAGGAGCCTTATTATGCACCACCAGTGTCTAGTATACCTCCTGCACGGGGTGCTTTCAGCGATTAGTCCGACAGA
Organism: Nicotiana benthamiana; assembly: GCA_034376525.1. NCBI lineage: Eukaryota > Viridiplantae > Streptophyta > Magnoliopsida > Solanales > Solanaceae > Nicotiana > Nicotiana benthamiana. The sequence goes on from CM067328.1 coordinate 48,427,995, forward strand.
CCTGGACCGAGCCAGCCACAGTATCCATGCCCTCCAAGATCTTGTTTTGAGCGTGGAGACACTCGACATATGATGAGGTTTTGCCCCACACATAGTAGGGGTACATTAACGCAGTCTTCTTAGGCACTACGTGGTCCACCAGATCCGCAGGCTTTGATTAAAACCTCAACTACCTCTCCACCTACTCAGCTAACTTGAGGTTGAGGTCGGGCAGGTAGAGGTCTCTCTAGAGGGGGAAGCTAGGCCAAATATTATGCTCTTTCTGCTTGTACAGAGGCAGTTGCTTCCAACTATGTCTTTACAGGTATTGTTCTGATCTATCATAGAGATATGTGGGTTTTATTTGATCTAGGATCCACTTATTTCTATGTGTTACCTTATTTTTCTCCGCATTTGGGCGTAGCCCGTAATTCCTTGAGTTCTCCTATTTATTGTCTACCCTTGTGGGAGATTTTATTGTTGTTAACCTCGTCTGCTGACCGTGTTTGGTTGTTCTTAGTGGTTTTGATACCATATCCAATTTATTATTACTAGGTATAGTAGATTTTGATATTATCTTGGGCATGGACTAGGTGTTATCCCATTATACTATTCTTGATTATTATGCCAAGGCTGTGACGATGGCTATGCCAGGCTTACTCTGGTTAGAGTGGAGAGGTACCTTAGATTACACCCCCAACAGAGTTATTTAATTTCTTAAATCTTAACATGAGGTTGATAAGGGTTGTGATGCATATCTAGCTTATGTGAGAGATTTCGGTATTGATACCCCTACAATTGAGTTAGTCCCAGTAGTGTGGGATTATCCAAATGTATTTCTAGCTGATCATTTGAGCATGCTACCCGATAAAGATATCGACTTTGGTATTGATTTGTTGTGCGGAACCCAGCCCATCTCTATTCCTCCATATCGGATGGCCCTTCCTAAGTTGAAGGAGTTGAAGGAATAGTTATAGGAATGTGCATGTGCATTGATTATTGCTAGTTGAACAAAGCTGCATTGAAGAACATGTATCCATTGCCTTGTATTTCTGACCAATTTTATTAGTTACTGGGTGCCAGGGCGTTTTTCCAGATTGACTTGCATTCAAGTTATCATCCCGAGGATTGCTTTCATGACTCTGTATGGTCACTACAAGTCCCTTGTGATGTCTTTTCGGCTGATCAACACCCTAGTCGCATTTATGCATTTGATGCACACTGTATTCTGTCTCTATCTTGAATCAACCGTCATTTTGTTTATTGACGACATTTTGGTGTACTCCCGGATTCGGGAGGATCATGAGCATCACCTGAGGACTGTGCTTCAAACCTTGAGAGATAAGAAGTTATATGCAAAATAATTAAATTGTTCTGGATAGATTCAATGGCATTTTTGAGCCACGTAGCATGGGGAGAGGGGGTCAAGGTAGTTTTGAAGAAGGTGGAAGCAGTCAGAGTTGGCATAGACTATCTTCACCTATGGAGATCAAGATTTTTCTTAGTTTGGCGGGGTATTACCATCGATTGGTAGAAGTTTTCTTATCTCTTTCATCACCTATGACCAGGCTGACCTAGAAGGGTGCTATGTTTAGGTGGACAGATGAGTGTGAGTAGAGCTTGTAAAATCTCAAGACATCTTTGTTACGGCCTCAGTATTGGTATTACTTGCAGGTTCAGGGTCTTATACTGTATATGGTGATGCGCCGCGGATCGGTCTTGGTGCGGTGTTGGTGCAGGATGGTAGGGTGAATTCCTATGCGTCCAGACAACTGAAGGTGCATGAAAAAACTATCATGTCCACGACTTTGAGTTAGTAGCTATTGTTCATGCCTCGAATATTTGGCGACACTATTTGTACGGTGTCCCTTGTGAGTTCTACACTGATCACTGGAGTTTGCAGCATCTGTTGAAGCAGAAGGATCTTAACTTGCATCTGCGGAGGTTGTTAGAGATGCTTAATAATTATGATATCATTATTCTATACCATCCCTGGAAGGCAAATGTGGTGGTCAATTCTTTGACACAGGTCAGAGAGTTTGGGGAGATTAGCATATCTAGAGCAGTGGAGGCCATTGGTATTGGATGTTCAGGCCTTAGCCAACCAGTTTGTTAGATTGGATATTTTTTAGTCGATTCGAGTTTTGATTTGTGTGGTCTCTCGGTCTTCTCTTTATGATCGTATCAAGGAGTGTCAGTATGATAACCCCCATCTACTAGTCCCTTAAGGGCAGGGTTCAACACGGTGATGCTAAGGAGGTCACGATTGTTGATGATGGTACATTAAGGATGCAGGGCGGGCAATGTGTGCCCAATATAGATGGTTTGTGTGAGTTGATTACCCAGGATGCTATCTATTTGCGGTACTCCATTCATCTGAATACCGCAAAGCTGTATTAGGACTTAAGGCAGCATTATTGGTGGAGGAGAATGAAGAAGGACATAGTAGAATATGTAGCTCTAAGTCTAAATTTCCAGGCCAGTTGGATTGCTTCAAACGTTAGAGATTTCAGGAGTGGAAATGAGTGTGGATCATTATCGATTTTTTTGTTGGACTTCTACGAACTCAGCGGAAGTTTGATGCAGTTTGGGTGATTGTGGATAGGCTGACCAAGTCAGATTATTTCATTCTGGTGGTGACAACATACTCTTCCGAGCAGCTGGCTCAAGTTTAATCCGCGAGATTGTCAGTCTTCACTCGCGTGGCAATATCCATCATCTCTTATTAGGGTACATAGTTTACATCATAGTTTTTGGGGGGTCATACAACATATGTTAGGTACTCGGGTTGATTTGAGCACAACACTTCACCCTCAAACAGATGGACAGTCCAAGCGTACTATTCAGATATTAGAGGATATGCTCCATACGTGTTTGATGGATTTTGGAGGTTCTTGGGATCCGTTCTTTCCACTTGTGGAGTTTTCCTACAACAACAGTTATAAGTCGAGCATTTAGATGGCACCGTATGAGGCTTTATATGGTAGGCGGTGTCGATCTCCAATGGGTTGGTTCGTGCCGGGAGAGGTTAGGCTAGGCTATTGGGTATAGACTTGGTTCAATATGCTTTGGAGAATGATAAGGTAATTCAGGATCAACTTTGCACAACTAATTCAGATAGAAGAGTTATGCGGATCTGAAGGTTTGCAACATTGCATTCATTGTTCGAGAGCAGGTCTTGCTCCTGATTTTTCCCATGAAGGGTGTTACAAGGTTTGGAAAGAAGGGAAAACTGAGCCCAAGGTTTATCGGCCCATTTGAGGTGTTGTGGTGAGTTTGGGATATTGCTTATGAGCTAGCAAGAGTTCATCCAGTATTCCATTTTTTTATGCTCCAGAAGTATCACGAAGATCTGTCTCATGCATTTGATTTCAGCATAGTCCAGCCGGACAAGGATCTATCTTATCTTGAGGAGTTCGTGGCTATTTTTGACAGGCATGTTGAGGTCAAAGAACATTGCTTTTGATAAGCTTCAGTGCAGGGGTCAGCCGATTGACGAGGCAACTTGGGAGACCAAGCATGATATGCGTAGCCATTCCTCATCTTTTCAACATTTTATGTATGTCTCTATGCTCTTTCAAGGATGAACTATAGTTTTAAGAGAAGGAGATATGATGACCTGATCGGTCCTTTTGAGAGTATTATCTCCGATACCCTATAGTGCCTCCCCTATATAATTTTATACTTTTGTGACTTGTGGGGAGCTCTTGTTTTTGGTTTTGGGGCGATTTGGGACACTTAGTCCCTAAAACAGAAGCTTAAGTTTTAGGATTTTGACGGTAGTTGGAACTGCGTGAAGACAACTCCACAATGGATTTTCATCGCTTCTGTTATCTTCGTCGGGTGATTTTTGACTTAGAAGCATGTCCGGGTTATGATTTAGAGGTCCGTAGCTAAATTAGGCTTGAACTTGCGAAAGTTGAATTTTTAGAGAATATTAATGATTATTTTTTAGTAAAATTTGAGGTCAATCGGACGTGATTTTATAGGTTTCGGCATCGGTTGTATAACTGGTGCGCATGCCCCGGTTGCAGCTCATCATAATAGAGGCTATGTGAGTCGTCCTGTTCATTCCACAATTCTAGCTTCCAGTGGTATTCCGGCTACTCCCAGGCCTCAGATTGTGCATTATGTATTGCCACTATCCCGTTCACCTCCTGCTCGGGGTGCTTTCAACGGTCAGTCCACCCGTCCAGGCCCGAGCCAGTTCCAACAACCACGTCCTCAGAGAGCTTGTTTTGAGTGTGGTGACACTCTTCACATGGTAAGGGATTTCCCCAGTCTTAGGAAAGTTGCACCTCCATAGACTACTCAGGACCACTGATTCCATAGAGCCCTCATACTTCTCAGGTCGTTACCGCACTAGTTTCCACTCCACCTACACAACCATCTAGAGGTGGAAGTCGGGAAAGTAGAGGTTATCCTAGATGGGGAGACCATGCTAGATGTTATGCTCTTCCGACTAGGACGGAGGAAGTTACATCAGACTCAGTCATCACAGGTATTGTTCTAATTTTTCATAGAGATGCATCATTATTATTTGATCTAGGATCCACTTATTCCTATGTATCATCTTACTTTGCTCCATATTTGGGTATATCTCGTGCTTCATTGAGTTCTGCTGTCTATGTGTCCATGCTAGAGAGAGATTCCATTGTTGTTAATCGTGTGTATCGGTCGTATTTCATTTTTCTTGGTGGTTTTGAGAGAAGAGTTGATTTATTGTTGCTCAATATGGTAGATTTTGATGTTATTTTGGGCATGGAATTGTTGTCACCCTATCATGCTATTCTCAATTGTCATGACAAGATGGTAACATTGGCTATGCTTGGTTTTTCATGGTTAGAGTGGAGGGGTACTTTAGATTATGTTCCTAGTAGAGTAGTGTCTTACCTTATGGCTTACCGGATGGTTGGGAAGGGGTGTGAGGCATATCTAGCCTTCGTGTGAGATATCTGCGTTGATATTCCTACCGTTGAGTCAAATCCAATAGTGGGGGATTATCCAGATGTATTTTCAGTGGATCTTCCGAGCATTCCGTCCGACAGGGATATCGATTTTGCTATTGATTTATTACTGGTCACTCAGCTTATTTCTATTCCATCATATCATATGGCCTCAGTAAATGTGAAGGATTAAAAGGAGCAGCTGCAAGAGTTGTTTCAGAAGGGATTCATTTGGTCTAGTGTGTCACATTGGGGTGCTCCGGTCTTGTTTGTAAAGAAGAAGGATGGATATATGCACATATGTATTGTTTATCATCATTTGAACAAGGTTACAGTGAAGAACAAGTATTCATTACCACGCATTGATTACCTATTTGATCAGCTACAGGGTGCAAGAATATTCTCAAAGATAGATTTGCGATCAGGTTATCATCAGTTGATGATTCGGGAGCCAGATATATTGAATACTGCCGTCGAGACTCAGCATGGTCATTACGAGATGTCATTTGGGATGACCAATTCCCCAGTAACCTTCTTGCATTTGATGAGCAGTGTACTCCAACTCTATCTTGACTCATTCATCATTGTGTTCATTGACGACATCTTGGTGTACTCCCGAAGCCGAGAGAATCATAAGAAGTACCCGAGGACTGTGCTTCAGACCGTGAGAGAGCAGATGTTGTATTTAAAAATTTAAGAGTGTGAATTCTGGCTTGATTTAGTGGCATTTTTGGTTCATGTAGTGTCGAGTGAGGGGATCAAGCTAGATACGAAGTAGATTTAAGTAGTGGAGAGTTGGCCCAGGCTGTTTTCAGCTACTGAAATCTAGCATTTTCTTGGTTTGGCAGGGTATTACCGTCGATTCATAGAGGTTTTCGCATCTATTGCTGCACCTATGACCAGATTGACATAGAAGGGTGCTCTGTTTAGGTGGAGTGAGGAGTATGAGGAGAGCTTTAAAAAGCTAAAGACTGCTTTGACTATAGCCCTAGCGTTGGTGTTTCCTATGGGTTTGGAGTCTTACACTTTGTACCGTGATGCGTAACGTGTTGTCCTCAGTGCATTGTTAATGCAAGATGGTAGGGCGATTACCTACGCATCTAGATAGCCAAAGGTGCATGAGAAGAACTATCATGTCCACGACCTTGAATTAGCACTTATTATTCATGCCTTGAAGATCTGGCCGCACTATTTATATGGTGTCCCTTATGAGGTCGATATCGGCTACCAAAGTCTACAACATTTGTTCAAACAGAAGGATCTTAACTTGCATCAGCAGAGGTTGTTTGAGTTTTTTAAGGACTATGATGTCACTATTCTATATCATCTTGGGAAGGCCATTGTGGTGGCCGACTCATTGAGTTTAAAGGTGAAGAGCTTGGGCAGTTTAGCAAATCTATCGGCAGCAGAGAGGCCATTAGCATTGGATGTTCAGGCCTTGGCCAACCAATTTGTTAGATTGGATGTTTCAGAGACGAGTTGTGTTTTGGCATGTATGTTTTGTCGGTCTTCTCTATGTGTTTGTATAAGAGAATATCAGTATGACGACCCTCATCTGCCTATTCTCAAGGACACATTTTATTATGGCGATGACAAGGAGGGCACTATTTGGGATGACGGTGTGCTACGGATGCAGGGCAGCCTATGTGTGCCTAATATAGATAGTTTGCGTGAGTTTATTTTTCAAGAGGCCCACAGTTCGTGATACTCCATTCATCCTGGTGCAGCTAAGATGTATCGGGACTTGAGGCAGCACTATTGGTGGAGGATGATGAAGAAAGACATAATGACGTATGTAGCTTGGTGCCTAAATTGTCAGCAAGTGAATCATGAGCAACGACCATGTGGATTGCTTCAGAGGCTAGAGATTACAAAGTGAAAAATTGGAGCGGGTTACTATGGATTTTGTTGTTGGACACCCCTACACTCGTAGGAAATTTGATGCAGTATGGGTGATTGTCGATAGATTGACAAAGTCAGCTCATTTCATTCCAGTAGTGACTACTTATTCTTCATAGCAGCTAGCGCATGTCTATATTCGTGAGATTGTCATATCTCATTATGTTCCAGTATCCATCATCTATGAACATGCTACGCAGTTTACATCGTGGTTTTGTAGTGCCATACAATGCGAATTAGAAATACGGGTTGAGTTGAGTAAAGTATTTCACCCTCAAGCGGATGGGCAGTCCGAGCACATTATTCAGATATTGGAGTATATGCTCCGCGCATTGGTGATGGAGTTTGGGGGTTCTTGGGATCAGTTCTTACTGCTTGCTAATTTTGCCTACAACAACAGCTACCAGTCGAACATTCATATGGCTCCATATTAGGTCTTGTATAGAAGGCGGTGTCAGTCTCATGTGATTGGTTTAAGCTAGGTGAGGCAAGGCTATTGGGTGCAAACTTGGTTTAGGATGCTTTGATAAAGGCAAAATTTATTCAATATCGATTTCGCACAGCTCAATCTAGACAAAAAGTGTTATGCGGATCGGAAGGTTCGTGATGTTGCATTCATGGTTGAGGAGAGAGTCTTGCTTCAGATTTCGCCTATGAAGGGTGTTACAAGGTTCGAAAAGAAGATCAAGTTAAGCCTTGGGTATATCAGACCTTTTGAGATTCTTGAGAGGATTGGAGGTGGCCTATAAGCTTGTACTGCCACCTAGTCCAGCTGCAATTCATTCAGTATTTCATGTTTCTATGCTCGGGTAGCATCATGGTGATCTGTCTTATGTGTTGGATTTCAACTCAGTCTAGTTGGTCAAGGATTTGTCTTATGTTAATGAGCTGGTGTCCATTTTGGACAGGCAAGTTTGAAAGTTAAGGTAGAAGAACATTGCTTCACAGAAGGTTAAGTGGAAAGGTCAAGCAGTCGAGGAGGCAACTTGGGAGACCGAGCGTGATATGCGTAGTCGTTATCCTTATCTTTTCACCACTTCAGGTATGTCTATATACTTGTTCGAGGATGAACGTTTCTTTTAAGAGGGGGAGAATGTAATGATCCGGTGGGTCATTTTCAGTATATTAGCCACGTTCCCCTATTTATTTCCTTCTCTATGTTGTATTATAGTTATGTGATTTGTCGGGGGTGTTTGGTTTTGGTTTCAGGTGAGTTTCGAGTGGAATAGGAAATATAGTCACTATGTTAGAGCTTTAAGTAGAAATGGTTGACCGTAGTTTGTTTTTTGTGTAAACGACTCCCGAATGTAGTTTTGACGTCTAATGGCTTCGTATGGTGCTTTTGGTCTTAGGAGCGTATTCAGGGTTGATTTAGAGGTCTATAGGTCATTTCAATGTGAATTGGAAAATACCCTTGCCAGTACACAAATTCCTCCCATAACCACAACTCCATTTGAAGAAAGAAAGCAAAATCAACTAGTTAGTAGTATGCCCTCATAAGAGACGCGGAAAAGAAATTCGGCAAATTTTCCATAAAGAATTGGATAAAGAACTTTGTGATTTAAAGAAAGCCATGGGAGAAGAACTGCAATCAAGAAATTACCAAAGTCTACGATATGAACACTTATGTCTGCCACCAGATGTAGAACTCCCACTAGGGTACCAGGTGCCAAAGTTTAATACTTTCAACGGGAAGGGAAATCCCATTGCTAATTTGAAAGACATATATAGCGGTTAATTGGCATAGGACACAATGAGTCCATTCGGATGAAATTATTTATTCAAACCTTATCAGAACATGTACTTGTGTGGTACACAATATAAGATTTTAGTAAATGGAACATGTGGGATGATATGACTCACGATTTTGTAAAGCAATATGAGTTCAACCTTGGAGCAGATCTAGACATGCATAGCCTGTACAAAATAAATAAAATGCCACACGAAACTTTTCAGGATTATGCAATCCGGTGGAGAGTTGAAGCTTCGAAGGTGCACCCTCCGCTATCCGAGAAAGAGTTGATATCAATCTTCATTTATGTTCAAAATGGCATATATTATGAAAAGCTGGCTACTGCAAACATGCATAATTTCTCAGACTTGATTAGAGTCGGGGACTTCCTAGAAAGCAGCATCAAAGAAGGAAAGGTTAACATGCAGACTATCAACCATGCTTTACAACTAGAGATTCAAGAGAAGGAAAATGCCTCAGTTTCCATGACAATACATCAACTACAATACCATCATGATCACCAGTTCTTGAAAAATCATGCCATGTCTAATGCCCGCAACATGCATCTCCAGCTTCCTCGCCAACAAAGCATTCACCATCAACATCATCAAGCACAAATCGCTTCTCACCAATTCAAGAAAAGAAAGCCCCGCAACTTCACGCCTTTGATTGAATCAATCTCTAGCATATTCGCTCGACAGAATGCCTCAGGAATTATGCAACCAAGAAAATGAAGGATGTTTGACCCTCGCATCCATTATTCGACCTGTCAAAGTATTGTGCTTATCACATGAACGCTCAAGGTCATGATACAGAAGAATGTCTAGCATTAAAACATAAGATTCAGAATTTAATTTATGCGAACAAAGTGCAAGTTCACCTACCATTTGGAACAAATATCTCAAATGCAATTAGTCGCAGCACAAGCATTATACTGACGCGGTTGGGTGTCCGAAGAAGAAACGTCATATGGAGTAGTTCACCTTGCATTGCTGGCATTATTATTTTGCAACTATCATCATATGAATAGTTATTATTGTAATCATGCCTTGCTTTTTGTAAATGAACTATATTTTGACCCGATTCCCGTTTAAAAGGGGATACGTTGGCAGCCTTATGGGTTCGGTCTCCTAATAATAAAACTCCTATTTACCCCAAAAGACTAAACTTGGGTAGATTTTTGCAGAAGGATCCTCATCATTTGGCAAGGAAGAAAATGAAATCTTCAGTACATATTTATTACATGCATAAACAACAAATTCCAGAATGCCATGGCAACAAATTCAGATTCAAAGCCAAACTTTAACGTTCAATGCACGGCAACCACTTTATTTTATACTAATGAATTTTCTTTGAGTAATGTAGGGAAATATTATAGCTATTCTCAAACATTACATGCTATCACAAAGCTCAGCATCAAGTCAAAAGTCGCAAAGTTCATGCAAAGCAAAGGATTAAACCAAGCAAGTACAAATCAAAATTTTAAACTTATAATTTTTTTTGAGTGCTGGAATTTATCAATGGCAAAACTTCATTTTGAAGCCCCAAAAACTGTTAGCATTGCACCAGGAATTTTTTTTTTTCCTACAAAGCATTGCATTAAGTGCTCTGGACCGCTCCATTCGCTATAGCAAAAGTGTCGTACCAAGATCTTTGCATTGCACCATCGATATGTGTTACTTTGAAGAAATTATACCAAGCTCTTTACACCGCATTACGAATTCTAAGACAACAAATCAAGCATCACACCAAGCTTCTGCACCACACCAATATTTGAAATTGCAAATCAAGAGCCATAAATCTAGGTTCGTCCACCTAATAATTGGACAATAAGGTCGTCCGCCTGATTAATAAGACACAGGGTAGTCCGCCTGATAATAGGACACGAGGTAGTCCACCTGATTAATAGGACATGAGCTCGTCCGCCTGATTAATAGGACATGAGGTCATCCGCCTGACAATAGGACATGAGATCGTCCGCCTGATTAATAGGAAATGAGGTAGTCCGCCTGACTAATAGGACATAAGGTAGTCTGCCTGATAATAAGACATAAATGTAGTCCGCCTAATTAATATGACACAAGGTCGTCCGCCTGATTAATAGGACACAAGGTCGTCCGCCTGATTAATGGGACACAAGGTAATCCACATGATAATATGACATAAGGTATTCCACATATAATAGGACATGAGGTAGTCCACCTAATTAATTGGACATTAGGCTGTCCGCCTGATTAATTGGACATAAGGTTGTCCACCTGATAATAGGATATTAAGGTTGTCCGCCTGAACAACAAGACACTTTACCATTTATTTAAATGCTTTTCATTAATTTATTTCAACCTAGATGGTCATGTTTTTAATATCATTACTAAAATGCCTCATTATCATAAATCATTGCAAAGCAGATTTATAAATTACATGTTATTGTTGAAAATCATCATTGGCATCAAGCTACATTTTTATCAAATTATTTTGCCCGATGAGGCCGCATTCCCAAAAGTGTTGTTTTAATAAGATTATTTTTATAGCACATTGCATTCAATATCTACTCTACTGACAAATTTGCCTAGCATGTTAAGCTTTGCAGGAAACATAGTGCAACACGGAGATCAAGACGAGTTATCGCAAATTATATTTTGAAACTCATAATTTTCTTTGAGTGCAGAAATTTACTAGTAATAAACTTCGCATGTGAATTCCCAAATTATTGGCACCACTCCTTGAATATTTTCTTCTATAAAGGAACTGCATCAAGCTCTCCGCACCATGGATATTCGCTACTACAAAGTGATCTCACCAGGAGTTTTACAGCTACGAAATGGGCATCATAGCTATTCGCACTGCATCAGTCTTTGTAATTGCAAATCAAGCACCACATGTGAGGCTTGTGCACCTTCAAATAGGACATGTCAGGTTTATTAGGATATATCGGGTTCATCCATACTGAAATAGGATATATCAGGACTATCCACTCTCAAATAGGATATATCGGGCCTATTCGCCCTCAAATAGAATATATCAGGTCCATCTGCCCTCAAATAGGATATATCGGGACTATGCACCCTCAAATAGGATTTATCGGTTAATCCGCCCTCAAATAGGATTTATCGGGTCCATCCGCCCTCCAGTAGGATATATCGGGTCAATCCGCTCTCAAATAGGATATTGAAGTTAGTCCCTCAAAAGGACATCAATTTATTTTGACCCGAGCGGTCCTGCTTGCATAAGCATTGCCAAAATATATTTTTCATATATCATTTTCAAATGCATTTATTTTCATAAGCTAAATTTTCATATGGCATTGCGATCATGAAATATATCATCATGACATTATATTTTATAGGTTTGCATAATAAATTCGCATTTCTTATGAATTGACACCTAAATATTATTTTCATAAGATTACTTTTATGGAAGATTTCATCTTATTTCCTAACGATACTTTTTAGCATTGTTAAGTTTTACAGGAAATATTGCGCAACATGGAACTATATCATAGAAGTGAACTGGGGAAATTTGTTAGAGAGGAATACCAAAATCTCCAACAAAAGTTAAGGATCTACTTCGATCCTCGCTCGGCTCGACTCTCAAAATTTATAATCAAATTCTTATTTCAAACATCTTTCTTTCAATCGTGGTACCCAATGTCTCTATTATTCAACACTGGGGCGATATTTTAGGATCAGCATCGATAAGTGAGTCCTACTCCAAGGTACCATAAGTCTTGAACTACATATGGCTTGATTCTCGTACAACCTGTGATATGCAGGCAACTCGGATACCGGAGTACGGCCTTAACCATCTTATATTCCCATTTACTCTTGTACTTTTCCAAGATTCTGTCCAAACCCTCAATCTACATTCATGGTCAGGTCAAAATTGGCTACTAGGTCAATATTCTTTGCCAGACAACTCTTTCATTATTTCAGGTCAAAGAGGAGCAGTTGTTGACACCCAATTTTGTCCCTCATTTCTTCCAAATTATTTCTTTAAACTTCTAATATCATTAATAATATAAGGTAGTTGTTCTACTATTTATTTTTATACAAACTATGCCTATTTGCTATTATTATTAAAACTCTTACTAGTATTATTATTATTATTATTATTATTTACTCATTCATTCATTTTTATCGCCTTTTTGTGAAAAAAGCATATCATTTTCCTTTATTTAGTTAAATAGTAATATTATTTAATCCTACGTTTCATAAATATTTGTTCCAAGAACATTATAATTTTATGCGTATCGACTAGTGTAATGGAAATTTTATATGCTAATAATACATAGTATTATGTAATATGACTAATAAAATATTTTATTAAAGTTAGAAACCCAAAGAAAATGAAGAAAGAGTGAAAGGCTCAATTTTAGCCACTCTGAATAGTGTAAGAACTAGTCCATTTCGATTAAGCCATTCACTAGAAAAGTCAAAATCTGTCAACTTATTTAACCCAACTTGAAAGCCCAATTCCCCTAGCACACACAATAGAACCCTCTAGAACTCCTACTAAAACGACGCCGCTTAATGTCTAACGATATCAGATTTTCTTAATCCTCCAGTTTTCTTCTTCCCCCTTTTCCTCTTCTGGACTAAAATTCTATGGAACCTCAGCCATTGACAGATTTTGTTTGCCCCATTTTTGTGCCTCTAGGACGATTATCTCTCTCTCTCTTATTCAACGGGAAAGTCAACATATGAAGCCAAAAGATTTCGGAAATTTTCATTCTCTAAGTCTGAAGTACTGATTTCTCAGAGATTTATTTTGATTTTCAAACGGCTCCTTACAAGCTCTAACCATGACCCCCAAATTCAACTGTTAGGGGGGTAAAACTCCCACCAAAAGTGTTGGGAATAAACACCGAAAAAATAGTATTCATGGTATTAGTGATAAACACAGAACACTAAGTTATGGTTCAATCAGCAAGAATAGAAAGCAGCAAAAATGACACCAAGATTTTACGTGGAAACCCTTCTGAATAAGGGAAAAACCACGGCCAAGAGGAGAAATTGATATCACTATAGCGAAGAATTTTACACTGTGTATTAACAAGTAAAAATACTCCTAAGACCACTACACCCTCAAAAGAAGTAAACCCTCTTTTGCTTCTTTCACCTCACCACAATATCTCTCACACTCTATTTTTCTTCATAAACTATTTTCTTACAGTTTATGGAATACCTTGATCTCTCTTTTCTCTCTTTATTGGTGTGTTAAAATGAGAGTTGAACTCTCCTTTTATAGCCAAAGCTTCACTCTCTAAAGCCTGCAATATTTGACAATTTACACACTTTTCACAATTCAACAAAGTTGGCTACCAACCCAAAGAAATTCAACAAGGTTGGCTACCTAACCAAACCAAGTCAATAAAATTGGATACCAAATAATTCAACAAGGTTGGCTACCAAACCAAACCAAGTCAAAATAATTGGCTACCAAATAATTTGAATGAGATGGACAGATATTATAGTGAGGTGAAAGAAGCAAAAAAGTGTTACTTCATTTGAGGGTGTAGTGGTCTTAGAAGTATTTTTACTCGTTACTACACAATGTAAAATTCCTCGCTATAGTGTTATCAGTTGCTCCTCTTGGCCATGGTTTTTTCCTTATTCAGAAGGGTTTCCACGTAAAATCTTAGTGTCATTTTTGTTGCTTTCTATTCTTGCGAATTGAACCATATCTTAGTGTTCCGCGTTTATTACTAATACCGTGAATACTATTTTTTCGGGGTTTATTCCCAACAAGTGCTATCAGAGCCAATGTTTTATCTAAGTATGCTTTGTGGTTGCAGCCCAGTCTGATCTTCCATATAAGAAAAAAATTACTTTGGTCTCATAACAAATAGTATTTGTATTTGTGATAAACGATGGAAGTCAATACTAGTAGAATTGTTATTTTGAATGGCACAAATTATGCCATTTGGAAGGGAAAAATGGAAGATTTGCTCTATGTCAAGAATCTTCATCTACCTGTCTTCACTACTATAAAGATTGATAATAAATCAGATGAACAGTAGAGTTTGTTACACAGGCAAGTTTGTAGCTTTATTAGACAGTGGGTTGACAATAATATTTTGAACCATATTTCTGGGGAGACACATGCTCGGACCCTTTGGGAGCACGTTGAAAGTTTGTATGCTCAGAAAACTTGAAACAACAATATGTTTCTAATAAAGCAGATGTTGGGTTTAAAATACCATGATGGTTCAGCGATGACAGATCATCTGAATAATTTTCTGGGGATCATGAACCAGTTATCTGCTATGGGCATTAAATTTGATGAAGAAATTCAAGATCTGTTTCTACTTGGTTCCCTACCAAATTCTTGGGAAATTCATAGAACTTCATTATCAAATTCTACTGCAGATGGTGTGATCTCTATGGATCTTGCCAAGAGCAGCCTCCTAATTGAAGACATGAGAAGAAAATCTGAAGGTTCCTCCTCATCAGATGTCTTGGTGACTGATTCTATGGGGAGAAACAAGAATCGGGGTTCTCAAAATAGAGAACATAATAGAAGCAACTCCAGAAGCAGACATAAAGATATTGAGTGCTATCATTGCGTTAAGAAAGGGCACACAAAGAAGTTCTGCCGGATTTTGCAAAAAGAGGATAGAGACAAGGAAGAACAAAAAGAAGATGGCAATCGTGTGGCCACCGTCACTACAAAAGATCTTGTTACTGTCCTTGATGCGAATTTGATAAATATTTCTTGTGATGAGTCAAGCTGGGTCGTGGACAGTGGTGCCGCATCTCATGTGACATCAAGGAAGGAATTTTTCTCATCCTATACTCAGGGTGACTATGGAACTTTGAGTATGGGTAATGAGATTGTTTCTAGGCTGGCTGGTGTTGGAACGATTTGTTTGGAAACTAGTATTGGAACTAAACTAGTTTTAAACAATGTAAAACATGCACCTGATGTTCGTTTGCACTTGATCTCTGTTGGTGTTTTGGATGATGAGGGATATGTTTGTACCAATGGTGCTGGAAAGTGGAAGCTCACTAAGGGCTCCATGATTGTGGCTCGTGGAGAAAAACGTCGTGGTCTATACTGGACTACGTCCTCTACCTGTGTTGCTATGGTGAATGTCGTTGAGAGCCATAACTTTTCAACGTTATGGCATAAGAGGCTTAGCCACATTAGCAAGAAAAGACTAAATGTTTTGGCTAAGAAGAAATTGGTGTAAAATTTTAGAAGTGAAAAATTAGAAAAATGTTAGCACTGCTTAGCTGGAAAACAAAAAAGAGTTTCTTTCCAAACTCATCCTCCTTCAAGAAAGACAGAGTTTCTTGAGTTGGTGCATTCAGACTTATGTGGTCCAATGAAGACAAGGATTGTGGGTGGTGCACTTTAGTTTGCTACCAATATTGATAATTGTTCAAGAAAACTTTGGGTGTACATCTTGAAGACCAAAGACCAAGTGCTGGGTGTCTTTAAGCAGTTTCAGGCTTTAGTTGAAAGAGAAACTGGAAAGAAGCTTAAGTGTATTCGTACTGATAACGGTGGTGAATATTGTGGACTGTTTCACGAATACTGCAAGCAGCAGGGTATCAGACACTAGAAGACTTCTCCTAAGACTCCTCAGCTTAATGGTTTAGCAGAAATGATGAATAGGACCTTGATGGAAAGAGTCAGATGTTTGCTTTCTGAAGCAAAGTTGCCGAATTCCTTTTGGGGTGAGGCTTTGTTGATTGTCACACATGTTATTAATCTATCCCCTGCAGTTGCTTTGCAAAGTGATGTTCCAAACAAAGTTTGGTATGTCAAGGATATTTCCTATGACCACTTGAAAGTATTTGATTGCAAAGCTTTTGTACATGTGCCTAATGACGAGAGGTCAAAGTTAACTGCTAAGACAAGGCAGTGCATCTTCATTGGTTATGGCCTTGATGAGTTTAATTACAGGCTATATGATCCAATTGAGAAGAAGGTCGTGATGTTATCTTCGTGGAGGATCAAACCATTGAAGATATTAATAAAGCAGAGAAGCTAAAAACTTCAAGTTCTGAAGGCTTAGTTAATCTTGATCAAATTCCTCATACAAATGCGGATGATGTTGGTGGGCTCAATGATGGTGATGCCCAAAACCATATTCCGGATCAGCATATTGATGGTGATGGTGATACTAATGCTAATGTTGATGAGGTAGATGCTCGTACTCACGAAGTTGTGGAAGCATTAGATATTCCACTCAGGAGGTCTTCTAGACCTCGTACTCCTTCCTCCCGTTAATCAAGCGATGAGTATGTACTACTCAGTGATGGGGGAGAACCTGAATGTTATGCGGAGGCCATAGAGGATGAGCACAAGGATCAATGGATTTAAGCCATGCAAGATGAGATGAAATCTCTGCATGAGAACCATACTTATGAGTTGGTGAAGTTGCCTAAGGGCATGAGAGCTTTGAAGAACAAGTAGGTGTTCAAAGTTAAAGTTGAAGAACATAGTTTGAAGCCCAGATACAAAGCTAGATTGGTTGTTAAGGGATTTGGTCAAAGGAAAGGTATTGAATTTGATAAAATATTTTCTCTTGTGGTGAAAATGTCCTCCATTTGGACAGTTCTTGGTTTACTGCTAGTCTTGATTTGGAGATTGAGCAGATGGATGTGAAGAGTGTTTTTCTTTACGGTGACTTAGAAGAGGAGATTTATATGGAACAACCTGAGGGCTTCAAGGCAAAAGGTAAAGAAAATCTTGTATGCAAACTTCAGAAGAGTCTATTCGGATTGAAGCATGCTCCCAGACAGTGGTAAAAGAAGTTTGAGTCTGTTATGGGGAAGCAAGGCTACAAGAAGACTTCTTCAGATCATTGTGTGTTTGTACAAAGATTTTCTGATGATGACTTTATCATCTTCCTGTTATATGTGGATGATATGTCCATTTTGGGCAGGAATGCTTCCAAGATTGAAGAGTTGAAGAAAAATTTGAAAAAGTCTTTTGCAATGAAAGACTTGGGTCATGCTAAGCAGATTTTGGGCATGAGGATTACTCGTTCGAGAAATGAAAGGAAGCTTTACTTGTCACATGAGAAGTACATAGAACGTGTACTGGAGCTCTTCAATATGAAAAGTGCTAAGTTGGTTCGCACACCCCTTCCTCGTCATCTGAAGCTGAGCAAGAAGATGTGTCCAACAACAACACAGGAAAAGAAAGAATGGCCAAAATTCCTTAGTCCTCTGCTGTCAGAAGTTTGATGTGTGCAATGGTATGCACTCGACCAGATATTTCCCATGCAGTCGGTGTTGTTATCAGGTTTCTTGACAATCCAGGAAAAGAGCATTGGGAAGCTGTAAAATGGATACTTAGGTATCTAAGGGGAAGCTCACATGAATGCTTATGTTTTGGAGGATCCAATCCAATTTTGAAGGTCTATACTGATTCTGATATGGCAAGTGACGTTGATAACAGAAAATCCACTACTGGATATCTATTTACTTTTTCAGGGGGAGCTATATCATGGAAGTCAAAGTTGCAGAAGTGTGTCGCACTATCTACAACTGAAGCGGAGTATATTGCGGCTACTGAAGCTGGCAAAGAGATGATATGGCTCAAGAGATTTTTTCAAGAACTTGGATCGCGACAGACGGAGTATGTTGCCTATTGTGGCAGTCACAGCGCAATAGACCAAAGAAAAAACTCCATGTACCATGCAAGAACAAAGCATATAGATGTGAGATATAATTGGATTCGTGAGCAGTTGGAGAACGAATCTTTACAGGTCAAAAAGATCCATACGAGTGAAATCCTGCTGATATGTTAACCAAGGTGGTACCAATTGACAAGTTCGAGCTATGCAAAGAATTTGTCAGCTTGCACTCGTACTAGAAGACAGTGCTATCTCCTCTAGATGAATGAGACTGGAGGGGGAGATTGATATGGTATCCATCTCAAAAAGAACCCTAGAATCTGCCTATAAATACCAAGCCATTGCAGCGATCAAGGACAAGCCTGAACTCCCTCCTTTAACCTAAGGCTCTAAGCTGCACCTTTACTTCCCAAACAAATGGCTGGGAGCCGTCGCTGCTATTCCCAAAATCCTCCAAAAATTCTAGCTTCAAACCCTCATTTTGTTGCTCTTTTTCTCTCTTCTCAATTCTCTGTTAGCCTTTAGTTTTTCTCTTTTTCGCTTTGATCGTGTCGATTCGGTCATAAAAAGTTTGAAGCGGAGATTCAAGAAGCCCTTGCAAACGCCCTCAGTTCACTGCCCCAAAGCAGGTCCGTGATTTTTGTCTTCTTCTTGATTCAATATTGAAAGGGTGTTGCGTGTTGTGAAATAATTTTAGCTTCTCGTTTCGCTTTTGTGTTTCGCCTATCCTAAAGGAATTCTAGAATGCTGCTTGTTAACTTCTGTTAATTTGTTATCTCAAGCCATATCTTTAAGAAAATATATATTCTGGCCTTGTCACTAAAACACAATTGACCTATATTTAACAAAGTCTGGTGAGCATCTTACTTGTGTTATAATGCTCTCGGTCTCACGACTAGCTCATCGTAACACTATGTTTGGTTTCTTAACAGTAAATACCAGCATTTCTCTTCCTATGCTTAGCTGATTATAGGATTATATCTACCTCTGCATAAAAGACATGTTTTAAGATTTCACCTTTAGTTAACCAAATTTATCTGTCAGAAAGGAGGTGTTAAAGCCGTAAAGTGAGTAGAAATCTTGTCTATGGGATTTAATTACTAAGTATTGGACATTCCATCATCCGGAGACCGTGTCTCTTGAAAACAATATACTCTGACATTATAATATTAAAGCATGTCTAAATTTGTTATCACATCTGTTAATATGATCGATGATGTTATGTTTACACTTTATTAGAAACCAATTTTAGGCATTTTTCTGGTTTCTGTTTTTTATATGTGGTGGTGTTTGCCCAAGCATTTAGTTTCCTCCCTGTAGACTTGAACTAACAAGAACCTCAAAAGGGTAATTGATGGACAAAATTTAGTGTATCATTTGAATTTAAGAGCGTATTTTCTTTTATGTTACAATCTATTTATAGTGTTTCTAATTCTCAACTCTCAAATTCATCAGTAATGATGAACGGCTTTTCCTTGTCGAAAACAGAATATCCAGATATGAAGAACATTTAGCTATTATGGGTTAAGTTCACCTACTTGCCCATGCATTTCATTATCTGTTATACATAGGTAATATAAGTTTCATGGCACCATAAATGATCGTAGTAATATGAGATGATGAGCTATGAGTTTACTATTAACTTATGTAGATAATTGGAACATCAATATACTTTAACTGATTCTGCTTATTATTGACCTATGCTCTTTAGCATTGTAACGAATATGAGTTACTTTTTCCTAAAACATATCAATTACTATATATAGTCATTATTAAGTTACTAAGTTTGGCCGGTTAACCATTATTAATGGATTATATATGGTGCTTTAATAACCTTTCCTACATGATTAATTATAACCCTTACCCATAATCTTAAGGTTAAGCAGATCATAAAAATAGAGTTAACTTTAAGTATTATTTCGTTAAAATTGGTTTCCTAATTCACCGTTAAAATAATTAGGTGACGACTCTCTTTAATTAATTAAACCTTCAGAATTACCAATATGTTATACTCTAGTTTGACCGGTGTTAAAATGGAGTATAACAATACCAATTATTACTTGTGTGCAAAATTTAAAGTCAATCAGAATTATTTTGATATGAATGACATTAATTTCATATTTCGGAAATTCATAAATTCCATATGCTTGAATTGGGTGGAGATTCAAATAATCAATGTTTACTTTATGTGATTTTTGTCCTCAAGTAGGTCCATTAAGTATTTTTGAACTTGTTGATATATTCGGACGGGGTCCCGCGGGCCCCGGGTAATTTAGATAGAATCCCGAACAAGTTTGGACTTCATGTAATTGGTGAAGGTCGACGTGTCTGGTGCAGCCCTCGAGTTGTTGAATTGGATTTTGGCATGCCCAGCTGGGGTTGTAGGTGCAGTGTATTTTCCACAGAAGTAGAAGCGCAGGAGCGGAGTTCACTGGCCTGGAGAAGCACCGCATGTGTAGTCGAAACTCTGTAGAATCGGGCTTGTAAAAGCGAGCCGTAGGTTAGAGTAGCGTTAGCGTAGGTGCCATTTGGTGCAAATGCATATTCTCAGAACTTAAATCATGGCCACACCTGCGATAGAACTTCTGCAGGTGCGGAGCCGCAAATGCGGCTTTGAGCTTGCAAGTAGGAATTCCCTTGGCCGAAAAAGACCTAAGTCGGGGGTTTGATTTTATAATCCATTTTTCGACCTAGAGAACTCAATTTGTGGCGATGTTTTGGGAGTTTTTCAAGGAAAATATTGGGTTAAGAAATCCTAAATCGGTTATTATTAAGTTACAGGAATCTATTGTTTATTTCATTATTTAGTTAGTGATTTGAGTAAGGAATTTCGGGAAAAATTTGTGAAACTCGTTATGCTAAAATTTGAGTATTTAAAAGGCGATTTAAGGTTAGATTTGAGTAATTCTTGTATGGTTGGACTAGTTATTAAATGGTTATTCAGATTTTAATAATTTTGGTTTGGGTTTCGAGACGCGGGCCTGAGTTTACTTTTTTAATTGGCTTTTTATTTCTTTGCAAAGATCATAGTTTTACAACACCAAATAGTTTGTTATAGTTATATTTATAGTATGAAGTTATTTTGGCTATATTCGAGCCGTTCGGAGTTGGTTAATCGAGGAAAAGGCCTACTAGTAGATTGAGGTAGCATGATTTGAGGTAAGTGTCTTGCCTAATCTTGTGTGAGAGAATTTGCTGTTGTTTGTGACAATTGTGATGTGTGGAAGCCGTGTACGTAAGGTGACAAGTGTGTACACTGGCTAATTATAAAATTTACCGCTTTTAGCTATGTGGATTCCTTTCTTGCCTAAATTATTATCTTAACACGTTATATTCATCAGCATTAGTCTATTTCACATTCTCTACTTATCCATTATTTTTCAATTGCTCTACGTGTTTAGTTGAAGTTTCTCTTTTCCCTTATTCTATATTCACTATGTAACCGTCAAGTTGTTTATTTGAAGTTTTTATTCTTGGAGTATCTTATTATTGAAAGAGGCATTGAGTTATAAAGATCGTAATTCACATTGAGGCAAAGTGTTAAGTTGTGAAATACTGTTCTGTTGAGTTATTCATGTGACGACCCAAAAGGTAATCACTACAATTCTCCCATTCCTTGCGCTTCTAAGGCCTTGAAAACCTCTTATTTTGTTGCCTCAATTTTCATGCGCAGTCAAGGTGCGAAGCCGGAAAATTTTTACGTGAAAATATTTGAATTCTGTGTTAAAAACAATGAATTTCGATACTAATATTGCTATAGGTGACTTTGGTTAATGTTTTGGGTAAAAGGACCCGGACCCGTGATGTGATGTTCCCGGAGGGTCCGTAATGAAATTTGGGACCCGGGCGTATTCCCGGAATCGAAATTCGAGGTCCCAGACCCAATTACGGAGCTTTTCTGTGAATTTGTTTTTGGAAATGCTTAAGGTAAAGTGGAAATGAAAATTTGATCAAAAGTGATGGTATCGGGCTCGTATTTTTGTTCTGATGCACGATACAAGTCTTACATTGGCGTTAAGCGCTATCTGTAAAGTTTGGTTGAAAACGGACGTCGTTTGACGTGTTTCGAACTAAATGTGGTAAAAAATTTGAAATTTTAGAACTTTGAAATGACAATCATGAGTTTTGGAGGTTGATTCTTTAATTTTGATGTTATCGTGGCGATTTGATCGCACGAGTAAGTCTGTATGATGTTTTAGAGGTTGGGTGCATGTTTGGGTTGGAGCTTCGAGGGCTCGGTGAGTGTCAGATAGGTGTTAGGCTCATTTTTATTGCATTTCCACTGCTGGTGTCTGCAGACTTCGCAATTGCGAAGACTTGTTCGCAAATGCGAACATCCCCTGCTTGGCCCTGTCATCGCAAATGCAATATTCCCCCATGTAGCTAGACTTCGCAAATGCGAAGTCCAATCTCGCAATTGCGAGTTCTCCGTCTTCCTTGCCCAGCTCGCAATTTCGAACTATTTCTCGCAATTGCGAGGTCCCTTTCATTTCTCCTCAGTTCGCAAAAGCGAAGTTCATATCGCATTTGCGACATCTTCACCCTGCAACTGATACTTAAATGAATTCAAACCTAACTTTTCATATTTTTCAAAACCTAAGACCATCATAGGCGATTTCTCTCGAACCCCTTCGTCCCCAAACTACTTATTCGACCGGTTTTAAAGCGAATTAGAAGGGTAAAACAATTCTAAAAGCGTGAGTTGAGTTGGAAGCTTTCGAGGTAAGTGTTCGATCTAACTTTGGCTCGAGGGAATAGGATTAGGTTGTTATTTATTATGTGCTATGTAGGGGCGGTGTATAGGTATGGTGACGGTTACCTATGCGCCCGAGTCAAGCATGACCGTGATGTCACATTTGCTATTAAATTGTGAAGTAAGTGAACAAATATGATAATTACTTGTTACAAGAACTATGTAGTGAAAGTTGGGAATTAAATGAACTGGAGAGGAATGTTTGGCACTTTTCTCTTGCCGGGACCATTTGTTGAGTTGTATTCCCTTGCCGGGACATATTGTTGAGTTGTATTTCCCTTGCGGGGACCATTTGTTGAATTGTTCTCCCTTGCCGGAATATTTTGTCTTGATATATATTTCCATGTTCCCATTTGGCTGTGACCATTGATTGGGAGAGGAAAAGAGAGTAAAAGCACGAAGGGTGATGCCGTGCACTGTTTAATGAGAATAGAAGCACGATGGGTGATGTCATGCACTGTTTATCGAGAGTAAAAGCATGAAGGGTGATGCAGTGCATTATATCTGACTACCTTGGTGAGGCATGAAAGTAAAAGCACAAAGGGTGATGTCGTGCAGCTGTTGATTCATTGGCTTTCTTGTTTAATTATTATTTATTCAGTTTAATCTCTTGATTGTAGAAGTTATAATTGAACTGCCACTCCCCCAGCATGTCCCTTTCCCCTTTTATTGCTTAAGTTCTTGCTCTATTTCTGTTATTGCATATATCTGTACAGGTTGGTTGTGATAGGTCCGGTTTAGCCTCGTCACTACCTCGCCGAGGTTCAGGCCGGGCACTTACCAGCACATGGGGTCGGTTGTACTGATACTACGCTTCTGTGCATTTTTTGTGCACAGGTCAGGAACCAGTCTACGGACCGCAGCCTTAGATCGGAAGTGATCCTTCAGTCTAGAGGCTCTGAGGTAGTTCGCTGGCGTTCGCGGCCCCCAAATCTCCTCTATATATTTCTCTCAGTTTGTTAAATTGTATCAAACAGACATGCTATGTATTTCTTTCAGACTATTATTTTTAGTACTCTTTAGTGTCCGTGAGCAGTGACACCAGATACTGGGTAGAAACAGGTTGTTAGTTTTCCGCATCTTGTTTACTTTATTGTTATTAAAAGACTTCCGCATGATTTAATTAATTATTCTAGTGCTTAATTTATTTTATTTTAAAGTTTGTGAAAATGATTATAAATGTTGGTTTGCCTAGCTTCGACAGTAGGCGCCATAACGATTCCCGAAGGTGGGTAAATCCGGGTCGTGACAATTCACTTCCGCTTGTTATTGTTGAGACTCTATACATTGTGGTTGAGCCATGGGCTCTTTATTGTGAAAACAATATTATTGTTGATTTCTTTAGTAAGTTCTGATAAGGTGTTGGGGTTGAAACACATGCAATGAGATAAGGAGGGCTTGATACGCGTGGCTAGTAAGGGAACTACTAGAAGCAATGTGATGTGATAAAGTAGGCTAACATGCGGGATGCTGTTTCGGAAAAATAATTTTCAAAACTAAATACAAGGCTTTCACGGTGATATAAGGAAGATTGTGAAGTATTCTTGTGAATTGAGACTACAAGATGGTGCTTCGGTAGTGACTCTTATTGGTATTTCTCTATTGTTGCGCTTGTCTTTGGTTGTTTTGTTTCCTTACAATTTCATTCCTTCTTCCTCCATGTTGAATTATTTTCGATATTAGGTGAATTTAACTATATTCAGGCCCTAAATAACCACCTTCTTGCATATTTTTGGTATTGAAAGTGATAGCAAAATGCTCTTATTAGTGATTTTCTTGATGTGCAAGCTATATATGACTAGGAAAGGCTAGGGAGCACTTTTGGAGTCAAAAATGAAAGAAAAGAGGCCAACTATGAAAAATCCCAAGCGAACCACGCAGAAGAAGGCTGAAGAATCAGAAATGAGGTACTGTCGCGGTTCCACCGCGACCGTGGTAGAATCGCGGTGGAAGATAGCTGCAGATAAAGTTGGTTTTTGAGGGGGTGTTTGGCCGCGGTTCTACCACGACCACGATAGAACCGTGGAAGGCGTGCTGAAGGTCAGGGGCAGTTGTGTTATAGCATGAATTTTAGCCCTAAAACCTATATGAGTCACTAGATTTCGCCCAAAGGAGGCATATATTGATTTCTTAGAGTTTTTGGAAGGAAAAACAATTGTGAGAGATTAGCTTAAACGTATTTCTTCTTCCTTTTTGATTTTTATTGCTAGATTATGTTGAATACTACTTTATTTTGTTTACCCATAGCTATGAGTAGCTAATTTTCTTGTCTAAGGTTTTGATGGAACCTATTGAGGATTGAACTTCTCGTTTATGTTAATGAAAATTAGCCAGTTTTAATCTTTTTTTATTCAACTATGCTCTTGTTGTAGTTAATTAATAGGATCCTCAATTAGCTGTGCCTATTCAGTGTGCATAACTTGGGAAAGAGTGCATATTTAGATAGTTGTTGAATACACCACTCCTAATGTAATAAGAGGAATCTATAACTGCGGGTTTAAAGGCGGGATTAGGAATAACGAATCGTTGGGTGCTATACTAAATGAACTGTGTTAATTAAAGATAGCTAGTGTATCTCGGGATAGTGCAATAATATGTTACTTTAATTGCTCGGGAGAGATTTACGGTAAGTTGAGTGTTCATTATTGATTTAGATGTGTTGGTAAATTTGTATGAAGCATAAACATATGGGATTCCATCAATAGGGGAAGTCATTACCTTAGCGTTTCTCTCATTATTGTTTACAGCTCTAGTTAGTTTATTTACAGCTTATTAGTTTGCTACAATTTCAGTTAGTACAAAACCTCCAATTGTGATTCAAAAGTATTGGGAAGCTGGTCGGAAGAATTTAGTGGGTCTAATGGTGGTCGTTGATAGGTTGACTCACTGTGGATTCAACCCTGGGCGTAATACTCGAGGTTTATTTGCAACGTCCATAGAGTCCTTTATTGAGGGCATACTTGGGCGTGATCAAATTTTGACGCTGTTGCTGAGGAATTAACGGATTTATCAATTGCCATTTCTAGAGTTACAAAAATTCTTGGTGTAGCTAGTTTCTTTACACCCAATTTTTAGTTGAAACTTTTGACGGTTGACTTGGTTGCACAGCTGTATTCCTAGAAACTCTACAAGGACTGGAGAACTGCTTGAATGACTCTCAGACCCTGAGAAAATATTCTGGTTGTTGAACTGTGCCAACAAAAGACTTCAACCACCTCAACAGACAGACAAGCTCAAAACTCGTATGGATAACGTAGACAATCCCAACGAAGATGGCAGGAACCAGCTAGATGGCTTAAATGCCGGAATGGCGGCACCTCTTGTGTCGGAGGGTGCACTCTATGACTGGGCACAACCGACATCTGACAATTTGGCAACTGCCATTGTTGTGCCTGTGATACAAGCTGAATCGTTCCAGATTACAAACAATATGTTGCACTCGTTGCAAAACTAGGGACTCTTTTCTGGAACGCAAGTAGACGATCCTCAGCAGCATTTGAAGAATTTCCTGTCCATATGCAAAACTCATAGGTAGCCCAACGTGACTCCGGAAGCAATCAGGCTACTATTATTTCCTTTCTCAATGACAGAAGCTTCTCAGATTTGGCTAAACGCATTCCCCATAAACTCCATTAAAACTTGGGATGAGTTAGTCAAGCAGTTTCACAACAAGTTCCACCCGCCCAACAAAACAGCGCAACAAATTGATGAGATCGTGAGGTTCAAACAGAAACCTATGGAAACATTGCACGAGACATAGGGAAGGTTCAAAGGAATGTTGGTGATGTGTCCCCATCATGGTATTCCAGAGAAGATGTTGGGACAATGTTTTTACATGAGACTTTCAAACAGAATGAATAATACTGTGGATGCCTCAGCTGGTGGGGCATTCTTGAGCAAGACCTGGAGAGAAGGGCAGAATCTGCTAGATAAAATGGCTCAATATTTAGGGTGGACGAATAGGAACACACCTATCAATCTGGTG
Source organism: Nicotiana benthamiana (assembly GCA_034376525.1). Classification (NCBI taxonomy): domain Eukaryota; kingdom Viridiplantae; phylum Streptophyta; class Magnoliopsida; order Solanales; family Solanaceae; genus Nicotiana; species Nicotiana benthamiana. The sequence continues at coordinate 48,454,881 of CM067328.1, forward strand.
GTGCACTCAGTGCCTCTGGATCCTTCCAACACTTTGGCTGAGAATATGGCGACTCTTTTGACACAGACGAGCATCCTCACTAAAAAGGTAGAGGAGTCAGGACAAAAACAACAGGTACACATAAACGATACCACCAATGGGGGCTTGTGCACATCTTACATCAGTCAGCCAATTGGTAATCCATTACATGTAGAGCTCGACTATCACCACTAGTATCCCGAAGATATGAATTATGTGACTAACTGTGGGGGTCAAAGGCATGGAAATTAGAACTGGGACCAACCGACTCAGAAGTAGTACAGGCAGCCTCAGCTATAATACAATGCTGGGAACATGGGAGGCATGAGATCTCCCAGCAATATGGCACCCAATCCTAGACCGCAGGGTTATAACAATCAGCAGCAAGGGTACAACCTACCTCAGCAGCAGCATGGTGGGAGACAAGAAGATGGGTTCGCTAGACTGGAAGCGATGATGCAGCAAGTGATTGGGTCCAACGCAAAGATAAATGAAAGGGTAGATGCACATGACGCAGCTATTAAAAATATTGAAGTGTGGGTCGGCCAAATTGCTATGTGTCTAAATAATCGTCCTCAAGGGACACTACCTATAAAAACCCACACCAACCCCAAGGATCAGGGCCCGAAGCAGCTGATGGCGGTGAGTCTTCGGAATGGTAGAGATCTTGTTGTTGAACATGAGAGAGCTAGAGCAAATATACAGGCTGAGACACTCGTTCAGGTACCGATTGAGCTGGATGAATCAACAAGGTGGACAGATGTGACAGTCTAGCATGTTCCTGAAAAGCAGAATATTCAGCAAGAGACCGAGAAAGTTGCAAAAATAGTAGAAGAGCCGGTGGAGCAGATCATAGTTGAGAAAGACAAATCCCTAGTGAGTGGGAAGAAAATACCACCTACACCATTCCCACAGAGATTGGCCAAGCATCAAAAGGAAGAGAAGTACAAAAAGTTCTTTGAGATGCTCAAGCAGATTCAGGTAAATATTCCATTGATTGAGGCTTTAAAGGAAATGCCTGGGTACGCGAAGAGGATGAAAGATTTGATGTCTCGGATGTTTGACATTCAAGACTTGGCCACAGTGACACTCACGCAGACCTGTAGTGCGGTGATAACTAAACCTGTTGCTGAAAAGCTCTCTGATCCAGGGAGCTTTACTATTCCGAGCACTATTGGGAACTATGCCTTTACAAAGGCACTCTTTGATTCAGGAGCCAGTATTAATCTTATGCCCCTAGTTATTTACAAGAGGTTGGTCATTGGAAGAGCTAGACCCACCTCTACGTTATTGCACCTGGCTGACACGACAATGAAGCGTCCACTTGGGAGCCTCGATGATGTGCTTTTTCCAGTGGGGGAATTCGTGTTCCTACAAATTTTGTAATTTTTGATTGCAAAGTGGATGAAGAGATTCCTATCATTTTAGGAAGATCGTTCTTAGCCACAGGGAGAGCCTTAATTGATTGTGAGACTGCGGACCTTTAGAAGAGGCTTAATGATGAGGAGATTATATTCAATGTGTAGAAATCTATGAGGCGACCAAGTGAGTTCGCCAATTTTTCTCTAATTGATGCCATGGATGTGAACTTACAGTCTAATGATAAAGTGTTGACGGTGGAGGATCCCTTGGATTCGTGTCCGACGAATTTGGAGGAGGCAAATGGAGATGAGTTGGCGAAAACGGTGTTGGCTTCGGAAGGTAGAGGGTTTTGGGATATGAATCTAGAGTTTGAACCCCTACACTTAGAGAAGAGAGAGAACCCTCCAACTAAACAATCCATTGAAGAACCACCGAAGCTGGAGCTAACGCTCTTTCCAGCCCACCTCAGGTATGAATTTTGGGGACCTGGCTCCACTCTACCTGTTATTATCTCATCTGGTTTGCTAGATGTGCGGGTGCAATAAATTTTATAGGTACCGGACGAATGCAAAAATGCCATTGGGTGGACCGTGGAAGACATCAGGGGATCAGCCCCGCTTATTGTATGCACAAGATTTTGCTGGAAGAGGGACACAGACCTTCCAAGGAACATCAGAGGAGGCTGAAACCGAATATGAAGGAAGTGGTGAAGAAGGAAGTAATAAAGTGGTTGGATGCGGGAATCATTTTCCCAATATCTGAAAGCATCTGGGTTAGCCTTGTTCAATGTGTGCCTAAGAGACAATGGTGAAGAATGATAATAATGAACTAATCTCTACGAGAACCGTCACCCGTTGGAGAATATGCATGGATTATAGAAATCTGAATCTTGCCACCCGGAAAGACCACTTCCCATTTCCCTTCATTGATCAGATGCTGGACAGATTGGCAGGGAGGTCGCATTTTTGCTTTCTTGATGGGTACTCAGGATACAACCAGATCTCCATTGCACCTGAGAACCGAGAGAAGACCTCTTTCACCCTTATGGCATTTATGCCTTCAGGAGGATGCCATTTGGCCTTTGCAATGCCCCCGCCACATTCCAACAGTGCGTGATAGCCATTTTCACTGATATGGTTGAAGATATAATGGAGGTGTTTATGGATGAGTTCTCAGTGGTGGGGAATTCATTCGATGACTGGCTTGTGAATCTGCACGACTGCTGAAATAGTGCATCGAGACTAATATGGTGCTGAACCGGGAGAAGTGCATTTCATGGTACAATAAGGCATAGTCTTGGGGAACCGGGTGTCAAGCAAGGGGATAGGGGTAGATCGAGCCAAGGTTTATGTCATAGCAAAGCTACCTCCGCATACTTTGGTCAAAGCAACCAGAAGTTTTCTTGGACATGTCGGTTTCTACCGGCTGTTCATTAAAGACTTCTCCAAAAATGCCAACCCTCTCTGTAAGTTATCAGAAAAAAAATCACCCTTTTTGTGTTTTCTGATGCATGCAGGGTAGCGTTTGAGGAGCTGAAACAAAGGTTGTTGCCCCCAACTGGGAGCAACTTTTTGAGATAATATGTGATGCTAGTGACTACGCAGTGGGGGTGGTGCTAGGCTAGCGAAAGGATAAATTGATGCATCTAATCTACTATGCTAGTAGAACGTTGAGTGGAGCCCAGCTGAACAATAAGGTGACAGAGAAGGAGATTCTAGCTGTGGTGTTAGCAATCGATAAGTTCCGGTTCTACCTGATAGGATCAAAGGTATTTGTATAAATTGACCAGGCCGCTCTTAGATACTTGATAGAAAAGGACTCTAAGCCATACCTGATTTGTTGAGTGTTGTTGCTACAAGAGTTCGATCTTGAAATACGTGACCGAAAGGGCACGGAGAATCAAGTCACTGATCATCTATCACGACTTGAGGCAGATGTAAACACAATTGAAGTTGAGGAAATTCTGGAAACTTTTCCTGACGAGCAGCTGCTCGCCACCACTCATCTAGAAGCGCCATGATATGCGGATTATGCTAATTACCTGGCCAATGGAATAGTCCCTCACGACCTTTCATCGCTCCAGAGGGAACGATTCTTTCGTGAAAGCCGTTCATACTATTTGGATGAGCCCTATCTCTTTAGAATATGCCTGGATAACATGATCCGAAGATGCGTCACCGAGAAGGAACAATCTTCTATTTTGCAGGCTTGTCATGCATCGGCTTATAGGGGACACTTTGGAGGAGTAAGGACTACAGCAAAGGTGCTTGAGGCAAGATTTTTCTTGCCGATGGTGTTCACTGATGCTCACACATGGATAAAGGGTTTTAATGAATGCCAACACACCGGAACATCTCTCGGCACCATGAGATGCCCATGAACCCGATTTGGGAGGTTGAAGTATTTGTTGTTTGGGGGATAGATTTCATGGGTCCCTTCATCAGCTCTTACGGTAATAAGTACATTCTTCTTGCTGTAGACTACCTGTCTAAGTGGGTGGAAGCTGTAGCGTTACCCACCAATGATGCTAAGGTGGTGCTGGGGTTTCTGAAGAAAAACATATTCACTCGCTTTGGGACACCACGGGCGATAATCAGTGATGGGGGCACTCACTTCAGCAACAGAGAATTTCAGAAATTGTTGACAAAATACAACGTGCGCCACAAGGTGGCTACTCCTTACCACTCGCAAACCAGTGGACAGGTTGAGGTCTCCAACAGATAGATTAAGAGTGTGTTGACAAAAACTGTAAATGCCACAAGAGCAGACTAAGCATGGAAGTTAGATGATGCACTCTAGGCTTATAGAACAACATTCAAGACACCAATTGGTATGTCTCCATACAAGTTGGTGTTTGGGAAGACCTGTCACCTTTCTGTAGAACTTGAGCAGAAAGCACGGTGGGCACTGAAACAAATAAATCTAGACCTGGAAGCTGCGAGCTCGTTAAGAGTCACAGAATTGCATGAGCTTGAGGAATTCTGACATCTTGCTTTTAAGAGCATAAGGCTGTATAAGTAAAGAATAAAGAGGCTACATAATCAGGACATTGTGGAGCGAACATTTAAATCTAGGGACAGGGTACTGCTATACAGCTCAAGATTGAGGCTGTTCCCGGGTAAGCTAAAATCAGGATGGTCTGGACCATTTCGGGTAGTTGAAGTCTTCCCATCTGGAGTTGTTGAAGTTGCTACTGAGGATGACTCTCGCGCATTTAGAGTCAATGTTCAGCGGTTGAAATTATACGTGGGAATGAGTGAATCTAAGGAAGGATCTACACTGCACTTGAACGAGCCGCAAAGGTCAAGTGAGCCGTAAATACACTTATTTGAGTCGTGCCACAATGTTAAATCAGGCGCTGCATGGGAGGCAACCCATGAAATTGTTGTAATTGTAATCCTTTAGAATATGAAAAAATGCCTTCCGTATCAGAGAAGGGCCAGACCGCGGTTCTACCGCGACCGTGGTCGAAGCCCCTCTCTGACCAAACCCCATCGTGGTTTCATCGCGAACGCGGACAAACTGTGGTATTGACCCCTCTCTGAACGCCGGGTAGGACCACGGTAAAACTGCGGTGACCTCGTTTCTGCCCAAGTATGCTTTTTTCAACCGTTTTAATCCCCCCTTTTTCTCCAAAATACCCCCACCTACTCCTTTATCCCTCAAATCAGATGCCCAACCCCCCCCCCCCCCCTCCCCCTTCTTCTTTCTCTATATTTTGTCTCTTCTTCTTATCTTTTTCTCTCAAAAAACACTCTCCCTCTAACCCAACTACATTCCAACTTCACCAAACCCTTTCCCATCCTCCATCCAAGTAAGTTTATCTTTTTTTCTCTTTAATTTAACTGCTAATCTAGTGTAATTTAGTATAGTTTTGTTCAATTAAAACCTAGGTAGCAATAGTTTAATTTCTTGTTATAATTATTTATTCCTGTTGTTGTATATGATTGTAGTTGTTTCTAGTGGGTTTTTTGGTGAGTATTTGGTTAGGCCTCCATTTTACTTTGGTTGTATGGCTTGTTTTGATATTTTGGAGGCCTAAAATTTGTTTGTAGGGTGTGATTATTGGAAGGCCTTATGTTGGCCGAATTTGTGGAGTTGTTTTGGTGTTGTGGGGTGTGATATTTGGCGATGTATGGGGGCACTAATTGTTTGAATCATGGTGAAGGTGCAAATGTGGGGTGGTACGAGTCTTGTATGGCGGCTTTAGTGGATTATGTGAACTTCACGACATTTCTAGGGGGGCTAGTGTGAAACGATGAACAAAAAGGGGTGTTGTTTTGTTGCCATGGGGTGGCGAAGTCTGAGTAACCACCGTTTGGAACTATTTAGGATGAATTTAATGGTTTGTTTATACTCTTTGCAGGTACAATGGCTCCCAAGAGGTAGAGGAGACAGGCTGGCCCAGCTCAATAGCCGACTTATGATGAGTCAAGGTTCGTCTCGGAACTAACAGAGGATGATTTCATTGCTAAGGCACGAAAGAACTTCATTCGTGAAATTCCGATTGACCGAGCAGCGCTCTGAGCGGATAAGGAGGATATGTATGAGGAGATTCAAGGGAGGCAGATGAATTCCTGTTTGATGAGCCCTGCCCGGTCAACAGGATGATTGTAAGGGACTTCTATGTGAACTGCCCTGCTCACTCGGGTCGAGATGTGCGTCTGCAGGGTAAAGTAGTCCCAGCACACCTTCCCTATATTCTCCAGGCCTTGGAGCTACCTGCGTTCACATGCAATGTTGATTATTACCATGATCAACCGGATGTCACATGGGAGGTTATGATCGAGGGCATTTGTGCTGGGGTTGACCGACATGGATAAAGTACCATATCACCTTGAATTCCAACTCTTTCACGCGCTTGGCTAAGTTCTGGTTGATGGTTATCTGTAGCAGGTTCATGTCGCGTATAGGAACACAATTGATGTGAACTTTAACCGGGCCCTACTGTCATGGTGCTTCATCACCAAGAAAGATTTTGATGCAGCTAGGGTCATTGGTGATGAACTGCTCTAAAGGGGACCGCTGCTGTCAAAGGGGTTTTTACTTCCCTTCCTTGGTGACACAGCTGTGCGTACGAAGGAACGTTCACACTTATCCTATTGGCAGAACAGTGGCACCTGAAGCACCTTTCCGAGCTTCCCTCATTAGAGTGGGCAAGGGCACATAGATGCCAATTGAAATAGATGATGATGATGCCCCAATTCCCTTCGTACCATCCAGACGGTCTATTGACAATGCCGGAACTTCACGCCGCTCCCATCCTGGGGCCGATTTCTCAAGGTCTCAATCTACCAGGCCAATGCTACGCTCCATCGAAGAATAGGTTGTGGATCTACGCACCTCAATTGATGGCCTATACACACGGTTTGACGCCATGTCTCAGAGGCAGGCCCGGTCCAAAGGACGATTCATGATATGGTTACGTGCGTTCGGGAGAGCTTGCAATGTGCACCCCAGCACCATCTCTGACTCTGATTGAGTCTCAGTGAAGTCTTCTTACCCTTCTGCGCTTTGATTTATTGATATGAGATGGGGACACGCCATGATTTTAAGTGTGGAGTGGGAGACTTACTCTGTGTATGTGTTTCACTGTATATAGATTGTGTGATTGTTGTAGTATGGAAATGTTATTGTTGTATATTACTGATGGTATATATATTAGGAGTACCTGACTTGGCCCAACGACAGACACTTGTCGACGGGTGTCTTGAGGGTCCAAGTCGGATACATAAAAAAAACACAAAAAAAAACACAAAAAAACACAAAAACAATGATAGAGGACTCTTCCTGATGGCGGACCACTTGGATAGTACTCTTGAGGGAAGTACTCCATGTAGATTTTTTATTTTTATTTTATTTTTCCTATTAGGTACTGTATTAAGTCCCCCTTGGTTTTTCTTTTGACTACTGTTCTTTTCCAAGGGTTTTTCTTGAACCGGGTTTGGTAGATTTTCCTTTTGTAGTGTTAGGACTAAGATGGGTAAAAAGGCTAGAATGCAACCCCGGATGTTCACACCTGCAAAAAACTAAAACGAACTTCAGAGTGTAAGGTCTTGGCTTAGTTATGGACTTGTAAATCTATGCCTTAATATTTCACATCTTATCTTGCTTGAAAGCTCGTATGTGTGTGTTGATAAACTGATTCTGAAAGAGTTATATGCTAAATGTTTGTGAGATACTTACTTGCATTCTGTGCTTGCGTGCGATAGCTAGAATTTTCCATGTGTGTTTGCAAAGCGAAATAAAAGTTGTTAGGTCTTAGAGGTGATTGAGGCATTTCCTTATGTAAGCCTGTTTAATTGTGAATCCACATGTATACATTGCCATTAGGTAAACTCTTTGATCCTGAAGCCTGTTCTGTGATAACCCTATAATGAACTACATCCCTATGTTTGAATAAATGATTGTTTGAACCTATACCTCCTAGAAGCACTTGAAGCACGAAAGAGTATACAAAAGTCAAAGTGTGGGGTGGTAGGGAGTTAGAGAAAAAAGAGGAATCAAGAATGAATAATGATTCGTGCACGGGTTTTGTAGAAAAAAAACGAGAAGGGAAACAAAGAAAACAAAACAAAAAAAAAAAAGAAAAAAAAGAAAGAAAAAAAAGAAAAGAGAGAAAACTAGAAGCTAGTTGCACCTAAAGAAAGTGGGGGTTACATGTGGAACAAAAATGTGGAGGAATGATTGGGCTTAGCATGGAAAAGAAAGTATGTATTAAAAGTGCTTAGGGAGGTTAGTCACTACATCTAAATCTATCTTACCCGTCCCTTAGACTACATGACAACCAAATAAAGACCTCTTGATCTTTGACTAAAACAGCTCGATTAGTGGAGTACTACACTAGGTGCAAGCTTATGGTGTGTCTGTGGGGCATATGAATGCTCTTGCTGAGAGTGAGTGAATTTTTCTAATTTTGGTTCCTTCTGTTGAATTTTTCTATGTGTGTGGAACTTCTCTCAGACTTTTGATGTGAGGGAATGTGACTCGGGAAGGAAAAGTAAGTCTTCACCGCTGTTTCAGTAACTAGAGTGAGCTTGAGTGTGTCATGGCAGTAGATTCTGCATCTTGGGTAGGATTGTTCCACTGCTTAGGTTCGTTCGCTAAAATGGCGGGTGTAACATAACTTTGGGTAATGAAGTGAACAGTTAGGCCTAGAAGTTGGTTTAGCTTGCTCGAGGATGAGCAAAGGTTTAAATGTGGGGTGTTGATAATAGGTAAATTTAACTATATTCAGGCCCTAAATAACCACCTTCTTGCATAGTTTTGGTGATGAAAGTAATAACAAAATGCTCTTATTAGTGTTTCTCTTGATGTGCATGCTATATATGACTAGGGAAAGCTGGGGAGCACTTTTGGAGTTAAAAATGAAGGAAAAAGGGACAACTGTGAGAAATCCTAAGCGAACCACGTGGAAGAAGGCTGAAGAATCAGAAATGAGGTACTGCCGCGGTTCCACCACGATCGTGGATGAACCGCGGTAGGAGATAGCTGCAGACAAAGTTGATATCTGAGGGGGTGTTTGGCTGCGGTTCTACCGCGAGCGTGGCAGAACCGCGGTAGGCGTGCTTAAGGCCAGGGGCAGTTGTGTCAAAGCATGAATTTTAGCCCTAAAACCTATATGAGTGACTAGATTTCGCCCAAAGGAGGCATGTATTGATTTCTTAACGTTCTTGGAAGGAAAAACAATTGTGAGAGATTAGCATAAACATATTTCTTCATCCGTTTTGATTTTTATTGCTAGATTATGTTGAATACTACTTTAGTTTGTTTACCCATAGCTATCAGTAGCTAGTTTTCCTGTCTAAGGTTTTGATAGAACCTATTGGAGGTTAAACTTCTCGTTTATGTTATTATAAATTTGCCAGTTTTAATATTTATTTATTTATTCAATTATGTTCTGTTGTAGTTAATTGACATGATCCTCAATTAGTCAGTGTGCATAACTTCGGAAAAAGTGCATATTTAGGTAGTTGTTGAATAACACCACTTCTAAAATAATAAGAGGAATCTATAACTACGGGTTAATAGGCGGGATTAGGAATAACAAAGCCATGTGTGAAATATTAAATGAATTGTGTTAATTAAAGCTAGCTAGTGTATCTGGGGAGTCTGCAATAGTATGTTACTGTATTCTCTCGGGAGAGATTTACTCTAAGTTAAGTGTTCATTATTGATTTAGATGTGTTGGTAAATTTGTATGAAGCATAAACATAAGGGATTCCATCAATAGGGGAAGTCATTCCCTTAGCGTTTCTCTTATTATTGTTTACAACTCTAGTTAGTTTATTTACAGCTTGTTAGTTTGCTACAATTTTAGTTAGTACAAACCTCCAATTATGATTCAAAAGTCTTGGGAAGCTGGTTCGGACGAATTTAGTGGGTCTAAAGGTGGTAGTTGATAGGTTGACTCTCTGTGGATTTGACACTGGGCGTAATACTCGGGTTTTACTTGAAACGTCCGCAGAGTCCTTTCTAGAGGGAATACATGGGCGTGATCAATTTACTTTAGTTCCGTGTATCTAATCTTGATATGCTATTCGTTGTTTTAATTTCTTTTCTACCATTGATACACTGCCATCCACTTATACACTATTTCTTATTTTAAACCTAGTACGGCCTTGACCTGGCCTCGTAACTACCCTACCGAGGCTAGGCTTGGATGTTAGTGATTATCGTTGTGGTATACTCATGCAGTGCTTCTTCACATCTTCCTGTGCATATGCATGTATCTCCTACCATGCCAAGTATTAGCGAACGCTCAGCTGCGGAAACTTCATGGTGCATATGCCGGCGTCTGCAGGCGTCAGACTCCAGCTCTACCTAGATTTCATTGTGTCATTATGATTTTTGTAAATAGTGATATATATGAATATTCAGTACTACTATATAGAGCTTGTGATTCGTATTCACTAGGTTTAGGGAGTTATATATGCTGAGCTGCAGAGTTTGTTTTATATAATTGCTGAGTTTTGAGACTTACATTATTATTTAAGTTATTTATGCATGAATGTTGGGCTTACTCTTAGAGGCTTGGTGCCATCACAACATACTACAGAAGAAAATTGGGGTCGTGATAACTCGACTGAAGGTAAGAACATAATATAAGTAGAGCCGCAATAAATGTAGGAATCAAAGACACCAAGATTTTTAGTGGTTTGGATTCAACATGAATCCTACGTCAAATTCCTTTGGATAGCAAGGGTGTTATCTTTCAGTATTTGAACTTTCTCGATACAAGAGAATTGATGTGGCTTTACACCAACAACTTAAGTCACTATGTTACTTCTTGCTTCTTGATACAATGTATCACTAGTGCTTTTCTCTCTTTCTTCTCTCACTAGTTACACAATAGATCTAGAGTGAACTACAATGCTTGTTTGGAGTAGAACAAAAAGAGTGATAGTGGTTCGTTCAAAGTATGTGTTTCTCCCTTGACATACTTTGTTTTATACTTATTATTGGCTCCTTAAGTTGTTACTTGAATCATGGGATTGATAGCCTTCCTTTTTTTACGCATTCTTTTGCAATTAGGGCAACATGGAATCTTATTCTTTCCTTCATTTTATTAATGATATTGGTTGTCATATCTCTTCAATCATTAATCTTCCTTACTTGCTTTCGTTAATAGATGCCTTGATTCTTTTACTCCTTCCTTTCTTGACTTCTTCATACTTTAATGATAGATTTGCTTGAATCCCTCTTTTCATCTCTCGTGATCCTACATCGAAGTAATATATTATTTTTCATTATTGAAATTTCTATCTAACAAATCTAACGGAAGAGATACAAAAACTCACCCAGTTGATCTGTTTCTTCCCAAAACATTTTAGTTTCAATAATTTCAACAAAAATCTCTAATTGACATGAGCATATGCTTTCCCATTTAATCTACACATAATTCTTGGCCTTTTTTGTTTGGTTCTTGAATATATTGCTTCATCAACTATTAGAACAATATCCATTATTTGTCTTCTTTTGATAAAAGTCATTTGTTGCGGATCCACCAGTTTATTTATTACCTTTTTGGGTCTTTTCATAAGAAATTTTAAAAGCAGCCTATAAAAGTTGTTTATCAAACTTATAGGTTAAAAGTCCCCTAATTCCTTAGATCCAATCTTCTTAGGAATCATGGCGATGTATGTTTCCTTAAAACTCCTTTCAAATATTTTTTTAGAGATGAATTTATGAAAAGTCACTGTATAGGGCAAAATCTGACCCCCCCCCCCCCCCCATAATAATTAACGATATTAATTATTTTAATATCTAACGAGTAAACTACAAGTGGTGTGACCACTTGTGATCATTAATAAATCGTGGGTATATGACGTTATCAGGGAGGCTACAGCCGATCTATCGTTGCACGGGCCACACATTAGCGTTGTCATGACCACTTATCGCTAGCTCATCCGACTTACAGCTATAAATACTAAGAGAAAAACCCCTAAAAGGGGGTTTCTTCTTCTTTTTCACCACTACTCCTGAGAAAAGGGGAACACGTATGTACCCCTAAGATGGGCATAAAACACCATTGTAAGGTTCTGAACCTCTCTATGAGAGGAGAAAAAATGAATATCATCAATGAAAAGATCTTTACATATTCCTCCTTAATTCAAAGAGCTTGCCTTTCCTTTCTTTAGTTTGGTCTTTTGATTTATTACGACCGACTATGATTGGCCCTCAGTTTATTGTGATTGTTTTATTCTTAAAGAGTGTGTAAGAACTTTGAGCTAAACAATTTGGCGCCGTCTGTGGGGATTTCATAGTAGAATCGCGTAGTTCTTCCTTGGACCAAAAGGAAAGAAACGAAACAAAATCAACCCCGCTCGAACAAGACAAAGCAATAAGTCGGGTAAAAGGAATAAGAAGTGCAAGAAGAAGAAGAAGAAGAAGAAGCTAGCGCCCTCCCCACGGAGAGAGCACATATAAGGTACCCGCACCTTCCCGATAAAGGATCCTGCCAAAAAGAAAAATGGCACAAAGGCATCTCGAACCAAGATCCATACCGGGGCAACCTTTACAAACTAGTCGAAAAGACTACACAGAAATCGTGCGAGATCTCAAATCAAAGCCAATCTCCAACGCCCTACACACAGTGGGTCATGTGGGAAGAAAAAGTTCAACTACAACTTGAACTGGGACTCAGGCTATACGCCTTCGCCATCAAAAATTGTAAGATTCAACAACAGCTACGTGCCTTCACAAAAAGTTCAACTACAAGTAGAACTGGGACTCAAGCTATGCGGCTTCGCCATCAAAAATTTGAAGATTCAACCACGATTGAACAAAGACTCAGGCCATGTACCTTCGCCCAGAAAGTTCAACTACGAGTTGAACTGGGACTCAGGCTATGCACCTTCACCATCATAAATCACAATATTCAACAATGGTTGAACAACGACCCAGGCCATGTCCCTTCGCCCAAAAGTTTCAACTACAAGTCGAATAGGGACTCAGGCTATGCGCATTCGCCATAAAAAATTACAAGATTTAACCATGTTTGAACAACGACTCAGGCCATGTGCTTTCACCCAAAAAGTTAAACTACAAGTCGAACTATGACTCAGGCTATGCACCTTTGCCATAAAAAATTACAAGATTCAACCACGCTTTAACAACAACTCAGGCTACGTGCCTTCACCGAAAGTTCAACTACAAGTTGAACTAGGATTCAGGCTATGCTCCTTTGCCATCAAAAATTGCAAGATTCAACCACGGTTGAACAACGACTCGGGCTACGTGCCTTCACCGAAAGTTCAACTACAAGTCGAACTAGGACTCAAGCTATGCACCTTCGCCATCAAAAATTACAAGATTCAACCATGGTTGAACAACAACTCAGGCTACGTGCCTTCACCGAAAGTTCAACTACAAGTTGAAGTAGGATTCAGGCTATGCTCATTTTCCATCCAAAATTGCAAGATTCAACCACGGTAGAACAACGACTCGGGCTACGTGCCTTCACCGAAAGTTCAACTACAAGTTGAACTAGGACTCAGGCTATGTTCCTTCGCCAAAAAAAATTGCAGGATTCAACCACGGTTGAACAACGACTTAGGCCATGTGCCTTCGGCCAAAAAGTTCAACTACAAGTCGAACTGGGACTTAGGCTATATGCCTTCACCATCAAAAATTGCAAGATTCAACAACGGTTGAATAACGACTCAGGCTACGTGCCTTTACCAAAAGTTCAACTACAAGTTGAACCGGAACTCATGCTATGTGCCTTCGCCATCAAAAATTGCACGATTCAACCACGGTTGAACAATGATCAGGCCATGTGCCTTCGCCCAAAATGTTCAACTACAAGTGAAATTGGGACTCAGGCTGTGCGCCTTTGCCATCAAAAATTGCAAGATTCAACCACGGTTGAACGACGACTCTGTCTACGTGCCTTCACCGAAAGTTCAACTACAAGTTGAACTAGGACTCAGGCCATATGACTTCACCATAACAAACCCATTCACGCTCAAACAACAAAGCCGAATGCCTTTGTCCTCAAGTTTAAAGAGACACGAACTGAGAGACAAGTTAAGCTCCCTTACCATTCAAGTAAGTACACCCAAATCGAACCAAAATTCGGGCCACGTAAAGTTTAGCCCGGATCGAAGTTCAAGGCCGCATTTCTTACCATCACGGCCAATTGTTTGACCACACCCGAACAGGGACTGAGGCTAACTGCCGCTATTGCCAAATAATGGCCACAACATTTTTACTCCAAGTAAAAGAAAACGATAAACAAAAAGCGCTTAATCATGGCTAAGGCCACCAACATTATCATGGTCAAGGCCATTGGCATCATTACTAGCGAAGACATAAGTGGTCTTAACACGCCTTCCAGAAAAACTGAGGCAAAGGCCCCCCTGAGTTCGCACAAAAGAAAAACATTGGAACAAGAAAGATACAATATAAACATCTGCTAGAATAGAGGAAAATAATGTTGCATATATTTATATCTTTAATTACAACAATCTCATCCCCCCATACACCCGGCCATGGTCGGTAAATGATAAAGAAAGAAAATAATAACAAAAAAAGTTAGCCAAACGGCAAAGAAAACAAGGAAAACATAACAAATCCTTTTTACCCGACGACACCCGCACCACCATCAGCATCACCAATGCCTTCAGCGCCATCATCAACCCCCGGCGCGGCTGGATCAAAGCCGCAATCGACACGGGCCTCACGAGCCTTTTGATGGACTTCTTCAAAAGAGGCTTCATGCATAATGTCGACCTCCCACAGTCTCTTGTATACATCAAGTTGGGCCACAACAAACGTCCAAAGATCACGAGTCGGGCCGAAAGAAGCAGACTGATCCCACAAGCACTGATTCTCAGCCTCTAAGGTCGTAATCCGATCCACCACAGTCTGGGCATCCCGTTCATAAATGCCAATGCGATCCTCCAGTGCCCCCTTTCAAAAGGCCACAACAGCCCTCTCCAGCTCTCGTTCCTGTTCGCGAACGTGATCCGCTGTCGCAAACGTACCAACCCTCGACACGGCGTCCCTCACTTACAGCCTCAAGGCAACGGCCTCAACCTCCAAAGCAACCACCTGCCTGGTCAAAGTCTCAGAAGCCTCTGCAGCCTTGACCCGGTACCAGCATTCCCTCTCAGCAGCAGCACTCCTCTCGGCCTCCATCTCCTCGTCTTTACGACGAAGCTGCTCCTGAAGGGTGTTAACCCTGCCAAGGGTCTGCTGCATCTGAAGTTCTCACCCCGCCAGCTCTTCGATAAGGTCCTGACTCCGCGGGTCATTCCTCAGGCGCTCACACATCTTGCGGTACCGATCCCGGTAGCGACGGTACTTTTCCAGCGCCCGCGAACAAATCTTTAATCATACGTTAGCTCGGCGGATGCTCTCCACCTCCTACAAAAATAGCTACAAGAAAAAAGCGATAATTAGATCAAAAAATAGACCAACTAAAGCAAAGAAAAAGACAAACTAAATAAATTATCATACCTTCAGGCCCTGCGCGGTCTCTTCACCCATCAGCCCGACGTCTGCTGTGCCCCTCAGCGATGTGTTTTCTGCCTCCGATCACAACACCTCGAACAGCGGCACTAAGTTCTCCTCTTGAAGCAGCAAGTTTTACTCCGTAGGAATCTCAATATAATGGAACGGCCCTTCCGCTTGCACCATTATGCGGGTGAGGACTTCTTGAAGCATGCAGACGTCGTCAGGGTCCATGTCAGACTAGGAGTTAGATTTTTCGCCTACGGCGCCTCTCCCTCCATTCGCCGACCGAGAAGTTGAGGCTCCTGCCCCTACCAACACATCGGCGCTTGTCTCTCCAACCAAAATTGTTGCTGAGGAACTACCTCCCTCTCAAAAACAGGAACTGTTAATTGAATCATCAAAGCGATAATATCACCTTGGCCTGAACCAACCGGGGAAATCTCCACAGAGTGTCTGCCCTCAAGGGCAGGCGCCGCCGCTGCATTCTCCTCCGCGTCCAATGGCGGGGAATCCAAATTTATCACCACCGGAGCTGGCGTGAATGCGACCCTATGCCTGACCAGCAGCCTCTCCTCTTCCTCCTCATCCTCACTCAAAGGCGACTCTACCCTAGGGCGTACAATTCCCAAAGACTCTTCGGCCCAAGGTGCAGACTGTGCTGGGTAATGAGAAGTCGAAGATTCAACCGACTTCGCCCTCATAACTAGACCTGGCGCCAACATTGTCATGAGTCATGCAGTCGCGCCCGGCCTGCGAAAGCTAGTTGAGGGGCCCTCACGCGGCGTGCCCTCCCTGATCAAGGAAAGAACAAAGTTGAGAAGAGGCAAAATGGAATAAAACAAAGACAAAAGGAATCTAAAATCCTCACCAGAAGCAGGTTTGCGAGCATGCCTTTCCCAGAAAGACGGCCACGTACGAATCCCCACTTTATGAGGGAGCACGGCCTCAACCCATTCGCGAATGCGGGTAGTGGAGCCAGTGGCGGCCGCTTAGCTACAAGCATAAGGCAGAGTTAACACTTATCAGAACAGGGCATGAGAAAAGACGAAATGCACAATTTGACGAATAAGGGTCATAAGTGCATGGTTCTAAGTCTCTAGTAACTAAGTAGCACACGCCACCAAATGTTCAGTCATGATGTTGAAAAAATTCTCATAAGTTTGAGGCTCAACTGCATTATCTAACTCCGCAGTCAAGCCCCTCGCCCCATGAGGAACGACCCTAATTATCGTACCACGGACCATCTGAGGGGTGTAGAAGGCCAGTACATGCCGCAACATGATCTCCCTTCAGGCCAGCTCTTCATATTTAATGAGCATAGCGAAAAGCTTGTAGAGGGAGGGAACGAGCTGGCCAGGGCGCACCCTTTAATAACAGCAGAAGTCCACCACCAACATCGGAAGGGGAATCCTGAATCCCAATCTAAAAGGATAAGCGTAGAAAATACAATACCCACTACGGTCGATGTGGACCCTCTCCTCGCATCTTGAAAGGGAAATATCAGCGAAGCGGGGAGTGCCCCATTGTTGCCGTAACTGACATATCCCCGCTTCCCCCATCAGTGGGGCTTCATTCACCTAATCTTCCCCTTCATCAGCAGTGATATCAATTGTTGGACCTCCGGGAAAGAACAAGATATCAGTCACCAATGGAACCCCATCGGTCTCCACGAGTTTTACACCTCGTACCATCAGAGAAGGATCTTCTTCCACCATAAGGTTGGTCGGAAGACTTGCCTGAGCAATATTTCTGGAAGGAGTAAGAATAGATGAAGATAGGTGAAGGTTATGACAATCAAAGAGCAAGAGCAAAGATGAACTGGCAAAGAAAGGAAAATTCTTCAGAGATCTCTCTTAGAAAAATTACGAAAAAGTGAGAGACAAACGCCTCAAACCCTTATTTATAAGCAACACAAGTGACTCTCACGAATTCCAACAGTCATCATTAACTACTTGACCAACCAAAAAACGGTTCGGTTCTACAGAAACGCACGTCATAAATGACATAACTCCATGAAGCGGCTTTTCACTCGCCAACAAGAGCTTCGCCTTCGAAACGATTCGTATCTCTAAAATTTTGGACGTTGCCAAAATGCAAGACAAGTATTTCCGTACTCCCCTTGGCCGCAACGTTTAAATAACATCGACACCGTAAAAAGGTAAAGGTCGTCGACAAAATAACCACGACAATCCCCCCGTATGCACAAACGGCTTATTTTGCATTAAGTTCTTATCATTCACTTGTTTAAATTAGTTTCTGGATAGCTTAAGGCCAATGTTTCTATTTGGTCAGTGGTGTAGGTTTTAAGTTAATCGAGCTAAATTAATTAATTGTCAACTGATTTGTATATCTCTTAGGTTTATTTAATTTAGCTATAGTTGTTTGTTGATTAGGATGTTAATTAATTTCAGAATGATCAGAAGATTTGCTGGGGTAATTTGCAGAGGTGTGTTTTACTTTGGTTTGGCATTGGTCCATTCCTGGGCCATTTGGCCATAACTTGGGTATGTCTTAGGTTTTTTAGGCGTGTTTATAATAAAATTATCATGGCTACGGGTACGATTCCCACAACGTAGTTGTGATACAATTAATTTCCCAAATTTCAGGGTACATTTATATGACTCGGCCATAAATACTAATAATGTTAATAATTAAATATATTGTAGATCGTGGGTAAGGTTCCGGTGACATGATTCGCAGTGTGTACCAAACAAACAAGTGTATGACAACCGTAACTTGTTCCAGAATAATTCCATAAATAATTAAAAACAGTCAAAGGTCAAAAATGCACAATAGGTATAAAGTATATAATTAATTAGATACTTAGGCCAATAGTAATAGTTGAGCAACCGTGCTAAAACCATGGAACCCGGAAATGCCTAAAACCTTCTCCCAATTAATACAATTCCTTACCCGGATTTTTGTGTTTCGCAGATTGTAAAATAGAGTCAAACTTCTTCGAATCGGGATTTTAAACCACCTGACCTGGAACACCATTAATTATCCAAATGGCAACTTTAAAAAATTTAAATAATCCCGTTTCAATTTTTATCATTATAATTGGAAAATTTTCCATATATACCCTTCCGGGGTTGAAAAAGGAGGTGTGATAGCTCTGGCGACTCTGCTAGGGATCGAATCAGAACTTCTAGTTCAGGATTCAAGAATTTGAGCTTACAATAATTGTTATATTTTGATTTTATTTATTATTTGATTTTTATTACATGTTTGGGTCTAATGTGCTAAATGCTGCTTTTTACCATTTTGATATTATTTGAACTGTATATAAACTGTTGTGAAACCCTTATCTTCTCATCTTTGGGGAAGTACACACTGGCTTGACTTCTTTTCTATTAGTGCCATACTGTAATTTAGAAAGATGTTCGGACAAGTTACAAAGCCGGATGGACTTTTGGTTCCCTGTACGTAGCCCTTCCCTCCCCCCACCCCCCCGGCCCCGGCTCTAGTTGTCAGCTTGGGTACACCAAGTCTACAATAATACACCCAGGTTTTAAACCTACAATAATACACACTCATAATGGATCCCTAGTAGGAATAATTGTTTGCTCATGTCCATTTGATTTTGGGGACTCAACAAAGGAGTTGGGTCCGTCTAGGACTGGCGTACCTGAAAACAAAAAGACCAATTTGATGTGTTTTATGCGCTACCTGAGCATTTATTTGTTTCAGCTTGCATGTTGACCGGCTTGTAGATTAAGTGAGGAAAACCAAAAGAAAACCAAGTTCGGTATTTGAGAGAGAATTTCTTGCGTTTCCCAAAATCTGGTATCCAAAATATCCCGAAACTCTGCCAAAATTTTCTGAAAAGAAAGAAAAAGAGGAGGAAAATTATTTCTAAGTGTTTATTTTTTTAATTACAAAATTTGACAAACTACGTGGGTTTGATTCTCACAAATGTGGGATATGTAGGCAAGCCTCATTAGGTCCAGCCCTGCTTTTGAAAATTTTGAAAAAATATGAAGTGTCGTCATTCTTGTCATAAATAAAGTGGGTGATGCAATTAATATTCTAAATAGTCGAATGTCTCAATGGGACGCCGAAAGGATTTTTTTAAAAGAATAGTCACCGACGGTTTCTTTGTTAATTTTGGTCATTTAGAAAATATAGCCTTAAAAACTTCCATTTTAAAGTGCTAAAGGGTCGTATTCGCGAAAGTAGCCCTGATTTATTTGACTTTTTGCATAATAAACCCCTTTCATCAGTTTTTTAACTAAGGTTCACTTTAAATTTAAACCAATCATTTTAATCTAAATGTGCAGAATGAGCACGAGTCAAAATCTACCAATGAAGGTTATGACCAAGATTCTTTTGGAACTACACATGTGGTGGGAAGATTTAGGTACGAAAGGACAAGACATGGTCAACCATTATTATGGGGTACCCACCGGATTACTAAAGATCAGGCCTAGGGGAGATATAATAAAAGCATTGGTGACATTTTGGGATCGAGCACACAACGTTCTGCATTTCTCGGACTTTGAACTCACACCTACCTTGGAGGAGATAGCGGGATATAGTGGGAGTACCAAGGGTCTAAGATTAAATACATGGTCGCTCCAAGGGCCGTCACCCCACACAAGTTCTTGGATTTGTCAAAAATTAGTAGGCAGGTACAGTGTGCAAATTTTACGGGTGGGGTTTCCACTCTATTCTTTGTATACCAGCGGTACAGACATATAGGGAGATCTAAAACCCCAAAAAGCATAATCTGTAGTAAAGGTAACCGACCAAAATGGGAAGAGCATAGATGTTTTGCTTTTATGGTAGCATTCTTGGGTCTTCTTGTGTTTCCTAGGAAGGATGGGAATACTCATCGATGGGTAACTAGAGTCGTCAATACTTTGATCGGCAATTCCAAGATCACCCTTGCACCTATGATGGTGTCTAAAATATTTCGAGCTCTCACAACTTGTAAATCCGGAGTAGATTTTTTCGAAGGGTGCAATTTGTTGCAATAAATGTGGATGATTGAGCATCTGTGTCACTATTCTCGGCACATGAATTAAGGATCTACAGGAAAAAGTTGCATAGAGGAATTCGGTACAAGGGTCAATGGGTTGGAGATGCCAGAAGGGGACGGGGATTGGATATCCTATCTTCCTTCTGTAACTGTTGACCAAATAGAATGGACGTTGGGTTGGATTCCTGTTAATGAGATTATATACATGCCTGCCACCGATCCTCACTTCCTCCTAATGGTTCTCAGAAGTATCCAAACTTATGCACCGTACTAGGTTTTGAGACATCTAGAAAGATGTCAAATAATCCACATGGACGAAGACATTAGCATTAATGTAGTTGAGATCCCCTCTGATGACCAATTTCATGATGCAATGGTTATCCAGATCTGGAATGAGTGCCAATACCTGACGACGAATACTCGAGTACGTGATTTATTTAAGAAGTGTTGGTCGGTTACCTTGCTTCGTATAAAAGGAGTGTTGAGTTGGGAAGACCAGCTAAAAGACCCTACCTCTAAGAATTTGTTGAAGCAGGAACAATGGGATTGTCTGACCAAAGAAAATGAATACAGGGCCACCATAAGGAAGTTGGAAAAGCAAGTTAGGGATCCTAAATTTGAACATGGGTTGCAAGTCGCTGCGGACGACGGTGAAAAGAAAAGGTTAGCCCAAGAAAATTACGCCCTCCGAACCCAAATCCAGAAGATGAAAATAACAGCTGAGAGCCCTGCCAGAAGTGAAAAGGATGATAAACTTATAAACAACCTTAGGCATAAAGTATGTGACTATGGGTTTTATTTGGAAAAGACTGTGGGTGAATTAGTAAAGGCTCGAGAAAACATGGCATAAATGCGGAGGAACGGGCACATTTTGTTCAACAGTTGAACAAAATATATGATAAAGGAATCATGGGGTTGGTGAAAAAGATCAATACCCTTGAGAACGAAATAACCAAGCAAGCAAAGAACTACAAAGCAGAAAGAGAGCATTTCTATGACTTGATGTCACAACTAGAAGAGGACCTACAATAATTGCAAGATCAAAATCATACGGCCACACAAGTTTTGGTGTCCAGATCTCAACAAATTGGACATCTCATACAAAAGAAGGGTGTCATTAGGGAGAGGGTTAGAAGGATTGCTGACTATATTGTGATGAAGTTCAATGAATGCGAGGACATGACAAAATCCATGTTCTTCATTACAGTTATGACTTTTGTCCGTCAAATAATGGATGACCGATTTTGCCTTCAAGAAAATATGGCACGTAGGCCCTCGGTGAGACCGACTGAAATCTCGGAGGCCCCTGGAGCAGTAGTTGAGGAACATATGTATTTTTTATTTTATTTTTCAAGTTTGTATTTTCAATTTTTTTTAGAGTGTAAGTCCACTTTCGAGTCTGTATTGCAGTTTCTTTTAGAGTCTGTTAGTTTTTTATATTTTAGTCTGTAATATGGAGTCGTTGTAATAGAGGGAAAATCGGAATATTTTATTTTATGAAAATTTGAAAACCCAAAATGTGTCTTTCTTTTATTTCACATTTATCTCCCGGGCAACGCAAAGATCTAATTCATGCGGCGTCATGTCACGTAGGAAATCTTCATAGAATTCGATCATAATCATAAAATAAAACTAAAACAGAGAGAGAAAACAAAAGGAGAAGGAAAATTGAGTGAAAAGAAATAATGGCAAAATGAGAGAACAAAAACAAATGCAAATAAAAGGGAGCGACAAGAACCAAGTGGGAAAGGTTAATAGTGACAAAAGAAGGGCATAAGTGAAAAGAAAATAAAAGAGAGAAGAGAAAGTGCAAAGTGAAAGGAGTTAGTTAAAAGTCAGGATGAAACATGCAACCATTCAAATACATAGTAGAAACTTTTAATTGTTCAGGTGCATTGCATCCCAAACGTGCAATTGCCTATATGTTAAAATCTTAAACACTAACAAGTTTGATGTTTTCATCGAGTTCATGAATGTGGTTAGTTTGTTCGGCATTCTGGAAACCCACCCGTACAATACCAGGTCTAAACACAAGGCGATCATGGCTGGAAAAGAATTGGACGCGGGCGTTATTGGCCCGACGCGAGAGGAGGAGGAATCTGAACCTGGTCTGAAAGAGGAGTAACATAACCCGAAATACCAAATGGCCGAAATGTACCATGCATGGATGAAATGGTATGCTCCACCATCATACCCCGCTAGCCCTGCTTTCGTCCCACCCCTGGCTCAATATCAAGAACCTCCCAATGTTGATCTATCGCTGCAATATGCACCAAGCTTTTCCTCTTACCACCACTATCATGGCACCACTTCCCAAACCATACAAGCTCTACCTGCCAAAACAACCACATTTCCCTCTCCGCCAGCAACCCCTGTCTTTGTAGCACCTCTACCAGCTACAATTCATCGACCTTCCAGTGAGCCGGTATTCCAAGACCTTACCATTATTATGCCACAGAGCCCACCTTCAAGGTCCAAGATCACTACTCCTACATTCCCTGCTTCAAACTTCCAGTCAAAACTGATAAGCAACCCAAAAACATGGCGCAAGAGGAGACATTTAGAAAGGTAAAGAGCTTGGAGCAGTAGCAGAAAAATATGCAAGGGATACGAGGCAAAGTGAGTGTGGCTTATAAGGATATGTGCCAGTTTCCTGATGTCCAATTGCCTGTCGGATTCAAAATCCCAAGTTTGACTTGTAAGACAGGCACAGAAGACCTCGTGGCCCACTTGAGAGGATTTTGCAACAAAATAAAGGGAGCTAGTGGAAAGATGAACTGTTGATGGCATATTTTAGCTAAAGTCTTGGTGGTGCAGCATTGGAGTGGTACACCCGGAAGGACAACAACAGGTGGTACGTTTGGGATGATCTGGCCTAGGCTTTCGTTTGTACTTCCAGTACAACATAAACATTGTCTGATATCAGTTGACTTCAAGTAAGATAAAGAAAAACCCAATGAGAGTTTCAGGGAGTACGGTTTCCGATGGAGAGAACATGAAGCACTAGTCAACCCTCCGATGGAGGAAGATGAAATGGTAGAATACTTTCTCCAGGCATTGGAGCCTACTTACTTTGGTCATCGGAACCCGGCCCATAGTTAAGTCTTTCAATGAAGTGGTAAAAATGGGAGGAATGGAGGTAGAGGAACGACTTAAATCAAGCAAGATCATGAGTTACTCTGCCATCAAAGAAACTACACAAGTGATCCAGAATGGCACCAAGGGTGTGTTAGGGAAGAAAAAGAAACAGATATTGCTATGGTAGTCTCAAGATCGTGGAATGGCCCAAGGTGATCCCCTCACCATTACACCCATCCTCAAACCTACACCCAAAGTCCATATAATCCACCCTAACACTACTTCCCACCACCAGAACATCAATATTTAGTCAGGACAAACCATGTCTATCATGCACAGTCGTATGCTCAACCCCCTCTTTACCCCCAATGGCATGCCCCAGCTCCACAAAAACAATACCCCTCTCCACAAACCTACTGAAACCCTACTAGTCAAAGCTTTCGATCCAGGTCAGAGTATAGAAATGAAAGACTGCAGCGGAAAAAAACTTTCACCCCGCTTGGGGAGTCATATACCAGCTTATTTCATAGGTTAAGGTACTTGGATGTTCCGAGGCTAATTGAGTCAAAATTACAATACCCCCCTCCAAAGAACCTGGATTATTCCCTCGGATGTGCATATTGTTCTGATGCTCCAGGGCACGACACAGAGAAATATTGGCATTTGAAGAACTCCACCCAGGAGCTCATCGATGCGAATAAAATTGTGGTCCAGAGTTCGAATACTCTGAACATCAATCAAAATCCATTTCCATACCATACAGAAACACACATGATTGAGACAGTGCATAAGGATGGGGAGCCCAAGAAGCCTTCAAAGTCTGTTATGATGATCTGTGCCAGTATAATTAAGCCAGTCAAAGCTCCAAATGTTATAAAGGCAACATCTTCTATAGCTAAGGGGCTGATTGATACGCTGAGCACGCCCAATGATAAGCCGCATGTGGTAGTCGTGAAAGGGTTCACAAATTATGTTGAAACAAAGCAAGAAAAGTCAAAAGTGGTCGTGTCGGGGGTAGCAAGTAAGCATGTCATTATTGTGGAAGAGGCTCGCATTGCCCCTGTTATTATTAAACTTGTGACCTAGTTGCCGATATCTTACACCAAGGATGTTCCCTGGAATAATAAGCGAGTGATACTGACTTATAAAGGGAAAAAAGTGGAAGAGGAAGTTAATGAAACCCAGGGTTTGACTCATTTGGGGGAATGCTTTGCCCAGAAGAATTAAGGAAAGTTAAGTCGCTGAAAGATAACCCAATTCTAGTAAAGAAATCAATCACCGAGGAGGAGGCAGAAGAATTTTTGAGAAAAATAAAGGTGCGAGATTACTTAATAGTAGAAAAATTTAGAAAGTCCCCCGCTTAGATTTCTCTTTTATCATTGTTGGCACATTCAAACGAGCACTGTTGGGACCTCATGAAGATTCTAAATGAAGCTCGGGTCCCTGACAAGATTAGAGTGAACAATTTGGAGAAGATTTCAAATAAGATATTTCTGTCAAACAAGATCACTTTCTCTGATGATGAATTACCTTTGGAGGGTACGGAACACAATCGAGCTCTCTATCTCACAATGCAATGCGAAGATTCTGTGATCACAAGGGTGTTAGTTGACTTGTTTGAGTGCAAAAATTTTCCCTCTCTCTACTCTGCACAACTTAAAAATTAATGATGAGAGGATCCACAAGAACAGTATATGTGTCCGAGGTTTTTGATGGAGAGGAAAAGATTCAGTCAGTGATATCGTGCTCGAACTAACAATAGGACCAGTTAAATTTACTATGGTGTTCCAGGTTATTGGGTGGGCCCTGGATACACGTTTCCAAATCAGTCTCATCTTCTCTAACCAGACGGTAAAGTTCGGGCAGGATAGACAAGAAATCCTTGTGCATGGTGATGAGAACTTATGTGCTTATAATGATACATTCGTCCCGTTTATTGAGGCTGTATATGATAAGGGGCCTTGGATTTACCAACTTTCTGAAATAGTTTTCGTTGAGAAGGTTCCAGAAAGGGAATATATTCAAGGTTCAAGGCTAGCTTCTGCAATCGTCATAGTAGAAATGAAATGCTAAAGAATAGTTTTGTGCCGAGCAAGGGTCAGGGCACATATCTGCAAGGTATCGTGCACCAAGTGTCTTTATGTGAAAATATGGGTACATTGGTTTAGGGTTCAAGCCAATGGTGGATGATGTGAAGAAGGCTTGAAATTTTAAAAGGAAAGCATGGTCTGCCTATCCCACGCCTCCCCAAATTTTTTGTCAAGTCAGGGGTCGTGACGTGTCTGGTGTCCGCGGTTCCAAAGCTTTTGGTTGACTTTGATGAAGAGTTGATTGAAAGGTTCTAGAGTCTACTTGATGAGGTGAACATGGTAGAAGTTGGGGAAGGTTCCAGCAAAACATATGTGCAGTGTATTGGGGCAAAAGTGAAGCTTAACAATTAGGAGGCTACTCCTCTCCCTACTCGGAAGGAGTTTTGATAGTTTCCTTTGTTTTCCTTTATCTAGGGTTGTAATCCAAATTTTTATTCTTTGTTTGTGTTAATGTACAAACCCTTCTATCCTTTATCTTCAATGAAATTCAATTTCCCTTTTTCCATTTCTCGTGATAGTGTCGTTTTTGTTTTTCATTGTACAATTCTTTTTATGCTGGTCTCAATGACATGACATGCATGAAAAATCTTCAGCCAAGTCTTAAAAGTCAATCTAACTCTAAAATAATAATCCAAGATATAGAGTGTGATGATGAAATAGAATATGATGAAGAAGTGGTATTTGAGGAAATTAGTAAAAAACTAAATCATTTTGAAGAGAAACCCAAGCCTAATTTGAATGAAGCTGAAACAATCAATTTAGGGATCTAGATAATATTAGGAAAACCAAGATAAGTGTACACTTGGAAACACAAATCAAGGAAGAAATAATCAAAGCATTGTTTGAATATAAAGACATTTTTGCATGGTCATATGATGACATGCCGGTTTGAGTACTGACTTGGTAGTTCACAAATTGCCAACTCATCCGCCATTCCCTCCTATCAAACAGAAGTTAAGTAAGTTCAAGACTAACATGAGTGTGAATAACAAGGAAGAAATCACAAAACAGTTGGATGAAAAGGTCATTCGAGTCACGTGATACCCGACTTGGTTAGCTAATGTTGTTCCAGTTCCAAATAAGGATTGTAAGACCAGGGTGTGCATTGGTTACCGCAATCTCAACAAAGCAAGACCAAAGGATAATTTTTCATTGCCAAATATCCATATTTTTATTGATAACTGTGTTAAGAATGAGATCGGGTCTTTTGTTGATTGCTATGCGGGGTACCCTAGATCTTGATGGATGAGGAAGATGCAGCAAAGATAGTGTTCATCCCACCATGGGGAGCTAATTGCTACCGGGTACTGCCATGTGATTTTAAAAATGTTAGGCAACTTACATGAGGGCAATGACTATTGTGTTTCATGACATGGTACACAAGAAGATTGAGTTATATGCAGATGGTGTAATCATAAAGTCAAAGCAATAGTCTGACCATGTCGGGGACTTGAGGAAGTTTTTTTAGAGGCTCCGCAGGTACAAACTTAAGCTCAAACCTGCAAAGTGTGCTTTTCGTGTTCCGTCTGGAAAACTATCGGGGTTCATAGTCAATCGGCGAGGCATTGAGTTGGATCCGTCAAAGATCAAAGCTATCTATGAATTACCACCACCAAGGAATAAGACTGAGGTGATGAGTTTGCTCAAGTGTTTAAACTACATCATCAGGTTTATTTCTCAACTCACGACAACTTGTGAGCCCATCATTAAGTTGGTGAAAAAGGATTCTGTGGTCAAATGGAGCGATGAGTGCTAGGAGGCAATTGATAAGATCAAGGGGTACTTGTCAAACCAACCTGTGTTGATCCCGCATGAACCTGGGAGACCTTTAATTCTCTATTTGACAGTCCTGGATAATTCATCCGGTTATATGTTAGGTCAACATGACATCACTGGCAAGAAGAAGCAAACCATCTGTTATCTCACAAGAAGTTTACATCCTATGAGGTTAAGTATGCTCCCCTTAAAAGGACATGTTGCACCCTCACTTGGGTGGCACAAAAGTTGAAGCATTACCTGTCTTTCTACACTACTTGCCTCATTTCTCGCCTAGATCTTCTAAAGTATATCTTTCAAAAGCCTATGCCTAGAGGAAGACTTGCAAAGTGGCAGATTTTTCTCACAGAGTTTGACATTATCCATGTGACTCGAACCGCGATAAAAGCCCAAACATTAGCAGATCATTTGGCTAAGAACCCGATAGATGAATAATATGAGCCATTGAGGACTTATTTTCTTAATGAATAGGTGATGCATATTGACAAGGTGGGCAGGATGAAAATCCAGGTTGGAAACGTTTTTTTGGTGGAGCCGCCAACACGAAAGATGTTGGAATATGATTGTGCCCATTTTTTTGAAATAGGGCAAAGCTACCCTATTATGGCCTAGTTTTGTTTCTATTATACCAACAATATGGCTGAGTAAGAGGCATGCATTCTAAGTTTGAGGTTAGATGTAGTTATGGGAGTCTAGGAAGTCTTAGTCTTAAGAGATTCGGATCTGTTGGTGCACCAGATTCTGGGAGAATGGGAGACTCGAGATTTAAAGATCATACCGTACCAACAATGTTTGCATAATCTCTGCCAATGATTCAAATCATTAGAGTTCAGGCATATTCCTAGGATCCATAATAAGGTTGTCGATGACTTGACTACTTGGCATCAATGTTACACCATCCGGATAAGGCTTTTATTTTGACCCTCTGCATATTCATGTTTGTGATCAGCATATATACTGTAATGTGGTTGAGGAGGAACTCTATAGTGAACTGTGGTTCCATGATATACTGGAATACATCAAAATTGGGGGGGGGGGGGGGTATCCGGTACAGGCCACAGGTGATCAAAAGAGAACAACTCGACGTTTGGCTAGTGGATTTTTCTTGAGTAGGGAATTTTTTACAAAAGAACTCCATATCTTGGAGTGCTAAGATGCATAGATGCTAAAAAAGCCATGACCGTCATGACTCAAGTGCATTCCAGAGTTTGCGGGCCGCATATGAGTGGGTATGTTCTAGCAAAGAAATTTCTTCAAGCAGGGTATAATTGGCTCACCATGAAATGAGATTTCATCAGCTTTGTACGCAAGTGTCATCAATGTCAGGTACACGGTGATTTGATATATTCTCCAATATCTGAGTTGCATACAATGTCTGTACTGTGGCCCTTTATTTCTTGGATGTCATCGGACCAATTGAGCCAGCGGCATCGAATGGGCACAGGTTTATTTTGGTGGCCATCAATTATTTCACTAAGTGGGTTGAAGCTATTACTTTCAAATCTATTACCAAGAAGGCAGTTTTCAATTTTGTTCATTCAAACCTCATTTGCCTATTCGGAATCCCCAAGGTAATCATCACGGACAATGGTGCTAATCGTAATAGTCATTCGATGAAAGACGTATGCCAACAGTTCAAGATGATGCACCGCAATTTCACTCTGTATCGCCCTAAGGAAAATGGAGCTGCTGAGGCAGCTAACAAGAACATGAAGTAGATACTTCGAAATATGGTGCAAGGTTCTAGGCAATGGCATATAAAGTTGCCTTTTACTTTGCTAGGTTACCACACTACTGTTCGCACTTAAGTAGGTGCAACTCCTTATTTGTTGGTATATGATACAGAAGCAGTTATACCCATGGAAGTTGTAATTCCATCCGTTTTAATTGTTTATAAAGCATAAATTGATGATGATAAGTGGGTCAAAACCCGATTGGAACATAAGTTTGATTGATGATAAAAGACTGGTAGCAGCATGTCATGCTAAGTTGTATCAGAAGATAATGACAAGAGCATACAACAAGAAGTTGTGTCCCCAGAAATTTGAAGTGGGTCAGCAAGTATTGAAAAGCATCCTTCCATATCATGCTGAAGCTAAAGGCAAATTTTTCCCAAATTGGCAGGGGTCATTCATTATAACAAGAGTATTTTCCAATGGTGCTTTGTATTTAACAGATATAGAAGGCAAACATATATAGATATGGCTATCAATTCTGATGCAGTCAAAAGATATTATTATGATTACTTTGGTTTATTTAATTTTGTTGTTTGTAATTGGCATGCTTTGAATATTGGAATGGCGAATGCATTTTATTCTGCTATCTAAGTACTTTATCCTTTGTTACATCATTTGAGCCTCATTTATTTTCTTTTATATCCCTCTTTTAGAATCAGGAACAGATTTCAGAAATACATATACAAAAAATATAAATAAAGAAGAGAAAAGAGGAAAAAGAAAAATGAAAAAATGAGAAAATAAAAAAATGAAAAATAAAAGAAAAGAAAAAGAAAGGAAAGAAGAAAAAAGAGAAAAGTAACAAAAACAAAGCAATTCCTGTGTTTTGAACTACGTTTGACCTGATTCCTTTTAAGGATACGTAGGCAGCCTCATGGTTCGGTCCCATCAAAATAAATAAAAATTCCCCAGGCAAAGAAACTAGGGCGACAGTTGTGGTTTTTGTAAGAGATCTTATTCCAAAAATTATAATTCTGAGTCCTTTTAAGCTGTTTTGAGCCTTTATGATAACATTTCTTTTTAACCCTATCCAAAAGCCTACATTGCAGTCCAAAGAAAGACCTTCCGATGGATCTTTGAGGACTACCAAGTCAAGCGAGATAGAGGTATGATTCACATCAGAGGCAACACTTTGTTCTACATAAGGAAAATGAATAAATAAGAGTCTTATTGGTAAAACCCCTCACAGGCACCATAAGGTAATGGAAAGCTGAGAAAAAATTAAAATGAGAGAGTTTTATTGGTGAAAACCCTCGTGGGCACTGTAAGGCAACAGTGAGTCAAGAGATAAACAAATGAGAGAGGTTTGTTGGATAAAACACGTTAGGGCACTACAAGTCGAATGAGGCTCGTAACTTTGTAGAGACATTGGATTATAGAACAGATTTCGAAGTCTGAAGACGGGGAAAAAAATGAAATATGATTAGGGAAATGGTCTTGGATGATTAATCCAAAATGTATGTCATGATCATTGGTGACAGTTTCTTTACTCAGATAAGCCTCTTTTCCCTTTCTTCTTAAAACAGTTATCTAGTTTCAAATTTTCTTCTTTATTCCTAACTCTCGAAGTCGCATCATTTTATTTTCTTTTGGGTCTATTTCTCTAAGTCTTTTGATGCAAGCAAGAAAGGATATCAAAGTTAATTACCAATTAACATTGCACAGAACAAAGTGCATCCAAAGCATACCAAATATAGCATGATGCAAAATGGAAAATAAGGTGTTAGTGGAAGTACAAGTGGTCAAGTGGTTTCGTGAACTTGGGGAAATACAGAGGTTAAAATTGGAAGGACAAAAATGTAAAAAAGCAGGATAAATGTAGGGCACTCGGGTCATTCAGGGTCATGTGGTTAGGTTCAATCATTATCTCAAACAATTCTTTGCCAGTCCAAGGCAGCTAATCAGAACAAAGCTTGGCAGTGGAAAGGCCACCTTCAACGAGAATGCCGCAAACTAACCACAACATTTTCATATTGATAAGATTTTCTTTGATTGTAACAGGCGAAGGAAATTTTGGAAGAACCCTCCATGAGGAAACCATATACAAGACAGGTTCGATCGTAAATATTCATGACCCTCATGGATAATGGAAGTTAATTTAAAATTTTCAGGGCCCTCCTGGATAATGGGATTTAATTTTAAAGTTCTCAAGACCCTCCAGGATAGTGGGATTTAATCTAAAATTTTCAGGACCCTCCTAGATACTGAGATTTAGTTAAGTTTTTAAGACTTTCATCGATAATAATATTTAGCGTAAATCTTACCTTGAGGAAATAGAATTTAGCTTTAAAGTTTTCACCCTTAAGATGCTATTAAATTTTAAATTTTCATGGGCCTCCTGAATAATGGGATTTATCTTTTCAATTCTTAGAGCTCTTTTGGGTAACGTAATTCGATTAACACTCGCAGATGTTCCCAGTACCAAACTGGGGCAGAAAAGTTTTTATTATTTTGTCTGTTTTGTTGTAATGGAAAGCGATCACCTGGAAAACAAAAGAATACATTCCAAGTTTTGGCTTCAGGCGCCAACATGAAAAATAAGGGAATACATTTCAAGTTTGGGCATCAGGCGCCCACCTGAAAAAAAAGGGAATACATTTCATGTTTTGGCATCAGGCGCCCACTTGGAAAAAAAAGGGAATATGTTTCAAGTTTTGGCATCAGGGGGCCATCTGAAAAACATGGGATATGTTTCTAGTTTTGGCATCAGGCTCCCACCTAAAAAACAAGAGAATACATTTCAAGTTTTGTCATCAGGCGCCCACCCGAAAAACAAAGGAAATATATTTTAAGTTTTCGCTTTAGGCGCCCACCTAGAAAACAAGAGAATTCATTTCAAGTTTTTGCATCAGATGCCTACCCGAAAAACAAGGGAATACATTTCAAGTTTTGGCATCAGGCTCCCACTTAGAAAACAAGGGAAATACATTTCAAGTTTTGGCATCAAGCGCCCACTAGAAAAATAAGGAATACATTTCACGTTTTGGCATCATGCGCCCAAACTAATTCTGAGTATCTATTTGTTTGAACTTGTTTAGTTTATTATCTACTTGTTTAAATTGATTCGGATAGCTTACCTATTTGAATTAGTTCGGATTAGTTAGTAGTTTAAATTAGTATTATTTTCTTGTTTTGAATTAAGTTCTTATCATTCACTTGTTTGAATTAGTTCCTGGATAGCTTAAGGTTAGTGTTTCTATTTGGTCAGTGGCACTAAGTTTTAAGTTAATCGAGCTAAATTAATTAATTATCAACTTATTTGCATATCTCGTAGGATGATTGAATTTAGTTGTAGTTGTAGTTGTTAGTTGATTAGGTTGTTAATTAATTTCAGAATGGTCAGATGATTTGCTGGGGTAATTTGCATCAATTTGTTTTTATTTGATTTGGTCTTGGGCCTGTCCTGGGCCATTTGACCATAACTTGGGTCTGTCTTGAGTCATTAGGCCATGACAATTGGCCCAGACCTAAAAAAAAGTTCTAGAAGTGTACCAGCTGTCTAGAATTGGTAATAAAAAATGTGAAAATATCTTAATATGGATAATTGTCTAACAGTTGTCCAATTTCAGATATGAAAGATTCTTTTTTCTTGAAATTTAGGGGTGGGCTGAAGGGAATAATTTCATTTTTTTTCTTTTCAGCACATAGCATATTTGATACCCTATAAATAGGATTCCTTTTTCTTTCATTAGGAGGAGATTTTTTAGACCCTAAAAAGAGACTGAAAAAGGTTTAGCACATTTTTTTCTTTGATAGTTGGTTCCATTTCTTTGAATTTCCCTTAGCAAAACTTACCAAAACAACTGTCTCTAGATTTCTGGTAGCTAATTTTGAATATGGAGTAAATTTGAGGTTGTTGTTCGTTGATACTGTTGTTGTTAGCCTTCTGTTCTTGTTCATCTATGTTGACTTCAGGGTTTTTTTCTTCTATTTGTTGTGTCAAGGTATCTTCATGAGCCTTGGAATGCAAAAGTGAAGCTATAATATGTTGGCTTGGAATAGAAAACTACAGTTCTTTTTTTTTAATGTCTTCTATTTTCTTTCTTTTGTTTTGTAGCTTCTTTCCAGCTGTTTAAGATTATGTAAAATTGGTGCTTTACTCTATAATTCAGTCACAATGTGTAGGTTTTTGAAAGTTAGAATTAGTTTTAGTTGTTTCATGTGTGGCTGGACAGTTCTCTATGCCTAAAAGTTGTAATATCTGTGACTGTGTTAAAACTGTTGACTATATGTTGTCCATATGTGTTTGAATTGCTGAATATCCTCAGCTAAGTCATTTTGAGGTTTAATGTTATTAGTATGATTGCATATTTAGGTCTAGTATAATACATGAATGAGTTCATATTAATATGCATTATGTGTTCATATTGAATCATGTTATGTTTGCTAGAGTTAGAGATTTTATCATACCTCTCGAATTGCAACAATAGAAAAGTGATTGCATGTTTTAAGTTACTTTGACTTATGAATAAGGAGGGTTTTGAATATTTTATTGCTAACAGTAATGGCATGCTAATAGTTAGACTTAAGATATGTCTCTGATTTTGTTGAAATTCTTAAGCAATTTGGGTTGTAGTCAATTTAGAAGAAGTTAAGTCTCTATTAGGCCTAATATTGGCCCAGATGAGACAGGCGTCAGGTTTCAAGCTAGGGAATTTCTACCATGACCCAGTTTTTTATTTTGGGCTTGATTCAGAGCCTCAATCGATTTCAATACTTTATTTTAATAAGTGTGCTTCTAATACAACCAAAATAAGTTTTAAACATTGAAAACTTGTCTTTTAAGAGTTGGGCATAGTATTGGCCCAAATGAAATGGCCAAGTTAACCAGGCCGTCTGCCCCCTTTTCCCTCTTCCTTGGGCTTAATTTTGAGCCCAGTTCTCACCAGCCCCATTTATTTTTCGCGATTTCCCTTAGATAGCGCATTGGGTCTACAGCTGGCCCAATCCTTCTAAATTAATTAAGACATTATTATCCAATGCTTGTTTACAATCAATAGTTGTACATTAAATTCCAAACTTAATTTTAATATGAATACCCGTAATTCGCTTTAATTTGAGTACGAATACTTTGAAATAAATTGAGGCGTGTCATTCATAAATGAACCTCAATCTATGGCCCTCATATTAATGCAATAACTAGTGTAGAAAATATTTTAAATATTCATAGTTTGCTTTAGGCGCGTTAATAATAAAATTATCATGGCTACGGATACGATTCCCGTGACGTAGTTGTGGTACATTAATTTCCCAAATTCAGGGATACATATATGTGACCCGACTATAACAACTAATAATTTTAATAATTAAATATATTGTAGATCCTGGGCATGGTTCTCATCACACGATTCGCGCTTTGTACCAAACTAATAAGTGTATGACAATCGTAACTTGTTTCAGAATAATTCCATAAATAATTAAAAGCGATCAAAGGTCAAAAATGCACAACATATATAAAGTATGTACTTAATTAGATAATTAGGCCAATAGTAATAGTTGAGCGGCCGTGCTAAAACTACAAAACCTGAAAAGGCCTAACACCTTCTCCCGGGTAAATAGAATTCCTCACTCGGATTTTTGTATTTCGTGAAGTGTAAAATAGAGTCAAACTTCCTCAATTTGAGATTTTAAATCGGTTACTTTGGATACCATAAATTATTTCAAGTGGGGACTCTAAAAATATAAATAAATCTCATTTCAATTTTTATCACTTTAATTAAAAATCTCTCTTATATACCCTTCCGGGGTAGAAAAGGGAGGTGTGACAAAGGGGAACTTAAGGTCTTTGTGGTTCACAATCTAATTCTTTATGGCTCTTTCTAGGATCTTCCGTAATAAATGTTTCATAATCAAAAAGGGGAAAATTGATAGGTTACAAGTATATTAGATATAGTTACATTACTTTATGTTTTAATGATCTAATAAATTTACTATCCAGAACAAGATAAGGAACTTGTTATACATTTACAAGACCTCAGGATTACAAGGCTCTAGGTTGGGATTCAGTGTACGTTATGTTTCAAATCTTCAGAGTGGAAGGAACATCTGAGAGAACAGGTCCCTGCCAGTTCCCTAGGAGACTGTACCAAGTCAACTTTCTAGTTGGAAAGTTGTAGCGTGCACATGCTACAGTCAAGGAACAATGCTGTAGTCAAATTTTAAGGGAAGACTTTTTACCTACCTTGCTTGCATCATCATAAGTGATGTCACACATATATATATCCATTAAAGGGAGGTAAAATAAAACACTTTAACACTTAGAGATTTTACTCAAGCTCACTCACGTGACCATTCAGCAAGCAAGTTTCAAGTGCTTCAAGAACAAAGAACAAAGCAACTATAGACCAGTTCCCACATCAAGTTATTATATGTCCTTAGTTGAGTTGTGACTTTGTAATACATCTTTAAATTGTAATTTTTATCTAGCTTATTTAGAAGTATTTTATAGGAACACCTTTGTAAACCTTAAACCAGTGGGTCTAAGACTTAGCTAAAGTAGTCATATTGTAAAGTCTTTGTAATAGATTTTATTATAAAGTGTCTTATAATAGAGTTTTACTAGTTAGTGAAAGATTAAGAGTTTAATTCCTAGGTTGCATAGGTTGTAATCTGAAAGTTGCTCAGTTGTGAAGTTAAAATCCTACAAGGGTAGGTCGTAATTTTTAATGTCGTTGAGCTGGAAATTTTCAATGTAAAATTCCTCATCATTTATTTGCTGTTGTGAGTGTGTACTATCGAACCTGATAGAGAACCTAGTTCTCTTTAGAGTTTGGTGGAACCTTACCTTCTATCAGTAATTTTATAATTGTATGCCACCTTGTAAGCTCAAAATATTTGCTATCATAAACCAAAGTACCTCCGAACAAACTCGTCCATCAATCATGCCAATATTGAACCAAGGCAGCTTTCGTTGTATTTATCGTAATGAAACCTTCCTTGATCATGATTACCAACATAACCAAATGACATTGATCAAGTATGGATGTGTAGCATGTAAATTACATGTAATGTGATCCAAGTATGCATATTTTCAACTAGTCCAATTGAAAAAACAACTCATAATGAAAAATAACATGAATACTTTATTTCTGCATAAATAACTTTAAATATCCTTAACCTTAAATCATTACCTAAAACCTTAAACTTAAATTGAATTGTGTCCATAAAAATCTTTAAGAGGTTACAAACTCCCACTAAAACTGAATATCCTTAAATGACATGACACCCATATAAGCAACATATTCATGAAAACTGGGGGTAGTAGTCCCTTAGTAAGTGGATCCACAATCATGGAGTTTGTACCAATATTTTCTATAGATACCTAACTACTCTAAACTTTTTTTTTAACAGCTTGGATATTTAAGTCGATATGCTTTGACTTTTACCGAACTCCTATTATTATTGGAATACAATATTGCTAACTTAATATCACAAAACAACTCAAGTGTGCTTTCAACTTTATCCATAAATTTGCAGTCAGTGATAATATACTTTAGAATAATCTCGATGATTCAACACACATAGGCTCTGACATCAATTATTTGAACCAAAATATTTTAATATGAAATCAGTTATCTTTTACCCAAGATCTATAATTTCAAATCATCAAGAAACAAAATTTGATGTGGAAATGTACTTGAATCTATAGGACCGAATGAAATTGCTCGTCTTGCGGCCAATGGTCTTCCAAATCGAGACGTGAGAATTGCACCGAAGATGGCTCTCGCTTTTCCACTGGTGGGATATTAGAAAAGAACCCTACACCTGATTTGGAGACCATAACCCTATTTTTAGATGCACACAATTTACGTAATTCTAATTTAGCCTATCATCAAATTAGAAATTATATTCAGGTATCTACACATTAGAACTCATACATAAGTAGTTGTCTTATAGACCCATTTAGTTTTAAACCTTAGTTAATTACTTTTAATTTGTGTCAACCTTTTAATGATAGCAACCAACATGTAATTATTCTTAATACCATATATGTGCAAGTCCATAAAAGTTCTAACAATCTCCCACTTGGGCTACATATAAAACTCTATAATTGTATGTTAACTTATCACCTCAAAATAGCTATTATAAACGAAAGTACCTCCGAACAATCTCGTCCATCAATCATGCCAATATTTAACCAAGGCGGATTTCGTTACATTTATCGTAAGGAAACCTTCCTTGATCATGAATACCAACATAATCAAACGGCATACATGAAGTATGGATATGTAGCATAAATATTACATGAAATGTGGTCCAAGCATGCTTATTTTCAACTGGCCCTACTGAAAAAATAAGTCAAAGTAAAAAAATAATCTGAATACTTTATTTCTACATAAATAACCTTAAATATGCTTAAACTAAAATCACTAGATAAAACGTTCAATTGAAACTGAATTGTGTCCATAAAAAATATTTAAGAGGTTACAAACTCCTGCTAAAACTGTATATCCTTAAATGACATGACACTCATATGAGCAACATTCTCATGAAAACTTTAGGTGGTAGTTCCTTAGTAAGTGGATCCACAATCATGAAGTTTGTACCAATATTCTCTATAGAAGAACTTTTTCTTTAACAACCTGAATATTTAAGTCGATATGCTTTGACTTTTACCGATCTCCTATTATTATTGGAATACAATACTGCTAACGTAATGTCACAAAACAACTCAAGTGTGCTTTCAACTTTATCCATAAATTTGCAGCCAGTGATAATATGCGTTAAAACAATCTCAATAATTCAACACAATATAGGCTCTGATATAAATTTTTAGAACTAAAATAATTTAAAATGAAATCAATTATTTCAAAATCTGGCATGTTAAATCACCGAGAAACAAAACTAGATGCGGAAGAGTATCCGAATCCATAGGACCAAATGAAACTGCTTGTCTTGTGGTTAGTGGTCTTCCAAATCAAGACGTAGGAATTGCACATAAGACGGCTCTCCCTTTTCCACCGATGGGATACCAGAAAAGAACCATATGTCTGATTTGGAGATCATAACCCTATTAATAGATGCATACAATTTATATAATTCTAATTTAGCTCATCATTAAACGATAATTACATCCGGGTATCTACACATTAGAACTCATACATTAGAAGGTGTCTTACAGACCCATTTAACTTTAAACCTTAATAAATCACTTTTAATTTGGGTCAACCTTTTAATAATAGCAACCAACATACAATTATTCTTAGTATCATATGTGCAAGTCCATAAATAGTTCTAACAGCAAATTGCCAAATATGGGTCAACGCAGCAAAGCCAAATATGCAGATTAATCAGAAATTAGAAATGGTGCACTTCATAATGTATATATGCAGATTAAACTGGAAGGATGAAAACCAGTTAAGGATGGAACTTTGCCAAATAAGGGTCAAAGCAACTAATGCAAATGCAGATTAAACAGGAATAGAAAGGGCTGCTACTGCACCAAGACTACAAAGATAAATAAAAGGAAGAACACAAGATCACATGGGTTAAAACACATGCATAATGTGAAAAATGCCAGTGAGAGCATGAAGCAAGATTGTATGTTTTCTTCAAATCTGTCAAGACTTAAAGAGCTCATTGATGAAAAGAAACTTGTAAGTTGTAACCCACAGCGAATCTATTCAAAAGTAATTTAAGGACTATTTTCTTGCCTTTTATTCTTATCTTTCTTATGGTCAGAAAAAAAAAAGAATTCACACGGAACAGGTGCTTCAATAGATCCTGCTGATTTATAAGGACAGCATAATGGAAAAAGGAAATATTTCTTGCTGAGAACTTCAAACTTCAAGGAAGCACATTAGGTTTCTATCGCTCATAATATATTGAAGATAATTGGCTTAAGAAGCTTCCAGTTCACGTTCAAGCTGCACAAAATCATTACTTATGTTAAGATTATGCAGGTTAAAGTAACATTCTTAAGCTCTACCAGAAATAAAGAAAATCTACGGAACGGGTACATGGGGTTTGAATGAGAAGAACATAGGCTGATGAAGTATTCTTTTAGTCAGAAATACAAAAAAATGAATGAACATCTCCCACTTACCACAAAAGAAGATTTGCTTCTTCTATGTAGGAGTAATGCAGAATTTCCTACACATATTCAACAGAAACAGTTTAAATAAACACTAGGATAAACAATGATTGAAAAACTATGCCCCAAAAATGACTAGATACTGCATAGAAATTATATATGTATGTGCAACTATGTGATAATTTAATTGTTATAAGGATATGATAAGCTCACTACAAAAGCAAAATACATCGGCAATCTCTCAAAGTTGTTCACACTTTTTACTTAGATACTTCATGTTAAGTCCGTTCCATTTGAACACTCTAACCACATCTCAAATGTGTCATTTAGACACAAACTTGATTGGAA
Source organism: Nicotiana benthamiana (assembly GCA_034376525.1). Lineage (NCBI taxonomy): Eukaryota > Viridiplantae > Streptophyta > Magnoliopsida > Solanales > Solanaceae > Nicotiana > Nicotiana benthamiana. The sequence goes on from CM067328.1 coordinate 48,494,265, forward strand.
GCCAACCACAAGATATGCGTGTAATTCACATACCAAAGTGTCCAATAAGATGTTGACACATGGATTTAACTAAAATAAATTTTAAAAACTCTTTTTTTTAAAAAGGAAAATGTTAATAGAAAAACAAGAATGCACCCCCCCCCCCGGTCATCTTACCCGATGAACCCCCCTCCTTCTATCTTCTTTCCCCGGAAACCCTCCTCCATATTTTGTCTCCTTTAAGAAACTCTCCGCCGCCACTATTTTCCTCTCTAGATATGTCAAGTGTGGAAGCACTCAATTAAGTTAATTAGTTTAAGATATCATATAACAAATTAATAATCTAGACATATATATTGGAATACTCTTTATTAATCTTCCTTGATTTTTTTAAAATAAAGTTGCCCAGACAGCCGTCTAGGTTGTGTTGTCTTCAAAAAAGTGCTAGATGGGCGCTATAGCTTACCTCACAAAATACAACAACGGTGATGAAATCACCCCAAAAGAAGGACAAGAGGTTCATATATATACACCTTCATTCCTAAGACCTATGAACAAATTAACTGAGAAAAAAATTAGATTAAATTAACTGAGAAAAAAATTAGATTTTTCATATTTTGTTCTTATACTAGGAAGTTGGAATTTGTCAAGGAGAAAGGATCCTTTGCATTGCTAGGCGATTCTTAGAGTGAACAATACTCTCTTCTCTTATTTGTGGTGATAGGCAATTTAGTACGAAAATCCGCTCCCTAATTCCCTTCTCTAAAGCAATGCCTCACCGTAGCTCGAGTTTGTTTAAATATGAGGGAAGCTCTATCTATCACCTTTTTAATCTTCATGTTGTTAGAACTTCCATCCGTGAGCATATCCACTATGATCTTTGAGTCCAGTACAATAGAAAAATCAGTGTACCCATTCTGACTAAACCATTTCCCTTCAAAATCTGTCGCTTTAGCCTCTTCCATGGTATTATTGTCACAACTGATAGGAATAGAAAAGGTCGTAATAAGGTCCCCCTTGATTGTTCCTGACCACCCCTCCAATGCATGCCTTATCACATTCTTTGCAGTAGCTTCCATTCGCATTAACTTTGACAGTGCTGGGTAGGGGAAACTCCTATGTAACTTGTATCCATTTCTGAGATGGTCTGAGTCTCTCAATCTTATCACATAATAAGGGCCATTCAATCTAAGTGTAGTCACCATGTACCATATTGGATATACCTGCTTTCAATGTCCATGTGATTTGGTGTCTCACAGAGTTCAGCTAAAACTTTTTCTATATTCCATATCTGCAAGCATTTCTTTATTTCCTAAGTTCCCAGCATATGATTGTGGGAGTTAGCTGAAGCATTTGATTGTGCATTTTATTGTTGGTCGTTGTCTCCCATCATCTTTTGAAGGTAACAATATTAGGCTCATGTTGATGTTCGATTCCAAATGCAATTCCTATGTTGTTCCAAATGAAGACGGAAGATTATTAAAGACATGTTGAACTATTTCTACCTGCGTAGAAGAACAACAATAACATCAGAAATAATGTTAGTGCCAAATCTACAAATGACGTCATCAAATGACAATCTGTTTTTTGAAAATTCTCCAAGATATAAAGGATAATTTAAAGGGGAGAAAATTATACCAGATTTTCTTTGTGAAGATATTATTCTGTTTCTTGAATACAATAGAATGCCATGCTGAGTTATAATAAAATCTCTCATCATTAGAAGTAGTCCAAACAGGGAAGTCATCGTTATTTGGGTCTCCTAATTCTAGGTGAGCAATATTATCAATAATATGCGAAAGGAGAACATCATTGAGTTTGTCAATATTCCATTGTCCATTATTCATGAAGTCTTTCAACTGTACTTTAGAATATCTCCCACTACCTTGTAAGATATTGGCTAAAGCATCTTTACCTGTCCAATTATCCCACCAAAGCTACAATTACCTTTCTGTATTTTTCATCTAGTACTTTTCTCCGCTTTTTCTCTGATTTTAAGGATGTTTCTCCAAATATGAGAATCGGTGGGATTTAGCTTTTTGTTCATTGGATGGGCTTTTTTATAATATTTATTCTTGAGAAAGTTGGCGCAAAAGGAAGGTTGAGTTCTGAATCTCCACCATCTTTTAATGCTAAGTGTATCTATGGAATCTTCCATTTTTCTGACACTAACTCCTCCTTCATCTTTAGGAAGACAAAGGTTATTCCATGAAGACCGATGGTATTTGTTTTTACCTTTATTTGTACACCAGAAGAAATTTGTAAAATGTTACTCCATGAGCTTAGTAATTCCTTTAGGAGGGTTCATAGCAGATAGGATGTATGTGGGAAGGGATTGCAGGACATGTTTCATCAAAATCATTCTCCCTATAGAGGACATCATACTGGCTTGCCATCCATCGAGTTTCTTGATAACTTTAGAGAGCATACCATCAAAAATATTGCTAGTTTTCCTCCCAAAATAAATGGAGCATCCCAGATAAGAGAAAGGGAAAGGATTATCCATATATCCAATAGCATTTCTAATTCTATTGATTCTTGTAGTACAAGTGTGAGGGGCTATTATAAAGAAGATCTCTCCACTGTTAAGTTTGCCCAGATGCTTTTTCATACATGTCAATAGCCTTTTTGATTAACTTGAAAGTTATGTTGTTTCTACCATATAATATAATAATATCATCAGCATAGGCTAAATGATTTATCATTGGACCTCTCAAATCCATTCTAAAAGGAGTGAAGCCAAAAAAATCATTTAGTGCATATAGAGATCTAGAGAGAACCTCATCTCCAATAATAAACAAAGAAGGAGATAAGGGATCTCATTGCTTGAGGCCCTGAGTAGATGTGAAAAAACCAGTTCTAGACCCATTGATAATGATAGAGTACCATATATCTTGTAGAAGTCCCCAAATCATGTCAATCCAATTTTCAGAGAAATCAAATTTCCTCATAACTGCCATCAGAAAGGTCCAAAATATTCTTTGATAATCTTTTTTCATGTCAAGTTTTATTATAATATTGCCTCCTCTATTCTTCTTGTTTACGCCAGAGCAATCTCCTGAGCTAAAATGATATTTTCAATGATCAGTCTTCCTTTCATAAATCCACTTTGATTCTCTGATATAAGCTTCCCAAAAATAGGATTCAACCTTCTGAAAAGGATTTTGGAGATAATCTTGGCTGTAAAATTGCTCAAACAAATAGGTCTCAAATTCGATAAACTACTAAAAGAGTTAACTTTAGGAATAAGACCTAAATAAGTATGAGAAAACAATTTAGTGAGCCTCCTTCCATTGAAAATGGATTGAACAAAATCAGTGATATCGTCCTTAATGATATCCTAACAAGATTGAAAGAATTTTTTATTATATCCATCCGGCCATGCGACACTGTCAGGACTCATGTGGAAGACAACATCTCTAACCTCATCTATGTCAGGAATGGCAATGGGACTTTCATTATCTTCATTAGTTACGCATTGAGGGATACATTTGATGATATCATGATCAATGAAGTGGAGATTGATGTTAAATAACTTTTGAAAGTGATGGACAATTGCCTTGCCAATATTAGCATCCTCCTCAATCCAATGGCCTCTAAGGTCTTAACAACAACAATACCAACAACAACCCAGTGTAATCCCACTTAGTGGGGTCTGGGGAGGGTAGTATGTACGCAGACCTTACCCCTACCCTGGGGTAGAGAGGCTGTTTCCAAATAGACCCCCGGCATCCTTCCCTCCAAGAACTTCCCACCTTGCTCTTGGGGAGACTCGAACTCACAACCTCTCGGTTGGAAGTGGGGGTTTCTTACCATCAGAGCAATCCCTCTTGTCAACGGCCTCTAAGGTCTTCGATTTAAAGAATTTGCAGCCTTATCCTTCTCCCTCTGATGATGCTATGGAAGTATTTAGTGCTATCATCTCCTTCTTCAAACCAGTTCACCCTATCTTTCTGTCTGAGAATATCATCCTGCATCCCCATCCATCTAATGTACTCTACTTGACCTTTCTTCACCTCTGTTCTGTATCATTACTATTCGTTAGATCCATTTGTTCAAGGCCCTTCATTTTATTTTCCCAGTATTGAACTTGGTTGAAAACATTGCCAATGTCGTCTTTGGACAATTGAGTCAGTTTTCTGCTGAGCATTTTACGCTTATGTTGAAGTCTCCATATAGGATTTACATTAACATGATTCCTCCAAATGTCTTTAACTACCTTCAAAATCGTTGGTTGGTTAGTCCAAAAATTTAAAAACTTGAACTATTTAGGCTCATGTTGGTTAGTGTCCTTTGATAGAATTAGAATAGGTCTATGGCCATACCTAATTCTAGCAAAGTGGTTGATAATATTATAATGAAAAATCTGGGACCAATCATCATTGATAAAAACTCTATCCAATCTCTTCCATATTCTTCTTCTTGGCTCCCAATTGTTACACCATATGTATTTGGACCAACAAAACACAAGTCCGTCATACCACAGTTATTCATGCAAGTATTGAATTTAAACTTTTGTTCATTATATGAGGTATGCCACCTGTTTTTCTCATCCGTAAGAATGACATTGAAATCACCCCTAATGCACCATGGACCATTCACCTGAAGATTGGTTAACTCTAAACTTTTCCACATCTCTCTCCTTTCTTCAGGAGTACATTCAGCGCATACTGTTGTGATGTAGAGAGCACTGTTGATAGCCTTATAATGAAATTTCATAGTAAGTTATTATTAGCGGTTGTTCAATATACTAGCGTGTTGTTGCCCGACCACATGATCCAAATCAGACCATTCAAATTAGAGATACAGTGTTTATAGACAAGGAACCTCCTACACCTTTCTATTTGATTAATGTTGATAAAAGGTTTCATAATAGATATTAGTTCCACCATATAGATGGAGATCAATTTTTTTTAACCTTGGTAAGGCTTTTTTGTTATTCACTCCCCTAATGTTCCAAAAAATGGCATTTAACATGGAAACAGTTCAGGCTAGCATGAGTTTCCCCTTTAGGAGGTGTAGTATCTTTGCTTCTGTTCTTTTTCCTTTTTTTCTTTTCTTTTCTTTGGTACATATGATCCGGAAAGAGTCATCCTTTGAATCAGTTTGTATTTGATCTTCAAGAACCATTATTGTCACCCTATTAGAAAATGTCACCTCTATTTGGTGACTAGTTACATATCTATCTTGTTTTTATTTGGATTCCATTAAGATCAACTATCATCAATCTTAGGAAGATCTTGAATTTGAAAAGTCATACTCGTAAATTCATTGAGATAATCACTTATGATTAGGGCTCTCATTTGCATTTTTCTGTTTTTAGTATCTTCATTCTCACTCTGATTATCATTTTCTCGATGGACTCCTGCATATTTTCCGTTTTTTCACTATTATTGATATAGACTTTCTGCTCGTATTTGTAAATCTTACTTTTAGAAGACAACTTATCGTTGATAGCCTTAGCTTGATCATTGTCATCCTTAGCTTGATCTCTCTATTCATTAGCATTAGGCTGCCCTTGAACTTTCACAACATTATCAGTGGTACTATACTGGTTCAGTTTTCGAAGGGCCAAACTTATCTCTTTGTTATGGTTCTTCCTCCTGCTAGAATCATCAAATAAGTTGAGCATTTGGTTTGAAAATGACTTTAGCTTTCTTTTTCCTATTTGCTTTTTTTGGTTTTTTTTCTTGGATATATCCCTGATGTTGCTTGATTGCTGCTGCAGGGGTTTATCATATTCTATGTCACTCTTTTGCTTAGCATCTTCTTTGTTAAAGGCCGTTTGAACTTCTAAATTAGATCAACAATTCCCCCGTTAGCCTCATTTTGATTTTTAGCATGATCAATATGTTTAGCAGCTTCTTTATTAAAGGCAGTTCCAGCTTCCAGATTTTGATCAACAATTTCACTGTTGTAACAATCCGGCTGGCCATTTTAAGAATTTATGCCATGGTCCCCTACGAACTGATTTTCCTATATTTTCTGTTATTTTGATTCGTCGAGATGTTTTATTTTGAGTTTTGAAGTATTTTGGGACACTTAGTCCCTAAATGAGAGCTTAAGTTTTAGAATTTAGACCGTAGCCGCAGCAATTGAAGATGCCCTTGGAATGGAATTCTGTCAGTTTCGTTAGCTCTGTTGGACAATTTCGGTCTTAAGGGCATGTTCGGATTGTATTTTGGAAGTTTGTAGCTTATTTAGGCTTGAAATACCAAAAGTTGAATTTTTGAAGTTTTTCAGTTCGATAGTGAGATTTTGATATCGGGGTCGGAATGGAATTACGGAAGTTGGAGTAGCTCTTGAATGTTGGATGTGGAGTTCTTGAAAAAATTTAGGTCATTAGGACGAGGTTTGATAGACTTTTTTATCGAAAGCGTAATTTGAGAGTTTTTGGAGTTCTTAGGCTTGAATCCTATGTTAAATTGGTATTTTGATGTTGTTTTGAGCATTTCAAAGGGTGGAACAAGTTTGATTGATATTTTAGGATTGATTTTCATGTTTGGTTGAGGTCCCTGTGGCATCGAGTGTGTTTCGGGTGCTCAACGGGTCATTTTTTCGACATAGAGAAATTGTAGAAAAAAAATTGCAGTAGCCTAGTCCTGGTTTCCTTCTTTATTTTTGTGAGTGGGTTCTCTCATTCGTGAAGTGTAGCTGGAGCTAGAGGAGGTTTAATATTTCGCGTTTGCAAAGGTGCTCTCATGTTTGCGAAGCTGGGAGGTCATATACCTACACGTCCGCGATGATGGTCCCGCACTCACATAGGAGGAGGAAATTGGTCATCGCGTTCGCTACCAGGGGCTTCACGTTCAAAATGAAGAAAGTTGGGCCCAAGCAGAGTCGTACTTCACGAACGCAAGGGTCCTTCCGCGTTCGTGAAGAAGGAAATACCTAGGCAAATTTTAACCAACCAAATTCGAGGGTTTAAGTCATAATTCATATTTTAAACTTAGGAGATCGGGAATTTGTAATTTTTAAATAAATTTTTACCTGCGAGATTTGGGTATGTAATTCCCACTCGGTTTAGATTAATTTTCATGAATCTACACTTGAATCCATCCTCTAATTTCGAATTTATGGTGGAAAATTGGGGGAAAGTTCTTAGGCCTAAATTTTGAGTTTTGATTGGGGATTTGACATTGGATTTAGAAAATTTTGGTATGGTTAGACTCTGAGAGTATGAGGATTCTAAAAATATAAATTTTACCCGATTTTGAGATGTGGGCTCGAAGGGCATTTTGGTTATTTTACCAAATTTCACGTATTAGCTTAGAATATATTTGATAAACCAGTTACGTGAAGCTATATTTACATTATGCAGTTGAATTAAATAGATTTGGATTATTTGGAGCCAGTTCGAGATAAGTGGCTTGCCTAACCTTGTGTGGGGGAACCCCCCCCCCCCCCCTTAGGATTTGATATTATTGATACTTGAAATGCCTTGTACGTGATGTAACGAGTACGTACTTGTGCTAATTGTTAAAATCTGATTTTTCATTGAGTAATTACAATTATGTTTCTTTTTCCTGTTTATACTACTTGCAATTTAAGCATGTTGGTAGCTTAGGTGAGCATGTCTAATTGACTTAATTGTTTTACTTGATCAAACTGCCTTAATTGGATTACGTGCAGGATGCTAGGATAGAAATACCTGTTTTACCTTGGTATAGAATTTGAATTGAACTCAGTATTCTTCTTGTTGTTGCTGTGTATTTTGGGACTACTGAACGGTATTTATATTTGGGACTATCATCGGTATTCTGGAAGATCCCATCGCATTATGAGTTGGACTATGGTATGGTATCCCGGGAGATCCACTAGATATTTATATTTGGGACTACATGACGGTATCCTAGGAAATCTCCTATTTTTATCTCAATGTTGAGCTGTATTTATTTATTTGTTTAATTTGCCTCTGTAATAATTGTTTTTGTTCTTTCTAACCTGTGTTACCCTTACTATTGAACTTATTATTATTGTTTTGTTCTACACTGTGAAACCTTATATTTCATTTAACCTCGGTAGGGCCCTAACCTTACTTGTCACTACTCGGCTGAGGTTAGGCTTGGTACCTACTGAGTATAGCTGTAGTGTACTCATGCCCTTTTTGCGCATGTCTTTCATGTGCAGATCTAGGTACTTCCACTCAGTCATATCATCCTTGAGGTGAAGCACTTTTGTAGAGACTTTGAGGTATATCTGTTGCGTCCGCAGACCGATGAGTCCCTTTCTATCTTTATGTATAGCATAGTCGTTCTGTATTTTCCTTTTGTGAGACATTTCTAGAATTAGAGCTTCTTATACATCTCTTAGCTTGTGATTCATGAGGTTCTAAATTTTGGGAAGTGTTAGGCTGAAATTCTTGTACTGTTATATGACAGGCGGCATCTTAAACACTATTTCATTTTTGTTATTTCGGGTTTGTATTATTTTCCTTCAACAAATTGTTTCTTTTTCGCATTGTTAGGCTTACCTAGTGGTAGAGACTAGGTGTCATCATGATAGTTCACGGAGGGAGAACGGGGGTCGTGACAGGTTGGTATCAGAGCTCTAGGTTCATAGGAGTCATGAATTACAAGCTGATTTATTAGAGTCCCGCGGATCAGTACGGAAACATGTGTACTTATCTACGATAGGCTATGTAACTATTAGAAAAATTCCACTTCATTTGATTTACTTGTCGTGCAAGATTTTTGATATCACAACTCTAAACTTCTGTCTTCTATTCTCTCACAGATGATGAGGACACGTTCTACCCAAGATGATCAGGCACCCACACCCCTGCTGGGGCCGTTAGGAGTGGGGGCCAGGGTAGAGGCCGAGGATGCGCATGTGGTACAGCTAGAGCACCCGTGCAAGCTACCACTGAGGTACCACCAGCACTTCCAACCGGAGTCCAGGCACCTTATACACCTACTGCTACCACTACTCCAGCTCTTCATGAGACTCTTACGCAGTTGATGAGCATGTACACCACTTTGGCTCAGGCAGGGTTGCTTCCCCTTCCTGTAACCACATCCTAGTTTAGGGGTAGGAGCACAGACTCTCGCCACCCTCACTCCTGAGTAATCACTACGTTGATCAGGTCCCTGAGATTATTCTGTACCGCTTGTAGTCCCAGATCAGCCCGAGGTTAGGACAGCGACATTAGAGGATGTGTAGCGGAGAGTTGAGAGGTTCAAGAAGTATGATCCTCCTGTATTCAGTAGGTTAGCATCAGATAATACCTTGGTATTTTTGGAGGAGTGTCACTGTATCCTTCGCACTATATGTATAGCAGGATTGAGTGGGGTTTCTTTCACTGCCGTCCAACTTTGAGGAGTCGCCTATGAGTGGTGGTGTACATATGAGTTAGACAGCCTTGTTGAGGTAGCTTCACTGACTTGTACTCAGATTTCAGATATGTTCCTAAGAGTGTTTGTTCCTCAAATCCTCAAGGACACATGGCGCGCAGAGTTTGAGCATTTGCACCAGGGTACTATGACTATCTCAGAGTATGCTGTCTATTACACTAGCTTGGATAGACATGCCCCAGCCTTGGTTTCTACTGTTCGTGAGAGGGTTTGCTGGTTTATTAAGGAGCTTATTCCCAGCATCACGTCTAGCATGGCTCGTAAGTTGGAGATAGATATTTCTTCTCAGCAGGTGGTGAGCATTGCTAGGAGGATAGAGGGTATGCATGCTAGGGAGATAAAGGAGAAGGAGGCCAAGAGATCTCGAGAGTCGGTCCATTATATTGGAGCTCGTGCGTCAGCTGCAGTTCATCATGGTAGTGGTCATATGAGTCGCCCCATTCATTCAGCTCTTCCAGCAACCAGTGGTATTCCAGCTCCTATTCAGACTCAGGAGCCTTATTATGCACCTCTAGTATCTAGTGCACCTCCTACGCAGGGTGCTTTCAGTGGTCAATCCAACAAACCTGGCCCGATCTAGTCACAGCCACCACGCCCTCCCATAGCTTGCTTTGAGTGTGGTGACGTACACCATGGGATTTCCCTAGGCTTAGGAGGGGTGCACCTCCACAGACTTCTTAGCCACAGTGTGGTCCGTAGAGCTCTCAGGCTATGATTACAGCACTAGTTGCTACTCCACCTGCTCAGCCAGCTAGAGGCGGAGGTCAAAGAGGTAGAGGTCGCCCTAGAGGGGGAGGTCAGGCCAGATACTATTCCTTTCCTGCATGTATTGAGGTTGTTGCATTCGATTCTATCATCACAGGTATTATACTGGTTTGTCAAAGAGATGCATTAGTTCTATTCGATCAGGCTCCATTATTCTTATGTGTCTTCTTATTTTGCTCCTCATTTGGGAACACCTTGGGATTCTTTAAGTTCCCCTGTTTATATTTCTGCTCCTATAGGAGATTATCTTGTTGTAGACCGTGTTTATTGGTCGTGTTTGGTTGCTCTTAGTAGTTTTGAGGCTAGAGATGATTTCTTGTTGCTTAGCATGGTAGATTTTAATATTATCTTGGGCATGAACTAGTTGTTGCCCCATTAAGTTATTCTTGATTGTCACGCCAAAACCGTGACGTTGGCTATGCCAGGTGTACCGCAGGTTGAGTGAAGGGGTGTCTTTGATCACACTCCCAGTAGAGTTATTTCTTTACTTAAGACTCAACGCATGGTGGCGAAGAGGTGTGACGCGTATCTAGATTATGTAAGAGATGTCAGTATTGAAACCCCTACAATTGATTCAGTCCCAGTAGTATGGGATTTTTCGAATGTGTTTCTAGTTGATATTTCGGGCATGCCGCCCAATAGAGATATTGATTATGCATTGATATGTTTTCGGGCACTCAGCCCATTTCTATTATCGTATGTCCCCTCCTGAGATAAAGAAGTATAAGGATCAGTTACAGGAATTGCTAGTATCACCTTGGGGTGCACCTGTCTTGTTTGTGAAGAAGAAGGGTGGTTGTACGCGTATGTGCATTGATTAACGCCAGTTGAACAAAGTTATAGTGAAGAACCATAATCCTTTGTCTCGTATTGATGATCTATTTGACCAGCTACATTGTGAACGAGTGTTCTCTAAGATTGACTTACATTTAGGTTACAATCAGTTGAAGATTCAGAAGCCAGATATCCCGAAGACTACCTTCAGGACTCGGTATAGTCATTACGAGTTCCTTGTTATGTCATCTGAGCTGACCAATGCCCCAGCAGTCTTTATACATTTGATGCACAGTGTGTTTCGGCCGTATTTTGACTCGTTTGTTATTATCTTTATTGATGATATTCTGGAGTATTCCCGGAGTCGGGAAGATTATGAGCATCATCTGAGGACTGTGTTTCGGACTTTGAGGGAAACAAGTTATATGCAAAGTTATCATAATGTGAGTTTTCGTTAGATCCGTGGAGTTCTTAGGCCATGCGGTATTGAGTGATGGTATTCTTGTGGATCTGAAGAAAGTGGAGGCAGTGCAGAGTTGGCCCAAACCATCCTCAGATACATAGATCTACAGTTTTCTTAGCTTGGCGGGTTACTATCGTCGTTTTATTGAGGGTTTTTCATCGATTGTAGCCCCTATGACCAGGTTGATCCAGAAAAGTGACCCATCCAGTGGATGGAAGAGTGCATGGTGAGCTTTCAGAAGCTCAAAACAGCTTTGACTACAGCACTAGTTTTTATATTGCCTACAGGTTTGGGGTCTTATAGCTGTCTATTGTGATGCTTCGAGGATTTGCCTTTGAGAGGTACTGATGCATGATGGTAGGGTAATTGCCTATGCGTCCAGATAGTTGAAAGTACATGAGAAGATCTATCATGTCCGTGATCTTGAGTTAGCTGCTATTGTTCACTCCTTGAAGACCTGGCGTACTTATTTGTACGGTGTGCCTTGTTAGATTTATACTGATCACCAAAGTTTGCAGCATATGTTCAAGCAAAAAGACCTTAATTTGCGCCAGATGAGGTTGTTAGAGCTGCTAAAGGATTGTGATATCACTATATTGTATCATTCGGGCAAGGCTAATGTGGTGGCCGATGATTTGAGTCGACGGGCAGAGAGTTTGTGGAGTTTGGCTTATTTACCAGCAGTGGAGAGGCCCATGGCAATGGATGTTCATGCCTTAGCCAGCTAGTTTGTGAGAATGGATCTTTCGGAGCGTAGTCGGGTTCTAGCTTGCGTGGTTTTCTTGGTCTTCCTTATTTGATAATATTAGGGAACATCAGTTTGATGACCCTTATTTTCTTGTCCTCAAGGATAAGGTTCAGCATGGTGATGCCAGAGATGTGACTATTGGTGATGATGGGGTATTGAGGATCCAGGGTCAGATATGTGTACCTAATGATGATGGCCATCAGAGGTTGATTTTAGAGGAGGCCCACAGTTTGCGGTATTCCATTTCGGGTGCCTCAAAGATGTACCAAGATTTGAGGCAGTACTATTGGTGGAGGCGTATGAAGAAAGATATAGTTGGGTTTGTAGTTCGGTGCATCAATTGTCAGCAGGTGAAGTATGAGCACCAGAGACCGGGTGGGTTGCTTCAGCAGATAGAGATTCTGGAGTGGAAGGGGGAGCGGATCACCATGGACTTCATAGTTGGGCTCCCACGGACCTTGAGAAAGTTTGATGCCATTTGAGTGATTTTAGATCGGCTGACTAAGTCTGTGTACTTCATTCCTGTGTGTACAACCTATTCTTCAGAGTGTTTGGCAGATACTTATATCTAGGAGGTTGTTCTTCTGCATGGTATTCCAGTTTCTATCATTTCATATAGAGATAGTTCACATCGCGGTTCTGGAGTACCGTTCAGCATGAGTTGGGTACTCAAGTGGAGTTGAGTACAGCATTTCACCCTCAGACAAACAGACAGTTCGAGTGCACTATTTAGATTTTTGAGGATATGCTCCGTGCATGTGTGATTGAGTTTGGAAGGTCTTGGGATCAGTTCTTACCATTGGTGGAGTTTGCCTACAACAACAGCTATCATTCCAGCATTCAGATGGCATTGTATGAGGCTTTTTATGGTAGGCAGTGTAGATCCCCGGGGGGTTGGTTTGAGCAGGGTAAGGCTAAATTATTGGGTACAGACTTGGTTCAGGATGCTTTGGAGAAGGTTAAGGTTATTTAGGATAGGCTCCATATAGCCCTGTCCAGACAGAAGATTTACATAGACCAGAAGGTTTGTGATGTTTCCTATATAGTTGTAGAGCGAGTTCTGCTTTGGGTTTCGCATATGAAGAGAGTTATGAGATTTGGAAAGAAAGGGAAGTTGAACTCGAGGTTTATTGGTCCTTTTGAGATATTGAGACGCATTGGGAAGATTTCTTATGAGCTTGCGTTACCTCCCAGTTTGGCAGGATTTCATCCGGTATTTCATATTTTGATGCTCCGAAGGTATCACGGGGATCTATCGCACGTGTTGAATTTCAGTTCAGTCTTGCTAGGCAATGATGAATCTTATGTTGAGGAGCTAGTAGCAATATTGAACAGACATGTTTAAAAGCTGAGGTCAAAGAACATTGCATCAGTGAAGCTTTATTTGCGGGGTCATCCAGTCGAGGAGGCGACCTGGAGACCGAGCAGGATATGCAAAGCCGGTACCCTCATGTTTTCACTACTTCAGGTATGTCTCTACGCTCGTTTGAGGGCGAATGTATGTTTAAATGTAGAAATATGTAACGATAAGGCCGGTCATTTTAAGAATTTACGCCCCAAATCGCCTATAAACTACTTTCCTGGTGTTTGTTTCTGCTATTTTGATTCACCAGGATGTTTGGTTTTGAGTTTCGGAGTGTTTTGAGACACTTAGTCCCTATATGAGAGCTTAAGTTTTAGAATTTAGACCATAACCAAAGAAGTGTGAAGATGATCTCGGAATGGAATTCTGTCGGTTTTGTTAACTCCGTTGGGTGGTTTCAGGCTTAGGGGCGTGTTCGGATAGTGTTTTGGAAGTCTGTAACTTACTTAGGCTTGAAATGCAGAACGTTGAATTTTTAAATTTTCTTGTTCGATAGTGAGATTTTGATTTCCGGGTTGGAATTGAATTCCAGAAGTTGGAGTAGCTCCGTAGTGTTGGATTTTGCATGCTTCAAAATTTTAGGTCATTCGAACAAGGTTTGATAGACTTTTTGATCGAAAGAGTAATATGAGAGTTTCTGGAGTTCTTAGGCTTAAATATTATGTTAAATTGGTGTTTTAACGTTGTTTAAAGTGTTCTGAAGGTTGTTTCAATGATGTTTTAGGATTGTTTGGCATGTTTGGTTGAGGTACCGGGGCCCTCGGGTGTGTTTCGGGTGCTCAATGGGTTATTCTTGGACATACAGAACTTGTAGAAAAAAATTGCAGCATCCCAGTTCTGGTTTCCTTCTTCGCGTTCGTGAGTGGGTTCTCGTGTTCGCAAAGAGAAGCTGGAGCTAGAGGAGGTTTAATGCTTCGCGTTCGCGAAGCTAGGAGGTCTTATGCCTATGCGTTCGCGTAGGAGAAGGAAATTAGTCATCGCGTTCGCGACCAGGGGCATCGCGTTCGCGTTGAAGAAAAGCTGGGCCCAAGAGGAGTTGTACTTTGCAGACGTGAGGGTTCTTCCGCGTTCACGAAGAAGGGAACACCTGAGCATATTATAAAAATCCAAATTCGAGAGTTAAAGCCATAATTCATATTTCTTGAGAGCTCGGGATTTGCAATATTTGAAGAATTTTTCACCTGGTTTATTTGGGCAAGTAATTCCTACTCGGTTTAGACTAATTTCCATGAATCAACACTTGAATCCATCCTTTAATTTCGAATTTATGGTGGAAAATAGGGGGAAAACTCTTAGGCCTAAATTTCAAGTATGATTGGGGATTTGAAATTAGATTTGGATAATTTTGGTATGGTTGCACTCGTAAGAGTGTGAGGATTCTAAAACTGTAAACTTTACCCGATTTCGAGACGTGGGCCCGAGGGACATTTTGGTTATTTTACCTAATTTAATGTATTATCTTAGAATTTATTTGTGGAATCAGTTACTTGAAGCTATATTTACATTATGCAATTGAATTGAATAGATTTGGGCTATTTGGAGTCGAGTACTCGTGGCAAGAACGTGGTTTCAGGTTGACTTTGAGGCGGTTCGAGGTAAGTAGCTTGCCAAACCTTGTGTGGGGGATATCACTTTAGGATTTGGTATTAGTGATACTTGAAATTCCTTGTACGTGATGTAATGAGTGCGTACTTTTGCTAATTTTTGAAATATGGTTTTTCATTAAGTAATTACAATTATGTTTTTTTTCCTTTTTATACTACTTGCAATATAATCTTGTTCTTAGCTTAGGGAAGCATGTCTAATTGTCTTAGTTTCTTTACTTACTCAAACTGCCTTATTTGGATTACGTATAGCATGCTAGTCTAGAAATACCTATTTTACCTTGGTATGGAATTTGAATTGAACTGTGTATTCTTCTTGTTGTTGTTGTATGTTTACTTTGGGACTTCAAAATGGTATTCTGGGAGATCCCCGGCACGTTTACATTGGAACTACGCGATGTCACCTGGTAGATTCCCCATGTACTGAGTATTTGTATTTGGAACTACGGATCGGTATTCCAAGAGATCCCCTCGCATGATGAGTTGGACTAGGACAGTATCCTGGGAGATTCACTGGATATTTATATTTGAGAATACATGACGGTATCTTGGGAGATCCCCAATTTTTGTCTCTCTATTGAGTTGTATTTCTTTCTTTGTTTACTTTGCCTCTGTAGTAACGGTTGTTGTTCTTTCTAATCAGTGTTACTTTTACTGTTGCACTTATTATAACTATTTTTTTCTACACTGTTAAAGCTTGAATTTCATTTAACCTTAGTAGGGCTCTGACCTTCCTCGTCACTACCTGATCGAGGTTAGGCTTGGCACTTACTAAGTACCACTGTGGTGTACTCATGTTCTTTCTGCGCATGTTTTTCATGTATAAATCCAGGTACATCCACTCAGTCTTATCATCCT
Source organism: Nicotiana benthamiana (assembly GCA_034376525.1). Classification (NCBI taxonomy): domain Eukaryota; kingdom Viridiplantae; phylum Streptophyta; class Magnoliopsida; order Solanales; family Solanaceae; genus Nicotiana; species Nicotiana benthamiana. Next base: position 48,510,172 of record CM067328.1, read on the forward strand.
TGAGGCAAGGTACTTCTGTAGAGACTTCGTGGTATATTTTCCATGTTCGCAGACCGAGAAGTCCCTTTCTTTCTTTTTGTAATAGCATGGCCCTTCTGTATTTTCCTTTTTGTTAGATATTTCTGGAGTTAGAGCTTCATATGTATCTCTTAGCTTGTGATTCATGGGTACTTAAACACTATTTCATTTTTGTTATTTCAGTTTGTATTATTTTCTTTCCGCAAATTATTTCTTTTCTACATTGTTAGGCTTACCTAATCGAAGAGACTAGGTGCCATCACAATAGTTCACGAAGGGTGAATTGGGGTCGGGACACCTGTTATCCTCATTCTGATTTTCATCAGTGTTTTGAGCCTTTATCTCCCTATTTTAAGCAGCTTTCTTCCCCTCTATAGCTCTACAATTGACCAAATTATGCCCCAACTTTTGGCAGAACTTGTAGTACTTAGGTACACCCTCAAATTCAACTTTTTGCACAAAGCCTTTTTGAGGTGCATTGTCATATGTCTGACCATCATAGACAGAGTTCGGTTGGCCTTTCAGAAAGTCCATTTAAACTCTTGCATTGGCCATACTAGGCCTTTGTTCTTCCCTTAGTAGTTAAGTCCATTTCAAGGGGAGTGTCAATTGCACTCACCATTTTCCAAGGGGAGTGTCAATTCCAAGTGTGCATATAAAGAAACCAAACGAAATCTTCTAAAATTTTCAATCTGGCCACCATTTTTGCAGCCACATTTGCTGCCCTTCAATCTCGATAACTCTTATAAACACAAACGAAATTGAAATCTTCTTCATTAGTGAAATCTAGGAACATATTATACATATCGTAGACCCCAATTTTGACATAGCCCATGATTGATATTAATTCCTTGAAGTTTGACCTAATTTTGTCAAATTGGGACCTTGGTTTGAGGAATCTCCCAATGATTGTGAGTTTGCACTCCTCGGCCATAACACCATAGTAATCTATTACTTTAAATAGAACCGTTGGCATTTTGTTGTGCATTGTGTGAGTCGCAATGATAGACTCCCTGCCATGGCAATTTGAAGGGGTCGGAGCAATCGATGAAGAAATGACCTTTGTAACATAGGTTAAATTTGTGTCGATTGGATCTGAGGGTTGGTTCGCCATGTTAGTAGGAGTCGATTGACGACCCAGGCATGCTAGAGCGGTGCCATCTGGCTGGTCCATCATATGGCACGTGAGAGATACGGATGTGTTTTTATTTTGGTAAGTAAAATTTTTTATTTCACAGACCAAGTATAATATTTACAATTCTCATTCATTAGGATCTTGGACATCATGCCCCATGTCCCATAATTTCCCATTTCTCCTAATTACAAACAAAAAACAAGCTCTGTAAACAGTCTAGTACTATCTCAAAATTTAGGATACTCCTTCATCTCCTATAACTTGCTAACTAACTTCTTGTATTTACTACCACAGCTACGAATTTCATGTGCTATTACTCGTATGATGGCCTTACTTCACCTAGATTTTCCTTGAAAGATCCTCAATTTCCTCTCATTCCATATATGATAGACACATGCTGCCAAACAGATTCTATACACATTTGAATTTGCAGATTTCCCCTTTGCATGCAGCTTTGACCATCGAACTTCTTCATTCTACCATTTTGCTTTCATTTGTACTCCTTTCCATTCCAATAAGCTATCCCAGCTTTGCGATGTTACTCCATACTTAAAGAATAAATGTTCTGCACTTTCTGGTTCTCTTGCACACAGTGGACATGATAGATCATCAATTTGACTCCATTTTGCCACTCTATCCCTTGTTTGCAGTCTCCCATGTAAGTTTAAGTATAGTATGAATAAACCATCTAGGACCGCCATAGTTGTTGCATATTAATCTTCTCTATAAGCAGTTTGGATACTCCCCTTGGAACTTCTTATACATCTTCCGTATGGTGAAGCATTGCATCTAACTAAGCTCCTCTTCTTGTATCCCCACTTCTTCTAGATATTCAGCAGCCTTGAGTATCTTCTGTACAATCCAAGATGTCTACATTGGTTTTCTCTTCCACAGACTAGCTCTCCTTCCATAGTAACAACGTATCCATTTTACCCATAGTTTATCCCTCTTATTGCATATGTTCCACAGTAATTTGCACACAGCTACCTTGTTCCAAAATTGGATGTCCATAATGTTCACCCCCCCCCCCCCCCCGCTACCTTTGGCATACAAATTCTATCCAAAGCAATAAGAGCCATATGTGAGACATCAACACCTCCTATCTAGAGGAACCTTTTGCACACACTCTCATTCATTTGTGTCAAATTCCTAAGTAAAGTAAAAAAGCTTGGACCAGAAAGATTGTATTGAGAAAAGATCACTTTTAATAAACTGCAATCTCCCTACATAAGATAAAAACTTTGAAGTTCAGCTTGTAATTCTGCCAATGATCTTGTCAATTAGTGGCTTACACTAAGTAATTGCTAGCCTCTTTGTACTGAGAGGAACCCCTAGGTATCTTATAGGCAGCTCACCCTTTAAGAAACCTAGATGATCTAATATATCATGTTGACTGTCTGCAAAGTATACACTACTTCTCTCCACATTTTCTTCCAGCCCAGAAACCTTAGAGAACATTTGAAAACTAGCATAAAGTGCTTTCACAGATTCCATGTCACCTTTGCAAAACAAGAGTAGATCATCTATAAAACTGAGTTGTATTATTTTTAGCTTAGCACATTCTGGATGGAATTTAAAATACTTATTATACTTAATTCCTTTTAACATTCTTGTGAAGTATCCCACTGCAAGCACAAACAAAAAAAGGGCCATGGGGTCTCCCTGTCTCAGTCCTTTCCTTGCTGGAAAGGGCTTCATAGGATTACCATTTATAAGAATATAGTAGGAGACTGTAGTTACACATTTCATGATCCATGTAATGAACTCCTGAGGAAAACATAGTTGGTCCAGAATTTCCTCTAACAAACACCACTCAATAGAGTCATATGACTTCTTCATGTCAATCTTCAAACAGCATCTTGGAGTAATATTCTTCCTGCTATAACCTTTTACTATCTCATGACTTAGAATGATGTTGTCTGAAATTATCCTCCCTGGTACAAAAGCTTATTGGCTATCCTCAACCAAGTAGTCCATCACATTTTGAAGCCTGCTAGTTATGATTTTGGAAATGATTTTATAAATGATAATGCAACAACATATTGGCCTAAACTCTGAGATTCTTGATGGATTTTGAACATTAGGAACTAAAGTCACTATAGTGCAGTTGATTGGCCTGTATATTTCTGAAGTTCTAAAGAAATCCTGAACTACCTCCACTACATCATCTCCTATTATTACCCATGTCTTTTTAAAAAGAATAGCGAATTATACCCATCACACCCTGGAGCTTTTCAGTCATCTATGCTTTTTAGTGCTTGGACAATCTGATCCCTTGTCACAGGTTCTATCAGTTTTACTTGTTGTGCTCTTGTCAATATGCTTTCCCTCTTCATCACATCTAGTGTAATAGTTGGAATGTCCTCTATAGATATTCCTAATAGTTTCTGATAGAACTGAATGATTTCCTGTTGTACTTCATCATGATTCTGTGTCTGCATTCCTGTTTGGCTGACTAGCTTTGTAATCTTCTTTTGAGCATTCCTGCTTTTTATACTAGCATGAAAGAAAGCTGAATTTGAATCCCCTAGCATCAAACATTGGATCCTAAACTTTTGTTTCAGTATACCCTCCTCAATTGTTCTCCATCTTAGATCCTTCTCATCGTTCTTCAAACTCTCTATGTGGTTTAGGTCTCTCATTTGCATCTAAAATATTTCTAGCCCTCCCCTTATGAGTGTGATCTTCTCATGAATTTTGCTATACTCCTCTTGATGTAGCTGTTTCAGCCCATTCTTAAGCCCTTTAAGCTTCAGCCAAATTCTTTTTATTGTTGATCCTTGAATGTTCCTCTCCCATGTTTCTTTAACTATACCTTCAAATCCCTTGTTCTCAGCAAGGTTGTTGAACATCTTAAAGGGTTTTGGGTTATTCTGTTGTTCCTGCTCAAAACAAAGACACAAAGGCGTATGGTCAGAAAACAAAGGGTTCTACACCACTACCTAAAGTTGCCTCATATTCATCATCCATTCATCATTTACTAATGCTCTATCTATTTTGTTGTGCACATGGTTATTTTTCCATGTGAACTCCCTCCCAACATATTTAAGTTCTGTCATTCCTGTTTTTTCTAAGAATTCATTAGAGTCCCTTATCTATGCTTCTATCACAGGGTTCCCATAGTATCTATCTTCCCAACTTTTTATTGCATTATAGTCACCCATTGCAATCCAAAGTCCCTTTAGCTTCCTATGCAGCTGTGTTAACTCCTCCCACAAGTTCCTTCTTTATTCAATAGTATGTAGCCATATATTGCTGAAAACCAAAATTCTTCCTTACTCTCAATTAAATTAATCTTCCTTGTGATCATCTACTTAGAGTAACTATTCTGCACAAACTCCACTACTTCCAGATCCCATACTATCCATATTCTTCCTTTTGCACTAGCTACATAATTGTCATTCCACTTCCAGTTTTGTGTAATTTTTTGTATGATTTTTCCGGCCACATCTTGCTTCACCTTGTGTTCAATAATAGCTACTAAGACTACCTTATTGACTCTAATATATCTTTTTATTTATTTTCGCTTGTATACTTTATTCAATCCTCTAACATTCCATCTTACTATCTTCATCTAGGTATGAATGGATATTCCTCCTCCTGCATCACTTCCCATCTTATCCTACTACTAGATCCCATACTGATATGCATTGAAGTTGAAGGATCTGGTGTATTACTCCCATTTGCTATACTTATCTGCCCATATTTTGAGTTTCTTGCTGTAGATTTATTCTTCACTGTCTGCCAACCTTCCTCATCCTCCTGTCATTGTGGTGTGACATCTTGATATTGTTGTTCTATTCCTTTCTGCTTTTCATCCTGTTTTTTAGCTTGTATAGTAGTTCCTTTGACCTGCTTCTCATTAACTTGTTCTTTCCTTCTCCATTGTTGTGGCTTTTAATATCTTCCTCTTTGCTTTATTTCTTCCTTTTGTGGTTCTTGGAAGACATGTCCCAATTGCAGACATTTTATGTAATACTGGGGCATCTAATCATACCAAATATCTTGCTCAAACTCTCTGCCATTAGGATCTTCTACCATGATCTGTTTTGGAAGTGGCTTAGTCACATCTATTTCCACTAGAATTCGAGCATATAAAATGCATTCAATTCTAGTAGTACATGAATCTGCATATATAGGTATTTCCAAAGTACTCCCAATTCGACTCAATGAATCATCTTCCCAACAATTAAAAGGTACTTTAGGCAGTTGGATCCATAGTGGTATAGTTTTCAATACCTCAGTAGCGCGCAGTCCACACTTTAACCGCCAAATGCTTGCTATTCATCATATATGGCCTTGAATAGAGCACACAATCTCTATCCTCTATTGTGTCAAATTTAACCGCAAAATACACATCATTATGAAGGTATATTGTTGGTTTTGCAGCAAAATTTCACTGAAAAGAGACAAATGTTTCAAACACAATAATGGTAGGAGTTTCACCCACTATATACACAATCATAACCATTCTTCATTTTTCAATAACTCGCTCCACAACCTCTTTGTCTAATTTAGTTACCTTGACCCATTTTTAATTGTAGGGGAAATATACTATAAATTCATACCTTGAGTAGCCATTTTATTTTCAGTGAATAAGCTCTTCCATTTTATCGTTGCATTTGTCACAGCCGGGATCTCCAATTTCCTCTGAGCTCTGGTTTCCCCCATCCCTTTCCATGCTACATTTCCCTCAGATTCTTCAATTACAGCAACAACTCTCTTGTTAGGTTCCAATTGAGCTGAATTTGAGTCTCATGTAGTCAACGGTGGTGTTTTTGCTCCTTTTGTAAAGCTGACCACTGTTCTATTGATTTTTCTGTTGCTGCTACATTAATTTTCTTAGCTTTTTCATCAGATTTCTCAACTGGCTCTCTATTTAATTCCTTCGCTGCTAAATCTCTCAGATCCACAATAGTTGCATGTCGCTGAGGCTGGCCTAGCGGCAGTCTGCGGTAAAGTTGGCGCAAAATAGCAAAGTCGCACTATCCTACGCCAAGAGAGAAAGTTTTGTTGAGTTAAGTAGAGATAAGAATGTTTATAATATATTCGTTGGGGTTCTGTTGCAGAGAGAAAAGAGAGAGTAGTTTGTACTTAATCTTCCTTGATGATCTGCAATTTCTTCGCATATGAGATAAATGTAATTCCAAATACACTTATAGATTTCAAGTGGCAATTGAACCCAATTACCAAAATCTGAAGGAGAGTTACGGGAATTATTCCCATTTATATAGGTGAAAATCCTGTTGTAAATTAAACATAAAATAATTTTTTTGAGAAATTAGTGATAAGTCAAAAATCGAAGAAAAAAAGGCCTAAAATCATGAGTAGCTTCCATAAAATTTGCTTTAAAATCGTTAGATTTTGATCAAAACTAGCTCAAAGTGCTAGCATTCTTAAAAGAAAGAGAAAAAGCATTTGTTTAGAGTTCTAGAAAAATATCATCAATGTTCATCGCTCGAGTTTTGTGCTTTTTGAAGATAGAGATTGGTTGGGGTTGTCGGGGTGGGAGAGGAGGGGACAATAGATACCAGATAGCATTTGAAAGTGGGGAGTTTGTTTTTTGGGTCATTTCACTTGCTTGAAAAATGTGAGAAACACTTGCCTTACCATGTCAGTTTTTTGTGTTTAAATGACATAGTTGAGATGTGGTTAGAGTGTATAAATGAAACGGACTTAAGATTAAGTGTCTAAGTGAAAAGTGTGGACAACTTTAAAAATCTTCCGGTGTATATTGTCCACTACAAAAACCAAATAAGATCAATATGAGAAAATGCTTCACACGATGCAATAAATGCAAATGTTGTTGAGATGAACACCTGATGTCCTGTTGCAAGAGTGATCCAAAATACTGAATGCAGCCAACATTTACTAAAAGAGAAATTCTGTCAATAGCATGCATCAAGTCAGTTGCAACTTGATCATTTCGACTCATCCTAGTATGAAGCTTCTTGGCAGGTTCACCTACTAAATCACTAAGTGCTGCTTCAATATACAAACAATTAAGTTGTAGTGTTCTTTCTCCCGAGAAGATTCCTCCTTTCACTTTCTCACTCCATAATACCTCCTTTAGCATGTAGATGTTAGAACCAAATACTTTAAGATAGAAATCATTCATCTTTTACCCAAAACCTAAAATACTAAATCATCGAGAATAAAAATTAAATGCGTAAACGTACTTGAATCCATAGGAACAAATCAAACTCTCATGAGGTTAGTGGTAGCAGAAATTGTACAGAAGGCGGCTCTTACTTTCCCAACGATGTTATATTCGAAAAGAAACTCCGATTTGGGACCATAACCCATTTATAGTTGCACATGTTTATATAATTCCAATTTAGCCCATCATTAATGTATCCGGATATCTACACATAAGACCTCATACTTTAGGACATGTCTATAACCCATTTAACTTTAAACCTTAGCAGATCATTTTTAATTTGGATCAACCTTTTTACAATAGCAACCAACCTATAATTATTCTTAATACAAAATATATGTGCAAGTCCATAAATTCTTACGATCTCCCACTTGGACGACACACACACACACACACACACACATATATATATATATACACACGCATATGTACACATGTACATATAACTTTATAATTGTATGTTACCTTATGAGCTCAAACATATTTGCTATCATAAACCAAAGTACTTCCGAAAAATCTCGTCCATCAATTATGCAATATTGGACCAAGGTGACTTTTATTACATTTATCATAACCAAACCTTCCTTGATCTCAAATATTGTTGGACTTCCAAGCCATTGGGTTTTAATGTATACATAGTGTGAATTAGAAATTGAGGGAAATAAAATGGATGATAAATAATAATCTGAAGAAGTGAGCTTATGTCTTGCACTTAGTCCCTCATTGGTGAAGGACAACTACATTTGTGTGCTTATATATAGAATCACTTCTTAAAGCTATTAAATGGAGTTAAAGAGAATGAACCCTCGCGCCGTCGCTGTCGCTCGCTCGGCTTGGCTTTGATTTTCGATTTGTCAAATGATCGATCGATAAGATTATTTTTGGACAAATTTTATTTGATTATTTAATAATTAATTAAATGTCAAATCACTGCTGAAGATTCAGAATGATAGTCTGGCCGCGGTACTAGCGTAATTGCGGTAGGAACGCGCCAGAACCCTACTGCAGATTCAGAGAGTCACTCTGGCCGCGGTCCTGGCGTAACCGCGGTAGGACCGCGATAGAACACATGTTCCGATAAGACACCTTTTCCAAACACCTCTTCTAATATTTGCCTATAAATTATGAGGCATAGCTCCATTTTCAAGACGCGAAAAACACTAGAGAACTTCCTTCTTTCTAAAAATGCTGCATTCTAATTCGCAGTCTCACTCTCTCTCAAATTCGTAAGTGTGATTTTGCTCCGTTCTTTGAGTTCGTTGGTATCCTGCAGCTTGTATCGCCACTGTAGCAGGAAGGTTTATTCCGTTTTATCCTGGGAGGATTTAATCCATTACCTTGGCAACATGTGAGGGGGTTAAAATTCCTTAAGGACACACAAGAAAATTGTGGACTCGGAATATTTCTTATTCTTTAATGTTTTTCATATTTCTTTATTCTTCTAACAGTTTTTTGATTTTTTGTTTTAACACAGTAACGCTCACAAATACCAACATAACAAATGACATAGATCAAATATGAACGTGTAGCATGAAAATTGTATGCAATGTGATCCAAGCAAACCAACTGGTCCAACTGAAAAAACAAGCTAGAGTGACAAATAAACTTGATACTTTATTTCTGTAGAATTAACATCAAATATCCTTAAACTAAAATCATTACCTGAAACCAAATTGTATCCATAAAGAACATTTAAGAGGTTACAAATTCTCACTAAAATTAAATTTCTTTAACTGACATGACACTCATATGAGCAATATGCTTATGAAACCTTTGGTAGTAGTAAGTGGATCCACAACCATGTAGTTTGTACCAATATGCTCTATAGTCACCTAGTTAGTTTGAACTATTTCTTTAATAACCAGGAACTTTATGTTAATGTGTTTTGTTTTTTACCGAACTCCTATTATTATTAGAATACAAGTCTGCTAACTTATTGTCACAAAATAATTCAAGTGTACTTTCAACTTTATCTAGTGGCAAAGTTCTACGGTCATATTCCATAATCAGATGCTACGTACTATGTTATATATTAACTACCTTGGAAAAAAGTTAGCGCTCTACCTTATATAGCTAATCAACCAAGTATGTCATATTATATCAGCATCTAGTGAAGTCGATGTCTGAATATATTATCTTTAATTTTTTCGACCTTCTTTATGCGAGCATAAACTATTTATTTTGTGTAATAACCTTTAAACTACTTTCAAAAGATAAGTTTATAAACTATTTTAACATATGCCCGACATCCCAAAATTAAATGAGATATGCAAATGCATACAAAGTTGATTATACATCAGATAATAAAAAATATACTTACTCCCACTAAACTTGTGGTACACAAAATAATTAACAAGATTTATCTTGAAACTAAATGAGACAATAACTTGATGAAATCAATAATACTATTATTGAGACACTTTCTTAAGTCTATAGATGATTTTGTTTATTGAAATCTATTCTTGAGGTTGTAGAGTTTGTTCTTTCGGGACTACTTAAATTATTAATTCTCAAACATCTAAGCGCGTACAATAGAGAACTCTCTGCAGTTATGTTCTTAGATGATGTTGCTCGATATTTTTTATGATTGATAGGAAAACTCTGAAGCTTGCTTGCCTTAGAAATTCTAAAATAAATATAGGCTAAAAAAAGAAGTCATAATGCTAATTTCTATCAATTACCGTAGGCGGTGCTAAAAAAAATGGTTAAGTATTTTAATTAGTTGGTTTGTCACCGTCAAACCAACAATTGTCATGTGCACCCTTTGGAAGGAAACTAAGGAAGATGTAAGTCCATATATGATTGAAGCACAAGTTTACTTCGTAACTACCAAAGGATGAGTTGAAATACTTTGAAATTTCTTCATATTTAATAAATAATTAAAGACAAGAGGGGTTGCTTTGATGGTAAGCAACCCCCACTTCCAACCAAGAGGTTGTAAGTTCGATTATCCCCAAGAGTAAGGTGGGAAGTTCTTGAAGGGAATGATGTCGGGGGTCTATTTGGAAATAGTCTCTCTATCCTAGGGTAGGGGTAAGGTCTGCGTACACATTATCCTCCACAGACCCCACTAAGTGGAATTATACTGGGTCGTTGTTGTTGTTAATAAATAATTAAGTTAGAACTTTAAAAATTGAAACCTTCTTTTATATGGACGCTTAACTATCTCCAATACTAGTTAACATTAATCAAATCAATCAATCCTTAGTTTATTATTTCGAACTTAAACTTTATAAATAAAAATCTTCTTTCGTTAGAACGCTTATTCCTCTCGATGGGTCTATCCAACACATGGGGCCAAAGAATTTAGAATATCTTATGCCTAAAAAAATAATAAAAGGGGCAAATTTTAATGGATCTTTCAAACCCTTTTGCCTTTGAGTCCTTATGCTTTTGTCCTAATCCTAGCTCATGAAATATTGAACCCCACCAAGCCGCAAATAATTTCGATACACATCCCTTTTTATTTGGAATGACGTTTGGCATCATATTCTTTAATTTTCTAGTTATTTAATTTGCTATTTGTAATGCGAGAGTATTCCAATCACAAAGCAATTTTCCAGGAAGGAGTAGGGTGAGATAGAATTCTGGCAGAGGTACAATGAATATCAATGGTAGACTATTACGGTAAGATTTGGTGTGAAAGGTTTAATTAATATAAATACAAGAGTCTCTCTTTCCATCCTCTTTCTTTTATTAACTCATTTTCCCCTTTTTAAACATGTGAAAAAAGGTACAATGTTGTCTAAGAAAATTATAGATTTTATGAAGTCAAATAGGTGGCCTAAACTACATTCTCGTCCGTTTTGATAAATTACGTGTATCATGATCGAATTCCTTCCCCCTAGCTAACTACTAGTAGGATTATTCACCAAGAGATTTCAGTTCTTGGAATGAAGACATAAATTTCAATATTTTTGTTTAATCAAAAAATAGATTTTTTTGTTAAAAGTCAACATCAAGAAGAAATTGGGTTACTGATAATAAAGATTTACTTCACTTTCCCAATTTGAAGAATAAAATAGATAATGGATATAATTGACAAGGAAAGAAAAATAGATTGATAATCACTTCCAAAATTGCGGTTAGAATCTTATGAATAAAGTAAAGAATGATTGCATATATTTTCATAAAAATCAAATACGATTAATGTAACGATCTGACCAGTCGTTTTGAGAGTAATAGCCCCGATCCCCGGTTGACTGTTTCCCCCGTATCTTTTTTGGCTTTTTTGTCTTGCCAGAAAGTTTTGTTTTTGGTTTCGGAGCGCTTTGGAACACTGAGTCCCTAAACGGAAGCATAAGTATTAGGATTTTAACTATAGTCGGAATAGTGTGAAGACGACTCCGAAATTTAATTCCGTCTATTCTGTTAGCTTCGTTAGGTTATTTTGGGCTTAGGGCATGTCCAAATTGTGTTTTGGAGGTTTGTAGCTCAATTAGGCTTGAAATGGCGAAAGCCGAATTTTTAGAGTTTTGGACCAGTAGTAGAATTTTTATATCAAGATCGGATTTCGATTCGAAAGTCTTCGATTACCTGTTACTATATACAATTGTAACAGAAGCATTTATGACTGATGATTTCTCGCAACCATGATTAATGTTGATTTTTTGTCACAATCACAGTTCGCCCTCCGTGAACATGTCGTGACGGCGTCTAGTCCCTACGACTAGGTAAACCTAAAATTGCGGAACTGCACCAAATTGGGGAAGAAAATAGTTTAAACTGAACCAGTAAAATTAAATCAGTGTTTAAGATGTCGCGTAGCACATACAATAACAACTCTCGAAACTAATAAAATTTTTAAAATTCGAAATCTCACAAATCACAAGCTAAGGGATACAGAAGAGGTTCTGACTCAAGAATATCTACATAAAGGAAAAATACTGAAAGAGTTATACTTATTGCAGAAAGCTGGAAAGGGACTCCTCGGTCTGCGGACATAGCAGATATACCTCGAAGTCTCTACCGATACGCCTTCTTCCAAGGATGATAGAACTGAATGGGAGTACATGTATCTGCACAACAAAATATGCAGAAGAGTAGCATGAGCACACCACAGTGGTTCCCAGTAAGTATCAAGACTAACCTCCGTAGAGTAGTGACGAGGAAGAGTCAAGACACCTACCGGTCAATAAACAGTATAATTATAGGAACGAGGAAAAGGATATATAATTATGTAAAGACTGCACGAAATGACAAATAATGCTACAATTCACAATAAGGGAAAGGAACAACAAGTAATAACGAGAATATAATAAATGATGATATGTAATGATGGAAAATCTCAATCCAAATCCTAAGATCACCACACAGCAAGGGGAAAACAAGTCAATAACTCATATCCTACAATGATGTTCACATAAGTCTTATTCCAACTCTTCCTACAATTTTACCAAGTCTCGGACAAACCACAACTCACGAAAATTCGGCATCTGAAGCCTAACACTTGACATCCTGTGCCCCATCAATCCAACGGCCATGCTAACTACTAACTCGCCAACTAGGGCCACTCTTACATATATAATGGGTAAACGAGGGCGTATCTCCACCCTTAACAAAATCGGAAGGAATTCACCTCTAATGGGGTGTCCAACTACGTGTATTCTTGTTCAAGTTTGTTTAACCAGAATTCCACATTTTAGTAGGTATAAGAAATGGAACGGTCAGCATCCGAAATGCTCGCACGCGGATAGAATCAATGAAAATGTCAGCTCAGAACACAATGAGTTTAACGGGGATCTCCATGATATCGTCCTGTAGCCCCAAACATAAATGTGTGTGCTAGGGATATCTTGGTATCCCGAGGATCTCTTTGTATCCTGAATATATGTACTAGGGATCTCTTGGTATCCTCAATATATGTATTAGGGGTCTCTTGATATCCAGAGGATCTCTTGATATCCTCAATATATGTTATAGTCCCAAAGTAAATGTGCAAGGGGATCTATTGGGAATCGAACCCGCAGTCCCAAAGTAAATATGCAAGGGGATCTATCGGGAATCAAACCCGTAGTCCCAAAGTAAACAAACACGGGGGAGCTACCGGAATCTCACATCCGTAGTCCCAATGTAAATACACACCACCAGCAAGAAAACAACAACATCCCCGCAAGGGAATCAACAACAAAGACAATAACGTCTCAGCTAGGGAATCAACAACAGATACAATAACGTTCCGGCAAGGGAATCAACAATAGAAAAAATAACATCCCGGCAAGGGAATCCAACAATGGAAACAATAACATCCCGGCAAGGGAATCAACAATGAAAATAATAACGTCCCGGCATGGAAATCAACAACATATAAGGAGAGTCACGGAAAACCAAAAAGCACCATAACCTCAACAAAATAGAAAGACATAATAGGTGCGTGATAGCTACACAGATAACCACAACAATTGGACCTATAATATATTTGCACGAAGTCACAGATGAACTTACAATCAAGGAGTACTCAAACAATAAGGAAGTTAACATGAATAAAATATTTACACTTAAGAAATTATCAAGTAATCATAAGATATCTAACTTCTTTCCAATTAAGACCAATTAATTACATGAGGGATAATATTTATGACTTCCAATTAAAGGCGAGCAGTTAGGATGGATAGTATGACTATAGAAGGGTAATTATCTTTAGTTAAACAAGTAAAGGTTAATTAGGCAACAAGAATGAACCAAAAAAGGCAAATAAAATCCAAGTAGGACATGTAGAGGTGTAACTAATAACAGGGAACTCAATCGTATCAAGAACAACTTGATACTCAGCGATTACAAGGGTCTAAAAGCCTACAAGGGATAATTTTCCACAATTAAATCCGAGCACACATTCGTCATCTCCCGTACAAGAATACAATCAACAAAGAAGATTCAAATCCTAAGGGGAAGTCCCACACACAAGGTTAGGCAAGATACTTACCCCAATCCGGCCAATTCAATACTTGATTTAGTTTTTCCTTTTTCCAGTTCATCAATGCTTGGCTCAATTTAGCCAAAAAATGACTTGAATATATCTAACAATGCAAGAGAAAATAATTTCAATTAACAAAGCTATGATTCTGATACAATTTGGGAAAATTCAAAAAAAGTCAACTCCCCGAGCCCACACCTCATAACCCGACAAAATTTACAAAAGTTGAGTGCCCATTCCGATACGAGTTCACCCATACAAAAATTATTCAATTCCGATACCATTTGGTTCTTCAAATCACTCTTTTACATTTTTGAAAGATTTCATAATTCTTCCCAAATTCCATCCAAATCACGAATCAAATGATGAATTAAATGATAGATTCATGTATTCTAGCCAAATCAGAATTAGAATCACTTACCCAAATGAATTTCATGAAAAACCTTCGAAAATTGCCAAATTCGAGCTCTCTAGGCCAAAATATGAAATAAAACTCTGAACCTCGTATTTATAGTTTACCTTCCGGATTCCACCAATGCTGGCCGCACAAAAATGACTGGCCCCGCGGTGGATTTTGACTACAGTGATAGGCCTTAGAATTTTCGACATAACTTATGCTACAGATGTTTAATTTGGCCAATTCATTACTCGATTTAGTTTTTCCTTTTTTTCCAATTCATCAATATTTGGCGCAATCTAGCAAAAAATGACTTGAATACATCTAACAATGCAAGAGAAAATAATTTTAATTAACGAAGTTATGATTCTTATACAATTTGTGAAAAGTAAAAAGTCAGCTCCCCGGACCCGCATCTCGAAACCCGACAAAATTTACAAAAATCGAGTACCCATTCCGATACGAGTTCACCCATACAAAAATTATCCAATTTCGATACAATTTGGTTCTTCAAATAATCTTTTATATTTTTGAAATATTTCATAATTCTTCCCAAATCACGGATCAAATGATGAATTAAATGATAGATTCATGATTCTAGCCAAATCCGAGTTAGAATCACTTATCCCGATGTATTTCTTTGAAACAACTTCAAAAAATCGCCAAAATCTAAGTTCTCTAGGCCAAAATATGAAATAAAACCCTAAACCTCGTATTTATAGTTCACCTCCCGGATTCCACCAATGTTGGCCGCACAAAAATGACAGCCCCCGCTATGGATTTTGACTGCAGTGATAGGCCTTAGAATTCTAGACATAACGTTTGCTACAGATGTCCAAATATATACTATAATATGTTTCTGAAAACTAGATTCAAAGATCTACAACTTTTATTTTTGAATCATCCCCAAATTCTTCATAGATCAAATGATATGAGCTTCTGAAGTTGGACTGACGACCTGCAGATCTTCATGACCGCGGCCACGGTCACTTATACGCGCCCAGCGCTCCATTTTCTAAGTTCCGGAATGTCCAAACTCGTTCAAAACTAACCTGAAACACACACGAGGCTCATGGGATCCCGTTTAATCACACACACACAAGTCATATAACCTAACACGGACTCGCTCAAAGTTCCAAATCACATAACACAACATCGAAGCGACGAATCAAACCAAAACTCAAGCTTATGAACTTCCAAATCTTCAAATAACGAATCTCATGTCGAAACCTATCAATTCAACTCGGAATGACGTTAAATTTTGCAGACAAGTCCGAAATAACATAATAGAGCTGTTTCAACTCTCGGAATCGCATTCCGACCACGATATCCCAAAAGTCAATTGCGGGTCAAACTTCTTCATTTTCCAAATTCAACTTTCGCCGAAATGCCTCAATTCACTCTTCGAACTTTCAAATTTGAATCCGGACGCGTGCCTAAGTCCAAAATCACAAACGAAGCTGTTGAGATCATTCACGACCCATTCCGGGGTCATTTACACAAAAGTCCAATTCCGGTCAACTTTTCACCGTTCAAACTTCCAAAAATTAGATTTCTTCTCCTAATTTAACTCGAAACCATCCGAAAGCCGAATTCTACCATGCACGCAAGTTGATACTCATCTTCCGAAGTTGTTCCTAACCTTATGCCGCTGAACGGAGCTTAATTTCCCAAAACGACCCGTTCGTTACATTTTCCTTCCTTATTTATACCAGATTCGCGTATCTCCATTCTTTAATGGTCTTTATGCATTCCTCTTCTATTTCTTCTTTCCCAAGTATCAAAACTTGTTTTTTTTTCTCAAAATAACCTCGGGGTGTTCTTCCCATGCTTCCTTGAATTCTTTTACTGGTCTAATTAGGAATTGTTGGAATAAATCCGACTATAAAACTGTAGCCTTCATATCGAATTATTTGGAACTATAACATAAGCGGAAGCGTACCTGAATCCATAAGTGGAGGCTCCTTTGATCCGGCTTGGAGATCGTCCGGGGTTAGGTTTTCCACTTGATATGCAAGCTAGTATTACTCTCTCTAGCAACGGGAACTCAAGAGGCTTGGCTTGCATACAAATGGGAACCATAACCCTATTTATAAGCATGTAACCCTAGTTAGCCCATCATTAATTAAGGTTACTCTTTATGGGTATCTACACAAAATTTAGACTCTACACTTTATATGACGATGTATTAGCCTACTTAATAATAATATCCGAAAGACCACTAATTTAGGCCAAACAGAAAGATAGCACATAACATATAATTAATCCACATATTGTCCATATATATGTAGTATAAGTCCATATATCTAACAGGAATGTCACATGTCACTTTGTTGATGTTCCACGTGTCATGTCATGTCACCTTGATGATAGTCCACGTGTCATGCATATCACCTTGATGATAATCCACATGTCATGCCTCTTTCACCAATATAATATTCTCCTTTTTTTTAAGGGAGGAGGAGGTTTAGAATGGGAACTACAACTTTATTTAAAATAAAAGCTAACGAATCCGACATGAGCCCGGAATCAAAATGAGACCAAAAAAATAAACATAAAGACCCATACTACTGTAAAAAAAAAAAAAAAAGAACATTAGACAAAGTGCATGATATGTACACGCTATACATGGGTTTGAGCTAACGTCCCACGTTAAGCCGTTATCTAGTTCTCTCTTCTTCTTTTTTTTTTTGTAATAATACATAGCGCTATGCACACCAAGTACATTTAATATTTTAAATGAGCAACAAAGGCTGGTTAGTGCATTTGTTTAGTGGTAAGTCGAATGGTGGCTATAGTCTTTGTGTCGTGAATTCAGTTGTAGCCTTCCATAAATTATAAGAGATGAAAAAAGAAAAGAAAAAAATTGAATAAAAAATAATATTGTGAAAGGGTAATATCGAACTCACAGATCCAAAGGTTATGGCCACCATTGCACTTGCCAATTAACCAATATTTTGTTTACAACATTAACTGTACTTGGTGTGCGTTGCGCATGTTACCAAGCATTATGTATTTTTACCACCCCAAAAAAAACGGCCGTTAACGTGGGACGTTAATTAGCACAGACTTATTATAATATATATAAAAGACAAAAAAATAATTTACCTATATCTATTATATTTTGAATCTCATTGATACAACCTAAAAACATAGATTAGCGGTTAAGGAGGTTCAAAACCTTTATAAGGTTATTGATTTTATTTTCACTGGTTAAAACCTTTCTAATTTTTTGTTGAACACCCTTGATGGTAATCCTGCCTCCGCTACTGCTCTTAACAGGCAGTGGCAGAGCCAAGGAGTGTCAAAATTTTTTTTTTGCTATTATGGAGAATGGAACTTGCAACCTTCTGTAATTTTTAACACCCCTTAACCATTACACTAAGAGTTTGTCTTACGTCAATAGTTGTCAATCCCTTGTAAATATTCAATTTTTAAGAAAAAAATACCTAAAATACATATCTACACAATGTTATTTTCCGGCAAAGGGATGTCGGTTGACACCCTTTGGATAAGGGTGGCTCCGCCACTGTTAACAGGATCATTTAAGGTATTATTTCAAGTGGACTTAGAACTTTTGAATATTCCAATAAAATTTTATAGACATTAATATTAGTAACTTAAATAATGATAATAAAAGCTCAAATCAAAATCAAATCAATATTAATGCTAACAAAAGACATTCAATTCAATACTATGGAAGAGAATATATTGAATATCTATTTTTTGTTTTACAATAATTTAAACAAAAATGTATAACCTATTTTTATTTTTTCTTTAGCATTTAGTCATTTAGTTAATACTCCTTTATTAGTCTACTAATTTTGGCATGATTTAGTAATTTTCTATATTTATTTTTATTATGACTTTTTAATTAGCAATATTTATATTACATAATTTTATTATCTTTATTAATAATTACAAAATTCGAACCAATCCGATATATGCAAACCCCTAGCTCCAATATACATATCATTGCTCTATTGTCTTTTAGAAGTTAACCGTAATCAAAGGTAACACACAAAGTCATAAATGTAAACCTAATTCTCAAACTGTCTCGCTAGAATTGTCTTTGTCCACTATATGCTTTAACCAGTCTATATGAGAGGCAACATGGAGGCATTTTCAAAAGTTGTGGCCAACAACTAGGCTTCTAGTTTGATTTGTACTCGAGTAACATTAGAGCCACTTACCAAAACTTTTGTGTATAAAATGCTGTTTATTATTAAAATATGTAACTTATAATACTTTTATTTAATTTTTAATTATATAGATTCAATTTTCGAAAGTATAAAAACATATGTCCAAATCTTACACTCCGAATTTGTTCATTATTTTTTAAAAACAGATGAATTATTTTTACACTAACACATTAGAGTAGGGGTGTGCATTCGATTTATCGATTCGATTTTGACCCTTATCGATAATTATATATCGATTATCGATTTGAACATATGCTTATCGTTATCGTTTCAATAAGGTTTCGATTTTTTCGATTTCGATTTATCAATTTTTGGGGCTTATCGATTCGGTTATCGATTACACCAATAAGAAAATTTTCGGGATTCCACAAAAAGTATATCGCTACAAACACGCCTAACTAATATGTACAAAAAGAAGCTAAAATAAGAAGAGCATCGTTTATAACATAAATATTGTGTCACAAGCACATGAAATTAAATTAAAGTAAGTGATCAAATGTATGCCACCAACACTGCAACAATATAAAAAAATAAAATATATCATCACGGCTAATTTTATTTTCCATTAATATGAACTTTATTCCCTTGAGCTTTAAATATGATCATTCCTTAAATGTGGTAGAGGAAATAATAGCGCTAGGGACTTAGGATAAAGAAAACGGTATTATAAAATAAGAGTAAAAAAATTTTAAAAAATATTATAAATAATTAAAAAAATAGTGTATGGTATCGGTTTATCGATAAACCAATAAACCGAAAAGGACAAAATCGAAATCAAAATCAATAACTTGATAAAAAAAATTTTGAAATCAAAATCAAAATCAATAAATTAATAACAAATAATCAATTCGATTTATCGATAAACCGATTCGAATGCACAGCCCTACATTAGAGCCCTGCTGGTCAATCCAACTAGTGGCCAAATTACTTGAACCACACACACAAGAAATTGACAAGCAACTTAATCGTAGCTCCTGGTCCCACTGCCACCGTGGCATATCATCTGACCTGGCAGCACTTTTCTTTTAATTTGACTTATCTTTCTTCAGTTGCTTGCACACCAATCATATTCATATCCAATCAATACATACATTTTTTAAAATTCCATAACCACCCTGAGATAATTCCACAAAGACAATTGTACCCTCAGTCCTAATCAATAAAAAATCCCTTCCACCGTCTTCGTCTATAACTTAAACCAGAGAATAATTGCCCTTTCTAAATTCAGAACTTAAGCTGTGTTTTATATAGACTCAGCTTCAGGTTTGGTAGTTGAATACTTGAAGGAAACTATCACAAACGTTCAAGAAAACTGTCTATTCCTATTTCTATTTCTTTTTCTCTCTAATTTTTTTCTTGAAATTGAAAAAAAAGGACCCCTTTTCCTTATCAAACAGGAAAAAAGAAAAAAGGAAGAAAAGACTCCTTTTAGAATTACATGTAAATTCAGGCTTGGCAGGTATACATATTGGTCTAAGTAGTATTTCAATATGTATGCAGAATTCTTTTTTTTCTTTTTCTGCAACTGAAACATTTGATCGACTTATGAAGTTTGATAGAGAAGGAATATTTAAGGTTCTTTATCAGATGGACTCTCAAAAAAGTTGCTTTTTTCTTTTTTCTTTTTTAAAAAGATATTATTTTATTTATTTCTGAAGAGTTTTAGCTAATTGCAAAGCTATGATTTTATTTATTTATTTATTTTACTTTTTGAGAAGTTGTACTGGGTTTATGATTAAAGTCGCTTTCTTTTTGGTTGGATTTATTAGTATCCAAAGTTTGAATGTTTAAAGATTTTTGTTTGTTTATTTATGACGAGTTTTAGCACCGGTAATTGCAAAACTATGTGATCTTTACTGGGATTCTTGATTTTTTGTGCGTGTGTGTTTTTTTCCTTGTACTTCCTATATATTTGGTGGTTTTTGTTTGACTGGCTGAAATTGGAATTTTAATTCTTATTTTTGTCAAACACCACTTTGTACAATTCCTGAAATAGAGCTAAATTTCAATTTAAAAAAATTGAGCTACTTAATAGGGTCAAATCTGGTTCTAATTTGCTATGAGGACCTATTTCTAGGGGGTATATTATATTTTCTTATAAACCTTTGTGATTTATTGCTATGGGAAAGTAGAAAAAGGAAAGGAGGAAAAATGGGAAGAGCTTGAATTTTCTTAGAATGTTTTTAGAAATAAAAAAAAATGGTGATATATACCATCTTCTATCACAAAGATGGCAACATTATGAGTCATAATGAATGGATGAAGATGTCACTTTATTTGTGTTCCATGTCTTTATTATTGTTCTTGCTGTATTGAAAATTGATGAACTTAAAAAGAAAAATCAATTTGTTGCTGGTCATTCAATTGTATAACATGCTGTGTTAATACTGTTTGTATCATTTTCATTGTATTCATCTTCTAACTACCTGAATTTCTTTGGAACAGGAACAAATAACACATTTAGTACCTTCAATTGTCATTATCCTTATTCTTTGTATCTGCCAACAGTTTTGTTCAAAAACTCAACAGTCTCAAAATTTGATTTCTATTTTGGGTTCAAAGAAATTTCTTGATTCAGTAAGATATGGCCTTGGCATTTACCCCTTTGTCATGGTGGCTTTGGAGTGGAAAGCATCAAGAACCAAAAATCTCGAAAGGGACTTGTTTAAATTCATCGCCTGATTCAGGGTTGTTGGAATTGGATACTTTAAAGTTCCCTCGGAATATTGCCTCCTCATCTGGAAGGGTTAAGAGAAAATGGCAGAGTCGAGAGGAACGCAAGATGGATAGGGAGTATGATATTGTTCTTGTGCCATCGGACGGTGGATGTGTATCAGGGTCCGAGTCCGATGATTCAGATTGGTCGATTGGATGGTTGGAGCCACATGGCCCGGAGTTCCACAGTGATGGAAATAGAGATGATAGTTTTGCTGTGCTTGTTCCTTGCTATGGATGTGGACGCGCAAACATGGACGATAATGCACAAGACAAGTTTCTGCAGGGCATTGGAAACTTCAAGGATATACATGCTTCTGGTAAGAGTCAGTGTCCGGAGATATTCTGTTTTTATTTGGAAATACTTCTGCTTTTGTTAGTTTCTCTTCGGTGCAATAGAACCAATTATATATTTTTCGTTTCAGATAGTTAAATTTATATTCGTCTTCAGACAGATACCACTTATTTAAAGTATATGAAACTCCTGACATAAAGACTTCTCTCCACTTGATAATATACTGCTAGCTGCTAATGGCTTACTAAGTAATTCTATGAGAAACATATACGTTGATGTTGAAACTAGTGGCTGCTTGGGCAAAAAACAGATAAAACACGGACTTTTACCTTTTGAAGTTTCTGTCAACTTCCCGTTGTTATAACCAAAATTTTGAACCGAGAGTCAACATTTTGTTCCGTGCCTAGAAATTGATGAATTGAGCTTTCCTGCTTTTCGCTCCATTTCCACTTTGTGAATGTGCTGAAAGTATAACTAGCAGATCTAGTGCAAGCTCCGGATGTTAAGATTGCTGAAAGCTTCCTTTCATGTAATGTGGTGACTGAATGAGGTTGCTTTGGTTGTCCTTCTTTATATTATTGAATGGTTTTTATTTTTCATTTCCTATAGGTCCTGTAATCTAGAGAAATTAGAATGAGTTCAAGATTCTTTTCTCCCCTTTTCGTTCTCAGAGGGAAGGGCAAGGATTGGTGGTAGGGTTGATGATGATTATTAACGAGTAACCTTAACCCATTAATGCAGCACACCTCCAGAATGAATTTCTCATTGATAACCTGTTATACATTAGTGTGACTCATGTCTAACACCGTATCTTGTGTGCTACACTACTCCGATCTTTGCCCCTTTTTGTTTCTGCTTTGAAATTAAAATTTAGATTTTTTCCTGTGTCCTACACGGCTTGATCAGTTGAGAAGTATTTAGTACCATATTCAGTTAGTAGAGTCTATGCGATCGTTAACAAGCCAGTTATAGGATAGTAGGGGTTCTGTTTACTGGTTGAGATGTACACAGTGGTGGATGTATGTTGATGGTTATGGGTGCTCAAGCACCCATTACTTTTGGAGTCATGAACAATTATTGATATAAAAAGGCAGATACATAGACAGACACTTAAACTATCAACGAAAGTTCACTTGAACACTTCAACTAAGACATTTTTCACCGAAACACTTTTACTATGCTTTTACTGCACCAGTTTAACACGTCTGACCTTTAGGGAAAATGTTATTAATGATTACATCCACCTTTATGATGTTGATAAAAATAACCATATTGATAAAATAACCCTATTGTCTTAGTTGTCTTAGTACAACATAAAGGTCGGACGTATTAAACTGGTGCAGTAAAAGTGTTTCGGTGGAAAATGTCTTAGTTGAGGTGTTCAAGTGAACTTTCGTTGATAGTTTAGGTGTCTGCCTGTGTATTCTGCCATGTAAAAAAGTTAGTAATTCCTACAAGTATATTACTTGAGCACCCGTTCTTAATATTACTTTTCAGATAAATAATAGTTCAGCACCCATGACTTAAAAATTCTGGATCTACCACTGGATGTACGTATCTTTACTTTCTTGGCATCGGAAGACTTAACATTTTTGTGCAACTCTGTTCATTAGCCATTACAGGACTGCCAATTTGAAATCTTTATTCTTCTGAAATGTAACCATTTTCTGGTCGAGCATTATGATTTTCACTCACTTCTTTCCTTCCAATTCTTGACATTTTTTTACTTTTTTGAATGATGCATTGATTTAGACATGGGATAAACCAAAAACAAATGTCTAAAGAATTAAATAGTGGTATAGTTGTGTTCTGCATACATTATGCTTATCGATTTCATTTTTTACATGCAGAGAATAAGAAGTATACGGAGCAGTGGCTCTCATCTGTGCGGTACAGCTGACATACTGCAATAGCTGAGTTGATTCGATTTGTTTTCAGCTGCCCTCCACATTCTTTGTTGCAGTGGATTAAACTTTAGCTGTTTCTTACCATCTATTACTAGCTTAAATATCGACTTTAGGAGTGAAGTGAAAATAAACCTGTAAAAAGGGATCAATGATTCTTTGCTTTTAGTTCAGAAGAAGAAATCTCCGATTGGTTTAAATTTGTGATTTGAAACTGGCTGGAAGGAGAAGAGAAGAAATCTCCGATTGGTTTATATCTGTGAATAGGTTCACCCAGTTGTCAATATGTCTTTATATGTCTTTGATAATAGTTGGATACTTGTGATGTTATTAGCAAGTATGATGTCATTGTGAATATCAATACAGCTTCGTCCAGTTGTAAATTATTTCTGACTGGAAGTTCAAATGTTATTAGTAAAAGAAGAGAAAGAAACTCCAAACAAAGATCTCAATAAAAGAAGCTTGTACCAGTTGCGCTAACTTTACTTTTTACCTTCTTAATTCAAAAAGGACAACAACAAAGAGAAGTGCAGCAAAATAAGCTAAATAAGTTAGTGTGGTTGTCTAAACAGCTCAACTACGTTGTACGTATGACTAAATCCCAATTTCGCAAGTAAGAAAATTAGGTAGATAGTCTCTTTAATATAAGATTGCACAATTTGTGAAATAGAAATCCTTTTTTTTTATAACCCATACGGTCTGGGGAGGGTAGTATGTATGCAGACCAGAGGCTGTTTTCAAATAGACCCCCGGCATCCTTCCCTTCCTTGCTCTTGGGGAGACTTTAACTCACAACCTCTCGGTTGGAAGTGGGGGTTGCTTACCATCAGAGCAACCCCTCTAGTCTTGCGAAATAGATATCATGATAACGAAATAGAAATGCAGGGAGATAATCAATAATTAACAAGGGAATATCAAGGAACTGTAATTTGTTACCTAAGTATAGATAACACCTAGGAGAAACCTACACATTTACATAAAGCAGCAGGAAGAAAGCCAAACTACCAAAAGGTAGATAAGAATACTTAACATGAATTAACTTTACATGCATAGTTGGTCCAACCCAGTCACTCCATTTCACTCTCTCCCATTCTGAGTTCTAGCTGGTGCCTTATTGAGATCACCTCCATTAGCACTCCCATTCTCAGTTCTAGCTGGTGCCTTACTAGACTTGCTTGTATCCTTTATTAACTTTTCTTGAACCTGGATGCCTGGAACAGAATCTTGATCCTCTTGTCTACGCTCCTTTACTTCATCACCGAGTGATAAAGTCTGATCTTCAACTTTTTCTATCAACGGGTTGCTTGATGCAAGAAGTTTATCTTGTTGGACTTGTGGTGGTAGTGCTTTATCACCGGAAGCACCTATAACTCCTACTTGTTTCTCACTTTGTGCACTAGACAGAGCGGTCGTTTGACTTTTTTGGAGAAGCTTTTGCTTAGTATTTTCGTCAAGCTCAGCAACTGGAGCACATATTGGGGCATTTGGTGCAGCTGAAGCATTTGATCTAGATGAAGTACCAGTTGGGCTAAGTTGAAATGCCGGTGATACACATTTCAAAGAGTGGCCAAGCACCTGCTGAGATACAGGCTGCGAGGCATGTGATGGGCCTGTGGAATGGGACACCAGGCCGGTACGAATAAAGTGCACATTACTGGGCAAGCCATTTGTACTAACTGGGACATGAGATTTTACTGCTGGACCTCCTCCAGGTATTTCGACGGCTAATTTAGACTCTACTGTCTTGAGCAATGAGGCACCATTTGAAGGGGTAGCAACGCGGGCACCGGCAACCACAGCAGCAACTTTGACCATTGAATCTGGGCTCGTTCTAGGTCTAGCGCCTGAATTTTGCCCCACTGAAATAACACAATAACCTGGGTTAAAACTGTTGTATCCAAGAACGGCATTAACGATATACAAGGTTAAGAAGGAAAGAGTTCCTATGTTTTCTCCACCCATTCAAATAACTCATCCATGCAGAAAAGAGAAATTGCTCCTAATCCACTGGAATTTTTGCTTTTCCTAGATCAATGTGCAATATCTTTTATATGTATTTTGCATGCAGACAATATTAATTGGAATATAGGACTCAGACCTTCTAAAGACTCTTAAGACTCTTGAACAACTGAAACTTCTTAACTAATGAAAGTTGACCAGTTCCAGGAAAATAAAACATTGAAAAATAAAATAATTAATTAACTCTTTGCAGACAAACTGCAGATACTGTAAACAACAACATACATTCCGATTATCAGAGGATACTCTCAGCCATCTGACACACCCAGTGCAGAGTTCTAGCCAGTATCAATAACTATCCTCCCCCTAACCCTCAAACTTTTCCTTCTCCCATCAGAAGAGTGGTAACGAATACATTTACATCATAGAGGAGTTGAGAGAATTACTGTTAATGCTGATTGGACAAGCAGCTTTTAACTTATCTCCCATGGGCATATTAAGAGCCATTGACATTGCGCGACGAGTTGCCAGCTGAGCCTCTGAAAGCTGCGAGCCATTCCCGACCATGGTTCCCTGTCGTTTCCTAATAATGGCCCACCTCTGCACAAAAAAAATTCATAATCTCATAGTAAATTTAAAATGCAAAATGACAATTGATAATAGTCCACAAAATATTTACAACTTCTCTTATTTACTTTTTTCACGTCTAGTTCACGCTAGCTACACCAATACACACTTCTGAATCTCATTCCGTTGCCGGGATTCGAACCCGGGAAACCTGAGAATAACCCAGACATCCTAACCATACTAGATAACAACGGACAACCATGGTCTATCTCCAACTATATGTTTGACATAGATATCACTGGGAGGATTCTCTTTAGGACAACCAAAATGCTGGGTTGAAGTTACAGGAACAATATTTACTTTAAATGAAGACAAAACAATACTTAGATGTAACTTCACCACTAATTAAGTTTAATCCATCTACCATTTACATCTATGTCACCAAAATTATCAATAAATGATTGCATACCAAAACTTGTTAACACTTTGGAAGGATGGAGCTTGCAACCTAAAGGTTTCACCAGTTTTGTCAATGGTGAAAAACTGCCAAAAGCGCCAAATTCCATTAACGTTTAAAGCGTCCAACCAATTAAAGCACACATGAATACGCGGATGATGAAAAGTTGATACACACGTGTGTATAATGCAAGAAAAAATAATTATACACACAAGAAAACAATTATATAGATAAAAGAATTGGAAAACCCTACAACTAAGTGAAATTATGTAAAATGAATCAGGTCAATTAGGAAGCGAAACCACATTAAATTTTTTATTCAGATGCAAAGATGTAGTTTTAGCGTTTACTTCAGATTTGATGACTAGCTTTCTTATACTAAAGTTATAATTTCCTATTCCTAATAACAACATTCTCTTTTAGTGGGTTCTTTTAACCGTTAATATAAAATTCTACTTGCTACAATAGCGTTTAGTGTTGTCCTCTTGAAAACAGGGGCATGAGAATTACTATAAATTTATCAAAAGGAAAATCAATTACTTGGTTAGTTCTTGTTGAGACGCATGATTTGGTGCAAGCACTACCTAAATGTGGCGAATGAAACAGAAGTTACCTCGAAGGAATATACAGTGCTACATCAGAACAAGTATAAAGATTTCCATTTATATCCCAAAACTGAAAAAGAAATTTCTTGAAATTGGCTGATAACCTAAAACCACATGGATGAGATTATAATTGCTCCATCACAATCTCAATCGGGGTCTGCCGAGAAGCAGTGATCTTATATGATTGAATTATTATTTGGTCCACACTAGTAGCTGGTATTCAGTAAGAAGTTTCATTAGATATTGAGGGGTTAAAGGGAGGAGATTTTATCCTTTTAAGAAATGTAACAATCCTACATCAGAAGTATAACGTTTTCAATTTATACCATAAAACTGACCCAAAAATTTCTTAAAGTTGGTCCATAACGTCACACCACATAGATAGAGGTTAACTGCTCCATCACAATCGGGGTCTATCAATAAATAGTGATCCTAAATAATTGGACTGTTATTTTGTCAAGTACAGCATCCCCTCTTCCTTAAAATAGGTAATCTCATTAGAAGGAAAGCACCATGGGCATGCTACTTGTACTACTAAATGCATTGTGCAACTGCCAAAAGGACATGGCATCATACCCTGCCATTTTTGAAATAATCAGAACCTAATGCTTGAATCAAGGAAGTCAGTCTGAGTGGAGGACCAATATATTCCCAAACTGTTAAATTTCGGAAATTGCAAGACATAAGTTGGTTGTTGCCTAATTCAAGATTGAGTAAACACACCAACTGTTCAAGATTGAGGAAAAACACGCATATGAGACTTTTCTATGTTCCTTACTACAATCTTAACATTTGACACGGAAGGGGCTATTCTACTCAACTTTAATTTAATTTATTTCTTTTTATTTCCTTCCCAGTTTTCATATCATGTGTGAAGCACTAGAAACAGCTCTATTTTCTCAATCTGATAAGATCTTTATTCTGTCTCTCTATCAATGGGTTCAGAATGAAGCAAACTCTAGTTATATAGCTGGGATTATTCATGAAAATATCCTGGATATAGGAATCTTTTTTACTAACACGCAAATCTAGAACTAATCAATTAACTGAGCTGGAGAACAATCTACTTTCTTGGTTTTTACTCTATGGAGCAAATAGAAGGGGTAAAATTTTGGATGAGATCAATTTAGCGAGTTGTGAACCAAAGGACCCGATTAATTAACATTCTTTTAACTCCAAGTCAAGGATTAATCTAAGCAATAAAGATAGACTACTTTCTCTAACTTTTTTGTTTTTGTTTTGAGAAGGTAACATTTTCTGTACATTAATATAAAACACCAGCACAAAGATTGTGCCGATATCCAAAAATAGGTGTTACCATCAGGAATAAACCTATGAAATGTACCCTCCTTGCTCTTACAAGGAATGTAGAACATCTAAACTCGGAGTATATATATATATATATATATATATATATATTCAGATTTACACCAAAAGAAAAAATGAAGAATGCAATTCAACTACGATGTTATTATTTTACCTATCAAAGTTAACAGAAAGAGAATTCCCAAATACGATGATAAATAGCACCATGTTTGTGCTAAACCTTATGAAGGACAAGGCTTAAAGCATTTACTAACTAGAGAGAGTAATTAAAACTAGAGAATATATTTAGATATATTAGCCAGTATTTTGATAAAGATAGATATATTAATCATATACAAAGAAAAACCTGAGACAGTTGTGAAGCTGTTCTATCTCCCTTAAAGTCTCCTTTCAATATGTTTGCCCAGTTTCCTTCACCGCATTTTTGGACTGCAGCAATGAGTTCAAAGTCTTCTGATTCTGTCCATGGTTTACGCTTTCGCCGAGGAGGCAAGTTGGTACAAGCTGGTCCATGGGTATCCAATCCCTCAGCAGCCGCCACAGTTGACAATGGTTGTTTTTGCACTGCAACTGGGACTGTAATATTTGTCCCGTGAATAGAAGTACCATGCAATGAATAATCCACACCAGTTCTAGAAGTTTGGCCATTTGGTATATTTATAGTCACTGGAGCCTCAACAGTTGACCCATTTAACATATTGGTATCATTTGGAACACCAGAAGCAATTAGTACCTGCCAAAGGCCAAGATTCCCCCCAAACCACACAATTGGTTATCCATAAACTAACTGAGTGTCAATGAAAGATGCAAGCAGTTCAGCCAAATAATTGTTCACAAATTTCTAGAGGAAATTACTACTATGGGCAGATTGTTTGACTTACCTTCACACAAGCTGCAGCTTCTGCTGAAGCTTCGTTGCTTACAGTAGGGAAAGCTTCCAATTCATATTCCAAATCACTATCATCATCCTGTCATCAAAAAGTACAAAATCGACAAAAAGTCGTGAAAGTATAAATCACCAACATAAGGTTCAAGATATAAGGTGGATATTTCACTACCATACATCACTATCATACATGCTCCCAAAATTACTGCCAATTAATAATTCAAAATTCAAACAAAGATCACAAAAGGAAAAGAAAAGAAAAAACACTAAACTAGGGACCAAAAAGTTGTTTTCTGGGTGCCACTTATTAAGTACTCTGCATTCCGCCAAAAAAAGAGATCCTGCCAGGTACAAGATAAATGAAGATGTCCACATATGTAAGCAACAAGCTTAGCAATATATTCACAACGTGCACAATATTAACTCCAACACCTAATGAAATAGGCCATATTTATTCTCAATCTGGAGAAAGGAAAAAACTTGAAAATTAATATCTGTACACTTTATTCTCAAATACAAATATGCAAACAGCATAATTTTTTTATCAAAATACAACACGTAGAAGCCAGGCGATTGAGATAGGAAAGGAAGTAAAGATAGCAAGCTGGAAATGCTCTATTCAGCCATTCTCACCACCCAAAGTTCAGCAACAAACAAGATAAGGCGCAACACCATATTGGAATTGTAGACTGAAAAACTAGCAACATCTGAGGAACACATCTCAACTGTAACACACATGACATTTCCCAAATTTATCAATATTGACTTAGATTATGTATAACTTTGACGCCCTTAGCAGTAATGTGGGTACTTTGGAGAGAAAGGAACAAAAGAGCTTAATGGGGAAAACATTACTTCCTACAGCTTAGGCCTTTTTGTTTTTGCTTAAATTTGGAGCATCCGCTACTCTTGACGGTATAGAATTATAGATGATTTGGCGTCTTTTGTAAAGAACCATATATTTTCATGTAGGTACTCTACTTTTGATATACTTCTTATATTGGGAGTTTTCTCCTACAATCTCAATAAAATATTACTTCAACAACAACAACAACAACAACCCAGAATAATCCCACTTAGTGTGTACGCAGACCTTACCCCTACCCTTGGGTAGAGAGGCTGTTTCCAAATAGACCCCCGGCATCCTTCGCTCCAAGAACTTCCCACCTTGCTCTTGGGGAGACTCGAACTCACAACCTCTCAATTGGAAGTGGGGGTTGCTTACCATCAGAGCAACCCCTCTTGTCTAAATAAAATATTACTTCCACTAAGAAAAAATTAGTACACAAAACTACAACTACGGCTCAATCTCAAACTAGCTGATTCAACTATGTATATCACTTATATCCAGTCTGCTTTCTTTGGACTGGTTCTTCCAAATGAAGAACCCCCATCCCCCACCCCCCACCCCAACCCCCACAAACCAAAACAAACCCAATCCGAGTGTACACACACTCAGGGTGTAGCTAGGGCGCGCAAGGTGGTTCAATTGAATTGCCTTCATTGGAAAATTATGATACGCAAATAGGGTAAAAATGACATAATTGTCGAATCCCCCAGGCGTAGAGAAAGATTATAGTGCAATGGCAAAGGGTTTTCATTTGAAGGTTCAAATCCCAGGTGTCACATTCTTGTATCTTTTTGAATCCCCTTGACAGAATTCCTAGCTCTGCCGCTTCCCCAAAAAGTACACACACATACATACATACATATTACATACATACATACATACATATATACACACACAGAAAGACAAACAATTTTCCGATGATTGACATACCAAAGGTTGAGCATCATCATCTAATTTATCAAGCAAACCATGGCGATAAGCCAAATGGCGCCATAGCATTTGATATTCTCTTGCATTAGTAATCCCAGTTGTAGACTTCTTCACCAATGCATTCCAGTCGATTTTATCATCTGCTGCAACTTGTGCTGCCACCTCACCCAACACTCCCAGCACTGTTGTTGCATTATACCTTCAATATTAATCACCAAGCAAAAATATCCAAAATTTCAATACCCGGAAAGCAAAAAAAAAAACTCTAAGAATAAGTGTGAAGAACAAAAAAAGAGACCTTTGTAAGAGAGTGGATATATCTTCTTCAGTCACAAAACACTTTTGTTTCTTCGATTTCTCGAACATTCTCAATCCCTATTTAAAATCACATTCGATTGAAGAGGGAGAAAGGTGAGTAAGAGACAAGAGAAAACCCTAGCTAGAGGAAGAACAATGAAGATGAATACGACGACGACGTTTTCAGACTGACCGTTGAAGAGCGTCGAAGCAACGCGTTACTCGTTAACGGAGAGAGAGCTGTGTCACAGTGAGTTTTTAGAGGAATGTGGAAACGCAAAAAAAAGGGCCTAATAATGTATCCCTTTTACCTCATCTTATCAAATAGAATTCTAATTAAAGTGACTCTGTTAAGAATAGAATTCTAATTAGAGCGAATATCTATCTTATAAAAAGTTTTATTTTGAGGCTAAGTTATTTCTCTTCCTATAAATAGAGGGGTCTTACCCCATTATAAGTTCGTCCCAAAATATCAATAAGAATTCTCCTCTCCTTATTTTCTCTGTAATATTGTTCTTGTTCTTGTATTATTTTATAACACGTTATCAGCACGAAGCTCTACTATCTCAAGAATCCTTTTGAAAAAATTAAGGTATTTTTTCTCCTCCTACTTTTGTTTTAATTATGTACATTACACGACAAGATGCTACTTGATAACTTGTTGGTGGACTTTAATGGTGTTAACAGTTGTTTAATAATGTTGCTATTGCTTTTGTAGTATTATTAGATGAAAATATTTTGTTACCTTATGCTTTGTTACAACGTCTGTATGTTGGATTTAGTACTATTTTTTTTTAAGTAACTAGTAATATGTTATTTTTAATACGACATAACTAAAGAGTATTACACAGTGGTTAGTTAATTTGAGCAATTTCATTAATATTTATAAAACTTTGTTCCAGCGTGAATAGTGAAAACGTTTATTCCGATTCAACACGAATTTGTACAATACATAGTTTTGCCAATCTGTGCCTGATTGCCATAGCTGTAACGAACATTTTATGGCATCATGCAGATTTTCAATTATGTCTGACATTATGAAAAGAAAGTTTGTTACCCTTGAAATTTCGGGCAAGAACTACATGACATGGGTGTTGGATGCTGAAATCCATTTGGATGCAATGGGTCTTGGAGACGCCATTAAAGACAGAGATAATGCATCCACCCAAGACTGTGCTAAGGCCTTGATTTTCTTGCGCCATCACCTTGATGAAGGTTTGAAAATTGAATATCTCACAGTCAAAGATCCACTTATCTTGTGGAATGGCTTAAAGGAGAGATATGACAACTTGAAGTTGGTCACTCTGCCACAAGCACGATATGATTGGACTCATCTGAGGCTCCAAGACTTTAAGTCTGTTTCTGAATATAATTCTGCAATGTTCAGAATTACTTCTTAATTAAAACTCTATGGAGATAATATCACTGATTATGATATGCTTGAAAAAACGTTTACAACGTTTCATGCCTCCAATATGGTTCTGCAACAACAGTACAGAGAGAAAGGTTTCAAAAAGTACTTTAAGCTGATTTCTCTTCTCCTTGTGGCTGAGCGAAACAATGACCTGCTCATGAGAAATCACGAAAATCGACCCACTAGGTCTACACCATTGCCTGAAGCAGATAAGGTGTATTCCCATTATGCTAAGCATGGAAAAGGCTATGACTTTAATCATGGTCGTGGTCGTAATCGGGGTCATGGCCGTGGACGTGGACAAAGAAGAAATTTTCCTGGTGTCAGTCACCCCCCAAAGAGAGATAACCACCAAAAGCGGAAACGGAATTATGAGGATCCAAAAGCAAATAGTTCAGAAACTATATGTTATCGTTGCGGTGGAAAAGGGCACTGGTCAAGAATTTGCCGTGTATCAAGACATTTGGTTGAGCTTTATCAAGCATCTCTAAAGAGTAAAGGCCCTGAAACCAATTTTGTCTCTAACAATAATTTTGACAATACCCACTTGAATGTGGCAGACTTCTTTGAGCACCCTGAAGGGAAAATAGACCACCTAATCGGTGATGGATCTGTGATTAAAGAAGATTGAGCAGTTTAATATTTTTATTTTTTTTTACTTATTCGTAGTAGTTAATGAATAAACAATTATCATAGTTTACATAAGTTATCTATTATTGTGATATGGTTCAAATTTTATATTTTCTACTAGTAAAGCTAAGTTTACTGATTAGATAATGACATTACAAAACCTAACTTATTGCTACACTTAAGTTGTTTACTGATATTGTTTATCAAACAGTGTTGCACCTATATTTACGATTTCATTATTTAACGGTTTATCTTTGTTCACAAACATGTACATGTTGAATTTTAAATAATATCACACATCGCTTGCTCATCATCTTCTGATGTGATGATATTATGAACAATCATTTATTTAATATTGTTATATCAAATAATACTCCATAATACAATAGTTATGTCTGAATGTTTGCATCACAAAATAATTTTCTACAATCGACAACGTCCAATTGTAAAAATATTTATTTAATTGATTCATGTACCACACATACGATATTTAAAGAGAAGAAATATTTCTCTCATTTAAGTATATGTAAGGCAGATGTTACTACAATTTCTGGTAGTAGTAAATTGATTGAAGGCTCCGGAAGAGCAACTATAACTCTGCCTAAAGGAACGATATTGTCATAGAGAATGCAATGTTCTCCTCCAAGTCTAGTGAGTTTTTAAGATATCATTCAAAATGGATATCATATTGAGACAATAGATGAGAATAATCTTGAATATCTCATCATTACAAAGAATGTCTCTGGCCAAAAGAGGGTTATTGAGAAGTTCCCATCTTTATCTTGTGGTCTGTATTGGACAAGAATTAGTGCAATTGAGGCACATTCTACCGTAAACCAAAAGGTTACTGATTCCAATACTTTCGTACTTTGGCATGATCGAATGGGACATCCTGAATCAATTATGATGAGACGGATTATATAAAACTCATACGGGCATCCATTAAAGAATTTAAAGATTCTTTTAACTAATGAATTTTCTTGCACTTCTTGTTATCAAGGCAAGTTAATTATTAGACCATCACCAATCCAAGGTTGGAACTGAGTCACCTACGTTTTTGGAACGTATACAAGGGAATATTTGTGGACCTATTCACCCACCTAGTGGGTCCTTTAGATATTTTATGGTCTTAATAGACGCATCCTCTAGATGGTCTCATGTGTGCCTATTGTCATCACGCAACCTTGCGTTTGCAAAATTAATGGCACAAATAATTCAATTACGAGCACAATTTCCTGATAATCCAATTAAGTCTATTAGACTAGATAATGCTGCTGAGTTTTCATCCCAAGCATTTAATGATTATTGCTTATCAATTGGGATAAAAGTGGAACATCCTGTAGCTCATGTTCACACTCAAAATGGTCTTGCAGAATCTTTAATTAAACGTCTGCAGTTGATTGCAAGACTATTACTCATGAAAACGAGGCTGCCCACTTCGGTTTGGGGTCACGCCATTTTGCATGCAGCAATACTAGTTCGTCTCAGACCGACGAATTATCACAAATATTCCCCGTTGCAATTAGTTTTGGGTCATGAACCTAATATATCCCATTTAAGAATTTTTGGATGCGTAGTATATTTGCCTGTAGCACCGCCATACCGCACCAAAATGAGTCCGCTAAGAAGGTTAGGAATATATGTTGGGTTTGAATCGCCCTCCATTATTCGCTACCTCGAAACATTGACAGGGGATTTGTTCAATGCACAATTTGCAGACTGTCGATTCGATGAGACACTTTTCCCAAAATTAGGGGGAGAAGTTGGTGAAACCAAACGGGAAATTTTGTGAAAAAAAATCCATCATTATCTCATCTTGATCCACATACCTCTATCTGTGAAAAAGAGGTGCAAAATATTATCCATTTGCAAAGAATAGCAAATCAAATGCCTGACGCATTCACGAATCCTCTTATATTACTTGTTCTCATTAATTAATTGACCAACTAAAGTTGGGGTTGAATCCCATAAATTCTGGAAATATCAAAGGTGAATATGAGCTCATTCACCTGCCATGTATACCACATATGATGCATCTATGATATGGTTACATGTGCGATTATTATTAACCTGCAACCTGGCCGGTGCTTGCGATGTAAATTGCTCAGTAATCTAATTTCGAGCATAATTTCCAGATTTTCTATTCAAGATAGTTCATCTTGATAAGTTGGTTTACATCATAGTTGGTTTAGCAAAATAATTTATTGAGTGCCTCCACTTAATAGCTAAATTATTGCTTATGAGAACAAAGTTATCTATATCAATTTGATATACGTTATACACGAGAGTATATTATATCCTCCCCTCACAAGTGGTTCAGGGTCAGGAACCAAATAATTTCATCTTATTATTATTGATGTGCAGTATATATTAGCATGATAATGCACAAAGATGATTTCCCAGAGTTGAGGAAACAAGTTAGTTTTTCTAACATGAGGGGAAGACATGATAAACACTTGAGAAAAAGTTACATGGAACGAATTATCATTTGTATATATAGATCTTCGAATATCATAATATGAACTTGAAGTTCATAAAAGGATAATTCAATTGCAACATATTGCAAAGCATGCCATACGCATTTGCTGACCCAAAGAAAGTAACTATATTCTCACTGCATATGCTCATATTAAGTCCTAGAAGGACAAAGTCTTTGATACGATTAAAGCGTATAGACAAATCGGTTTCAAAAGAACTTCTTAATAAAGAAGATGAGCAAATGATCAAAGTGATCATAATAAGGAGGCAAGTGATCTAGAAGATCACATGACATAACACTTCATAAAATCTCATGAGAGATTCAGGTACCTGAATATATGAATGAAGAGATCTCCATGTTATGTCTTTATGAAAAATTTACTGGAACCGATATAAAATGTTCGTCGACGACATCTATGATAAGCGCTAAATATCGATGAGGATCTTAAGTTTGTCGAATACAAACAAAATATTGGCCAAATGAAAGAGATACAATTCAAGTAGAATTGATTCCATATGAAATACATGTAGTTTTGGACATGTAGTTCAAATACTTGAAAGTATAAAGTCAATGGTATGTGCAATCATTTTTCGATATCTTATTTCTCTAACATGAAATGAAAACTTGATATGCATCTCTCTCTATTATATGGCTTATATGACTTAACTTATATGTCAATCTATGAAGGATTTAAGTTTCTTGAAGCATATACAATTTTTGATCTTGAAGTACTACTTTCTTAGTGCAATTTGTGCACATATGTATCTTGCTATAACTTTAAGCAGATAATGTGATAGCGAGGATATCTCTATGAAGATATTGAAGAGCCATTCCACGATATTTGTGAAGACATTATATATCTATCACGAATGATAAATTCAAGATGGCGCACAAGATTGGAATGTGAAGGCACAAGGATGTGAATTGATGCTCTCATCAGGGGGACTTAATGCGCGTTGCACTCTTTTTTCCTTACAAGGTTTTGTCCCACTGGGTTTTCCTTGCAAGGTTTTTAACGAGGCAACCAATAGGCGCATTACTAAATATGTGTACTCTTTTTCCTTTTCTATAATTTTTTTTCCATTGGATTTTATTTTAGTTAAGGTTTTAACGAAGCAGATTATCTATTGAGTAGACATTCAAGGGGGAGTGTTAAGAATAGAATTCTAATTAGAGTGAATGTCTATCTTATAGAAGAGTTTTACTTTGAGGCTAAGTCATTTCTCTTCCTATAAATAGAGGGGTCTTACCCCATTGTAAGTTCATCCCAAAATATCAATAAGAATTCTTCTCTCCCTACTTTCTCTGCAATATTGTTCTTGTTCTTGTATTATTTTATAACAATATATCTTCTTCAGTCACAAAACACTTTTGTTTCTTCGATTTCTCGAACATTCTCAATCCCTATTTAAAATCACATTCGATTGAAGAGGGAGAAAGGTGAGTAAGAGACAAGAGAAAACCCTAGCTAGAGGAAGAACAATGAAGATGAATACGACGACGACGTTTTCAGACTGACCGTTGAAGAGCGTCGAAGCAACGCGTTACTCGTTAACGGAGAGAGAGCTGTGTCACAGTGAGTTTTTAGAGAAATGTGGAAACGCAAAAAAAGGGCCTAATAATGTATCCCTTTTACCTCATCTTATCAAATAGAATTCTAATTAAAGTGACTCTTTGTATTGAGATTTTATTTTGGGGCTAAATTATTTTTTCTTATAAATAAGGGTTCTTATTCTATTATAAATTATTTTAAAATTAAATAAAAAATTTCTTTCTCTCTTTCTATAGAATATTGTTTTTCTTCTTTTATTATTTTATTACATATTTGTTTTTATATTCCTTTCAATCAATTTCATTAATTTTTATTTTGTGCCTCATACAAATAATATTAATTGTGTGAAATTTTATTTTGTCTGATGGATCCAAGGTTTTGTAGACATGGAAAATATTTATTTTGTGTCTCATACAAGACACTACTTGTATAAGGCATTCTTTTGTTTCATAATTTTTGGATTCAAAACTGTAAAATTGGATCTACAAATTTGTGATGCAAAAAGGAGTTACACACAATTAATATCAATTGTGTGGGGCATATAATAAAACATCTCACACAAATGTATAATAATTGGATTCGCTCTACTGTGAGACAAAACAAAATCTCATGTAATTAGTACCAGTTATGTGAGTCATATAGTAAAGTTTTTTAAAATTTGCTATGTGATACTATGATAATGTGATTTGTAGTTTAATTGTGCGTGAGTTTAAGAAGGAAACTATTAGAACTTGTAATATTAAGTATGTTATGATATTAAAAATATATTATTAGTGATAAAATAAAAGGCTAAGTTAAATTATTTTAAATATGAAAAGTTCACATTCATTTTGAAACTGGCTAATAAAAATAGTAAGAGTATCACATAAAATAGAGTAAATGAAGTAATAACTATTTGAGTGTTAAAACATCATCATTTTCGATCCAAATAACCCAATACAATAAAATTAATTTCAATATAGATGCAAAATGAATTTTTATGTGGTTAATAAACAAGATGGTTAATAACTTTTATAATAGATGATAATTTTGATGCCTAGAGGTGGACCTAGATATATCCTTGAGAGAACATATGAACCCATAAATTTCAACAAAGATCTTATATATGTATATTAATAAGTGTGAATTTTAATTATTTATTAGCATCTTTTTACTTCTATTTTTATCCAAAAATATTGATTAATGTTTCCAAAACTCATGGAAGTATCCAAGTGACCAACACTTGAAGTTTTTCCTCAAGTACGGACCACACAAGGATTGTACGGCCGTAAAAGCAGATTCGCAGTCATAGACCAAAATGTGCGGCTGTAAATCCAAGTTTCTACAAGACCAAGCAATGTACGGTCACATGGAATTGTGGATGCCGCATAACTTCCTGAGTGATATTTTTTTTTAGCGAATCTTGGACCACTATAAATAGACGGGAAAAACATTTTTAGACCAAAATTTGAAGTTTAAGTAGTTGTAGCCGTTGTAATTTTCTATTTTAGAAAATTTGTGTTCATTTTTGGGATTTAAACATCATAATTTCTTATTTTAATCTTGCATTATGAGTTTAATTAGTATTTCTTATTTGTTTTCTTCATTTTTTACTATGAGTAGTTAAACTTTTACTAGGGTTATGACTCATCACTAGTGTGTAAACCTTATGAGTATCTAATTTAATGCTTGCTTATGATTTAGTGTTGATTATTTAGCCTTATTTAACCTTTAATTTTAGAATTAATGGTTATAAATGTTGATTCGTGCCTTTTTGACTTGGTCTGTACTTGAAAAAGATGGACCTAGTCTAGTAAAACTTGGCTAACAAGAAATTGGGCTGCTTAAGGATTTGATTAGCCTAATTAAAGGGTTTGAGCTAGAGATAGAGAAAATCCGACTTGGGCTCATATCAACTATTTAGCTTGATACTTGGGCTTGAGAGAGACAATTTGAACAAAGTTACTCTATGACCGAGAGGTATTGACTAGGTAACTTAGAGTTGAGAGCTATAATACACCCCCGATCAATAAAACAAGTGTTAACGTACTTAACCTATTAGGCAAATACCTAGGTGAAGGTCATATCCCTAGGCTTTTAACAATTTGGTAAAAAAAAATCATTCGCTTTCTAGTTTCTTCTCATTAGTTTATAATTGTTATCGATAAATTAGAAGTAGAAAAAAACTCATTTGCTTGAAAGCTCAATTTAGTTCTTTCATTTGCTCTCATCAAGTGAATACCTCTAACACCCATATTAAACTCCCTATGGAAATCGACCCGATTCTTGCTGGGTACTATTCTTCAAACGATCGTTTCCTCATCATTATTGAGTGCAAATTGGACGTGAATCATATATGTGTATACCTTGAAAATAGTCAATTTAAATCACTTGACACCCGAATACAAAAATCTTTAGAGACATTGTTTGAGTAGAATTCGGGTTCTCTCATGATTGCGTTAAAATTCTGGATCCACCTCTTTTTACGTAGTTAGCTCATCTATGTTTGGTCTAACTCCTATAGCAAAATCCTCATTTTTGTACTGCGCTTAAAAAATTTAATTGACAATGAGAGCCTTAATATCTAAAATACATCCATTTACAATTATATTTTCATTTTGGTTATTCGAATATTCTTAGACTATTCTATTTACTCGTAGGACCTCAACCATTCATAGGAATATAACATTATGATTAAAAGTTATCATTAGGACACTGTTTGGCTGCACGTTTTTGGAATGTTGTCTATGGACATAGCAAAATCGCACCAAAACCTACTCTGCAATTATAGGTACGAGGAATATCACTTTTGAGAATTAAAGTAGCTTAAAAGGGGACAACCTCAATCAACAAACATATGACATATCCATTGGCTATCACTAGTGTAACATTTTCAGTTTCTCATTGGACCAAAAATTAGTAGTAATAACCAAAGAGAATTCTATTTTTATTTGAAAAATGATAAGTCGTCTTTACTAATGCAATAATTAAATAATTAAAAGGATAAGAAAGTTTAGATGTATTAATATTCTCTATTCCATGTGAAAGCTAATGCTACTTAAATCATTTTTTCATAAATGAAAACGGGAATGACATATTTGGTGTTTAAAGTTTAGTTTGGTATCTAATTTAGCCCTCTATGTTTTAAGTTTCAACAAGTACAATGTATAGGGTAAATATTGAATGATCACATGAGAATGTGACATATGCGGCCGAAGACAAAAGACAGTCGGATCCGGAGGCAAACGACCTCGTCTATTCCCAGAGAAAATGATACTCATAAAGGTGAAATGAATGCGTGCCACCTGGTAACATTTAATGAATAATATTCTATAAAATTAATTATTTGGCCCGTTACAAAGAATATGGTATTCACTGCTGCCCGTTACACATTCTTCAATGGCCTTCATAATTATCAATTAAGATGGGCTTGATCCTAGGACCTTGTTCCCTATGTGCAACAATAAATAGTAAGCTCTATTATCAGTGTAAGGGACACCAATTTTCTGACAAACATATACTATATTCTATGAGAAGCTCGAGAATATTTTACTTTCTTGTATATTTATAATGTTCCTACTGCCTTGGTGGCTTTGCGCCCAGGATTAAGATATCTGTTATTTTATTTCAGTTTCAAGGCTAAGTCTTACACTTTTCTCT
Source organism: Nicotiana benthamiana (assembly GCA_034376525.1). Taxonomy (NCBI): domain Eukaryota; kingdom Viridiplantae; phylum Streptophyta; class Magnoliopsida; order Solanales; family Solanaceae; genus Nicotiana; species Nicotiana benthamiana. The sequence goes on from CM067328.1 coordinate 48,551,502, forward strand.
AATTCATCTATTATTTTAGGATCAAGTTGATTTACGTGTCTATAAATCACGTATAAATTCAATCGTGCCATTTTACAGGTAAACAGTTTGGTGCCAACCGTGGGGCATAGACGAAGCTTAAGCAGGCATTATCGGGTGCTTCCAATAATGCGAATGGACGAGGTCCAGTTCTTCCCGGTGCTCTCCCAAATCAAATAACACAGAAGGTTGACAACAACGCCCCAGAAGGCGAGGTCGGCTTTGATGGAGCCGGGGGAGCGGATCGGGCTACAACAACAAGAGTGATCTTTTTAAAATTGCACTCATGCAGTTTATGAGGGAAGTAAACGCTTAAATGGATCAAATTCCGGGTGCACCACCAGTGCCTATAGGGCAGGACTCAAAGAAGTACACATAATTGTCGGACAAACCAAGCGTGAAACTAGAATTGAGCTCGAAGCAGTTTAAAATGCCAGACATGCTGAAGTATAATGGCATTTCAGATTCTCAACAACATATCACCACATATACAACGACGGTAAAGGGGAACGATTTACCTCCCCACGAGATTGAGTCAGTTTTGCTGAAGAAATTCAAGGAGACTCTAATGATGGGAGCCCTGGCATGATATTCATTTTTACCGAGCATTCCATAGACTTCTTTGTGATGCTCCCGAACTCTTTCATCGAGGCTCATGCCGAGGCAAAAAAGGTACATGCTTGAAAGGCCGATATCTTCAGGATTGCAGAAAAAGAGTCTAAGTTGATGTGGGACTTTGTAACCAAATTCCAGAAGGAAATGATGTTTCTACCGGTCGTACCAGACAAATGGGCGGATGAAGCATTTACCAAAGGTCTGAATTCGAGAAGCTCCAATGCATCCAGAAAGTTGAAAGAAAGTCTGATCGAGTTCAAGGCAACAACTTGGGCGGACATTCACAACCGGTAAGACAAAGATAAGAATTTAAGATGACCAGCGTGGTTTCCCAGTGTCGGTCAATGGTAGGGACCAGGAGAAGAATAAGGAAAAATCGAAATATGATTTGACACAGATCGACGGTCTTCAAGGAGTCAATTTTTGTCCTGTTAATGGGCTGAAGGGTGCGGCAGAGGTTTTCGATTGGCAGATAGATTCACTATCTATAGAAGAACTCATTATGGCTGAAATAACAGGTCGATACAAGACAAGGAAACATCAAATACTTGAGATACTTCCTACCCCATGATTTTCTAATACAACTTCAACGTCATCATAGTGGAGTTGGTGTCGACCATGATGAACATTAAAGAAGATCGGTTCCCAAAGCCAATGAGATCCGATCCTAGCCAAAGGGATCCTAACTTGCGGTATGAATACCATGGGACAAACAAGCATCGGACTGGGGACTGTCTGGCATCTGTGTGAAGAGGTGGCGACATTGATGAAAATGGCTATCTCCGGGAATTTTTAAGTGACCGGGTTAAAAACAACTACAATCCCAACCGTGATAATACACAGCCTTCACAAGTAGGTGAAGATCATTCGTGCCTGCCAATCAACATAATTTTTGGGGTGAAACAAGATTAACGGGGGTGATATTCTCAGCGGCAAAAACATAAAGGTGTTAGTAATCCACAACAAGAAACTCAGGGAAGCCGCTAAATACAACATTACTTACACGAAGAAAGACGCAGATGGATTGCTACTATTGGATAACGATGTATTGGTAATCTGTTAAATGTCTTAGATTTTAAAATTAAGCAATTTTGGTGGATCTAGAAAGTTCATCGAACATCATACAATGGAGCATATTGGAGCAAGACAAGCTCACCAAAAGCATTGTTCCAGCCGTAAAACTCCTTTCCCGATTCAATCTAGCAAGTGTGATGACCCGATAAGAGATTCTGCTACCCACGGATGTCGAATGGGTGATGAAGACAACCCTTTTCGAGGTGGTGGATGGTGATATGGGCTACAATATTATCCTAGGTAGGCCGTGGTTTCACGAGATGAAGGTTGTGCCAGTAACATATCACCAGCTACTAAAACTCTCAACTCCCAAGGGAATTAAACGAATAACAGATGACCAATCGTCAGCAAGGGAGATGAACGCAATCTCAGTCTCCAGTGTTAAAGGGAAAGAGAATATGACATATTAATTATAGAAACCGGCTCCTGCTCCCGAGTCAAGCAATGTCAACCAGGGAAGAGAATCATCGCAACCTACCTGGTGCCAAGGTACTTCCAAGTACCAAAAGAGGCAGGCATAACAAAGTCCACAACGGAAGTACTTGAGCGAGCCGCATTATATGAAAAATTCTTGGAGAGGAAGTTAGGGGATAGGACTTCACCCCGAACTCAGGTATGGATTTATTGAATTTCTCAAATTTAATGTTGATTGTTTTGCGTGGTCGCGTGTGGATATGACACCCCACTTGAAGTGGCCGTACATAATCTGAGCTTGAATCCCAGTTGTCACGCCCCAAACATGGAGAGGCGTGGCTAGCGCCGTGGTGTCGCGCTGGCCTGAGCAAACTACTTTGTAACTCATGATCATTCGACAAAACTAGAACATACATCGTTCGAGTTGGCTGAACTCATTTCTTTTGTAACTATCATGGTCCAACATGGTCACAACTCAAACTGTACCACTGTAAGTAGGCAAACACTATATCAGCAAACCATCGTACTAGAAACATGAATACATATGGGCCATCAAGGCCTCTGACATACTGTACATAATGAATATGTCTACAAAGCCAATAAGAGCATTTGTGTGACGAGCCGGCCTGTTGCCTCATGAGTTAATGCTCTGTTTCCTCCATTTTTCTACTTCTTTAACCTTCGTCATCCGTGTTTTATGTGATCGAGTTGATTAGTTTGTGTTCGGAGAGGATTTGGTAAAAAATGAGACACCTAGTTCTTTTAAGAAGGTTTAAGTTGGAAAAGCCAACCGAAGGTTGACTTATATGTTAGAGGGCTCAGATGTGAGTTTTGATGGTTTGGTTAGCTTCTGTAGGTGATTTAATGCCCAGGAGTGTGACCAAAATTGGTTTTGGAGGCCCGAAGTAGAATTAGGCTTGAATTGGCAAAGTTGAAATTTTGGCGATTTTCGGTTGACAGTTGAAATTTTGAAATAAGGGTCGGAATGGAGTTTTGATAGTTGCAGTAGCTTCGTTGTATCAATTGGGATGTGTGTGCAAAATGTCAGGTCATTTGAACATGGTTTGGTTGGGTTTTTGATCAAAAGCGTATTTCGGAAGATTTTAGAAAAATGAGGTTTGAATTCGATGTAAATTGACAGATTTGATGTTGTTTGAGGTATTTTTATGATTGTAACAAGTTTGAATAAGGTTTTAGGATGTATCGGTGCTTTTGATTGAGGTCCCGAGGGCCTCAAGTGAGTTTCAGGTGGTCAATCGGACCACTTTTAGATTTTTTAAGGTTGTAGATTTTGAGTTCAGTTGTTGCAGAGGTTTAAGTCTTCACGATAGGGTGGGGTATATCGCGATCGTGTAGTAGGAATTGAGGAAGGCCAGGGTTAAAACTTTGCGTTCGCGTGTGACCTTCATGTTCACGGAAGGGTGGGATCTTGTGCTTCGCGTTAGCGTGAAGTGGTCCGCGATCGTGTATAAGGAATAGGGTCAGAAGGGTCCAATAGGAATTGCTCTACACGTTCGTGTTAGAGGGTTCGCATTCACGTAGGTGTGGGAAGCAGAAGCATCACGTTCGCAAGGTCTTTGTCGCATTCACGCAGTGTATTTTTTGGGTCTTGTAGATTTCTTCTTCGCTATCGCGAGGCTTGTGCCGTGATCGCGATGAAGGAAAGGGGAGAACCATGAGAATGTTTTAAGTCATTTTATCTGCAATTTTGGGGCTCATTTCCTCCATAGTTGATCATTTTGAGAGCTTTTTGAAGGAGATTAAAGAGGGATTCAAGTAGAAACGCTTGGAGGTAAGAATTTCGGACCTAAAACTCCACTCTATTGTGAAATCTAAGTAAAAAATCATGGAACTTAAACAAAAAATAGAAGAACTAGGGCTGGAATTTTGGATTATTGAATTGGGATTTGGAGGACCATTTGGGGTCGGATTTGAGAACTTTTGATATGTATGAACTCGTGGAAGGATAAGGAAACCATAGATGTGAAAATTTCTTAGTTTCGAGAAGTGGGCTCGGGGATTGGGTTTTGTTTATTTCGAGAATTTTGGTATTTTTCTATTCGGGCTTTGTTCCCTTAGCATATTGTAATGTATTTGTTCTGATTTTGGATAGATTCGACGTGCGTGGAGACCAATTCGAGGGGCAAAGGCATCGCGAGCTAGAGATTTAACCGGTTCGAGGTGAGTAATGATTGTAAATAATGTCCTAAGGGTTTGAAACCCCGGATTTGCACATCGTAGTGCTATATTGAGGTTATACACGCGCTTGATGACGAGCATGGGGTCGTAAACTATTGGGGATTGTGACTTGGTCCATCCTGATTACTGATTTAATGCGTATTTGATTGAAACTTATTTGTTATCATCATGATTTGGGTTGATTTCCATATTTAGGCTTCGTGCCAACTATTTAAACTCTTCGGGGATTTTTATCACTATATTTTTACTTCTTTGACTTATTACTTGAACCCAGTCATGCTGTTTTGCACTATTTTACTACTCAGCCATTTTTACTCTAGTTGTGAGACTTAAATGATGTTTTGGGCTGAGAACTATTATTTTACTAATGTCCGAGGGGCTTTGTGATGATTTTGAGACTGAGTATTGCTACACTGATACGGATATGAGGCAGAGGGCCTGAGATACATATATATGTCATGAGGTGACTTGACTGATATGAGGCCGAGGGCCAAGATTTGATGTCATGATATGACTTGATATTGCGCTTGGGCCGTAAGGGGCCCCTCCTGAAAATTGTACACCTCTAGTGAGCGCGGGTACCCTTTGTGATGGAAGATTGAGCCTGAGGGGCTGGTATTGTTCTGAGTTAATACCCGAGGGGCGGATTTGTTGATATTGTGCCTGAGGGGCAAATTTCTTTGTTATTTACCTGTCAAACTACTTGTTTTACTTGTTGAAAAAGGGAGTTTACTTGATATTTCACTGTTTTACTGTTTTAAGTAATTTTTACTGCTTCAGTATAGAATGCTTTGCATTTTTACGTGTTTTCTTACTTTCAGCCATTATTTATATTTATTACTCACTAGGTCGGAGTACTCACATTACTCCCTGCACCGTATGTGCAGATTCAGGCGTAGCGGGTCCCGTTCCTGAGTGTTAACTCATTCCAGCTTCAGGCGGATCTTCCAGGAGTCTTTAGGTAGCTGCTGGCATCTGCAACCTAGAACTCCTCTCTATCTATTTCTTTTTCTTTCTATTTTTGTATTTGAGACTCTGTAGTTACATCTGAGCACTTAGTATCTTAGATGCTCGTGACTTGTGACACCCCGGTTAGGGCTGTGACAGGATAGTTTTTCCACTTGTTATCTTTATTTCCGTGAAATATTGCTATTAAGTCATGTTTTAAACTATCTTTATGTTAATGAACTAATTAAAAGGATGGATTATGTTAGACTGGTTGGCCTTGTCTTTATGAGAGGCGCCATCACGGCTGAATTCGGGGTTAGGATCGTGATAAGTTAGTATTAGAGCCTAGGTTACATAGGTCTCATAAGTCATGAGCGGGTTTAATAGAGTCTCGCGGATCGGTACAGAGATGTCTGTATTTATCCTCGAGAGGCTGCAGAACCTATAGGAAAAACTTTATATTCTTGAAACTCTTGTCATGCGAACTTGTTGGTCAAAGTGCTAAACTTCTAATATTCTATTCTCTCACAGATGGTGAGGAAGCCAGCTACCGGATGGGGTGGACAACCCCCAGTGCAACCAACTAAGACCACAAGAGGCTGAGGATGCGGCCGTGGTCGTCGCAGAGGCATACCATCTAGGGCAGCACTTGTTCATCCACCAACTACCCCAACTTAGGATCAAGCTCTATCATCACCACTTCAGGCACCAGTTGTGCCTATTGTGATAACAGGTCTTCAAGAGGCCTTGGCACAGATCATGTTAGTTTGCACTGGCCTGGCTAAGGCAATTTCAGCCACTACAGTAGCAGCTACTTCACAGGACTAGGGAGACAATCAGACCCCCGCTGCTTGCACACCTGAGCAGGTAGTGCAGGGACTTCAAATGTCAGGGGAACCTCTAGCCCAGCCGGTTGCACCAGCTCAGTAGTTTGTTGAGCCAGTTATGTTGGATGATGAGTAGCCTCATCTTGAGAGATTTGGTGGACTCCCAGGTTTTATTGGATAAGTGCCAGCGGAGGCTCCGTACAACGGGGATTATTGAGTAGAGTGGTATGGCATTTACCACCTTTCCGTTTTCTGGGCTGCCTTCACTTGGTGGGAGGCGTATGAGTGGCTAGGCCGGTTGGAGCAGCACCTCTCACTTGGCAGCAGTTCTCTGCTCTCTTCCAGGAGAAGTATGTAACGCAGTCCTGTAGAGAGGAGCTGCGTAGACAGTTTGAGTGGTTGCGACAGGGGGATATGACTGTATCACAGTATGAGCCGAGGTTTTCTGAGTTGGCTCGTCATGCCGTCTGGTTGGTTCCGATAGATAATGAGAGAATTAGGAGATTTGTTGATGGCTTTAATTATCATCTTCGTATTCTTATGACCCGAGAGAGTGATGAGTGCTACGTTTGAGGATGTGGTTGATATCGCTCGTGAAATTGAAACAGTTCGCTGTCAGGAACGAGAGGAGAGGGAGGCCAAGATGCCTCGAGGATCGGGCAGTTATAGCAGTGCTCCTTTAAGGGACCACTTCCAGTATTGTAGAGGCTGATCGTTAAGACTTGCTCAGTCAGCCCACCCAGAGTAACGCGGGGCATTTTCAGGTCATGGTTATCATGGGTCTCAATAGGTCCAATCATCACTCAATGCCCTCTGGGCTCACATTTCATCTCGTGCCCCTTCAGTTCAAGGTTCTTCTATGCTGAGTGTATCTATTAGTCACTCCGGTGCTAGAGGTTCCCTTCAGTTGCCTTCTCTATCACCCGGGAGTTGTTATGAGTATAGAGAGATGGGCCACATGTGGAGGCAGTGTCTCGTTGGGATGCTAGTTCGTCTCATCAGAGGGGTCATCCCTCAACTTCTTCTCCAGTTACTTCATCACGCACCCAGCCAGCTAGGGGTGGAGGTCAGGCAACTAGGGGTCTCCCTAGATGGGGAGATCGACCAGGTGGTGGCCATGCTCATTTCTATGCTATCCCATGCAGGCCAGATGCTATTGTTTCAGATGCTGTCATCACAGGTATTGTTTCAGTCTGCCACAGAGATGCCTCTGTATTATTTGATCCCGGTTCCACCTTTTCTTATGTGTCTTCATATTTTCCTCATTATTTGGATATTCCGTAGGAGTTTCCTTCTTTATATGTTTATATATCTACATCGCTGGGTGATACTGTTGTTGTAAACCATGTTTACCAGTCCTGTATGGTGACTATTGGGGTCTGGAGACGCGAGTGGATCTTTTGCTAATTAGAATGGTGGACTTTGATATCATTTTGGGCATGGAGTGGTTATCTCTGTGCCGTGCTATTCTGGGCTGTCATGCTAAGACAGCCATTTTGGCTATGCCGGGTGTACAATGGATGGAGTGGCGTGGAGTGACTGATTATGTTCCTAGTAGAGTGATCTCCTTCTTGAAGGCCCAGCGTATGGTTGGGAAAGGTTTCCTTTCATATCTAGCGTTTTTGAGGGATGTTGGTGTTGATACTCCTAGTATTGATTTCTTCCCAGTTGTGAAGGATTTTCGCGATGTTCTTCTTGAAGACCTGTCGGGCATGTCATCGGACATGGATATTGATTTTGGTATTGACCTGGTACCGGGCATTCGACCCATTTCTGTTCTGTAATATAATATGGCACCAGTGAAGTTTAAGGAATTAAAGGATCAACTTTAGGAACTCCTAGATAAGGGGTTCATTCGATCTAGTGTGTCACCTTGGGGTCTGCCGATTCTACTTGTGAAGAAGAATTATGGTACAATGAGAATATGAATTGATTATATGCAATTGAACAAGGTAACCATTAAGAACAAGTATTATTTGCTTTGCATTGATGATTTATTCAACCAACTTCTGGGAGTGAGGGTGTTCTCCAAGATTGATCGACGTTCAGGTTATCACCAGTTGAAGATCAGGGATTATGATACTCTTAAGACTGCTTTCAGGACAAGATATGGTCAATATGAGTTTCTTATTATGTCTTTTGGGCTGACCAATGCCCCTGCAACGTTCATGCATTTGATGAACAGCGTGTTCCGGCCTTATTTAGATTCATTCGTCATAGTTTTCATTGATGATATTCTGGTGTACTCGCGTAGTCAGTAGGAGCACGTAGAGCATTTGAGAGTTGTATTGCAGAGATTGAGGGAGGAGAAGTTGTATGCAAAGTTCTCCAAGTGTGAATTTTGGCTTGGTTCAGTGGCTTTCTTGGGGCGCGTGGTGTACATCGAGGGTATTCAGGTTGACCCAAAGAAGATAGATGCGGTTCAGAGTTGGCCCAGACCGTCCTCGGCCATAGAGATTCACAGCTTTCTTGGGTTAACAGGATATTATCGCTGGTTTATTGAGGGATTTTCATCTATCGCATCGCCCTTGACCAAGTTAACTCAGACAAGTGCTCCATTTGTATAGTCAGACGAGTGTGAGGAGAGCTTTCAGAGGCTCAATACAGCTTTGACCACAGCTCCAGTATTGGTTTTGCCATCATCTTTAGGTTCATACACCGTGCATTGTGATGCTTCGAGAGTTGTGATTGGTTGTGTATTCATTCAGGAGGGTAGAGTTATTGCTTATTCTTCTCGTCAGTTGAAGCCCAATGAGAAGAACTACCTCGCTCATGATTTGGAGTTGGCTGTCATAGTTCATGCATTGAAGATTTGGAGGCATTACTTGTATGGAGTATCTTGTGAGGTGTTCACGGATCATCGCGGTCTTCAGCATTTGTTCAAGTAAAAGGATCTTAATTTGAGGCAGCAGAGGTGGTTGGAGTTGCGTAAGGATTATGATATCACTATATTGTACCATCCAGGAAAAGCCAATGTGGTCGCCGAGGCATTGAGCCGAAAGGTAGTATGTATGGGGAGTTTGGAAAACATTCCAGTTGGGGAGAGACCCCTTGCAGTTGATGTTCAGGTCTTGGCCAATCGGTTCGTGAGATTGAATATTTTGGAGACCAGTGGGGTGTTGTCTTGTGTGGTTTCTCGGTCTTCTTTCTCCGCATTTGCTTGTCCTTAAAGACAGAGTTCATTATGACAATGCCAGAGATATGACCATCAGTGATGATGGGGGTGTTGAAGATGCAGGTCTGGATTTGTGTGCCCAATGTGGATGGGCTTCAGGAGTTTATTCTGGAGAGGCCCATAGCTCGCGGTATTCCATTCATCCGGGTGCTGCAAAGATGTATCAGGATTTGAGGCAGCACTATTGGTGGAGAAGAATGAAAAAGAATATTGTGGGATTTGTAGCTAGGTGTCTCAATTGTCTGCAAGTGAAATATGAGCATCAGAGACCGGATGGCTTGCTTCAGCAGATGGTTATTCTCGAGTGGAAGTGGGAAAGGATCACTATGGACTTTGTTGTTGGACTTCCACGGACTTTGAAGAAGTTCGATGCTACTTGGGTGATTGTGGATCGGCGGACCAAATCCGCGCACTTCATTCGTGTGTATACTACCTAAGGGTGTTAAACGGGCCGGGTTGAACCGTATGCTGTCCAGCCTAGACCGAAAAAAACGAAATCGGACTGGCCCGTACAAAGGGTTGGGTGGGGCTGGGTAGGAGGGTAGAGGGGGTTGGTCCGTTTAGTTTTTTTGAACGGTTAATCGGGCCTGTCAAACCCGATCCATGTGAACACTACTGTGTACCGGTTTAATCGGCCCGAACCGGTACAACGACTTTAACTTTTTTTGTATTTTTTAATTTTTTGAATTAAATGGGGCCCAGTAATCGTCGGCAACTGTCAAGACTTGGAATTGATCTGTTGGCCAACAGGTCAATTTCATAAATAGTTTTTTAAAAATTTAACCTTTTTTCAATTTATAAAATTAACCTTCTCTAAAACTATAAATTTACCCCCCCCTCCCCTTTTTGATTTCTTCACTCAACTCTCATTTCTCGGTCTCAATTTCTCTCATTCTTACTTCAGGTCTTCAATTCATCTTCTAATTTTATTTGGCTCTTTTTTCTTGAATTTAATTTATCATGTTTTATCATTTGGATTTTGAAGTTTGAACAATTGAACTTTTAATTTATCAATTTCTCTCATTATGTCATTCTCTCATTCTTACTTCAAGTCTTCAATTAGTCTTCTAATTTTATTTGGCTCTTCTTTTCTTGAATTTAGTTTATCATGTTTTATCATTTGGATTTTAAAGTTTGAACAATTGAACTTCAAGGTCGAAATACTTTCTTGACGTTTGTTCGTGGTAACATCAGAATTGCATAATCAAGTGCTTAATTTAATGTTGAATTCGTTGCACTCAATCGAACTCTTTCTCTTATTTACTATTTTAATTGCATATTTAATTTTATATTATAATTTAATTTTTACAATATGTTTAATGCTGCTAAACGAGCGTGTAGAAAAGTTACTGGTAGGAAAAATAAAAAAAGAGGTAGTCCTTTAACATCTGGTAGAAATAGTAATACCCTATTAACATTTACACATGTTTTCGAAATATCGCCTAATGATAATATAGATTATGAACAATTACAAGAAGATTTTTGAATAAAAGATAATGAATTAGGAATGGGAGATGAGATACCAGCTACACCTACTAGTGTTGGAGCTGGTAGTGCTGGAGTTGCTACAAGGGATGGTGGTCGTGGCACTAGTAGTAGGCCACCTGTGGCTCCGACTACTAATTGTAGAAAAAGATGTAAGGTTTGGAACTTTTTTGAAATAATAGAAGGTACTGATAGAGTTAAATGCAAACTTTGTAAAGGTAATTTTAAACATTTAACTGGAGGAAATTTAGGGGGGACTGGGACGCTTAGTAGACATATGAGAACTGAGCATCCCATAGAATGGTATGCTGATGGTGATGGAAATCAAACAATTCTTAACCCTCCTACTGAAGGTCTAGTGAAATATGATAAAATGAAGGACCGTGAGGACTTAGCAAAAATGATTGCTTTGGGTTGTCTACCTTTTTCTTTTGCTTCTTCATCATATCTTATTATCTATATTCAAGGAATTTACAATCCTTTATTTAAAGGTATCCCTAGAAGTACTAGAGCTGATATCTTTAGACTTCATGAACAATATCCAACATACATATGTTATTTTTTAGCTATATTCCTTGTAGAGTTTCTCTAACTTCTGATATTGGCCATGTTGTTAATGGAAATGATTATTTGACAAGTACATGTCATTGGATAGATGATACTACTTGTATGCAAAAATGTAATATCGCTTTTAGATATGATGAAGAACATAGTAATAGTGTTGCGTTTATAAGTAGTACTATTTGTGAAGTTGTTGAATTTTATAATCTCAAGAAAAAGGATTTGTGTATGTCTTTTGATATTGCTTCTAATAATAATGCCGCAATTTCAATATTAAAACAACATTTGAAACCACCTCTTGATGAAATTTTTCATATTAGGTGTGCATGTCATGTTTATAATTTAATTGTTAAAAGTGGTCTTGATTTATTTTCAACTGAGATTACTCATGTTAAAAGAGTAGTTGGAGTTATTCAAGGAAATAATAGACAATCAAGAATAAAGGAATTTAAGAATAAGTGTGTCCAGTATAACCTTAAATGCAGATTCATGCACACGAAATTGTTACTAGATGGAATTATACATATATATTTTTAAAATGTTGCTACAAATATATATTTCCAATAACTGAAGTTGCTAATGCACATTGTGTTGATCCAAACCGTATGTTAACAACTAGTACTTGGGAGGCCATTTATGATGTTGTTAAATTTTTCATAAATTTTATACAACTACTGTTGAGTTTTCTCGTTCATATTACCCTAATGTTACTATAGCTTTACTACATATAGCTAAAATTTCTTTTTTACGATTTGAATTTAAGAGGAAAGAACAATAGAAAGATGTTGTGGAAAAAATCCAAGAAAAATTCAAAAAATATTTCTTTCCAATTCCTCTGCTTTACTTAATTGGTGCTGTTTTAAATCCTTCTATTAAGATGTCTGATTGTCACAAATTAATGAATGCTTTACATACTTATATGAAGATGGGACCAATTGAAATCTCCGATTTATATGTTTCTATGAACAAGCTAAATGATTATTTACACCAATTATATAATTATTATACAAATGTAATTGATGATGTTGCTCGTAGTGTAAGCAATGTTAGTCCTACTACACGCTGTACTACTTCTGCTAGTATGGATGATGAAGAAGGCTTGATAGTTTTAATATTTTTTCTACATTTTCTAATACTCAAATCAGTATCAGAAACGTTGATGAACTTCAATTCTACTTGCAGAAGCAAAAATAGCTTTGCATAAAGGAATTTTTACCGTTGGGATGGTAGCATGAGAATGGAAAGCAATTTCCTGTTCTTTTCGCTATGGCTCGGACGTGCTGAATGTGCCAATTTCTATTGTTGCATTAGAGAGTGCATTTTGCCAAGCAAGACAACAACTTGGAGACACCTATCACACATTGGGAAGCAATGCTTTGGAAGTTTTAGTATGTTTCAGAGATTGGATTAGATCGGAACGAAGAAATCAAGGGCGTGAAGATGTTGATATCCCAGAAGACGAGGAACTTGGAGATATATTAACACATGGTAACTCATCCGAATTTAACACTCTATAAAAGGTCACTCAATTCATATTGATTATGAAAAACTTACTAAGGCAATGAAAAATCTTTGAATTTACTTTTTGTGATTACATTACTTGTTAAATGTAAACCATTCAATTTGTAAGTTTGAATTTTGAAACAAACGTAGCAATTCTAATTTATAAGTGCAAATTTTTTTCCGTATTCCTTGTATTCTTTATGTTAATACTTTGTATTAATACAACTTACAATAGTTATACAAAATACAAAAAAATAAAATTAAAAAATACACTAAACCCGACCCGGCCCGGCCCGACCCCCTCAACCCGTAACCTTTACGGTTCAATTTTTACTTGGATGAACCCGAACCAGTTATCCCCATTAAGCCCTAGCTCGTAACTAGCCCGGGCCATAACCCGTACGGGTCCAAAAATTAGCAACCCAGCCCGGCCCAACCCACATGTTTAACACCTTTAGTACTATCTATTCTTTAGAGCGGTTGGTAGGGATTTATCCTGGAGATTGTTTGTTTGCATGGTGTTCTGATTTCTATCATTTCAGATAGAGGTCCTTAGTTTACTTTATAGTTTTGGAGAGTCGTGCAGAGAGTTGGGTACTCAGATAGAGTTGAGCACAACTTTTCATCCTTAGACGGACGGGCAGTCCGAGCGTACTATTCGGATATTGTAAGACATGTTGCGTGCTTGTGTCATTGATTTAAGAGGATCATGGGATGAGTTTCTACCGCTTTTAGAGTTTGCTTATAGCCTTATAACAACAGTTACCAGTTGAATATTCATATGGCTCCATATGAGGCTTTGGATGAAAGGCGATGTAGATCTCCAGTTGGTTGGTTCGATCCCGACGAGGCTAGGCTATTGGGGACTGATTTGGTTCAGGATGCTTTGGAGAAGGTAAAGGTGATTCACGAGAAACTTCATACTGCAAAGTCGTGACAGAAGAGTTATGCTAACAAGAAGGTTCGAGATGTGTCCTATATGGTGGGTGAGAAGGTCTTGCTGAAGGTTTCACCGATAAAGGGTGTTATGATATTGGGAAAAAAGGGAAGTTGAGTCCTCGGTTCATTGGTCCTTTTGAGGTGCTTTGGAGATTGGGGAAGTAGATTATATGCTTGCTTTGCCAACCAGCTTATCGAGTGTGCATCCGGTATTTCATGTTTCTATGCTCTAAAAGTATGTTGGAGATCCGTCTCATGTTTTGGACTTCAGCACGGTTCAGTTGGATGATGATTTGACCTTTTATGTGTAGCCAGTAGCTATTCTAGGTCATCAGGTTCGAAAGTTGAGATCAAAGAATAGAGCTTCAGTGAAAGTGTAGTGGAGAGGTCGGCCCGTGGAGGAGGCTACCTGGGAATCCGAGCGGGAGATGCGGATCAGATATCCTCACCTATTTGAGGCTTTAGGTATGTTTCTTGACTCGTTCGAGGATGAACGTTTGTTTAAGTTGGGGAGGAAGTGACGATCCGGTCAGTCGTGTCAAGAGTTACCACTCCATTTCCCCCTTTTATGCTTCTTTATACTTTTTCATCCGTGTTTTATATGATCGAGTTGATTAGATTGTGTTCAGAGAGGATTTGGTAAGCAATGATGCGCTTAGTCTCCTTTAAGAAAGTTTAAGTTAGAAAAGTCAACCGGATGTTTCTTATGTGTTAAAGGGATCGGATATGAATTCTGATAGTTCGGTTAGCTTCACAAGGTGATTTATGGCCTAGGAGTGTGATCAGAATTTGTTTTGGAGGTCCGGATAGAATTAGGCTTGAATTGGCAAAGTTGAGATTTTGGCGATTTCTGGTTGATAGGTGAAATTTTGATATAAGGATTGGAATGAAATTCCGTAAGTTGCACTAGCTTTTCTGTGTCATTTGGGATGTGTGTGCAAAATTTCAGGTCATTCGGACGTGGTTTTACTGGGTTTTTTACCAAAAGCGTATTTTGGAAGATTTTAGAAAACTTAGGTTTGAATTCAATGTGAATTGGTGGATTTGATGTTGTTTAAGGTGTTTTGATTATTGGAACAAGTTTGAATAAGGTCTTAGGATGTGTTGGTGCTTTTGATTGTGGTCCTAGGGGCCTGGGGTGAGTTTCGGGTGGTCAATCAGACCATTTTTGGAGTTTTAAAGTTACAGATTTTGAGTTCAGTTGTTGTAGAGATTTAAGTCTTCGTCGCGTGGGATCTTGTGCTTCGCGTTCATGTGAAATGGTCTGCGATCGCATATAAGGAATGGGGTCAAAAAGGTTCAAGAGGAATTGCTCTTCGCGTTCACGTTAGAGGGTTTGCATGCGCGTAGGTGTGGGAAGCAGAAGCATCGCGTTCGCAGGGTCTTTTTCGCGTTCGCGTAGTGTATTTTTGGGGTCTTGAAGATTTGTTCTTCGCGATCGCGAGGGTTGTGCCGTGATTGCGATGAAGGAAAGGGCAGAACTGGGCAGAATGTTTTAAGTCATTTCATCCATGATTTTGGGGCTCGTTTCCTGCAAAGTTGATCATCTTGGGAGCTTTTTGAAGGAGATTAAAGAGGGATTCAAGAAGAAATGCTTAGAGGTAAGAATTTCGGACCTAAAACTCGATTATATTGTAAAATCTACCTAGAAAATCATGGAACTTAAACTAAAAATGGAAGAACTAGGGCTTGGAATTTTAGACTATTGAAGTGGAATTTAGAGGACCATTTGTGGTCGGATTTGAGAACTTTTGATATGTATGAACTCGTGAGAAGAAAAGGAACACGTTGATGTGAAAATTTTTGAGTTTTGAGAAGTAGGCCCGAGGCTGGATTTTGCTAATTTCGGGATTTTTGATATTTTTGATTGTTTTCGCTTGGGTTTTGTTCCCTTAGCATATTGTGACATATTCATTCTGGTTTTGGATAGATTCGACGCGTGTAGAGGCTCATTTGAGGGGCAAAGGTATTGCGAGCTAGAGATTTAGCCGGTTCGAGGTTATTAATGATTGTAAATGATGCCTTGAGGGTTTGAAACCCCGGATCTGCACATCATAGTGCTATATTGAGGTGAGACACGCGCTTGATGACGACCGTGGGGTCGTAAACTATTGGGGATTGTGAGTTGGTTCCTACCGATTATTTATTTTACCGCGTATTTTATTGAAACTTATTTGTATCATCATGATTTGGGCTGATTGCCATATTTAGGCTTCGTGCTAACTATTTTAACTCTTTCGGGGATTTTTATCACTATTTCCTCACTATTTTGACTTATTACTTGAACTTAGTCATGTCGATTTCTACTGTTTTACTACTCAGTTATTTTTGCTCAGTTTTGAGGCTTAAATGATGTTTTTGACTGAGAACTACTGTTTTACTAATGCTTGAGGGCCTTGTGATGATTTTCGGACTGAGTACGGCCGAGGGACAGATGTGAGGATACACTGATACGGATATGAGAACGAGAGCCTGAGATACATATATACGCTACGAGGTGGCTTGACTGATATAAGACCGAGGGCCTAGATTTTATATCACGAGATGGCTTGATATTGCGCTTGAGTCGTAAGGGGCCCCTCCCGGTGTTTGCATACCACTGTGAGCGCGGGTACCTATTGTGATGTGAGATTTAGCCCGATGAGCTGGTATTGTTCTGAGATTGAGTCCGAAGGGCTGGTACTGTTCTGAGTTGATGCCCGAGTGGCAGATTTGTTGATACTGCGCTGAGGGGAAAATTTCTATTGTTATTTACCTGTAAAACTACTTGTTTTACTTGTTGAAAAAGAGATTTTACTTGATATTTCGTTGTTTTGCTGTTTTAAGTGATTTTTACTACTTCGGTATAGAATGCTTTGTGTTTTTATATTTTTTCTTACTTTCACTCAATATATATTTATTATTAACTAGGTGGGAGTACTCACATTAATTCCCTACACCATGTGTGGAGATTGAGGTGTAGCAGGTCCTGCTCCCGAGTACTGAATCATTCGTGCTTCATGCGGATCTTCGAGGAGTCTTTAGGTAGCTGCTGGCGTTCGCAACCTGAAGCTCCTCTCTATCTATTTCTTTTACTTTCTATTTCTTTATTTGAGATTCTGTAGTTATATTTGAGGACTTAGTATCTTAGACGCTTGTGACTTATGACACCCCGGTTAGGTAAGTGTCGGGATGATTTTCCACTTGTTATCTTTATTTTCGCGAAATACTGCTATTAGTTCATGTTTTAAACTATCTTTATGTTAATTAACTGCTTAAAAGGATGGATTGTGTTAAACTGGCTGGCCTTTTCTTCATGAGAGAGGTCATCACGGTCGGGTTCAGAGTTAGGGTCGTAACAATTTGACATCAAAACATAGTTGGGACAAGGACCCGGCCTACCCATAAATCTGTAGCAAAACTCTAACACGAAGATTTATAGACTTAGCTGCACTCCGAATGAGGTAGAGTTTTACCGATCCTTCGCTGAATACGAACTTCGTCTACTATAAGAGTTCGTCAAACTGATTATCTGTACCTACAGACCTGAATTCAGTGTCCACAACAACAAAAGAACACTAGTACGAATAATTTACCGAGTATGCTAGGCATGTAAATCAGTATATAAAGGACATGAAAGCAATGTGGAGTAAAGAGCTCAATCTGTAAGTCTGGATAGCTATGTAAATCATGAAATATTTATAATGTAATGCATATGCGTATAAATGTCATATAATGCATAGGACTATGCATACATAACATCAACAAACCTCTGAGAGCATTCCAACATATCATCTCATCCTCTGGGGGTAAAATCATCAACGTATACAACTAATGAGGTGGTGATGCGTATATAACCTTTTCACATATCCCATATACATATAATATATGCGTATATAACGCCATCTGTCATGGGTCAATGTACATGTATAAATGAATGCAATGCATATTGAACTAAGTCCATAAGATCTCTTGGAAAGTAAAAGATCAGTATGTCATCGGTTTACGTATTTTCTGAATCTCCTAGTACTTATTCGTTTATAAAAATTATGTGTTTATTTATTTCGTTTGTACCATATGAATCATGCCAAAAGAAAAAATGGGTAACATATTTTTTAACATCAACTTCTTACTTGTATTTGTGAACAATCTCCTTGGCGCCTCAATCTCGAACTACTTCCGGCTTAACGATAGCATGAGTTCGAAACAAACAAACAAATGTATACTTGTTATGACTAGCCCCTCTGTTTTTTGTTTGTCTAATCTGTATAGAGAGCAGCCCCATTTTGTTCAATTCCATATCACGAAAAACAAAATTTTAAGTGAAGAGTTGCCCTATTTATGTCCATGGGCCCACACAATTAAAGCCATGACTTTATCTCTAAGGAATTGGCTATAAAGATGCCACCAACCTGATAATTTGTATTAGTCACTTGTTGCTCTAAGGAATTGGCTATAACCAACATTATAACTTGTATTAGTCAGTTGTTGCTCGTAGCTATGTAGCTACATGTATATCCTTGTCACCTCGTAATTATTCATATATTCTTTTCCTAAAGTAGTATTATCAAAATATTAATAAATTATAATACCATATAAAATTAATATATATATTATTATTTTATATATATATATATATATATATATATATATATATATATATATATATATATATATATATAAAATCAACTTATAATTTGGCTACTTTCGTCTAAAGAGTATAAATTTTTATACGCTTAATTCTTAAAATGGTAAAAACATAACCTTTTTTTCTTGTGAGAAAATAACTTCTATATTTACAATAAAAAAATCTCATAATCATTCTCATATTATGTGCATAATTTAACGCATATCCAAAAATAGTAATTTTAAAACTATATAAAATTATATTTTAAAAATTATTCACTCAAAATAATTATCATATCAAAATATATTTAACAATATCAAAATTATTAAACTTACAGAATCTAAAATAACATAATCATAAATTCTATATAATCTCATGAATGATCTTAATCCCTTAAAATATTATGTTAATGAGGTCTGTATCTCCATTCACATTTTGAGAAAGTATCTTACTTAAATAAAAAGTTAAGAAAGTCATCTAAATTTATTAAATAGTAACTTTATCTATACCTGTACCAATCATAGGTCATTCTTTTTAATAAGATGCCAACACACCTTTTAAATACATATGCCGTTGTTATAGACAAAATAGGTGTCCTCTCCACCTTATGCATTCACGTCTTCATCCCTTGGCTGCCACCTATTCCTACACATGTGAATCATGCCCATTTAATAATTATTAAATAATCTTGACCTATCTCTCTTCCTTCTACTGTAATCTCCAATTTAATTAGTTACACATCATTCTTTTCTAGATCGCATTTCACTTAAATATTAATCATTTTTAATATATTAGAATATATTTTATTATTACGGTCATGTAATATATTGTATAGCACTAATTCATAAATACAGGATATTATAGCTTGGACCGCATCTTATTCCAAAATGTCAAACTTTGATGAAACTCATTTATTTCAACTCGTTTACCCTATAACCTTCACAACACATACTTATCACTTGTTATAAATAGCATAAATACTTATAACCTCAAAAATAGTCTTATCCTTAAACTTATATCAATTAACTTACGAAAAATTCAATGTACAAAAGTACCGAATGTAACATCCTTTCCGCCTTTAGAAACATTCGTTCTCGAATGTTAACCTTTTGAGATTTACAAAAATTTTGTTATGGTCTCCTTTGTAAACTAAACTAAAACCCAACCTCTATATGAAGTCTGTACTATTCACAACCTTTTGTTAATTGAGTATCTCGTATCTTCTTCATCTTTAACTTACTTATCTTTTAATCCGCATAGTATTTTCTGTCGCATTCATAGCCTCCCTTCCACATAGGTGGAAATTACGCCTTAAAGCTCTACTAAGATACATGCACCTCTGGTGTATACAAAATCTAGCAAAAGTTTCATACTAAATTCTGACGAATAAGCTATATGGCACGATCTGGAAACAAAAGAAGGGTAATATTTCCTAAAAGCTTTATAGCCTCTCAATTGTAAGTGTGATGTGTAACACACCCATTAGTGAAACTCTACTAGGCACGACTTTGTAGACTCCTTCGGACACGACCTGCTCTGATACCGCTTTCTCACGCTCCAAATCTGGGTATGTGTGGGTGACACCTAGTGTCATGCTGGCCCTAGCGAACCACCCATAACTCATGATCGTTTCACCAGAACTAGAACATACATAGGTTAAGTTGGCTGAACTCATTCTTTTTGTAACTATCATGGGAAAACATTTTCAAAACTCATAATGTACAACTATAAGTGTGCAAACATTGTATCACTGACCAATCGTACTTAAAACATGAATGCATATGAATCGTCAAGGCCTCTGACATACTTTACAAAATGAACCTGTGTCTATAAAGCCTATAAGAGTATTTGACATCAAAGCATAGTCAGGACATGGACCCGCCTACCCATAAATCTATAGCAAAACTCTGACACGATGACTTATAGACTATATTGCACTCCATATGAGGTGGAGTTTTACCAATCCTTCATTTAATGCTAACCTCGTCTACTATGAGAGTTCGTCAAACTGATTATCTATACCTGCAGGCATGAATGCGGCATCCACAAAAATAAACATCAGTACGAATAATATACCGAGTATGTTAGCATGTAAATCAGTATATAAAGGGCATTAAAGAAACGTAGAGTAAAGGACTCAACCTATAAGTCTGAATAGCTATATAAGTCATGCCCATATAACAATTTTTCAATAATCTTGACTTATCTCTCCTCTTTCTACTATAATCTCCAATTTAATTAGTAACACATAATTCCTTTCTAGATTGCATTTCGCTTAAATACTAATCATCATTAACATACTAGAATATACTTTACTATCATGGTCATGTGTATATAGTATAGCACTAATCCATAAATACAGGGTATTATAGCTTAGACCATATCTTATCCTAAAATGTTAAACTTTGACGAAACTTATTTTTTTCAACTCGTTTACCTTATGACCTTCACAATACATACTTATCACTTGTTATAAATAGAATAAATACTTATAACCCAATAGTCTTATCCTTAAACTTATGTCAGTTAACTTACGAAAAATCTTCGTACAAAAGTACCGAATATAACACTGGCATCCCTCGTGTCAGGCAGAAAAAATTACCGAATATAACACTGGCATCCCTCGTGTCAGGCAGAAAAAATGTCATATTGCTGAGATCAGGAATAAATATTTCAAAGAAGATGTAACTCGCTTGCTCGATATCAATTCAATCGAGAGGTAAAATATCCTGACTGGCTAGGTAACGTAGTAGTAGTTTGAAAGAAGAATAATAAATTTTGCATGTGTGTAGACTATAAGAACTTAAATAAGGCATGCCCGAAAGACTCGTTTACCAAACATTGATTGAATGATTAATGCAACCGCCGTATACAAGTTAATGAGTTTCCTTGGTGCTTATTCCGGTTACAACCAAACCAGGATGAACCCGGAGGATCAGCAAAAAACTTGATTTATTACGAATTTCGGCACATATTGTTACAATGTTATGCTCTTCGGGCTAAAGAACGCCAGAGCCACTTATCAACGGCTCATGAACAAAATGTTTGAAAAGCAAATAGGAAAAACCATGGATGTTTACATATATGATATGCTTGTTAACTTTTTGTATGCATTTGATCATCTTAAATACTTGCAAGAAACTTTAGGCATATTAAGGAAGTATAACATGAAGCTTAATCACAATAAATGCATGTTCAAGTTCAGCTTGCATGTTTAAGGTCAGTTCCGGCAAGTTCCTGGGATTCCCGATCTCACAAAGGGGATCGAGGTTAACCACGTTAAGATCAAATCCATTGAAGATATCCCAGACCAACTATCAAACATAAAGGAGGTTCAAAGGCTACTGGGGAGATTGGCCACTTTGAGAAGAGTCATCTCCAGTCTTCAGAGAAATGCCATCATTTCTTCTCATTTTTCAAAAAGAAGAAATTTTTTGGAGTGATCTCGGAATATCGCAGGCTTTGAGGGATTTGAGAAGATATTTTTCAAGTCTTTTATTTTTATCAAAACTGGAGGAAGGAAAAATACTATTGATCTACTTAGCAGTCTCAAAGGTAGCGGTAAGTACAATTTTAGTCCATGGGGATGAAGGTATGCAATCACATATTTATTACGTTAGTAAAGTTTTAACGGGAGCAGAAACTTGCTACTCACATCTGAAATATATTGTCTTAGCCCTCGTAGTCACTGCCTGAAAGCAAAGGTCTTATTTCCAATGTCACCCGATAGATGTGGTGACCACTTTTCCCCCGTGGAATATCCGTCATAAACCCGAACATTCAGTAGGCTAGTCAAGTGGATTGTCAAAATGAGTGAATTTGATTCAAGGTATAAACCCAGGACTGCAATTAAGTCATAAGTTTAGTTGACTTTATGGTCGATTTCAGTACGGGACTATTACTTTTGGCCGCAAAGAAGTAGTGATGATATTAAAATCAACATCGAGAGTTTGGACCATGTTCACAGATGGAGCTTCCAACGTGAAGGGGTCCGAGCTTGGTATAGTATTTACCACGCCTTCGGGAGAAACCCTAAGGTAGGCCATAACAAAGTTTCCCCTAAATAATAAGGAAGCGAAGTTTGATGCTTTAATTGCAGGACTCGAATTGGCCCAGGGACTGGATTACGAGGTCATAAAAACCAAATGCGACTCCCTGTTGGTGGTAAATCAGGTCTACGGGATCTTTGAAGCCAAAGAGTAATGTATGTAACAATACATAGTAAAGATTCAGGCTTTGCTTGCTCGGATCCAGGAGTGGTCAATTATGCAATTCCCGAGGTAAGAAAATGTAGAAGCGGATACACTAGCTAACCTTGGCTCATCTACCAAAATGAAAGGAATGGATTCCAGTATGGTTGTACAGCTTGTGCACTTGGTGTTGTACGCAGATAGTTACTACGAGGTAAACACGACCAATTTGATATGGGGCTGGAGGAATAAGATCACTGATTATCTCGAGCACGAAAAGTTGCTTGAAGATCCCAAGACATCAAGGGTGCTACACACTATGGCTGCGCGATATAGTTTCAAAGGAGGTCAATTATACAGAAACTCTTTCCAAAGGCCGCTGGCCTGATGTTTGGAAGCATCCGAAAATAACTATGTTATGCAAGAAGTCCATGAAGGGATCTGTGAAAATCATTTAGGTGCAAATTCATTAGTGCTAAAATTAATTAGGGCAAGAAACTATTGGCCTCGGATGGAACAAGACGCTAAAGCTTATGTTCAAAAATGATATAAGTATCAACTCTATGCACTGTTGGTATATTAAGCGGGAGAGCCGTTGCACTCAATTTTATCACCATGGCTATTCATGAATTTTTCTTTTCATTTTAACTGACTATTTTTCTAAGAGGGTTGACGCAAGTCCTTATCAGAATATCGATGAACGTGAAGTGGTAGATTTCTTGCGGGAGAACATAATTTATGGATTTGGGATACCGAAAGAGATATCCTGCGAGAACAAGCAAATATTTGTAGGTGCAAATGTCATAAAGTTCCTTGAAGACTTGAAATTAAAAGGATCACATCTTTACCCTATCATCCGAGCGCAAACGGTGAAGCGGAATCAACAAACAAAGTGATTGCAAAAATCTCAAAAGAGATTGGAAGCATCTAAAGGTAAATGGTCTGAAGAACTGCCACATATATTACAGGCATACCGAACAATGACCAAATTGAGTACGAGAAAGACTCATTTTCCCTCGTATACGGAGCAAAAGCCCTAATCCAGGGGATCCTACCCTGAGATATATCCGGGCGGATGAAGAATCAAACAATGAAGTAGTATTTGTCAATTTGGAGCTGCTCAATGAACGTAGGGACTTGGTGCATATAAGGATGTCAACCCAAAAGAAGAGAATAGACAGATATTACAAACGAAGAGCTAACCTCCGTTATTTCAAAGCAGTAGACTTCGATTTACAGAAAGTGTCTCAAAACACATGGGAGCTCAATGCAGGGAAGTTAAGTCCAACATGGGAAGGCCCCTTCCGTGTATCAGCTGTCACTGGGAAGGGATCATATGAGTTAGAGAATCAAGATAGAGAAAAATTGCCAAGCAACTGAAATGTGGCACACCTCAAGAGATACTATTGCTGATGAACACCACCTGTACTAACAGTATGTGTTGCGCTCTTTTTCCCTTCATCCAATTTTTGTCCCAATTGGATTTTTTCTGGTAAGGTTTTTAATGAGGCATCAACATAGATCATACTATGAAGGAAGCCTTAAAAACACCAATAAGACCTTTAAATGATAAGGCACACAAGCAAATAACCACAACTAAGCGGTTAGTTAGTCGTTTGCTCGATAGCAAAGTTCATACGAGGAAGTTAAGTTTGCTATCAAACAGATATTACCCGACCGTTCACAAGTGCAAGCCACTGAAGAGAGTTAGATAATCTTTGGCTCGATAGTATAAGTTCCTAAGGGGAAGTGAAGTTTGTTACCAAATTTAAGATTATCTAACAATTCACTATTGGAATTATCAAAGGTGTAAAACTTCCAGTCTTCAAATTCACATTGCATTCGAACACTGGGGGGGGGGGGGGCTGATATGAGGATATAAACAAAACGACTTCCACTTCAACAAAAATACGAAACCCAAAAATATAGTTGTATCATGGGGATCGGGGACTGCGTGGCCAGTCTCGTAGAAACAAGTTGTACAATTTGGCCACAAGAAATGGAAATTTCTTTTTAGCACAACAAATGTTTATGTACTTTTGAAAATGTGTATAGAATAAAATAAAGTCCTTTTATTTCTACCATTTTTGTATCTGAACAACGAATTATTTTATTATTTTGAAATCTAAACAAGTACTTCAAATGTTAGTGCCGTAATGAACAGGAGACGTCCTCTTCAAGAGCACCGTATACATTAGAGGGACATCTCTTATGAAAGCCCTCACGTTGAAGAGTTGATTTCAAAAGAACTTATGCCCATAGTCCAAATACTTTCGGGGGGAAATACACTCGAAGCCTTGCACAAAATGACGAAAAGAGAAAACTTGCGCAAATATTCAAAGGAAAGTAGGCAGAAAAGAAAATTTATACGATACTTGAATGAAAAGTGTTCTTATTTACAATAAATGCACCAAATAGTACAAATACAAAAGTCTCAAAAGAAAGCAGAAACTAAGATGTTGTATCTCCGGAGCCTTGAGGAAGAGAAATATCTACTCCCCTAGAAGAAATGGGTGAATCAGCCGCTGGTTCGATATTTTGGCCTTTATCATTTTGGCCTTCGGCATCATCGCCTTTCGGTTCCTCTTTAATTCCCGAGAACTCAAAACCAAAACTAGAAGAATCATTAGCATGGAAGACCCCCTTTTGCAACTAACTGCAGCTCACGTGCCTTAGCGATTTCAGCATCAAAGTCAATGACACCTGATTTGGCCTCTTCCAAGGTTTTCTCCCCATGCTACACATAGCATATTTTTTATGAATGGAGAGGGAAGCCGTTCGGTGCTGAAATTGTTTTTTAAGTTGGTCGACCTTGCTAGAATGGTTATTTCACGCGGATCTGGTAGACCGGATAAAAAATCAAGCTCATGGCTAAAATAGTTGAAAATTCTATTATGCTCAATGGTCCTTTTATGCTTCTCTTTCAATTGGGCATATTTCACCCCGACAACAGCAAACTCTTCAACTTTGGAGTTTAAGGCCGCCTCGAAATAATTCAATCCTTTAGTGGTGGCACCCTTACAATCGAATGTAGTAAGAATGACATTATAGACTTTAACCCATTTCGCCCCAGCCTCTTCAAATTGAGCCCTCAATAGGGAAATCTCCTGGCTAAGGGTCAATACTTCTTGTTTGCTTTGCTGAATCTTAATCAATGGCCTCAACAGCTCGTGCTTCCAACTCAAAGAGCTGAGCAGCATTCTGGTCTGCTCGGCCAAAAGTTGATCCCGTTTGGAGGTAAATTCCTTCTTATCATGAATCGGCCTTTGTAGGCTGTTGGAAGTACGGAAGTTGGCTTACAAAACAAAAATGCAAATTTAAAATCCTACCACAATAAAGATAGAAGGAACAACAGAAAAAACAAATGACTACAGTGCTAATGTGTTATGCATGGCATTGTTCAACAAGCATTATCCTGAGAGAGCTTGTATCTTTTAACTATCTTTTTCTGAAGCCAAAGACTTTATATAGCTTGCAAGTTCCACCGACCGGGACAATAGAGGGCATACAATAGAAACTGAGAGAGTAACACTCTTCCTTGTTTGAGGATCTTCTGAGCGGGCAACAATATTTTTCCCCAGGTTAAATGGGGACTAGGAGTCACGACCCAAAATTTTCACCGTAGGGACTGTGATGGTGCCTAACATCGCACTCGATAGGCAAGCTAACATTAGAGTTCTGATTAACTTTTTCCTATACATTTGATAGCTTACAATAAACAAAACTAAATCAAATCTAAATGAATTCGGAAGCATATAATTTAATAATTATCCAAAAGCTATTAACAAATATCAAAAACTGTTACCACATAAAAACTAGTGTCACAACCCACAGACATTCTAGGAATAACTACAAATATGGGTTTGAAAGAAAAATACATCTGCCTCGAAAAGAGATAAAACATAAACAAGGAAAACATAGAGGGGGACGTCAGGTCTTGCGGATACCTGCAAGACTACCTTGGGTCTCCTGAATGAAGTATCAATAGCCAACCTCTCGATCGGCCGCTACAAGCTCCAAAATCTGCACACAAAGTGTAGAGTGTAGTATGGTAAGTGCCGAGACTAACCTCGATAAGGTAATGACGAGGCTACGGCAGGGCTTAAATAATATATATCCTGCAACAGTTTATGATAAAGAAAAAAATAAAATACGGAACAAAATGGAACAGTAACTTGCATTAAATAAATACGGAACCCAATCGTACTGTCAATACTAAACTATTACCAATTAAGAGAATTTCAATACCACAATAATGAATCACAGCAGAAGAAGAATACATAAACAATAAATGATGCGGCGGGCATCTGGATCCCACTATATAATCGGTAGCCATATCAATATTCACCTTTATTACTCCTTGTTACGGCGTGCAAAATCATCCAACCAGTCCACCCTTATTACTCTCAATAATATATCACCATTATTCTTCTTGTTGCAGCGTGCAACCCAATCCCACCTGTCCACTATTAGCACTCTTTGTTGTGGCGCGCAACCCAATCCCACCAGAAAATCACATTTCACTTTTATTTCTCCTGTTGCTGCGTGCAACCCGATCCCATCATATAAGTACCAATTACCAAACAAGAACAAGTATTTCACAATATAGCTCAAAACCCTCCACAAAATTTATACTCAAACCCACACAATGGAAAATCTATACAATTATGAAACTTCATGCAGTTAATACTACACATCGAGACCAACCAAAGTGTACCATAGAGCACCAATAAGCCAAATTAAACCAACAACGTAATATAATGAATCTAAAGAACAATTAATACCTTCAATAGAGAAAACAACATTTAATAAGAAGCAATTAGACATAGAAGCATCAATAAGCAAGTATCAGTTAAGACGAAAAAACAATATATTAGGAACGGGGAAAGGAACGGGCTAAACTGATGATTTTAGCAGTGCATAGGTACTCGTCACCTAACCTATATGCCACACACATGGATTTTTGTATAGCATTTAAGTTGGGGATCCTAATCCCTCGTCAAGGTTAGACCAAACACATACCTCAAGCCCATGAGCAATCCAAAGCTCAAATACGCTTCACCTCTCGATTCCACCACCAATCGACTCGTATCAAGTTATAACCAACTCAATAACATCAATTACTGTAAATAAATCAATTCTAATGCATAATTATAGGTTTCTCAATATCTATTCCAAAAAGTTAAAAACCGACCTCGTGCTCGCTTGGTCAAAACTCAAAATTCGGACAAAAACCTGATTACCCATTAACCCCCGAGCCTGGATATACAATTGGTTTTGGAATCCGATCTCAAATTTGAGGTCAAAATCCCTATATTTCAAAATGCCTGTGTTCTACCAAAAAACACCCAATTCCACCTTGAAAAACCCGAGATTCTAAGATATGAGTTAAGAATCATTTATCCTTATTTGGAAAAGAAATGGTCTTTGAAAAATCTCCTCTTGAGCTTTAGGTTTTGAAAAAGGGGAGAATGAATGAAAATCTCAAGTCCAAAGTAATCAGCTGCAGATGTCGCATTTGAGACCCGAGCTTCTCAAATGCGAAGGCGCCATCGCAAATGTGAAGCCCTTCACAGTCCTGCTGCCTTCACAAACGCGAAGCCC
Organism: Nicotiana benthamiana; assembly: GCA_034376525.1. Taxonomy (NCBI): domain Eukaryota; kingdom Viridiplantae; phylum Streptophyta; class Magnoliopsida; order Solanales; family Solanaceae; genus Nicotiana; species Nicotiana benthamiana. The sequence goes on from CM067328.1 coordinate 48,579,660, forward strand.
TTCATAGTCCTGCTGCATTCGCAAATGCGAATGAATGTTCATAATTGCAAACATGAACCTCCACAAATGCAGCAAAATGATCGCATTTGCGATCACTGCCCCTTCCCACTTTACTTTGCAAATGCGAGGAAACCATCACTATTGCGATAAGTGCTGGACTAGACTTCCCTCGCAAATGTGATGAAGGCGTAGCAAATGCGAAACTTTTAGTCTTCGCAATTGCGATTCCAGATCTAGCAAATGCGAGATCAGAGGACTACAACAGGTTCAGCTATACCAGCAAAATGTTCTAAGTTCCAAAACACTCTGTATCCTATCCAAAACTCACATGACCCCTCGGGGCTCCTAACCAAACATGTACACAAGTCTGAAAACATCACAAAAACTTTTCCGTGCGATCAAATAGCCGAAATAATACTTAGAACTACGAAATTAGTACCAAATTTCATGCCATATGTTGTCCCGGTCTGTGATGAAAATATTTCATAGCAAGCTCGTGGAGCCTTCTTGAGCCCATAAAGTGCCTTGTCAAGATTTTATTCATGATCAGGACATCCCTTACTTTCAAAGCGCGGAGGTTGTTTGACAAATACTTCTTCCTTTAGATAGCCATTGAGGAAGGAACTCTTGACATCCATATGATAGATAGTAAATTCCATGTAAGCAGCAAAGATTATAAGAAGTCTAATTGCTTCAAATCTTGCAATTGGAGAAAAAGTCTCATCATAGTCTATGCCCTCCTCTTGACTATATCTTGAACCATAAATCTTGCCTTGTTCCATGTAACTCTTCCATCTTCGCAAATTTTTATCTAAAGACCCATTTTTGTGCCAATTACTGATCTGTCCTTAGGTTTTGGAACTATATGCCAAATTTGACTTCTCTCAAATTAGTTGAGTTAATCTTGCATTGCAATCACCCATTCTGCATCCTACAAAGCTTCAAAAATATTTTTAGGTTCAATAAGACATAATAAAGCATCAAAAGCACAAAGATCCTTCAAAGAAGATCTAGTTTTGATTCCAAAGGTTGGTTCAGTGATTATTTTCTCAATGGGATAAAAACTTTGATACTTGTAAGGTTTCACAACCGGTTAATTTCCCCTAGATGTTCCTTTAATGTTTTGTTGCTGAAGAACAGGTTTGTGGTCATGTCCCTCGAGGTTTGAGAATCAATTCCTCTTTGTTTAGTTCCCCCTGGGTCGAAGGACCTATTCCATCACATGTTCCTTCCTCTGGTTTATCTTCAGTGTGGTAGTTTTATTGGAGTTTCTTACCAACCCAATTGCTTCATCATCATGTTCCTGCCTCTCAGAAAGAATGTTAGTTTCATCAAAAATCGCATATGTATTTTTTCTACACATATAGTTCTTTTGTTATAAATTATAAGTTTTACTATGTGAAGAATATCTACAGAATACTTTCTCATCACTTCTGGGATCAAACTTACCTAGGGAGTATTTACCATTGTTATGCACAAAGCACTTTCCTCCAAATGCCCTAAGATAGGATATATTTGGCTTTCTCCCTTTAAGTAACTCATAGGGGGTCTTCTCAACAAGAGTTCTAGTCATGTACCTATTTATTATGTAGCATGCGATGTTTACAGCTTCATCCCAGAAGATACGGGGCAGATTACAAAAAAGAGGCACAGTCCTGGCCATTTCTTCCAATGTCCTATTATTACTTTCAACTACTCCATTTTGTTGTGTAGTCCTATGAGCAAAAAAATTATGATTTATGACATTCTCATCACAAAAATCATCAAATTTAGCATTCTCAAATTCAGTACCATAATCATACCTAGTTGATGCAAGTTGATTACCTAGTTATTTCTGAGTTATTCTAACAAAAGAAGCGAACATATCAAATACTTCATCTTTAGATGTTAAAAATAGTATCCAAGTAATTGTAGATTAATCATCAACAAGCATCATAACATATCTCTTACTACCCTTGCTTAATGTTCTCATTGGCACACCAAGATCCATATAGACCAATTTCATCGTATTGGTGGTGCTTACTCTTGCTTTTGAAAGAGGATATTACCTGCTTCTCCCTTGTACAGGTCTCACAAACTTTTTCTTCCTTGAACTTGATGTTAGGCAGTCCTATCACCAAGTCCTTGGATACTAGTTTGTTAAGTTGGCTTAGACTGGCATGTCCAAGTCTTTTGGGCCAAATGAGGGATCATTGTCCAACATGCTTAAGATAATGAGCTTATTGTTTAAAAGTGTGGACAGATCCATACTAAGTTGTTCACTCTTTTTCCTTGGAAAACTATCTTATCAGTGATAAGATTAATCACAAAGTATTTTCTAGAGGTGATGCTACCATATTACCTATATCACACAATTATGATACACTTATTAGACTATACTTCAGTCGATCTATCAAGTATATATTCTTAATAGAGTGAGAATCAGTCTTACTTACCTTTTCAATCCCAATGATCTCACTTTTCTTCCCATTTCCAAAGGAGACATTGCCTCTATTAAGGTCCTCAAGTAAAAGTAACTGGTTTTTGCTTCCTGTCATGCGCTATGAGAAACTACTATCTATATACCATATTTGGTTGCTCCCCTTCACTCAGACATGCAAAAGGAAATTAGGGGTTAGTCTTAGGAACCCAAACTAGTTTAGGTCCTTTTCTATAGGAAAAAGAATGAATCAAATTCTTTTTAGCCCAACTTGGCACCCTTATTTTTCCTTAAACACATTCTTTATTTTTCCTTTTTTTTTGTAGTGCATTCACTTTTATAGTGCCCAATTTTACCACAGTGTATGCAAATTTTGATCTCAGGAAGTGTGAGGTACTTGCAAATTTTGGTTCTTCAACACAACAGTTTCACTTTCAGTTTCACTAGCCTTAAGTTCTACGTTTTTACAGTTAGCTTTTAAAATCACATATTCTTTTGACAGCTGTTCCTTTTTATTATTTACATCCTCATATTTTTCAATTAGCTCTGGTAGCAACTTAGATAACCTTTCTTTAGACAAAATTTTATTTTGTCTTTAAGATAAAGAACACTTACCTTATTATCTTTATCAGACTCTTCAATGGAGATAATTGCTCATTCATCATCATCTGAGCGTTCATATGAGCGTTCTCCCCAAGCCGTTGCCATGGCCTTGGTTGATCCCTTGTTGGTTCTTTTCTTGGGTTAAACCCGTTTCTTCTTCATGTTCCTACGTTAAGCTCTTTCCTTATTCCATTCAATTTTCCATAAAGAACAGTTCTTAATGTGGTGATCAATATTTCCATAGTTCTATCAACCATAATTGATTTGCTTATCAGGAGATTTTGACTTGCTATAGCTTCCATTTCTTGAAGAACCCTTTCCTCTCCTTGGGTACTTCTTAAAGGCTTTGGTGATCATAGCCATTTAATCAACTTCCAGATCAAAAAAATTTAGTGATTCTGAGTGGTAAGCTTCTTTCCTTCTTGGTTACATCCATCTTCATTGTTTGTCTCCTAAGTTCATGGGCAGTGAGATTTCCAATTAATTCATCCATTGGAAGAGTGACAATATTGTTTGATTCCTGGATGGATCTTACTCTTTGATCACTCCCAACTATGCCATATAAAAAAAGACTAAGCGGTCGTTGCAAATATAATCTGATTTACAAGTCCGGAGTCGAATCCCACAGAGAACTAAGGCCTAGCTACAGATGTTCACTATCACCAAGAACACAAGCTTGAACAATTCCTAACTTATAGATATTAAGATTCTTGTATTTAACTAATTAACTAACAAATTAAGATAATAAATTTATGGCCAAAGATGCTAAGGTTTAGAAACAATATTAAGGAGGTCTAGAGTTATGATTTTTCCAATTATCGGTATCCTTCCCGGTATGTTTTCTATAATTTCACATAAGTGTTCTCTACCGATCATGAGTGCTCTGCGTGTTATAATTCACTCCCTAATAATTGTGATAATTTACTAGACATACTCTCCCGAGTTACGCTAGCTGACTTTAATTATAGCTCACTTAAATCACGCTCAAGGCTTCATTATCTCTAATCCAGCCTTTAAACCCTCGTTTATTGATCCCTCATATACTCTGGTAGTGGTGTTGTTCAATAATTACCTAAATATGCACTCTCTCCCGGTTTATGCATATTAAATAGGCACAACTAATTGAGGATCCTATCAATTAACTACAACATGAATATAGTTGAACAAATTAAGATTATACTACAGCTCATGTACATAACTAGAATTTATCCTACAAAAGGTTTCATCAAAATCCTAGATAACAAATTAACTATTCATAATAGTATTTAAAATTACAATACTAAAAGTCATAACCAACAATGAAAAATAGGAAGAGGAAGGAAAAACTCATAGAAGAATTTCCCGCCTTGCTCCTATTGTGTCTCCGCCTCCTTAGGTCGAATTTGTGTCAAAAGTATGTCCAACCTCCTCAAAATAACGTTTTCACATATATTTATAACAAGTAGGGTCGGGCCCACACGAAAATACCTTCTTCCGCGTGATATAGGACACTCACTTTGTACAATATTTACTGATGTGCCGCACCATGCGGCTCACTAATGGCCTTTATCAGCATCTTCTCACTTTTCTTGTGAGGCCCACTTTTGTACTGCTGTGCCACGCCTTGTGGTGCCCCACATGGCGCGCAAGTGAGAATTTGTAAAAATGCAAAACATGAAAGTTGTATCCCTTTCAAATAGCTTTCCAATGATATGTTGTGGGGCCCAAACGAAATTCAGAGCGAAATGTGCATTTTACTAGAGCATGCATTGTATGCCCGCTCGATTCTTCGTTTCGTTCTTAACTATCATTCGTTGATCCCCGAACACGATACCCGCTTGATTCCTTGGGCTTTTACTCTGGCTTCAAAGCTCCAAATTACTTTAATTCATTCCATAGCATCTACATAGCTCGGAATCACTCCTTCAAGGCATAAAACACATTATTTGTGCTAAATACTAGCGGTTAAAGCTCAGTGTAATAAGAGACTAAAATATGCAATTATAGCCTATCATCAATACCCCACACTTAAATCATTGCTCGTCCTCGAGCAATCAAACTACAATTTATATAGACACGACCTTTCTAAACAATTCTCCAAACTCATCATACCAAGAATATTTATAATAGACTAAGCGCAAGAGTGTAACATCTTCAACTCAAGATTTGACTCACAGTAACACGCATTATTCATAACTCACTCACTTACTCTAACATAGAGGTCAAGGATTACCTTTTCCTTTCATGAATCAAGTGCCCTCACACACAAAAAGAGAGTAGTTCCACACAATAAAATTTAAGAACACAAGGAACTCAAGATAGTAAGAATTCACTCACTCTCAGAAATAGCATTCATATGCCACAAAAAAATGCACCATAGGCTTCCCTGTAGTGTACTACTTGACTAATCGAGCTTATTCAGTCTAGGATCAAGTCGGACTTTATTTGGTTGTAATGTAGGCTGAGGGACAGGTAGGATATATTTAGATATAAGAGTTATTCCACCTTCCTAAGAACTTTAATACATAAACTTCAACAGTTAAAACCACATACTTATGTCAGACCATAACTTCACCTTCACATCAATATATATTAGCCCCATCTCTTCTTTAAGCACAATTACATCAAAAGCCACCACTACAAGGAATATTCTTCACAACAATACAACTATTTTTTCCTTTCTTTCTTTGTTTTTCAATTCAAGTGGCTCTTACTTTTTTTAAAACAGTGCACCTTTCTCCTTATTTCATTAGTTCCACTCGAAAGCCAAACCAACCACCCCACACTTTAATTTTTTACAACGTTCATAACATTTCAAGTGCTTATGAGAGATGAAAAGATTCAAAAATAAAGTTAAATTCAAACAAATGGGTAAAGCTTGTAATGTGGTTTCCAAAGAAACAAGATTACATGCTCAAAGAGGTTAACTATGATGCATAATTAGGTGGGTAAAATATACATATCTGGCTCAACAAAGAAACGCCTATATCACTTCTGAGACTGAATAAAACTACTATTTTGCTTTGGAAACACACAGCGCAAGTTCTAGACATCAAATGCAATGCATAGAATATAACAACCCTCGCATGCACATGGCACATGAGTCATTCCGAATTGGATTCATCAAGACACTCTAGTCAAAGCAATTAAGCAAATTTAAGATCATACAATTTAAGGTACTTATACAAGAGTCAAAAACTGAGCCTAAGCATCACAACAAAAGTACTCACTATTCTCAAGGCATAACAAAGTCAAGAGATATTGCTTCATTTCAAAACAAGACACAATGGCTCATATTCAAAAAAAAAACTAACTACACACGGTTCAAATAAAACCCTTGGAAAAGAGCTACGATTTAAATAAAAATCAAGGGGTAATTGCTACACTACCTAATAAAAGAAAATCTTTTTTAGACTTAAATCCCTCAAAAAATTATCTAATAGATCCATCATCGGGAAAACTCCAATCCCTTTTTTCGTTTTTTTTAAAAAAATTATTCAATTAAACTAACACAACTAAAATGGCACAGAAAGTAACCCAGACAATCTCCTCACCCACCCTAAAATTTTTACATTGTCCCCCATACACACCATACTAATAAGAGGGTAAAAGAAACTCTCTGGTAGGCCAAAGGCCCAAGCACTAGCAGCTCATGGGGTACTCAGACTTCTCCCAAGCTTGGTTCTTCACGCGGGTACCTCACACTTAGTTCCAACTATTTGGTTTGCTATTGCATCCTTCCAATACCTTTGCTTTCCATGCTCCTAGAAAACAAAATTGAAACTACAAAAATAATACAAATAAATAAATAAATAAAAGAAATAAATCTTGGTTGTCTCCCACAAGCACTTGATTTAACGTCTTGGCACGTCGTGAATCACTTTCTGCCTCCACTTTGAACTTATGAATCAGACCCCAATTTTGATTCTGCTCTATGATCATGCTCCTGGGGTGGTGGAACAAATATGACTAGCCCAATAAAATAATGTAGTATTCTGCACTTCATGGCCTTTAGATGAGGTGTGTAATCCCGATTTTCTGGCAAGAAGAATTCCAGAATGTAAGCACTTTGTTCCTCATTCCTTGACTCCTCAAATGACTCGGACGACTCTATTTCCATATCATCTTCTAAACACAATGTGAAAAAATGCTTGGAGTGAGGACTAATGCGCTCAACTACATGAACATTGGAACTGTCTACATTCTCAATATTAATGTTAATAGAGTCAACTAAATATGTATCCTCAATATCCTTGGTTGACTCTTGTATCTTTTCTACAACATCGACATCCTCAAAATCTATTGTGATTGATTGTTAGTGTTCTACTCTAGCTCATCCTCATAATTTTTTAAATCCTCCATCATTATGGAAATTTCTACGGTCAATTCATGCTCATATTGGCTACTATCCTCAATGTCAACTTGTTGCACTTTAGAAGGTTCAATTAATTTATTCGCTTGAGCCTCCAAGTTGTGATAGTTACCCCTTGCCTTACCCGCAGTTGTATCTCATCATATTGTTCTGTAAGGCACTTTAGCATATCCTTGATCTTTTTGAGGTCCTCATACTTGGGTTCCTTGTTCCTATTAACTTCAAAAGAAAAAGAAGAACCATCAAAGTAAGGGGTTGGGGGAAAATAAGAACTACAATCACAACCATAAAAGTGATCATCTTGACCACCACACATATCACACACATTCCACACGTAAGACTGAGTTGATGCACAAAACTCGCTCTCGGAAATATTTTGATAATTTTGCCCTGGGTGATTTCCTTCACAATATGCATAAGGATGATTAAAAGTAGAATTACCAACATCAAAATTCTCATTATTCCATGATGCCATGTTTCTCAAATAAACAAATAAAACTAAAATAATAAAAAATCAAATAAAAAAGAATTTCAAACTTGAAACCTAGCAATACGTACACCTACAACTACACTGTTAGTTTCCTGACAACGGTGCCAAAATTTTATCACGTCCAACTATGTCTTATAAAAAAGACTAAGCAGTCATTAAAAATACAATACGGTTTATAAGACGGGAGTCGAATCCCACAGAGAACTAAGGCCTAGATACAGTTGTTCATTATCACCAAGAATACAAGCTTGAACAATTCCTAACTTATAGATATTAAGATTCTTGTGTTTAAATAATTAACTAACAAATTAAAATAGTAAATTAATAGCTAAAGATACTAAGGGTTAGATACAAGATTAAGGAGGTCTAGAGTTATGATTTCCCCAATTGTCGGTATCCTTCCCGCTATGTCTTCACTAATTTCGTCTAAGTATTCTCTACCGATCACGAGTGCTCTGCGAGTTGTAATTCTCTCTTAAGTAATTACGAAAATTTATTAGACATACTCTCCCGAGTTATGCTAGCTGGCTTTGATTACAACTCACTTAGATTGCACCCGAGACTTTGTTATCCCTAATCCCGCCTTTAAACCCTTGGTTAGTGATCCCTCATATACTCTAGGAGTGGTGCTGTTCAACAATTACCTAAATATGCACTCTCTCCTGAGTTATGCATACTAAATAGGCACAGCTAATTGAGAATCCTATAAATTAACTACAACAAGAATGGAGTTAAACAAATTGAATTATATACGGCTCAATTATATAAAAACATATCAAGAATTTATCCTACAAAAGTTTCCATAAAAACCCTAGATAACAAATTAGCTACTCATAATAGTATTTAAAACTACAATACTAAAAGTCATAACCAACAATGAAAAATAGGAAGAGGAAGGAAAAACTCGTAGAAGAATTCCCCACCTTGCTCCTATTGTGTCTCTGCCTCCTTAGGTCGAATCTGTGTCAAAAGTATGTCCAACTTCCTCAAAATAGCGTGTTTACATGTATTTAAATCAAGTGGGGTCTGGCCTAGACAAAATACCTTCTCCCGTGCAAAATAGGACACTCACTCTATAAAATTTGTACTGATGCGCCGCTAATGGCCTTTATCAGCAGTTTCTCACTTTTCTTGTGAGGCCCACTTTTGTACTGTTGTGTCACGTCTTGCGGTGCCCCACGCGGTACGGAAGTGGGAATTTTCAAAAATGCAAAACATGAAAGTTGTAGCCCTTTCAAATAGCTTTTCAAAGATATATTGTGGAGCTCAAACGAAATTCTGAACAAAAAGTTATGTGCATTTTACTTGACCGTGCATTGTATGCCCGTTCGATTCTTCGCTTTGTTCTTAACTATCATTCTTCGATCCTCGAACATGATCCCGGCTTGATTCCCTGGGATTTACTCAGGATTCAGATCTCCAAATCACTTGAATTCATACCATAATATCTACAATAGCTCGAAATCACTCCTTCAAGGCATAAAATACATCATTAGTGCAAAATACTAGCGGTTAAAACTCAAATGCAATTAATGTGAAGTTATTTAGAGTATAATGAGAAACTAAAATACGAAATTACAGCCTATCATCACTCCCCCAAGTGATAGGCAGAACCTTACTCAGTATCTTCTCAACTCTTCTTCTTTAAGAGTAATCCTTTCAAGATAGTTTAGCTTATTCGTCAATGTAGTAAACCTTGTGCACATCTCTTGAATGGTTTATCCTTTTATAGCAAAGTTCTCATAATGATAGTACAATATAGTTCATCTAAATATTTTCACTTGAGTAGTTCATGAGCCACTTGCAGTGTATCCCAAACTTGTTTTATAGTGGCACATCCTTGGATTCTACTATACTCATCTGGACCAAGTCCACAAATAAGCTATTTCTTGGATTTAGCATTCTTCTTTCACCTCTTCAAGTCTTCACAAGTGCAATCCGCTCTTGTCTTTGGCACATCTACTCCTTCACCATTTTTCCTCATGGTAGCCAGTGGACCATCAGTGACAATGTCCCAAAGATCATAGCCCCCCTCCTTGAATGTGATCTCTCATTCTATTTTTCCACCAAGAGTAGTATTGGTCGTTAAAGAGTGGTAGCCTAGCAGTGGATTGTACTTCCTAGTTTTTAGGTGGTGCACTCATCTTGATCTCCTCCTAAGGTTTTAGCCTCTTCAAGGATAACATGCTCCAATTGATGTTATATACTTCAATGCCACACAAAAAAGAGGAAGGATGATTTATGTGGTTTCTAATTTTTTGCGTGCACAAATTATAGAAGGACCTGGTTCTTTTATGTGTTTCTTATACTACTGTTGTAGGTTTAGTAAATGCAAAAAGAAAAGAATTAAAATATTTTTACGTGAAAAATACCCGGCTTAATAGGTGAAAATACTATGACCTACTACTCAGTAGAATTTTTCCAACACTTCAATAAATCACTGAGCCAAAACAGTATTTACAAAACTCTTTGTAAACCTAAGAATTACCTCTAATTGGCAACCAACCTCTAGCTGTTGCAACAACCCAAGTTAACTCTAACTTGAATACAACATCCAGAGTACCTAATACAATTGCTTCTAGATAAAGCTGAAAGGTACAACTTGAAAGCCCTACTACAATGAAACTAGAATAAAAGACAGACACTTGGGATTTGTTCTTCTATCTGGTTCATGTAGTTTCAGGTTTCCAGTGTTGAATCACGTACGAATTTTTTGCAAAACGCCTTACTATTTTGCTCCCAACTCACGTTTAACTTCAGCATTTGTGCTTCCTTGTAAAATGAGAACATCCTGAAATATATAAAGTTAGTAGAATAGGAAATAAGTAGCGTTCCAATATTATACTCTTCCTTGGTGAAAGAGTTCTAGTTATCTTCAACTCCTAACTCCTCCCTTATCTTGGATAGAGTTCTTTTCGAGCAAGGATTCCTTCTTCTTATCACTTGTGCAATGTTTTCATTCAGGAGATATCACACATAACAACTTAAGCTTATCTCCTTCACGTACACCCCTTATGCTCGAATATGCCCGTATCTGTGTACGTTATATGTGGACCTGGTTCATGCTTGAGTTCCTTTGTCAATCATCAAAACAAGCTTTACTTAGTCCAACAACCACCATATTGGCTACTACAAAGGCTCAGGGATGCAATCAGTGGTGAGCCACCAAACTTACTAGCAGGATCATGCGAGGGAAGAAGTTGGAAAATGAGGTGTGGGTATAAAATTAATGATTGTTGAAACTGAGCCATAATGAAAAGCATGGAGTAGTATTGAGGCGGGCTAGACGGGGGAGGGACTTTGAAGAAGAAATAATAAAAAAGAAAAAATGGGGTGGAGGTCTGTATTAAAAAAATTGATTTGTGACCGAATGGGTCACAATTTGAAATTTGAAAATTTCAAATACGACTGATTCGGTCGCAAGTCCGTTGACCAGCAAGACCTCATTTTTATTGCAAATTCCGACCAAATCGGTCGAAATATTTATATTTTTTTTATTTTCTGCGATTGATTAAGTCGGATGTCCTAAAAAATATATTCGTGGTATTTTCTGTGTAACTGAGCTACTGAAAGAGCCGTAATTTGGAATAATAAAAAACTTACATGTATTTTTAAAAAAGTTTCTGACAGACTCGATCAGAAATTGTGATTGTATTAAATCGGTCAGTCGCAAATTTGTTATTTTTTAGTAGTGAGAAATCGTAATCATACCATTATTAAGAGAAAGGGACTAAATTTTTGTTCTTAACAAAAAATGGATTAGATTTCAACTTTAGAAAAGAAAACTTTCTTTGCATGTAAAATCCCAGCGATTGATTTCAATTTTAAAGATACAAATTAGTAGGAGTAAGTAATAAGACATTCAACAATTTAATCTTACTAACTATGCAATACATGCAGGCATAATTCACTCAAACATTATAACATTACAATCTTATAAATGCTAAATAATCATTGCAGCAACGGAAAAAAAATAGAAAAATAAAAGATTCGAGCAATTAAATTTTTGAAGTTTAAGACTAAAACATTTAACTAGAAAAAGAAGACGAGAAAATAAGAAAAGCTTAAAACCTTAAGGATTAAGGCCGGTAGATGAGAGTAAATGTTAAGAGTTATTAAGAAAATGAGAGAATGAATCTATAAGGTGGCTTATATATTTAATGGGTAAAATTATAATTTTGATAAAATTTATTGGGTTATCGGTTAAATCGTTAATAAAATTCGGTAAATCGAGATCCGAGCTGATAATTCAATTGTCAAATAACATTAAACTATTACTAAACCATTTACCCAATAACCTGATATCAATAAGCCATTGCAAATAAACGAGAAAGAAGGAGTCGAGATGCATTCATTTTTTCCAATTCACCCATTAATATTTTATCGGTTCGGACTATCGATTATACCCCGATATATACTCGATCCTCACATTTCATCTCATCACATTTTTCCTTATTGCACTTCTTTGTTGGCCTTGTGCATATAACCCATGGATCATATAATTATATGAAAATGAGAAAAACGTGTAATTCAATACCACTTCATTACAAATTCATACCTACATAGATAGATAGAACGAACTCTTATTATTTAAAAAAAAAACAATATTTATATACACAGCAAGAAGACTTCACCTGAAGATACAAAGTTCTAATACATTAGCTTTCTAGTTCCACTTTACCTTATTCTAATACATTACTTCTGTACGACTATAATTGAAAGTTTAAAATTATAAATAATAGCGTATTATAATATTAAGTTAAAGAAATGTAGGAATATACGATTTTTTTAAATTATTAGTACATTTCATTTTAGCGTCGCCCTTGCAATTGTTGAAGTTGTGCTTCTTTTCTCGGGTAAAGCTCCCAGATGTAACAATAGTATTGGTGTTCTCCTTTTCTTTTTTCTTTTGGGTTTATACTCTATACTGAACGTAGTTAACTTTTTTCCATCACCCATCATTCCATACCTAAAATATTATAGTCATTCTTCAAGAATTTTAATATAAGTCTAAATAATTTTTTGGTAAATACAAATTATAAATAATTAAAAGAGAGGATGATTAATATATATTATTTGTTGGCTATTTTTAATTTAAGCGATTATGTGAATAGCTATTTACAGTAGGGGTAGGTATCAATCAGTTTGGTTCGATTATGATATTATCCCCTTTTTATATATCTTAAAAATATTTTAAATTATTAATTATTGTAACTTATAATATTGTTTATAAAGTTTCTAAATATATAAATTTTATTTAAAAATATTTAAAGATTTTATGTTCGAATTCATAGTCAAAAATAAAAAGTTCGATTCTAAAAAATTGAAAAATACCATCTCTTTGGGACGGACGATAATCTTCTCACATTATCCTTTCAGTCAGAAAAATTAAGTATTGTAATCTGTAAGTATTTCGTACAAAATTCATGTCATTGCTTCTGTTATGTAAAACTAACTTTATGCTTGAATTGCATTAACTTCTCAATTTATAGTTAGTTCCCTTTCTTTTAAGAGCGGGAACAGACAATTAACTAAAAGCTTCAATACTTATCTTTTTGTTGCAAGAATTTTTTAATATAGTTTATTCGTTTTCTATGCTCAGAGAATGCCACAATGATTTTTTTTTTTTTGGCAAACCACTAGGCTGAGCCTAGGGTTAGATTTTTTATTAATAACAGAAAGAAAATTACAACAATTAGGAGAAATACTAGTAAGAGAATAGCGTCGGTGTTGTTACCCATATAATAACAACCGGGCTAACCTTACCGTACTAATCCTATTGAGGCTTCAAAACCTCATTACTAGCAAGCATGTAAGAAATAAGAACTTGACATGACCAAATAAGCTATGATCATCACAGAGTTTATAACATACTCTGTGATGAGATTACATATGAGGATACTAAGACGGTAAAAAAGTAATATGAGGAAGCCATGAAGATGCTCACCTTTCTCCCAAATTGTGAGGAAATTAAAATGAAATTTATAGTCTTCGTCCCCATTATTTCCCAAAAAGTCTTCAAAATTCATGTTTTATTCTTCGTTCGATTGGGCTTTGTAAGAGTTATTTGAGCGAGCTGTTTTTGTTTTGCGGTTCTCAATGGGAGCCTTCTTATGATTGCGTCTTCAGACACCCTGCCGTCCCAGCTTCTATCCTTTTGACGACATTTCTTACTTATTTAACTATGGAGTGGTGACAAATCACCATTTCGTGAGGCATCTTTCCGGCATTTTATTAAGATATCCTCTTCCTCCCCTTATTCATATATATGTCTTCCTTCCATAGCATTCAGGAGTTGTCTTCGCTCTGAATTGATTAGTGGAGAAGATGATACCTGATCGTGCTGCCCCGCCTGTGAAAATGCTACTGAGTTGCTATCAGCAGAAGGATATTTAATTGGAGTAGTTTCATTCCTTTGCTGCCGTTGTCTTGTGTGCAAAGGTTGCTTCATTGCATCCATTAGTTGCCTCTCCTCCAAAGTATTGAGTGGTTCTGTTTGTACAATCTGATTCTGTCCAACAGTTGGCTGATGTTTCATCCGAGAATTGGATTACTTGAACATTTTGTGTTGTTTCCATTTGGTCGATCTTTGCTGTTGCTGTATTTGAAGTACCTGCTATTGCAGTATTTCTTGGAATAAAAACTGGAGCGCTATGGTTCAAAATGCTGTTTGGATTTGCTGCTGATGGCACATTTGCTTTACAAATGATAGTTGCAGTTTTCCCTTGAAATTTTGGCTTGACTGGAACCTCAATATTCTCTCCTGTACTATCATAATCAACCTCTTGATCTTCTTCTGCAGATGAGAATCCAGCAAATCCTTCACCCCAGCCCTCGTCATCATCATATTCTCGTTGGTCTTTCCGGAGTTTCGATTACTGACCACGATCCTCATGTTGGCTAGCATTAGTTGTTTGTTCTTTCCATTGGAGCTTGATGATTCCTCATAATCTTTGATAAGTTTTTGCGTATGAGTACTGGATACAGGAGTGGGTGATTGAATTTGATCATTGGCCTGCTTTTGAGAAATAGCAGAGGCTTTATTCAGAGGCCCTGTAGTTGATGTGCTCTTTGGATTATAACTCTCAACCATCTGAAAACTCCCTCCAGTGACCTTTTCATCCTCATTACTGACATTTGCCAGCGCAGCAAATGAGTTTGAAATTGTTGGTAATGCTGGACTCTTTTCTGCGATCTGCTTATTTATTTTGTTTTTCGGAGTTACATTTCTGTTGGACCTCGATGACCAATTGTTCCTTGCAATATGTTGTCCAGTTGACCTTGATTGTTGTGTATCATCAGACAGCTGAAAATCAGAAACACTTTGAGACAAGGCAGTATTAGAGACATTTGCAGTTGCTGTATGTATTGAGATGGTCGTACTGCCTTGTTGAACCATCTCAGTCTTGTGAGAGGTATCTTGTTGAAATGAGTTATGCGCAATATCATCATATGGAGGACTTGTTGTTGTTTGAATCACAGCATCATCACTTACATTTATATCTCGATCAGCAAGATTTTGCAAAGAAAGTGTAGAAACCAGCTTTGGCAAAATATAAACTGCAACAGCTGCTTCATTAAGCACAGTCCAGTTGGTACTCTTGTTACCCTTAGTGACAGATGCTGCAAATTCCAATTCCATAACATCACTGTGATCAACCACCTCTTCATTCTGCCCAGTCATTTTAATGTCATCCAATGCTAG
Organism: Nicotiana benthamiana; assembly: GCA_034376525.1. Classification (NCBI taxonomy): domain Eukaryota; kingdom Viridiplantae; phylum Streptophyta; class Magnoliopsida; order Solanales; family Solanaceae; genus Nicotiana; species Nicotiana benthamiana. Next base: position 48,595,228 of record CM067328.1, read on the forward strand.
AGTTGGCTGAACAGAAGTTAGTACATGAACCTCTTCTGCTGGTAGCTGCTAAACATTATACATGTATTGCTATCTTTTGGATAGTTCACTTGTATTGGGAGGGGTAGAAATAACCAAAACTGATGCTTTGTTCAACTCATTGCTTTCTTGTTGTCCAGGTATTTTTGAAACAGCAGGTACATTAGTTACTGAAGACCTGTCAGCTGGTTGAATTGTTAAAACTGTAGATCTTTAACTGCTTTGACAGTATCCAAATCCTCCAGATTTGTACCAGCTGCTTGATCAACCTGAATAGGGTGCTGCAACATGTGCTGTTGGTCAATCACATTATCTTCCTGCCTTTTTGCATTGTCATTTGCTTTCACAGAAGACAAATAAGACATCTCCTTTTCCTTTACATCATTACATCATTCAAGGGCAGTTTTAATGTAATAGTAGACGTAGCAATTCGACCAATACCTTCCTTCAAGCCTGCATTTTTTTTCCACATTCACATCTTCTTGTCCAGCTCTTATCACATTGGACTTGTATTGGTGTCCTTCAGTTACATTGGAAGATTTGGTAATAACCGAAGTTGTTGGTTTAACCATTTCATTACAAACTTGTAGACCAGTAGATTTTGAAGCATCAAAATAATTTGGTACTATTGACTTTTCCATTGGTTCAGGTGATACAACAGTGGGATTATTTTGTACCAAAAGCTGCTGCTCGATAGCTTTATCCTGCATACCGACATCTATCAAAATCTGGCCAGACCTTTTTGCAGTATCAGCTTCTTCTACAGAAGGTGAAACAGTAGGTTTCAACACTATATCTGCCTGTTTTTCACTTAAAACATTCAAAGGAAATGAACCCGATACATTTGATTGTCCTGCCTCCTGAATCACATTAGGTAGAGTCCTTGTTCGACTGAACTGTAGGCAATCCATGTTCGACCGAAACTGGACAGAGTTCCAGCTTTGGATTTGTTGCAGCAGATTTACATCCTGTAAAATGCGATGCATATGATTGTTTGGAACCTTGAAGAGTTCGATTTTCTAAACTGTTTTGAGAAGCCTCTCCCACAGCATAAGGCTGGGGAGAGGGCGACGCTTCCATGGATGTCTCAAAACTCAAATAGAAATCGTTACCTCTATTCTATCGGAAAGATATAGAGCTGGAAAATTCCACAGATGAGGGAGTTATAGTAAATCATAAAATAAGATTTAAGATGTAGAGAAATTGGCTATAGATTTGAGGAAAAAATCTATTGGGGATTGGTCGTAAGGAGAAGGGGATGTCGTGCAAATTTGCGACAATCCACCGCCGAATTCCGGCGATATACCCAATGAATAGTGACGGAAATACTATTCTATATAGTGACGCCTCCTAGAGAGAAGGCAGAGAGAGAGAGCTAGTCCCGTTTCTTTTTTTTTTTGCCACAAGGATCTTTATTTACTGTTTGGTCAAATTTTAAAAATCAACAGATTTTGAAATGTTTTTTTAAAGGCGTTTTTCTCAAAAGTTTTTTAGTAATAAGTGGTTTATGTTTGATTAAATAATTTGAAAAGTACTTTTGAACAACAATTAGTATTTGATCAAAATTTTAAATAATATTTTAAGTGTATTTTTTTAAAATTGCTTTTTAAAAAAATGCTTTTACGAATAATTTTTTTTTGCTGCTCAAAAACTGCTTTGCTTCTGCTCAGTTTTTTTTCTTTCTAAAGTCAAACACTTCAACTTAGATATAATTTGAAAATAATATGTAGAAAGGAAGCAGATGAATTGTATTAGTTTGATAAAATGAATTTTATACTTCAATAAAAAATCATAAATATATTATTATCAAAAAAGCCTCTCTACCTTTATAAGGCTATGTACACACTACCTTCCTTTGACCCTCGTATGAGATTAAACTGAGGGTTGTTGTTATTTGGTGTTGTATATGTTAGGACCGAAAAGATCAGGTGTCGTGCGGAAGCTAGCAAGCAAACCTTGAACAAAGATAAACATATAACGAAAGAGAAATATATAAAAAGAGACAAACATTTAACGTGTTTCGGTCAATTGACTTACGTCCATAAATGGAGATGCACAATCCACTATATATAAAGAGTATACAAAATATTGAGAAAACAACCTCATGAAGAGCCAAGCACAAGTGATACACTTACATTTGTCCCGTAAAGTTCTCCCTCTAAACACAACTCTCAAACCCCATATAGCTATATTGTAGATGTTACTGAATGAGAATGGCATATCTTTAATTTATAGAACTCCAAACATTTTCCTACAAGAAAGGGAGTAGCTAAATATAGAAGAACCATATTTTCCTTCTAGGAAAAGAAAGACCTAATTATAGTAAAAATGTTATCCTTTCTTTCATGAAATAGAAAAGTCATTCACTACAAAAAATACCCAATTGCTAACGGATTTTACCAGCGCCCCGAATTTGTTAGTGTATTAGCAATATATTGGTAACAAAATGGTGTGACGACCCGATCCGTCATCTTATGTGTTACTACTCCATTTCCCCCTTATTGTGCTGCTTCATGTTTCAATATCAATATTAGAGTCGATCGGGTGTAATTGAATTGGTTTTGGTTGGAAATAAGGCACATGACCTGTTAGAAGAAAGCTTTTTTGGAAAAGTCAATCGGAAGTTGACTATGTGGTTAGAGGGCTCGGATGTGAATATTGATGGTTCAGCTAGTTTCGGTAGATGATTTGTGACTTATGAGAGAGATCGGAATTGAATTTGAAGGTCCGGTGTAGATTAGGCTTGAATTGGCGAAATTTTGAATTTTGCTGGATTTCGGTTGATAGGTGAGATTCTTATCCGAGGGTCGGGATGGAGTTCCAAGAGTTGCAGTAGATTCATTAGGTGATTTTGGATATGTCTGCAAATTTTCAGGTCATTCGAACTTCGTTTGGTTGGTTTCGGCATCGAATGAGCTTTTGGAAAGTTCATGTTTAAATTAGAGTTGAGTTCGAAGAATTTGGTGATTTTTGATGTTAACGTTAGTGCTTTTATGGCCCGAGCAAGTTTGATGAGGTAACAGGTCATGTTGGTTCTTTTGGTTGAGGTCCCGGAGGCCTCGGGGTGATTTCGGATGGCAAACGGAAAGATTTTTGTTTGGAAAAAGCTGTAGAAATTGCAGCAGCTGTGCAGACCAATTTTTGGTCATCGCGATCGCGGAAGCGTGGATGCGATCACATAGTAGCGGAATGTTTTTCTCTACGATCGTGGAAGGCGAGTCGCGTTCACGTAGAAGGTTTGGGGAATCTTGGAAATTTGTTCAACGCGATCGCGGTCAGGGGCATGCGATCGCATAGGTTGAGGAATGTTGTTCTATGTGATCGCAGAGAGAAGTGTGCGATCCCGTAAGAGGATTTTGAGAGGCTCTGAGTTTGTTCTCTGCGATCGCAAGGCAAAGGCTGCGATCGCATAGAGGAAGATCGTTGGGCAGAGGGTTTTTAAGTTAAACATTTCATCCGCGACTTGGGTCATATTTCCTCCATGTTTGCTACACCTTGAGAGCTTGTTAATGGATTTAGAAGGAGATTTCGACAAGGAGTGATTGGAGGTAAGTCTCGTGGTCTAAATACGTCATTTTATTGAAGAATCATTCATCAATTCTCTGAATTTGGGTATAAAATTGAAGAAACTAGGGCTTGGGTTTTTGATATTTCAAATTGGGATTTGATAGGTCATTTGAGCTCAGATTTGGGAGTTCTTGGTATGTATGAACTCGTGGTGAGACGAGGATTCCGTAAATGTAAGTTTTGTAATTTTTCGAGAAGCGGGCCTGGGGCTCGGGTTTTGCTAGTTTCGAGATTCTTGCTATTTCTCGATTGTTTTCGATTGGCGATTGTACCATTTGCATATTGTGATGTATTCGCTCTATTTTGGCCAGATTCAACGCGCGTGGAGGCTGATTTGAGGGACGAAGGCATCCGAACTTGAGATTTCGCCGTTTAGAGGTGAGTAATACTTGGGAATGATATCCTGAAGGTTTGAAATCCCGGATTTGCACATCTTAGTGCTGTATTTTGGTGACTTGCACGCTGGACCTAAGCATGGGGTAGAGCATCGTTGGGGATCGTGACTTGGTCCGTCCCGGTTGTTGGTTTTAACCGCGTATTTCAAATGATTTGTTGTTGTCATTATGACTGGGCTCATTGCCATACTTGGGGCTTATTGCCGATTGTTTGAACTCTTTGTGAGCTATCATCATTGGTTTCCTCACTATTTGAAATATTATTAGTCCATGTGGTTTACACTATTTCATGAACTCAATTATATCTTTACTCAAACTTGGTGTTTTAAGTGATATTTGAACTATTATTTGAGCTGAGTATAATTGTTTTACTGATGCCCGAGGGGATTTTTGACTATTTTAGACTGATTGAGGTTGAGGGCCATATGTGAGGACATGAAGATGATGTAAGGAGGCTTCAGGCCTCGAGTGTTATGTTTACATGTGCATATACATTGCATGGATCGGGTTGCACGCCGCAGCGGTGTGATATGATATTGCGCTTGGGTTGTAGGAGCCTCTCCGGAGTCTGAACCCCCACAGTGAGCGCGGGTACCCAAATGGATCGGGCTGCAAGTTCCGCATTGTTCATGCATTACGTTGCATTCATGCATTACTCCTGTTTGTACTACGTGGCACGACATTTAGCACTCATATATCATTGGCATGCATACTGTTACTTGCCTTGCTGACCAGATATCCTGGTGATATATGTTGAGGAGTGCTGAGCCTGAGAGGCTGATGATGGATATTGTGAGTTGGGAGTGAGCCCGCGGGGCTGGTACTGTACTGAAAGGTTGATATTGAGCCCGAGGGGCAGTTTTCTGATTATTTCCTACTTGTTGAAATTACCTTTACAACTTTTGAAAAAGCACATTTTCGGAAGAGATTTTTTTAACTGATCTTGAGATTTTCTAAAGGGATTTCCACGGTATTTCGATTTTTTCAAAAAGGGTTGTTCTGTCTTTTTATAGCAGTTTGGTGTGTTCCTATGTGTTTTCTTATCGCTCAGATATTATTCTCTCTTATTACCAATGAGTTGGAAGTACTCACTTTACTCCGTGCACCTTGCATGCAGTTGCAGATATCGTTCACCCGATAACGGGTTATTAGCAGGACCGAAGGCCATATTTTGGTAATTAAGCAAGGTGACCGCCAGCGTTCGTGGCACTGCACTCCATCTTTGTATTCCGTTTTTTATCTTGTATATATATACATTGTTGGAGCAGTAGTAGTGTCCCTACTCATTAGATACCCGTGACTTGTGACACCCCGGTCGGGCTGTATCGATTTTCATACTAATTAATGTCATAAATCTAGATTTGATATGCTATATAACTGTTTAAGTGCCTAAAGAGGATTTTTGGGTTGTTGACTGGCCTTGTCTTCACGAGAGGCGCCATCACGACCGGGTATAGAATTATGGTCGTGACAAGTTGGTATCAGAGCCTAGGTTACTAAGTCTCACGAGTCATGAGCAGGGTTGGTAGAGTCTCGCGGATCGGTACGGAGACGTCTGTATTTATCCTCGAGAGGCTGCAGAACCTTTAGGAAAACTTCCCTTTCTTGAAATTCTTATCGTGCGTACTTGATTTAGTTTGAGATATAACTTTTGAGGTTCCTTCCACACATCGGTATGCGCACGTGAGCGCTCAGTAGTATATGTGTCTGGATGGCTTATGATACCCCGATCGAGGGGCGAGAGGTAATCTCCATGAGTTCATGTTGGGCCAGTCTGGACGACTCGAGGCCGGATATTTGCCTATGGTTTGAGCACCGAGGTGCTGATTGTGTGAGCAAGTGTTTGAACTTATATGCTCAGTGTTGTTTTTATTAGCCGGAATGGCGGCTGGATATCCATGCAATGAGTATGTTAGTACGGCGAGGTGTATCTATATAATTTTGGTAGTGACGAAGAAGTTTGATGGATAATTGATGAACTGTTAAGTGTTCAATTCTTGTTGTGCTTTAATGTGTAGTCCAAGTTATGGGCGCGTGAAGAATATTTCATGTCTTTTAGTTGGAAAGTAAAGTACATCCCAAGTAGCAGTATGAGTATAGACTCGGAAAGACTAAATGGCGGTGTAATACGTATATGATGGTGGAAGGCATGTTGAAATATTGAAATGAGGCGAAGCAGGTGGGTTATCTCTTGCAGAGGGTTTTGAGCGGTTTGATCCTTATATGTATGTAAAATATCTCATGTATAATTGAAGGGTAGGTGTTGTATTTTGGAGAATTGGGACGCTTAAAAAGTGGACTCAGCTGATGTGGAATTGAATGCGAGGTTTGCAGAGAATGTCAGTGCTAGATTATCTGTGTATTCACAAACTTGTAAATGATTTGAGTTTGATCTCATTGTGGCATCATTAGAGTAAAAGTGTTATGAGTTGTTAAGAATGCCTTAATATGTGGTTTCGAGCCAAGTTGGGGAGGTTATTGTTGGCCAGCTGATTGCATGGTTGTGCACCGTGGTGGTTCCTTTTGAGGTAGGATGGTAGATCAGTTCTAATTACAGGAATTGAGCCGAGGATGGCTCGTGTGAAAGAAAATTTCTATAAAGGTTAAATGGTGCTTTCGTAATGTGAGAAATGCTGAGATGTGTTGAGTTGTTGATGATAAAGAATGCCCAATGTATAGAGGAGAGATTTGTTTGTTGCACCTATATGAAATCATGTTGTGCGGTGTCAGAGTGCTAATAAGGCACGAGTAATTCTGTCTGTTAAGGCAGGTGAATTTTAGTTGTTCAAGAGTGAATGACTTTCGAGATTGGTTTTACTGTGTTCGAGATTTTGCATGAAACAATCAGCTGTCTTAAGTTTGTGTATGTGGCTAGAGACTGTGATCTCATTAGAAAGGATCAAGACTTGTGGTATTTTATGTCAATCATGGGATTCTATGTATCCGCATTTGGAAGGTAATGGTAACGAATTCAGATTCACAGGAAATTCTTCTGCGTATAGCATTCTGGAATATTGTATTTCTGAGAAGCGTCGAGAGGGAAATTCAGTGGCCTATGGGTTTTAGATAGTGTGGTCTTATGTGTGAGTCTCGTGTTTAACTTGAGTTGAGGTATTGTGGTACTACAACAAGGGAGAATATCAAATTAATGACGAGTTATGAAGGAAATGAGATGAATGGAGTAGCTTGCTAATAAACCAAATCGTTATGGTAGGGATATGATTAATTCTTGTATGTGTTTGAGGTAATGAGTCTTACAGGGATTGTGCAGCAAATCTTGTAAGTGATGGCAGTTGGCTTAACTTGGTCTGGATAGAAGGATTCAATTCTGGCAGTTTAGCTTGTGCAATGGAATTGGAAGAAAGAGTTTTGATGTGTTTCACCGTGGTTTGAAGATGAGCATGTTATCCTAGTGTGGTATGGTCTGTGTGTTATGATATGGAGAATCGATAATTGCGTGTTCAAGGCTTTGGTTCAGTTCATAATGGGAAATCATTAAATTCTTGAGCAGCACGGACAACTTCAGGTGAGTAAAGAATCGATCTTCAGATGATTAAGGTGATTTAAATTGATGATACGTCAGTAATATTGTGACACTTTCCTGTTGGATAGACTGCGAATATTAGAGTTTGTTGATGGAACAGGGAACTTTGAATATCTATCGTGGTATGAATGGATACTTGATGTGTGTTATGTATTCGTACGGCGGAGCGCGGGATCAAGCATAGAAATTCATGTATTAAATGTGTTGGAGACTAGAAGTTCTCGTGATCCGACCATGCGGTGGTTATGGGTCGTGTGTATCGACATCGTCTAGCAGTTGTTGGAATCTGGAGGTCCGAGCAGATCTTTCTTTGCTTGGTATGTTAGGTTTGGGTGATGATATTAGATTGCAGACTGGTTGTCCCAATGTCAGGTTGTCTAGACCAATGTGCTATGGGCTATGTTGGAAAAAGCCACATGATGCGTGGTAAGGTGCATCGAATTATTGTTCTAGCATAGTAGTTTATATTCCAAGGACCATCGGACGGTTGGCAAGTATTGCTTTGAATATGGGCCTTCGTGGCGGATGCTAGTACAGAGGTTTCTACCACTAATTTAGTTGCGGTATTGAGGGACTTTTCGGATGCGTTTCTTGCGGTCGGCCATATGGCTATATGTGTTTATTGTAATGAGCAATTTGACTCGATGGGCATCTCCTTTTGTGAGATATATGTGCACGATTGGGTGGCACGCCGCCACAGGTATGGTATCTGGATCAGGTGGCACGCCGCCACGGATATATTATCTGGAGCGGGTTGCACGCAGCAACAGTGTGACGTGGAGAATAGTTTTCTATGTGCTACTTTGTATGCCTTACTTCCTGGTTTCTGAGGAAAGTTCGTATTGTGTGCTGGTCGGCGAATAGAGTATCGGTTGCGTCCTTTCAGGATTGAATAGTGTATATGACTTGCTTTACCATGGGTTTGATGGATTGCTTGGTTTCAGACCTCATTCTGTGCACGGCTGTCTGTACTGAGCATGGTGACTTGAGGTGCTTCATGGGTAATAGTGTTTGGATAGAATCGCGCGTTGTGGCAAGGTCACGTGATGTTATAACCTTTCGCGGGGGATTCAGGTACTCTATTTCTATGATGTGAGATGGGATCTTAGTTCTGTGTTGTGATCGTACGGAGGAATTTGAATTACAGCTCTTTCGTTTGAGTTCGTTGTCATGATTTGAGTGTGTTCAGATCGTTTCTTATTGGTGCTTGTATTGAGCACGTTGTGGCTTAGGCCGGAGTTGAAGTGTCATATCACCAGAGTGGCGTGTTATAGTTGAGATGATTGTTGGAGTCATTAATGAGCACGAGCATATTTGATTTCAGCTTGTTAGAAAGGTAATATCGAGGTTTTGCTCTGAAATCTGTAGTAGTATCAGCCAAAATGGAAATGGACTCATAAATGGGCGATCCGAGAGATGGCTTTAGATTATCGCGTGTTTCATTTGTCGTTGGCAGTATATGAGGGTGTTGGGATAGGACTCTAGCTAATATAAAGGTTTTTCTGTCGGTATTTGGTTATTGTGGGCAACTGCTGTGGATAGAGACTAAAGTTCCGAGTGTTGGAATGTGTGGTATATTGTATGAATTCACCTGAGGTTGCAGGTGCGGGTTATTATAGCTGGTTTGGGTTGATTCTAAGTATAGATGTGAGGTTCTGATCTTGTGTATGATTTTGGAAAGTTCAGTGTGGTTCTAAAGTTTATGGGCCAGATGGATTGTGAAATTCTACTATGTTGTGTTATCGGACCTATGTGAGATAGGGGGACGTGGGATCACCCTGGGTATATGCTTGGTAAGGTCATTCAGCTATTTGTATGCTTCTAGTACAACTCTGAGTACGCTCAAGGATGAGCGTTTGTTAAGTTGGAGAGGATGTGACGACTCAACCCGTCGTCTTTGTGTTACTTCTCCATTTCCCCCTTATTGTGCTGCTTCATGTTTCAATATCAGTATTAGAGTCGATCAGGTGTAATTGAATTGGTTTTGGTTGAAAATAAGGCACATGGCCTCTTAGAAGAAAGCTTGTTTTGGAAAAGTCAACTGGAAGTTGACTATGTGGTTATAGGGCTCGAATGTGAATTTCGGTGGTTCGGTTAATTTATGGAGATGATTTGTGACTTAGGAGAGCGATCAAAATTGAATTTGGAGGTCCGGTGTAGAATTAGGCTTGAATTGGAGAAAGTTTGAATTTTGGCGGATTCAGGTTGATAGGTGAGATTTTGATCCGAGGGTCGGGATGGAGTTCCGAGAGTTGCAATAGCTTCTTAGGTGATTTTTGATATGTCTGCAAATTTTGAGGTCATTCGGACTTCATTTGGTTGGTTTCGGCATCGAATGAGATTTTGGAAAGTTCATGTTTAACTTAGAGTTGAATTCGAAGAATTTGGTGATTTTTGATGTTAACTTTAGTGCTTTTATGGCCCGAGCAAGTTTGAATGAGGTAATAGGTCATGTTGGTGCTTTTGGTTGAGGTCCCGTGGGCCTCGGGGTGATTTCGGACGACAAACAGAAAGATTTTTGTTTGGAAAAAGCTACAAATATTGCAGCAGCTGTGCAGACCAATTTTTGGTCATCGCGATCACGGAAGCACGGATGTGATCGCGTAGTAGCGGGCCTTTGTTCTCTGCGATCGCTGAAGGCGAGTCGCGTTCGCGTAGAAGGTTTGGGGAATCTTGGAAATTTGTTCAACGCGATCGCGGTCAGGGGCATGTGATCGCATAGGTTGAGGAATGCTGTTCTATGCGATTGCAGAGAGAAGTGTGCGATCGCGTATGAGTAGTTTGAGAGGCTCTGAGTTTCTTCTTTGCGATCGCAAGCCAATGGCTACGATCGCATAGAGGAAGATCGCTGGGCAGAGGGTTTTAAGTTAAACATTTCATCCGTGACTTGGTTCATATTTTCTCCATTTTTGCTACACCTTGAGAGCTTGTTCACGGATTTTGAAGGGGATTTCGACGAGGAGTGATTGGAGGTAAGTCTCGTGGTCTAAATACATCATTTTATTGAAGAATCATCCATTAATTCTCTGAATTTGGGTATAAAATTGAAGAAACTAGGGCTTGGGTTTTTGATATTTCAAATTAGGATTTGATAGGTCATTTGAGCTCGGATTTGGGAGTTCTTGGTACGTATGAATTCGTGGCGAGATGAAGATTCCGAAAATGTAAGTTTCGTAATTTTTCAAGAAGTGGTCCCGGGGCTCGGGTTTTTCTAGTTTCGAGATTCTTGCTATTTCTCGATTGTTTTCGATTGGGTTTGTCCCATTTGCATATTTTTATGTATTCGCTCTATTTTTGGCTAGATTTAACGCGCGTGGAGGCCGATTTGAAGGACAAAGGCGTCACGAGCTTGAGATTTCACCGGTTTGAGGTGAGGAATACTTGGGAATGATATCATGAGGGTTTGAAACCCCGGATTTGCACATCTTAGTATTATATTGTGGTGAATTGCACGCTGGACCTGAGTGTGGGGTAGAGCACTGTTGGGGATCGTGACTTGGTCCGTCCCGGTTGTTGGTTTTCACCGCGTAATTGCAAATGATTTGTTGTTGTCATTATGACTTGGGCTCATTGCCATACTTGGGGCTTATTGCCGATTGTTTGAACTCTGTGTGAGCTATCATCATTGTTTTCCTCACTATTTGAAATATTATTTGGACTTAGTCCATGTGGTTTACATTGTTTCATGAACTCAATTGTATCTTTACTCAAAATTGGAGTTTTAACTGATATTTGAACTATCATTTGAACTGAGTATAATTGTTTTACTGATGCCAGAGGGACTTTTTGACTATTTTGGACTGATTTTGATTGAGGGCCAATGAGAGGACATGAGGATGATGTAAGGTGGCTTCAGGCCTCGAGTGTTATGTTTACATGTGCATATACATTGCATGGATTGGGCTGCACGCCGCAGTGGTGTGATATCGATATTGCGCTTGGGCTGTAGGAGCCCATTCAGAGTCTGAACCCCCACAGTGAGCGCGGGTACCTAAATGGATCGGGCTGCATGTTCTGTAGTGTTCATGTATTGCATTGCATTCATGCGTTACTCCTATTTGTCTACGTGGGACGACATTTAGAACTCATAATCATTGGCATACATACTGTTACTTGCCTTGCTGACCAGATACCCTGGTGTTATTTATTGAGGAGTGCTGAGCCTGAGAGGCTGATGATGGATATTGTGAGTTGGGAGTGAGCCCGCGGGGCTGGTACTGTACTGAAAGGTTGATATTGAGCCCGAGGTGCAGTTTTCTGATTATTTCCTTCTTGTTGAAATTACCTTTACAACTAATGAAAAAGCACATTTTCAAAAGAGATTTTCTTAACTGATCTTGAGATTTTCTAAATGGATTTCCACAGTATTTTGATTTTTCTCAAAAGGGTTGTTTTGTATTTTTGTAGCAGTTTAGTGTGCTCCTATGTGTTTTCTTATCGCTTAGATATTATTCTCTCTTATTACCACTGAGTTGGAAGTACTCACTTTACTCCCAGCACCTTGCGTGCAGTTGCAGGTATTGTTCACCCAATAGTGGGTTATTAGCAGGACCGAAGGCCATATTTTGGTAATTGAGCAAGGTGACCGCCAGCTTCGCGACACCGTACTCTATCTTTGTATTCCGGTTATTATCTTGTATATATATACATTGTTGGACAAGTAAGAGTGTCCCTACTCATTAGATACTCGTGACTTGTGACACCCCGGTCGGGCTGTATTGATTTTCATATTAATTAATGTCATAAATCTAGATTCGATATGCTATATAACTGTTTAACTGCTTAAAGAGGATTTTTGGGTTGTTGGTTGGCCTTGTCTTCACGAGAGGTACCATCACGACCGGGTATAGAATTTGGGTCGTGACAAATGGTTACTAATTTATTTTTCAGTATTTAGTAAGAGATTCCTAACGAATTGACAACCAAAATTTTACTAACTAAATAATTTAGTTGGTAATTATGGCAGTTAAATAGGCGGCTAATATGACAACTGCATACTAATGGATTACCAACTCAAATGTTACCAACAAATATTTTTCTTTGGTAATATTACCACCGGAGTACATATCCGTTGTTAAATATGGTGGGAAAAATGAAGTATTGTTTATTAACATATTAGTAACAAATTACTAACCAATTATTTATCAACAGAAGGATTTTGTTGCTAATTGTACCATCTAATTTAAAATGCATTTGTAAATTACCAACCGAATGGTATCTGTTAGTAAATTTTCCAACTGATATTTAATCGGTTGAAAACTTTATTAATAGATCAAGATTTTGATTTGTAATTTATTAATAGATTGAATTTAATTATTAATATTACTTATGATACTTATATTATTAATTAAAGAATAAATGAAAGTATGATCGATCTGAATTATTCGAGTACTTCAAATCATACATTTTAATAAAATCATAAATTGAAAATTATTTTATCTCACTAATTAGGTACCAAAAAAATTATATCTTTTAGAGTTTTATTCGATTTCTCTGAATATATTTATTATTTTGAAATTATCAATAATATTTTCGAGTATTATTTTTACTTATTTTTTAAAGTTAATTTAAAGTATACGCTTTTGTTATATTCAATTCTCTGTCTATTTTTCTTTCTTTATATATACATATATTCAGGGCCGCTTCTGAGCCTTTATTGACTAGTTCTTACGTTGTTTAACTAGTTTGTGCTCGTTCGGCTTCGTGTTGAGGGTTTTGGCTTGTTCCTGATATTGGAAGTGCACTTCAATTCGGAGGAGAGACGAGTCTCTTTTCTAACCTTGTAAGAGGGAAATGTCCCCATAGGATTTATAAATGGATAATTGTTGTTAAATACGGGAGATACACGTGTGCACTACGTGACGAGAGTCCATCCGTTGCTACTCTATATTAATTATCTGGGTAGTTTAGGACCCACGACATCATGCCTTATTTATAAAATCTCTATGTCAATGATATCGCCTAGGATATACTAGGGACTTGAAAGCGGATAAAAGTAAAATTGTATACTTGTTGAACTCTTGTATGGCATAATTAGATATTTATGTGCCTTCGTGTGTATATATACCTAATATTTGCTTGATATTTTTGGATCAGGCCGATCGCCTCGGTATGAATAGATGCATCTATAGGCGCGCTATCGACCCTCGGCAAGTGCATAGTTTATTTCTATTGGTTCGGACAGTCGCCTCGGCATAACGTGTGCATGATCATTGTGTGAAAACTTATACTCACATTGTTCGTTATTATACACAAAAATAGAAATAGTAAACCATGATATTGTAAGAACATGACTTATGCCTCTTGCCAAAAACTGCTGATACTAGTAGCTTTCTATGCTAATAAAATATTTCATATATTATTTGACCTTAGCAAGTATCAAGTCGACCTCTCGTCTCTACTTTTTCAATATTAGACGGGATACTTACTGGGTACATGTTACTTATGTACTCATGCTACACTTCTGTACTTAAAATGTACAAGATCTGAGGCAGGTGGATCTGGTTATCACTCGGGTGCGCATCAGTGAGCCATCTGGGACTTCTACGGTGAGTTGCTTCCCCTTCATGACGATCTGCAGCCAAAGAATAGTCTTCTTTAATTTGTACTTTGTTTTCTGTCTATCCTGATTCAGATAGTAAGATAGTATAGTATTCTTTTGTGTATATTCTACTAGTTGCCCGCAGCTTGTGACACCGGGTTCTGGCACACACATTAGTAGACTAGTTTTGGGCTGTATCATTATGCTTCCTACATTTCTTACTGTATTTGGTTTCTAAAATAATCCCATTGGGATCCTTTATATTTTCTTAAAAATTATGATGTTTGATAAAATTAGGAAATGTTTTCCGCACTTGCTTCCCCGGCAAGGTTGATGGGCGCCATCATGACCTATTATGAAAATGGATCGTGAAACCAATAAGAGTTTAAGTAGTAGTAAAAGAGTCAAGTCGTATATGTAAGAGTCCTTCATAGTCTAAAACCTTCGATTCTTTTGTGATAAATATGAGCTATTATTCGATTTTGACTATTTTTAAGATCTATGACACTACGAGAATAGTACTAAAAAATAAAATATAATAATAATTAAGTAGGAGATTTGAGAAACAATTAATCTTTTTTCACGTTGCGTTTTTTAATTAATTAATATCCAATGATTATCTATATTTAATTTTATCAAGAAGGTTATTATTTAAATTTTAAGATTTTTTATATATAACCTAAATAACTCTAATATTTAATATGGTTAGTGTACGCGCATCGGCATAAGTAATAATACTAGTTCTAATATTAACTAGAAATAATTTCATTGCATATTCGAACATTAAATAATTAGCTATAAATTATGTTTGGACCTAGTTTATATGTAATAATTCAAACATGATTGCAATTAAAATTTTATTATTTTATACAAATAGTTTGGTGCAATTAAAATTTATTAATTTGTATGTCAATATAATAACCAAAAGATACATGTATAATTCATGTTATTAGTTAGTATTAAAATAGTTTAATTAAGAATCAAAAATAAAATTAGGGAACTCAAATTAATGTTTGGAGATTTTATGGATTTTAAATTTCTAATAATTAAGTTTTTTTCAATAAGTCTAAGCAAATAAATTAAAAGACAGAAAATAAGAGTAAGGGAACGAAAATATATTTTGCCTATATATATATATATATATATATATATATATATATATATATATATATATATATATATATATATATATATATATATATATATATATATATATATATATATATATATATATATATATATATATATATATATATATATATATATATAAAACATAAATACCAAATTAATGCAATTCCAAAAACAAATAACATAGAGTGTACCGCCTAATAATTAATTACCCCCTCTTCTAAATTACACAGATTTCAACTGCGCGCGCATGGAGAGTACCGCCTACCTTCCCCACTCCCCTAAAATTACAGAGAACTGGCGCCATTTTAGCTTCTTCTCTGTACGAACGATCACAATATGGATAATCCTTTCCATTATCTTTCCCAACTGATAGATAATCTCACAATAGTCTCTCACAAGCTATCATTTGGAAGCTTCTCAATTCCACAATTCAACATTCGGCGGGTAAGTAGTAAGTATTTTCTTATCAATCTAATTTATCCAGTATATTGTAGATATGTTGAAAGCTTTTGCTCATTATAATTGGAATTTGAGGCCTAATTTGATTATTAGTACTCTTTTTGTACTACTATCTAACGATTTGTAGAAATCAATAATGCTACTGTAATCCTTTTACATTATCAGGAAAGAAAGTTTGTTTGAAAAATGACTTTAAATCGTAAGTGGATGTACAGAAGGTTAACGAGAGGTTTGTATAATCCCGAATTCATTAGGGGTGTTGAGCAATTTATTGAGTTTGCAAAGAATCATCGTGAAGGGAGGGATGGTGAGAGACTAAGGTGTCCATATAACCGAAAAAAGTGTTAGAACAGAAATTTTGAAGATGTTCTTACTGTCCATGAACATTTGTTGTGCGATGGCTTTGTACCTGGATATCATATATGGTACTTGCATGGAGAAAATGAGGTTACGAGAAATATAAATCAACATGAAAAGATAGGAAATTGGGATCGGTCTGTGAATACCGAATTGGTAAATGTGGGCGCAATTGATGAGCCTACATCACCTACTTCATACCACAGATTGGTCCTTGACACCGCTGGCCCATCATTCGATCTGATTGATAGGGATGAATTATCGAATCCTGATGCACATAAATTTTATGATATGATAGATTCTGCAAATCAAGAGGTGGGGTCTGGTTGTGAAACACATTCTCAATTGTCAGCTGTTGCATGTTTGTTGCACATCAAGTCTGAACACCATCTATTTGATAGATGCTTTGATGACATTTGTCAATATGTGAATGAACATATAATTTCTATGAAACTAAGAAGTTAATGCAGGGAATGAACATGCCGGTAGAAAAATTCCAGAGTTTTATAAATACCTGTATGATTTATTGGGGAGAAGACAGTGAACTTAGCCACTGCAAGTTTTGTCGCCATTCAGGTGCAAGCCTACTTGGCAAACATCTAATTCAAAGAGAAATCTTGTACAATTCAAACATATGTACTACTTTCCCCTCACTCCATGATTACAACGGTTATATGCTTCCGACATGACTGTTGCACATATGCGATGGCATGCCGAGCATGAAGTGGAGGAAGGTGTGATGCGTCACTGTTCAGATGCGCCCGCATGGGAACACTTTGACAAGATGCATCCATCTTTTGCAGCTGAAAGTCGTAATGTCAGGTTGGGGCTATGCACAAATAGTTTTCAACCATTTGGACAAACAGGTCAACAGTATTCATCTTGGCCAATAGTTGTGATACCATACAACTTGCCGCCTTGGATGTGTATGAAAGAGTCCTATTTGTTTTTGTCGGTTATAGTTCCTGGACCGAAGAAACCTAAGCAAAAGCTTGATGTTTTCTTGCAACCTTTGATTGCATAACTAAAACAATTGTGGAGTACAAGTATGGATACATATGATATCTCTAAGAAGCAAAATTTTAACATGCGAGCTGCTTTGATGCGGACAGTTAGTGATTTTCCTGCATATTCGATGTTATCTGGATGGGATACTGCAGGTAAGCTAGCATGTCCATATTGTATGGAGAATACAGATGCTTTTACTTTGACTAAAGGTGGCAAACAATCATGGTTTGACAATCATCGTAAGTTCCTACCAATGGATCATCCATACAGAAATAACATAATATCATTTAGAAAGACTAAAGTGGTCAGAACGCATCCTCCCCCGATACAGTCAGGTGATGATATATTGAAGGATATAAATAAATTGGGGTTGAAAAAGGCGACAGAGCTTGGGGCTAATATTATTAATGCCAAAATTAGTAAGTTTTTGGGTTGGAAGAAAAGAAGCATATTTGGGATTTGCCATATTAGAGTACAAATCTGATCCGACACAATATAGATATTATGCACATCGAAAAAAACTTTTTTGAGAATATGTTCAACACAGTGCTGGACTTGATGGTAAAACAAAAGCTAATGCCAAATCTAGAGAAGACTTGAAAGAGTTCTGCCGACGCCCTGAATTACATGTTGTTAGTGATGAATATCTGAAAGATTGTTATACACTAGACAAGAAGTCGAAAAAAGTGTTGTGTTAATGGGTGGAGAATCTGAAATTTCCAGATGGATATGTCTCAAATATGGGAAGGTGTGTGGACATGAAAAAACATAAATTGTTTCGTATGAAAAGCCACGATTGTCATGTATTCATGAAAAGATTGGTCCCTATTACATTTCGTGAGCTATTACCACAAAATGTTTGGGAACCACTTGCTGAGATAAGCCTTTTCTTTAGGGATCTCACTTCAACATCAATTAGGGAAGAGGATATGGTTAGACTTGAACAAGAAATACCTGAATTTATTTGTAAATTGGAGCGTATATTCCCTCCCAGCTTCTTTGATTAAATGGAGCATCTCCCCGTGCATCTTGCTTACGAAGCAAGGATAGCAGGTCCGGTGCAATATCGATGGATGTGCCCATTTGAGAGGTAAATTTTCATCTTTCTGCTTGTATCTTTATGGTTTCTTTTTTCCTAATTGTGTTGGTGCATTAGCTCAATCGACTGATCTTGCTTCAGCTGTCATAGCAGTTGCTTCTTTGTTGTCTATGCTCAAAGCAACAACTTTATTCTTCATCATCTTGGCTTCATCTTCTTCAAGCTTCAACAGCGAATAAACAGAGATATGCTTCTTCTTTCTTCTCTTCTTCTTTATATTTTTTTCTTCTTTTTTTGTTGACAGAAACAGAGCCAAACAGTTCTGTATTTCTATTTTTAGACAGAAATAGAGGTATTTGTGCTTTTTTTCTTCTGTTTTTTATCGACACAACAGAGCCAAACTGAGGCTTTTCTGTAAGATATATGGACTTATATCTACATACATATGAAAAATATATGGATAAATTATATGTTATGTGCTATCTTTTGGTTTGGCCTAATTTTGTGGTCTTATGGACATTATGTTAAGGGGGCCAATGTGTTGTCATATAAAGTGTAGGACTAATGTGTAGATACCCAAAAGGGTAACCTTAGTTAATGATGGGCTAACTAAGGTTACATATATGTAACCATGGTTACAAGCTTGTGACTCTTGAGTTATGTAACTCTTTTGTTATAAAGTGGGGGTTATGGTTCCCATATTATTGCAAGACAAGACTCTTCTTCCTCCTATTGAATCAAGAGCAAAAACACCATTGTTGTCTTGCAAATAATTGTGGAAAACCATATACCAATTTTGATTATTGTCATAACATTATTATTGTTGTGAAACCACACATCTTGTTTAAGTCTTGTGAAGAATCTTGTGGATACATATACTATCAAGAACATTCTTGAAGAAGGATTAAAGGAGCATTCCTCATAAGGACTAAAGGACAATCATCAAAGGAGGTTCAACAAATTCCACACATTGATTCAGGTTAGCTTCCGCTCATGTAGTTTAATTCCGAATTGTTCAATATGAAGGTTATTGTCTTTAGTAGGAATCATAATCCTAACAATTGGTATCAGAGCCACCTTCATATTTGGATAATTTGGATGTTCATAAGATTCATGATATGTTAGGATTCATGTTCAAGTATTGATAGAATTTTACTTATGAAATTCAAGTACCATGAAATAGCATGTTTCTTATGAATGTTGTGTTTTGATTAAATTTGATGTTTTAATATCATGTTAATCTTTACATAAATTAAAACATTGTATTATGCATGAATTTAGTTGGTAGACAACATGTTTTCTTGTTTAAGATTCTTGTTGAAAATCATGTTGAAACAGTAAGGTTTACTGCTCCAAGATAATCGATTATTTTGGACAGATAATCGATTATCTTAGTCCAGTGAGTTTGAAACGTTTTTATAAATACCAGAATAATCGATTATCTGGATTAGATAATCGATTATTCTGGTCCAGTAACTCAGAAAAGTTTTCTTAATACCATAATAATCGATTATCTGGTTTAGATAATCGATTATTCTGGTCCAGTAACTTATGAAATTTTTTTTTATGCCAGAATAATCGATTATCTGTTTAAGATAATCGATTATCCTGGACCCGTAAGGTTAAAAACGTTTCAAATCTTTTAAGTTTCAGATTTTAATTGACATATTATTATTCAATGAAATAATTAAGTTTCATTATTAATGTATTATACATTAATATTTATGTTTTGAATGTTAATTGTTTTTTAGTTCATCAATTTTCATATTTTTGGAATTGTCCTCTCAAGTAAAATAACAATTAATATTCAGTTGTTGCATATCAAAACATGTAACATATTAAGTTAAGATTCATAATATGGCTTAAGGAACTAAAGTTTTTAGCATCTATTATTTTAAATTAGTCAATTGAAGCATTATGTTACCAAAGTAACCTCTATTGTGTAGATTGATTAATCTTGAAATATAAGATGACTGTGGATGTTAGTCTTCCATGCGTTTAACACCGGCCCAAAGGAAGGTTGTTATTTGGCAGGAATTCAAACATGCTTGTGGCGATAAATATGAGACAATTATTTGGTTTTCCATGTGAATGTTAAATCGGCCCAAAGGAAGGTTTGATATTTGACAGGAGTTTATTGTCTATGTTTGATCACTACACCAAGAGTACCACTTACAAGTTGTTTTTCTGTCCAAAGACTAAAATCAATGTTGTGCTAGGTATCTTGTAATGGGATATGCCTATTTTGAATCTATAAAGTAAAGTTAAAGTTCAAGTAATTGTAAGCATGTATTCAGTAATCCTTTTGTTCTATTTTCAGTTAATTCTTCTGCTTCTACGATCTCTGCCAATATCAATAGCATCCATGTGCTTAACGGCACAAACTTTAAGGAATGGAAAGAGAACGTCATGATCGTTCTCGATTGCATGGATCTTGACCTTGCTCTTCGGACCGAGCAACCTACTCCTCTTGAGGATACATCCTCTCCTGATGAAAGGAGGGTGATGGAGAAGTGGGAACGCTCGAATCGCATGAGTCTAATGATAATGAAACGTGCAATTCCAGAATCATTCAGGGGCACTATGAATGATGAACCTAATGCCAAAGTTTTCCTTGGAAACCTTGAACAGCGTTTTATGCAAAACGAAAAGGCGGAAACAAGTACACTATTGAGTAAACTTGTTTCCATGAGGTATAAGGGCAAGGGAAACATTAGGGAGTACATTATGGAAATGTCCCATCTAGCTTCGAAACTAAAGTCACTCAAGCTGGATTTACCTGAGGAACTGCTTGTGTACTTTGTTTTGATATCTCTTCCTGTACACTTTAATCAGTTTAAGGTCAGTTACAACTGCCTGAAGGAGAAATGGACTCTTAATGAGCTCATTTCACATTGTGTGCAAGAAGAGGAAAGGATAAAGCTAGATAAGACAGAAAGTGCTCATTTGGCATCCTCTTCTAAGGTAACTAAGAAGAGGAAAGGTAAGGAAGTTGCGGTTGCAAAGCCCAAGATTAAGCAACATAAGGAACCTAAGGTTGAAATTACTGAATTAGGTTGCTTCTTCTGTAAGGGGACTAATCATGTGAAGAAAGATTGTACCAAGTACCATGCCTGGCGTGCGAAAAAAAGTACATTTCTTTCTCTTGTTTGTTCTGAAGTTAATTTAATTTCGGTACCTAAGGATACTTGGTGGGTAGATTCTGCTGCTACTACTCACATAAGTATATCAATGCAGGGTTGCCTGAACTGCCGAAAATCAAATGATGGTGAAAGATACATCTATGCGGGTGACGGCAAGAAGGTGCCAGTTGAAGCTATTGGCAAATTTAGGCTGTTGTTTAAGACCGATTTTCATTTAGATTTGGATGAGACTTTTATTGTACCGTCTTTTAGACGGAATTTAATTTCTGTTCCCCAATTGGACATATCCGGTTATACATGTTCTTTTGGTGACAATAAAGTTAGTCTCTTTCAGAATTCAAATCTTATTGGTACTGGTGTTTTATCAACATTTGATAGCTTATATTTGGTTGATACAATAACTTCAAATAAAGAAACTTTGCATACAAGTTTAAGTGGTACTAAAAGAAAATTAACTAATGAGAATTCTATATCACTCTGGCATAAACGTTTGGGTCACATATCCATTCAAAGAATTCAGAAACTCGTGTCAGATGGAATTCTTGATTCTCTTGATACCTCAAATTCGGAAATTTGTATTGAGTGTATCAAGGGAAAACAAACAAACAAGACTAGATTAGGTGCTAAGAGAGCTTCGGACGTATTAGAATTGATACATACGGATATTTGTGGGCCATTTCCTACTCCTTGTCGGAATGGTCAACAATACTTTAACACATTCATAGACGATTACTCTCGTTATGGGTACCTATATCTTATTCATGAAAAGTCCCAATCCATAGACGTGTTCAAATCATTTAAGGCTGAAGTTGAAAATCAACTAAGCAAAAGAATTAAATCCGTTAGATCTGACCGTGGTGGTGAATACTATGATCGATATGATGGTTCCGGTGAACAACGTCCAGGGCCTTTTGCTAAATTCCTAGATGAGTGTGGGATCGTCCCTCAGTATACTATGCCAGGCAGTCCTACGATGAATGGTGTAGCTGAGAGACAAAATCGGACCCTTAAGGATATGGTAAGAAGTATGATTTCTCGTACAACTTTGCCAGACTCACTCTGGGGTGAAGCATTAAAAACCGAAGCTTATATTCTTAATAGAGTTCCAACTAAAGCTACAATCAAAACCCCATATGAACTTTGGACTGGGCATAAACCCAGTATTCAGCATTTACACATTTGGGGTTGTCCAGCTGAGCCAAGGCCTTAAAGGCCGAATGAAAAGAAACTGGATGCTAAGACGGTTAGTAGCTATTTTGTTGGATACTCTGAAAAATCCAGGGGTTTTATGTTTTATGATCCCACTTCTAGAACTATTTTTGAGACGGGTAATGCTAGGTTCTTTGAGGATATTGAGTTTGGGGGGTGGGGAGATAAAGTTGTTAGAGATTTTGTCTTTGAGGAAGAACATGTGTCTTTCCCTCAAGTTGTTGATCTTGGTCTTCATGACACGGATCACACAACTCCGGTTCAAGACAATCTCGAAAATCTTCCCCATCAGGACCCTGATATAACAAATGAAAATCAAACTCAACAACCTCAAGAAACTGAAATGCCATTAAGGAGATCCACTAGAGAGAGGAGAAATGCAATTTCGGATGATTATGTAGTATTTCTCCAAGAACAAGAAAGTGATATTGGACTTGAGGAAGATGATCCAATCAACTTCCGTCAAGTCATTAAGTGTTCTAACTCTCAAAAGTGGATTGATGCCATGAATGATGAGATGAAGTCTATGAGCGATAATGACGTTTGGGAGCTTGTTACATTGCCCGAAGGTATTAAACCTATTGGTTGTAAATGGATTTTTAAAACCAAAAGGGATTCAGGGGGCAATGTTATTAAGTATAAAGCTCGTCTTGTCGCAAAAGGCTACACTCAAAAGGAAGGCATTGATTATGTAGAGACTTTCTCTCCAGTTTCATTGAAAGACTCTTTCAGGAATATAATGGCATTAGTAGCACATTTTGATCTTGAGCTTCATCAAATGGATGTTAAGACAGCATTTCTCAATGGTGACATTGAGGAAACAATTTATATGGTGCAACCTGAAAACTTTGTTTCGGATGAATTAGAAAAGAAGGTTTGCAAATTAAAGAAATCCATCTATGGGCTCAAGCAAGCTTCTCGTCAATGGTATTATAAGTTTCATGCAGTTATTACATCTTTTGGTTTTGAACCGAATATTGCTGATGACTGTATATACCATAAGTTCAGTGGGAGTAAGTATATTTTTCTGGTTTTATATGTCGATGACATACTGCTTGCCTGTAACGATGTAGCATTATTACTTGAAACTAAGAAATTTCTTTCAAAGAAATTTGAAATGAAAGATCTTGGTGAAGCTTCTTTTGTTTTAGGAATTCAGATACAACGAGATCGCTCTAAAGGTGTTCTCGGTCTGTCACAAAAGGGCTATATCGATAAGGTTCTGAAAAGATTTGGCATGTAGGATTGTATACCAGGCAACACCCCTGTTGCTAAGGGAGACAAATTTAGTCTCAAACAGTGCCCAAATAATAATTATGAAATTTCGGAAATGCAGAAGACGCCTTATGCTTCGGCGGTAGGTAATCTGATGTATGCTCAGGTATGTACACGACCTGATATAGCATACATTGTTGGGATATTAGGCAGATATCTAAGCAATCCAGGAATGGACCATTGGAAGGCAGCCAAACGGGTCATGAGGTACTTACAGAGAACAAAGGATTACATGCTTACTTACCGGAAATCGGACCAGCTTGAGATCATTGGGTATACCGATTCCGATTTTGCTGGATGTCAGGATAGTTTGAAGTCCACTTCAGGCTATATTTACATGCTTGCGGGCAGTGCTATCTCTTGGAGAAGCATCAAGCAAACTCTTACAGCCACTTCCACCATAGAAGCGGAGTTTATGGCATGTTATGAAGCATCCAATGAGGCATTATGGCTGCGGAATTTTGTTGGTGGACTGCGAATTGTTGATAGCATCAAAAAGCCGCTTAGGCTATTATGCGATAACAGATCGGCAGTCCTTTTTGCTAATAACAACAGTAGTTTGACGAAAGCAAAGCATATGGACATCAAATTTCGGGTTGTTAAAGAAAGAGTACAAAATGGACAATTGTGCATTGAGTACATTAGTACAAACTCCATGCTTGCGGATCCGCTCACTAAGGGATTGACACCAAAAGTATTTCATGAGCATATTGCTTGTATGGGTGTCAAATCAGAAAAGGAAAATGTATTTTAGTGGGAGTTTTGTATTGTACATTTATGTATTGTTCATTATATTCAGAAATTCAGTAATTCAGTTATATCTGCAGATATTCAGTTTTAAATTTTTTGTACTCTTACAGTTTATGATTGATCTCAATAAAGAGAACCAGTTGGAAATAGACATTATATTGACCACACTTTATGTTATTTCCATGCTACATACCTGCACTTGATCCATGTCGTTGGTTATATTGATATACGTGATCTATGTTGGTTCTAGTTACGAATGAGTAACGAAGAGCTCTTAGTTCCTATGTTGGTATGATTGATGGACCAGATTGTTCATGACAATTTTATTATGATAGCAATTTTGCGCACCTAAAGTTATTTTGTAACATATAATGCTAAGGTTTGTACATATGTTTGTGTATCTCGTCCAAGTGGGAGATTGTAAGATATATGGACTTATATCTACATACATATGGACAATATATGGATAAATTATATGTTATGTGCTATCTTTTGGTTTGGCCTAATTTTGTGGTCTTATGGACATTATGTTAAGGGGGCCAATGTGTTGTCATATAAAGTGTAGGACTAATGTGTAGATACCCAAAAGGGTAACCTTAGTTAATGATGGGCTAACTAAGGTTACATATATGTAACCATGGTTACAAGCTTGTGACTCTTGAGTTATGTAACTCTTGTGACTCTTGGGTTATGTAACTCTTTTGTTATAAAGTGGGGGTTATGGTTCCCACATTATTGCAAGACAAGACTCTTCTTCCTCCCATTGAATCAAGAGCAAAAACACCATTGTTGTCTTGCAAATAATTGTGGAAAACCATATACCAATTTTGATTATTGTCATAACATTATTATTGTTGTGAAACCACACATATTGTTTAAGTCTTGTGAAGAATCTTGTGGATACATATACTATCAAGAACATTCTTGAAGAAGGATTAAAGGAGCATTCTTCATAAGGACTAAAGGACAATCATCAAAGGAGGTTCAACAAATTCCACGCATGGATTCAGGTTAGCTTCCGCTCATGTAGTTTAATTCCGAATTGTTAAATATGAAGGTTATTGTCTTTAGTAGGAATCATAATCCTAACATTTTCTTCATCTATTTTTTTTGCTCTGTTTTGTCTTCTTCTTTATTTGCTATTTTTCTAGAGGTAAAAAATCATTTTTGTTCTTATTTCTTTGCTGTTGGATCAATTTTTAGTTTTTGCTCTGTTTTTTCTTTTTCTTTATTTGGTTTTGCTCTGTTTTTATTTTTGAGTTAGTTAATTCTTTCCTGCCCTGATGTTTAAGTTGTTGGGGTGGATAAAAAAAGAGACAGTGAGTTTCCACCTTTCCTTTTGGACTGTGATTGTATATCCGCTCAATTATGTTTCATGTTGTTTGCTGGAGAAGATATGAACATCATTAGATTAAAATCTGATATATGCATGCGAAAGGAATGCATAACGTTATACTACTGTTGTTGCAACTTTAGTGCGGCTTTCAGTTGTCAGTTTGTGCTTTTTGTTAAGAGATGAAACCACTGTATTCTGCTTCCAAGTCTGTTCCCAGTAGGAAAATTTGAACTTCCTATGACCTGTAAATCTGCTACCTAGGCCAAGGAGCTCTCATTGACAACCTGTCTTAGCAGTTTTAGGACCTTTAGTTATATTTCTTATTGTCATTTTTGTCTTCTGAAATTATTGGACTAGAACTTAAACCAACATAAAAAATCTAAGAATTAAGAAACTTATCAGTGATAAAAGTTTTTCTTAACGTTGATCATTCTTTAGCTGTTATAGCTCTTGCCTAAAGAGGTAAGCATGTCACAATAGACTGCCTCAAATATCAAATATATCTGTTAGTGTGACCTGTAAACTTTTATTTTCTTTTAAAATTTCCCCCTAAAAGAACAAATTCACACGTACTGCTTAATGACATGACACCCCTAACAGATCTGATCATTGACAGAAGATACATGAGTGACCTACCTCTCGTGCTAGATGACTTCGCCCGATCACTTTAAGGATCGCATGAAAAAATATCCCATAGCTTTGGAGTACTTTAGGAATTTGAGGTACTTCTATCTAGGGCAAGCTATGTTTGCAGGAGAAGTAGATCGAAATGCTATGCATGATATAATAAGATATGTTTGTGCATTGGTCAGGTGCTTTTGAAGTGTTATGAACAAAACTGCAAGTTATTTGAATTCTAAGAATCTTCTGATAGTAAATGCTTGAAAAGTTCATAGTAAAATGTTTGTAAACATTTTAGCTGTAATGATGCTAATTCCAAAAGACTACAAGATGGAATCTAGGACTGCTAGATTTCTAATTTCAACTTTACACTTTCTATACAAACTTTTCGTGGTGCTTAGTTGGATATAATCAGACATTGAAATAATCTCAATTCCATTGATAAAGGAAACTAAAGTCATGTAGAATAAAGTCATGAACAATTAAAGTAGGCTTTGGCTCTCCTGATGCTGCTGCTTTTCGCCACCAACCTTTGCTACTGCAAAATGCAAAAACCAACAGAGTTTCCTGCTTAACAAGCACATCTATGCTTGCCTTATTTCTACTTGTATCTGTTTACTGCCCTAGGTCAAATTCATGCCTTTATTTATTTGTTTCAATTGATATGAACAGAATACAACATTGATACGAATGATTCACAATTTGAGCATATGTGATATTTCCAGGAACCTTCGGAAATTGAAAAATAATGTTTGAAATAAGGCACAAGTTGAAGGATCCATATGCAATGCGTATTTAGTTGAGGAAGCTTTATCTTTTTGTTCACACTACTTTGAACCTCATGTTTACACAAGGCATAGGAAAGTTCCATGGAATGATGATGGTGGTACAAGGGAAAGGGATGAGTGCGATGGTAATCTTTCTATATTTACCTATCCAGGTAAAGCATTTGGGAGATGTAAACCAAGATATATGTCTGAAGAAAAACTTGATGCAGCTCATATTTATGTTTTATTAAATTGTCAGAAGTACACCCATATATTGAGTAAGACTTCAAGCTTTTGTTTTCATTTGTATATTAGAAAATCATCAAAACCTTAATATAATATTTTCTTGGATGTGATTCAAAGGAATTTTATTGACTCTCTTCGTCAAAATTTCCCACAAATTACGGAGAAGGAAGTGGATAAGAAACTTGATGAAGATTTTGCATCATGTTAAAAGATATGTCAAAACGCAACATCCTTTGCCCATACTTTGAGATGCTCCTCCCCGCCGATCAAGGAGCGAGGCTGCTCGTGATAGGCAACGCTTTAAGCCGCTATCGTTCGGTTTGGATAAGTCAAGTTCCTTCGGTCGCTTCGCTCAGGCGGTCTTCCCTTATCTTCCCTAACGCTCAGAGTAGTTATGGTTTGAGATGAGAAAGGAGCACCGGCCGAACGCAATGAATGAATAAGAAATTGACAGCAGAGGGAATCAATGATTCTTATTCGACCGAGTTCTAGCTAGAAATATGTAGATTACACACCGGAGGTTGGTAAGAACTGAGAACTTGTACAATATCCTTCCACTTATACTTACCTCACTTATGAGAAACTCTAATTATTTTTCTTTTATAGGCACGAGTCCATATAGATAATCAGTTCATCAAGGCCCTTACAGAAGGTCCATGTCAAACAACACAACCATGGACTGGTTATATAGTCAACGACTTTAAATTTCACATTAAAAGCTGCAGTTCTTATAGATCATCTAACAACAACGGTGTATGCATAAAAGGAACTAATTATAGTACAAATGATAGTGACTACTATGGCGTGTTAACTGATATCCTTGAATTGGAGTACAAGGGTAGTGAGTATATAAAGAGAAATGTTTTATTTAAGTTCGAGCGGTTTGATCCCACACCAAAGGCAGGAATGAAGATTCACCCACAGTATAAACTTGTGGATATCAATCATGAAAAGAAGTTAAATAAGTATGAACCATTTGCTTTGGAAATTCAAGCGGCTCAAATGTATTATACAACTTATCCTAGCTTACGACGTGATAAGAGTGAGTGGTGGGTTGTGTGCAAAGTAAAAGCACGGGGTTTGGTGGACATGCCTCTATCATCTTCACAGTCAACTCCGACAGATGGTGTTGAGCCATCCAATATGAGGAAGATGGTTTAACATTTGATGTGGTACATTACAATGAAATTGTTCTCCTGAATGAACCAAATGGTGGATTCATAAACACAAGAGACGAGGATGATGAGGTAGAACTTCATGTTAAATTTGGATCGGACGAAGATGAGGATAAGTATGAGGATGAGGATAACGAGGATGAAGAGCTATATGATGAAAATGACAGTGAATAGAGTCAAAGTGCTTCAATCTCTTCAATTATAGAGTATGAATGAATGAAACATAGTATATAATTTATTTTTAAGTTTTAGTTTTTAAGAAAAAGTTCCTGGATTTTAGATTTTATGGGTTCTTGTTTTTTTTTTTAACTTAAGTAAATTTGTTCCTTTTTAGATGTTTGTCTTTTGAAATACTTTATATAGTAAATTTGTTCCTTTTTAGATATTTGTCTTTTGAATTTGCCATGTCTAGATTAATACTTTTATGGCTTATTTTTTTCAGAGCATTTTGCTGGAGTAATATATTATTTAATTACTCTTGGAATAATATATCAATTACTGTATCCAATTAGATTTGACCATGATTCATTAATTATATTATTTGTTCATCTGCATCAGACTTTGGAATCGCAAATATGGCACCTAAGGGAGGTGGAGCACGTAGATATGCTGAAAACAGGAATGCAAAGAGATCTCCTGAGATGTTGAGTCCCACATATGATAAGTCACCTGAACCTTCAGTTACAGAAACACCACATTTGGATGCAACTATAAATAGATCCTTAACATCTTCTTCTTCTTCTTCTTCTTCTGATCTTGGTACACCTGCAGATGAATTCCGATCAACAAGTTCGTCAAACACAATTGGCGGTAACCGTATTCCAATAACAATCGTCCCTAGATGGTAAGAGTAAAAGTGTCACTTGTTTATATTTTTTTTAATTTTTGTTTATTGCTTATCTAGTGTGTATCAGTGCATCTCAAATGCTTCTTAAAAGAATATGAAAGCCTTAAATGGAATGGAGTAACAACATAATTCATTTCTTATTTACTTTAACCAATTGGATCCGGGTAATGACATCGCTCGGTCTGTCACAAAAATCTTCATGGAGAAACTGGATCCTGAAGGACATAATTGGAAGCCTGTTACTCCAGATACAACAGGCTTCTATTGGGAAGAGTTTAAGGTAAAGTTATAGTATTATCAGATCGATAATATTTGGAGTTCCTTTATCTTTCTTGAGCTGAGGATTTACTACACTCGGTATAAGTTGTTGTTGTTGTTGTTATCAATCTCTTGTGTTACTTTTATTTGATCTTCTCAAACAGAAACGATTTTAGTGGGACACTGCAATTGAAGGTTCTGTAAAGGATAAGTTTATGAGCAAATGTGCAGAACGATACAAGGGTATGTTATCTAAACAAGAAGTTGTGAGAAGAAGTGCAAAACAATTCCAGTATCTATTTGGGACAGCTGGAAGCCTCACTGGGAGACTGAGGCTTTTAAAGCCAAGTCAGCTCAATGCTCAAGGAATCGGCTAAGTGAGTAAGGTGGTGAAGGATCTGGTACCTCACGCCATACAGGAGGATCCAGAAGTCACCGAGAACATGCAAGACAAATGGTATATTTCTTTTTTATTAGCCAAGTTATAATATCTCCAAAGCTAGTGATTATGTATTAATATAGTGAATGTGGTTTTCAATTCTAGGTGAAGAACTGGGAAGACCAGCTCATCCACATGAGCTTTTGAAGAAGACACATGTCAAGGCGAACAAGGAGTTTGTGGACCAGAAATCTAAGAGCACTTATGTATGTTACTTCTCCCATTTTTACTGTGACGTTTGCTACTTTGATTGCGATGGCCATTCAGTTTCACATGCTGTTTGCTACGTTCTAGCAACGGGTTGTACAAGTGTTGTAAATAGTGCTCGCCTCAGGGCTAATAGCGTGAGATGAGGCGATGCGAGCTGCCATCAGTATTTTACAGTGTGGCGTAGCGTTTTCAAAAAAGCAAGCGCCTCTTCCTTTGTAGTGTGTGGCGACATATGGCGTGAGGCGAACTGTAGCATACCTTTTTGCAAAAAAGAAAAGAACAAGGAAGTAGCAGCAGCAGCGATCTGTTAAAACAAAAAATAGGGCTCGTGATTTCTTTACTCTTTCTCCTTCAAGTCGACATCAAACCTACAGCAGACCAACGATTTTCTTTCTTCTTTCTTCACCGGGTATGTTTCTTTTATCTCTTTTCTTCTTTCTTCTTCTCGTTTCTTCTTTCTTAGGGTTTCTGTTCTGTGACTCTCCAATTTTTTTTCCTTCTTTCTTCTCTGTTCTCTATTCTCTCTTCTTTCTTTTTGTTTTGGGCTCTGTTTCTAGTTGTTGCTGCTGCAACAGAACAGAGCAACACTATGTTACTCTGTTTTTTCTTCCTTTTTCTTTTTCTTCATCTCTTCTTCTTTCTTTTTTTTTTGGGCTCTATTTTTTATCGGTGCTGCCGCAACATAACAGAGTCTATGTTACTCTGTTTTTTCTTTCTTTTTCTTTTTCTTCTTCTTCTCTTTTTTTTTTTGCTCTCTTTTTTATCAATGCTGCTGCACTCAACATATTAGTCTGAGAAAAGCTCTGTCTTTTCTTCAGTTCTTCTTCTCTGCTTTTTTTCTTTTTTCTGCTATGAAATTCCCTCCTTTTTTCCAGTTAAAGAGTTAGAATTAATTCCATATTGACTTAATAGTATCATACACTTAGATTAATTCATGTGTCCTTAATTTATCGTCTGCTGGATGGAGCCAACTACATCTAGAGTGTCAGTCCACATTTGTTTCTGGGTGGGGAGGTATTCTGGGCTGGTCAGCATCGGAAATCTGGTATTGGTTATGCTGCTCACTACAACAAATATAAAATCGTATTCTGCCTATTACTAGATGATAGAACTTTTTATCATCTAATCATTTTTTTATCTGGATTCGAGAAAGATGGATGATTATTTGGGACTGCGGCGTACTTTTTATTGTGTTGGATACATGATAGCAGCTTAAGTTTCATTTCTGTTAGACAGTTAGTTTTTTCTAGTCGCCTGCTAACTATTTTGTTAATTGAGAGAGGCCTTCTTTTTATTTTTCCTTTTATTGTCCTTCAAGAAAACTAACATATATCTTGCCTCGTTTCTATTCTAAATTTTGTGTTGAAATAAGTTTGGTGGTATATTTGAACTTAGAATTAAACCTGTTGGTATATTCAGTTCATCACATTGAACTGAATTGATTAGTCATTTGAATCTGTCAATCCTCTTAAAGCTTTTCTGGTTGTTTCTTTTTTTGTTTGCCAATTCAATTAAGTATATGATTCGTCTAGTTGGTATCAGTTCATCTGTTTTAGTATATGATTGATTCTGTTGATCGATTGTGTTAAGAAGAACTGAACAGCCTGAAAAACACCTTAGAGTTTGAGAAATTAGACACACTAAAATACAGAAAACATTGTTGTAAATTGAGAGATTCTGAGATAGAGAGATTATGTCATACATTTACTGATGATCCGAGAGATTGATACAAAGGGATATAAAGAAAGACACATTGAGAGTTTAGAAGAGCTAGAAATACAAACAGTTGCAATCTTATACTGTTACAATAGTGTCTTTGATTGAATGCTTTAGCCGAGGTGTTCTTTCAAAAGCTATATTATCAAGTGACCAGCTGACCTTTAGTTTGTTTTTTGTTTATTATATATATAAAAACTAGGACTAGAGAGAGAAAGTTGGCAAATTCAATGTTTAATGGCTTTAATCCTTCATTCAATTAGTTTCTAACCTCAATCTTAATTCCATAAGGACTTTCTTCAAATTGAAATTAGTTTCCATCTGCTTTCTGCATCCACTCGTATAAACTTAATTTTGAATGCCTTCAATACCTGGAAAGTGTTCTACGTATTCATGATTTTCACATCATCTGTCATATTTCATGGGTTATAACATTGCTGTTGCTGATAGTTGTTTGATGAAGTGTTGATTTTTATTTGTTGCAATACACACACACTCCGAAACAATCTTATTTCTTCAAGAAATTACAATTCACGCCTCTACTGTAAGTTTTTTTGTTCCTTTTCTTGTCTTTTGCAAATATCATAATCTACTAATTCAGTTCAATTACGTTTCTTTGGTTGAGGTTAATTGAAACTCTAGTTCTATCGGTTGAGAATTATTTCAGTTTGCCTCATTTATTGACATTTGAATTTTTATTTTTTTTACCTTTATGATTGTGTTCTTGATGTTTTCTCTATTAAAGTTATTATTATAGAGTTTATATCATTTTCTTTTTATCCAGGACGCCGTAACGTCTAAAATTGTATCTGCGTCTCAGCCTGAAGATGGGTCCAGTGAGTCTCCTGAATTTAATTTTTCACAAATTTATTTGGAGGAAGTCGGTGTTAAGAAGACGCACATTTATGATCTTGGTTCTCAAGCTCCTTTCTATGGGCATGTTGGTGCTTCCTCCAGCTCGATATCTCCACCTCAAGATCTAGACTTCAATGCTCGGGTGAGTGAATGTGTAGGACATCGTTTGCAAGAAATTAAGGAAGAGATGAAGCATGAGATGAGATATGAGATCAGATAAGAGATTAGACAAGAAATGAGAGAAGAAATGCGTGAAGAAATGAGACACAAAATGCAGCAAGAGGTGCGCGAGCAAGTTGATCAACTACTCCAAAACCGTCTGTCGGTCCTAATAGGTGGCTTACCTACATCGCCTTCTCGTAGACATGATTCGTCGCCAAATGAAACGAGTCGTATTTAGATTTATGTTAGCTTCTTCTATGTTAGACACGTCTTGGATTCTGCAACTCGTCGCCAAATGACACGAGTCGTACTTAGATTTATGTTAGCTTCTTTTATGTTAGACACATCTTGGATTCTGCTTTCAACTTCATGATAGATATTATTATTTATAAAGTTTTAGTATGCTTTTTATTTTGTTTATGTTTTTTTGGGATCTTTAAAGCTTTAAATTAATATTAATACAATTATTATAACCATATTTGTTAACAAATTTGAAATTTGTTTGTAAATTACCTACAATTTACTAAACATAACTTTTTCATAGACAAAATTATCAACCGATTGCCAATGTACTTTTAAAAATATACTATCGGATTTACCTACCAAATTGGTATCCATAGTATAGTTGCTAACAGAATACTAATGGAATTTTTCTTGTTACTATATTACTAACCAGTTACAAACACAATTTAAATTATCAAAAACTATTTTTACTAACTCAATTTCTATATGTTAGTAAATTTACTAATAAACTTTCAACTGAATTTTTGTTAGTAAATTTACCAACGAAAATCTTCGACTCAAGATTCAAAAATTGCCAACAAATTTATTTGGTGTTTACTAACTAATTTTTAGTTGGTAATTTTACCAACAAATTTAATGTGGTTGGTAAAATTTACCATCGAGCCTTTTAGCAACATCCGCTGGTAATCCGTTAGTAATTCAAAATACCTACCAGTTTGATCAATTTACCAACTTTTTTTTGGTTGGTAATTGGGTTTTTCTTTTTGTAGTGTGTTATGGTAAAAAAAAATTTGAACAAACACATAACACTATATCATTATCAAAAAATACAAAGTTTACATAAAAAGTCAAAATAGGAGAGGTGAGCATAATCACACAAACCACAAATAAATTATCAAAAATTATAACAGTAGTTCCAAATACAACTGGTTTCATTCTCCATCCTAAAACACATATGACATGGAGTAACTAAGAACTTTATTAAATGCTATTAATCTCAGAATATGCCTAATTCCTTTCTCAACTCATATTTAAACGCTTCAATTTGATCCTCAGGCAATGAGATAATGATACATTTTTCCACAAAATTTCCCGTTTGGTTTCACCAACTTCTCCCCCTAATTTTGGGAAAAGTGTCCCATCAAATTGACAGTCTGCAAATAGTGCAGTGAACAAATCTCCTGTCAATGTTTCGAGGTAGCGAATAATGGAGGACGATTCATACTCAACATATATTCCTAACCTTCTTTGCAAACCCATTTTGGTGCGGGATGGCGGTGCTACAGGCACCTATACTGCGCATCCAAAGCTTCTTAAATGGGATATATTGGGTTCATGACCCAAAACCAATTGCAATGGGGAATATTTGTGTCAATTCGCCAGTCAGAGACGAACTAGCATTGCTGCATGCAACGTGGCGTGACCCCAAACCGAAGTGGGCAGCCGACGAACTAGCATTGCTTCATGCAAAATGGCGTGACCCCAAACCGAAGTGGGCAGCCGACAAACTAGTATTGTTGCATGCAAAATGGCGTGAACCCAAACCGAAATGGGCAGCCTCGTTTTCATGAAGAGTTCAAGATTATTCTCATCTATTATCCATTAACTTTGCAAACGCAAGGTTGCGTGATGGCAACAAGCACACATTAGACCATCTACAGGATGCGTCTATCAAGACCATGAAATACCTAAACTACCCACTAGGTGGGTGAATAGGTCCACAAATGTCCCCTTGTATACGTTCCAGAAACTGGGGTGACTCAGTCCCAACCTTTGTTGGGGATGATCTGATAATCAGCTTGCCTTGATAACACGAAGTGCAAGGATATTCATTACTTGAAAGAATTTTGAAATTCTTTAACGGATGCCCATATGAGCTTTCTATAATCCGTCTCATCATGGTTGATCCTGGGTGACCCAGTCGATCATGCCAAAGTACAAATGTATTGGACTCAGTATTCTTTAGATCTACTGTTGAATGTGCCTCAATTGCACTAATTCTTGTCCAATACAGGCCACAAGATAAAGACAGGAATTTCTCAATAACCCTCTTTTGGCCGGAGACATTCTTTGAAGTAAGGACGAGATATTCAAGATTATCTTCATCCATTGTCTCAATATTGTAGCCATTCCGGCGTACATCTTTAAAACTCAACAAGTTTCTCATAGACTTGGAGGAGAACATAGCATTCTCTATGATTAACGTCGTGCCCTTGGGCAGAGTTACAATGGCTCTTCCGGAGCCTTCGATCAATTTACTTTCCATGGTATGACATACAAAAGAAATACAGGAACATAAGAATAAGCAAGTTCAATTCTTTTTGTGTCACATAATATTTTCAAAATCTGCTACTAACAGTTGACAAACAAAATAAGATATGTTGTCCATAATCAATTACTATGCAGTTTGAAAATTTCAGCGTTTTTCATAAGACAATCGATTATTAAACACACACAATCGATTGTTGGAACATAGACAATCGATTGTTAAACACACACAATCGATTATTTGTTATTTTTGAAAAACTTCAGAGCATACTGTCTTAAGACAATCGATTGTTAAACACCGACAATCGATTGTGGATGATTTTTGAAAAATTCCAGATTACACTGTTTCAAGACAATCGATTGTTAGCCAAAGACAATCGATTGTTGATCAATTGTTTTTCAACTTTAATGCGAAAATAGTTGATAATCGACTAGTTTTTCAGGCTAGTCGATTACCCCCACTGGAAAATAAAAGTTTTATTGATATTTGAACATATTGAAGGTATTCTAAAGAACTACTGCTAACATTGCTTTATGAACTAACTAATACGAGCTAATGCTAATGACTATTAGTTTATTCACTAACTAATATAAATAAGTAGAACAAAATCAAATAACTCCATCTTCTTTCATCACGGATCCATCGCCGATTAGGTGGTCTATTTTTCCATCGGGTTGCTCAAAGAAGTCTGCCACATCCAGGTGGGTGATATCCTCATTGTCGTCATAGACAAAATTTGTTTCAGGGCCTTTTCTCTTTCGAGATGCTTGATAAAGGTCAACCAAGTGTCTTGGTATACGGCAAATCCTAGACCAGTGCCCATTTCCACCGCAACGATAACATATAGTTTCTGAACTATTTGCCTTAGGATCTTCTGGACCCCGTTTCTGCTTTCGGTGGTTATCTCTCTTTGGGGGGTGACGGACTTCTTTGGAATTTCTTCCTTGTCCACGTCCTTGGCTTTGACCCCGTTTATGACCGTGATCATGGTCCCTTTTATGTTTGGCATAATGCGAGTGCACCATATCTGCTTCAGGCAGTGGTGTAGACCCAGTTGGTCTATTTCCGTGATTTCTCATGAGCAGATCATTATTTCGCTCAGCCACTAGTAAGAGAGAAATCAGTTCAGAGTACTTCGTAAAGCCTTTCTCTCGGTACTGTTGCTGCAGTACCATATTGGAGGCATGAAACGTTGTAAACGTTTTCTCAAGCATATCGTAATCGGAGATGTTATCTCCACATAGCTTCAGTTTAGAAGTAATTCTGAACATAGCAGAATTATATTCAGAAACGGACTTAAAGTCCTGTAGCCTCAGATGGGCCCAATCATATCGTGCTTGTGGCAGAGTGACCAACTTCAGGTTGTCATATCTCTCCTTTAAGCTGTTCCACAAAACGAGTGGATCCTTGACGGTGAGATATTCAATCTTCAAACCTTCGTCAAGGTGGTGGCGCAAGAAAATCAAGGCCTTCGCACAATCTTGGGTTGATGCTTTTTCTTTATCTTTGATGGTGTCTCCGAGACCCATAGCATCCAAGTGGATTTCAGCATCCAACACCCATGTCATATAGTTCTTGCCCGAAATTTCAAGGGCAACGAACTTTCTTTTCATAATGTCAGACATACTCGAAAATTAAATTAGGAAGAGGGAAAATACCTTGGATTTTCGAGAATGATACTTGAGACGGTAGAGTCTCGTGCTGATAACGTGTTATAAACTAAAGCAAAAGACAAGAACAATAGAACAAGAACAATAGCAATAGAGAGAAGAGTAGAGAGAGTTCTTCTTATTGAGTTGAGAGGGGTGAATTACAATGGTAGAGAGCACCTCTATTTATAGGGAGGAGGAAGATCTTGCTACCAATAATAGGACTCTAAAATCTCTCTAATTAAATACATTAAAGACATTCACCTTAAATAGAAGTGTAAGAATCTTCTATTTCATAACACTCCCCCTTGAATGTCTATTCAATGATGTGCCTCATAAAACCTTAAAATCAAAACCCAATGGGAAAAATTAAAGTAAGGAAAAAGAGTACACATGTTTGAATATGCGCCTATTGGTTGCCTCGTTAAAAACCTTGCAAGGAAAACCCAGTGGGACAAAACCTTGTAAGGGAAAAAGAGTGCAACGCGCATTGACTCCCCCTAATGAGTACATCGATTTATATCCTTGAGCATTTGCATTCCAATCTTGTGCATCATCTTCAAAACGATCTTTGGTAGATGCTTGATGAATAAATCAACCATATTGACTTGAATAAATATTCCGCACCTTGAAATCATCATTCTTGATAGATATAAACATCTTCATATAATGTCGTGGAATAACACTTCAATATCTCCATAGATGCATTCTCAATGCCATCATGCTTATAGTTATAGCAAGATACATATGTACACAAATTGTACTAAGGATGTGGTACTTCAGGACCAAGAATTGCATATGCTTCAAGCAACTTAAATCTTTCAAGTTAAGTCATGTAAGTCACATAATAGACTTTAGCTGCATATCAAAGTTTCATGTCATGCTAAACAAATAAGATATCGAAAATTGACTATACATACCTTTTCCTTTATACTTTCAAGCATATGAACTATAGGTTCAAAGCTACATGTCTTTCATATGGAATCAATTCTTCTTGAATTGTATCTCTTCCATTTAGTTACCTTCTTTGAGTCAGCAAATGCGTATAGCATGCTTTGCAATATGTTGCAATTTGAATTATCCCTTTTATGAACTTCAGGTTCATATCATGATATTCGGGGATATACATATACAAATGAGAATTCATCCCATGTAACATTTTCTCAAGTGTTTATCATGTCTTCCCCTCATGTTAGTAAAGCTAACATGTTTCCTCAACTTTGGGAAATCATCTTTGTGCATTATGTCAATATACACAGCACCTTAATAATAAGATGAAATTATTTGGTTCCTGACCCTGAACCACTTTTGAGGGGAGAATATAATATACTCTCGTATACAACGTATATCAAATTGATATATACAACTTTTGTTCTCATAAGAAACAGTTTAGCTATTAAGTGGAAGCACTCAATAATTATCTTGCTAAACCAACTTTGATATAAACCAACTTATCAAGATGAACTGTCTTGAGTAGAGAATCTGGAAACTATGCTCGAAGTTAGATTACTGAGTGATTTACCTCGCAAGCACTGCCAGGCTGCGGGTTAATAACAATGGCGCATGTAACCATATCATAGATGCATCATATGTGGTATACATGGCAGGTGAATGGGCCCATATTCACCTTTGATATTTCCAGAATCAAGGGGCTTCAACCCGAACTCTTTAGTTGGTCAGTTCATTACTGAGAACAAGAACTTCTAGTTCTTTGATATTCACCTATGTGAATTTGCACATCATACTTCAAATGAGATGGCTAACACGAATGTCAACTGAATAAATTATCAATATTGGTAAATTTCAAATTTACACCATGACATGTGCACTTATCAATAAACTTCGGGTTTATTATGACATGGGTTTTATACCAATAGATATCCACTTTATTGTGGCATTCTTTCGTTTGTGTAGTACAAACTGGAGAACAAAGCGGGTAGCTTTTCATATACAAATTACCCCGCTACAAGTTGTAGTAATAGGAGAATCAAAGCCTTCATTTATTTATAGTCTCAATATCATCAATCGCCTTCGCGTGTACTTTTGGAAACTGAATAAGTTTCTTTGAGACTTACTACAGCACAATAGTAAATTGTGTTTCTCCAACATAGTAATAATTGGCTCTTCGAGAGCTCTCAATTAATTTTGTACTACCACAGACTGAGGTTCGAGATCCTCACATTCTTGCATTCCGTATTTTCAAGAGTCTCAGGCTCAATAGATTCTTCGTGAATCTCGGAATTAATCAAATCATGAGCGTCCTCATGTGATTCTTTCATAGTGTCATTTAGATCGTTCTTTTTCCTCTTTCTAGGATTTCGATCTTTGGAACCTAATGGTCTGCCACGCTTCTGGCGTGCATTTGACTCATTGGATATGACACTAGATATTTGTCCAATAGGGACTTCAATACGGATCGGAACATTTTCCCGCGTGAATGTGTGATTTCGTTATCCTCTTCAAGTCCGTAAATGCGTCAGGCATTTGATTTGCTATTCTTTGCAAATGGATAATCTTTTGTACCTCTTTCTTTCAAATAGAGGTATGTGGATCAAGATGAGATAATGATACATTTTTCCACAAAATTTCCCGTTTGGTTTCACCAACTTCTCCCCCTAATTTTGGGAAAAGTGTCCCATCAAATTGACAGTCTGCAAATAGTGCAGTGAACAAATCTCCTGTCAATGTTTCGAGGTAGCGAATAATGGAGGACGATTCATACTCAACATATATTCCTAACCTTCTTTGCAAACCCATTTTGGTGCGGGATGGCGGTGCTACAGGCACCTATACTGCGCATCCAAAGCTTCTTAAATGGGATATATTGGGTTCATGACCCAAAACCAATTGCAATGGGGAATATTTGTGTCAATTCGTCAGTCAGAGACGAACTAGCATTGCTGCATGCAACGTGGCGTGACCCCAAACCGAAGTGGGCAGCCGACGAACTAGCATTGCTTCATGCAAAATGGCGTGACCCCAAACCGAAGTGGGCAGCCGACAAACTAGTATTGTTGCATGCAAAATGGCGTGAACCCAAACCGAAATGGGCAGCCTCGTTTTCATGAAGAGTTCAAGATTATTCTCATCTATTATCCATTAACTTTGCAAACGCAAGGTTGCGTGATGGCAACAAGCACACATTAGACCATCTACAGGATGCGTCTATCAAGACCATGAAATACCTAAACTACCCACTAGGTGGGTGAATAGGTCCACAAATGTCCCCTTGTATACGTTCCAGAAACTGGGGTGACTCAGTCCCAACCTTTGTTGGGGATGATCTGATAATCAGCTTGCCTTGATAACACGAAGTGCAAGGATATTCATTACTTGAAAGAATTTTGAAATTCTTTAACGGATGCCCATATGAGCTTTCTA
This sequence comes from Nicotiana benthamiana, assembly GCA_034376525.1. Lineage (NCBI taxonomy): Eukaryota > Viridiplantae > Streptophyta > Magnoliopsida > Solanales > Solanaceae > Nicotiana > Nicotiana benthamiana. The sequence goes on from CM067328.1 coordinate 48,635,838, forward strand.
TAATCCATCTCATCATGGTTGATCCTGGGTGACCCAGTCGATCATGCCAAAGTACAAATGTATTGGACTCAGTATTCTTTAGATTTACTGTTGAATGTGCCTCAATTGCACTAATTCTTGTCCAATACAGGCCACAAGATAAAGACAGGAATTTCTCAATAACCCTCTTTTGGCCGGAGACATTCTTTGAAGTGAGGACGAGATATTCAAGATTATCTTCATCCATTGTCTCAATATTGTAGCCATTCTGGCGTACATCTTTAAAACTCAACAAGTTTCTCATAGACTTGGAGGAGAACATAGCATTCTCTATGATTAACGTCGTGCCCTTGGGCAGAGTTACAATGGCTCTTCCGGAGCCTTCGATCAATTTACTTTCCATGGTATGACATACAAAAGAAATACAGGAACATAAGAATAAGCAAGTTCAATTCCTTTTGTGTCACATAATATTTTCAAAATCTGCTACTAACAGTTGACAAACAAAATAAGATATGTTGTCCATAATCAATTACTATGCAGTTTGAAAATTTCAGCGTTTTTCATAAGACAATCGATTATTAAACACACACAATCGATTGTTGGAACATAGACAATCGATTGTTAAACACACACAATCGATTATTTGTTATTTTTGAAAAACTTGAGCATACTGTCTTAAGACAATCGATTGTTAAACATCGACAATCGATTGTGGATGATTTTTGAAAAATTCTAGATTACACTGCCTAACGACAATCGATTGTTAGATATAGACAATCGATTGTGGGTGATTTTTGAAAAATTCCAGACCTCACTGTTTCAAGACAATCGATTTTTAGACAAAGACAATCGATTGTTGGCTATTTTTGAAAAATTCCAGAACACACTGTTTCAAGACAATCGATTGTTAGCCAAAGACAATCGATTGTTGATCAATTGTTTTTCAACTTTAATGCGAAAATAGTTGATAATCGACTAGTTTTTCAGGCTAGTCGATTACCCCCACTGGAAAATAAAAGTTTTATTGATATTTGAACATATTGAACTAACTAATACGAGCTAATGCTAATGACTATTAGTTTATTCACTAACTAATACAAATAAGTAGAACAAAATCAAATAACTCCATCTTCTTTCATCACGGATCCATCGCCGATTAGGTGGTCTATTTTTCCATCGGGTTGCTCAAAGAAGTCTGCCACATCCAGGTGGGTGATATCCTCATTGTCGTCATAGACAAAATTTGTTTCAGGGCCTTTTCTCTTTCGAGATGCTTGATAAAGGTCAACCAAGTGTCTTGGTATACGGCAAATCCTAGACCAGTGCCCATTTCCACCGCAACGATGACATATAGTTTCTGAACTATTTGCCTTAGGATCTTCTGGACCCCGTTTCTGCTTTCGGTGGTTATCTCTCTTTGGGGGGTGACGGACTTCTTTGGAATTTCTTCCTTGTCCACGTCCTTGGCTTTGACCCCGTTTATGACCGTGATCATGGTCCCTTTTATGTTTGGCATAATGCGAGTGCACCATATCTGCTTCAGGCAGTGGTGTAGACCCAGTTGGTCTATTTCCGTGATTTCTCATGAGCAGATCATTATTTCGCTCAGCCACTAGTAAGAGAGAAATCAGTTCAGAGTACTTCGTAAAGCCTTTCTCTCGGTACTGTTGCTGCAGTACCATATTGGAGGCATGAAACGTTGTAAACGTTTTCTCAAGCATATCGTAATCGGAGATGTTATCTCCACATAGCTTCAGTTTAGAAGTAATTCTGAACATAGCAGAATTATATTCAGAAACGGACTTAAAGTCCTGTAGCCTCAGATGGGCCCAATCATATCGTGCTTGTGGCAGAGTGACCAACTTCAGGTTGTCATATCTCTCCTTTAAGCTGTTCCACAAAACGAGTGGATCCTTGACGGTGAGATATTCAATCTTCAAACCTTCGTCAAGGTGGTGGCGCAAGAAAATCAAGGCCTTCGCACAATCTTGGGTTGATGCTTTTTCTTTATCTTTGATGGTGTCTCCGAGACCCATAGCATCCAAGTGGATTTCAGCATCCAACACCCATGTCATATAGTTCTTGCCCGAAATTTCAAGGGCAACGAACTTTCTTTTCATAATGTCAGACATACTCGAAAATTAAATTAGGAAGAGGGAAAATACCTTGGATTTTCGAGAATGATACTTGAGACGGTAGAGTCTCGTGCTGATAACGTGTTATAAACTAAAGCAAAAGACAAGAACAATAGAACAAGAACAATAGCAATAGAGAGAAGAGTAGAGAGAGTTCTTCTTATTGAGTTGAGAGGGGTGAATTACAATGGTAGAGAGCACCTCTATTTATAGGGAGGAGGAACCTCATTTCCTTTGGTGTACACCTTCCACAAGTAAGGGCTGTTTGATCTGACGAATATCTGCATCCTTTCTTTCCAATATGAATAATTTGTCCCGTTGAACAAAGGAGGTCTTGTGGGGCACTGTCCTTCATCAATACCTGCAAAAGAGTCTAGAGTAGAAGCCATGGAAAGATTCTCTCAAACGGTTAAGTCTTTCAGAGAGTATGGCTCTGATACCAATTGTTGGAAATAACGCTTTACGCTAGAGGGGGGGGTGAATAGCGTTTTAAAAATATTAAGCGTTTTAGTGCGGAATTTAAAAACTTTGCAGAAATTAAAACAAGTGCAGTAAAATAAACTTACACAATGATGTATCCTGGTTGGCCACAAACGTGGTTAGTCCAGTCCCCGAGAGACTCTCTCGAGATTTCCACTAAACTTGTCAAGCTTACGGGTGCTTAACAAACCGTTACAGCTGAGGACACAAGCCTCACCTAGGTGCTCGGGGATCACAATCCCAAAGACTTCAATTGCTCGGGGATACCAATCCCAAAGACTTCAATTGCTCGGGGATAACAATCCCAAAGACTTCAATTGCTCGGGGATAACAATCCCAAAGACTTCAACTGCTCAGGGATAACAATCCCAAAGACTTCAACTGCTCGGGGATAACAATCCCAAAGACTTCAACTGAGGAATCACAAGTTCCTCAACAAACGAGAATCGCAATTCTCTTACAAACACAAAACAAACTCACTTTACAAAGTACTCCTCAATGAGTAGATATGAGTAGAAATAGTACGCTCAAGATCACAACAACTTAGCTCAATAGAATGGCTCTTCAAAAAGCTTTATGGATGAATGAAAATGATGATCAATGTAAGAAAGCTTTTAGCAATGAAATACTTAAATTGTATATGTTGTTGTTGTGAAAACACTGAGTTAAGCCTGTATTTATAGGTGAAAAACTCAGTCTTACCGTTGTCTAATTGCCAATTAAGGATTGCTGAAATTACTCAGTGACAATCGATTGTCAAGACTAAACAATCGATTGTTTGCCTATCAGATCAAAAATTCAATCCCAGATTTTACGTCAACAATCGATTACTTCAAATCAATAATCGATTATTTATAACGTTAAAAAATCCTTTCCAATTTTTGGCATAAAACATCGATTATCAGGAAATCAACAATCGATTATTTTAACAACGTTCAGAAAATCTTTTCCAGATTTTACGCAAAACATCGATTGTTAAATATCAACAATCGATTACCTGAAGGTAATTTGAAAATGTATGACAACGGTTAGTTCCAACAATCGATTATCAAATAGAACAATCGATTATAAATTAATTTCAAAACTTACTGTCTCATATATAATCGATTATCAAAAGCCATAATCGATTATTAATTAATTTCAAAACTTTCTGTCTCATATATAATCGATTATCAAAAGCCACAATCGATTATTAATTTATTTAAAAACACTGGGAGACATTTTTCTCATTCTAATCGATTACCATTAGTTCATAATCGATTTTTCTGAGTTTTGAAAACTTTGCCTCAGTTAACAATCGATTATCAAAAGTACACAATCGATTGTTATGCAGTTTGCAAAAACCTGATGTTAACTGACTTACTCACAATCGATTATCATTAATTCACAATCGATTGTCATGCAGTCTTGACTTAGAGATACTCGATTATCATAAGTACATAATCGATTATCTTAGCCCAGATTTTTGAGGCATGTTTGAAAAATATTTTAACAAATATAAATATGCATAGTTTAAAATCATTTGACACTTAAGTTAGATATGCATGATTTTGGAAAAATAATTTTTGTAGAGAAGCCATGTTATGAGCCAAGATTGAGGAATCAAGATCACAATTAATATTGACTCAATTATAACATTTCTAAACTTTGTCTTGAGCTTCTTGTAATGCATCCATTTTGTGCTTGTCCTTGAGCACTGCTATATATCGCTTATTGCTTTGTTTGACATTCATCAAAACCTACAAAAGAACACACGTTTAGTATATTGCATTTGAAACGTGTTTCCAACAGTTAATAAGGTAGATGTTATGGGAGTTTTAGAAACTAGAGTCAAGGAGCATAAAGCTAAGAAGATACTTGATAAGGTTGCTAAGGATTGGAAGGTTCAACGCAACTACTCAAAGACTGCTAATGGTAGAATATGGTTGCTTTGGAAATCACACATCCAAATCCAAATATCCTCTGTTACTGATCAGCTCATTCACTGCTTGTTAGAAGATACAAGAAGTCAGGCCAGAATTCATCTGAGTGTTATATATGCCCATAATACTGCAATTCTCAGGATCCAACTGTGGAGTGATCGTTGGTCAATCTATATTCCCAGTCAGATGCTTGGCTGATCAGTGGTGATTTCAACTGTGTCTTATGTTCTGATGACAGAATTGGCTCTCCAGTTACTGATGCTGAAGTCAAAGATTTCAAGGATACTATTTCTGATATGCAACTCAATGCCCTCAGAGCTAAAGGGTGACACTTCACTTGGACAAATAAGCAAGATACCTCCACTAGAGTTTATAGTAAAATTGATTGGGCTCTGGGCAATTTTCAGTGGCTACAACAGTATGGGAATCTGGAAACTGATTTCATGAATCCTGCAGTCTATGATCATTCCCTTATCCTTATTAAATTTGGAGATCAAAAACCTCTGCATGCTAAACCTTTCAGACTATACCTTGCTGTTATGGAACAACCTCAGTTTCATAGCATTCTACAGCAAGTTTGGAGACAGGATTTTGAAGGAACACCTATGCAGCAGATATGGCAAAAATTGAAGGCCATGAAATGGCATTTAAAGGAGATAAATGTCTATATGGCCTCTTACAAGTAGAAAATTATTCAGGCAAGGGAAAAGTTGGGTATCATTCAAGCTCAACTGCAAAACAATCCATTAACACAGTCACTAATTACTGAGGAAAAAGCAGCAATTGAATAAGTTGAGAAGTGGAGTTGTGTGGAGGAAAAAATTCTGAGGCAGAAGTCCAAAGCCTGCTGGATTGAGTGTGGGGATGCTAACATAAAGTATTTTCATGCTCAATGGAAGATCAGAATAGGACAGAACAACATCACATCCATTTATACTGACCCAGGTTTGAAACTAACTGATCCTTTATCTGTGGAACAGGAATTCATAAGGGTATTCCAATCATTGATGGGGGAGTGTGCTACTGAACTCCCTTGTGCCAATTATGCAATTATAAAAGAGGGACAGTGTTTAAATCTAACTCAGCAAAGAATGCTCATAAGAGAGGTTACTCTGGAAGAGATCACTGAAGCTGTTAAAGAAATGCCTAAAGATAAAGCACCAGGAGTAGATGACTTTCCAGTGGAATTCTTTACTAAGAACTAGGAGATGGTAAAGGGTGACATTCTAGCTGCTACCAAGGAATTCTTTTCTACATGCAAAATGCCTCATATGATCAACACCACTGCCATAGCACTTGTTCCTAAAGTCAAAGCACCTGCTACTATTAAAGACTACAGACCTATTGCTTGCTGCACTACTGTCTACAAAATCATCTCTAAAGTTATTACTAGAAGGATGAAGACTGTCATTGTGGAATTAGTTGGTCCTGCTCAATCTGCTTTTATTGAAGGAAGAAGTATTTTTGATAATATCTTGTTAAGCCATGAAATCTTTAAGGGTTACTCAAGAAAAGGTGTCTCTCCCAGATGTGTACTCAAGGTGGATTTAAGGAAGGCATATGACACCTTGGAATGGAACTTTCTGAAGCAGATTCTTATTGATTTGGGCTTCCCAACAAAGTTTATTCAATGGATCATGGCCTGTGTCACCTCTGTCTCATATTCCTTAGTAATGAATGGAGGCTTAACTAAGCCATTCACTGCTAAGAGAGGTATTAGACAGGGTGACCCTATGCCACCTTACCTGTTTGTATTGGCAATGGAATACAACAACAACTACCCAGTATAGTCCCACCAGGTGGGGTCTGGGGAGGGTAATATGTAGACGAGCCTTAACCCTACCCGAAAGGGCAGAGAGGCTGTTTCCAATCGATCATCGGCTCAGTGGAGAAAAGGAAAAACAACAATAAAAACAAAAACAAAAACAAAAGCAAAAACAATAGAGCATTAGTAACTCCAGCAGAAATAGTGTAAATAATTATCTAAACATTGGAAACATAAGAAACATAAATAAAATAACATGCAATAATATCATACAGTAACTACCACAACTAACAGCCATAAGGGAGACATAAGCGAAAACAAGAATCATCTATGGATAACCCTGCCGACCCTCACCCAACCCCGGGTGAGGAGTACGAAAAACTCTAGGAGCCCCTATCTTACAACCCTGATACTAGACCTCCAGACTTTCCTATCAAGGTTCATGTCCTCGGAAACCTGCATTCTAGCCATGTCATGCCTAATCACCTCTCGCCAATACTTCTTAGGCCTCCCTCTGCCTCGCCGACCGCCAACAATCTCCAGCTGCTCACAACTCCTCACCGGGGCATCGGGACTCCTCCTCCGCACATGCCTGAACCACCTCAGCCTCGCTTCTCGCATCTTCTCATCCACCGGGGCCACCCCTACCTTCTCTCGAATAACTTCATTCTTAATCTTATCTAACCTGATGTGCCCGCACATCCACCTGAGCATCCTCATCTCCGCAACCTTCATTCTCTGAACATGAGAGTTCTTCACGGGCCAGCACTCCACCCCATACAACATCGCAGGTCTAACCACAGCTCTATAGAATTTCCCCTTGAGTTTATGTGGAACTTTCTTGTCACACAGGACTCTTGATGCAAGCCTCCACTTTGACCACCCCGCTCATATACGATGAGTGACGTCCCCGTCAATCTCTCCGTCCCCCTGAATCACAGACCCAAGATATCGAACACTGTCCCTCTTGGCGATGACCTGAGATCCAATCATCACGTCCCTGCCTACTTCACTCGGCTCGGCGCTAAACTTGCACTCCATGTATTCTGTCTTAGATCTGCTTATTTTGAAACCTTTAGACTCGAGAGTCTGTCTCCATACCTCTAACCTCTCAATAACACCAACCCTCATCTCATCTATCAATACTATATCATCAGCAAATAGCATACACCAAGGCACATCCCCTTAGATATGTCGGGTTAGAGCATCCATCACTAAGGCAAACAAGAGGGGGCTCAGCGCCGATCCTTGATGGAGCCCATAACCACTAGAAAATGGTCTGAGTCGCCACCCACCGTCCTAACCCTAATCATAGCTCCATCGTACATGTCCTTGATTACTCTGATGTAGGCTTCCGGCACGCTCTTCTCCTCCAAGCACCTCCATAGCACCTCCCTTGGGACCTTGTCATACGCCTTCTCCAAGTCGATAAGCACCATGTGTAGGTCCTTCTTCTTATCCCTGAATTGCTCCGCCAGCCGCCTGACAAGGTGGATAGCCTCTGTAGTGGAGCGACCCGGCATGAAACCGAACTGGTTTCTAGATATAGATGTCATCTCCCTCACCCTTGCCTGAATCACCCGCTCCCAAACCTTCATGGTATGACTTATTAATTTGATACCCCTATAGTTGTTGCAGCTCTGGATGTCCCCTTTGTTCTTGTACAAGGGCACCACTGTACTCCACCTCCACTCATCCGGCATCCTTTTGGACCTGAAGATCGCATTGAACAACCTGGAGAGCCACTTCACTCCTGACCTACCCATGCACTTCCAGAACTCCACCGGGATCTCGTCAGTCCAGGTCGCTCGACCACTTATCCTACGCAAAGCCCCCATGACCTCCTCCACCCTAATGCGCCTGCAGTACGCAAGGTCTCTATGTTGCTCTGAATGCTCCAGCTCCCCTAGCTCTATGTTACGATTCCCCTCCTCGTTAAGTAAGTCCCGAAAGTACGCCTGCCACCTCTGCTTGATTTGAGATTCCCCCATCAGAACTTTACCATCCTCGCCCTTGATACTACAGCAGCTGCACAAGGATGGGAACTTCAACTTCCATCCCAAATGCAAAAACTTAGTGTTTCTTATGTTTGTTTTGCTGATGACCTCCTTATGTTCTGTCGAGCTGATATTATTTCTATCCAGATCTTGCATAAAGCTTTCCTTCAGTTTTCAGAAGCATCTGGTCTTCAGGCAAATATCGGCAAGAGTGTAGTCTATCTGCCTGGTGTGCAGCAAAGTATTAGAGAAGAAATAATTGAAGCCTTGGGATTCACTGAAGGTCAACTTCCATTCAGTTACTTGGGGATTCCACTTGATTCTAAGAAGCTGGCTATCCATCATTATATGCCCCTAATTGAAAAGATCACAGATAAAGTTACTTGTTGGTCAGCTAAGTTTCTATCATATGCAGGTAGAAGCCAACTGATTAAATCTGTGGTGATTGGCATTCAGACTTATTAGGCACAAGTATTCATTATGCCTAAGAAAGTAAGCTATTGAAGCAATATGCAGAACTTTCCTTTGGACCGGCACAGCAAATCTATCCAAAAGGGTACTGGTGGCTTGGGACAAAGTGTGCAGACCACTATCAGCTGGAGGTCTTAATATCCTATATTTGACTGTATGGAACAAAGCAGCTATAACTAAGTTGCTATGGGATTTGTCTAGGAAGAAAGACTGCCTATGGGTTAGATGAGTACATTCTTATTACATCAAGCAGGGTAACATTGCCACAATTAACATTCCAAAATCAGCCTCTTGGGTAGTCAGAAAGATACTGGAAAGCAGGAATATGATACTGGAGAGCCATAAGCTTCAAGGTGATCTAATTGGTAGACTGCAGAGTATATGTAGGCTGGACAAATTTCAATTCAGAAACTATATCTCATTATGCTCCCCAGTTTCAATAAGGTTGAATGGAAGAACTTGATGCTGATCACTAATGTCCTACCTCGGCATAAGTTCACTGCTTGGTTAGCTGCTCAACATAGGCTTCCTACAATTGACAAACAGCAAAACATAGGCATACAAGTTCCAGCAACTTGTGTGTTTTGCAAACAAAATGTTGAAGACTTCAATCACCTATTCTTTGAGTGTCCTATCACTAACAGATTGTGGTCCAGAATATGCTCTTGGCTGAGGCATTCCAGAACAGTTAGCTGCTGGGAAACAGAACTTCATTTGATATGCAGCAAAGCAAAAAGCAGACTGTGGCAAAATGCTATCACAGCTGCTGCATTTGTCACTATAGTTGGCCTCATCTGGAGAGAAAGGAATCACATTCGATTTGAAGGGGCTGCTTTTGTGGAGGAATTGATATGCAGAGAGGTTGCCTTACTTATACACCTTCGAGGCAGGAATTGCAAAAATTGGCAGGCTAGTCTGAGACAACTTAATTGCTTTCCTTAGCTATAGCAATTAGATACTTACTGTTATGATACTTGTGTATAGATAGCTAAGATAGTATAAAGAATACTTGTAAAAGTGTAGTAGCCAGTCCAAACTACTACTATAGAGCTCTATGATGTACATATTCTTTGAGATCAATGAAACTAACAGTAATACCAAAAAAAAGAAAAAACAAGTGAACTGGACACAAAAGATCCAATGTGAAAAAAGAAGTAATCAAGTCACATGCATATAGAGTAAATAAAGGCAAATTTCTATTAATAACATATTATTATTATTATTATTATTATTATTATTATTATTATTATTATTGTTATTATTATTACTCTGTAGTCCGATAAAAATGGAACTTACATACTATAATAAGTGAAGCTGTATTGATCACGTGTTTAAATAATTTTTACATTACAACAACAACAACGATAAATCCACTATAGTTCCACATTGGGGGAGGGGGGCTGGGGAGGGTAGATAGTACACAGACCTTACCCTTGCAATAAATGTGAAGAGGTTATTTTACGCAGACTCACGGCACGAAAAAAATAAAAATAGAGTAGTAAATAATCTTTATATTATTAAGTGCTTATAACTTAAATGATGGTATCTACAAAACTAGAATTTTTAATTTGCAATTTAATGATAACAGATGTAGTGGCAATAACTCATGATTTTGTATAAGATTAATTATAAGGAAACTTTTGTCAGGAAAAGATATTTAGGCTGATACTTCTTTGGAATATTCAGGAGATCAGGTAGATTCATAAACCAAGTTTTATAAGTTAGGCAAGGCTTGGTAACTTATAAATGCACATTAACGGTTTCATAAAAGCATATCATGGTAAAAAGTACCAAATTCGAGCTTGAAAAAAAATAAGGGTTCAATCCAACTACTTTTTTCTCCCCGTACCAAATTAAAACTAAGGGCCATATTTCCATGTAGGGTTAGTCATATGTCGTTAATGAACTACTTACAAAAAATTTTTAAAAAATATTGATATTAAAAAAAAGGGGATTTAATTCTTTTGGTACTTCAATAAATACAAGGCTTATATATCTAGACACAACAAGAGTCAATTCTTGATTATTATATGAGATAAAATTAAAAAGGCACTTTAAAGGTATAGCCTATAGGTCAATAAAGTGGTCTCAGGTCCATATTTCAATAGAGGTATGTAATTTCTTTCTTATTTATCCAAGTATGATAGATAGAATTATCTGGTATGTGTTATGGGTGAGAAGTGACAGATATCCTATAAAATTAGTCGAGGTGCACGTAAATTGGCCCGGAAACCACGATCATAAAAAATTAAAAAGCTGTCAATTTCGCATCCGCCAAACTTCAAGCTGGTTGCCAAGGGTAAGGGTGTATTCTGGCCCGGGCCCGGGCCTAAACGGGCCTGACAGGCCGGGCTTCGCGATCCCGGGCTTCATGTGCCGGGCCTGGCGGGCCCGGTCCTAGCAGTCCTGGCGGTTGAGACCGGCCTGTGACGGGCCTAAGCCCACAGTGGTCCTGGGCTTGGCGGGCTTGGTGGGCTTCGCGGGCCTGACGGGTTTTTTTACGGCAATATCTTGTATAGTAGCTATTAGTATAGTGTAGAATATATTTTATATGGTGTACTAAGTTATTAGTATAGTATATATAATATATATTTCGTTGTATATTGTGTTGTAGTAATTAATATATATTGTATATTATGTATATATTGTGTTGTAGTAATTAGTATATATTGTATATTATGCATATATTGTGCTGTAGTAATTAGTATATATTGTATATTATGTATATAGTGTGTTGTAGTAATTAGTATATATTGTATATTATGTATATATAGATATATATTATGTATTTATTGTGTTGTAGTAATTAGAATATAATGTATATATTGTGTTGTAGTAATTAGTATATATTGTATATATATATATATTGTTTATGTATAATGTATATGTATTCTCTTATATATATTGTATCTTATGTATATATGTTATGACTTATAAATTTTCTTGTAGTTTAGGTTGTATGTTATGTATATATATTTTCGTATATATTTTATTGTAGTATATATTGTATGTTATATATTGTATGTTATATATATATATCCAAGGATAACATATCGAAGTAAAGACAAAGAAATATTGAGAAAAACGATATTCAAGGATATGTCTTATAAGTTTTATTGACCAAAATGACATATCTTTCTAAGTCTTCCTTCCCTCAATGGAATGAGCATAATAAGGTACTAATACCACCATTAAAAGGAAAAAAAAACTAAAAGATGATGTGGCAATGTACAAGTTACATCATAATCTACATTGTATCTCTAACACATCTCATAAATACATCAAGGTTGGGAGGAGGTTGTGTTGGTGGTGGTGGAAACGAAGCCTGTTCATCACCACTTCCAGGCGAAGCCGAATCCTCCGGAAGTTCCGCTATCATTTCTTCATCTAGGGTTAACCGCAGAATCCACACTTGTCCCCTCTTGCTGCGCTTGCATTTGAAAAAATCTAGCCCTATCTGTAGGGTGTATTTTTATGTGCCTAACCAAACTACCTGTGCCGCTACCGTCTCCAGTAAATTTATGAACAAGTAATTCCCACATGTTTTACACTTAGCCTTATTTTGTTCTCTTACTTGAGTAAAAAAATTCCAAACTAATGATGTTTCTGCACATTTAGCAGGTTGTCTACTAAAAGTTGGAGTTTCTACAGGTGGGTGTGCCGGTGCATTACCTGAGTTATGAACATGACTAGTAGGTGTATCATCTAAATCTGGTGCTTGGGGTTTCATCATCATCATTTCCTCTAAGATAGGTTCATTAGGATAAAGAGCATTCATAATTTCATCATCTAATCTATCACCTACTGCAACATCATGTAGAAATTCACTATCGGTAAATTGAAAACAGGGTGATCACTATCAAGCATTACGGGAGGCGGAGTAGGACATCTAGGTTGGCGACTACTTTCAACTTGCTTATCTTTTGTAGGTCGGGGAGCCGGGGGAAGGGTAGTATTATGGCCACTACTTTCACCGGTTTTACATTTTCCTTTACGAATATTTTTTTCAAAGAAAATGCCATACTAATTAGAATTATGCAAATTAAGCAACACAAAAATATATTATTAAAACGTAAGAGTTGAAACGAGTTTACCGGATTGCCGAACAACTTATTAAAAATTGAAAATCGTTGAACACTTGAAAACTTCAATTCAACAACTTTACAATTTTTCACGAATTTTCAACAATAAATTAAGCAATTGTAGTAGAAAGATTGAAAGAAAGATTGAGAGAGATTGATGAATTGGTGAATAAAAATGAAAGAATGATGGGATATTTATAGTTGAGATATGGAAAAAATTATAATTATATAAAGTTTGGGGTTAAATTAAAGTTTGGGGCCAAATGGCTATTTACAAAATTCCAAACGGCTACTTTTGAAAAGAAACGTAACTGATTTTTTAAAAAAATAATTTTTTTTAGAAAAAGAGCCGTTGAGCCCGCAGGACCGGGCCCAGGCCCTCCTGGCGATCCCGGACCTGGCGGTTTTTCGCTTAATGGACCGGTAAGCCCGGAACCGCTAGGACCGACCCAGTAGGACCGCCACGATTGCGGTCCCGGTCCGATCCCGGTTCAGGCTCGGACCGTTTGCACCCTTAGCCAAGGGGCAAGGGCGAAGACTAACAAAATTAAATTTGACTTTCATCTTCACTAATAAATACTCCATTACGAAGTTAATAACGTCCCATCCCATCTGTATTTAGAAAGATACCTACTCTCTAGAATAGGAAATTATCTGTCATAATACCATCAGCCAATGTTTATTCATGGTTTTATATGAAAGCTATTGACATTTTGCTCGCACATATATAATTTAATATTTTATATACAACCACGGTGAGTTTGATCATCTTCTAATGGACTCATTAGAAAAAATGGCGGACTCTTTCTTTCATTGATAGTTACTAGTATACATCTTAATATGCTGAAGAACGATAAAATCCACCACCTTAATCATCAATAAAATAGAAGTCTAGTCTCTATCTGTCAATCCTACTTCACATGTTTAGAGGAGATCGTTTACTATATATTTGGAAGCAGAAGTTCTCTTGCTAGTAGAAGTAAGAATAGCAATGTTAGGACCGCATATAAATATAATACGGGGATCGAAAGAAATTAGATTTCCTAAAAGTTTTGTTCAATTTGGAAGCTAGAACTCTTGTAAACCAGCTTGATAAAGGGTAGTGGTAGGCACAGTCTTAGTACCACTGAAAGTGCAAAAAAACGTTCGTAATGAACGGATCTCCGATGATCGAGCTTGCCAAGGACACGGAACCCAGCACCACCTACCCGAGCCAAGGTACTCAGAAAGAGCCATCAAGGACTATGATCTCCTGCTTTTCTAAGAAAGAAAATTCTTCCTTTTTTTCTCCCGCTCTTTCTATGAGGAAAATCCTCACCACACTACACTACACTTCGACACAAAAGAAGAGGACCGGGCGCTTTCTATCTACGGGATCAGAGTTCTGAATAATACGTTATTTTAGAGTGTAAAAGAAAAATTAGTATAACAATTGAATTGAATATAAAAAGTAAAATCAAATAGCTAGCAAGCGCCATTGCTAGGATAAGAGACTGTTCCGTTGCAAATTATATTAGAAAAACATTTATCATTAAGAGTATACCTTCTTAATTATGATACAATTCAACAGCATCTAAGAAATGATTAAAATAGAATAATTTTAGAATTTGATTCTATGAAAATTTAAGTTCCATTTTTGAATGAAGTTAGACGATACATCTCTTATTAGTTTAATGTTTACCCAAGAGTTACTTAATGAATCGGTTGATTGGAATTGCGGGATGGATAGATGTTACAGATGATCTCAATTTCTTTTATATGTCTGTCACTTTATCTTTATTAGTGCTATCTGCCTATAATGATAGATGAATCAAAAACTTTTCATTCAACTTCTTTCTTTCTATTGAAATTAAGATATTATTATTATTATTTTTCAATCTCTTTCAACTAGTGCAGAATCTAGAATATTCGTATTTAATTAATGATCAACATGCAGAGCTAACTGACAACTGTAAATCTAGAGAATTAAATATAGTACAGCAGTTCATGAAATAAATTTGACGGACCTCTTCCGTACAGTCACAATTAGGTTATCCGATCACGGGACCTTAATTCAACTTTGCGTTCATGTATCATTAATAATTGCACGCTATTTTCCCTTATACGACCAGCTGAGCTGATTCACTCACACACGTAGTCACTAGTCACATGCGGATACATAATTAAATTGCATTATTGAACGCATTATATTTTTAAAATTATAATTTTATTATTTTTTATTATAATTTTAATATAATTTTTTATATTAATTTATCTATCGCGACAAAGTATTAAATTTAGATAAACCCAGCAACAAAAGTTTACACTGGCCTGGCTCTGCGCGCACACAGAGACATACATAGCGATCACAGGGAATATTCTTTGGAGCAAAATTTTGTCTCTTTAACTACCTTAACATCTTAAAAACCCCAATATATTTTTAGAAGAATTTAAGTTTTATGCGCTTGATGCTGTCAAAAAAAAAAACTATGCAATGAAGTCACTTAAAAAAGTAATTACAATTAATTCTATTTAAATAGCATTGACTTAACCTAGAACGAGATCATAAAAAAAACTATTACTCTCTCCGTTTCATATTATTTGAGGTACTTTCATTTTTAGTCTGTTCAAAAATGAATGATACATTTCTAAATTTGGAAATAATTTAACTTTAAACTCTTCATTTTACCCTTTTTGCCAGTGAGAAGCTTTTATACCCAAACAAATGATATGACCCCACAAACCTTTTACCTTTTAATCTTTTAAGACCACAAGTTTTAAAAATCTTGTTTTTTTTCATAAACTCTGTGCATAGTCAAACTACCTCAAACAATATGAAACAGAAGGAGTATATATTATACTAATAATGTAAAATTTAATAAAAGCGTCGATATATATATAACTCAAATCCTCGTAAGAATTAATTAGTTTAGAAGAGGAAGAAATCTTAGTTAATTACCTGAATGAACACAAGAGGTGCAAATCCCAAATCAGGACCAAGAACTTGATCATAAACAAGCTGATCATTAACAGAAGAATCATTCATAGCCAGCCACTCCTCAATTGTTTTGCTACTCTTAGCTTCGATAATCCTAACACCACCGTCATTACATTTTATGAACGGCCGGCCGCCGCCGTCTTCCGACCTTCTAATCCTGCCGGAAGTCTTATACTCAAGAAAATGAAACATGGATTTTTTAAAGTCATATATATTCAAACCTTCAACTGCATCACTGTTGAAAAAATAAAGATCCTTAATGTAATGCAACTTCATGACTAAGTCCATGTTTGTAAATATATGTAAAAATTTCCGAGATTCGAGAAGTGGGGTCAGGGCTCGGGTTTTGTAATTTCGGGAATTGTGCCCGAAGTTGATTTTTTTGCTTGATCTTTGTTCCCTTAGCATATTGTGATGTATTCGCTCTGATTTTGGATAGATTCGACGCGCGTGGAGGCCGATTTGAGGAGCAAAGGCATCGTAGGCTAGAGATTTCGCCGGTTCGAGGTGAGTAATGCTTGTAAATGATATCCTGAGGGTTTGAAACCCCGGATTTCATATCGTAACGCTATATTAAGGCGTGACACACATTCTGTGATGAGTGCGGGGTCTTCTACTATTGAGGATTGTGACTTGGTCCATCCCGAGTGTTATTTCTATTATATTGGCGATTGAGACACATACTTTTTACTGTGAATTGGGCTTGTTGCCATTGTTTGGGGCTTTGTGCCGACTTATGGACCCCTTCAGGGATTGATATTACTGTTTTAGCATATTTTTGCATATCATTTGGTCTCAGTCCAAGGTTTTAAATACTGGTTTGCAAACTCAACCATATTTGTAAGTTTGAAAACTCAAATGATATTTTTAAATGTTATTTCGGGCTACTGTTTTATAAATGCCCAAGGGGCTTATGATGTTTTTCTGGACTGATTATGGGTGGCTCGGGCTGCGCGTCGCAACAGTGATGTAAAATAGTAGTAACAATGGCACTAAGATGTAATTTGAAATAATATGGGTGGCTCGGGCTGCGCGCCACAACAGTGATTTGAAACAGTGTAACAATGGCACTGTATGATGTAAATAGGTCAGGTAACAATGGCTGATTAGGATTTGATTGATGCCACGAGATGAATTGATGTTGCGCTTGGGCTGTAGGAGCCCATACGAAGTTTGTACATACCCAGTAAGGGCCGTCGACATTAAGTGATTATGGGTGGCTCGGGCTGCGCGCCGTAGCGGGTACTGGAATGTATCATCATATGCATTGCATTACATTCATGCATTTGATCTTTATCTGCATTATCTACCATAATAATTATGTGCTCTTATTTCATTGTCTCGTTGCTTCATACCTTTCTGAGCCTGAGGGGCTGATACTGTTCTTAGATACTGATAGTGAGCCCGAGAGGCTGATGTTGTACTTTGTGAGTTGGGAGTGAACCCGAGAGGCTGATATTGTACTTTGTGAGTTGGGAGTAAGCCCGCAGGACTGATACTGTACTGAGAGTTTGATATCATTGCATAGTATCACTAATTGTTAAAATTACTTTCGCAATTGTTGAAAAGGCATTTTTTAAAAGTCTATAAACTGAGCTAAAATATTTCTTTAAGAATTTCATAGCTTCACTGATTTCTCAAAGGGTTTTTCACTGCTTCTTTATAGCATGATGATCTGTTATACGTTATTTCTTACTCCTCAGTTATTATTTACTTTTATTACTTCCTGGGTTGTAGTACTCACTTTACTCTCTGCACCTCGTGTGCAGCTGCAGGTATTGATCACCCGGTAGCGAGATATTAACTGATTGAAGGTTTTACTATTGTAGGTGAGCAAGGTGACCGCCAACGTTCGCGACACCGGACCATGTCTTAAGAATTTCATAATTTAATTTTGTATATTATTGTCCATGTAGTTGTGTTCAGGTTTTTTAGATGCTCGTGACTTGTGACACCCCGATCGTTTATGTTGGATTATAAACACTGGTCATTATTATCGTTAAGCTATTTTTATCTATTTATTTATGTTTAATAATTGTAAAAGAAGTGACTTGGGTTAGTTGGTTGGCATTATCTTCACGAGAGGCATCATCACGACCGGGTTAGGAAATTGGGTCGTGACAACTATGCACTGAGTATAAGTGTATTATATATATATATATATATATATATATATATATATATATATATATATATATTGAAATATCGACCAACGTTGGTCGCTATTTCTAAAAATTCAAAACTGTTTTGCCCACTAAAATAGTGACCAATGTTAGTCGCTATTTTAATTACACAGTTATCAAAACAGGGATACCCTCCCATTCTTTCTAAAAATTTCCCAAAATCTCTCTTTTCTCTTTCACACTCAAACCCCATCCTCTTCCAACTCCCTCCACTAGGCCCCACCCACGCCACCAACGACCAGCACTCAGCTGCCGCCGTCGCCTCTGCCGTTGTTGCGTCTCTCCCTCTCCACCTCATAAAAATTCAAGGTCATAATTACAAACCTAGGGTTTCAATTAGTTTTTCAATTAATTATTGTTTCAAACTAGAATTAGTGTTTCCAAACCTAGGGTTTAGATTGTATTTATGTCATGACCCTAGTTCAACGATTGTGAACCTGTGATGATGGCACCTAGTTTTCACGGCTAGGTATGCCTAACACATTGCAGAATTAACAATCTCTGCGAAAAATAATCACAGAATACCGAATAACATAAAGAAATGTATAGAGTTTCCGCCTGGCACATACACTTAAATACTAAAATGCTGAAACAACTCCCAAGACCCGGGATACCACGGGCAACACAGGCTATAGAAGAACATACGATGCTCTAATCACCCAGAGTAGTCTAATACAAAGAAGAACGGAATAACAAATAGCTAACTATAGGTAGAATGAGAGGGAGAATCTTCGGATTTGCGAACGCGGCAGATGTATACCTCAAGGCTCCGAATATAGCTCATGGATCACTGATAGTGCGTCTGACCGGAAGTACCTGGATCTGCACATGAAAAACATGCGCAGAAGAGGTGTGAGTACACCACATCGGTACTCAGTAAGTGCCAAGCCTAACCTCGGTCGGGTAGTGACGAGGAAAGTCAGGGCCCTACTGAGAGTAAATATAATAATAAGGTTGACAACAATATGAAATAAGCAGAAATAAGGATATACAATTATGAAATAAATCGGATTACACAACAACAATTAAACCGCAGAAAATAAGATAATACGGAGTAAAAAGCTCAATACCAGTACCAATAATGAGGATCTTTCAGGATACCGTCCTGTAGTCCATTTTATTAACTTTTACGAGGAGTTCCCGGGATATGGTCCCGTAGTCCATTATATAAATACCCAGTACTGGGGGAGTCTACAAGTTGCATTGCCGTAGTTCCATATAATCGTGCTAGGGAATCTCCCGGGAATCGAACCCGTAGTCCCAATAAACAATAAGGGGGAACTCCCGGAATCCAACATCCGTAGTTCCAATTTAAATGCGCAACCACAACGAAGAATTTACAGGAAAAATCAAATATGGAACACCAACAATTAGGTATAACTAACTTAGCATGCTTCACGTAGTATAACTTAGGCTAAATAAGTAATTAAGCAATTAATTCTATCTAATCATGATGTCCTAACTAACACAGATTAATCTTGCATTGAAATCAGTCAAATAAAACAGAGAAACACAGCTTAGATAATTCAATTAAGGTGGATTTTTCAACAATTAGCACAAGCACACGCTCGTCACCTCGCGCACGAGGCATTTAAATCAGCAGATAAGAAGTCCTAAGGAGAAAGGTCCCCAACACAAGGTTAGATGAGCCACTTACCTCGAACCGGTGTAAAAATCATTAAGGAACGATGCCTTTGCCATGAGTATCCGACTCCGAGTGGCCCAAGTCTATTCAAACCAATTACTTACTGTAAATAACATCGCAAGTAACTAATTTTACTATTAAAATTAAAGCTAAGACGCGTAAATAGGTAAAATAACCAAAAACGCCCTCGGGCCAACGTCTCGGAACCAAATAATTTTTACATTTTCATAAACCTCGTACTCTCACGAATCTAACCATATAAAAATCTCCCAAATCAGAGATCGAATGCCCCCTCAAAACCCAATAGTTTAGTCAATAAACTTTCACCCAAATTCTTCCATTTTTGATCCTTAATTAAAATTTAAAAGGTGGATTTAACTACTATATGATGGAATATAGCTAGAAAGGGTCATAGAAACGTTACCCAGTAATCTCCTCTTCAAAATCCTCTCAAAATCGCCCTTTCCTGAGCTCAAATTTTATTTTCCAACTTTTGAAATTAAACCTCGGATAAACCCTTATAATAACAGCGATTTCCACTTCTGCGGTTAAATGATCGCACCCGCGGTCACCGCTTATGTGACCAAACTACCACTTATGCGTTATGACTAAGTTCCCAGGGACCACTTGTGCGGTCCAGGACCGCTTGTGCGGTCACTGCCTCCGCTTCTACGGTCCATGCCAATTCCTCCCGGATCGCTTATACGACTAAAATGCCGCATCTGTGGAACCGCTTATGCGGATCCTTTTCCGCAGATACGGAAACAACAGAAGTAGCATAACAAAACAATGCAACCACCTCCGAAATCTCCGTTTAACCACCCGAATTCATCCTGGGGTCCCGGGGAACCCAACCAAAAACACAATTACCATCTAATGCCTTATTTGAACTTGTACCAATCCTTGAAACCTCCAAAACAACACCGGAAACCACATTAAATTAAAGATTCAAGCCTAAGAACTTCAAGTTCCTCCAAAACACGCTTTCAATTCAAAACCTACCCAACACACGTCTGATTGACCTCAAATTTTGCACGCACATCCCAAGTGACATGACTATGCTACAACAACTTTCGGAATCCCATTCCGACCCTCGGATAAAAAATTTACTCTTGGATCGAAAATGTCTAAATTCTAACTTTCGCCATTTCTAGCCTAAATGAGTTACAGACATCCAAATTACGTTCCGAACATGCTCCTAATCCCGAAATCACCTAACGGAGCTAATGGAACAATTGGATTCCTATTTCGAGGTCGTATTTATACTGTTCCGACTACGGACCATTTTTCAACACTTACGCTCTCATATAGGGACTAAGTGTCCCAAAACACTCTGAATTCTAATGCCGAACGTCCCGACAACCAAAATAGCAGAAATGAACTTAGGAGAAACAGTTAATGGGGGAACGAGGTATAAATTCCAAGGACGACCGGTCGGGTCGTCGCATCCTCTTACACTTATCATTCATTTGTCCTCGAACGAGCATAGAGAACATACCTGAAGTAGCAAAAAATGAGGGTATCAGCAGCGCATATCTCGCTTGGTCTCCTAAGTTGCCTCCTTGGCCGGCTGACCCGACCACTGAATCTTTACTGAAACTATGTCCTTTAACCTGAGCTTTCGGACTTGTCTATCCAGTATCGCCACTGGATCCTCAACATAGGACAAGTCATTGTCCAACTGGACTGAAGTGAACTCCAACACGTGAGGCGGGTCACCATGATACCTCCGAAGCATCGAGACATGAAATACCGGATGAACCACGGCCAAACTGGGAGGTAAGACAAGCTCATAAGCAACCTCCCCAATTCACTTCAAAATCTCAAAAGGGCCAATGAACCTCGGGCTCCCTTTCTTCCCAAACCTCATAACGACTTTCATAGACGAGACCCGAAGTAGAACTCGCTCACCAACCATAAAGGAAACATCACTAACATTCCGGTCCGTGTAACTCTTCTGTCTGGACTGGGAAGTACAGACTTTATCCTGAATCACGTTAACGTTTTTTACCGCATCCTGGACCAACTCAGTGCCTAATAGTCTGGCCTTACCCGGCTCGAACTAACCTACCGGGGATCTGCATCTCTTATGATATAAGGCCTCATACAGCTCCATCTGAATGCTGGACTGATGACTATTGCTATACGCAAACTCAGCCAATGGCAAGAACTGATCCCAAGACCCTCCAAACTCAATCACGCACGCACGGAGCATATCCTTAAGAATATGAATGGTGCACTCGGACTGTCCATCCGTCTGAGGGTGAAAAGTTGTACTTATAATCACATGGGTACCTAACTCATGCTGGACGGCTCTCCAGAACCGTGATGTAAACACTGAACCCCTGTATGAGATGATAGAAACAGGAATGCCATGCAGACAAACCATCTCCCTAATATAAATCCCCACTAATCGCTCCACTGAGTAAGTAGTACACACAAGAATGGAATGAGCAGACTTGATCAGCCAATGCACAACAACCCAAATAGAATCAAATTTCTTTGCAGTCAGAGGGAGACCAGTTACAAAGTATATAGTGATCTTTTCCCATTTCCATTCCGAAATCTCCATCTGCTGGAGTAACCCTCCCAGTCTCTGTTGCTCAGCCTTTACCTGCTGATAGTTGAGGCATTTAGCTACAAACTATGCTATGTCCTTCTTCATCCGCCTCCACCAGTAATGCTGCCTCAGATCCTAATACATCTTCACGTCACCCGGATAGATGGAGTACCGCGAGGTATGAGCCTTTGTCAATATCAAATCTCGAATATCATCAATATTGGGTACACAAATCCGACCCTGCATCCTCAATACCCCTTCATCTCCAATAGTCACATCCCTAGCATCGCCATGTTGAATTGTGTCCCTGAGGACAAGCAAATGAGGGTCATCATATTGTCGCTCCCTGATACAATCAAACAATGAAGACCGAGAAACCACACAGTCTAGAACCCGACTAGGGTCCAAAGGGTCCAATCTCATGAACTGACTGGCTAAGGCCTAAACATCCATCGCCATAGGTCTCTCTGAAGCTGGTAAATATGCCAAACTGCCCAAACTCTTCGCCCGGCGACTCAACGCATCGGATACCATATTGGCCTTGCCCGGGTGATAAAGAATAGTAATATCATAATCCTTCAGTATCTCCAACCATCTCCTCTGTGGCAAGTTCAGATCCTTCTGCTTGAACAAGTGCTGTAAACTCTGATGATCCGTGTAAATCTCACAAGTCACGCCGTACAAATAATGACGCCAGATCTTCAAGGCATGAACAATAGCAGATAACTCAAGGTCATGGACATGATAGTTCTTTTCATGTACCAACACTGCTCCAAGTCCAACTCGTAGACAATCACCCTACCGTCCTACATCAACATTGCTCCAAGTCTGACTCGTGAGGCATCACAATAAACTGTATAGGACCCCGAACCAGTAGGCAAAATCATAATAAGGGCTGAAGTCAAAGCCGTCTTGAGCTTCTGGAAGCTCACCTCAGACTCGTCTGGCCATTGAAAGGGAGCACCCTTCAAAATCAATCTAGTCATAGGGGCTGCAATCGATGAGAACCCCTCCACAAAACAACAGTAATACCCTGATAGGCCAAGGAAATTGAGGATCTCCATAGCTGAGGAGGGCCTGTCCAACTCTGTACGGCTTCCACCTTCTTCGAATCCACCCGAATTCCCTCACTCGATACCACGTGGCCTAGGAATGCCAGAAATCAACAAAAACTCACGTTTTGAGAACTTTGCATATAATTTCTTTTCTCTCAGGGTCTGAAGCACTGTCCTCAGGTGCTTATCATGATCTTCCTATCTTCGGGAGTATACAAGCATATCATCTATGAAAACAATGACAAATGAGCCAAGATAGGGCCTGAATACAATGTGCATCAAATGCATAGAAGCTGTTGGGCCGTCGGTTAGCCCAAATAACATAATAAGGAAATCGTAATGACCATACCGAGTCCTGAAAGCAGTCTTCGGGATATCCATCTCCCGAATCTTTAAGTGGTGATAACCTAAGCACAAATCAATCTTAGAAAACACCTGTGCGCCCTGAAACTGGTCAAATAGATCATCAATACGAGGCAAATCCTATCGGTCTTTATTGTAACCTTGTTCAAAATGACAATAATCGATACACATGCGCATAGAACCATCATTTTTCTTTACAAACAAGAGAGGAGCACCCCACGGTGAAATATTGGGTCGAATAAAACCCTTATCAAGCAATTCTATAACTGATCCTTCAACTCCTTCAACTCAGGAGGAGCCATACGGTAAGGAGGAATGGATATGGGTTGAGTGCCCGGCAACAATTCAATACCAAAATCAATGTCCCGATCGGGCAGCACGCCCGGAAGATCAACTGGAAACACATCGGGGTAATCCGGTACCACTAGGACAGATTCAACAGAAGGGGTATCAGCTCTGACATCTCTCACATAAGCTAACTATATGGCGCACCCCTTCTCAACCATACGCTAAGCTTTAAGAAAAAATATAACTCTACTGAGAGTGTGATCAAAAGTACCCTTCCACTTAATACGCGGAATACTTGGCATAGCCAGTGTCACTATCTTAGCGTGACAATCAAGAATAGCATACTGGGGAGACAACCTGTCCATGTCCAAGATAATATCGAAATCAACCATATCAAGTAATAAAAGATCAGCCCTGGTCTCAAAACCACGAATAATAACCAAACCTGACTGATAAACGCGGTCTACAACAAGGGAATCTCCCACGAGAGTAGAAACATAAATAGGAGAGCTCAAGGTCTCTCGGGCTATACCCAAATGCGGAGCAAAATAAGATGACACGTAAGAATAGGTAGATCCTGGATCGAATAGAACCAATGCCTCTAAAAAATGGTTAAAACCCCATTGAGGTCTGAGCTGATTCTGACCCTGCTGATTTCCACCCCATGAGAAGTTGGGATGATTTCTCCAACTAGGATTGTACGAGTTTCCATATTGTGCATGCTGATTTGGGGGCCTTCTATTCTGTTGTCCCACATAGTAGATCGATTCTGGATTGTGGGGCACATGTCACTCATATGATCATCTCCACACCGCTCGCAGCAAAGAACCATTTGGTTTATATGTTGCATTGGTTGTGGTTGCTGTATTGCCATCCTTGTCATCTGATTTGATAACTTTTCCAGTTCTGCTCTCAAAGCTGAAACCTCATCTAGTTCAAGTACCCCGGCTGCTTTCTGCTAGACTGCCCGTCGTGAATTACCATCACCCTGCCAATTGTTATCATTAGCTGTAAAAGTATTGAGCAAGGTTTGGATTTCACTATATGTTCTGACCATGCAACTACCCCCACACGATGAGTCTAGATTCATCTTTGAAGCATCATCCAACCCATATACAAAAGTATGCCCCAACACCTTGTTTGTCTGACAGTGATGAGGACAGTCTCTGAGCATCTTCTTGTATCTTTCCTATGCCTGACGAAGTATCTCGCCAACCTGCTGTTCGAACGCAAGAATTTGACTCCTCAACACCTTTGTCTTCTTGGTGGGGGAGAACATGATCAAAAACTTCCTTGCCATATCATCCCAAGTGCGGATTGAATTTTCTCGCTCTTTGTTCAACCACTCCTTAGCATCCCCAATAAGTAAAACCGAGGAGAATGTCAACCTAACATAATCCTTGGGTACGTTCGGATAGTTGTATGTATAAGTGATTTCCAAGAAGTTTTGAATGTGCCGCTGTGGGTCTTCATGAGGTAAACCCATAAAAAGCCCCGCATGAATCAGCTGCACTATATACTGTTTCAGCTCAAAGTGCCCAGTTATGTGAGGCTTCACAATTGTCAGAGTCATATTTGCCAGATTAGGCCTTGGCTTCAATAACCGCTCGTTCATCATTGCATGCCATCTCAATTGGCTGTGGTTGAACAACTATGTCCAACTCTTGATCAATTCTGGTCCTAGCGTCCAACTCCCTCCTCAACCTGTGAAGTGTCCGTTCAATATCTGGATCGAGAGGAAGGAGATTGTTTGCACTTCTACTTCTTCGCATTTAATAGAAAATCTTGTATTAGCACAAACAAGGTGGACTGATACTTAAATCTCGAATATAAACAAATAATACAAGCTCAATTCAGTCAAACAGCTAATTTCTAAGTCCCCAGCAATGACGCTAAAAACGTGTTGCGATCAAAACACTCATGCAAGTGTTTGTGATCGTCAAGTAATAGAGTAGTGAATAGAGTATCGTTCCCACAAAAACTTATGATTATCTTGTGACTGATTCAAACCCAATATCTTGATCTATCCAAGAATTTTATCGCAAAAGAGATTTGAATGTATTTTTTACTAACTTCTAACAATTTAATCTAGCTAAAGCAATTAACTAAAAAAGCAGAAATTTGGTTAACAAACAGTAAAGGAGGATATTCCAGGGTCATGAGCATATATAACATTCGTGTTGTGTTTTTAGCTTCAAACGACTAATTCGGTTATATGGGTTATTGATTGACAAGGTTAATAATACTCGTAAGAATCTGTTGAGTTCTTACTCGCCTATTCAAGTTAACTCAATGCCTATATGTCTATGGAATCAAGATTAACAAAAATGCATGTAAAACTCTTGTATTTCAACCAAGCAAGGCAATTTGGTATATGTATATCCTAATCGCGAATCCATTCCCTGATGCCCAGGTTCAATAACTTGCTCTATTTAATTCTATGTGCAATCTAAAGTTCCGACTTTCGAGTTCAACTAAAGATTCATAGATAGTACTTCACTATTAGATACTCAGCAAAATAATTAAAATCATAATTAAATAAATAACCCAATATGATAAACCGACTTCGTTGAATCAAACTTCAAACAACAACATTCATGTTTTACCCATGACCCTAGAACAATGAGTTCTAGCCACTCATACTATTGTTCAACATAATCAGGTTCAATATCATCACAATTGGCAAAAATAAAGAGTAGAAAAGAAAACTTTGATGATCCAGAATTCTCCTTGCCTCTTGCCTCTCTAATCCTTGCAAAACCTTATGAAAAACCTTGATAAATTGACCTTGGGTTTTTCCCAGATTTCTATATTTACCCCTGAACTTGCCTCGCGATTTCCCGGACATGTGTGGGCGCGCATTAGACCGCGCACCTGGCCGCGCATGTCCTCTGCTCTCTCTAATGGACGCGCATTTGGGTTCGTGGGCACGTACCTGGGCGTGCATGCCCAGGTGTTCAACTTCTTCATTTTCTTGAGTTCTCTTCGATCCCATTTAGTCCCGAGGGCTCTCAATTGCTCCCGAATGATTCCAATCAACATTTTCTTGCACAAAATAGGCTCCTTAACCTGGAAAACATACAATTCTCTATTAGAGCCCATCTTTCATCAATTAATCATAATATAAAATTGGAATATAATCAAGTCGAGGCACAAACAACGGCTAAATCACCTAGATTTTGCCTATTATCAACCTCTTTTATCTACTTAGGAAATGTTAAATCCTACCTACACCATCACTATTTTGAAACACATGTCGGTGGCTTCTCATTATCATTGTAGCTAGTGAGATCAACATTTGATCAAACACACACCCTGTCAGGTACTGTATCCAAGTTATTCTCTGTATCCAAGTTCATCCTAAGTAATAGTACCACGAAGAGGTTGATGACGTTATTAGACATGCAATGGAACTTCTACCAAGAATAACTTAGACACAGTACCTGGCAGAATGTGCCTTTAATTGTTATTCTCATTAACGATAATGATGATGAGAAGACAATAGCGTGTTTCAAATAGTAATGGTATAGGTAGGAATTTAGTATTTCCTAAGTAGATAAAATAAGTGCTTATAGAGTAATTCTGTACTTCATTTCCATGAGGAAAAGAAGTTTAATAGAGAGTGACAAGGTTGATGAAGACGGAATGTGTTCCGTTGGTCATGGCAGTTCCCACAAAATGGAGATCATATGACTCTATGATGATAGAGATTATAGGAAGTTTTGTTCTAAATTTTCTTTCAAGTATGATCCAACAAGTTTAATGTGATATTAGTGATATTTCTTCGGATTCAGACAATGACTTGGCCGACAAAAATATGGAAATGCTCTTAAAAAGAATTAAAGATAAAATGTTTTTCAGCATCCTTCTCTACCAAGAAAAACATTTTACCTTTAATTCTTTTTAAGAGCATTTCCATACTTTTGTGCGTTAAATAAGTGTCTGAATCCGAAGAAATATCATAAATATCATATTAAACTTGTTGGATCAGACTTGGAAGAAAGTTTAGAACAAAACTTCCTATAATTTTTGTCATCATAGAGTCTTATGATCCCCGCTTTATAGGAACTGCCATGACCAACGGAAAACATTCCATCTTTATTAACGTTGTCACTATCAATCAAACTTCGTTTTCTCTTAGAAAGTGAAGTAGGGAATTTATCTATAACCTCTTTTATCTACTTAGGAAATGTTAAATCCTACCTACACCATCACTATTTTGAAACACATGTCGTTGACTTCTCATTATCATTGAAACTTATAGATCAACAATTGATCAAAGACACACCCTGTCAGGTATTATATCCAAGTTATTCTTTATATCCATGTTCATCCCGAGTAATAGTACCACGAAGAGGTTGATGACGTTATTAGACATGCAATGGAACTTCCACCAAGAATAACTAAGATACAGTACCTGGTGGAATGTTCCTTTAATTATTCTTCTCATTAAAGAGACAATGATGATGAGAAGGCAATGGCATGTGTTTCAAATAGTGATGGTGTTGGTAGGAATTTAATACTTCCTGATTAGATAAAAGAAGAGCTTATATAGGAATTATGTACTTCATTTTCCATGAGGAAAAGAAGTTTGATTAATAGTGACAAGGTTGATGAAGACGGATGGTTTTTCGTTGTTCGTCGTCGTTCCCATAAAATGGGGATCATAAGACTCTATGATGACAGAGATTATAGGAAGTTTTGTACTCAACTTTCTTTCGAGTCTAATTTGTACAAGCTTAATGCGATATTGGTGATATTTCTTCGAATTCAGATAATGATTTGACCAACAAAAGTATGGAAATGCTCTTAAAAAGAATTAAAGGTAAAATGTTTTTAAGCATCCTTCTCTACCAAGAAAAGCATTTCACCTTTTAATTCTTTTTAAGAGCATTTTCATACTTTTATCGGTCAAATTATTGTCTGAATCCGAAGAAATATCATCCAATATCACATTAAGCTTGTACAGATTGGACTTGGAAGAAAGTTGAGTATAAAACTTCCTATAATCTTTGTCATCATAAAGTCTTATGATCCATGTTTTATGGGAACTGCGACGACCAACGGAAAAACTTTCGTCTTCATCAACCCTGTCACTATCAATCAAACTTCTTTTTCTCTTGGAAAGTGAAGTAGATAATTTCTCTATGACCTCTTTTATCTACTTAGGAAATGTTAAATCCTACCAACACCATAACGTTTTTGAAACACATGTCATTGCCTTCTTATTATCATTGTAGATAATGAGATAAACAATTTATCAAAGATACACTCCGTCAGGTACCGTATCCAAGTTATTCTCTGTATCAAAGTTCATCCCGAGTAATAGTACCACGAGGATAATCACCAAAGCCACCAGAAAACTTTATGATGCCAAAGAAGCAAGACGAGCTATTCAATAAAACTCGTATTGTAATGAAGAAGAACGAGACTGATTCCGAAAGGAGGGTCGAGCCTCGACTACATACATGTAAGTTTTTTACTTTTCATTAAATATTTTATTTTATTTTATATAAATTTTGAAATACTAATTCAATATAATTTTTCATATAGTCTCAATTCGCTTCACAGCTGATGTGGGGGAATTCATATGCAGTCAACCACGTAATGAACCGAGTGAGCAATCCAACTTTCAGGCGAGGATGCTGAAAGAACACTCCTTCAGTACTTTTTATACTATTGTGTTAGTTCTATTGTGTTAGAACTTAATTTACTATTGTGTTAGTTCCATTATGTTAGAACTAATTTACATTGTGTTAGTTCTATTGTGTCGGAACTAATTTACATAATCTTTAGTTCGAATGGGCTTGTAATAAGTGTTAACTTAGTTTTGTTAGCTTAATGTGTTAGTTCTATTGAACTTTATTCTTTGTTGCTTTTAATTGCCTTTTATTGTTGTTGTTGTTGTTAGCATAAAATGCCTATTTAGGAAATTGGTATGATAGCAGGTGGTGTAGCTGCCCAAATAGGCAGTTTCTGCCCAAATAACATATAGAAAAGCGATCAACGTTGGTCTCTATTTCGTCCTTTTCATTGTCACACCTCCTTTTTCCGCCCCCGCGAGGGGTGAAGGAGTTTTTCCAAACAAAAGACAATCAGAACGGGATTTATTTATTATTTATTGTCACTTGGGAGATTAATGGTGTCCCAAGTCACCGGTAGAATCCCGAACCGAGGAAGAAGGTGACTCTGTTCACAGACTGCGAACCAGAAATCCGGATAAGGAATTCTGTTAACCCGGGAGAAGGTGTTAGGCATTCCCGGGTTCCGTGGTTCTAGAACGGTCGCTCAACTGTTGCATTTAGCTTTTATCTGATTTTATTACATGAAGAACCTATGTGCCAATTTTACTTTTTACCGCGTTTATATATATATATATATATATATATATATATATATATATATATATATATATATATATATATATATATATATATATATATATATGTATATATGTATATATATATATATATATGTATATATATATATATATATATATATATATATGTATTTATTCGAGAAAGTGAATATCCTTTAAAGTGTGTTTTTGGATTGTGCTGCATCAAATGAACCCGCAATCTTAGGCACACTCTATTCAACGCTTTAGGATTTGGATTTGGGCCGCATAAAATGTCCACCCGTATTTAGGAATGTAATTTATTAAATCCATACCTAAAAAGATTCTAGCGCGTAATTATCTTTTGGGAGGGCCGTGAAATTCGCTAAATAGCCCCTTCCCGTCTTCCAAAATATCTTAAACCTTTATTGAGGGCCCCGTAATTTTGCACTTTTATAGGGAGAGGAAAAGGATAATCCTAAAGTGACTATATTTTCTACTTCGTTGTGTCTCTAAAAAGGAAAAGAAAATTCCTACTTTATTTACATGCTTATGAGTTACTATCGACTAAGTGTACGAACATAGTACATTAACTCTGAAATGGAATAGGTAAGAATGTAATTCGTTTGCCATTTTTGTGCCGAGGCCCAACGTGAGTGAGGTGAAACTGGGCATGGGCCTTCCTACACTAACCTTTAAGGCTCAGTTACATTTATCTTGCATACACTAAGGAATTGATGGGCTGGAAGGTATAAAGTGAGAACAAATTAATTAATTGGAGTTGCTTGACTGGGGTAGATTATATTGTCTAACAACTAATTACCCAAAACATGATATGCTTTCAAAACAAGGTAAACTGAAGAGAGCAGAGTACTACTGCTGCATCGTTATATAAGGAATAAATCTACAATCTAAACTCGTTACAGCTTAATCTTCAGTTATACACAACCAATTTTCATGATGCTAGTGAAAATCTACTGATTAAACTATATACAGCTTAAGATACAAAGACAATTAGATAAATTCTAAGCTCTAAGGCTTTATTTCATTCATGCTTAAAATGTTTCAAATACATTGAATCAGTGCACCAACTGTGTACCTGGTAATTGGCAAAGCAAAGGAAAGGAGGAAGGACCACTGGTGAATAACAGTAACAAACATAGCAGAGCAACAGTAGATTTAACAACCACCAGCAATGCAACCAATAAAACCAATAATAGAGATCAAGGAAGAAAAACTTCAAGCAATGCAGCAGCAAATTTAAACCAAATTCAACGACCAAAACCAAATCTTGAACCAGAAATGAAGTTTTCAGAACAAAATCTAATTCTGGATTCACACTCAACCGCAGAGATGCCGATAGATTCTCAGAATGCTCAAAATATTTCAAGTTTGATGTAATGGTAACCCAACACTCTATATTCAAGTTCAAACAATCTCCCTTCTAATCTCAAAAATCATCTTTTGTTCCTTCTTAAACTCAGTTTCTGATGCTTAAAATCTTCTCCTTCTAGTTCTCAAAACCAACTCTTAAATAACAAAAACTTAACCCCCTTTACAACCTGTCCCTATTAAAAAAACTGCCCAGATCCATGTTGTCTCTATGTCTCTCCACTCACAAATTCAAAAGAGGTATATCCCCATGACATCCAACATGCTTCTGATTTTTAAACTTAAAAAGTGAAGAAGAAAAACAAAGAGTAGATATAAGAAAAAGGAGAAATACAACAAATATTTCAATTTGTTGCTGCTTTATTTTATTTCAATTTGTTGCTGCTCTGTTCTCTTTTCCTCGCTCGCTTTTTTCTCTTTTCTTCCTATTCTCTCTTCTGCTTTTTGTGGGTGTGTGGGTGTGTTCTGGTTTTTTGGACAGGTACCTTATTTTTCCTACGAGGATTTCCGGCAAGCTACAATACTTCCGGCGACTCGCGTTCAGATTTTTGGTAGGACGCAGCAGAACTACCCGTTCCGATAAGATTCAGGAAACTTGCCCCAGGTACTAGTCGCGGTGGCGAGGCTAGTTTGCGGCGTTTGGGAGTGAGGAGCTAAGAAACACAGAAACACCGGCCGGGACGTGCAAGAGTTGGTAGCAGTTGACCTCGGGCACATCAAAGCCTACTTTTAGGTTTTCACCGGGAGTTAGTACCTTCTGCTCTCTTGTTTACTTTGTACACCTTTAACGTATTCTAGCTAGCATTTCGTGTGAGGTTTACTCTATTGCTATCTAGTTTGCATCTTTTTGCGTATTTCGCTTTAGTGCGTGTGTGCGTCACTATTCTCTATAGTCGGTTGGAGATATAGTGGCCGCGGCAGGGGATGATAATGTAAGGTCATGTCCTCGGGGGGTGGGGGCAGTGGCGGGGGTGGGTAGGGGGGCAGGGAGTGGTCCTGCGGGTTGGGCGGGAGGTAAGGGTGTGAAGAGGGTAGCGGACGCTCATATATTAAGGATTGGGTCGTGGAACATAGGCACTCTGACGGGTAAGTCCATTGAGTTGGCGAAGGTTCTCCAGAAGAGGAAGGTTAACATAGTCCGTGTCCAGGAGACTAGGTGGAAAGGGTCGAAGGCGAGGAATGCAGACGGGTTTAAGCTGTTGTATTCTGGGGTCGTGAAAGGTAAGAATGGAGTGGGCATCTTGGTAAATAGGGATCTAAGGGAATCCGTGGTCGAGGTTAGGCGAGTGAATGATAGGTTAATGTCTATTAAGTTGGTTATTGGAGGTTGCGCCCTCAGCGTCATCAGCGCTTACGCGCCGCAAGCGGGCTTAGACGAGGAGGTTAAGAGGCGCTTTTGGGAGGGCTTGGATGATCTGGTGAGTGGTATTCCCCAATCTGAGAAGTTAGTTATTGGAGGGGACTTTAATGGTTATATTGGGACTAATGCTGGTGGTTATGGTGAGGTGCAAGGTGGCTTCGGTTTTGGGGTTAGGAACGGAGGAGGCACGTCACTGCTTGATTTTTCCAGGGCTTCAGAGCTTCTGATTGTGAACTCAACATTTTGGAAGAGAGAGGAGAATTTGTTGACCTTCAAGAGTTCGGCGGTGAGGACTCCGATTGATTACCTCCTCCTCAGAAGGAGCGATAGGGGTATGTGCAAGGACTGCAAGGTTATTCCGGGAGATTCCCTTTCGACTCTTCATAGACTCCTAGTGATGGATATCGGTCTCTGGGTGAAGCGGAAGAGGAGGTGTGCTCGGGGACAACCGCGGATTAGATGGGGTGTTTTGACTAAGGAGAAAGCACAGGAGTAGAAGAGAAGGTTAGCTGAGGGCGGAGCTTGGAGAAGTTCTGGGGAAGCGGACGCACTGTGGTCAGAGACGGCGAACTTGGTTAGGGAGGTAGCATCGGATGTGCTCGGGGTAGCCAAGGGCTATTCAGGAAGACATCAGGGTGACTGGTGGTGGAACGATGTAGTCGAAGGAAAAGCGGAGGTGAAGAAGGCGGCATTTACTAAGCTGGCAGGGAGCACAAGCGAGGAAGAACGGAGAGCGAACAAGGAGATCTACAAGGTGGCGAGGAAAGAGGCAAAGCTGGTGGTTACGGAAGATAAAAACGCAGCGTTTGGTCGCATGTACGAGGAATTAGGGGAGAAAGGTGGGGAAAGGAAGTTATTCCGGTTAGCTAAAGCAAGGGAAAGGAAGGCGCGTGATCTTGACCAAGTTAGGTGCATCAAGGGAGAGGATGGTAGAGTTCTGATGGGGGAGTCTCAAGTAAAGCAGAGGTGGCAGGCGTACTTTTGAGACTTACTTAACGAGGAGGGGGATCGTAACATAGAGCTATGGGAGTTGGGGCATTCAGAGAAACATAGAGACCTTGGGTACTGTAGGCGCATTAGAGCGGAGGATTTCATGGGGGCTTGGCGGAGGATGTCATGGGGTCTTTGCGTAGGATGAGTAGGGGTCGAGCGACCGGGCCTGACGAGATTCCGGTGGAGTTTTGGAAATGCATGGGTAGATCAGGAGTGGAGTGACTCTCTAGGTTGTTCAATGCGATCTTCAGGACCAAAGGGATGCCGGAGGAGTCAAGGTGGAGTACAGTGGTGCCCTTGTACAAGAACAAAGGGGATATCCAGTGCTGCAAAAGCTATAGGGGTATCAAATTAATAAGTCACACCATGAAGGTTTGGGAGCGGGTGATCGAGGTGAGGGTGAGGGAGATGACAGTTATATCTGTGAACCAGTTCGATTTCACGCGGGGTCGCTCCACTACAGAAGCTATCCACCTTGTCAGGAGGCTGGTGGAGCAGTTCAGGGATAAGAAGAAGGACCTGCACATGGTGCTTATCGACTTGGAGAAGGCGTATGACAAGGTCCCAAGGGAGGTGCTATGGAGGTGCTTGGGGGCGAAGAGCGTGCCGGAAGCCTACATCAGAGTAATCAAGGACATGTACAATGGAGCTAAGACTAGGGTTAGGATGGTTGGTGGCGACTCAGACCATTTTCTAGTGGTTATGGGGCTCCATCAAGGATCAACGCTTATCCCTCTCTTGTTTGCCTTGGTGATGGATGCTCTAACCCGACATATTCAAGGGGATGTGCCTTGGTGTATGCTATTTGCTGATGACATAGTCTTGATAGACGAGACGAGGGTCTTGTGTTATTGAGAGGTTAGAGGTATGGAGACACACTCTCGAGTCTAAGGGTTTCAAAATAAGCAGATCTAAGATAGAATACCTGGAGTGCAAGTTTAGCGTCGAGCCGAGCGTAGTAGGCAGGGACCTGATGATTGGATCTCAGGTCATCGCCAAGAGAGACAGTGTCAGATATCTTGGGTCGGTGATTCAGGGGGACGGAGAGATTGACGGGGAAGTCACTCATCGTATAGGAGCGGGGTGGTCAAAGTGGAGGCTTGCATCAGGAGTCCTGTGTGACAAGAAAGTTCCACAGAAACTCAAGGGGAAATTTTATAGAGTTGTGGTTAGACCTACCATGTTGTATGGGGCAGAATGCTGGCCAGTGAAGAACTCTCATGTTCAGAGAATGAAGGTTGCGGAGATGAGGATGCTTAGGTGGATGTGCGGGCTCACCAAGTTAGATAGGATTAAGAATGAAGTTATTCGAGAGAAGGTGGGGGTGGCCCCGGTGGATGAGAAGACGCGAGAAGCGAGGCTGAGGTGGTTCGGGCATGTGCGGAGGAGAAGTCCTGATGCCCCGGTGAGGAGTTGTGAGCGGCTGGCAATGGTCGGTGTACGGCGAGGCAGAGGGAGGCCTAAGAGGTATTGGGGAGAGGTGATTAGGCATGACTTGGCTAGAATGTGGGTTTCCGAGGACATGGCCCTTGATAGGAAAGTCTGGAGGTCTAGTATCAGGGTTGTAGGATAGGGGCTCCTAGAGTTTTTCGTACTCCTCACCCGGGGTTGGGTGAGGCTTGGCAGGGCTATCCATAGATGAATTGTGTATTGGATTGTGTCTCCCGATAGTTACTTATGGTAGTTACTGTCTAATATTATTGCAGGCTATTTTATTTATGGTTCTTATGTTTAGTCAATTATTTACGCTATTTCTGTTGGAGTTACTAATGCTCTTTTGTTTTTATTTTTTGGTTTTTCTTTTGTTTTTCTTTTCCTTATTTGAGCCGATGGTTGATTGGAAATAGCCTCTTTGTCCTTTCGGGTAGGGGTAAGGCCCGTCAACATATTACCCTCCCCAGATCCCACTTTGTGGGACTATACTGGGTAGTTGTTGTTGTTGTTTTTGCTAAGCATGGTTCAGTTGTACTTCCTTTTCATGTGCACCCCCTTCAGCCTTTCATAATTAAACCATGGTGCTTCTGGTTTTCCACCTCTAAAGGTGTTCAAAAGTTCAATCCCGCCACTGATCCCTGTTTGATTAAACAAAACCTGGTATGGGCAGATTGAATTTTTAAATTCAAACGTGCCCTGACATCATATGGCTTCCCACCCATTTCCAATATTCTAACTCAATAACTAAACGAATTCAAATAACAACTATAAATGAACTAAATGATTCAACAAAGCATATAGAAAGGCAAACTTGGCTCAAAAAGTTCATGAAAAATTCATGACATTTAGACTGACTAAGCAACTCAATTTAATGACGAATGAATAAGCAATTCCGCATTGTGATGAATTAATCTCATATGAACAGAAGAAAAATTTGACCAAAATAAAAAGGTCTGATTCGAGGAGAAGAAGAACAACTGATAGAATTTGGAAAACAAATGATAAAATAAATCTAAACAAATAAACAGATATAGAAACATCAAAAATAAAATAAAAGGAAAGAAAAAATAGAAACCTCAAAAGGAGCGGGGAACAGATGAACTCCGACCAACATGGACTGACCACTTTGAGGTCGAACCAAGTTTAACTGAAATGTTCTCAATTGAGAACACTTTAATTAAATTCGATTATAACCCAAACCCTAATTAATTTGGACGGATTCCTTCATCCGATTTTCTAGGGTTCTTGAGGGCTCGGATTGGGATTTGAGTGGTTTGGGTTTGATTCGAACCAAACCAATGATGGTTTGGTGATGAGGGAGGCTAAGGAAATCTATGGTGTGAGTTTGGGACAGATTGGGATTGTTTTATATTTGGCTCGAATCTTCGATTGAAGATTCGAGAAGCTATCAATATAGTATGTGAAGCAATCGCCAACGTAGTACCATGTGTCCCTCGGATTGGACCGAGTCACAATTTCCAACATATACGACCCTGCACTAGCCATGGAGTGCGTGTCTAGCCTCATAATAGCGTCATAATGTGATATACCGGGGTTCCAAACCCTCGGGTCATCATCTACACCCATTACTCACCTCAAGCCGGCCGCAAACTAGCCCGAAATGCCTTTCCCTCGAGAATCTACCTCCGCGGACGCCAAATTTGATCAAAACCAATAGGAATACGTCACAAAAGGCTAATGGAGCATAACCCAATCGAAATAACTCAAAATACACCCAAAAACATGAAGTTGGAGAAACGCGAGCCTCGGGCCCACTTCTCAAAAAATTATGAAATTCACATTTTAGAATCTTCGTCTTGCCACGAGTCCATACATATCAAATTTACAAGAATCGGAGTCCATTTGACCCCTCAAATCATCACTTTAAGGTTCACTTGGGTTTCAAGCCCTAACCATCATTGTTGACATCAAAAACCTTGAATTCTTGGTGTTTAATCCATGATTTTACAATACATTGACATATTATAGGTCCAAGAGTTCTTACCTGATGAATTCCCTCAAAAACCTCTCCAAAACTCGCCTACAATCGTCTTAGCTCGAAGTCCAAATGTTCTTCTCTTTTGAATTTTTCGAAACCTACTGTTTCATTAAACCCATGCCGTTTTCCACTTCCACGGCCCTTTTTCTGCTTCCGCGACATTTCGATCGCTTATGCGGTTTTTCTTGAATTTCCAGCAACCGCTTCCGCGGTCCACCAACCGCTTCCGCGACTTCGCTTCTGCGGTCACTTGGCCGCTCCAGCGGTCCCACTTCTGCTTACGCGGCTTCCTAGCCGCTTCCGCGGTCACCGCTTAAGCGGCTCCCCTTCTGCAAAAGCAAAAATACCAGAAGGCAGATCCCAAAAATCTGATGCAAATTCAAAACTTCTTCGTTTTACCATCCGGAATCACCCCGGGGCGCCCAGGACCCCAACCAAAACCACCAACCTACTCCAAAACATCATATGAACTAGTTTCAATCATAAAAACACGTCCTTAAACACAAAAATGATCAAATCAAAGCGGATTCAAGCCTAAGTTCAACCATCACTTCCACAACTAACATTTGGATCAAAAACCCAACCAAACGACGTCCGAATGACCTGAAATTTTGCAGAAATATCCAAAAAATCACCTAACGAAGCTACTGCAACTCTCGGAATTCCATTCCGACCCCCCCCCCCCCCCCCAAATCTCACCAATCAACCGAAATTCGCCGAAATTCACTTAGCCAATTGAAGCCTAATTCTACACCGAACCTCAGAATTAACTTCTGATTTCTCTCCCAAGTCATAAATCATCATCCGAAACTAGTCGAATCGTCGGAATTCCATTCCGAGCCCTCTAACTCACAAGTCAACGTGCGGTTGACTTTTCCAATTTAAGCTTTCCTTAAAGAGATTATGGTCTCATTTCTAACCAAATTCAATCCAACACATCTCAAACTCACCAAACACATATACCAACATACGGAGAAACATATTACGGGGATAACGGGGCTGAAATACAAGAAATGACGGGTCTGGTAAGTACAGACAGCTTGGCCAAACAGGCTCTTAATTCTTTTAGGAGTCTTTCCGGTTTGTTCAAGAAAACGAGTCCTAATGGAATAGAAATTCAGGGCAAAATCCTAACAATTTAAACTCTATGAGGGAAAACTGGATTTAACAGAAAATGAAAATCTTGGGAGAAATTAAAAAATAGCCAGATTTACAAGTGATCGTTCAAAAATAGCCACAGTTCAAAAGTAATCGAAATTTAGCCATTTTTATGTAAAGATAAATTTGAACAAAAACACTATTCAAAATTCGAAATAATATTCCAGTAAATTATACTGAAAATTTTTGCCTGTTGGAATTCCCGCATAATATGATGGAAGTTCATAAACAGGTGCACCTATCTCCAGTATATTATGCTGGAACAGCAAAACAATGACTATTTTTCAATGAAAACGCTAGCTATATTGAATGACCAGTCCGGAAACTGGCTAGCTCGTGCTGATTTTACGAAAATCTTTGTAACATATTAAACGAAGATTGAAGACATCCTTGTGCTATATATTTCATACAGAAGATTTGTACAAAAGAAAAGGACACCCTATTCATCTTACTTAAGAAATGGAAGGAGGTAATTCACCAAATGAAAATTATGGGTTGTTTAGTAGATGAACCCTTGGCTCAATTCTTTGAAAGTACAAAAGGACGGTCCTCATGTGCCTCATATCCAGCAGGACAAGTGTATAAAATAGACCAACAAAAACTGTCAAAACAATCAGTCTATACTTATTGTTGATTCAAGATAATCTGACTGAACTCAGATGTTTATTCCAATAAACAACAAGGGAAACAGACTGAAAATTTGTCTATCGTTACAACAATAACAACCCAATATAATCCCACTTAGTGGGGTCTGGGGAGGATAGTGTATACGCAGACCTTATACCTACCCTTGGGTAGAGAGACTGTTTCCAAGTAGACCCCCGACATCCTTTCCTCCAAGAACTTCCCACCTTGCTCTTGGGGAGACTCGAACTCACAACATCTCGGTTGGAAGTGGGGGTTGCTTGCCATCAGAGCAAAATTTTGCTGTAACATGAGAGCTCGCCACTCTGAGCGCGCTAATATGTGTGACATAAACATTGGCGAGCGCGCTAATATGTGTGACATAAACATTGGCGGAGCATTCATCCACAAAATCATCATTAGAAGCTTTTGAAAACCGGATTACTACATCAAACCGCAGATCCTCCACCAACATACTCAAATGTTATTGGCAAATACAAATACGCGCAACTGATAAACAATTAAAAAAAAGGCATACATCATTCACCTATATATAACAACATACGCAGGAACACTCCGTTTTTCATAATTTCCTAGCTAAATCCTAAAACGGACGATCCGAAAATTATGTGACATCCATGTAAAAGAACATGCAAATTACAAAAAGAGCTACCACGAGAGTTGAGTTGGTATGACCTGACAAGTCCAAAGGAGTAAATTGAAGCTGGGAGCAGCAAACCTGTTAACTTTGGATACTCCCACAAAACCAAGAAAATCTTTCTTTTTTCTTCAAGATTTACAGGGTAATGGCATACTACAACAGCAGAATTCCAGGTCATGAAACACCGAATGAACTAATTAGCTGTCGATATCAACTTACAATAAAAGTTAAAAAAACTCAACTGCTGCCAAACTTGCAATTTGACAATATTAGGAGAGAAATCATAAAGTAAGACTCAGGCATCACATGGCAATCATGTGCCAGATCCATCTTTCGCAGCCTCATTGCTAGCTGCTTCATTAAATGAGGCAGACAAATACTCAGCAAGGCTTTGCTGAGGAGTAGATTTTAGTGGAGGAGCATCTGGGATTTTAGCCTTTTTTGCGCTAATGGATTTTGGAAGCCAGGAAGATTTCTCAGATTCGGGGGTATCTAAATTGTTTGACGGAGCATTTAATGGCTTCCAGATAACTGGCTTCAACTCTTTCCATGGATCTTCTACCATTGACTTATTATAATACAAATCCGGTCTAGACTCCGCTGATGTGCATCCATGGGAACCTAATCCCCTCCTACCACGTTGAACCGAAACAGGACTTGAACTATTACCCATCCATTGGCTCCTGCCTTGCGCCGAGCCTTGGTAAGGGCTGCCTCTATGTCCCGGACCTTGGTAAGGGCTGCCTCTATATCCTGAACATTGATTAGGGCTGCCTCTATATCCTGAACCTTGGCTGGGGCTGCCTCTATATCCTGAACCAGGATTACCCCTACCTTGTCCATAATGAAAGCCAGGTTTTCCACCTTCATGAATGCCAGGACTGGCAAAGTTACCACCTATTGAAGAATTAGATGGAAAGTAGTTGTTAGATGTGCCAAAAGAGCTATCCCATGCATTAGGGGAGCTTCTTTGTGGTGTGCCAAAAGGACTATTTTGCCCAGGGTTTCCAAGAGGATTAAAGGTATGATGGACTCCTTGTGACTGTGATCTTTGGTCTACGGAATAGTTGCCTCGAGCAGTACAAATTGGAGACTGAGGGTTTCTTGGTCCTGAAAAAAACCAAGAAACAAATGTATTTTTATACTACAATATGTGACGTAAAATAGCACAAAGAGACAATTCAACGCTATGGTATTAGCCAGAGCCAAGCTAATCAGAGCAAACTACTCCCACCATGATATCAATATTTCACATAACATACTATACAAGATATGGACAGTAGGACGTATGAAAATCATCCCTTTATCAAACTGAAATCCCTAGTTGTCACTAATAGGCCCAGTGTTCAAAATACCGTGAAGTGAGGAAAAGCGACAACCCTCATTTCACGAAAAGCGAGAAGCGAGAAGTGAAGCTCCCGCTTTTTTGAAGTGAAGCGGAATTTTTAAAAAAAATTAAAATAAATATGGCATAGATAATACATGTAATTGTAAGCAAATGTTCAATACTTGAATTAAAAAACTAAAGAGTAGCATCAATTAAAGCACAAAATGAGCATCCTATTCTTCTTCAAGATTGTTAAATTCTTGTATTCCACTATCATTATTGCATTGCTCATCATCTTCTTCAACTTCATCTTCTTCATCAACTAGGGAAAAAATATCTGCGCAGAAACTGGGCAGAAATTTTTTGGAAAAATTCGTCAACATTTCGACCCTTTTTGGACGTTTAGAAATAAAAAGAAAAAGAAAAAGAAGAAGAAGATTGAAAATAAAAACATACCCATTGAATCTTGAAATCATTGGTTTTTTTAGGAAGAAAGGGCTGATTTAAAGCCCTAGGTTGCTGCTGAAGAATGATTAAAATAGAGACTCACTCGATTTTGGGTCTTTTAATTGAAAAAGACACGTTTGAGCAGTTTATTCCAAGAAGCGACCGCTTCTTCCGCTTTTCCCGCTTCTCGCTTTTTTAGTAGAAGCGAACGCTTTTATGTACCTGAGTCGCTTTTGGTACAGGTAGCGACAGACCCTTCGCTTCGCTTCGCTTCTCGCCTTAAGCGAGGAAGCGGTCGCTTTTTTGAACACTGAATAGGCCGTATCGCATATGCATAAATCATGCAGCACACATCTATTATCCAACATGGCACTAGATGTTAGACCGGACAAGACAACATCTATCCATAAGAGACTGAAAGAATATAGAGCATCCCACATCTAACACTATTTTACATTAGAAGCCTTTCACTACCATATGGCATATCTCTACATGGGCACTGCTCATGAAGCAGCTGAACAGACAACTAAAGTTCAGCTGCATTACAGCCTTGATCTAAGATGGGAACAATCTTTTTCCATAGGCTAAACATTTGTTGTTTTTTTAACTGATCTCACCACACGCCTCTCATGAACCTTTTAAACTTTCTCCTCAATCTTATATGACACTAAAACCAAAGTATATATCCCACATAAACAAGATCAACAACTTCCAGAGGTTTAGCCAAAAGCTGGGCCAATACCAATAAGTTTTAAGCCGGCGTTGAAATTTGTCTTAAATTAAAAACGTGAAAACAACAAAACTTTTTCCCTGATATGGAATAAAGTTGGTTGCAACTTAGCTAATTTCTCTTGTGTAAAATATTCTCGTCTGTGCTTTGGCATATTGTAAAGCACTTTTTCGCAAACTGACACTTATTCCTCCTTAGAACATGGCCTCCTTTCAAGTTTCAACCCCAACAGGAAAAAAGAAACTGAAAAGTCATTTAAAAGACCTACTAAAATCGCAAATGGCGCCCAGACCTTTGTGATTGAAATATCTTTTGAATGGTCTAGTTAAAATAATTTGTGATTGAAATAACTGTACTTGCATATTGATTATTACAATTACTAAATCCTCATCCGTTTAGTCGTATTTAACTTTTGATAAGTTGTGCCCTCAGTTCTGACTTTTCGCTTCAAGCCTCACGGACCTCGTGCTTATGAGCTAAGAATTAAAGGTTTGACAACTCTTTTAATCTGAAACTAATATTAAATCAACTATCCTTCAAAGCAAATCAGCAGAGGTACACCATATCTTAATTTCTAAGGCAAGATTACAAACTAGTATAGTCACACCAAATGTAACAATATCCACACAAAAAATACTTCACAAAACAACAACAACAAACCACAAAATCATCCATCCACATATATTTTTAGCACAACTTTGTATCTTTGAAATAAATAAAAAAAATGGTACTTACTTGGAGGGGTGTAACATGGTTGAGAAACTTGAGGGCTGACGTTATTCCTCTTTTTGTTAGCAGAAAAAGCAGCCATGGGGTCAGTGTAATAATCAAATCTTGGGGCAGCATGAAATTCAGCCTGTCCTGAAGGAGATTCAATTAAAGGATTGCTAAGACCTTCTAATTGATTCTGAGTTTCATTGTAATTTCCACTTTGTGAAGCTTCCATTCTCATAGCTTTTAGCCTTTCCTTTCTCTTTTCTGACTCCTCCTCCATTATCTAATGTTCTAATCAAGATTCAAGATTCAATCTTTATGGCTGGTTTGGGGGGTTTTGGGTACTGTGATTTTGTAATTGTAGGTCAAATTGGAATGGAGGAAGAGACAGATTTCTAAT
Organism: Nicotiana benthamiana; assembly: GCA_034376525.1. Classification (NCBI taxonomy): domain Eukaryota; kingdom Viridiplantae; phylum Streptophyta; class Magnoliopsida; order Solanales; family Solanaceae; genus Nicotiana; species Nicotiana benthamiana. The sequence continues at coordinate 48,679,319 of CM067328.1, forward strand.
TCTTCAATCCCTAGCGCTTTATGTTTTACAATCTTTATTTTTATCCTTTAAAAGTAAATGGCGAATATGCCACCACGTTCATGCTGAGATGCTCAAATGTGTGATGGTATTTCTGGAATTTAATATCAGGAACTTTTTTAAAAAAAATATTCTTTTTTTTTCTCTTATATAACTATTTCGGATACCTTTACATGTAGGGATAGGGGTGGGCATAATTTGGGCAAATTCGAAATCCAAATCCAAATCCGAATTTTATGCATTTTTGGTTGGGATTTTCGGATTACGGATTAGATTTTGAATTTAATTTTTTAAAATTTTAGATTTTGGATTGGATATTGGATTTGTACTTCGAATTTTTGGATATCCAAAAATCCGAAATTCTTATACTTTATATTTAGTTCATTATCCATATGTCAATAGCAATAAGTTCAATACCTTACGTATTAGGTATTATCATGTATATTGAATATTAATTACTGAGTTATTATGAGAATACTTTATATTTGGACATGATTTACTATTTCTATTTCTTATCTTTCGCATTAACGTTTTTATTGTAATGTTTTTTTATTTTTTTATATAATAGTATCATTGCTTTAATATTTCATTTAAATGATTGTGGTAAAAATGAAGAATTTTTCAGACAGTTAACTTGAGTACTTCATTTGGATATTTATTTTGTAAAAAGAAGAAAGATCTCAAGTTATAAGCTCGAAATCGAAAATTCAAAATATCCAAACCGATTAATCCGAAATCAAACTTAAAGAATCCAATTCAATCCGAACTTATTTGGATTGGATTTGGATAGTCATTTTGTCAATCCGAAAACAAAAAAACGAAACCGAAATTTCATATGCAATCTGAATTGCCCAAACGCCCACTCCTATGTAGGGGCGGTGCGGGCGCGGGGCGGTGAGGGTTTAGATATATGCCGATCGGTGTGGGTTTAAATATATGCGGTTGCGGGGGAGGGGGGTCAACATAAAAATATTTAAAATTTATGCGGGTGCGGGTTTAAAAAGGGTGTGTGGGTTTAAGTACAGCTATATTTAATTATTTACTGATAATTGTTCTACTCTTTTTGCAAGTGACCCTTCAACATTTTTACTCTTGCTTTCTATAATCCCTTTTTGTTGTTTGTCTTACAGATGTTGAATTTTTACGTGAAATTGCACCTTTGTCACAATAGCTGAAGAGAAAGAGGCAGTGAAATATTTTGGTGTTATTAATGTTGTTGCTGTTTATATACCCAATTTAGTTTGGTGCCTTGATTTTATAGAAAAAATTACTCAATAAGTTAGACCAAGTCGACTATAAAGATACTAGTCATATGTACAAAAGAAAATGCTTTCAAGACCTCCAAAAAAAAAATTAAAAAAAATAACAGAAAGAGAAAGTGCAATCATGAAGACGTCAAATTTAACATAAAGCTCCACTAATATTGCAACCAAATGATGATGACTCTTTCTTCTGCTTGCATTGTCTTTTACTATTTATACATAACCAACGGCTAGTTAAACACACCGTGCATGAAAAAGAAGAAGTCTAAAGAGAATATAAAAATAACATATAAAATAAACCCATAACTCCGTAAAAAAACCCAGTCAAAAGATAACCAAAAATTAAAACTAACAAAATGAAAAAATTACTTATGTGGTGCGGAGCGGAGCGGGTGATCGCAGGTGTGAATGTGGGGCAGATGAACGCGGGTGCAAATGCTATGCGGGACGGGACGGTTTGGAATTTGGCGAGTTAAGAAAAAACCCGCCCTGCACCACTTGCCATCCCTATTTACATGTTGCATCTCTAGGTGCTACTATTTTTTTAACTGCACATCTCTAATTACTTTTTCTTGCTATTTAGTCTCTAAGACCTAGGATGAAGGGAGCTTAGGAGGGTAAAGTTATCTTCGTATGATCTGAAAGTTACGAGTTTTATCGATAGAAGCAGTTACAAATATTTATATTAGGATAAGCTGTCCATATCACACCCTTTGGAATACTGTTTTTCTCTAGACTTTGTGTAATGTTTTATGCCCAAGGTGTCCTTGTTTTAATTTAGTCTCTAGGATATATATTTTTAACTAGCCCTTTCTTAATAACAATTTGTTTCATCTTCGTATTCTCTCTTTACCGTATCTCTACTTCATTCTCATTCAAAAACACATAGAGACATTTAAAAATAGCTAAATTTATAAATAGTAGTTGGAAAATAGTCATAATTTCAAAAGTAATCAAAATTTAACCACTTTTCATGTAAAGATAAAATTGAAAGAAAATACTGTTCAAAATCCGAAAATATTCCAATATAATATACTGGAGTTCGAATTTTTTACAAATGAACTTCCAGCATAATATGCAGAAAGTTCATACACAGATGTTCCAATCTCCAGTATTTTATGCTAGAACTTTCCTTGTGCTGGACTTTTCTAGGGCTGACAAAGTCTAGTGAGCTAAGTTCAGACCCGAATCATGGTGTCAACTAGCCGTCCCATCCTCATATTTTATAATAAATATGCTTGTATCATATTGGGATTCCCCCTCATATATAAAGGGGACCCTTGTCACGTTGTAAATATCTGTTGCTCTATACAAAATGCACAAGAACATTCTCTCTGCTCTCTAACACATTCTTTTTATCTCCTTTATTGCTTATATTTATTGTGTTCTATTTATTGTTCTTCACTTATTGCTTATTATTGGCCATATAGAGCTGTCATTGATTTGGTTGTAACTGTTAGTCTCCATCGACCACCTTCGATAGTTCATAGCCAAGCTTCATACTCGACACCGAGACCCTCGAATAGGCAAGCTTGAGGCCCCGATTATTGATCATTCGGTTTGTTTACCGCCTTACTTTCAAGCTCTTATCTTGTTTCTAAGTCTTCCACATGGTATCAACTGCCTAACAACTAGCATAAAAATAAATTACGTATTTTTAGAATCACTAAATTTAATTTAATTGTTATTACCATTTTCACGGTAAACAGAAGGTTTTCACGTTCTTGTCACCGTAATATTCTGCTTAAAAACGAGAATACCTTCGTTCACAAGTTCTTTAAGGACACTTATTCTTGGATTAAAAAGGAGCTGGTGCTGTTACAAAGATAAAATTAAGATACGAAACATGTCCAGCTAATGATTTGCGGAGTGGTAAATAATACTACGGTACAATACCTTGAACCATATTGAAGTTAATCAACCTCAAGTTAAACCAGAAGGAAATAACTAGCTCCTTAAAGCAAATCAACCTCGGTCCAAATGATCGTCATCGAATGTATATGCCTTGAAAATACTCGATCATCATCAAACTAACAGGGAAAAGACTTATGCACCACTACCTCAAAAAGAAATTACAAGACCTATGGAAACTCAATGAGAATTTTCCTCTAATTGATCTTGGAGAAGAATACTATACAGTCAAGCTAACTAGTGAGGAAAACATGACAAAAATCATACACAACGGACCTTGGTTCGTTAATGGTTTTTTCCTTTCCACACAAAAATGGGTTCCAAACTTCGTTGCAAAAAAGGCACAACAAAACTTCACTGCCATTTGGATCCGATTACCACAATTACCTATTGAGTTCTATAATGGAATTGTCCTAGCAAAAATAGGTAATTTAATTGGCAAACTTCTCAAAGTGGATGCATGCACCTCAGCTACATTTAGGGGACGTTATGCTAGGCTATGTGAGGAACTTTCACTTGACCAGCCTATCCAACATCATATAATCATAGCGAAACATAACAACCAATTGTCTATGAAGGCAACGACATATTATGCAAATCCTGTGGCAGACTAGGACACACGATTCAATATTGCTTACAAGGAAAGCTGCCAATCACAGTAAAGGAAATCAGTGCAAAGGAAATCCATGCAGAAAAGCAAGATAACAGCCAACACAAATCAGAAGAAGAAGGAGAATGGATAACAATCAAGTTCCCAAGAAAAGGTAAAGCCAAAGTGGCCAATGCCCACACAGCCAAAACTGAATCAAATCTCCCACCAGGTATAAACATCTGCTTGTTCGACGCAATGTCAGGTAAGTACCTCAAAACTCAGCACTTAAACTATATTAACAAACAGCTCTTAATCAACCCTCCAAAATCCCTATCAATAAATGCAAACTCCTCCGTTAACAATGATCAAAATTTAATCAATAATTACAAAATTTTGGAGAAAATGGAGGAAGACAAGAGTAGTTTTGGAAAACCACAAACTCAGCCCATGGTTTTTGATGATTTAGAACATAATAATTTTTTATTGATAATATTAATATGTTGCATGCAAGCCAAGTGACAAATGTCACAAGAATGCCCACCCATCCGGCTAACAAAATGAAAAACAAAAAAATTCTTAATAACCTGGAATTAGACTCCACCCCTAATTCACCAATAAGGTTGAAAACAATTTTATCATTACCCCTAATAATCCTACTAACCTAGCGCATAATGATCAACTTACCCCAATGCATGCATGTTCGTTAGCTGCTACCCAATTACGCGATAAACACTTGGATGATATAATGTCCAAGTGGCAAACTACATCTCAATGGGAGATTTTGCTATAAAAAACACGCAAGCTTCGTCCTCCCAATCACAAATAGAACCAATCATTAGAGCTTCTACTACTTTGTGCATTACTCTCACAAAACATGAACAGCCTTCCCAACTTCCCTCCCCATCCTCAACCAAATCCGGCAATCTATGCCCAACCACCAACACCACTAAATCACATTGCCTAGTCGTGGATAGAATTGGGACTCCAAGGCCATGCAATGACATTCAACATGGAAATCAGTGGCCAAGAATCGATCATAGTGATTCAAAAATACTCACTTCCTAGCCCAACTAATATCGGAGGGCATGAATCTAGCAATGAACAATTATGTGAACCAAATGTGGTTGAACAACATACTTCAACCAGTAGCTCCCTCTATGAACCAAAACCTAGTGAACAACATGCAACAAATGTGGAACATTCCACATCACCCCCAACCAACAAATCCTACAGAATCCTCCTCTAAATCTACCCTTTTTTGCACCGGAGGACATGATGCTCCTCAACCCAGTGTTCATCCAATGGAATGCTCAAGTCTTCCCCAATCATCAAGACCCACAACCAGATCCTATGGAAGAGCAAGTTCAACAAAGTAATGTACCAAATCGAGAAGGGATCCAAGAGGGAGACAAGGTAGTGGAATTCACAACAGAATCATTGAGATGATTTTCGCACTAAGTACGCTATACCTGCCCATATAGAGATGGTTCCAGTGGGGAGGGATTGCGTGGATGTTCATAGGTCAAGGTACTGTGCCCTTTATGAATATCCCTTTCTAATTGGATATGGCCTTCCTCTTTTTCCTTTGGCAGAGGAGCTTTGCTAATTCTATAACGTCTGCTCGTCCCAACTCACGTCGTATACCTTAAAAATGCTTCTACTACTGACCAAGTATGCGGAGTTGGCAGGTTGTAAAGTCTCGGTTCATCACCTCTTACAATTGTTTACTGCTAATTATCTGAGAGGGACCATGGTGCATCTTAGAATCCGTGGTACAAAAGAATTGGTGTTCGGAACTGACGACCAAGCGAGCTGCAAATTCTAGCGTAAATATTTCTTCATTAGGACCGAACATGTGGTCTCTAACCCTACCGAATTCCCAGAGATGTGGAACTCATCACGTAAGTATGGCAGTTTGTTAGGTTCCTTGTTGCTTGTAATTGTTGCAATTCTAATTCTTGTATTGCAGCCATGGCCCGTCCGCCCTAGACCGTCATCGGCCTCAGGAAATATATAGCTGGTCTGCTACCTCATGGAAAAGAAACCCGCACTTCGCCTGTCTTTATGTAGTGCTATGGCCCCAAAGTTTCTTCAGGTAGATTCCTAATTTTTATTTTGTAGATTTTGCGATCCTGCTCACTTGTGTGATTTTGTGACAACAGGTCGCAGTGCTTCTAGGAGAAGGGCCCTGGTCCCTGCCTTTATACGACATGACGTTGTCTTGGATGCTCGTGATATATTATGCGAGTATGTCCGAGAAGGTCTCCCTTTAACTTCTTTACAAGAGGCCACGTCCGTTATGTCGACATTATTGGCACCGCCCCGCAACCTTTGGACTAATCTTCCAATGGCGAGGAGCCATTGGAGAGAAAAAGTAGGAGTTTGTAGCTGGGAAAAGGGGTGGACATTGAAGCTGATGGGAGTGGTGCACCTCGAATGGCGCCCAGACCTTTATTCATAGCCGACGTCATCATATCAGGGAGGTCGGCTCAGTTGAGGAGCGTCTCTCCTGGTACCAGTTCGGTGTGTGCCATTGAAGGGGGTCAATGAATAACGTCGGAGGACCCAATAAGGAAGCGGATGGGTTGGATTCAGACATCGCCCAAGAGGATGTCAATGAGTTTGTGGGTGGCCAAACCCACGTGGAGATGATGACGAACGGGTCCGCCCATCATATTGAGATCCTAGGAGATTACAACTTGCTGTTGAATAGTGAGCAGGTTGTGTCGGCCTTACCCTGCTATGTGCCACTCCTCAGAGTGAGTCACTCAAAACTGTGAACGATGTGGAGCTGTCACGAAGAGTTGCCGGCATGGCTTTACAAGTACTCTTTATTCCCTTTTTTCCTTTTTGTACATTGTACGAACGACCTGGGAGTGTGCTTATTTCTGCTTTCTTTATGGACCCTCATTTTGGAGGTGGAGAGGGGCCACCATGAGCAGAAAAGGATTTTCCTCTACATAAAGATGTCGAAGAAGTGCCGAAAATATGGCGCTAAGCACCGAACGGTGGTCAACCTCTACCAATAGGACCCTGAGTTTCAAGTGTTTCGCGAGGGGCTCGAACAGAGGCAAGCCCAGTTAGAGCATAGGGGGCTGAGCTGGAAGAGACAGATAGTGAGCTGATGAAGGTCGTTGCCCATAATAGTGAATTGGAGACGCTCCTTAAATCAAAAACACGATGAACTCGAACTGAGTCATGGGGTGGCGGCGGAGAACATCAACCTGCAGCGGAGGATGATTGACTTAATTGTCGAGCTTGATACCAAGATGGCGGAAATTAATGGACTTAGGGGAGAGTTAAGTATTAGTGCCGATAAAGTGATTAAATTGCAAAGGCAGGGCGTTCCTTTGAGGTCAGAGGAAGTGGGTCACCCTGCCCAGCCCTCCTCGTCTCGTCCCCCATATGATCGAGGTACGTGTCGTAGTGCGTATGAGATATGGGTCTTCACGGAGGCTCGACTCAACGTGTATAGAGACCTTTGTGCCGAGGGCCGGGCGACGGAGGAGGAAGTTTAGGCAAGGCGAAGCGAGGCCCGTACTGCTCATGAATCATGTGGGTACTACCCCGACTCCCTTGAGGGGGAGGGTGCTGTTTTCGAGGATAATATCCGCCCTAACTCAAATTCGTGGTACGAAGACGTCTATCCTCTATGGGCGAAGAGTAATTTTGTATACTTGTTTGTATGTATATTTAGCCCTGGGGTTGTACCAAAGCCCGCCCGTGGGGGTAAATGTAAATAAATTTTGCAATAATATAAACTTTATTTTCGTCACTTCGTTGTTTGCTGCCTTTCCCCTTTTTGAGTTGTTATTGTTTGTTTGTTTTTTTAACGATACTTAGCCTCCGCAGAGGCCGCTGTTGATATCCAATTTTCCCTATATATTTTTATACTCAAAATACTTTCAAAAATTGTATGTATACGCATATATAAACATCCATTAAGGTTTTGGTATTTTTCCACATTTTAAAGGATTTTTAAAACTAATTTATGGCCTATTTTGCACTATAAAATTCAATAATTATTTCCAAAATATTTTATTTTGGTGAATAATTTATTTTACTCTCAACTTTACACAAAAATATAATTTACATGATTTTATATAATTATATAATCGCATTTGGTATTTTTGAACTAAAACTGCATGAAATTGTAATTTTAGCCTAGTTCTCAACTTAATAACATTTTTTCAATCACAAAACCATTTCTAATGTTTTCAAATTAATGCTAATGCATTTTTTATTAACTCAATATTTTTAATTTAATTTTGAACATCATTTACTATTTTTATAAAATCAAAATAGGAAAATTGGCTATTTAAATTGCAACCCTTTTTAATTTCAATTTTAGCTCAATTTTAGCCCCCAAATTAAACCCAATCCCTGACCCAATTTCATAAACTACCCGACCTAAACCCTAGCAACTGACCCGCCTGGATCCCCAACTTTAAATCATTGTCGTTGATTATTTTTATTAATGACCCACATTTCCCCTTTCCTAATTAAACCAAAACCCAACCCTGACCCCCTTATTCTCTTTCAGTAGCCGCCTTTGAATCCATTTTGCCTCCCAAATTCTCTCAACCATCCCCGAAATCCTAGCCTTCTCCGGCCAACTTCCGACCTTGTTTCACCGGAAATCATGGCCCCCCAGGCCCCGTGCAACCTACTCACCCTTATCCTCTCTTTATTCAAAGTTCCAAAGCCGGACCTTGATGTCCCCCGGTCCAGAGGTCCTCCGACTTGAGTTCTATGGCCATTTTCGGCCTCCCTCCGGTGAGTATTAGCCTTGTGAGTCCGTCTCCAACTCAGGACCAGTCTGTTCCAGGCCTTTCTTATTATTCTAGGGTTTTCTCTGAAGCCCTAAATCACCGAGGTTTTTCTTCGTTATTTCTCTTTAAGATCTACTTCAGATCCATGATATTTTCTAAGATTGCTAAGTGTTTTTCACGTTTATGCCGATTTTGTTTTCGAACTGTTCATCTTCTTAAAACATAGGATTTCTCTAATTTTCTGTTTTACTTGCTCTACTATGATTTCTTTTACTTTGCTGTGACTCTTGAGTGTTTTACCCATGATTCTATGTATTTTTCTTTAATTAGGGTTCCTAGTGATTCCTAACTGTCTCTTTTTGCTTTCATTATGCTCTCACGCGTGTTTATGTTCTTTCTGATATTATGTTTGGATGATTCCCTATGCTCTCTTCTTTGCATTTGAAATGTGAGGAAAACTCTAGATTTTTGGGGTTTCCGAGCACTTGTGTGTGACTGTCTGCTGCCTGTCTAATTTCGAAAACCTAATTTTTTCTAAGTCCTTTCGCGCTTCTGACTCTTGCTAAGCTTTGCAAGAACTTCAAATTCCATTCAGTTCTGATGCTTTTGATTACATGACTATTCTATTAATTTTGGCCTTGCATGTTTAAGTGTGTGCATCTTTTTATAGTCCAAATTCCTCGTTCAAAATAACCCTAATTTTGGGGATTGATTTTTTCTATGAATTTATTTTTGATTCTCTCTTTGACTGATTTGGACCTATATTCTGACTCAGCTCATTACTGAGTTCAAATCCCTGATTCCTTGCTTTACTATGTGATTATCGATTCTATTCTTGCCTTATTTGTTTAAAACCGTGTATTTTAAAAAAATTATAAGTATTTACCCGTTATTTTGCAAAGTATTCTTGATTTTCTTTCCATAAATGGATCTCTGTTTTCATTACCCTAAGTCTGACTCCTTAATTGATTGTGATTTGATACTAAAGTGTTTTTTGCCTTAATTGCTACTTATTTTCAAGCTATAAATACCTCACTCCTATTCTTCAAACTCACGAACAATTCAGATCAACACACACTAAACTCTCTCTACTCTTTTCTGCTACTTGTGTTGCTGCTTGTATTTAGCCGGCTGAAAGGCAAGGCTAATCTGTAGGACTCTATTTTTTTGTTCTGCTGATTGACACTTGCAATCGATATCTCCACGATTTAAATACCACTTCCAAAGCTATGTGTTTACCTATCCCTTTCATATGTTTCACATGCATGTTTGTGCCTGACTTTCTTATATGATGCAATTAAACTTCAACATATTATATCCCTCGCCCATGTCCCTACGGCTTTAATTCTGTTATGCTTGCATAAGTGCTTTCATGTCATCCCCTTCCCTTTAACCCCTTTGTGTGTGAGTACTGTCCAAAGTTGAGGTAGCATCTCGTTGCTATCCTTGACTTAGGATGAGGTTCTTTGAACCTCCACTCAAATAAGTCCCATTCCCTTAACCCCTTTTATATGTTGAGCCTGGACTAGGGTCTGGTAGTATCCTAATCAGCACTCAGACCCCTGTCTGACTTCTGAAAGTTTGCTCTTTTATTTGTTTGAATCATGTAAAGGATTAGGGGTGTGCCAGTCCCACCCATGTCTGGTTATGACCATCCTTGCTTTGGTTTTCCTCAAACCCCCTCACTTTACACTTATTCTTACTTCTTTAGGTCCTACCCCATTTAGTATGCCATGCTTTGGGACCCTAGAGCTCCCTCTTATCTTGGATGCCTAAGGGCTGATTTTTCCACACTGCACTATTCTGTTATCCTAAATTACTCAGAATGTTAAGCATTGCCTGAAGTCCTTGAGACTCCTTGGAACATTAAAAACATTCTGGGTAGAAGAAGGCCTCGAAATATGGAGCCCGGATTTGGTAAAATACATGTGTTGGACATTAAGGTTGCTTTGGGCTTCCTCAGGTCCGTTTTTGGTTTTGATGTATTTATTTTTAGTCTTTCTCTTCCACTTTTTTGTAATAATATTGTAAAAGGACTTGGGGAATATTAGTAATAGGGTGTGGGTTGGAATTTACTTTCCTGCATAAGTCAAAAAGGAGTACAAATCCCGCCTATAGGACTTAACATGACCAACTGCATATAGAAATCCTGCCTATAGGACTTTAACATTCAGGTAATCAACTGCATATAGAAATCCTGCCTATAGGACTCTAACATTCAGATGATCAATTGGATATAAAAACCATGTCTATAGGAACTGCATATGCGTTAGGGAAACTGTAGGAATGTTTCGTTCATCAATGTTTTAACAACCCCCTTTAAAAATCGAAACATAGATGTCATGCGTATAGGATTAATTTCAACTCACCTAATCCGTTTAAGTAACAGCAGCCCGTCAAATTGGTTCTTAACATTTTTTTAAGTAATGTTTTTAACAAACCTTTTTTGTAAACTATGTGTGCTTTAAAACTCTACGAATCTGCATTCTTTTCCACGAACAGTCTTTTAAAATAGTTCTGTCTAAGCATTTTAATCAGCCTCTGAAACTGCCTTTAAAACAATCCTGCAACCAATTCTTTTCTCAAAGTACTCCTGCCTTCGAAACTCTTGCATAACTCTTCTGTATTTTCACTCAAACAGTCTGATGCTTTCAAAGTCTGTTTATGAACTTACTGCAATCTATAATTTCCTTTAAAACTCTTCTGCATCTGACTACTTTTTTCTAAAACCAGTATTTTCTAAATCAGTCGCCTAAATACTTTGATTTCAAACAAACCGGACCCGAGGGGCTCAAAGTAGACTTATTATCCAACTCTATGTGTTAAACTAACCTGTCAACTGTCAGTTTTTTTAATCTTGAGACCAAATAAGTAATTGCAAGTCATGCTAAACTAATTATTGTATGGCTTAAGGGGTTTTATGTGTAACCTTCGTATGTTTGTTTATTTCTCTTATGTGCTATTTGTTTTTATTGACGCCTTAGTATTTTTACCTTTTAAACTCCATGTACGCCCCTATCCCCTTTCTTCCCTTCTAGGATTAGAAGTCCAAATACCCCGGGACTGATAGGTCAGGACGGGTACTAGGAAGCAATAAGTAAACGAGACTAAACGTGCTTAAATACCTTAACGGGGTGGGAAGGGTAGAATATGAAAATGATGACGATGCGCTAATATCATAAGGCGACACCTCTTTGGGGAATGTGTGTGGGATATTGCATCGAATGATCCATATTGTAGTTAAACCTAGGACTCTCCTTCTTTACTTTTTCTTTATTTAAATATTTTCCTTATAACTAAAACTCTTTTACTTGTATCTTTCTTCTTTTAAAATGGTCGACTTGTTTATATTTCTTATGTGTAACTTTGCTTGCTTATTCTTACTACTCTTTAAGTCACAACTAAGCAAGGCCGGGAAACACACTAGTGGATCTTGAGGGGTGCCTAACACCTTCCCCTCGAGATAATCTCAAGCCCTTACCCAAACTCTGGTTTTCCTTCAAATCCTTCTTCTTTTCTCAAAAAGTATCCTAATGCACTATAACCATTTGGTGGCGACTCTTCAAACTCTATTGCCCAAATTCCCCCAAAAGGGGATAAAAGAGTCATTCCACCCATAATGTCATAAACCCGATTTATTTCCCTCGAGAGAAAATGGGGGGCGTCGACAGCATGGCGACTCTACTCGGGATTCTTCTAGGATTTTACCATTACTTGCTTTTGTGACTTTATTGCCTACTTAATCGCATTTATTTCCTGTCGTTGATTATTTCATCAAAACTACTAACTTGACTCTTCATGTCTTTTCTTTCCTTTAATTGCCTTCTTTATTGCTTTATTTCGATACTGTTGTAGTTTCAAGCAAAAATTGTAATCATTTATTTTATGAACGTGAAAATACATGTAATTTGTTTCATTATTGTAATTGCATCTCTCAACATCATATTCCACTCGTGCCAAAAAAAATTCCTATTGCAACGCTTATAATGAGTGGTTGCGCCCTCCACAATATTATAAACCCCCTAAATGTGGCAAAGGCATATTTGCGGTAAAACCAGTCGATCACTGGTGTAGTCGAAGGTTCCGCGCCTTTCCCTCTTGAGTTGTCCGCTCAAGGGTACCTTGTCTAGCACTTCAAAGTAGAAACCTTATTCCATTAAACTGTTCATGCATTATGGTCAAGCTTAGCTGAGTCACTTATGTTGTCCGTATAATGACTCATAAAAATAGCCTAAACCAAAGTCCATCGGGTTTCGTGAAACCACAAACGGACACTTTCTTGTTATGTGCATTTATTTGGAGAACTAAATGCCTTTTGCTAATTATTGATTTAAATAGTCCAGTTTGGTGGGGTTAAGGGCCTAACATCTTGTTTTGCAGAAAATGAGGCACGAGGTCCCGAGATTCGGTATGGTATTCGACATCCACCCAAGGTTGCTAAGCTGGTGGGAAGATCTTCATGGCAGCGATCAAACCTTCGTTCGCAAGTACTTAGGGAACTTGCCCTCACTTCAAGAAATCCAACCCAACAACAAGATCATTGAGGCTGCCACTTTATTTTTGGATAGTGATCGATCAGTACTCCGCTTTGCAGACTTACCATTCGACTTCTTGTATGAGAGATATGGACACAGTAAGTCCTATCGCACCTACATGGACGAATTCGCCCTCACCTTTTTGGGGCACATACATAGAATGGTGTTTGTGTTCATGTTTTGCTTCTTGGGCATGGCATTTTTCCCTATGAAGAAGGCTAGGATCCAAACCAGACTAGCCATGGTTACCAAGACCATAATGGAAAGGATCGACGGGCAATCTTTCAGCATAATGCCTATGATCCTCGCTGAAATTTATCGAGCCTTAGGAAAGTGTCAACAAGAGGCTCCACATTTTGAGGGTTGTAATTTGCTACTTCAACGATGGCTCATAGAACACCTTCAGAAAGGCGACTACAGAAAGGAAATCATACGAAGGGATTGGGATGACCATATCGTTTTTCATCACCCAAAGCAAATGAACTTCATAGCCAACATATTCGCTCAGCCAGAGGATGCTAGCGGATGGGTAGAGTTGTTCGAGAATCTAAAAGAAGAGAAAATTCAGTAAATGTTTGAGTGGTTCCCAACAGGGGAGTTCATTGTCCGTTCTCGATACGCACCATTCCTCATACTCATTGGCCTGAGGGGACTCATCCTAACGTCCCCCTTCGAGTCATGAGGCAAGCCGGAAGGAAATAAATCATACCCCGGATAGAGAAAATGAGTCATTTTAGGGCTGACTTTCGAAATGATGATAGCCCGCACAGGTGTCACGCTCAGCATATGTGGCATTGCAAGCTCGTTTTAGGAAAGGAGTCTATTGAACAAGACAGGTATCATGCCGGGTGTGTGCCGCACTACACAGGTTGGTTGGAAGATGATCACATTGGATTGGGTCGTCCAGGGTCGTCCACGGTCACAGGATTATTGACGAGAAAACTGAAGCACAAGTCAAATAAAATCAACTGCGCAAGAGGATGAGAGAATGTGAGAACGAACATCGGGAAATACAGGAAGCCCACGAGAAGCTAATCAATGAGTGGAAGGATATGGCTGACAATGCCAACAACTGTTTGGGGTATCTGGAGTGAGGTCTAGTGGAGTTGGAAGCTAAGATCTTAAAAAAGAATTAAAGACTGTCAGAATGCTGAGAGAAGCGCATGCGGACATCTAGCTCGAGCCTACCTACTGTTTGGGATGCGCGAGTTGATATAGCTGTACAAGGGAGGCAAGAATATCGAATCTGGGGAAGGTTCTTCTAGGACCAAGTAGTTAGGACTTCTACTCTTCTACTTTTCTTAATTGTAATAACACTGCTGACCATTAGTAATGTCTTTATCATTTAGTTGTTTTAGACTCGTTTTGTTTTCATCAATAAAATGAGGCATTTAGCATTATAAGTTCTCCAAATTTTATTTATCGTTAGGCCTACCTCGGGCACAAAGAGGCATCCAAATTAGGAATCAGATCCATATTAACTTTTTACCTTTTTTTGTTTTTCTCTTACTTTTATTCCCCCCGCCCCAAGGTTAGTTCGTACATTCTGGCACCATTGGCATACTCCACAAAATCCAAAAGTCCTCAACCTCATCCTCCTCCAAGTCCTACCTGAAACAGGAACAAAGGCAAAATGGGAGATACAAGCGCTAGAAAGGAACTTGAAGAAACTTCTCAGAATGTTGCAATCACCAATGAGACTGCTGCTCATCTGGAGCAAACTTTACTAAGATTCCGAGAGGAATTGGACCAAGTTAGAAACCTAGCGAGCCTGTCAATCACTCTTGCCGCTCCCCATGTTAACACCTAGAAACCGCACCACCACAAAACATGCCACAACCTCCAATGCAACCCACTCATAACACTACACTGCACATTCCTGAACCGCGAAACACCACAAGAGACCATAACACTCCAGTCTTTGTGGACACTATACCGCATTAGAGTAAGCCTATAGGCAGTGCAGTTGAGGCAGAGGACAAGAGTTCCTTCATTTAGAATTTGGCCGCTGAGATCAAGAAGTTGACAAGACGGGTCCATGGTTTCGAAGGTAACAAAGGTGTTGAGGGGCTGAATTACGAAGATCTCTGTGTTCAACCAGATGTTGAGCTCCCGGAGGGGTACAAACCTCCCAAGTTTGAACTATTCGATGGCACAAGTGACCCCAGGGTCCATTTGAGAATGTATTGTGACAAGTTGGTAGGAGTCGGAAGGGAAGAAATGATCCGCATGAAGCTGTTGATGAGGAGTCTGAAGGGTGATTCTTTATCCATGTATATTAGCCAAGATGCGAAGAAATGGACTAGTTGGGTGAAAAGGGCATCTGACTTTATGGATCGGTTTAGGTTCAATAGTGAGAATGCACCAGATGTGTTCTATATCCAGAATCTCAAGAAGAATCCCACAGAGACCTTTCGCGAGTATGCTACTCGTTGGAGGTCCGAAGTTGCTAAGGTTAGACCTGCCTTGGAGGAAGAACAAATGAACATGTTCTTCGTCCATGCTCAAGATCCATAATACTATGAGAGACTAATGCTAATTGAGGGCCAAAAGTTCTCCGACATCATCAAGTTGGGAGAAAGGATTGAAAAAGGCATCAAAAATGGTATGGTCACTAACCTCGAGGCATTGCAGGCCACCAACAAGGCTTTACAGTCTGGTGGCTCGTCAAAGAAAAAGGATGTAAATTCTGTAATGGCTGCGCAAAGGAAAAACTCCCCTATGAAATACCAGACCTATCCCTCAGCTCCACTCACATATCAGCCTACCCTAAATTACCAAGCACCTTCACCCACATACCAAATTCCACCACCTACATATCAACCCACTTCACCTAGGTATTCCCATTCCGCACCCGTATACCAAGAATATAACTCCCAACCTTCCCACTATCCATCACCGCCTACCCGCCAAAATTTCCCTCGACCTAGACCAAGCTTTGACCGTAAACCTCCTAGACAATATACCACCATAGCCGAGCCAATTGACAAATTATATAAAAAACTCAAGGCAGCTGGTTACGTTACTCCTATCCCAACATAACTCCAGAAAACCCTTCCTGGTGGATCAACCCAAACATGACTTGCGCATACAATTCTGGGACGAAAGGCCATACCATCGACGAGTGTCACTCGTCGAATGACAAGATTCAGCATCTGATTGACAACAAGATCATTATAGCAAAGGAGCCTACTTCTAATGTCCGCAACAACCCTGTGCCTGACCACAAGGGTGGAGGCATCCATATGATTGAGATCGAAGATGATTGGGACCCCAAAGGGTCAATCGGTTTGATAGCTGAAGGAGACGAGCCTAGGAAGCCAACGGTTACTCTCAATCCCATTGTTGTCCAGATTCAACCCTCTGAGGGCGATGCAATAAATGTATCCATACCACTCGACTTTGAAGCACCTCCTGCAAAGGCGCCAAAACCAATTGAGGTTGAGTTCGGGGTTCCAAAGGTGCCTACATCGTTTGAAGTTATTGTGTTACCTCCCAAGGAACCAATTCCAGTCTCCATGACAGACGTAACCCCATTTCAAACAAATGTTATACCTTGGGATTACACCGATAAGGCTAGAAGTAAGGGAATGACATATACTGGGGAAGCAATTGCCGCACAGGGCATGACCAGGACATGCATCAGGCTTTAAATTGCTAAGGCGACCCTGGATCCACGCCGTTGGGGCTGTGGCGTCAACTTTGCATCAGGCTTTAAATTTTCAATGGAATCATCAGGAAGTAATCATCCATGGTAACGGAAGAAAACCCATATATAGTCGCCAGGCCATCCCGATGATCGGAGGAAGAAGGAAAATCGATGGAGAAACATACAATCACATCGGGCGAGTCAACGCCATAGACAAGTGGTGGGATAACAAAATCGAGAGTATTCTAAATTGGAGCGGATACGAGCCCGGAAAGGGGCTTGGCAAGAATCTCCAGGGTATCACCAAGCCTATCCTGTTGAAGAATCATGGAACCACTTTTGGCCTTGTGTTATGAATACACTTGGGATGAGTTCAATTACTGGTCCACACCATGGCACGGTCCCTACTACCCACTGGATCACCCTCTACCTCAGTTAGAACAGACCTTTCAGCCTGCTGATGTCATATATGGATCAGAGGAAGATGAAACATTGGCAGCAATAAAGAACCTGTTTCTGGAGGATGATATGGATTGTTGTGTTATCTTTAAGGAGGAAGGGGAGGAAGGCCCTTCCATTCAAGTTGTGAACCGGAGAGAAACCTTCACCAATTTGTCAATCAAGACTACCAGTTCCCGGAGAGCCTCGGGGTAGCAAGGCTAAAGGATGCATATGCATCGCCACTTTACTTTAGTTGATTTTACTTTTTAGCATTGTCTTTACTTTTAAAAAGAGCTCCTATGTTTTAGACATTGTCTTTCCTCGAGCTTCTTTTTCAATATGTTTAATATTGTCTAGTTGGAAGACTCGTCCTGGCCGTTAATGGCAGAATGATATGGAGTGGAGAGTATCCGCTTGATGCGCCACTTTCAAAGAAGTCGGTCGTTTTTCTACCGATGAACTGAGGCCTATTATCACATCTGATTTCTTTAGGGATGCCGAAATGGCATATAACATTTTTCCATATAAAGGCTATGACCTCTTATTTGTGTATTTGGGCGTACGCACCTGCTTCCACCCATTTGGAGAATGTTCAATTAACACTAAAAGAAAAACATACCTTTCCTCGTCCCGCTTGCAAGGGGCTGATGATGTCCATCCCCCATTTTTTGAAGGGCCATACCGAAGTGACTGAATGGAGGAGCTCCCCCGCTTGGTGTATTGTGGGGGCATACATTTGACATTGTTTGCATTTCCCAATATAGTCTGCTTCTTGTTTTTTATGGTGGGCCAATAGTAACTGACGCGGATGAGGCGTCGGACGAGGGTGCGATTCTATGTATGGGCTCCACAATGACCCTCACGTACCTCTTCCAATACTTTCCTCGTTCGATTAGGTCTAAGGCATTTAGCGAGGAGGCCACCAAACGTTCTTTTGTAGAGGTCGTGATTTATCAAGCTATACTGGGCATCCTGCACTCGAAGTTTGTTGGCCTCTTTTTGTTGTGCGGGAGAATTCCATCCTATAGATAGGATACAAGGTGGTTACGCTAGTCCTAAGATAGGTTTAAAAAGAATATCTCGACATGGTCTATGGCTGAATGGATGAGGGTAACCACGTTTTCCTTATTGATATTCTTAGTGGCCGCAACTAATTTGGCTAGGCGATCTATTCGAAGTGGCATTCGTTGATCTCTAGCATCAACTTATGGATTTCGGACTGATACTTCTGTAGTCTTTATTCGTTGATATGGAAAGTACCGGTGACTTGATTTACGACGAGTTGAGAGTCGCAATGGAGGAGGAGGAGTCGAGACCCACACTTGAGTGCTA
Source organism: Nicotiana benthamiana (assembly GCA_034376525.1). Taxonomy (NCBI): domain Eukaryota; kingdom Viridiplantae; phylum Streptophyta; class Magnoliopsida; order Solanales; family Solanaceae; genus Nicotiana; species Nicotiana benthamiana. The sequence goes on from CM067328.1 coordinate 48,697,831, forward strand.
GTTTCACACCTGCAATCACAGCCTCATACTCGGCCTCGTTGTTAGTCATCTCCGGGCATCGTATGGACTGGTAGATTACTTCACCAGTTAGGACTTTGAGGACGAGTCCCAGTCCTGATACCGAGGCATTCGAGGTGTCATCAGCATAGAAGGTCCAGAGGTCGGTGGGTGGAGGCATGAAGTTCCTGTTGTTCCGCCTCTGGAAATATATCCGTACTAAAGTCGGCGACAAAGTCTTCAAGAACCTGTGACTTAATGGCGGTTCTTGGGTGATAAGTTATGTAATGCTCACTGAGCTCTATGGCCCACTTAGCGAGTCTACCCTAAAGTTTGGGTTTGTGCAGGATGCCTCTTAGGGGAAAGGTTGTTATTACCCTTATGGGATGACACTGAAAATAGGGTCTAAGCTTTTGTGAAGATACAACGAGTGCCAAAGCTAGTTTTTCAAGGTGTGGGTACCTCGTCTAGATGTCTATTAAAGTTTTGCTGATATAGTAAATAGGGGACTGAGTACGTTATTTTTGTGGACCAAGACTGCACTGACAGCGACTTTGGATACTATCAGGTATATGAGTAGGCACTCGCCTGGGTCATCCTTCACGAGCAATGGTGGCGAGGATATATATTCCTTTAGTTTCCATAGGGCGTCGATGCATTCCTCGTTCCATTGTAGCCTATGATCATTTCTCAATACATTGAAGAACTTGTGGCATCTATCCAAGGATCGTGAAATGAACCTCAATAGGGCAGCTATTTGCCACGTTAATTTCTGTACTTGTTTCTTGATGTTTAGCACCTCGGGTATTGCGTCTATGGCCTTGATATGATCTGGGTTGACTTCAATACCTCGTTGCAACACAAGGAAGCCTAGGAACTTTCCCGATGCCACGCTGAATGTGCACTTATTCGGGTTCAATTTCATCCCATACTACCTTAATATTTCGAAGGTTTCTTTCAAATGGTTGATGTGTTCCTCCTTCTTTACCGATTTTACTAGCATATCATCAATATAGACATCCATTGTCTTTCCAAGCAGTTCCTTGAACATCTTGGTGACCAGTCTTTAGTATATAGCTCTTGCGTTTTGCGTCCGAACGACATTACCTTATAGCAGTAAGTCCCTTGGTAGGTGATCAAGGTTGTTTTCTCCTGATCCTCCTCAGCCATTATGATTTAATTGTAGCCGGAATAGGCGTCCAAGAAACTCAGTAGTTCGTGCTCCGTCGTTGCATCAATCAGTTGATCGATATGAGGTAATGGGAAGGAGTCTTTTGGACATACCTTGTTCAGATTGGTGAAGTCTACACACATTCTCCATTTCACATTTTTCTTTTTAACCATGACTACATTGTCAACCCATTGTGAGTACTTCGATTCTCTGATAAAACCATTGGCTAGCAATTTATCTATTTCTTCAGTGTTATTGCGGTATTGAACTTCCTACTCATCTGTCGTACGAGTGGATAGAGTGGATCGACATTCAACTTATGAGTGACGATCTCTCTTGGGATCCCCGACATATCTGAGTGAGAGAAGGCAAATAAATCTGCATGGTTAGTTAAGAGTTCATGATACCTACCAGGTTTGGAGAGGTTATGTCCAATATAGGCCTTCTTTGTGTTTTCGGCGTCGTCCAATTGGACTAGATAGAGGTTTTTGACGGTCGCTTTGCAAGCTTCTACGACATTTAGGTCTCTGATGACCTCCGCCGGTGGGGCGGTTTTAGTTCCCGACATGGCTGAGTATTATTCCTTTTAACTGTTTGGTATGCGTGAAATCTTTAGCGAATCGATAGCATTCCTGGTCGATGTGTGGCTCACCTCTAATGCTGAATACTCCACATGGGGTGGGAAACTTGATTACTTGATAGAAGATTGAGGGAACGGCTTGCATGTCATATACCCATGGACGCCCTATGATGGAATTATAGGCTGTTTCCTGGTTCATGACGTGGAATGTGGTTTCCAGCATGACTCCCATATGTCCGCTGTACTACATTGTTAAAACCTGTTAGTGTTATGCACAGTATTATCTTATCCTCGAGCCTCATTTGCATGAGAACTCATGGGTGGATAATACATGCACTGCTTCTGTCATCTACCATAATTCTTTTCACATCAGTATTAGCAATGCATAATGTTATAACTAAAACATCATAATAGGGGAAAGACAAACCGTCGGTATCAGACTTTCGAAGGTGATATAGTCTTCGAAGTCATCATACCGTTCATAAAATATCGTGTGCTTCAGCTTGTGTGTGTTGGTGAACTTTATGTGATTGATTGCCGAGTCATCGCCACCACCGATGATCATCTGTATGATACACGCCGGCGATGGTGGCTTTGGAGGACCTTGGGATGGATTGCATCCTCTGGCGAAATTGGCCCTTCCTTTGTCACTGAGTAGCTCCTTCAGGTATCCTTAGTTCAACTTTCTGACCACCTCATGGTGTAAGCCTATGCCATCTTCGGTCTTGTGTCCTCGTTTCTGATGGAATTCGTAGAGGACATTCGACTTTCTTGAACTTGATTCCGATTTCATTTTTTGTGGCCATTACACCTTCGTGCCCAGTTTCTCTTGTGCGTACACTATTTCTAAAAGGGAAAAACAAAAGTTATAAACAGACAATAATGGGGCATACCTCTCTCTTTTTAAAGTGGGGCGATAGGTTGTGGCATGGCATCTGCATGCCTCGGTGGAGGCAGATTGGGAGTTCTGACATAAGGTTGATGCCTTTCCCTGCTGAAATGTGGGAGTTGATCTCTATGCCTATTATTGCGTCAATACCTCCTTACCTCGGATTGTACTACCGTTAGTCACTGGGTTGGACCGTTGAGATCGTCTTCATCTTCTCTTACTTCATTATAGTAGGCATTATGGATCTCTTCCCATGTGAGGGGACACTTCATGAGTCTGTTGAGCAACTTCTTGGTCGATTTTGATCCATTTTGGAAAGTCGCAACCGCCATTCCTTCCGACACATTCGACAGTCCCATTTTTAATTTGTTGAATCGAACCAGGAAGCCCCGAAGCCCTTCCCCAGCCGTTTTCATGATGGCGAAGATGTTGTTGACCCTAGCTTCGGCCTTCTTTGCTCCTGCGTGAGCGGTCGCAAATTTGTCTGCCATTTCCACAAAAGTTGATTTCGACTGAGCTGGCAGCTGAGAGTACCATGTTAGTACCTCTCCTATCAAATTTTCACCAAACGTTTTCAGCATTATGGATGGCACTTGGTCTTTTGACAGATCATTACCCTTTACAGTGGTGACGTAATAGATTAGATGATCTTCCGGATCCGTGGTCCCGTTGTATATTGTCATGTACGGGGGCATATTGAATGTTATTGGAATGGGGTGAGGAGCAGCTTCCTCACTATATGGTTGTTCGACAAACCTTCCCACATCGCGTTTTGGCAGCAAATTAGGGGCGCTAGATATCTTGTCAACCCTTTCTTGCTGCTCCTTCTTTTGGTCACGAAGCACTTTATTCTCGTTCTCCATTTCTTCAATTTTCTTTAGAATGGTCGCTAGTGCACCGTCACTTGCATCGATGTCGGTGCGGGTGTTGTTCGATTGTACAATTATTGGCTTGCCAGTGACAGTGGCGACTTCTGCCTTTCGTGAATCTCCGATATTTTCTTGAGAGGGTTTTTTGAGCATGTTGCTTAGAGTGATCGTCAACCATTCCTCTAGTAATATTTTGACCGCTGGGTGTATTTCTTTTGTTGTGGATGTTAAAGCCCCTCTTTCACGTAAGATTATTAGATCCTCAAGTGAAGTTGGTGAGATCTCCCCCTCAAGTGTTTCTAGGTGTTGCATTCTCGATATCTCCTCTACCGTCTTTGTTGGGGGGGTCTATGAGGTTATTTGAGACATCTGCTATCCTATTTAACCTTGCCTCTTTTTCTGACATCGTTAGCTTTTATGGAGCTTGAAGAACATCGATCAGTGTTTTTTATATCCTAGGCGAGAACTATTATTTCAACTGCCAAAATTCCCACAGATGGTGCCAAATTGTTTGACTCAAAAGTTGATAAATACTTTTTAAGCAAATAAATCAAAAGAAATGAAGGAGTAAATCGTAATCAAGGATAATAAACCCTAGGATTGTCTTTTTCTCAGAGAGAAAATGGCAATAAATTGAAAAATGAGATAGACAGAGAGAGAGAGAGAGAGATAGAAAAAGGTAGAGAGTTTCTGTATTCAGAATTGCGTGCCTTTACAAGACTTTGATCCCCTTGATATAGGAGAGGATCCATGCTTAGTCGTCGGAACGACAAAATTAAAGTACATCCTATAGCGGAACTGACGGTGATGCGGGGTCGTTTCTCCTCTTACTCATGGGTCTTCCCCATGTGTCAGCTCATAGATACTCGTTAGTTGGTCATGCTGACTTAAGGACGTGATCGATCAAATTCGGGCCCATACAACCTTGGTAATTTTCGTTATTTTTTAAATAATTTATTGTTTGGCTACTATATCATGTCTATGTGGAGCTAAACTTCTCGTTGTAAGATTTTGGTTCCTTCATGACTATTATTATTGTAAGGCCCCGTAAAAATTTGTGCTCAAAGCCTAATGATTCGTAGTGTCAAGTTTTGTATATGTGTTGGGAATGTGTAAAATATCTTCAAGATCGCCGCGGTTCGAACCCTTTTTACTGAATTTGTACATAAAATCATGAATCAAATTTTCCAGAAAAGTGCCATTATGTGGTCCAGAATGCGGTTGCAAATCAGGTATGCGGACCGCATTTCTGACGCAGAGTTAATCAAAGAGTTAGTCGAAAATTGATGTTGAAAATGCGTTCTATTATGCGATTGCATAATCAATATGCTGACCGCATAATCATCGCACAAATTTCTCAAGGATTTGTGAAGGTATGTTCTGCGGTGCATTATGCGACCACATAACAGGAATGCGGACCGCATTCCCATCGCATACCCAAGCAGAAACGCTCAGAGTTTTGGGGCACTTCTGCGGTCCAATTTGCGGATCGCATTCCGATTATGCGATCGCAAAGTGCGACCGTAGATCCTGCCCAGGCTTCTATTTTTCTAAAATTTTAAACCCGACCCCTTTTTAATAAAACACCCCAAACCCCTCATTTTAATGATCTTCTAAGCAAAATAAGGGAGAGGAAAGAGAGGGTTCTTTAGAGAAAGTTATCTCCATCAATTTGATTCTTCAAAACTATTCGGGCCGAAAAAAATTAAAGTGATTGTCTTCATCCCCATTCTTGTAGGAAAAATCCCTAACCTTTTTCCTTGATTTTCAGGTTTAAATTAGGGGGGGGTCTCATGCATTGATTCTTGAAAATCAAGGTTGAAATTGTACATGCATGCCTTTTTAAAACGTAAAACCTAACAAGAGGAAATTGGGTAGAGGTAGAGGTTTGCAAAAGAAGAGTTCATAACCTAAATAAGTTTGAGTAGCAATTGTGAGCCCCAATTCTAAGTCATATGTATTAACTTGTGCACTAGATTGACGTTGCTTGACTATTTGGTGAATTGAAAATAGAAATTAAAAGGTAATTTGGCTCCAGGTATGTATGTCTAACTTTGACCTTTGTAAAATCGCCTTGTTTGGTGTACGAATATTTGGTATGTGATATCTACGTGGATTGTTTGAGAAAATCTTGTGATTGGTTTGATTTGAGTGTTTGTGGTTAAGTCTCCTGATATAATAGTGCAAGTAATTGGCAATAAACTAAATGCGTGATTGTGAAAGTGTTATGTTAATATCTGAGAAACAAATGACGGAAGAAAACTGTAAATGATGCAATTGGAACAACTGTGGTAATAATATATTTGGCTTGTTATGGGTAATTATTATGGTGACTTAAATAGAATATGAATTGTTTGATGTAACTGGAATAACTGTGGTAATAACATCTATGGCTTGTTATGGGCAATTATCAATGTAACGTCAAACGCATATGAGTTGTTGAATATGATGGAAATAGTATTGATGGTTATGGAAATACTTGTAAATTGCTGTTGTAATTTCATAAGAAGTGTTGTTGTTGATCTTTGTGAATTGTTGATTGTTGTTGTGTTGTTTGTGAATTGTAACTGTACGGTGGGATTGGGTTGTGCGCCGCAACACGAAGTTATAAGGTATCGGTTGAGGTGATAAGGGTGGCCGAGGTAATAAGGGTAACCGAGGTAATAAGGGTGGAAAGTGATCGAAATCCCTATTGAAATGAAAATATGAGCAAATTGTGAAATTGTTGATGTGGAAGGGAAAACTGGAGAGATTGTAAACTTGTTTGGCTTGATTGTTCCTTTCTTGTGTATTTGATTGTTGATTCTATTAATGTTTCCTACTTGTGTATAGGTTGAGTTTACTTGGTGAAAAGTTTGTTCATACATACCAGTACAATTCAAGTGTACCGACGTCCCTTTTGCCGGGGATGCTACATTCTTGTTATGATTGTAGGTGGATCCATAGCAGGTACTCCAGTCCACCAACCGTAGCTCCCCCTCACTTCCCGTCAGCTGAATTGGTGAGCCCCTTTCCTTTGGGGCCCTGCGTGGCTCATGCTGCTTCTGTAATGGGATCTTGTTTTGATATTCATATAAGGTATAGCCTGAGCCTTGTTACCGGCAAGTACTCTATCATCATTTTTCATCTTTAGAGGCTCTGTAGACAGGAAATGGGGGTCATGAACTTATGTAATATGTATCGTGTATGCTGGGCTATGTAAGATGTAAACCACGCTAAGGAACGTGTATATTTTGAATGTTTTGTAATGAAAGGTGTATTAATTGTAAATGGTTATTTCACTTGGTTAATTAGTAATGAAAAAATTCGGGGTAACACGTGGAATAGGAAAGGCACCCAGGTCTGCTTGACTGGGCACACCTGGTCGAGCGCCGGTCATGTCCCTCAAATTTGGGGCGTGACAATTATTTGGATATTGATTTTGGTTTCTTAATTTGTCGTATTGGTTTGTTTATTCAGTATTGCACTTGATTATTTGATTGCTTGATTACCTCTTGAGTACTATTTATGAATATAGCATTGAACTCAAGTGAAAATTTAAGATTGCGCATAGAATTGAGTAGAGTATCCTTTTGAATCTGAACATCATGTAACCAATTTACGGTTAGGATAGACATTTCTAATCATCTTGCTTTATTATTATACATGAATTATGAATGAATTTTAGTTATTTCTGACCCCATAAATGAATAGGCATTAGGTTAGCTTGAATAGGCAAGTAAGAGCTCACCAAATTCTTACGAGCAATATTAACACCGCCAACCAATAAACTAGTTAGCCAATTCAAGTGAATAATATAATAGAATTATTAAATAGCCCATAACCCTAGATTGCTTTTATTGGATTGATAATGCAAAAATCTACTCTCTCTTTTTATAAAGTAATCATACTTCCGCTATAGGTCTTAAATATACGTTTAGTGCTTTCTGTGAAATTTGGTCGAAATCGGACGTCGTTGGACATGTTTCGGACCTAAATATCTAAAGTTGTAAGTTTATGAACTTGAAATGAAAAATGATAATCTCGAGGATTAATTCATTGATTTTGATGTTATTTTAGCGATTTGATCGCTCGACAAAGCTCTTAGGCTGTTATTGGATTAGTTTCTGTGTTTAGTTGTGAGCCCCGAGGGCTCGAAAGTGATTTCGGGGGTGGTTCGGAGTGTTTTTGGCTTGGAAAGGCATCATATTTTTCAAAGTGTTGCAGACCACATTTTCTTCTTCGCGAACGCGCCGCTAGGCTCGTGTTCGCATATCTGAGTCTTCCCTCCCTCCCGCTTTCGCATCCTCCAACCGCGATCATGTAGTTTTGGGCCTGCTCCTCTTCGTGTTCGCGTGAGTCCAAACGCGAATGCATAGGCCAAAGTCGTGGGCTTGGACTTTTTCCATCTACGCGTTCGTAGAGTCCCTTCGCGAACACGATGCCTATTCCTCCTTCTTCATTGCGAACGTGACCCAGATATCGCGAACACATAGAGTAAATTGGCTTTAGTGATCTTTTCAAAAAAATAGAACTGTTCACTTCGGGATTTTCTCACTTTTTCATACGGGCTCTTCTCCTTCATCCTCCACAGACAAATTTCAAGCTCTTCTTCCTCCATTGCTTTTTGGGTAAGTAATTCCCCACCTAGTTCCTTCAATTCCTTCAATAATTAGTAAATTCGCAAGACTAAAATCATGAAATTAAAGTAGAAATTAGGGGCTTTGGGCAGAGTTAGGGATTTGGGGATTTTGGGCGATTCAACCTCAATTTGGGGTCAAATCTTGAAACAAATTACATATTTGAACTCATGGGGTTATGGGTGATTAGGTTTTGATCCAAGCCTCGAGTTTTGACCATGTGGGCCCGGGGTCAGATTTGGTATTTTTGGAAGAATAATAGGAAATTCATTTCTATGTTGTGGAATTGTGTCTTTGAGCCATTATTGATAATATTGAACTAAATAGTGCCGAGATATCATTATTTCAGAGTTGGATTCTAGAGGAAAGGCAGTGTTAGAGATTTGATTGCTATTTTCGGATCGAGGTAAGTGTTTGTTTTAACTCTAGCATGAGGGAATAGGATTATGACATTATTTGTTAGGCAAAATACATAATCCACCCATCAAACTTTGGACCAAATCCCGATTACACACATGTTCTACACGGGTTTTATTTTACATACCAATCCTTTTAAAAGTGTGTCAATTACACACCACTTTAGCTATGTGGCACCCGCGTGTTCTTCACATCAACAAGTGCGTAAATGCTAAAAATTTTAATTCAGACATGTCTAATATTTTTTATTTTTCTTTTTACACTAGTTAAACAAATAAATATAAAAAGAAAGACAAAATAACCCCCTCTGCTCTTGTCTTCTTCCCCGCCCAACACTCAATTTCCCACCTCGGGTGTCTTTTGGTTTCCAAAGATCCCATCAGTCGAATCTCTGGTAGCTCGCCCATCTGTGTCGCTACTTAGATTGTTTGAGTTCAATTTCTTTATCACTAGTATCCCATATGTTTGTGTACATAATCAGAATTTCAGAATTTTCTTGTGAGATTTTTTCTGTAAATATGGAATTTAATTGATGTTTGGAGTCGTTTATGAGTTTGAGTCGTGTGGAGGTTGCATTGAAGGTTAAGTCTGAATTGTGCTGATTCCGTTAAGGTCATCAAGCCCTATTTACTATTCTAGATGTGGTCATTTTCCGATTTGGTCTCATGAGTTACAGTTTAAATTGGAAAATGTTGTGGAAGTTTATCCCTTTGTTATGTGTTTCCTTAAGTTGTTCTACTGTTGTTATTGAACAGATGAAATTTTTACTTTGAGTGCTTATTTCAATTTGTATTATGCTTGTGACTAGTGTTATTGTGCTAACTATGGTAGAGCATTTTTTGTGCCTTTGTTTGTTATTGTTTTTTTTTTTGGGTCTTACTGGAAATGTTTCTCAAGAAATAATGGAAGACAAGGTGGGAAAGATGAATATGGGGGTATATATGTAATTTTAAATGTTTTTTTATTTTTTTTAAAATTAATGACACATGTCACGAGCATATTGGTGCGTGATACACACACATTTTGTAAAACTGGTCCAGCATGAAAGTGGTGTGTAATTGACACACTTTTGAAAGGTTTGGTGTATGAAATAAAACCCGTTTTCAATAGGTGTGTAATAGGGATTTGATCCAAAGTATGATGGGTAGATTATGTATTTTTCCTATTTATTATGTGCTAAATGTGGAGTACGGTGTATAGGCATGGCGACAGATATCTATGCACCGGAATCTAGCATGACCGTGAGTCTTAATTGTGTTTGTATTCAAATTTAGTGAAAATCTTCCTTGTTTAAATGATAAGTTTCATAAAATGTGATTGGTTGAGAAAAATTTGTGATTGGTACATCATTGGAGCATGGGCTCGAACTGGAATTCGCTAATCGAGAAAGAAATGATCAGAAGAGGAAGTGTTACATTTATCCCGTTGCAGGGATGTGTAATTATTGGTTGTTTCCTTGCCAGAAGGTTTTTTTTTATTTGTTGGTTGATATTTTTCCATTGCCCGGATCTTTTTGCTTGATTGTACCCCCCTTTTCTGGACTTCTCTCAATATACGTTTATTTCCTTGTCTTATCTGTGACTGTTGTTTGAGTGAGGAAGAGTAATATTTGAGGATCGGGTTGCACCGCAACTGACATATATATTTGAGGATCTAGTTGCTCGCCGCAACAGATATATTTGAGGATCGAGTTTCCCGCAACGGATATATATATATTTGAGGATCGGGTTGCTCGCCACAATGATTATATTTGAGGATCAGGTTACTCGCCGCAACATATATATATATATATATATATATATATATATATATATATATATATATATATATATATATATATATATATGAGGATCGGGTTGCTCGCCGCAATGGATATATTTGAGGACCGGGTTGCTCGCCACAACAGATATATTTGAGGATCGGGTTGCTCGCCACAACGGATGTATTTGAGGATCGGGTTGCGCACCGCAACAGAGTATAGATTATGTGTGCTTGATTTCATATGTGGAGTTTCCTGTCTTCTTTATCTATTGGTGTTGGACGGTTTCATTTCCTTATTCGTTGAATCTATGTCTGAATTGTCATACCCCCACAGCATGCTCCCCTCCTTCCTAGTTGCTTAAATCCTGTATATTTTCCTGCTATTGCATATATATCTGCACATGTTGTTTTCAGTAGGTCCTGTCCAGCCTTGTTACTACTTCGCCGGGGTTAGGCCAGGCACTTACCAGCACATGTAGTCAGTTGTGCTGATGCTACACTTTGTGCATCTTTTTGCACAGAACGAAGAGCAGTTTTTGGACCTCAGTAGCGGTATTGCTCGTGCGCTTGTTTGAGTTCAGGGACTTCCAAGGTAGCCTAGCTAGCGTTCGCAGGCCGGAGCAACGTTCTCTAGTATTTTTTGTTTTCCTTGTATCGAGACAGACATTTATATGTATTTCTTTCAGACTCTTGTTTTAGTACTCCTTAGTAGTCCGTGAGTAGTGACACCAGATATTGGGTAGAAGTGTATTTTGAAGCTTTCGTATTTCTATTTTCAGTTATTTAAATATTTAAAAAGTCTTCCGCTTAATTTTATTTGTTTTCATTATTATTATTGTTGAATGGAATCAGAAATGTGTCTTTAAACGTTTGGCTTGTCTAGCTCTGATAATAGGCGCCATCACGATTCTCGATTGTGAAAATCCGGATCGTGACAATACTATGAGTCAAACCTTTCTTTGGGTCAATTTGTGTTAGGCATTGAGTCTTATCTCAGGTGCTAAGATGTGTTCTTCTCTTCCTATATCTTAACCTAGTTCTGTCTATGGAGCCTTAAGCTTAAGTCACAAGCACTAAATTAAGTTCGTAGTAAATTCGCGTAGTCTTCCACCCAGTGCTTAAACTCTTCAATGTAAGAAAAGAATTGACCCAAACATAAAAAGAATATATCTTCACACAACAAAATAGCTAAAATCTACCTTACAAATTCTACTAAGGAATTATGTGAAACGCTGAAACATAAACATCAAACTATCAAGAGATTTTACCTAGCTATGTTAGTTAGGTTATAAACTTATTTACCTTCAATAGAGAAAATATCATTTAATTATGTTTCATAGACATAATAACATATTTTATACAAATTAATTAATATTAAACGAATATCCCTTAATAATAGCTTTTTACTTTTTCTAGGTTTGACTGCACTCTCTTTACCCACCCGTTGCTTCTGAATTGTTTCAGACTTACTCCTCTCTCTTTGGCCTCTCTAAGAATCCGAAACCTTAATATGATCTTTTTGGACCCAAACGAAAATAGTGGGTGAAAAAGATTGCGACCTAAATCCAAATCTCAACAAAGTCAAAATGTGATAACAACCACAGGTGAATTGATTGCGACGTAATTTGAGATGCATTTCGTAATGTTGAAATTCTTTTTAAAATAATAATAAAAGGGTTTAAGAATAAAAGGCACATAAGCTAGCATGTATGAAAATCATATAAAATAAGCGACCGTGCTAGAACCACGGAACTCAGGAATGCGTAACACTTTCTCCCGGGTTACAGAATTTCTTACTCGGATTTCTGATTCACGGATTGTTAATAGAGTCATATTTTTTCCTCGGTTTGGGATTAAAACGGTGACTTGGGACACCATTAGTCTCCCAACTGGCAACTCTGAATATTAATAACTAAATCGCGTTCCAATTGTCCTTTAATTGGAAAAACTCTTTTACGCCCTTGCGGGTGTAGTGAAAAAAGAGGTGTGACAGCTCTGGCGACTCTGATGGGGACAATAACCCAGAACGTTTTGTTCAGAGTTCAGAATTTCAGCTTAGAATAATTGTTGAATTGGCTATATCTGATTTTCCTACATGTTTCATGTCTATATATGCAAAATATTTACCGCTTTGATATTATCTGAACTGTATGTAAACTGTATCAATACCTTTCTCTCTCACCTTCGGGGATGTGCTTACTGGTTGAGACTCACTATTCTATTAATGTCATACCCTAAAATTAAAAAAAAGCTCGGATAAGTTGCAAAGCCGGACAATCTCACGGGTCCCTGGTATGCTGCCCCCTCCTCGACTCGAGTTGTCTGCTCGGGTGCACTGTTTAGACCGCATACCCAGGTTTTGAACCTAGAATAAATTGACTGCATTCCAGATCCCTAGTAGGAAAACATATTTGCATCATGTTGCATTTGACTTAGGGGACTCAACACAGTGGTTGGGTCCGTCTAGGATTAGCAACCTGAAATAAAAAAGACCATACTGATGCATCCTACTTGTTTTTCGTGCATTTATTTGTCTTAGGCCTGCATGTTGTGAGGACCCGGCCGATCATATTTTGGATTTATGCCTCGTTCCCCCATTAAATTTTTCCTCTAAGTTCATTTGTGCTATTTTGGTTTGCCGGGACGTTCAATGTTAGAATTCGGAATGTTTTGGGATACTTAGTCCCTAAATAGTAGCTTAAGTGTTGAAAAGTGGTCCGTAATCAGAACAATGTGAAGATGATCTCGGAATGAGAATCCGATGTTTCCGTTAGCTCCGTTAGGTGATTTCGAGGTGGGGAGCATGTTCGGAATGTATTTTGGATGTCTGTAGCTCATTTAGGCGAGAAATGCCGAAAGTTAGAATTTTGAAGTTCCCGGTCCAATAGTGAATTTTAGATCCGAGGGTCGGAACGGGATTTCGGAAATTTCTGTAGCATCTTCATGTAATTTGGGACGTACGTGCAAAGTTTCAAGTCAATCGGACGAGGGTTGATTAGGTTTTGAATCGAAAGCGTGTTTTGGATGAACTTGAAGTTCTTAGGCTTGAATATTTGATTTAATCGAGGTTTCGGTGTTGTTTTAGGTGTTTTAAGAATTTTTACAAGTCCGAATAAGGCGTTAGATGGTAATTATGTTTTTGGTTGGGGTTCCGGGAACCCCGGGATGAATTCTGGTGATTAAACGGAGATTTTGAAGGTTGTTGCATTGTTTTGTTCAGCTGATTCTGTTGTTTCTATATCTCCGGAAAAGGAGCTGCATAAGTGATTCTGCAGATGCATCATTGTTGTAGCATATGTGGTCAGTGAAGGGATGTGCTTGGACCGCATAAGCGGAAGGAAGCCCCCAAAAGAGATGACCGCATAAGCGGTCCTGGATCGCACAAGCGGTCCCTAGGGACTTTAGTCATACCGCATAAGCGATTTTTTGGCCGCATAAGTGGTACCGCAGGTGCGGTCATTTAACCGCAGAAGCAGAAATCATTTCTATGTTAAGGGTTTATCCGAGGCTTAATTTCAAAAGTTGAAAAGTTATTTGGGAGCTGGGGAGAAGTCGATTTGGAGTGGGAATGGAAGAAGAAATCATTGGGTAACGTTTCTATGATCCTTTCTAGTCATATTCCATCATTTAGTAGTTAAATCCACCTTTTAAATTCAAATTGAGGATAAAAAATGGAAGAATTTGGGTGAAAGTTCATTGACTAAACTATTGGATTTTGAGCGGGGGTATTGGACCTCCTATTTCTGAGATTTTAATATGGTTAGACTCATGAGAGTACAAGGTTTCTGAAAATGTGAAAATTATTCGGTTCCGAATCGTTGGCCTAAGTGGCGTTTTGGTCATTTTACCTATTTTGCGCATTGGCTTTAATTCTAATATTGTAATTAGTTACTTGAGATGTTATTTACATTATGTAATTGGTTTGAATAGATTCGGGCCATTTGGAGTTGGATACTCATGGCAAGAGCATCGTTTTGTAGTAATTTTGTACCGATTCGAGGTAAGTGGCTTGTCTAACTTTGTGTGGGGAACCTCTCCCCTTAGGATATCTTGACTGTTGTTTTAAATGCGTTGTGCACAAGGTGACGAGCGTGCACTTGTGCTAATTGTTGAAAATTCACTGTCTTCAAAACAATTTGACTGTGTTTCCTCCCTTATTAACTGTTATAAATGCAACCTCACTTGTTTTAGCTTAGGGAAAGCATGTTAGTAGCTTACTTATTTTATTTGACTAAATTGCAATATTTTCTCTTCGTGAAGCATACTAGACTAGAATTTCTATAAATTGTCCTTGCTTAGCATTTCTTTTACGGTAATTGAATTTTTGTGGTGTGTTTACTATTCGGGACAACAGGACGTTGCCCCCGAAGCTTCCCTTTGTGTGTTGTGTTCTAAGACTGGATGTGCGGGATACTAAGAGATCCTTGGAACATGATTGATTTTAAAAGGAGGATACTAGGAGATCCTCGGGATATTGGGAGATACCTCGTGAATAAATGGGGGATACGAGGAGATCCTCGGGATACTGGGATATCCCTCGTGAATAAAAGGAGGATACTAGGAGATCCACGTTTATAAATAGCCAGTAGTGGTTGTTCTTGATTGATAGATTATATTTGTATTCTATTTCCCAGTTTTACCTTAATATTCTGCTAGATTCTCAATATAGCTGCATTTCTATTGTTCCTTCATTTTTATATTGATAATTATGTTTATCTCAATAGGGCCTCGACCTTCCTCGTCACTACCCAACCGAGATTAGGCTTGGCTCTTACTGAGTACCGTGGTGGTGTACTTACGCCTCGTCTGCGCATGTCTTTCATGTGAAGATCCAGGTACTTCTGAACAAGCGTACCGCCAGTAGCTGTTAGGGAGCTTATTGGGGACTTGAGGTATACATCTGCTACGTCTGCAGATCCGCTCCTTCTCATTCGATCTATAGTTACTAGATGTTTTTCGATCTCTCTTTGTATTAGACTATTCTGGTCACTAGAGCAGTGCAAGATTTCTTATAGCTTGTGTTGCCCGTGGGTTTCTAGGTCTTGGAGGTTGTTTCATTATTCTGTATTAAAGTGTATGTGTCGAGCGACAAATCTATACATTTTCTTATGTCATTTGGTATTTTGATGTTATTTTAGTAGAAATTGTTAATTCCGCAATATGTTAGGCTTACCTAGTCGTGAAGACTAGGTGCCGCCATGATAGGTTCACTAGTAGTGAACTAGGGTCGTGACAAGTTGGTATCAGAGCTTTAGGTTCATAGGAGTCAGGGGACACATTCCGGTTTATTAGAGTCTCGCTGATTGGTATGGAGACGTCTGCACTTATCTACGGGAGGCTATGTAACTATTTAGGAAAAATCTTCACTTCATTGAATTATTTGTCGTGCAATATTTTTGACATCGATTCTAAACTCATGTCTTCTATTCTCTCGCACATGGTGAAGACACGCATGACCCAGGATGATCAGGCACCCACACCCCCTCATGCAGCTGCTAGAGGTAAGGACTGGGGCAGGGGTCATGGACGCGCGCTTGGTGCAGCCAGAGCACCTGCGCAAGATGCCACCGAGGTGCCACCAGCAGATCCAGCTAGGGTTTAGGCACCTTACACGCCCACAACCACCACTACTCCAGTTGTTCGGGAGGTTACAGTTTAAGAGCATGTATACTACGCTGTCACATACAGGGTTTCTTCCCCTTCTTGCAGTCACGTCCTAGGCCGGGGGAGGAGCCCAAACTCCCGCAGCCCGTAATCCAGAGCAGATACTGCATATGAGACAGATTCCAGATATTATCCCCATCAAGCATGCAGTACCGGTTCAGCCCGAGGATGGGGTACCTGCTTCTGAGGATGAGCGGTGTAGACTGGAGAGGTTCAAGAAGTATGTGTTGGAAACACGTTCTCAAGGCTTTATACTAAAACGTGTGTTCTTATGTGTAGGTTTTGATGAATGACAAACAAGCGCAAATTGATATATGACGAAGTTCAAGTACAAGCGCACAATTGGTGGATAACGAGATTCAAGCACAAGACAAAGTTTTATAGTTTAAATGAGTCGTTCTTAATTGTGATCTTGATCCGACAACTTGACTCATGTCATTGCTTCTCTCGTAAAATTATTTTTACAAAATCATGCATATTTAATTTAATGCTAAATGATTTTAAATCATGCATATTTACTTCAGTCAAAATGATTTTTAAACATGCCTCTAAAATCTGGACTAAGATAATCGATTATGTACTTATGATAATCGATTATGTTAAGCCAAGACTGCATGACAATTGATTGTGAACTAATGACAATCGATTGTGTTAAGGCAATGAGCATCAGGTTTTTTAAACCTGCATGACAATCGATTGTGAACCTTATGACAATCGATTGTGATGAGGCAGTGTACATCAAAGTTTTTCATAACTCAGAATAATCGATTGTGAAGTTAATGACAATCGATTGTGATGAGGCAGTGTCCATCAAAGTTTTTCAAAACTCAAAATAATCGATTGCGAAGCTAATGACAATCGATTGTGAAGAGACAGTTTCCTTCAGATTTTTAAAAGTCACAAAATAATCGATTGTGAACATATGACAATCGATTGTGTTGAGGCAGTGTCTTCCAGACTTTTTCAAAGTTATTAAATAATCAATTGTGAGTATATAACAATCGATTGTCACGAGGCAGTGTCAAAAATGATTTTCAAAGTCTGATAAATAATCAATTGTTAACATTGCACAATCGATTGTGAAGCTGACCGTTGTCGTAAAGTTTTCAAATACCGTCAGGTAATCGATTGTTGATTTTGTACAATCGATTGTTGATATTAAAATATGAAAAAGATTTTTTGAACGTTGCTGAATAATCGATTGTTGATTTTGTACAATCGATTGTTGAAATTAAAATCTGGAAAGGATTTTTTGAACGTTGCTGAATAATCGATTATTGATTTGGTATAATCGATTGTTTTACGTAAAATCTAGAAATGATTTTTTGAATGTTGCCAATAATCGATTGTTGATCTTGGACAATCGATTGTTAAGCGTAAAATCTGGGATTGATTTTTGGAACGATTGGCAAACAATCCATTGTGGCTTCCTGACAATCGATTGTCACAGAGTAAAATCAGCAACTCTTAATTGGCAATTAGGCAACGGTAATGCCAAGTTTTACAACTATAAATACAGCTTCATTTCAATGTTTTAAACACAACAACACACAACAACTGATCATTCTATTGCTATAAGCTTGCATACTATTGTTTATCATTTTATATTCACTTCATAAAGCTTTTGAGAGCCAAAGTCTTGTCCATAGTTGTTGTGATCTTGAGCTTACTTCTTTTACTCATATCTACTCATTAAGGAGTGTTTTGTTTGAGTGTTTAGTGTTTTGTACACTTGAAGAGAATTGTGATTCTCTTGTTGTAAGGAACTTGTGTTTCCTTGGTTGAAGTCTTGGAGTGTTGTATCTCCAAGCAAGATTGTTGAGGCTTGTGTCCTCAGGTTGTAAAGGTTGGTTAGGCACCCGTAAGCTTAACAGTGAAGTCTTGGAGTGTTGTATCTCCGAGCAAAGGTGTTAAGGCGTGTGTCCTTAAGTTGTAAAGGTTTGTTGAGCACCCATAAGCTTGACAAGTTAGTGGAAAATCTCGAGAGAGTCTCTCGGAGACTGGACTAGCCACGTGTTGTGGTGAACCAGAATACATCGGTGCGTTCTTTCCTTTTGTTTATTTAACGCACTTAATTATTTCATGCAAATTTTAATTTCCGCAAGTTTACGATAAATTTTATTATAACGCTATTCACCCCTCCTCCCCTCTAGCGTTAAGCGTATTATCTAACTGTATGACCCTCCTATTTTCAGCGGACTATCTATGGATGATGCTTTGGGGTTGTTGGAGGATTGTCACCGCATCTTTCGCACCATGGGTATTACTGCCTCGAGCGGGGTTTCTTTCGCAGCTTTCCATCTTCGGGGAGCCACCTATAACTGGTGGTGCACCTTTGAGTTAGTGAGTCCGGACGAGGCTGCCTCCCTGACTTGGACTCAGGTTTCAGATATATTTTAGAGGAAGTTTGTTCACTAGAGCCTCAGAGATGCATGGCGCGCGGAGTTTGAGTATTTGCGCTAGGGACCTATGACTATCTCTGAGTCGCCATCTGTTATACTTGGTTGGCCAGACATGCGCCGGCTTTGGTGGCTACTGTTCGTGAGAGGGTTCGCCAGTATATTGAGGGTCTTATTCCTCCTATCAGGTGTGGCATGGATCGAGAGTTGGATATGGATATACCCTATCAGCAGGTAGTGAGCATAGCCAGGAGGATAGAGGGTATGCATACCAGAGAGCGAGATGAGAGAGAGGCCAAGAGGTCTCGAGAGTCAGGTCATTACTTTGGTACCCGTACATCAGCAGCAGGACATCATGGTAGGGGCTATACGGGTCGCCCAATTCGCTCCGCTCTTCCTTCATCCAGCAATACTACAGCTCCTAGATCTCAAGAGCCTTATTATGCACCTCTGTTTTCTAGTGTGCCTCATGCGTAGGGCACTTCTAGAGGTCAGTCTAGCAGGGGTGGGCCCAATCAGTTATAGCCACCTCGCCCTCCCAGAGCTTGTTATGAGTGCGGGGATACTCGTTATGTAGTGAGGGATTGCCCTAGGCTTGGGAGGAGTGCACCTCAACAGCATTCTCAACCGCACCGCAGCGTACCTAACATGATTCTCAAGCCATCGTTCCAGCTCCACCTGCCACCCCACCTGCCCAGCTAGCCAGGGGCCGAGATCGGGGAGATAGAGGTCGCCCTCGAGGGAGAGGCCGCGCTAGATTTTATGCTATTCCTGGTCGTGCCGAGGTTGTCGCCTATGATTTTGTTATCACATGAATTATATTAGTTAGTCACATAGAGGCATCGGTTCTATTTGATCCAGGCTGTACTTATTCTTACATGTCATCTTATTTTGCTCTGCATTTGGGTATAGCCCGAGAGACCTTGAGCTCTCGTGTTTATGTTTCTACTTCCATGGGAGATGCCCTTGTTGTGGACCGCGTATATCAGTCATGCTTGGTTACAATTCATGGTTTTGCGACCAGGGAAGATATTTTATAACTTGATATGGTTGATTTCGATGTTATCTTGGGCATGGAATGGTTTTCGCCCCAGTATACTATTCTTGATTGCCACAGTAAGACCGTGACACTGGCTATGCCAGGTTTTCCGCGTATTGAGTGGAGTGGTACTTTTGATCACACTCCTAGTAGAGTTATATCTTTTCGTAAAGCTCAGCGTATGGTTGAGAAGTGGTGCGCCACGTATTTAGCTTATGTGATAGATGTTAGTGACGATACCTCTTCTGTTGACTCTATTCTAGTGGTACGGGATTTCCCCGATGTGTTCCCAGCTGATCTTCCAGGCATGCCGCCCGACCGGGACATTGATTTTGGTATTGATTTGTTGCCGGGCACTCAGCCCATATCCATTCCTCCTTACTGTATGGATTTTTGGGTCAAAATAAGTCGAGCCAGCTTTGGCAGTGTCTTAAACCGTTCTTGCCGAGATAGTCTTAAAGTATCTTTCAGTTGTTGAAAGGCTTATTTACATAAAAGAACGCACAAGTTTGTGAAGTGTCACAAAATAATCCTCTCGGCCTCAAATTTCATGTGAAATTAGGAAGGAGCCATGTTTGCAAAAACAACCATTTGGTTGAAATTGACAATTAGGGAAAGCAATCTGTCAGTTGGTTTTTGGTTGTAACTATTTTGATTAGAGTACGTAGGTCGTTTGATTTTCGAGTATGTTGTTTTTCTTTCCAAAAACAAAATGTCTAGTTTTGTAATAGAATGTTTCATTAACGAAAATTGAAAATCCCAAAAATGGTTTCTTTATTTTTGCACTTATTTGCACGAACTATGCTTGATTTGATTTATGCAGGGTCACGATAAGTAGGCAATCCACATATGATTCGATCATAACCAAATAAAAAAAAGAGAAAGAGAAAAGAGCAGAAAGACAAGGAAAAGAGAGAAGAAAGAAAATAAGGCAAAAACATAAAGCGGAAAGAAAATAACAGGAAACCAAGAAAAGAAATAAATAAAAGGAAAAAAAATGAGAGAAGAAAGAAAGAAAATAAGAGAAGAAAAAAAAATAAAAAAAAGAGAAAGGAAAAGAGGAGAGTTCGCAATCAAAAATGAGAAAAGGCCAGGATGACTCATGCGATAGAAAATGCATAATAGGAAGTGCCAACTGCTTAGGCGCATGCATTCCCCAAATGTGCGATTACCAATGTGTTAAATGCCCTAAAGCTAACATGATGGTTTCATTTTGGCATGTCATTTCAGAAAGGTGGTTGGTTTGTGATTTTAAGGTAACTCTCCCCTGAAACACAGAGGCGAAAGACAATGGCAGAGAATAACAGAACTGAGAGTGTTGCCCAATGGCACATTATATTTGACTAATGTAGAAGGAAAATGTATGGAAATGACCATCAATTCTGATGCGGTCAAGAGATGATGGGCATGGTTTCTTTATTCTAATTGCATTTGTTTGTATTCGGCATATTTTTAAGTTTGAAATAATGAAGGCATTTTGTTCTGCTATCTAAACACTTTACCCTTTTGTCCCCCTCTTTGAGCCTTATTTGTTTTCTTTCATACCCCTTATTCGGAATTAATGGCACAATCAAAGAAATGCAAGTGCCGAAGATAGGCAAATGAAAAAAGAGAGAAAAAAGAAAAGGAAACAAAGGAAAAATAAGAAGAAACAGAAAAAGAGAAAAGGAGAAAGAAACGAAGAAAGAAAAAAAAAGAAAAAAAAGAAAAAAAAAGAAAGAAAGAAAAAGAAAAAAATGAAAAAGGAAAGAAGAAAAGAAAAGAAGAGAAACAAAATCACAACAAAAGTAATTTCTATGACGTTCTACGTTTGACTTGATCCCGAAAGGATACGTAGGCAACCTTTCTTTGTGGTTCAATCATACCAAAATAAAATTCCAAAAGTCCCCAAGCAAGAAACTGGGGCAGAAGTTGTGATTGTTGAAAGAAATTTTAACCCATTTTTGAAATCGTTTTGAACCTTTATACCCCGTTCATTTAACCTTATCCAAAAGCCCGCATTAAAGTCTAAAAGAAGACCTTCTGATCAGTCTTTGAGAAATATCAAGTCAAGCAGGTGACGGTAATTCATGTCAGGGGAAACACTCAGTCCAAACAAGGAAAATGAGACTGAGAGAATCTTATCGATGAAAGCCCTCATGGGTACCACAAGGCGATGAAAGATGAGAGAAATAAAAAATGAGATAGTCTTATTGGTGAAAATCCTCATAGGCATCTTGAGACGACGGTAAGTTGAAAAAAAAAAAGAGAGGCTTGATGGTGGTTCGGGCACCGCAAGTCGAATAAGGACTGTAAATCAGATTGGATAAGTGGAGCATTGAAGCCCAGTTTCACAGCAAAAAAGGTACAAAAGGAGCTGAACCTATGGTTTGATTGACAGAATATTTACAGGTGCATGTCGTGGTCATTAGGGTTGGTGTCCACATCTGATAGGTTTCCAATTCATAGTTTTTTCTTTAGGAATCATCTCTTTACTTTGTATTTCACCATGTTCCTATGTTTGTTCACACCCTCTTTCTGAGTCTGTCGGTTATAACAAGTGAGAAATGACTTCAAAATCGGCTGCCAACTGTCCAATTGCACAAAATGGGGTTTGGCTTGCGTATCAAAGTGTAAAAGTGTCACCAGTCAAGGAAAACAACAAGAGCACTAAGCTCGTCATAATTAACATGATTTGGGTATCCTGGTGAAACACAAAGTGTGGTTGATATCGATTCGTGAGCAATGCAATAGATAGAGGGTATTGGATGAATTGAGATGAGGTATTTTCTGGGGCAAAGATGACATAGAAGATGGTCAGTCAATAAGCACGCAATGTCTTTCAAGGTGAGATCAAAGTCGTCATGTCAAGCGGAAGAGTAATAAACTTCAAGGTCAGGGGCCAGGGGTTTCAATTTGGAAGAACAACATAATGTAGGTGACAATCAACATGCTTTGGGGTTCACATAAGGCACAAGGGTTAGTAAAGTTAGATCAAAAGTGGAGCAGTAAATAAAAGGTATAAGGTTGAAATGTAAAAAAGGTATGTTATGTGCCAAGAATGACAGTGAAAATGGTTAGGCAAGGAACAAGCAGGGTCTTTGAAGGGAAATGAAAGGTATCATGACAAGTAAGGGAGCAACGGACTTCAAGTCCAAGGCCATCGGATAAGCCAAGAAAGAACAACATATACACGACGTAGGGGGAAATGAACGTGCTGTGAGATTCATATGAAAAACAAAGGTTTGAGAGATGCCGGTTCATGCCATGTGTACTTCACGTGATGAGGGCGACAGAAAAGGGGTTGGTCCATAAACAAGCAAGGTCTGTGAGTGGAGATCAAGCATCATGGCAAGTGAAATAGAAATCACCACAAAGTTCAAGGCCACAAACCAACCACCACTTTAAACTGACAAGATTTTTTTGATTGAAACAGGGGCAGAAATTTCATTTGTTTCGGGGAAAGAGCAAGCACCAAAACAGATTTGACCGTAAACTTCTGAGAGTTTACATTTTCGTCTTTACATTTTTTTTAAAGTTTTGAAATTGGGAGCCCACCCATATAATAGAGGAATACATTTCAGTCTTTAAATTTCAAATTTTGAAATATTTTAGTCTTCATATTTCCAAGTTTTAAAATTAGGAGCCCGCCCATATAACAGAGGAATACATTCCAGTCTTTAAATTTTAAGTTTTGAAGTTACATTTCAGTCTTTAAATTTTATATTTTGAGGTTGGAAGCCCGCCCATATAATAGAGGAATACATTTTAGTCTTTAAAATTTGAATTTTGAAACATTTGTCTTTAAATTTTCATGTTTTGAGGTTGGGAGCCCGCCCATATAACAGAGGAATACATTTCAGTCTTTAAATTTTATGTTTCGAAACATTTCAGTCTTAAAATTTTCAAGTTTTGAGGTTGGGAGCCCGCTCATATAACAGAGAAATACATTTCAATCTTTAAATTTTAAAGTTCATTTCAGTCTTATCACAATTCAAGTTTTAGTTTCCATTTCTTATTAGTATATGGTAACAAGCACCCAGTTTTCCAAACTGGGGCAGAAAGTTTTCTTTGTTTGTCTATTTTTGTGAAGTTGAGAGCTCGCCCATATAATAGAAGAATATATTCAAGTTCAAGTTTATTCAAGTTCAACAATTTGAAGATAAGGAACAACATATCAGTTTACAAGTTGAAAACAACATTGGACTTCACCAAGAGAATACAAGACAACAAGACAACAAGGAAGTACAAGAAAAAGTTTGAAGAATTTAGATAGGATCTTGTTATTCATAGCTCATAGCTTAGTCTAGCTTCTTTTCTTTTGCCTTGGTGTAATAAGGAAGGTCAGCCAGCATTAGCAGCATCAATCATAGTAAAATCACAGCTCCTGGTAGTCCCAGCTACCAGACATTCCCGAACTACACTGACCTAATTCATATGTAGGCAACCTCCGAAGCAGGGTGCGGTCAACTCTTTCAAAAATGCTTCACATGGAAAGGGAAAAAATCGCTCATTTTCGCTCACTTATCTTTGTACGAAAACTTTCCATGTTTTTGAGCAAAGAGGGGCAGCTGCGAGCACGTGATTTTTGCCCTATATATAAATTATTTCCAAAAATTTAAACAAAATTATCTTTTTCATTATTTTACAATTTTGTGAATTTCGTGTCATTTTCTGTTAATTATTTGCATTTTTATTCAAAATACAAAATTACATTTGCATTTAGGATATAATTTTATATATTAGAATTAATTAAGTGTAAATTTGTTTTAGAACGAAATAAGAAAAGAATAAGATGGTACTTTTCGCATTTTTAGTTTAAATTTGTATTAGTTTGCATCTTAATTAGGAATTCACTCGGAAATCTACTTTTTAGTGTTAATTTGGTTGTGAGTTTTAATTTGTTTATCTTCATAAAATTAGAAAAAAATAATACAAAATGAAACATAAAAAAGAAATAACAAAAAACAAAACAAAAAGAAAAGGAAAAACATGTAAGTGAAGGGCTGCCCGAAATTGGGCCTCTGATAAAAAAAATTTCCTAAGCCCAAATCAATTTTTCACCCAACCCACGCATAGGCCCAAACCCCAGCTCTTGACCCGACACTTTTCTTTTTGCTATTGCCAAATGATGTCGCTCCATAATCAGTTAATCTGGACCGTCGATGTTCACTTAATTAACGTCCCAGAACTGGGCATTCATTGATATAAGATGGTCAGAATCACCCCCCACCCATGTTCCATCGTCCCAAACGCACCCAGTCATAAACTTTGTAACACCACCGCATGCCGCCTCCAGAAATCATCCACGGCAGCGGTCAACCACCAAACGATCCAAAAAACACATCACGTACCATTCACTTCTCCCTCTTTCCATATCTACACTCGAAATAGTCCAAATCCCCATCAAAATACCCAAATCTTTGAAACCCTAGGCGCCGCCGCCACCATGAACGGCAACGCCACCTCCAAACTTTACCAATTATACTCCCATGAGTTTCCTCCATCCCTTCATTGCAAATATGCAATCATCGACTTTCAAATATCGCTCAAAATCTTCGAAAGTTAAATCGAAATTTTTGGTCAAGACACAAGTTTGTCCATTCAATCCCAAATTCATACCGCGTGACCTCCTCGCCTCCCTCATGCTAAATCAGGCGTCAATGGTGGTCAAATATCACCAGAAGTATTCAGATTTTAAATCAAAAGACAAAAGAATTTTAAACCATGAAAGTGAGTTTTCCTTTTTCCTTTTCGTGTGTAATTCTCTTCAATTTGCTTCTATTATGATACTTGCCAATGTCAAGTTTTAATTTTTGTGTTTAGTTTTGTCAACAGTATTTTGACTTCATGAACTGATTCATTGCTTAATTCTAGTTCATTTTTGTTTCTGATTTTAGTTTAATTAGTATATTGGAATTTACTCCGTTTTGATTCAATATTGGATATGTTTTTAGATTAAATATTTTTTAAAAAACCTTTAATTAGTTTAATTTCGGACTGTTAATCAGAAATTTCCTTAGTTCACTAATTAATCTTAGTTAGTTTAGGTTTTGGTTATTTTAGTTTTGATCACTTTAAGTTTGATTTAGAATCCCATTTGTTATTATGGGCAATTGATTAGTTAGTGTGGTTGTTAATAGTAATTGGTGATTTGAAATTTAGCAACTAGTTAGATTTAAAAGATTGGTTATAGTCGTTAGCGTTAACTAGTGCTAAGGGGAGTGGGGTCAGTTAACTAGGGGTAGGTGAGTGATTGCAGTAAATGAAGGAGGGGTAACATGGGTAATTAAATAGTGGAATCTTGTAGTAACATATTAGGAACACCGTAGAACATTCTAGAATAGAAATTTAGTTGTAACTTCAGGAAGTTAGGATACTTGCTTGAGTAACAAATCAATAAATAGGGGACTAGTATGAAAATAAAGAGGGATTAATAGGGAAAACGGAAATGTGAGAGCTGCCCCTCCTTTGGCCTATATAAAGGTAGTCTTCACTACCTTGAAAGAGAAGTTTTAGATCAAAAAATCCTCCAAAATCCATTCTTTGCAAATCTGAATCCCATGTTTTAATTTCAAAAAAAAAAAATCTTAGATCTAATACTTCAAAAATCAAAAACAACAAAAACTTCATAAAATAAAAAAGGTCATTGTTTCATTGAAAATTGTAGGTGAATTTGGATATTCTAGTCGTTAATGCACCTCTCCTTGATTTCTCATTGATTGCTAAAAGTTCAAAGACCTATTAGTTGAATTTTGAGTTAGATTATTGAGGCTTAAGGGGGTTTACTGCTCAGTTGAGGTTTTCTGTCATTTCTGGCCAAGTTTAAGCTAATCTGAGCGTATTCAAGTGTGTTTTTCGAATTTCTATTTCTATTTGATTTCGAATTTCTCTTGGACTGTCGAGTTCAACCTCTGGGCTGTATTTGATTTCTGCTGACTTCCTTATATTCCTTTTCTCACTCAAATTCCAGGTACATATTGTAACTTCCCTGATGAAATGAAACACCAATGCATTTTGATGCCTGCTGAAACCTGCCATGTATAGTCGATTTGGCTTTATGGAATTACTTATTCTATGATTTGTATTTGTTTAGTTTTATGATATTGGAAATTGTATCAAACGAATCATGTTACATCAATTAATCTCTACCTAATTGGACTATGTTAGTTATCATTTTTCAGGCTTGAACGAGTAACGTCAGGTAGTAGCAAAGGTTGATACCCTGTTGGTTTAGTTTATAGATGTGTTGGCTTTGGCTAAGAATTTTTTAGAATTTAGTTTGTTATAGGTTTAATAAGTAATTAAAGTTTGCCCGTTCCCAAGCTCATTAGAACAAAATGGTTATTAAGGAAAAGGAATTCAGATAAAGTTTGCCCGTTCCCAAGCTCATTTGTTTTGTAATGGATAACTGTAATCTGTAGTATTGATAAATCCAAGTTTGGCAGTAAATTGATTGGTTGTAAACACATTGCTTCCCTCTGAAGATCTTGAATGATTTTGAACGCCAAATTGACATAATATAGTACCGTTCGTCAGACTTAAAGTTGAGCATCCATTTGAATTCGGTCGCTGGGCTCACGTTGGCCCAGTGGCATTTTAATTTCCAATAAAGCAAGGACGTATACATTTGGGTCCAAAGCCCACTTCAATTGTGGTTTCATGTATTCGAATGACCTCGAAGCCGGGCCTCTGAACAATGAAACTAGGGCCGTCGTTTGAAATGTTTCACTTTACTCATTCAATTCTCGGGCCTATTTGTTTGAAGTTATACTATGTATTTTGAACGTTTCCCTCGTACTAATCAACTAGAAATTTTTTCTTAAACTCGGGTGCGCACTGATGCGATCCAAATCCAAATCTCAACGGAGTCAAAATGTGATAACAACCACAAGTGAATTGATTGCGACGTGATTCGAGATACATTTTCGTGATGTTGAAATTCTTTTTAAAATAATAATAAAAGGGTTTAAGAATAAAAGGCACATAAGCTGGCATGTATGAAAATGAGATAAAATCAAATACAACAGCTAAGTGAGCATGCTAGAACCACGGAACTCGAGAATGCCTAGCACCTTCTCCAGGGTTAACATAATTCCTTACTCGAATTTCTGGTTCGCGGCCTGTTGACAGAGTCATATTTTTTCCTCGGTTTGAGATTTAACCGGCGACTTGTGACACCATTAATCTTCCAAGTGGCGACTCTGAATTTTAATAACTAAATCACATATCGATTGTCCTTTAATTGGAAAAACTCCCTTACATCCTTGCGGATATAGTGAAAAAGGAGGTGTGACACTATGTTTATTTAATAGATCATATGAAGGCCATACAACGATGAGCTAATAGCTGTTTGCTCAATTATTGCTCTCACGGTTGTGCTATGTGGAGCTCTTCCGTCCCATTGATTGTCACGACCCTAACTCACCCCCCGTGACCGTTGTGATAACATCTATTCTCTACGACTAGGTGAGTCTAATATTTGCAGAAAAGGGAACAAAAATATTAAAGCTATCAAATAATAATTTAAACAAGGAAACTGAGATACCACTCGACATATAAAATAATTAACTCCAAACAAAACTTAACTCTCCCAAAACCCGGAATGTCATAAGTTACAAGCTACAAAGAGAAAACGGTGCTTCTAAACTCTAAAATCTATCAACCAAAAAATACAAGAAGTTTTTAACTTGAGGAAAAGTAGATAGGGAATCCTAGATCTGTGGACGCGGCAGATATAGCTTGAAGTCTCTACAGTCATCTCGCCTCACTAGTGATGTGGCTGGTAAGAGGTACATGGATTTGTACACAAAAGACATGTGCAGGAAAAGTCATGAGTACACCATAATGGTACCCAATAAATGTCAAGCCTAACATTGGTCGAGTAGTGACGAGATCAGGTCAAGCCCTACTGGTATAAATACAATGAAATAAGACAGAAAACAAGTAGTATAGTAAAATAAGTACGGATCTAAAATGAATAAAATTCAATGATAACTAACAGCTCAAAACATAATTATAGCGACATGGGATCTTCCGATATACCGTCCCGTAGTCCTAATCATTAATGTGCAGGAGGGGGGGTCTCCCTGAATACCCTTTTGTAGTCCCAATGTAACTATATAGTGCTGGGGCTTCTCCCGAAATACCTTTCATAATCCCAGAGTAAATATGCAACTCAACCAAACAGAGATTATAGTTATACCTAGAAACTACACAACTTTGAGTCCGAGTCAAGGAAGAGTAGGAAATCTCACTAAGACATGTTGCACAGAGTTCATATAAGCAGTTAACGTAATTAAGGCGTGTAGGCATGTTTCCTAAACTAAATAGGATATTCACATATACTAGTGTTTCTCAATTAAAGGAAAACAAAAATTTACTTAATGAAAATGAGGGTTTTCAACAAATGGCATGTGTACATACTCGTCACCTCACGTACACGACACTAATATATCACACAGTATCAAATCTTAAGGAGAGTTCCTACACACAAGGTTAGGCAATCCACGTACCTCGAACCTGTTAGAAAATACGCTTAACACTAGAGGGGGGGGGCGAATAGCGTTATAATAAAAAATAGCGTAAACTTGCGGAATTTAAAATTTGCAGGAATGAAATAAGTGCGATAAGTAAATAATAAAGAACGAACGCACCGATGTATCCTGGTTCACCACAACCCGTGGCTAGTCCAGTCCCCGAGAGACTCTCTCGAGATTTCCACTAACACTGTTAAGCTTACGGATGCTCAACAAACCGCTACAACCTGAGAACTTGAGTCACACAAGTCTCAACAACCTTTGCTCGAAGATACAACACTTCAAGACTTCAACCAAAGGAATCACAACGTTCCTTCTTACAATACAAGGGAACAACTTTCCCTTCAAGTGTATAAAAACACTTTGCACTCAAAACAAGACTCTCCTTAAGAGTAGATATGAGTAAAATAAATACGCTCAAGAACGCAACAACTTTCGTCAACAATTTGGCTCTCAAAAACTTATGTAATGAATAGAAAATGATGAATAAGAGAGTATGCAAGCTTTAGCAATAATATAGTCAGTTGTTGTGTTTGTAAGAATGATTTGAAGATGTATTTATAGTGTCAAAAGCATGCATTACCGTTGATTAATTGCCAATTAAGAGTTGCTGATTTTGTGCTATGACAATCGATTGTCTACTCGGCACAATCGATTGTTTTTCAATCGTTCCAAAAATCATTCCCAGATTTTACGCCATATAATCGATTACTGGCAACGTTCAAAAAATCATTTCCAGATTTTACTTAAAACAATCGATTGTCAGAGATATACAATCGATTACTTGGCAACGTTCAAAAAATCTTTTTCAGATTTTACTTCAAACAATCGATTACTAAAATCCTATAATCGATTATCTGATGGAGTTTGAAAATATTTTGGTAACGGTCATTTACATAATCGATTATGCT
The DNA here is from genome assembly GCA_034376525.1 of Nicotiana benthamiana. NCBI lineage: Eukaryota > Viridiplantae > Streptophyta > Magnoliopsida > Solanales > Solanaceae > Nicotiana > Nicotiana benthamiana. The sequence goes on from CM067328.1 coordinate 48,727,665, forward strand.
ATATGGACAATCGATTATTTATCAGTCTTTGAAAAATCTAATAGACACTGTCTCAACACAATCGATTGTCATAAGGTTCACAATCGATTATTTTATATCTTTGAAAAATCTGATAGTCACTGCTTCAACACAATCGATTGTCATAGGGTTCACAATCGATTATTTTTTAGCTTTGAAAAATCTTATGGACACTGCCTCAACACAATCGATTGTCATAAGGTACACAATCGATTGTCATGCAGATTTCAAAAATCTGATGGATACTGCCTTAACACAATCGATTGTCATTAGGTTCACAATCGATTGTCTTGCGGCTGCCTTAACATAATCGATTATCATAAGTACATAATCGATTATCTTTGTCCAGATTTTAGAGGCATGTTTAAAAATTATTTTGCTGAAATAAGTATGCATGATTTAAAATCATTTTGTTCTAAATTAAATATGCTTGATTTGATAAAACATGATTTTACGAGAGAAGCCAAGTCTTGAGTTAAGTTGTCGGATCAAGATCATAATTAAAGAACGACTCATGTATAAATTTGTTTAGTCTTGATCTTTGTTTGTCTTGTGCTTGAACTTCGTTACGTGACATTTGTGCGCTTGTGCTTGGACCTCGTCATATGTCAATTGCACATCGTTTGTCATTTATCAAAACCTACAAATATGAACACACGTTTAGTTTAATGCCTTGAGAACGTGTTTCAACAATTTCCCCATTTTTGATAATGGCAAACCTTAATCGGGATATGCATATTAGATAGTTCATAATGACGATCCAAGACAAGTAAAGACATGCAATTAGTTCATGCAATTAGTTCCCCCTCAACATATGAATTCCCCCTCAATTTATGCCAATAAATATTAGTGCATAGCCCTTATTCTTCCCCCTTTTGACATTAGCAAAAACAAAATAAGTAATAACATGTTTATTGAAAAAAAAATTCCAACTTCATAAAAAGGGATAATAAAGCAAGTAATGTCAACATAATCGATTATTGATACTTGATAATCGATTATATAATAAAGATAAATCGATTATTTCTGAAGAGGAATCGATTATTCTGCATCAGTCTTTATAATTCCCCCTGCTTTTAGGGCGATACCTCGATACTTCTTGGTGTCGACTTCCTTTCTCATCTTTGTCTAGATGGTAGGATGTGCTCATGGGAGTGGCCATTGATTTTGCATTGCTCATTTCAAATCGTTTTAGCAATTCTTTGCAATATTTAGCTTGACAAATGAAGGTTCCTTCTTTCATTTGCTTTACTTGCAGCCCCAAAAAGAAGGTCAGCTCACCCATCATAGACATCTCAAATTCGCTTGTCATTAAATCAGAAAATTCCTTGCACAAAGCATTGTTAGTAGCACCAAAAATAATATCATCCACATAGATTTGAACTAACAGAATATCATTGTTTTTATGCTTAACAAATAGAGTGGTGTCAACTTTCCCCCTAATGAATTCATGTTTCTTCATAGTCAACTCCCTCTTCTTGATTATAGCCTTTTGCTACAAGCCTAGCTTTGTTTCTAGTGATTACACCATTTTCATCTAGTTTGTTTCGAAAAACCCCATTTCGTACCAATTATGGTATGATTCTCGGGTCTTGGCACCAAATCCCAAACGTCATTTCGTTCGAATTGGTTAAGCTCCTCTTGCATTGCCAAGGTCCAAAATTCATCCCCAATTGCTTCGGAGATGGTTGAAGGTTCAATTTGAGAAACGAAAGCAGTATGTCCTAAGGTGTTCTTAAGAGTGTTTCGAGTACTTACTTGTTGTTCAATGTCGCCAATTACCTGTTCAAGAGGATGGTCTTTGATTGTTCTCCACGTGTTGGGCAATTTCGTTTCTTTTTCTAGTTGTGGCGCTTCCTCCAATAATTGTTCCAAGGTTTCATCTTGAATTTCCTTAGGAGTTTCCTCTTGTACCTTGTCTTGAGGACTTATTGAGTTTAAGATACCTGCAGGATCAAAAACAGAATCCTTTCTCGCCAAGCAAGCATTATTTTCGGAAAACACAATATGAGGGGATTCCTCCACAGTTTCGGTTCTATTATTGAATACTCTATATGCTTTGCTACGTGAAGAATAACCAATAAAAGTTCCTTCATTGGACTTTGCATCAAATTTTCCCAAATTATCTTTACCCTTGTTATGAATAAAACATTTACAACCGAATACTCTAAGATGAGAGATATTTGGTTTTCTTCCCTTGTAGAGTTCATAGGGAGTTTTCATGAGTATTGGCCTTATGACTACTCTGTTTAAAACGTAGCATGCGGTACTCACGGCATCCGCCCAAAAATGTTTGGGAATCTTAGCCTCATCGAGCATGGTTCTAGCCATCTCTTCGAGACACCTATTTTTCCTTTCCACCACTCCATTTTGTTGTGGTGTGCGTGGAGCAGAGAAGGTGTGCTCGATACCGAGTTCGTCACAAAAGTCCGCGAAGAGATTGTGATCGAACTCTCCCCCATGATCACTTCTTATTGAAGTGACGGTTGTGTCCTTTTCATTTTGAACACGTTTAAGAAAATGTTTAAAATTAAGAAAAGATTCACTTTTATGAGCAAGAAATACACTCCATGTAAATCTAGAATAATCATCAACAATAACAAAGGCATAACGATTTCTACCAAGACTTTCAATGCGAGATGGTCCAAAAAGGTCCATATGAAGAAGTTGCAATGGTCTAGTAGTTGAAACAATATTTTTCGATTTAAAAGAAGCTTTTGTTTGCTTTCCTTTTTGACAGGAGTCGCAAATAGAGTCTTTTTCAAATTTCAAATTTGGAAGACCAATAACTAGATTTTGTGAAACCAATTTGTTTAAAAGATGCATGTTGATATGAGCTACTCTACGATGCCATAACCACATATCATCTTCTTTGCTCATAAGACAATTCACATATTCAGAAGAAGAGTTTTCGAGATCAACCATATAGATGTTATCCATTCTAAAACCACGAAGAATAATTTTAAAATCGCTACGGCGAAAAACTAAGCATTCATTTGAATCAAATAAAACAAGATTTCCCTTGTCACATAATTGACTTATGCTCAAGAGATTATGTTTTAGACCCTTAACTAGCAATATATGCTTAATGGAAGAAGGTTCATCCTTACCGACCGATCCAATGCCGATAATTTTTCCTTTGTTGTTATCTCCAAAGATAACGCTTCCTCCTTCCTTGTGTTCTAGTTGAAGGAACTTGGATTCGTCTTCCGTCATGTGTTTGGAGCATCCACTATCAAGGTACCAAAGTACACTTGATCCCTTCAAACATACCTACAAGACAAATTAATGAGTCTTTGGTAGCCAAGCTGTTTTGGGTCCTTGAGAGTTAGGTGTAACATGCTGTTGTGCTTGACATGCATTTAAGTGTCTATGTCTAGTGAAACAAGAAGGAGCAATATATCCAATTCGATTGCAATAATGACAAATGACATTTGGATTATGCATTCGTCTAGGTTGATAGTAATTGGACGGACGAAAATTTTTTACTCTACTTTCGACAATATGACTATTACGCATTTCATGAAAATCATTTCTCCTACTATTTGTTCTAAGATATGCAGCATTTCTAGAATAATTATTTCTAGTTTGAAAGCCATTACTAGGAGTCCTAAAATGTTCAAAGTTTCTGCTAGGATATGCATCATTTCTAGGATAGTTATTTCTAGGTTGAGGGCCATTTCTAGGTGTCCTAAAATGTTCAAAGTTTCTTCTAGTGTTTGGTCTAGCATGCATGTTGATTCTAGGATTGTTATTTCTAGGATGAACATTTGTTTTATTAATTCTAGGTTGAGCCTTAGGTGGTTGGGGTTTGGCTTCAACTTTTTCTTTAGGCTCGTTTTTAAAACCTATCCCATGTTTGGTCGATTTCAAATTAACAAGAACCTCATTCAAATTTTTATGAGAAGAATTGAACTTATCTAAGGTGCCCATAAGTCTTTCTACCTCACCTTTTAGATGCATGCAAGAAGTACAAATTTTACTAGAACTCTCGGGTTTGTCGGCGCTTCTCTTGCCGAAAAATTTGTTTTCTTCTTTCAACTTCTCATTTTCCAAAATCAGTTTTTCCAAATCCTTTTCTTTCAAAGAGAGTTGTTTTTCAAAATCTTTTTCTTTCAAAGAGGCATTCTCCTTAATGCTTTTAGCAGTTTTGGAAGCTTTAATGAATTCACTATACAACTCATCAAAGGCATTTTGCATTTCCTCAAGAGAATAGAAGTTTTTGGAAGAAATTTGACATACCTCTTCTTGATTGTTTTTGTGAGCCATGAGACAAAGATTTGCGGCTTCGTCTTCTTCTTCCTCACTTGACTCGTCTCCGGAGTCGCCTCCCCAAGATATGTATGCTCGTTATTTCTTGAAGGGTTTCTTTTCCTTCTTGGCATTTGGGCAATTTGATTTAATATGCCCGGATTCTCCGCACCCATAGCACTTTACTTGATCTCCTTGTTGTTTGCCTTTTCGTTCATACTCTTTTCGCATGAACTTTTGAAATCTCTTAATAATGAGTCCGAACTCGTTATCTCCGTCCTCGTTATTTTGAGGTTGGCTTGTGCTTGCCTTGAGGGCGATTCTTTGTTTCCTTTGATCATTAACAAGAGGGTTAAGAATAGTAGATTCATAAGTTTTAAGATTACCTCTTAATCCGTCGATGGTGACATTTGAAATGCCAATAGACTCTTGAATCGCGTCGGCCTTGGAGCGCCATTCCGGAGTGAGACTTCGGAGAATTTTTCGGACAAGTTCCTTATCCGTGAAGGTCTTCTTAAGAGCATGTAAGTCATTAAAGATTTTTGAAAATCGTTCGAACATGTCATTGACCCTTTCGCCTTCCTTCATATGAAACAGTTCATATGCATGGGTTAGAAAATCAACTTTAGCCTCTCTTACCTGGTCCGTACCTTCGTACGTGATTTCCAGCTTATCCCACATTTGCTTCGCCGTTGTGCAACATGATATTTTTCTGTAATCATCAGCGTTTACAGCACAATATAATAGGTTGATGGCATTAGCATTGTTCTGCACTTTTCGGATATCATCCGCGTCGTATTCATCTTCGGATTTTGGAACCCATTCATTTTCAACCTTTTTCATTGGAATTTGTTCTCCCTTCATTATAACCTTCCACAGATGAAAATTATTCGATTGAATGAATATTCTCATCCTCTCCTTCTAGTACGTATAGTTTGTGCCATCGAATAGTGGTGGTCGGGTGGAGCATTGTCCTTCACCTATTCCTGCAAAAGAATCACGAGTAGAAGCCATGGATTGTTTCTCTCAAACGGTTAAGATTTTCAGAGATTTGGGCTCTGATACCAATTGTTAGAAAATACGCTTAACGCTAGAGGGGGGGTGAATAGCGTTATAATAAAAAATAGCGTAAACTTGCGGAATTTAAAAATTGCAGGAATGAAATAAGTGCGATAAGTAAATAATAAAGAACGAACGCACCGATGTATCCTGGTTCACCACAACCCGTGGCTAGTCCAGTCCCCGAGAGACTCTCTCGAGATTTCCACTAACACTGTTAAGCTTACGGGTGCTCAACAAACCGTTACAACCTGAGAACTTGAGTCACACAAGTCTCAACAACCTTTGCTCGAAGATACAACACTTCAAGACTTCAACCAAAGGAATCACAACGTTCCTTCTTACAATACAAGGGAACAACTTTCCCTTCAAGTGTATAAAAACACTTTGCACTCAAAACAAGACTCTCCTTAAGAGTAGATATGAGTAAAATAAATACGCTCAAGAACGCAACAACTTTCGTCGACAATTTGGCTCTCAAAAACTTATGAAATGAATAGAAAATGATGAATAAGAGAGTATGCAAGCTTTAGCAATAATATTGTCAGTTGTTGTGTTTGTAAGACTGATTTGAAGATGTATTTATAGTGTCAAAAGCATGCATTACCGTTGCCTAATTGCCAATTAAGAGTTGCTGATTTTGTGCTATGACAATCGATTGTCTACTCGGCACAATCGATTGTTTTTCAATCGTTCCAAAAATCATTCCAAGATTTTACGCCATATAATCGATTACCGGCAACGTTCAAAAAATCATTTCCAGATTTTACTTAAAACAATCGATTGTCAGAGATATACAATCGATTACTTGGCAACGTTCAAAAAATCTTTTTCAGAATTTACTTCAAACAATCGATTACTAAAATCCTATAATCGATTATCTGATGGAGTTTGAAAATATTTTGGCAACGGTCATTTACATAATCGATTATGCTATATGGACAATCGATTATTTATCAGTCTTTGAAAAATCTAATAGACACTGTCTCAACACAATCGATTGTCATAAGGTTCACAATCGGTTATTTTATATCTTTGAAAAATCTAATAGTCACTGCTTCAACACAATCGATTGTCATAGGGTTCACAATCGATTATTTTGTAGCTTTGAAAAATCTTATGGACACTGCCTCAACACAATCGATTATCATAAGGTACACAATCGATTGTCATGCAGATTTCAAAAATCTGATGGACACTGCCTTAACACAATCGATTGTCATTAGGTTCACAATCGATTGTCTTGCGGCTGCCTTAACATAATCGATTATCATAAGTACATAATCGATTATCTTTGTCCAGATTTTAGAGGCATGTTTAAAAATCATTTTGCTGAAATAAGTATGCATGATTTAAAATCATTTTGTTCTAAATTAAATATGCTTGATTTGATAAAACATGATTTTACGAGAGAAGCCAAGTCTTGAGTTAAGTTGTCGGATCAAGATCACAATTAAAGAACGACTCATGTATAACTTTGTTTAGTCTTGATCTTTGTATGTCTTGTGCTTGAACTTCGTTACGTGACATTTGTGCGCTTGTGCTTAGACCTCGTCATATGTCAATTGCACATCGTTTGTCATTTATCAAAACCTACAAATATGAACACACGTTTAGTTTAATGCCTTGAGAACGTGTTTCAACATAACCAAGCTCAAATCAATCCAAGATAATGCTCTTTCCACGAATATCCAGCTCCGAATGGACCAAATCTAGCCAAATGAATTACATAACGTAAATATAGCTACAAATAACTAATTAGCATGAATAATCAGAGCTAAGGCAAGAAAACAGAAAATATCACAAAATCCTCCCCGAACCCATATCTTGGAATTGGTAAAAGTCACAAATTACGAACACCCATTCACTCACGAGTTTACTCGAACCAAAATTATTCAAATCCGATGTCAAAATTCCACTCAAAACTCAGAAATTTGATCACGAAACGTTTTCCTCAGTTTTTAAATTGTCTCACTCAAATTCATTGATTAAGTGAAGAAACAACAATAGATTAATGAAATGTGATCAAAATAGAATTAGGAATCATTCCCCAAGGATTTACTCTAAAATACTCTCAAAACATTGCCTTCCTCCGAGCTCAAAACCGAATTTTATGGAATAAACACCAAACCTTCAAATTATCTCTTTTCTCTGCCAGATAAACCGCACCTGCGGGAATTCCATCGCAGGTGCAAAATTCACTTAACTGGGATGGGATCGCATCTGTGACCACTGGGTTCCACTTGCGAGCCCGGTCCTGTGGTCCCCAACAACTTCTGCGCCTCCACTTCTGCGATTCCTTACTGCACCTACGAATCCGGTGGCGTGCCCCCTTTTTCTCGCAAAAATCGGTTTGATAACATTTGGCATGGGACAACTTGTTCGTTTTGGGAACTGGGTTTTGTTTTTTTGAAGGGTCGCCACCTAATGATTTATGGTGCATTAGGACACCTATAGGGTTCTATCTATGTTAATTTAAACAACCAGAGATAGGATAAGGGCTTGAAATTATCCTAAGGGGAAGGTGTTAGGCACTCCTCAAGATCCACTAGTGTGGTTCCCAGCCAGACAGTTGATTGTGAATTTGTGAAATTTAGCAAATAGACAAGTATGAGCTCAAATATTAGGTGATTTAAGTTTAAACATATAAGAGAAAGAACAATTAAAAGAAGAGTTTTTGAAAGAATGTTTGCAAATAAAGGGAAATGGGGTCCTAGGTTTGTATTTAAGATGAATAACATCAATGCGATATCCGGTATGACACTCCTCAAAAGAGGGGATACACGTGGTATTAGTGCGCCGGTCATCATATCCATACTACCCTTCCCATCCCGTTAAGGTATTAAAGCGCAGATTAGTCTCGATTACTATTGCATGCTATTACCCATCCCATTCCTATCAGTCCCGGAGGGGTTTAGGACTAACCTAAAAGGGAGGGATATTAGGCTAATATTTGTGTTAAAAGGTAAAAATCTAAGGTGACATATAAAACATATAATAATGCATGTTATGGGAAGCATGTAAACAGATAAAGGCTCATGTATACCTCCTCAAACAAAACACATAAATAGCATGACTTGAACATACTTTTAAGATATGATTAAAATATTAAAGATGAGTGGAGTATAATTATTGAGGCAGATCAGTTTATAACATAACTCAGATAAAAAGATTGAATCAGGCCTGCCTGCTGGTTGTAGCAATTAACAAAAGCGAATTTATTTTTTAGTGTTATCACCTAAGGCTTGCCTAAGTGTTTGGGTGAAATGATATTTATTATTGATTCATAATGTGAAAAAAAATTAACACTTTTAAAACGAGCGATTTAGATCGTATAGGCATGCTTTTTAAACCTCGTTAAATAAAGAAGGAAAGTTGTTTAAAACTAGTCAGAGTCGAACTGATTTAAAATGGATTGTAGATCTTATAGGCAGAATGTCTAATATTGCTCATTTTATTTCTACAGACATGATTTCTGAAAGGGGTACTGATTCTTAACCTTATGAACACGATATCTAATTTTAACCATTTAGATCCTAGGAACATGGTATCTAAATATGACCATAATATGAAGAATTTAAGCAAGTCCTATAGGCACTCTCTCTAGATGCAGAAGAAGTAGAAATTTAATGAAAGCAGGCCTTATAGACATGGTATCTAACGTGCAGAATTACAAATGCACAAATTAAAAGAACAGATCATATATGCATGATTTCTAAAATGCATAACTCAAAACATGTAGAATATATACAGCCGATCCTATAAGCATGATTTCTACCCTTAAGCCTGCATAATTACCCAACCCTTTTCACTAGCCAATCCCAATATTTATTACAAATTATTACAGACTGAATAATGAATTACATAAGAAAAGTACTAAAGCAAAGTTACAATGAGAGGAAACCTTATTCTTGATTTCTCTTTCTGTTATTGAATGAACCACCTCAAATGCCATTGATTCAAAACCTTTCTCAGACCTGGGTGTGTCAAAGTCCCCTAAGGGTCTCAAAGGACCCGGGGCAATACTTACACCTAGGTTCATACAACCAGATAGGGATGAGTGCGGTTTGGAAGTGCCAGCCCTTATGTGTGCAGGTTTAGAAGAAGCTCAAGGGTCCCAAGGCAAGGCACACATAAGAAGGGCAGAAATTAAATCTAAGAAGATAGTGAAAGTGCGGGAATAGAGATTTAAACCTAGGGGGATAAAGGAGAGGGGTAAATGGTGATAGGGAGACAATAATTAGTAACACACAGAGTTAATGACTTCATACAAAAGGGGCCAGGGGTTGGAAATCCATCACAAGGAGCCCACGTACTTAGGCATGTATCAGCTTTCGGCATGCACAATAATAGAAGGTGCTGACATGCCTATAAACCAATCAGAACACACAACATCTTTAGGGGACATGGAGGTTATGATCTTGGGGGGATCACGTTTGGGTCATGCATAGCAATGTCCAATGCTGTCATGCCCCAAACCAACCACAGATATTAAACACATTAGGGATGCAGATTCAGGATTCACAAGTCATAATAAGTAATGGACAGAAGCCTTAACTCAAAACAGGAAGGGGCAGATTACAACATGTTTAATAATTATACTTGGTTAACTCCAAACAGGAGACAAACAAGTATGAAAGAGACAGTAAAGAAACATTTTGTTGTTGATGCAGTAGCTTAATTTGAACATACCAGTAAATATACAAATGTAGAGAAAAATAAGCAAGCTTTCCACAGCCTAGCCTTGGCTTTAAGCCAGCTAGGTAAGGCAGCAATACAAATGGCAACAGAGAAAAGAGAGATTTTGGTGCATTGTGTGTCTGAACTCAAGTGTTTTATGCCTTGTGCTCGTGTGTTTGAAAGAAGAGAATGTGGGTATTTATAGTTTAGAAAACATGTAAGAAATAAGGCAATAAAAAAAATTAATTCACATGTAGAAGTAATCAGCAATCAGAATCAATCAACCAAGTGATTCCCCCTTAATTGAGGAATCACTTTTTTAACGGGGCTAACCATTTTGAAAGAAGGAAGAAAATTAGTTTGTAGGCCGACTGGTTATTACCATAAAAAGATATAGTAAAACATTGAGCACACAATAGAGTCCAAGTACAGAGATACACTTATTTTGGGGAAAAGATTACGCAATGCAATAAGTAAGGAAAGGGATCAATCACTTTAACTAGCAGGAAAACTTAAAGTTCACAAAAATAGAAGTTTCAAAATCAGCCCCAAAATTGAGAATCAATCAACGAAGGGGCCACAACATATAAATAGAGTGCACAAACGATGGACATGTGAGGCTAAACTATTGGCAAAAGAAATAGCATGCAATAGTAGCACAAATTTAGTAGATAGAAAACATTCGAAGCATGATAGTCACGTAGATCAAGTTTCATTGAATCAGTAGTAAAGAGAAAAAAAGATAGAGTATCAGAAGCATGCAAAGGGCCAAGTGAGAAGACCCTTCTAAAAAGCATAGTCGAGTTTAAAAGATAGTAAGAACCCAGAATCAAAGGAATCACATAAAGAAAAGAGATTCTAAAACAAAAGAAATTTAAAATAAATTACGGCATTCTAACGAGCAATTTCAAACCAAAAGACATAGGTTTTCTTTAATAACATTCAAGCTTAAAAGATGATAAACAAATAAACTGCACAAGCAGTTTCAGAAATTCGAATAGACCCCAAAATAAATTAGGGTTTTCAACATCGATGGAGTTTAAAGATGATGAACAAATAAATCAGACAATCTTTAGCAAATAGTCTCAGAAGCGCGAATGAACCCAAATAAATTAGGGTTTTCAAAACGAATCGAGTCTAAAGATAATAAAGAAGTAAATCAAACAAACACTAACAAATAGTCTCATAAACCCCAAAAGAAATTAGGATTTTTATCATGCTAAACTCATAAAAGATTTTGAAAAGAAGAACTTGAAGGAAAACCCTAATCGGAAAAAGATGAAAAGCCCTTTTTTTAAAAGAAAAATTAAAGAAGCCTTGAAAAGGCGTTTAAAACTCATAGCAAGAATGGATCTATATGATCTATAACATTTAATTATCAAATTAAAATATTGGACTTAATACTTATAGATATCAACGCAATTAAATATAAAAGACGTTACTTTTGTAATTATATACAATTTAACTTTAAAAATACAAAATAAACTTATACAAATATATAAAATTATTTTAGCTATATTTTGGGACAAAATATGAGAATCCAATAAATAAATTACCAAAAATGATAAGTTTGAAAATATTATTGGGGTTTTCATGAATAAAATAAGGGAGTAAATTGGTTTCAAAATCTTTAAAAATTAAGAAAATAATTGGGCATACTTATATATGCATACATATGCTATTTTAAAAATATTTTGCATATTAAAATATACAGGAAAAAATTAGTTATCAACACCCAGCTGGTCTAGGCCAAATTCCGCTTCTGTGGTTCCTTAGATGCTTATGCGGCTCCGCACCTGCGGTCCAAAATGTGCAGGTGCGAAAACACTAGGTGCAACAACTTCACCAGTTGTATAAGTCCCAAACCAATTCGTTAAGCACGCGAAACTCACTCGACGCCCCCCGAGAACTCAACCAAACATACCGACCAATCCTGAAATATCATACGAACTTAGTTGAACCCTCAAATCACATGAAACAATGCTAAAAATCACGTATCACCCTCTAATTCAAACTTAAAGAACTTGAAACTTTAAATTTCTGCAACCGATGCCAAAACCAATCAAACATGTCTGATTGACCCCAAATTTTGCACACAAGTCATAATCAGTATTATGGACCTAATCCAACTTCCAGGATCAAACTTCGACCCTGATATCAAAAATTCCACTACTGGTCTGTATCTCCAAAAATTTGACTTTCGCCATTTGAAGCCTAAATAAGCTATAGACCTCCAAAAAACAATCTGGATACACCCCTAAGACCAAAATCATCCAATGGAGCTAAAGGAATTGATGAAACTCCATTCTAGCTGTGTCTTCACACAGTTCTGACTATGGTGCAAATTCTAAGGCTTAAGCTCCCATTAGGGACTAAGTGCCCCAAAACATTCCGAAACTCAAAATGAATCATCCTGGCAAGTCATAATAGCATAAATAGATACGGGGGAAATAGTTAATAGGGGATTGGAGCACTAATTCTCAAAACAACAGGACAGGTCGTTACATCCTCCCCTTCTTAAAACATTCATTCGTCCTCGAACGAACATAGAGACATGCCTAAAGCGGTGAAATGATGAGGATAATGGCTGCGTTTGTCCTGCTCGATCTCCTAAGTCGCCTCCTCAACCCGCTGACCCCGCCATTGCACCTTCACTAATGCAATGTTCTTTAACATCGGCTTTCAAGCCTGCCTATCCAATATAGGCGCTGACTCCTCAGCATAAGATAGATCCTTGTTCAACTGGACTGAGCTAAAATCCAACATGTGAGACGGATCACCGTAATACCTCCTAAGCATCGAAACATGAAATACCAGATGAACGCCTGCCAACATGGGAGGTAAGGCAATCACATAACCTGCCTCCCTAGCAAGACGCAACACCTCAAAGGGACCAATAAATCTTGGGCTCGGTTTTCCCCCTCTTTTCGAATCTCATAAGGCCCTTCATAAGCGAAACTCAAAGCAAGAGTCGCTCTCCAACCATAAATGAAACATCGCGAACCTTCCGGTCCCCGTAACTCTTTTATCTGGACTGGTCTGTGCGAAGTCTATCCTGAATCACCTTAAGCTTCTCCAAAACGTCCTAAACCAAGTTTGTGCCCAATAATCTAGCCTCGTCTAGCTCAAACCAGCCCACTAGGGACTGAAACCACCTACCATACAGAGCCTAATATAGTGCTATCTAAATGCTTGAATGATAATTGTTATTGTATGAAAACTACGCAAGTGGCAAGAATTGATCCCAAAAACCTCAAAAAATCCATCACACATGCACAAAGCATATTATCAAGAATCTGAATAGTGCATTCTGACTGTCAATCTATCTGAGGGTGAAATGCCATGCTCAACTCCACTCGAGTACCCAAATCATGTTGTACGCCTCTCCAAAACTTTGATGTAAACTGCATACCCCAATTAGAGATGATAAATACTGGCATGCCATAAAGTCTGACAATCTCTCGGATATAAAATCGAGCCAGCGGCTCGGAAGAATAGATAGTCATCACAGGAAGGAAATGAGTTGACTTGGTCAGCCTATCTATAATCCCCCAAACTGCATCAAAATTCCGCTAAGTACGTGGAAGGCCAACGACAAAATCCATAGTGATCCGCTCCTATTTCCACTCCGGAATCTTTTCTGAAGCAATCCACCCAGTCACTCATGCTCATACTTCACCTTTTGCACTTTAGGTGCCGAGCAACATATTCCACTATGTCCTTCTTCAATCGACACCACCAATAATGCTGCGTCAAGTCCTGAAACATCTTTGCGGTACCCGAATGAATAGAGTACCGTGATCTATGAGCCCCTTGAAGGATAAACTCATGAAAACCATCTACATTAGGCATACATAGCCTACCTTGCATCCTCAATGCACCATCATCCCCAATAGTGACCTTCTTAGCATTATCGTGTTGAACCGTGTCCTTAAGGACAAGCATATGAGAGTCATGAGTATGACACTCCCTGATAGTATCATAAATAGAAGACAGGAAGACCACACAAGCCAATACTCAACTCAGCTTAGAAATATCCAATCTCATAAACTGACTCGCTAAGGCCTGAACATCCAACGCCATAGGCCTCTCTACTACCGGTAGATATGCTAAACTCCTTATACCCTCTGCCCGACGACTCAAGGCATCGGTCACCAAATTGTCCTTCCTCGAGTGGTACAAAATAGTGATATCATAGTCCTTAAGCAGCTCTAACCACCTCCTCTGATGTAAATTAAGATCCTTCTACTTGAACAGATGCTGCAAACTCCGTTGATCAGCATAGATCTCACAAGGGACATCGATAGTGCCCCTAAATCTTCAGGGCATGAAAAACAGCTGCTAGCTCAAGGTCATTGATAAGATAGTTCTTTTCATGTACCTTCAGTTGTCCGAGTGCATAGGCAATCACCCTATGGTCCCGCATCAATGCCGCATCGAGGCCTACTCATGATGCATCACAATAAACTGTATAAGACCCCAAACCTAAAGGCAATACCAATATTAGGGCTACAGTCAAAGCTGTCTTAAGCTTCTGAGAGCTCTCCTCACACTCTTCCATCCATCTGAATGAAGCACCCTTCTGGGTCAGCCTGGTCATAACTGTCGCAATAGATGAGAATCCCTCAATAAATCGACGGTAATAATCCTCCAAACCCAGAAAACTCCAGATCTCTATAGCTGAGAATGGTCTGGGTCAACTCTGCACTGCCCCAAGCTTCTTCAGATCCACCCTGATCCCTTCACCCGACACTATATGACCCAAAAATGCCATGGAATCCAACAAGAACAGACATTTTGAGAACTTTGCATGTAATTTCTTTCTCTCAAGGTCAGAAGCATTGTCCCATGGGTTACTCATGAATTTCCTAACTTCGGGAGTACACCAAAATGTCGTTAATAGAGACAGTGATGAATTCGTCAAGATATGGCCGGAATACACTGTGCATAAAATGCATAAATGCTGCTGGGGTGTTGGTTAACCCAAATGACATAACAAGGAACTCGTAATGACCATACGAACTCCTTAAAGTAGTTTCGAGATATCTGGCTCCCGAATCCTCAACTGATGATAGTCTGAACGTAAATAAATATCGGAAAATACTCGAGAACCCTGTAACTGATCAAATAGGTCATCAATATGAGGTAATGATACCGGTTCTTCACTGTAACTTTGTTCCACTGGCGATAATCACTGCATATAAGCAAATAACAATCTTTTTTCTTCACAAACAAGACAGGATTACCCCAAGGTGGCACATTGGGCTGAATAAAGCCCTTATCAAGCAACTCCTATAAATGTCCCTTCAACTCAGGAAGGGCCATATGATAAGGAGGAATAGAGATGGACTGAGTGCCTGGAAAAAAATCAAGAACGAAATATCTTTCAGGCGGCATGCCCAGAAGATCAACTGGAAATATATCAGGGAAATCCCTCATTACTGGGAATGAATCAACTGTAGGGGTACCAATACTGACATCTCTCACATATTCTAGATGTGCACCACACCACTTCTCAACCATTCGTTAAGATTTAAGAAATAAAATAACTCTACTAGGAGTGTAATATAAAGTACCCGTCCACTCTAAACCTGGTAAACCCGGCATAGCCAGTGTCATGGTCTTGGTGTGACAATCAAGAATAGAACAATGGGGAGACAAGTAGTCCATGCCCAATATAACATCAAAATCTACCATGCTGAGCAATAACAAATAAGCTCTACTCTCAAAACCACTAAAAGCAATCAAACACAACCAATAAATGTGGTCTACAATAAGAGAATCTCCCACGGGAGTAGACACATAAATAGGGAGACTCAAAGAATCCCAAGATACGCCCAAATGCGGGGGTAAAATAAGAGGACACATAGGTAAAATTCTGCTTCTGCGGTTCCTTAGCTACTTGTACGGCTCTACACATGCGGTCTGAAATGCGCATGTGATAAAACACTAGGTGTACCAACTTTAGGAATTTGCATAAGTCCCAAATCAATTTGTTCAGCACCCAAAACTAACCCGGGGCTCTCGGTACCTCAACCAAAAGTACCAAACAATCCTAAAATATCATATGAACTTAGTTGAGCCCTGAAATCACATCAAACAATGCTAAAATCACAAATCATTCTCTAATTTAAACTTAAAGAACTTGAAACTTCAAATTTCTACAATCGATGTCAAAACCTATAAAACCATGTACGATTGACCCTATAGTTTGTACACATATCATAATCAACATTACAAACCTACGCCAACTTTCGGAATATATAAAAAATTCCACTACCCGTCCGGATCTCTAAAAAATCAACTTTTGCCATTTTGAGTCCAAATAAGCTATGGACCTCCAAAACACAATCCGTACACGCCCATAAACCCAATATCACCAAACGGAGCTAACAGAATTGATGGGACACCATTCCAGAGTTTTCTTCACATAGTTCTGACTACGACCCAAATTTTAAGAGTTAAGCTCTCATTTAGGGACTAAGTGCCCCAAAATACTCAGAAACTCAAAATGAATCATCCGGCAAGTTACAATAGCAAAAATAGATTCAGGGAAAACGTTTAATAGGGGATGAAGGTACTAATTCTCAAAAAAATTTGTGGAGTCATTATATTGATGTGTCTCGATATGGTCGAGAACCATGCCACTGAGCGAGTCCTTCGCCAGTTTGGTCAATCTCAGATTGTACCTACTCCGCCCATTTGGCTTAGGACACATTACTAGTGGGGTGATCATTCCAGGGTTGATCAGACATACATGACCTGGCTAGAGGACATATTGAGATTTGGGACCATAGGTATGACCTGATTCCACCACCACCTCCACTTGAGCGTACGAAAGTTGAGCATGAGTATATGGGATTGTATTTCAGCATTACTTGACTTTTTATCGTGAATGCAGTTCATCGCACTGGTGGTTGGTACAATCCATATGCCAAGAAGCATGAGGCACTACTATGTAATTTGTTATACTTACTTATAATCTTAACCTATCATTACGTAATTAATATTCTACATGTTGTGTAGGCTAATAGCATACATCTATTATACCAGTTGGGACTACAAATATAGCATTATACTAGCGAGAATGTAGCACTATTCCAGCGAGGGAGCAGTAGTTTTACACAAGTATGGCCGTCAGGTTACAGATCTGGCTTCTCGAACATTGATGCGAGCTTGAGATGATGAGTGCTTACGATATGAGGTTGCTTATGTGTCTTTAGAGTATTACTTTCGTGGGACACCAGTGGAGCCTGAATGTGGTAGACTTGGCAGACGTACACACAGAGAAAGGGATGTCCCATGAGGTCGTGATGGTCGGTGAGAACGCGTTCCACAATAAGGGGTCGTTGAGGCACTTGTTGAGGATATTAGAGAAGATTAGTTTGGTGGCCACCCTGATCCAGGCGATATTCATCATGGTATGCTGTCATTCAACCTTCAACTGATGCTAGGGACTTTGCAGGTGACCCTGTCAGCTCCATTGTTAATTTTGGGCACGACTATTACGCGACATGAGTGGGATCAGTATTTTCCTAGTCCCCTAGAGCCATCAACAGTTGTTGATGCTCGTCCGGCATAAGATGTTCATAGTGGGTGCCGACTGAGTTATGGCTAATTATTGAGGGATGTTGAGGATCTTTCATAGGTGCAGGTTTGTTTATAATACTATTTTTTAATTTTTTTTACCTCATTGATTAGTCATCAATAACTAAAGCATTTATTTTAAAGACATCATCATTGCCCCTCACATAGACCACTTTATGCGATGCTTAAATGTCAGAGATAGATGATTTTATTCAGAGTCCCGCTGAGACCATGGTATGACTATTGAAAATTTGGTAGCTAACACGTACGTTAGTAATATATATTTTATCTACTAAAATATCTTATTATTATCTAGGTTACTACTGGCCCGATGACCGCTTCTACTGAGTATGTCAGCCTTACCGATGATCATGCTGCAATGCATCATTTGACAACACAATACACATAATGCATATTGGTGGCGCGCTATGTTTTGCCAAATAATGATTCTTTAGGGTACGAGAGACTTTCCTAGAAAGATAGCTTTTTCAGGTCGACAAGACAATACACATAACGCATATTGGTGACATGCTATATTTCGCGTGGTAATGATTCATTAGGGTAAAAGATAGTCTTTTCAGAACGATAGCAATTTCATGTCGACAAGAGAGTACACATAACACATATTGGGGGTGTTCTATGTTTTGCGTGATAATGATTCTTTTGGGTACAAGATAGATTTTCCATATGGAAGCTTTTTTTAGGTTAGTAAGACAATACACATAACACATATTGCTGGCATGCTATATTTCGCGGGATAATAATTCTTTCGGGTATAATGCATCTTCTTAAACTGAACTAAGAGATATGTATTCAAAGACCATTTGAAGAAACATTACAACATCCATTTCAAAAACTTCACTAACATTAAATAAGTGGTTCAAGAAGAGGCAAAAGTGTAAAGGTGGTTCAACAGCTCCCTATGGAACACATCTTAATACTATCGATCCCTACCTTAAAAAAATGCTAGGTTACTATACTAATTTGGTTGATGACAAGTGGTATGGCGTTCTACGTCCCTTGGAAAATAAGCCTATCAACAAAGACACTAATCTCAAAGTTGCAGGGCACATTATTGAGGGAAAAATGCATTCCACAAAGCCTGAAGGTATGCGAATTTGGGGTGAAAAACTACTGTGGGTTCCTTTTTATTCAAAACGATGTGATCATGAAGTACTATATCGCTGGCTTGGTTTTGTTGTGCCACAAGAACTGTCTGCAACCTTCCTAACAAACACACACAAAGATGAATCAGACGTGATTCGGCATTTGATAAAGGAGCTTCTAGAAATGGAAAAGGCAAACGTTGTTCATCACACAATAGATGACCTTAACTACTTGGAAGGAATGGAGGATAGGATCAGTACTGGGATTTATTAGAAAATGAAAAATTGCATAGACAATGATTATTCTATTTCCCCAATAGTTATCGAGTGGGAGGGACTACTGATCGCGGTGAACTCAACCTAAGGAACAGTAGGTACTAATACTTCTAACCAATAGTGGTATCGAGGTCAATTTTCCACAAGGAGCTTCAATTTGGAGTTGAGTGTTTGTATGGTCTAGGACTGCGTTTTAACTCCTAATTGATCTTCTAACATTTTTGGTTTTCTTTTGATTATCAACTGCAAATTTAGAGACTAAGTTATACGAAATTATTGGTTCTAGGTTGTATGCAATATAGAGAAAGGTACTAGGGTCGTGGCGTTTACCTAGTTGGTCAACTAAGGGGTAGAGATTCCTAATGCAAGAATGATGATTATGGGACTTATGCAATAACCGATGCACTTCTACGCCCACTCTCACACCTCTTGGTAGAGAGAGTGATATTCCCAATTGACTCTCTCGAAACCAATTGGGCAGGCTAATTTGCCCAAGCAACTTATGGTTCAAGTTGGGTAATTACTCTCTCTAGGTTTAACCCATTAATTGGGACAACTATTCTCATAGGTCCATCCTAATTCCTTATTGGGATTAATCTTGGGGTCTAAAATCTCTTTCTTAAGAAGAGTCAAGACCCACTAAGCTAGACTTAGTGTTTGCAACCACCAATTCTTAATGAAAACATAAGATTAACCAAAATAACAAATACCCAACATCATTCATGCACTAAGAAATCACACCCATTAATTACCTACACTAGGGTTGATCCACAACCCTAGCTAATGGGTTTAATTAGACTTAGTAAAAATAGAAATTGAAGAAATGGTAGATGGAATTGACATAATAATTAACTACAATGTTAATCTACTCAAATCCATGTTAATACAAGAAGAAATTGCCCAAAATAGGCTAAAACTATGAAGCCTCGAGCTCAACTGCTATCTAATACACCCAACTTAACCTAAAAAGGTAAAATGTTCTATTTATACTACACAAAAAAAATTGGACAAAAATAAACCTGAGGGTCTGGCGCGGACCGCGCACAAATGACGCGCGCCCACTTAGGGGTTTGGGTCTTCATCACTTACTCTTGAAACTGGGGCCGCAGAACTGGGGTGCGGCCGCATGGAACTTTTGGGTGAAAACACCACTCTATGAACTTTATCCACGTGGACCGCACTAATTTGGTGTGCGTCCGCATGGGCTTTTACCCTGAATGACTGAGTCTTTGAACCCTCATTAGCATGGACCGCGGGGAAAGGAGCGGGGACTGCACAACTTGACATGGAAATTGCATGGTCTCTGAACTTTTCTGCGCATCCGTGTGTCAAAGCAATGCAGACCGCATAGGTTGGCCTTGAAATGATTCATCCTCTAAAATCTCTTGAGCGGCTGCGTGACACATCAGTGCGGACCGCGCAGGTCATTTGTTACCCCACTTCACTTGTATTTTGTCACTTGGCAGATTTCACTCCTTTTTTAGCCGATCTTTGACATTTGTCATCTTGTCGCTCAAACCTGCAATCAAGCGTAACTTGTAAGCATTTTGGGACTTCTGTATGGCAATTCACGCACAAAGCTCAGAAAAGAATGGGAATAAAGAATGTAAAAATCATAGTTATCAACTCCCCCAAACTTAAACCTTTGACTGTCCTCAAACAAATAAAATGAGACCTACCCCTCAATGGAAAAACACCCAAGTAATTCATGTTTATCCTAAAGAACCTCAACAAGCATCAATTGGGACTAAAAAGTGTCCTCAATGCAAATGCATCATTAACATAATTAAAATTTTAAAACTTGTGGATCAAATGTTACACACAAGCATCAAGAGTTGACACATCTCATCAAGGAACCTTTCTCAAGTACTTTGGTCATTGTGGAACCCAAACTCACACATCCTCAACTCTCCATAAGTGAACCTCACTTTTTAGAGTATTGCATAAAACCGAGGTGGATGGATTCTCACTCATATCTCACAAAGAAAAGTCCATAAGTCCGGCTCTAAGTACCATATGCTTGCGCGTTATGTAAGTATCTACTAATGTTAGCCTCCCTCAACTCACAATTATATAGGGCTTTTGAGGAGTCATTGTGAAGGCTTTTGGGTACAGGTAGGACATAATTTTGTTCAAATGGGTTCAATCTTTCCTCAAGCACTTCTTTTGATTCATTTTGGCACACTTTCTTGACTCAATTGAGTAATTCACTTCTTTCAAGGGGTTAGAGAGACACATTGTCACTCTTTCTTATACAATTCAAAACCTTTCTCCTTTTGTCTACTTTTCCACACCTTTTTCTCTTTTTGTTGTCCTTGGATTCCCTTTTTGGTTCTTATTCACTTTTGTCTTACTTTTTATCTTTTTCTCTTTTTCATTTTCTTTCTTTTCTTTTCTTTTGTGCCTTTGTACCACATTGTTTCCTTTCTTGTCTCTCCCCCCAAACTTAGACATTTTCCATTACTCAAGTGAAGATATGGGTGTCAAGGTAAGTTCTCATTAAGAACGGGTATAGGCTTATAGCTTGGTTCATGAAAGAAAAGGGTTTAAGGCTGAAAAGGGGTGAACTAGGGATCATTTCATTGGTAGGTCATGGAAATTATTCAAATTTTGCATTTTGGATCAAGGAGAGCCTATAATCACGTCTCAAGTCAAGTTTCACCTATGATTTCTCCTCAACAAACATTCAGGGTAAGTTCTAGACCATTGGCTAGGTATTTGGACTCACAATTTGAATTCTCACCATACACACTCAAGGATCGCTAAAGACATCGAGTCGAGGGCTCATAACAATCATAGTTACGATTCAAGCGCACAATAGCCCAAAAAGACCAAATGATGATTGTTTGGTCAACACAAGAGTCTCAAGGCCATGACTTTCACCATCCTAAACACAACATCATCTCTCTAACCATAGTATCAAAGGCAAATGTGCTAGGCCCAAGTGAAGCTTTGCCTGAGATACCCTTACTACAAAACTTGAAAATCAAAAAGAAAAATAAAAAACGAACTCAAACCCTTAAGAAGGTTGTCACGCCATCTATCATTTGGAAGAGCCACCTGGTTCGCACAACACTCTACCCTTAGAAAGAATCGTGGCATTAAGAAAACCAAGGACTTATTGCAAATGCCAAAACATAACAAAAGGCTACGAGCCTAAATTTACAACTAAAACAAAAAATTATAATGAAAAATAGAATGAAAAAAAGAAAACCAAAATGAAAATTGAATGAATATGTACAAAAAGGGAGTAGAATATAAAACTAGGGGTAATGAAGATATACATAGAGTTGAAGAGAATCTAGAATGAAAAGTTATATAAAAATCATCTAACAACTATGTATGTGCTGAAAGTAAAAGAATATATACAATAGTCCAGAATGTTAATCAAAACGGTAGGGACACACCCCCGCAAATAAAATCTAGCATTGTCCCCAATGCTAACTACCAAATGAAGCACTAAAAATCAAGAAAGGATATAGAATGGCCCCTCAAGCCTCCTTCGTCACCCTGTGCTGGGCAGTGGTCTCTAAGTCCTCTGTAATGGCAGGGACCTCAGACTGGTCCCCGGCTGTTGCTGCTGCTGGGATAGATGCCTGATCAGGAACTGGCTCATCAACAGGTGGAACACTGGAGGGACCCTCATGTACTTGTGCTACCTCAACCACAACTCCCTCTGTGCTAGGGAGTTTCCTCTTCTTCTTTGGCCTACGCTCATCCTTCTATGGCTGCACTACTGCTGGCTCTATAGCTGGATCCTTGATAACAAATCAAGCGACATCTGATCTGCCAATAGCTTGTCCACATCCTCCCACACCTTCTGCATTGGCTCCTTTGAGGCTTTGTCTTACTCAACTTTCTATGCTCCCGAGCCAATTTGTCTAGTGCCTTGCTGTGATCCCCAACTGCTTTGGTCAAGTTATCCTGCTTCTCTATTATCTTTTCCTGGTTGGCCAGGATCTACTTCAGTGTTTCCTCAATGGAGGAAGGAATCTCAACAGTAAATGGTGCTCTCTGTGTCTGGACTGCAGTGGCCAATGTGAACAACTTGGATGTTGCAGCTGACATCCAGTTGTTCAAACTGGCTAAGGAATATGTGAGATGGTTTGAGATGAACCGGTGAGTCTTTGATGAAAAGACTACCGGGTCAGCTGCAATAGAAGGACCAGCTATAGAGGAAAGACCTAGAGGCAATGCCTCATCAATAGCAGGGATGGTGGAAGGCCCAGTGGGCTGCTCAATGATCACTATCTCCTCAGACTGGCCAGGTGCGGTAGAAGTAGATGCCACATTCCCTCTTTGTGTTGTCTAGACCCAATTGACTGTACCATGAATACGGGGCCACCGAAGGTAGCTTGACATCATATCTCTTTTTCTTCACTTTCAAGTCTCTGAAGTATAAAGAGAGTGTGTTTGGGAAGGGGTAGTTTGTGTTGGTCTCCTGACCAACTGTAGAAATCACCCTTGACATAATGTTGCCCACATTCAAAGGGAACACCGCCATGAAAGAGGCCACCAAAACAGCTCGGGGAATAGGAATGGAGTGATCATGTGTGGAAGGGTCAAGTCCACTGCATACAAAAGTCAACCGCCCCTTGGCTTTAAAATTCAAAGTGTTCCTATAGATCTTATCTTGTGCTGTCAACCAAACTGGGACTGTACCTGGAGATTCCAAGTGCTGGGCCAACCAAGGACGAACCTCTTCTTTCATTGTCAACTTTTCCAAATATTGAGATTCGTCCTCTTCTTGTAACCCCAAGAATTCATTAAGTGTTTTACAATCAATAACACAACTTTGTCCCGCACTTTGGTTGCTTTTGAGTCCCGAATACATGGTGAACATTGCAGCAGAACTCCTTTACCATATGCTCATTGGCCATCTCACAGCGTTCCTTGAAGAATCCCCAACCCTCTCTCGTTTAGAATTGAGCTTGCACGTGAGGGTTAAGAGGGACAAGATCAACATCTATGAATTGTCGCTCCGTGATCAATTTTATTTTGGGCCACCAATCCCTGAATTTGTAGAAGGCCACCTCGCTGACAAACCTGTTTCCCCATGCCTCCGGTTTCTTGGTTGACTCTACCCCCTACTTGTGGTTCACCACCCTCAGCATACCCGCTGGCACACCTACTTTTTCACTATACCCACAAGGGCATAAAAGAGTTTTTCCAATTAAAGGAAAATCGAAATGAGATTTAGTTATTAATTATTCAGAGTTGCCATTTGGGAAATTAATGGTATTCCAAGTCACCAGTTTAATCCCGAACCAAGGAAAGAAATGACTCTGCATACCGCGAACCAGAAATCTGGATAAGGAATTTTGTTAACCCGAGAGAAGGTATTAGGTAGTCCTGGGTTCCGTGGTTCTAGCACGGTCACTTAATTGTTGTATATGAATTTATCTAATTTTAATACATGCTAGCTTATGTGCCTTTTATTCATAAACCGTTGTTATCAATATTTTAAAAGAATTGCAACGTCGTGAAAACATGTTTCGAACCACATCATAATCAATGCACCCGTGATTGTCAACACAATTCGACTCCGTTGAGATTTGGATTTGGGTCACATAAATGTGCACCCAAATTTAAGAATGTAATTTTATTAAATTCGTGCTTAAAGAGTCTAGCGTATTATTATTTGGGGAAAACCGTGATATTCGTTAAACGGACCTCCTGAATTCTAATTGCTTTCATTTAACATTTATTGAGGACCTCACAATTTGTATTTTGTTTGGTGAGGCTCGTCTCATCATTGTATTAAAAGGCCAACCTAAAAGTAATTACGATTTTCTATTGTGTATTTGTCTCTAAAATGAGAGACGAAGAGAGAAAAATCATAACTAATTTTATTATGTAAAGAAGGCCATAGACATTAATTTAGGTATTATTAGCCCCCCTTCCATTTGACCTCAAGCCCAAACGGCCGAAACTGTGTAACCCAAATAGCCTTAGACGGCCAGTTCTTGTGGAGTGGTCTCCCTGATCTAGGCAGGTCATGACTTTTCCTAAACTAGAGCCTAACATCTCTGGAATTTGGGCTATCAACATCCCCATCACGTGAGCCTCAATAGCTGGCCAAGGTTTACTACACTCGTTTCAAATTACTTCACGTGTGTCCAAATAATTCACAACAGAATAACCACCAATTCATACAAATCAGCTAAAGGCCATATTCAAAACGATATATTATTCAAATTAATACTATTAGACTAATACTCAAACAATTTAGTATTTCAAACTAGTTGCGCTGTGGAATTGAATCAGATGGTACACAGATATCATTTGAACTTGTTTTTTTACGATCGCTGGAACAAATCAACGGCTTAAAAGCCATCATTTAAGCTAACATTAACAACTAGCAGCTCACACTTTAATTATCACTACACATTTCCTATACTCCAAATCTATTTTCCTGTTCCATTTCAACTCTGCTTTTCCAAAACAACTATACCAATCGAGGTTATGCTATAACATGGCTGAATGACAATTATAAATATAATAGGCTTCCGCTTCTATCGCATACAGGAGTGTAAATGCACTAGCACTCAACTAACATCTACATCAACAACTTGTACGTCATATTTATCAGTCCAGTTTCAGGAAGCTTACACTAAATGGACATAGTTCTAATTAAGCATATCTCTATCCACTACAAATCAAATCATTGAAAATAACAACTAGGCAATAATTAGTTGAATGAAACTAAAACAGTAGCTATCAACACTCGGGCAGTAATAGAAACTTGAATCATGTTTCATTTCATTCCCATAGCCAAAGATGTACAAGGTGTACTTGGAAATTGAAGAACAATGAAGGAGAAAGGTAAGTTAACAACATGAATCAGTCCTTAGCAGATCAATAGTTACAAAGAAAGCAACAATAATAATCAACTCAGAGAATCACAACGCAGCCCTGGAGGAAGTTTGAAACCAACCAAAAATGATAGATCAACTTGAATCAAACTCGAAATAAACCAAACGACCTTGACATTTACCCAGCAAATGTTCACCACTTCCAGTCAAACCCAGAAATAATTGAAATCCAGCTCAAATAGACTCAAAACCATTTGAAACTAGTAAATGCAACTAACAGACCTTGAACTAAGGAACTCCTGTAAATTAAAATGGCAATTCCAATGGAATAGTAGTTTCTTAATTTTTTTTTCTATTAGATTTTATTTTGGTTTTGGTTTTTCGAAATTAGACAGCTACTTCAGATCTGAAAAAAACTATTGAAAAGGAATTGTTTCTTTGAGTTGAAATGGCGGGGAAGCCGACCCTTAGCAAGGCAATTGAGTGCCCCTTTTATAGGCATATAGGAGAATATTTCAGATTTTAGCTTTTCCCTCTAGTCCTTATGTTATTTTCAACTTAGTCCTTAAGTTTTTTAACTTGTTACTCAAGCTATCCTATCTATTTTTCTGATTTTCACTTCAAACCCCTTCTAGAACATCCTAGTGAATTCTGATTTCCTCTATTCTATTCTATTTTACTCTTTCACTTCTAAGAAAAATAATTGCTAACCTAGATTAACAAAATTTGCTAATTATCACCATAAAAGTACTAACCAAATTAGCAAATTTTGTTAATCTAGCTATCATAATGAAGTAAAACCAATAATGAATCAAAAGTTATTGACACTGAATTAATTAGGACAAAACTAACAGTGAAAATCAAATAGAAAGATGACTGATTATCCCAAATTAAACGGACTACTAAACTTAGGCAAATAAACAGTTAAGCACAAAATAAAAAGAGAATTGACAACAATTAACACACATTAAACTGGAATTAACACATTAAAATAAGAGAAATACACCAAGAAAGGAAACTCGCTGATTATTGAAAAAGAAATCCGGCTAACTGAAAATTCAAACTCCGGCCATCTTTGGTGACATTCAAGCTTTATTGACGATCAAATTCCCATAAGATAAGACTAGGGATCCTATCGTACTCAATTAGTAAGGATTAGGTTATTTAGGGTTTGGCCGAAGAAATTAAAAATCTCCTTTCAAGTAGTTCCAGCAAGCTTTGAGACAGGCAGTTATGGGGGTTGGGTAGAGGAGGCTCAGGCGAACCTAGGGTGTTAATTTGGGTTAATTTGGGCCAAGCAATGTCGTGGACGAAAAACTTTAACGGTATATTCGAAGAGCTGGACTGGGTTTTGATGGGGACTGTTTGTAGATTTGAGATGAGGGAGAGGAAAGGATCACAGGGTGTTAATTTGGGCGTGAATGGTGATGGCGACGTTCACCGGCGACGGCTCTGCCGGTGGTTCTCTAAGAGAGATACGAGGAAGATGAATACGGTTGTTTATGGCTATGCGTATATTAGGACAGTTTTATTATAAACCAAAGAGCCAATTGTGCCTGTTAGATTAAGGAAAATTGACGGCCAAGATAAGATGGTGAGGGGACGACGTCATTTTGGGCAATAGAGATTTGGACCAGGTGGGGAATGGTTTTTGGGCTGTGTATGAGTGTGTCATGTTTGAGTTTAGACTGAAACAAAATAAACAAAAATAGGCCCAAACCAGCAGCCCCCTTTGTTTTCTCTTTTCTTCTTTTCTTTTATTTTTCTAACTAATTCCTTTTTTGTTTTCTACCTTGTATTTTTGTATCATTTTTCTAATTTTTATAAAGATGCAAAAATTAAAATAAAAATTAAACTAAACTAATTAATGCCTAAAATTATTTTTAAAACTATTTCGTGACGATTTCACAACTAGAAACAATAAAAATCCAAAAATAAACTATTTTTTGTTATTTTCTTCATATTTTATTCTAAAACAAATCAAACCCCTAATTAATGCTAAAATATAAAATTAAATCCTAAACAAATACCAAATGTATCTTTTTGTATTTTTCATATGAAATAAATGCACAAATAAAATGCAACAAATACTAGAAGACAACAAAAAATTCACAAGAAATTGTAAAATAATAAAGGAATTGTTTTTCTTGAATTTTTAAGAATTATTCATATATAGGAAAAAAATCACATGCTCACAGCTGCTCCTCTTTACTCGAAAACATGAAAGATTTTTGGGCAAAGATAAGTGAGCAAATACGAGCGATTTTTTCCCTTTTGAAAATTCCATGTGAAATGCTTTTTGAAAAAGTTGACCGCACCCTGTCTCAGAGGTTTCCTACATATCCTAGGCTAAACAGGAATCATGTCAGCATAGTTCGGGAGTGTTTGGTAGCTGGGACTACTAGGAGCTGTGATTTAACTGCGATTGTTGTTGCTATTGCTTGCTGACCTTCCTTATTACACCATCTCAATAAAAGAAGCTAGTCTAATATATAAAATATGAATTACAAAAATACCTATCTACATTCTTCAAACTTGCTCTTGTATTTCCTTGTTGGTGAAATCCATTCTTTTTCTTCAGACTGTAAACTGAAGTGTTGTTCCTTTCTTCAAACTTGAACTTGAATGTATTCCCTTGTTGTGCGGGTGGGCTCCCAACTTCTGAACTTTGACATGAATGTGTTCCCTTGTTGTAGGGTGGGCTCCCTACTTCAAAACTTGAATTGTATTCCTATGTTCTCCAGGCGGGCTCCTGACTTCACAAAAATATACAAAAACAAGAAAACTTTCTTCTCCAAATTGGAAAACAGGGTGCTTGTGATCATATACTAATAAGACTTGACAACTAAAACTTGAATTGTGATAAAACCGAAGTGTAACTTTAAAATTTAAAGACTGAAATGTATTCCCTTATTATATGGTCGGGGCTCGCAACTTCAAAATTGGAAATTTAAAGACTGAAATGTATTTCCTTGTTATATAGGCAGGCTCCCAACTTCAAAATGCAAAATTTAAAGACTGAAATGTATTCCCGTGTTATATGGGCGGGCTTCTAACTTCAAAACTTAAAATTTAAAGACTAAAGTGTATTCCCTTGTTTTATAGGCGGTCTCCCCACTTCAAAACTTAAAAATTAAACTTCAAAACTTAAAATTTAAAGACTAAAATTTATTCCCTTGTTATATAGGCCGGCTCCCTACTTCAAAACTTAAAATTTAAAGACAGAAATGTATTCCATTGTTATATGGGCGGCCTCCCTACTTCAAAACTTAAAATTTACACTTCAAAGCTTAAAATTTAAAGAATAAAATGTATTCTCTTGTTATATGGGCGGGCTTCCAACTTCAAAACTTAAAATTTAAAGACTGAAATGTATTCCTTTGTTATATGGGCGGGCTCCCAACATCAAAACTCAAAATTTAAAGACTGAAATGTATTCCCTTGTTATATGGGCGGGCTCCCAACTTCAAAACTCAAAATTTAAAGATTGAGGGCAGACTCCCAACTTCAAAACTCAAAATTTAAGACTGAAATGTATTTCCTTGCTATATGGGCGGGCTCCCAACTTCAAAAATTAAAATTTAAAGACTGAAATATATTATCTTGTTATATGGGCGGGCTCCTAACTTCAAAACTAAACATTTAAACTTCAAAACCTAAAATTTAAAGACTGAAATGTTTTCCGTTGTTATATGGGTGGGCTCCCAACTTTAAAACTTAAAATTTAAATACTGAAATGTATTCCCTTGTTATATTTGTGGGCTCCCAACTTCAAAAACTTTAAAATTTAAAGACTGAAATGTATTCCCTTGTTATATTGGCTGGCTCCCAACTTTAAAACTTAAAATAAATACTCAAATGTATTCCCTTTTAATATGGACATGCTCCCAACTTCAAAACTTAATATTTAAAGAGTGAAATGTATTCCCTTGTCATATGGGCAGGCTCCCAACTTCAAAAATTTCTTCCTAAAAACCAGTGTTATCTTGCTCTCCCTCACTTGAGTTGACTTAGTTGTTCTTCAGATGTGTACCTATCTTCAAGAAAATTTTTAAAACGACAGAAAATTTTCTGCCCCAATTCGATTATTATCTTTGTGGCATATTTTCTTCCATCAATAACATTTCATGTTCCTGCTTCAAATCAAAGAAAATTTTGTTAGTTTAAAATGTGGTTAGTTGATGGCATTCTTGCTGAAAATCCTTCCACTGCATGGGTTTGTTTGACCGGTTTCCCCGAACTGGCTCTGAATTGCTTGACTTTTCGATTGACTTTCAAACTCTGACTTTGGACAACCAAATATTTTGTACCCCTACTGTTGTTTCACCCCTCTAACCCCCTTTCTGGTCTTTTACATTTCCTACGACACTTCCCAATCATTCCACCAATGAAACTTTCGGTGATTCCCCATACTCCACTTTACATCATTTTGTTGTTGGCATGCTCTGACCACATTGTGATTTACAACTTTTAGAAGCTGGTAGTGAGCTTTGAAATTCCTTTCCACTTGCTTGGAACAAAACTAACATTGAAATATTTTAGACAGATTAAACCCCCTAAAGAAAATAAAATGCAATGACTTATGAGATAAGGATAAGAAGAATCCAAAATTGGATGACCGCTAAAAAGAAAAGGAAAAGAAACTTATCTGACCGGAACAGCTGGTACCAATGTTCATGACATGCATTTCAGACTAATCGGCCCAATTTGTTCAACCAATCAACTTCTACTTGCCATACCTCGTTGCCTCGGAATGTTAATAACTTCAACACCTTACCCAAATCTTGAACCTGTTCATCCTGCGGTGCCTCGAAACATTTTTCCACCAACAGACCTCTCTCATTTGTTCATTTCTCAACTCACTTTTGCCTAAAGGTGCCCATCAGGGTATTTACTAATAAGACTCTCTCATTTTTATTTCTCTCAACTCATGTCGCCTTACGGTGCCTGCGAAGGTTTTCACCAGTAAGAATCTCTCATTTTTAATTTTCCCTGCTTGAACTAGAGTGTAGCCCCATATATAAATTTCTTTTACCTGCTTGACTTGGCATTTCTCAAAGACTGATCAGAAGGTCTTTCATTGGACTATAATGTAGTCTTTTGGATGGGTTAGAAAGAAGGGTATAAAAGGCTCAAAATAATTTCAAAATGGGTTAAAATTACAACTTTTGGAATCTAATTTCTCACAACAATCACAACTTCTGCCCTAGTTTCTTGCTTGGGGACTTTTGATTTTTGTTTTGGTATGATTGAACCTCAAAGTAAGGCTGCATACATACCCTTTCGGGATCAAGTCAAACGTAGTTCACGTCATAGAATTACTTTGTTGTTATTTGTGATTTTTCTTTTTCCTTTTGTTTTTCTTTTATTCTTTCCTTTCTTTTCATTTTCTTTTCTTCATTTCTCTTTTCTTTTCTTTTTCTTTTCTTTTCGTTTCTTCTCCATTCTTTTACTTTTCTTCTTTCTTTTCATTTACTTATTTGCGGCACTTGCGCTTCTTAATTGTGTCGTCGATTTCGAAAGAGGGGTATGAAATAAAATAAGTACGCTCAAAGAGGATGACAAGGGATAAAAGTGTTTGGATAGCATAACAAAATGCCTTCATCATTTCAATTTTTAAAATATGCCTAGTACAAACAAGTACATTTAGAATAAAGAAATCATACATAGTATTTTTTGACCGCATCCAAATTGATGGCCATTTCTATACATTTTCCTTCTACGTATGTCAAATATAGGGCACCATTAGAAAACATTCTGGTTACAACATATGGTCCCTGCCAATTTGGAGCGAACTTTCCCTTTGCTCAGCCCAATGAGGTAGAATACGCCTTAGCACAAACTGTCCGACTTTGAACTTCCTCGGACGCAATTTCTTGTTGTTGCTCTTGCCATTCTTCGTTGGTACAGTTGATCATGGCATACTGATTCCAACCTTTGCTTGTCAATCAGACTCAATTGTTCAAGGCGGGTCTTACCCATTCATTATCATCGATCTCACCCTCCGCAATGATTCGAAGAGATGGGATTTCCAATTCTACGGGTATTACTGCCTCGGTACTGTACACAAACAAATCAGGAGTCACCCCCACCGAAGTACAAATGATGGTGTGGTGCCCCAACAATACAAAAGGAAACTTTGCATGCCACTGTTTATACCCTTCAACCATCTTCCGGAGTATTTTCTTTATATTCTCTTTGGCTGCTTCAACTGCACCATTTGCCTTGGGACGATATACAGTAGAATGCCTATAGGTAATCTTGAACTGCTCACACGTCTCCTTCATCAGATGACTATTAAGATTAGCCTCATTGTCTGTGATGATCTCCATCGGTATCCCAACAGACAGATAATGTTCGAATGTACAAAATCCACCACGGCTTTCTTAGTCACAGGCTTGAACGTCTTAGCTTCCACCCATTTCATAAAATAGTCTATAGCCACCAGAATAAACCTATGCCCATTTGACGCTGCTGGATCAATTGGCCTAATGACATCCATGCCCCATGCAACAAAAGACCATGGTGCGCACACTGTATGCAGCTCTAATGGCGGAGAATGAATCAAATCTCTATGCACCTAGCACTGATGACATTTGCGTACGAAACTGATAAATCCCGCTCCATAGTAAGTCAATAATAACCTACTGGTAGGATCTTCTTTGCCAAGATATATCTGCTCATGTACAGTCCACAGACTCGAGAATATACCTCAGTCATGATAGTCGTGGCTTGCCTTGCATTCATGCACCTTGACAGTCCGAGATATGGAGTTCTTTTGTACAAAGCTCCACCACTAAGAAAAAATCTGCTTGACAATCGTCTAATCATTCTTTTCTAATCACCGGTGGTTTGTACCAAATACACCCCCATACTGATATATTTCATGATGTCATGAAACCAAGGATCACCATAAAGTTCCTCTTCTACCATATTGCACTAAGCATGCTGATCATGGACCTGAATCTACAAAGGGTCCACATAAGCCTTATCTGGATGATTTAACATTGACACCAAAGTAGCCAAACCATCAGCACCTTCACTATGAATTCTTTGAATATTCTTGAACTCTACTGACTAAAACCGTTGACAAAACTCGTGCAAACATTGTTAGTACGGTATAAGATTCAGGTCCCGTATTTCCTATTCTCCTTGGATTTGGTGTACCAGTAGGTCCGACTCACCCATGACCAAGTCTTCCTGAACACCCATATCTACAGCTAATCTCAATTCCAAGATACATGCCTCATATTCTTCCATGTTGTTAGTATGATAAAAATGAAGCTGAGCTGTAACAGGGTAGTGTTTCCCTGTTTCAGAAATAAAAACTGCTCCTATTCCTACGCCTTTCATGTTTGCAGCGCCATTAAGAAAAAGCTTCCATCCCGGCTTCTCAACTTTCTCCAACTCATCAATGTCCATCACCTCTTCATCACGGAAATAAGTTTTCAAAGGTTCATAATCTTCATCGGCTGGATTCTCAGCCAAATGATCAACTAATGCCTGTGCTTTCATCGCAGTCTGTGTCACATAGATAATGCCGAACTCCGTAAGTAAGATCTGCCACTTTACAAGTCTCCCTGTAGGAATAGGCTTCTCAAATATATACTTCAATGGATCCAAGCGGGATATGAGGTAAGTAGTGTAGAACGACAAATAATGTTTCAACTTTTGTGCCACCCAAGTTAGGGCGCAACACGTCCTCTCCATATGAGTATACTTAACCTCGTAAGATGTGAACTTCTTGCTGAGATAATAGATAGCCTGCTCCTTTCTAACAGTACCTTCATGCTGCCCCAGTACGCAGCCGAATGAATTGTCCAAAACTGTCAAATATAGAATCAAAGGCCTATCCGGTTCTGGCGGGACCAACAAAGGTGGGTTTGACAAATACCCATTTATCTTATCAAAAGCCTCCTGACATTTATCAGTCCATTTGATTGCAGCATCTTTCTTTAATAATTTGGAGATCGTCTAACAAGTTGGTCGTGAGCTGAGCAATGTACCTACTGATATAATTCAATCTTCCTAACAAAGTCATCACCTCAGTTTTGTTTCTTGGAGGCGACAATTCCTAGATAGCTTTAATCTTCGACGGGTCTAGTTCAATACCCCGATGGCTGACTATAAATCCCAAAAACTTCCCATATGGCACTCTGAAAGAACATTTTGCGGGATTGAGCCTAAGATTGTACCTGCGAAGCCTTTGAAAGAACTTCCTCCCATCTCTGACATGGTCAGACTGCTATGTAGACTTCACGATCAAATCATCTACGTACACCTCGATTTCCTTGTTTATCATATCATGGAATATTTTTGTCATTGCCCTCAATTAAGTTTCCCCAGAATTTTTCAAACCAAACCGCATGACCCAAAAATAGTACATTCCCTATGGCGTGATGAATGCTGCCTTTTCTGCATATTCCTCATCCATTAAAATTTGATGATAACCCGTGTAACAATCCACAAAAGAACCAATCTCATGTTTGGCACAATTATCAATCAATATGTGGATGTTCGGCTGTGGAAAATTGTCTTTTGGACTCGCCATGTTAAGATCCCGATAATTGACACATACCCTGGTCTTGCCATATTTCTTCAGCACAGGCACAACATTAGCTAACCAGGTAGGATACCGTGTAACCCGAATGACCTTTGCATCAAACTGCTTGGTAATTTCTTCTTTGATCTTTACACTTATGTCCGTTTTGAACTTTCTCAGCTTCTGCTTGACAGGATGGAGTACCAAATCAATGGGGAATTTGTGAACAACTAAAATCGGTACTTAGACCAGGCATCATCATACGACCATGCAAAAATATCCTTGTACTCGAACAATGCTTTGATTATCTCCTCCTTGCATTGTGGCTCCAGATGAACACTTATTTTAGTTTCAGGAACATTGTCTTGGTCCCCTAGATTAACCGCTTCTGTGTCATTTAGGTTAGGTTTGGGTTTTTCTTCAAAGTGTCTTAATTCTTTACTAATTTCGTCGTAAGCCTCGTCATCATCACATTCCACTTCATCATCACACTCGATTTCTTGTATTATTATTTCTGAGTTAGATTGGCTTTTAAAACTGGGCCGAAGATTCCTCATGCATGTCATGTCATTGATATTAGCATAAAAAGAATTCTACAAAAAATAAAAAAAAATAAAAATGGAAACAAAATTAGGAATGAGGAAAGAAAAAATATTGCATTGTCTTGGTCCCCTAGATTAACCGCTTCTGTGTCATTTAGGTTAGGTTTGGGTTTTTCTTCAGTGTCTTAATTCTTTACTAATTTCGTCGTAAGCCTTGTCATCATCACATTCCACTTCATCATCACACTCGATTTCTTGTATTATTATTTCTGAGTTAGATTGGCTTTTAAAACTGGGCCGAAGATTCCTCATGCATGTCATGTCATTGATATTAGCATAAAAAGAATTCTACAAAAAATATAAGAAAATAAAAATGGAAAGAAAATTAGGAATGAGGAAAGAAAAAAAATTGCATTTCATTAAATGTAAAGATAACAGAGTTTTAACTCATCTAAACGGACGGAACATAGCAACTGAATTACAAACCCTGGAATAATCCATGTGAACAAAAGGAAAACAAAACCCACTACCATGACTCCTTCCGAGTTGGAATAGGAGTGGCTTCCCAATTGTTGATATTAGCACGTGGTATGATGTACTGGATATCTGCTTTACTCGAACCTTCCCCAGGTTCGATTACGTTCACTTCAGCAAATACCTTTTTGAAAACCTTATCTAAATTCCGCTATGCACCAATTAGTGGACCCGACACCTTTTCCAATAACTGCTTTCTGACACCCGGCCTGACGAGGGACCTGGACAAGAGTGGAATCGGTTTGGGAAGAACCCAAGCTTTCTTTTTCAATTTACGAGCCCTTCTAACATCTGCCTCTATTGGCTTGAACCCCAGCCCAAAGGTTTTTAGATTCTTGGGCAAAGAAACAGATTGAACAATACCCTGGAGATCAGCCCCCAGACCTTTTCCTGGCACAAACCCATTACTCAGCATCTCCGAAACTATCATGACGGTTGCATCTGCTTTTCTGGGGCGTGGGAAACTTTTATCCTCCAGCACCTTGTCCAGCGGGACTATATCCAAGACCTGATAAACACATGACCTATATCATCATTAGTCTCTACAAAGGGCATGATGGCATCACTTACCGCGCATGTGTTGTCTTCCCCATGTACCACGACATTTTATCTATCCCACTCGAACTTGACCATTTGATGCAGTGTAGAAGGCACTGCTTTGGCAGCGTGTATCCATGGTCTCCCCAACAATAGGTTATAGGACACTGCTGTGTCTACCACTTGAAATTCCATGGTGAACTCGACCGGGCCAATTGTCAATTCAGGTATGACATCCCCTACTATGTCTTTCCCACCACCGTCAAACCCTCGAATGCAAGCACTATTCCTATGAAATCTGTCATCGTCAACCTTCAGCTTGTTCAATATGGACAAAGGACAAATATTTTCAGTGGATCCGTTATCAATCAACACCTGAGTGACTAACGAATCTTCACACTTTACTGTCAAGTAGAGAGCTCTATTATGTTCTGTACCCTCCACGGGCAGTTCATCGTCAGAAAATGTCACCCTGTTCACTTCAAAGATTTTGTTCGCGATTTTTTCCAAATGATTCACTAATATTTTATCGGGGACATGAGCTTCATTCAATCTTTGTCAAAGCCCGGCGATGTTTGTCTGAATGTATAAGTAGTGAAATCAACGAGATTTGGGCTGGCGTTTTCTTCAATTGCTCAACAATGGAATAGCCTTGTACTTTTATCTTTTTCAAGAACTCCTCCGGCTCTTCCTCCGTCACAGCCTTCTTAACTAGTACTGGATCGTCTTTAGCAACCCTAACACTCATCGGCAGCAAAACACATATCCGAGCGAGTTAACCCTTGTGCTTCGCAAACCTCTTCTTTGATTTCCTTTCCTTTGTATGTCACAACTACTTGTTCATACTTCCATGGCACGACTTTGCTATCAATCACGGGTAACTATGCTACCGGCTTTATGATAACTGGTTCTATGTAGGCCCCCTTCACAACTACCACGGGTGCACTTGATACCCATTGTACACTAACTTGACTGGCTCTAGATTCTATGCAACAACAGAAGACTCTTTCCCAACCACCAGAATTGGCTTGTCTTCTAACCTTTTTGACTGAACCACTGGTTTCACACTAGCTGCCTTTTAGTTCACCTTGGCTTTACTACAGCGGATCATTATGACCGTCTGCAGGGATTTTTAGGCTCTGCTCCCTTATGTATCAGTTCAATCATGTTGGCCTCATGATGCGCTGGCAATGGGTTCTGGCTGATCTTGGTGCCTCCGAAGCCTGAACCTTAATTCAATGTGCATCAATGAGCTCTTGCACAATTTTCAATCTCCAACATTTTTCAGTATCATGTTCGGGGGATCCCAAACAATATTCATAGCTCACACAGTGGTCCAGATTTCTAGGAAGGGGATTTGGTGTTTTGGTTTAAACCGGGGTCAGCAGGACTAACTGCCTTAGTTTGTGGAAAAGAGTGGTATAGGATTCTCCCAGCGGAGTGAATGTTTTTCTGTTCTGGACCCTCTCATTTCTGAAAGCTTAGTTTGGGCAGAAGCCAGATCCTGGTTTGTAATCCCTTGGGTGTGGATATGTGTTTTGTGGAGCTGGATATGTGTTCTGGCAAGCCGGTGCACACCATTTCGGGTGAGCCGGAGGTTAGGTATAAGTTTCGGCATGTTGGATGGAAAACTGTGGATCTAGAGGTGAGTAGTAGGGTTTTGGAGGGCCATATGAGGTGTATGGATGATTTGGGTGGTGGAGTCTGGGTTGGTTATAATTGGGTCATGGGCTTCTAGACCTGGACCATGCTCCGTATTCGACCGTCGCAACCTCTTCTTTCTTCTTATTTCCAAGCACACCCCCAATGCCGCTATGGATGGCCTGAGTGGTTGCTTTAATCGTTGAATAGCTCATAATTTTATTAGACTTCAAACCTTCTTCGACCATATCTCCCATTTTCACCACTTTATTAAAAGATTTGCCAATTGTCGTTACCAGGTGACCATAGTAGGTTGGCTCCAAAGCCTATAAAAAGTAGTCCACCATTTCACTTTCTTTCGTTGGGGTTCGACCCTCGCAACTTGTTCCCTCCAACGGAACCCGAACGTCCTGAAGCTCTCTCCGGGCCTTTTCTTGAGTTCCAACAATGATAGATGGTCGGGGACAATCTCAAGATTGTTTTGGAAGTGACAAGCAAATGCTTGCTCCAGATCATCCCAGGCGTACTATCTGCTACGATCCTGCCTCGTATACCACTCTAGCGCAGACCCGCTCAAGATCTGGCCAAAATATGCATCAACAGCTCATCTTTGCTGCCGGCCCCCCTCATCTTACTATAGAAACCTCACAGGTGTGCCACTGTATCACTG
This sequence comes from Nicotiana benthamiana, assembly GCA_034376525.1. Classification (NCBI taxonomy): domain Eukaryota; kingdom Viridiplantae; phylum Streptophyta; class Magnoliopsida; order Solanales; family Solanaceae; genus Nicotiana; species Nicotiana benthamiana. The sequence continues at coordinate 48,765,923 of CM067328.1, forward strand.
TGCCCTTCATATGGATCAAACTTTGGCATTTTGAACCCCATTGGTAGCTGCACGTCGGGGAAATGACATAGGTCTTTATAGGCCACACTAACCTGGCTGCCCAGCCCATGCATATTACTAAAACATTTCCTTTTTTAATTTTTTCAAAATTTTGGTAGAGTTTTGACTGTATTTGTGCATTGGTATTTCTAAAACTAAGCAACTAAATCACTACTTTGCTATTTCTCTCTTTTTCTATTTTTTCTAAATTTTTCGATATTTTGATATTCAGAGGCTGGTCATCATGCAGGTCCGAACAAATAAATGCACAGAACAAGTACGATGCATCAGGATGGCCTTTTTTTATTTCGGGTTGCTAGTCCTAGACGGACCCAACCCCTGCGTTGAGTCCCCTATGTCAAATGCAACATGACGCAAATCAGCGTTCCTACTAGGGATCTGACATGAAGTCACGTCATTGTAGGTTTAAAACCTGGGTATGTGTTCTAGATTGTGTACCCGAGCGGACAACTTGAGTCAAGAAGGGAGTAACTTACTGGGAACCAAAAGGCTATCTGGCTTCGTAACTTGTCCGGCCTCTTTCTTAATTCAGGGTATGACACTAATAGAATAGGGAGTCTCAACCAGTAAGCACATCCCCCGAGGTGATAAGAGAAGGGTGTCAGCACAATTTATCTACAGTTAAAATAATATCAAAGTAGTAACATACATAACCAAATACAACAATTTATCTATGCTCGAATTATGAATCCTGAACAAAACGTTCTAGGTTCTTTTCCCCAGCAGAGTCGCCAGAGCTGTCACACCTCCTTTTTCACTACACTCGCAAGGGCATAAATGCGTTTTTTCCAATTAAAGGACAATCGTAACGGGATTTAGTTATCAATTATTCAGAGTCTCCACTTGAGAAATTAATGGTGTCTCAAGTCACCGGTTTAATCCCAAACCGAGGAAAGAAATGATTTTGTATTACTGTCTGCAAACCAGAAATCCGGATAAGGAATTCTGTTAATCCGGAAGAAGGTATTTGGCATTCTCGGGTTCCGTGGTTCTAGCACAGTCGCTTAACTATTGTATTTGAATTTATCTGATTTTAATACATGAAAGCCTATGTGCCTTTTTATTCGTAAACTGATGTTATCAATATTTTAAAAAAATTGCAACATCATGTAAATGACTTTCGAACCACGTCACAATCAATGCACCCGTGATTGTCAATACATTTCAAATTCGTTGAGATTTGGATTTGGGTCACATAAATGTGCACCCGAATTTAAGAATGTAATTTTATTAAAGTCGTGCTTAAAGAGTCTAGCGTGTTATTATTTGGTAAAAACCATAAAATTTGCTAAACGGCCCTCTCGAATTCTAATTGTTTTCATATAACATTTATTGAGGGCCTCGCATTTTGTGTTGTATTTGCGAGGCGAGGCTCATCATTTTAATAAAAGGCACACCTAAAAGTAACTACGATTTTTTATTCTGTATTTGTCTCTAAAATTAGAGACGAAGAGGGAAAAAATCATAACTAATTTTATTATGTAAAGAAGGCCATATACTTCCATTTAGGTATTATTAGCCCCCCTTCCATTTGAGCTCAACCGAAACGGTCCAAACTGCGTGACCCAAAAAGCCTCAGACGGTTAGTCCTTGTGGAGTGGTCGTGGGATCGAGTCCCTAATCTAGGCAAGCCATGACTTTTCCTAAACTAGAGCCTAACGTATCTCGAATTTGGGCTATCAGCAGCCCCATTATGTGAGCCCCAATAGCAGGCCAAGGTTTACTACACTCATTTCAAATTACTTCACGCGTGTCCAAATAATTCACAATAGAATAACCAATAATTCGTACAAATCAGCTAAAGGCCCTATTCAAAATAATTTATTATTCAAATCAATACTATTAGACTAATACTCAAACAATTTAGTGTTTCGAACTAGTTGCACCATGGAACTTAATCAGATGCTACACAGATCTCTTTTGAACTTGTGTTTTTATGATCACTGGAACAAACCAATGGCTTAAAATCCATCATTTAAGCTAACATTAACAACTAGCAGCTCACACTTTAATTATCACTACACATTTCATATACTCCAAATCTATTTTCCTGTTCCATTTCAACTCTGCTTTTCCAAAACAAACTATACCAATCGAGGTTATGCTATAACATGGCTAAATGACAATTATAAACATAATAGGCTTCCGCTTCTATCGCATACAGGAGTGTAAATGCACTAGCACTCAATTAACAGCCATATGAACATCTCGTACGTAAAATTTATCAGTCCAGTTTCAGGAAGTTTACACAAACTGGACATAGTTCTAATTAAGCAGATCATTATCCACTACAACTCAAACCATTGAAAATAACAACTAGGTAATAATTAGTTGAATGAAACTAAAACAGTAGCTATCAACACTCAGGCAACAACAGAAACTTGAATCATGTTTCGTTTCATTCCCACAACCAAAGATGTACAAGGTTTACTTGGAAATTGGAGAATAATGAAGGAGAAAAGTAAGTTAACAACGACAATCAGTCCTTAGTCGATCAACAGTCACAAAGCAAGCAGCAATAGTATTCAACTAAGAGAATCACAACGCAGTCCAGGAGGAAGTTTGAAACCAACAAAAAATGATAGATCAACTTCTATCAAACTCGAAATAAACCAAACAACCTTGACATTTACCCAGCAAATGTTCACCACTTCCATTCAAGCCCAGAATTAATTGAAATCCAGCTTAATTAGACTCAAAACCACTCGAACCAGTAAATGCAACTAACAAACCTTGAACTCAAGAACTACTAAAAATTAAAATGGCAATTCCAATGGAATAGTAGCTCCTTTTTTTCTATTAGATTTTCTTTGTTTTTGGTTTTTTAGAATTAGACTACTACTTCAGATCTGAAAAAAAAAACTAATGAAAAGGAATTGTTTTTTTTTAGGTAAAATGGTTAGGAAGCCGACCCTTAGCAAGGCAATTGAGTGCTCCTTTTATAGGCCTAGAGGAGAACATTTCATATTTTAGCTTTGCCCTCTAGTCCCTATGTTATTTTCAACTTAGTCCTTAAGATTTTTAACTTGCTACCAAAGCTATTCTATCTTTTTTTTCTGATTTTCACATTAAACCCCTTCTAGAACATATAGTGAATTCTAATTTCCTCTATTCTATTCTAAACTACTCTTTTATTTCTAAAAAACAATTGCCAACCTAGATTAACAAAATTTGCTAATTATCACCACAAAAGTACTAACTAAACAAACTAACTATCCTTTAATACTAACTAACTAGAACTAAACATAATAATGAACTAAACCCAATAATGAATCAAGAGTTATTGACACTGAATTAATCAGGAAAAAACTAACAGTGAAAATCAAATAGAAAGATGACTGATTATCCCAAATTAAATAGACTACTAAACTTAGACAAGTAAACAGGTAAGCACAAAATCATAAGAGAATTAAAAATAATTAACACACATTAAACTGGAAATTAACATAGCAGAATAAGAGAAATACACCAAGAAAGGAAACTCACTGATTATTGAAAAAGAAATCCTGCTAACTGAAAATTCACTCCGGCCATCTCCAGTGACATTCAAGCTTTATTGACGATCAAATTCCCACAAAAGAAGACCAGGGATCCTATCGTACTCAATTAGTAAGGATTAGGTTATTTAGGTTTTGGCCGAAGAATTTAAAAATCTCAATTCGAACAGTTCCGGCAAGCTTCGAGACATACAGTTTTGGGGGTTGGGTAGAGGATGCACAGGCGAACCTAGGGTGTTAATTTGGGTCGATTTGGGTCAAGTAATATCATGGCCGAAAAACTTTTACAGGATATTCGAAGAGCTGGGCTGGGTTTTGAAGGAAGCTTTTTATAGATTTGAGATGAGGGAGAGGAGATGATCAAGTGGTATTAATTTGGGCGTAAATGGTGACGGCGATGTTCACCGGCGGCGGCTACGGTGGTGTTTCAGAGAGATACGAGGAAGATGAATAGGGTTGTTTATGGCTATACGTATATTAGGACAGTTTTATTATAAACCCAAGAGCTAATTATGGCCGTTAGATCAAGGAAAATTAGTGGCCAAGATAAGATGGTGAGGGGACAGCGTCGTTTTGGGCGATAGAGAACTAGACCGGGTGGGGAATGGTTTTTGGGATGTGTGTGAGTGTGAAACATTTGGGTTTGGGCTGAAACAAAATAAATAAAAACAGGCCCAAACCGGCAACCCCCGTTGTTTTCTCTTTTCTTCTTTTCTTTTATTTTTCTAATTACTTCCTTTTTGTTTTCCACCTTGTATTTTTGTATCATTTTTTTTATTTTTATAAAGATACAAAAATTAAAAAAAATTAAACTAAACTAATTAATGCCTAAAATTATTTTAAAAACTATTTCGTGACGATTTCACAACTAGAATAATAAAAATGCAAAAGTGAACTATTTTTTATTATTTTCTTCATATTTTATTCTAAAATAAATTAAACCCCTAATTAATGCTAAAGTATAAAATTAAATCCTAAACAAATGCCAAATGTATCTTTTTGTATTTTTCATATGAAATAAATGCACAAATAAAATGCAACAAATACCAGAAGACAACACAAAATTCACAAGAAATTGTAAAATAATAAAGGATTTTTTTTCTTAAATTTTTAGAAATTATTTATATATAGGGCAAAAATTGCGTGCTCACACCCTCCACTCTCCCCTGATAGTGAAGCCATGGGACAAGTGGAACCGAGACGACATTCACTGGTTTCTTGGAAGTGGCCACATCGGCATAATCAGGAGAAAAGGAATCACAGAGATAAAATGATGTGGACATGTGGGTGGGCGCAGACTCCGAGGTAATACTACATGAAGGTGCGTACTCACTCCCCGTGGAATGGGATGCATCCCTATCAGCTACTCGAATTATCTTGCGGGTTTTCTTTATCATCTCCCGGGTTTGGGGAGTGAGTTTTACAATCCTCTTGCCTTTCCCCCTCAGGAGGAACCACCTCTCCCGGGTTGTTGTTCTCTGCCCCCACATTTTTAAACCATTGTCTGCAAGTAATACATGTCTAACCTTGTCAGTTGAAGCACATGAGATGAAAAATATAGTTCGGTTGAATGCAAATATTGCAGACACTGTGAAACAGACAGAGGAGCGCGGACCGCACCAAAAGGCATGCGGTCTGTATATTTCAATCACATACCTCTCTGAACTAACCGACGTGATCCGTACTGATTCGGATCGCGGCTACGCTGGTTCAAAGCGGACCGCACAAAAATGGAACGCGGTCCGCACAGGTCGAATACCCAAATGTTACCTTCTATGACTCTTCCCACGCGGTCCGCACTGTTTTGGACCGTGGCCGCACTAGGATAACATGGACAGCACACAAATGGAACGCGGACTGCGCAGAGAAGCTTCATCATCACAAATAAAAGCAATGCGAACCTCACAGAAATGGTGCGTGGTCGCATAGGGCTAATTTAACCGAGCTGATATTCTTATCCAATTAAGTACAAGTTGTTCAAATTACGGGTCTTAATTGTCCTTACTCAATTGTTTAACATGAATTTATGACCTTTGTTCAAAAATAAATGCCCAAATATTGGACCTATCAGTGTAAACTAAGAACAGGAGAAGAAAAGAAGAAGTTATACTAGTGAAAGACAATTAAAATAATCAAGAATTAGACTATGAATAAAATAAACAAGAGTTGTTACCAGGGATTAATGAGATTCAACAATGTTAGCAACTATTCTTGAGCAATAGTGAAAATATTAGCCTCATGTGAAAATTTTGCGAAAAGGTTAAAATGTAGCCCAAGGCCTCTATTTATAGAAAAGCCCCCGGGCCCATGACTTACCAACCAGCACGGGCGCACAAAAGGGACGCGAACCACGTTGGGTTTCCAGCCTACGATACCACTTGCTCAACCCATGCGGACCGCATTGTTTTGGTGCGCGGCCGCGTGGGTCACTTCAGAGACCCTATCATTTTCACTTTCCCCATGCTGACCGCACTTCTTTGGTGTGCAGCCGCATGGGATTTTATCAGAGAGCCTGCAATTTCGGGTCTTCCAGCGCTGACCGCACAAAAATGTCACGTGGACCGCGCTGGGTCTTTTGAGACTTAACTCCCATTTGCTCAAGCCTATGCGGACCGCACAATTTTGGTGCGCGGCCGCGTAGGCAATCATCAGAGACTGAGCATTTTGCATTTTGTCTCGCACTGGTTCAATATTATCCCTACGACACATCACAAACTATTAACTCAAAAATCCTAATCTACAACAGAAAAACAAAATTAAAGAAAAAGACATGGGTTGCCTTCCAAGAAATGCATGATTTAATTTCACGGCACGACGCATGTTACCATCACACTCACTTCAAATGAATGAGTGTCACCATGTAGATGTCATCAAACATGCCCAAATAGTGCTTCGGAAAACATCACCATTCTTATTTTTGAGACCAATGGCACCAAAAGGAGTTATACCAACCACTTCAAACCGACCGCTCCACTTAGACTTCAGCTTGCCCGGAAATAACCTCAACCGGGAGTTGAAAAGAAGAACCACGTCACCAACTTTGAATTCCTTCCTTCTGGCATACTTGTCGTGCAGGTACTTTATCTTATCCTTTTACAAGGACGAGCTGGAGTAAGCACAAACCGAAACTCATCAAGTTCATTCAGTTGTTCAACTCGGAGATTTGCTGCTATATCCCATTCTAAGTTCAACTTTTTCAAGGACCACATGGCCTTATGCTCCAAATCCAACGAAATATGACAATCTTTCCCAAACCCAAATTGGTACAGTGACATACAAATCGGGGTCTTGAAAGCTATACAATAAGCCCAAAGAGCATCATCCAATTTCTTCGGACAGTCGGTCCTATTTGCATTGACAGACTTGGATAAAATACTCTTGATCTATCGGTTGGAAACCTCAACTTGGACACTCGCTTGAGGATGATAAGGAGTGGTCACCTTGTGATTTACCCCATACTTGGCTAGCAAAGAGTCAAAAGCCCGGTTGCAAAAATGAGAACCCCCATCACTGATGATAGCACGCGGAGTGCCAAACCTAGTGAAGATACTCTTTTTCAAGAACGGCACCACACTTCGAGCTTCGTTGTTGGGAAAAGCGACGGCCTCTAACCATTTCAACACATAATCAACCGCTACCAAGATGTAGGTGTTGCCACAAGAACTTACGAATGGCCTCATAAACTCGATCCCCTAAACATAAAAAATATCAACTTCTAGAATCGTGTTAAGGGGCATCTTATCTTTCTTCACAATCCCTCTGGCACGTTGGCATTCATCACCTCTTTTTACAATGTCACTGGTGTCCTTGAACAAAGAAGGCCAGCAGAACACACAACTCAACACTTAGATGTTGTCCTCGCCCCGCCATGATGGCCACCATAGGGCGAAGAGTGATAAGCTTCCATAATACTCAATTGCTCTTCTTCGGGAACACACCAACGAATTACACCATTGGTGCAAATTTTGAAAAGGTACGACTCATCCTAATAATATTCCAAACAATCTCGCTTGAGCTTCTTCCTTTGGTTGGAAGAAAGCTCATACGGGACCACACCAGTGAGATAATTTGCAATGTCGGCAAACCACGACGTGTCTAGCATTGAAACCAATAGGAGTTGTTCATCCGAAAAAGCATCATTTATCTCAAGGACATCCAAAGGCCTCCCTTCCTCCTCCAATCGAGACAAGTGGTCCACCACTTGGTTTTCACTAACCTTTCTATCAACAATCTCTAAATCAAATTATTGAAGAAGAAGCACCCATCTCATTAACCTCGCCTTTGAGTCTTTCTAGGTCATCAAGTACCTAAGGGCGGCATGATCGGTATGGATAATCACTTTTTCCCCCATATGGTATGGGCGAAACTTCTCCATGGCAAAAACAATGGCAAGTAATTCCTTCTCCCGTGATTGTGCAGTTCCTTTGAGCTTCATTCATTGTATTACTCGCATACACCGGATGGAATATTTTATTGATTCTTTGGCCCAAGACCGCCCCCACCGCAACATCACTAGCATCGCACATGAACTCAAAGGGCAAGCTCTAATTTGGTGCGGTAATGATGGGGTGGTCGTTAAATTTTGTTTGAGAAGCTCGAAAGCCTCTATACATCTCTCATCGAACACATATTTGGCATCTTTCTCTAGAAATTTACACAGCGGGTTAACTACCATAGACTAGTCTTTGATGAATCTTCGGTACAAGCCCGCGTTCCAAGAAAACTCCTCACTCCTTTAACAGTAGTAGGGGGAGGGAGCCTTGAGATCACCTCAATTTTTGCCTTATCAACCTCAATCCCTCTTTTCGAAATATTGTGACCCGATACAATTACTTCTTCTACCATGAAATGGCATTTCTCCCAATTGAGAACCAAGTTTATGTCTTCATATTGGGCCAACAGACGATCCACATTTTTCAAGCATTCGCCAAATGAGTCCCCAACCACACTAAAATCGTCCATGAAAACCTCCAATATTTCCTCCACCATGTCGGTGGAGATTCCAATCATACATCGTTGGAAGGTTGTTGGTGCATTACATAATCTAAATGGCATTCGAGAGTAGGCGAATGTGCCATAAGGATATGTGAAGGTTGTATTTTCTTAGTCTCCCGAGGCAATGAGAATTTGGTTATAGCCTGAATACCCATTTAGAAAACCATAGAAAGCCTGACCTGCAAAACGATTAAGCATTTGGTCAAAGAACGACAATGTGAAATGATCCTTTCTAGTCACCTTGTTCAACTTCCGGCAGTCCATGCATACTCTCCAAGCCGTCACAGTACGAGTCAGAATAAGTTCATTGTTGTCATTAGCCACCACCATTATTCCTCCATTCTTGAGCACACATTGTACCAGAGAAGTCCATGAGTTGTCAGAAATTGGATACACCATACAGGCATCAAGCCACTTGATAAGTTCCTTTTTGACCACTTCTTGTATGGCCTCATTAAGTCTCCTTTGATGTTCAAGAGAAGTCCTAAAATCCTCATCCAATATTTTCTTGTTCATGCAAAACACAGGGCTAATACCCCGAATATCCGCCAAAGTCCATCCAATCGCCCGCTTGCACTTTTGAAGAACCGCCAAAGTGGCGTCAACCTGCACGTTAGTCAAGCAAGAAGAAAGAATAACAGGCAAAGTGAAATTAGGATCGAGAATACCTGAGGTGAGGAGGAAGTAGTTTCAACTCCAACACCGGTGGCTCCTCAATAGACGGCTTGGTGGGTGGAGTTTTGTGATTTTCAAGATCGAGAGATAACTTCCTTGGCTCATAAGAATACGAGCCCATGCCATGTAATGCATTTACAAGCTTCACCCTTGTGGCATCATCATCAACATCCATGTTCAAAAGCATGACCTCAAGTGGGTCCTCAACATCTGCCATTGCGCTTGTATCATACATTATCACCGCCATGACAATGTCAACAACGAGCACACCTCAGTGCTATTTGGTTGCCTCATATATTTGCACACGTGGAAAACCACCTTTTTATCACCCACACTGAAGGTCAATTCTCTCACTTCCACATCTACCAAGGCCTTCCCCGTAGCTAAGAAAGGCCTTCCAAGAATAATAGGCACCTCGAAATCCACTTCACAATCCAAGATCACAAAATCGGCTGGGAATATGAACTTATCAACACGAACAAGGACATCATCAATAATCCCCAAAGGCCGCTTCATTGAACAGTATGCCATTTAAAGCCTCATAGAAGTTGGACGAGGTTTTCCGATACCGAAGGTCTTGAAAACCGAATATGGCATGAGATTGATACTTGCCCCCAAGTCACATAGGGCTTTTTTGAAATCGGCACTTTCAATGGTGCATGGTATCGTGAATGCTCCGGGATGCTCTAGCTTTGGCGCCATGGAGTGTATAATGGAGCTCACTTGATGTGTCATCTTGATTTTCTCGCACTCCATCAATCTCTTTTAGTAACCAATTCCTTCATGAATTTTTCATATCTCGGTATCTGTTCAAGTGCCTCCACCAGGGGAACATTTATAGTCAAACCTTCATCATCTCAATGAACTTTTTAAACTGGTTATCTCCTTTTTGCTTTGCCAACCTTTGAGGATATGGTGGAGGAGGCCTAGGCAAGGGTTCCTTGCCTTTTGATACCACCAGTTCAGGCATATCAATGATGTGTTCCCTAGACGGGTTCATGGCCTCTTGAGTCTCCTCCTCACCCTCATCAATTGCAATTCTCACATCATTACTTGCATTTGGTTAAACAATATCCTCAACTACCAATGGGATCTCATCATCTTGCAATTGCTCTTCGTCAACCACAACTCGATTACCTTTGGAGGCTTGCACATTACCGCCTATTCTGCTTCTCGTGGTCACTGCCATCACATGATTATTATGCCCACCCTTGGAGTTTACTACCGTATCACTTGGTAGAGCACCCTTTTGGCGAGTGTTGAGAGATTGCGAAATTTGCCTGTGTTGTACTTCGAAATTACGGGTTAAAGTGTTATGTGAGGCCAATTGAGCATCGGAGTCAGGTGTCTTCTTCATCATTTTCTCAAACATGTTCTCTATTCGACCCATGTCATTGCCCGACGAACTCGACCCTTGAAATTGAAACGGAGGCGGGTTGTTTGGTTGTTGATACATCAGGGGACTTTGAAAACCTTGCCCCCTATTACCTTTACCACCATAATTGTTCCACCCAGCTTGACCACCATTGTTGTTCCAATTTTTGTTCCCGTTCCAATTACCCTGATTCCCTGAATTATTGTTCCCTTAATTGCCTCCTTGATTGTTATTATAATTCCAATTGCCACCTTGTTGATTTTCCCAATTACCTTGATGTCTCCATTGTTGATTCCCTTGATTACATCTATTCCCTTGGTAATTGTTGACATATTGGAATTTCTCACTTTGGTCATCAAAACCTCCATTCGAATATTCACCACCATCATCATAGTTGTCAAAATTTTCTTGAGGTTGTTGTTGCCCTCTTTGCCTTCTTTTCACCATATTCACTCCCTCCATGGCATTGACTTGGTGCGGATTTTGAAATTGTTGATGTTGCTCCTTAGCCAATTGGTTCATTTTTGTTGTGAGTTTGGCTATGGCTTGTCCGTGGTCATGTAGCTCCTTGTGAAAATGTATAACATTTGGATCACCTTGAGGAACATTAGCCCGACTTTTCCATACCGAAGAAGTATCAGCCATTTCATCAAAAACATCACAATCTTTGTTGTATGGAAACTTCATAAAGTTACCACTAGCCAACTGATTGACAATCCACTGTTTTGTTGTGTTTATACCCCAATAGAATGTTTGTTGGATCATAACATTGTTCATGTCAGTATCTGGGAACTCTTTTACCATTGTCCGAAACCTCTCCCATATCTCGTGTAAAGGCTCCGTAAGCTGTTGCTTGAAAGCTAGAATCTCATCTCGAAGAGCCGCCATACGACTGGGAGAAAAAAATTTGGCAATGAATTTATTAGCCAACTCATCCTACATAGTTATGGAATGATTTGGGAGTCTCTCCAACCAATCCAATGCTTTCCCCCGAAGTGAGAAAAGGAAAATCCTTAACCTCAGTGCATCTTCCGAAACATTTGTCTGCTTTCTCCCCCAAAAAGTATCCACAAACCCTTTCAAATGCTTGCATGTGTTTTGGTCTGAGGCACCTGTGAAGCACCCTCGTTATTCGAGCAAGGTGAGCATGACATTGGTGATTTGGAAGTTCCCCGCCCGGATTAGGGGAGGAACTATTGCACTTACGTACCCTTGATTGGGTTGAACTCTTGGTGCTACTCTTGGTGGATGTGGAGGAGGGTCTGGTATGTTGTCGTTAGCATTAACATTTGCATTAGCATTTCTACCACGTCTTTGTGCTTGGGGTAAAACCTCCTCTTGTTCTAGGTCTTCCACCTCCTCCACTCCCACATTGCCAATAGCATCTTGTGCGTTTAAAGCCATTGGAACCTTAGTGAATTAACAAAAATAAAGTAAGTAAAATGAAGGAAAAAGAAGCAAAACACAAAACTAGCCAACAAATATTCAAACACCGTAAAGCTCCCCGGAAACGGCTCAAAAAAGTAAATGCGGTGAACTCAATCAAAGGAAGAGCGGGCGCTAATACTTTTACCCAATAGAGGTATCAGGGTCAATTTTCCATAGGGAGCTTCAATTTGGAGTTGAGTGTTTGTATGGTTTAGGACTGCGTTTTAGCTCCTAATTGATCTTCTAACATTTTTGATTTTCTTTTAATTATCAACTACAAATTTAAAGACTAAGTTATACTAAGTTATTGATTCTAGGTTGTATGCAATATAGAGAAAGGCACCAGGGTTGTGGCGTTTACCTGGGTGATCAACTAACGGGTAGATATTCCTAATGCAAGAATGATGATTATCCGACTTATGCTATAACTGTTGCACTTTTGCACCGACTCTCAGACCTCTCGGTAGAGAGAGTGATTTTGCCCAATTGACTCTCTGAAACCGACTGGGTAGGCCAATTTGTCTAAGAAACTTATGGTTCAAGTTGGGTAATTACTCTCTCGAGGTTTAACCCGTTAATTGAGACTACCATTCTCATAGGTCCATCCCAATTTCCTATTGGGATTAATCTTGGGGTCATAAACTCTATTTCTCAAGAAGAATCAAGACCCACTAATCTAGACTAGGTGTTTGCAACTACCAAATCTTAATGAAAACATAAAATTGACCCAAATAAGTAATATTCAACATCATTCATGCACTAAACAATCAAACCCATTAATTATCCACACTAGGGTTGAGCTGCAACCCTAGCTAATGGGTTTAGCTAGACAAAATAGAAACAGAAATTGAAGAAATTGTAGATGAAATTGAAATATTAATTAACTACAATGTTAATCTACTCAAATCCACGTTAATACAAGAAGAAATTTCCCAAAATAGATTAAACTTATGAAGTCTCGAGCTCAGCTGCTATTTGATACACCCAACTTAACCTAAAAAGGTAAAAAATTCAATTTATACTACATAGGAAAAATCGAAAAAAAATACCCCTAAGGGTCTGGCGCGGACCACGCACAAATGATGCGCGACCGCGTAGGGGTTTGGGTCTTCATCACTTGCTTCTGAAACTAGGGGCGCGGACCCCACAACTATGCATTGCGGACGCGCAGGATGAAGAGCATGGACCACGTAGAATTGGGGTGCGGCCGCATGGAACTTTTGGCAGAAAACACCACTCTTTGAACTTCATCCACACAGAACGCACTGACTTGGTGTGTGGCCACATGGGCTTTTTTCTTGAATGACTAAGTCTATGAACCCTCATTGGCGCGGTCCGCGCGGGTTGACATGGAAATTGCATGGTCTCTGAACTTTTCTGCGCGGCCGTGTGTCAAAGCAGTGCAGACTGCGCATGTTGGCCTTGAAATTATTCATCCTCTAAACTCTCCTGCGCAACCGCGTGACACATCAATGACGACCGCGCAGGTCATTTGTGTCCCCACTTCACTTGTATTTTTTCACTTGGCAGATTTCACTCCTTTTTAGCCGATCTTTGATATTTTTCATCTTGTCACTCAAACCTGCAATCAAGCGTAACTTGTAAGCATTTTAGGATTAATTTATAGCAATTCACGCACAAAGATCAGGCAAGAATGGAAATAAAGCATGAAAAATCATAGTTATCAACTACCTAAGTTCTACCAGAGACGTTGGACGTAGGAGTCCCATATTGTTGTAGAAATCAAGCAAGTGGTTTTATTGATGATAGTGATTAAATACTAGAAATATGTGTCAATTGGGGCCTAGATTACCATGTCCTCAGTTCCGAAGGATGCGTACATGATGTTGAAGATGAAGGTGAAGACAGTGACATTTAAATCGTGCTAAACAGTGACGATAATGGCGAATGACGAATGCTTTTTTCTCTTGGAGTATATATTAACTTGTTGTACTGAATTATTAGTGCTAAATATCAATTGGATTTAACCTCATTGGAAACATAATTTTGTTTCATATATTTTGCAAGCCAAACATTTACATACATTTATTACAACAAATTACTGCAACAAAACACTACGTGTATCCTAGATAATTGGATACATTGGATGAACTTCTACCGGGAGTTGGATTACAATCGCTACCCAAACCAACTGAAGGACATTTATGGCAATCGTATCCTATTTTGGGAACATATGCCACATTTAATCACATAAATGGTATCACCAACATCTATTTGGTTCCGTATACACGTTCTCTTTTGCACTTGTTATAGACACACATAATCCTTGTTACATACCATTCTAAATGGTTTCGGCTGCCAATAATGCTCAGCACCCACTGGCTGTAATTGTCCGCTATATGTGTTTAAGTATACAACAACACTATATTCTTTATCAATATAGCTGGTTTCCGCGAAACCTATATGTTGAAAGTACTTCATGTCATATGAACATGACATGTGACGGTGTGTGTATTATTCCCCTGATTGTGATGAATAGCAGTGCAAACTATTTCGCTCCTTGTAAATACTCCAAAATAGATGCCACTGTGCTTGGTTCCTATATTTCTCAAATCTTTTCATTGGCATCTTCAATACCCCTTTTCCATCAATAACGATGCACCTCTCGATTTTTTTAACAAACCTCTTCGCTATCTGCTTGAATGACATCCGCACCATGGCAGTGATAGGCAATCCACGTACATACTTCAATAAGTCATTGAAAGACTCTAACACATTTGTAGTCATAAATCCCCATCTTTTGCCACCATCCGTATGAAAAGTAAACTTGTCAAGCTCATGTTGCATCAACCAAGTATAGGCTCCTTGGTCTTCGTGCCTAATCAATTCCATTTGCCTAATGAATTTACACTTTTGATGATCTGTTGTAGACATCCACATTAAATTATACAATTCCTTGTTAGGATAAGCCCTCTGGAAGTTGTCCTGCAAGTGCCTAACATAGCAGCGGTGGTAGGCATACGATTCCTCCCATGAACGCAAATTCTATACAGAACATAAAATACCGCCATGCCGACCAGATATTAGACAAATATCTAAACGATGTCTGACAACGTGCTCCTTCAAGTAGTTCAAAAATATTGTCCACATCTCTTGGATTTCATTGGCACAAATTGCAAATGCTAGGGGAAATGTACTTCCATTAGCAACTATTGCAACAACGATCAACAAATTAATATCATACTTTCCATAGACATGCGTGCTGTCTATGGATATTACCGGCCGATAATGTACAAAATCATCAATGGTTGGTTTAAATACTCAGAAAACATATCTGAATATATATTCCGGTATTCCTAGACTTTGCTCATGCTTCCATTCAACAACAGTCCCTGGATTAAATTATTGTAATGCAGCCATGTACCTGGGTAGAGAGGCAAAGGACTTATCCCGATTACCATAAACAATTTCAAATACACATTTGCGCCTAAGAAATGCCTTTTTTTGTAATGGTACATCCATATACCTGATGGACAAATGTTATACACTCGTTGATCTTGTACCTTATGGACGCTTCGATGTATGGAATTAAGACTAGAGAAATCAAGTCAATATGCAAGTTAAAATGATTCTCACTTAATGTGTTCATTTCACAATTGTGGGAACCAATGTATTTACTCACAATCCACATTTTTGTTTTCATCTTCCTCGCACGCATCATCCAATTACAACCCTTAAACCATCTACAACAAAATAACCTTGTATACGTCCGGAGATGACTCATGAACCACGATCTCATGATGCTCTTTTATGTTGTACATTTTCACCGCTCTGCCTAGGCGCGCTTTATCAATAAAAAGCATGCCCTTTGTCAGCACCGTTGTTCTAGATTCATCCCACAGTGTTGTCCGAATTTTGTCAAGATCCCTTGTGAGAGTATCCACATCCGACATAATTGGCAAGTGATCAAGATATATGATCTCCCTTGAATGAAATGACACATGGGACTCGTACACTCTTGATCTAATAGGAGGTACATCATTCTCCCTCGTCAAATCAGGTTCATCATTTTCATCCTCCTCATCATCACCCTCATCAGAGAAGGGTGTGTCATCTCCAGACTCATTATTATTGTTGTCATAATCACTATTATCTTCATAACCTTGCGCATCTACCTAATCCCGATTAAATATATCATCTTCGGGTAATTGAGTAAGGACAGGACCTTCAAATTGCTCATTTTCACTGCACAACTAATAAAATAATGAGTTTTCTCAAATTCATCCAAACTTTACAAAGAGCTTTGTCACTTCACTTACAAATTATAATGTGTTAATATCCCATGATGAATATTATCATGTTGATTATGACTCCCTGATGGACCACCATGATCCAACAGACCAAAATTAGGCATATTCTAACTGGTCGTTGGTTCATAACTTGTAAAATTTATATCTAGCCGGTACATCCTCGAAATATATGAGTATTAATACAAATCCAATACATAAGAATAACTATCGTAAAATAGAGAAAAATTGAACTTTATCACTTGGCTTGTGGATTATGTAAATTTGGGGAGAAATTATTTCCTCGCTCATCATTCGCCTGCGGAGATAATTTTATATCAGGCCAAACTCTTTTTTTTGGGAACCTGTTCGGCTAAAACAAGTTTCTAATCTTTGATTTTCTTTTGTGACTTCGTTTTCACTTTTTGTTATCGAAAATGCGATTTACAAATCTATTATAACTAGTTTGAGTATTCTATTTAATATATCTTCGTATATGTAAACTGGTCGTAGGATATATTCTTCCGTCGTCGAGAAAGTGTATGAAATTGTTTTCTCAAGACAAAATTAAATAAGTCTGAGTACAATCTTCTGAAATGTGAGTTTGATCAACACTTGTTGTCTAAAATATGGAAATTTGTGTTTCTCTTATTTTTTTAGATTCTTTGAAACTCCTTTGAACTATTAAGCATTATTGTTAAATCACATTTTAGTGGGGATTTGAGATACGACAAATGACAATATTTTATTTTTTGTTGCTACAATGAGTGATGGGCAAAGTCCCAGAAGAGAGAAGGAAAGTAAAAGAAGCAGAAGGTGTTGGTTTGGTCGGATATTAGTCGGGCGAGGAGAGGGAATACGAAAGAACAGGACCAATCAGAAAAAAAATTGTGGAAGAAGATATCCAAGAAATATCAATTTAAAATGCAAAGAGAAGGGGAATAGAACATAAATAATTGAGAGAGTACAACGGACAATTGATTCCCTCCATTATCTGGTTTTGAACGTACTGAGTTGATTCGATGATTCCCAAAGCATACGATTTCCAGAGAGCTCGATGACGGCAGTAGAAGAGGGAGAGAGGAGAGGAGAGCGAAAAGGAAGAAAGGTATAACTAAGAGTCCGTTTGGCTTAGTTGATTTAGAGTAGCTGACAAGCATTAGGTGCTGAAAAGTAATTTTAAGTGTTAAAACAGCTTTAAAAAATAACCAGTTACTTGTTTGATAAAAGTACTGAAATTAATAATAAGCAGTTGAACAACTGAGTATGTTTTAGATAGAACTCAATTACTCCATAGTAATATCTTTCAATTACAGCCTATTTTCTTTTTCTCAAAGATTTCTTCAATTCAAGACAATTATACTGGTTGGAAACTGGATTATGTCATATCTGCAGCCTATTAACCACAGGCCGCTATATGTAGGAATAACATCTATATCTGTTTGGTATAAGTAATGAGATTAAAGAATCATATTTTGATTTTTATTCCATAAATTTAGCAGACGGAACTTTATAATTTAGTCTAATGTATGAGTAGTAGCAGTGATGAGCCTTTGGCTTCTTGCTAAAGACAAGACATGATTACAAAATTTTTGACTATTACAAGTCCAGAAGTATATTGTACATAGGTGAAAGAATAAATACACAGTGGTAAGAAGCTAAAAGAATCCCATAACTCAGGAATCACCTCACTTGTATTTCCAAGATATCTCAAGAGCTCTAAAAGGCAATTATATGTTAAAACAGATAGTGGACTTTTTTTCCATCAGTGTGCATAGCTCTTACCTTGTTCTGCATTTTAAAACAAGTAGGCATTTCACACAGTCTAAGTAGGAGTGCTACAAAGCCCTATTCGAATGGAATTGCTGCCATTGGCAGAGTCCATTTTAGATCCTAAAGGAATATGCTTTTACTGTTATCAAACTCTGCTACTCATGCTCGTAAGGCGATGTTTCACTTGAAGAATCACTATCAAATGGGGCGCTTTCTCTTGGTGATGAAGGAACTGATTCCTGTTGAGAAGATAAACCTGGAAAGAAATGTTGAGCCAGCATAACAGTCATTGATACTCAGTAATGGTATAGCTGAAAAAGTGAAGGACCCCTAAGCCACATAACAAAGAATAATCTGGATATCGACATCACATAAATGCTTAGATTCTACTAACTCTAGTATGGCAGAGAGGGCATAGAATTGACATTAGGTTCTACACCGGAAAGACATAAGGGCCAATATACACAAAAGAGAGAACAGAAAGAAAAGAAATCAGGAGATCATGTCAATGATCCACCAACCTTTTGCCCCTCTAGGGCGGAACTTCTTTGTATGCCGTCTAATCAGCTTCTTGGCCTTTGTTATGGTCAGTTTTCTGGAAAAAGGAGAGAATTCCGCCTCACCTTCACTCCAGTCACCATGTAAATCATCTTCTTCACCCCTCATTGTGCGAAGCACGAAAGCCTTAGCCTTTTTGCGCTGGGAATTAAAAAGGCCTTTTACTGAGGTGACAAACCCATCACCTGCGCCATCAGTGGGACGCTTAGGCCAGGATAGCAGGTTCTGCTCAGATTTTTCAGCTGAACCACCATCACTATCACTGAGATTAAGATCAATATCGGGAACACTAGCAGCACTGGCTTCCTTTTGGTTGTTTGCTTTGAACTTCTTGCCCTGCATTAAAATTAACAGACATATGCCATGAAGCTTTAAGACCCCCCTAAAGTAATCTAACAGTCTGAAGATATTTATCAGGGAGAAAGTAAAAGAGAAGGGTGGTTGTAATGCACCTAACACAAAGAAGAAACTGAAAACATTGATTTGGCATGGACAATAATTAGGCCATGAAAAGTTAAAAGAATTTCCAGGAATTATAACCTGCATTCCCGTTACTGATTTAAGGACTCCCCAGATGATATGCTTCTTAACTCGTGAGAATAATCTCTGCCAGGTTCCAGTAAATTCAACGCGATGGAATGTATCCATCAGCAATCTCATATCACCCACAGCAAATCTTGATCCTTCATATGTAATTTGTAACTCAACCTAACCCATGCATAAATAAGAATGTATTAGTTACGGGACTAACAAATTTAAAAAACATACACATAATAACACAAAATTGACTGACTTGACTAATCTTGATATTGTGGAACTCTCTCATTCTTCGGGGCCTAGATTTTTTCTCATCATGTGTCTTCCCCGCCTTTTTCTCTTCATGAGAGGAACGACCAGATTTAACTAATTTTGATTCCTTGGATTTGTTTCTGTTAGCTTCATCTGGCTGCTCAATACTTGAGAGGGGCCCACTTTTTGAAGAAGAAACACTTGATGAGTGCATTTGCAGTACAAGTTCATTAGCAACAGATTCAGCTACATTTTCTTCCCAGTTTCTATCAAAGGAGGATGTTCGTCTTAGCTTAGGGGTCACAGCAGTAACATTAGCTTTTTGGTTCTGCACCTTTGATGCCTGCACATATTCAGGTATACAAAGCTCATTTGGTAAAAAGAAATGATCAAGGATTAAGGAACTATACTGAAGAATTTATCCGAGTCTGTAAAATAAAACTAAAGAAAGAGGACATGCGAACCACAGTTCACTCCGTCGTCTGCTTCCATTGGTTAGCTAGATGGAATAAGTAACCAACAACCAACTGAAGGGATCAGAGACTCACTAGGGATAAATCACCATAAGAGGAAGAGTGAGAATCTTTAGTTAAATGGCTACTTGACGCTAGTGCTTCCTGCACTGAGCCTTTCTTTGCACGTTTGGCACCAGCAGTTGTTGAAACTTTCCATACTTCCTACAAACAAAAAAGATGTTATCAACATTATGTTGTCACATGGTTAAAGCATCAGGTTGCTTAAACTTATTGCACCGTAGAACTGATAAATGGGACCTGAGACAGACCTGCCGCCTCTGGGAGTCTTGTTCATCTTCTGGGAAAAAATACGCCCACATCATTCTGTACATTGACTCAGTCAGATGTATCTTTAAGGGATAAATCTCCACCTACACAAAGGAGAAATCTAAACAGGTTACAAGAGGAATTATCATAAAAGAAGCCAAAAGGGTGAAAAAGGGCTGATCTCTTAAAAATGTCCTAGTGTGAAGATTTAATGAATAATTCAATGAGATAACTGTAAGTTCCTGACTTTGTGAAAACTTAACTTATTAAAAAAAAAAAAAAGCAATACTATTACCTGCAATAGTTCAATGGTAGAGTTTCCATCTTTTGGAGCTCCCTGTTTAGCATCTACCCGAACCATAACTTTTCTGAAGCAATTACAAGTAAAGATAGCATGATCACAATGCAATGTAACAAAAAAACAAAGATATTAAGCTTCCGAAGAACATTGCAAGGTAAGCTTTCAGTATTCCGTTAACAGATTTTTTTATTTTCATCTGATGATGCTTTTCTTTTGCCGTTTTCAATAGGTATGTCTGATGGTGTTTTCTTCCACGTGTACACGACAAAAAAAGAATTTTATGCAATTCTCACTTAATGGTTTTCAGTAGATATGCCAAAGCATGAGTTGTCTAACAAATTGTTTAACACATCACTCCAGAAAACAACAGAAAATTTTAACATAATAAAATGCTTAATGAGAAATAGATAAGGGACTAGCATATAATGTATCATGAGAACATTTATTTGTCTGTTTATTCTAAAATAAAAGAACGGGTATTGACTAAAAAGGAAGAAATGGAAGTATTAGTTTAACCGGACAGCTATGTCGTTCTGAGTTGGTCAATAGATGCCAAGCTGATTATTTCTCGCTTCAAGCATACCAGATCAGGAGATCATCATGCCTCATTCTCTTCATCATTGTTATAAGGGGTTGGTTCTTCTAATTTAAGTGGAGAACGAGGTAATTGTTCAGGAATTTATGGTTACAAATGCAAAAACTGGCACTAATCTCCATCAGCCATCACATAATCACAGATGATACTGCATTTTTGGGATGAGGAAATTCAAGTTTGCAAAGTAAAAGACTCCATCATGGCGCCAATTGGAAAAAGGAGAAAAGCACAAACAATATGCATTAAATATGCATGACTTAATGCAACAAGTAGAACCGAAGAATAATCGGAAATAGCCGGCATTACTTTCCCCATTCTGGAGGAGGATTCCATGCTGATAAAAGCATATCCGACTTGGCGTTGGGCAGGCAGTTCCTCACAACAAAGTACTTTATTGTGAACTTAGCAATTCCAATATCTTTGTAATCCCGGTCAAAATCATATATCTGCATTGAGAAATGGAAAATAAAGTATTTTGATTCAAGTGATTCCATGTGAAAGAAGCTAGACAAGTAATCACTTTTTCCTCGTCAAACACATTACTAAATCAAGAGAGCTTCCTCCCTAAGGAAATAGCAAGAGGATAGGCAAGCCTAAGCCCTGATCTTCTTAGCAGGTACTTTACCGTTCAAATGTAAGTTTCCTGGTCTGAACTTTGCTAACTTGAACCTCATTTCTAATGCAGTTTTTTTCTAAGTAAAATAGTGTGATATGTCCAGCTAAACATTGACTAGACCAGCTAAAAATGATTCGATCATTTTTAGCAGTAAATCAGAAGCATTAAATGAAGACTCTCACATGAACAAGGAATGATTTATTTAGATTCACAATACAAATCGTAGTTCGGAAGGTGTTCCTTTCCACAAATTTTGCATTTATTGTGGATTAGTATGTAGTTTTTCAATATTTTCTGTTCATTAGGAGGAAAGGAGGTATTCTCATTTTGCAGAAAAGTGCCACTTTTCATATTAGAACACTCAACCTAGCATAATTGAGAGTGCAAAACCCTAAGTTATCAAGTGTTTACCAATACATTACCTGATTTGAGAAATTTCTAACTCCTAGAATAATCAAAAGATTTAGGTGCTAGTTTGCTGTAAAACGATGGTACAGTTTAGCCTACATTGACTATCTTATATTTTTTGGATGGAAGCACAAAGGTGGTCCCTGAACTAATACACACAAAGAATTAGTTAAATGAAAAAAAAATACCAGACTCCAAGCCAACAGTTCCCAGATATTGTAACTCATTTTGTTGAAGGATGTCAGTATTTCCTGTCAGCTGACTAGTCTGACATAAAAGCTACTGATGAAGGATATGCATATTTTTTAACTAGTGTTACTTCAATAAAGAAACTCCGCGGAAATTTCAGCCAAGCAAAGACAGAACCAAACATGATGAAATTATATAGAGACTCACCATGTCATTTATTTCAGCTTCAGCAAATGATTTACCATCCACAAGCATACTCCAGACCAGTTTATTAATTTGCAAAGAGATGCGCATAGCACAAGAAGGACTTTTGTTTTTTTCTTTCTCCATCAACCGTATCTGTGCAGCCTTCTGTAAAGCCATCCTTAGAGAAGCAGATGCAACTTTTTTTGATTTTTTAGCATTTATCAGCTCTTTCTTCAGTTTTTGCACCTGTAGACAGTCGACATAACAGGCATTCACTTTAATACACCTCCTATTTATAACTATAATAAAATCTGTACAACGTCAAATGAATCTATCAGAAATTTGTGGAAGAGACAAGGGGCCAAACACGCAAATCGTTAGAACTAGGGTAAATTCCTCAGAAAGTAGTTGCTTGGTTTCACAATGGGGCACAGATCGGAAAAAATGAGTCTAAAGCCAACCAGCCAGTTGTTATTAGGATTAACACAAGTTGGCTGCAAAAGCTTCTCATTAAGGGTAAAACAGGTAAAATGGATAGTTTAACGTTAAATATTTCAAATATAGAAACGCGTCAATTTTTTTGGAATAGACAAACAAGGGAAGTGTCATACAAATTAAAACGGAGAGAGTAATTGTTATTTGTCTTTATAGTTACCTTTTTTTTTTACATTACACAAATATGTTTTTATCTTTTTCCTCACTGCACCTTTCATTACAGAAGTTCACTCTTTAAATCACCTTTCGTTTAAGGCCCCAACAGACCTTTGGCACTTTAATATGCTTTTCGCATTTGACAACACTGTTATTTCACAATAAAAAAGGAATGGGACTTGTACCACATTCACAAAGTTAAAGTGCTTCAGAGAGTTCCTGTCTTACCAATATGGACCTTCCACCACTAATAATCCAGAGATCACCTTCCTTTACGGGGCCGATGTCCACGGAAACATCAGTAGAAAGAGATAATTTCCTAATATCTTCCTGGATCAACTTCTGGAATCGTTCTTCACGCTCAAGCTCCATTCTTGCTAATTCTACCTCTTCCACTCCATCAGGAACGACTTCATCAGCCTCTTCTTCATCATCTTCATCATCACCTTCAGAATATGAGAAACTAACTTTTCGAGGCCTGAATTAGCATTCCAATTTAATTTAGTTGAGAGCTCAAGAAAAAATGAGGATTGAGAAGCAACTGATCTAATATCCAAGTATATTAAAGGGTTCAAAGGGGGTTGCTCTGATGGTAAGCAACCCCCACTTCCAACCGAGAGGTTGTGAGTTCGAGTCTCCCCAAGAGCAAGGTGGGAAGTTCTTGGAGGGAAGGATGCCGGAGGTCTATTTGGAAACAGGCTCTCTACCCAAGGGTAGGGGTAAGGTCTGCGTACACACTACCCTCCCCAGACCCCACTAAGTGGGATCACACCGGGGAAAAAAAATTAAAGGGTTCAAAGGGACAATATGCGATAGATGCATTCACTTCCACAAAAACAAATTAAAAACAATAAGATGTTAAAATTAATGACAAATTTTAGAAGGTGTCTGTACTTTGGAGCTCGAGCAAGGAGAAGATTGGTCAACACATCTAACATAACTTGAAATTGACGAGACGTCATTGCTGCTGTTATGTTATGAGAATTGAATGAAAGCTCCTTCAAGGGTTTAACCTGGATAAAACATTATCATAGTTGAGAATCAAACAAAAGATAGTACACTTGTGATCCCATGAAACAATGTCAACAGACTGTCACAGATTCAGACACAAGGCATACCTTCAACTGTGTTGTTCCGCCTTTATGTCTAGTGTAGCGGAAATACATATCACAAGGCATAAACACTCTTTCAAGTAATGCTCCAGTGCGTTTAACTTTAGGTGAGCTTCTCCGAATTTTAGGAAGCCACTGCAGTCCAGCCCCTGGATCTACATCAGTTGGGGCGACATGTGCCTGTACCTGTTCTAACATCACAGACAACTCCATGCGATTCCACGTCATTTGTGGTTGAGACTCAGGAATTTGGACATCTCCTCCACCAAGAGCTTTCTCAATCACTTCATAGCCAATGGAAATAACTGAATGGAATGAACGAGCCAAAACACGACCACTCACAGCAGCTAACAGAAATCTACCCTGTCAAGGAGGGAGGGTTCTGCAGCATTAGCATAGATGAAAATTCAAAGCATTGCTATAGATTTCACATACATAATATTTCCCCTTTCTTGTCATTGTATGTTGGATTACAAATTTCCCTGACAATGCTTACATCACAACTCTCAATTGAACATCTCAAGTTTGTAACAATACATTGATACTCTTATAAGAGTAAGGCAATTTCTAAGGCTCCTCTAGCACTCGACTCTATAAAATGAATCACACTTGGAATTTGGAAGCACTTGAATAAAGCCGAATGAAGGAAATTATCATAAAATAAAACTAAAGCTGAACGAAGAAGCACAAATTCATGTAGGTAGAAGCTGTTAATAATTTACAGTTAAGTTGAGCTGCATAGAGCACAAAGTGATCAGGGTGTTTCACCTGCCATCATGAGAGGTTAAGTACCTCTATGCACACCTTCGGTTAGAAGAGAATCAGTATAGAAACAAGAGTATAAACAAAGCTAATTTCATAAAAAGATATCAGTTACTTGATTGTGTTTCCTCTCTCTTCAGCTATATTACATCTAGCCAATGATCAAGCGAGATAGAAAGAAAATAAACAAATATTAATAATCAAATATGAATAATAATAAAACGAAACTAGGAAATTATGACCTTGCTAGAATTAACAATTGATCCAAGAATGACTCTTTATTAACTTACATTTGCATCCTCCGAGTGAAGGTTGAATTGTGGTTCAATGACATTCACCATAAAATGGCGAGTTCCCTCCCCCTCAGATTCTTCAGCAACACCAAGCTTTGCTGGTAATAAACAGAAAAAAAGGACAAAACACAACAATAAGCATTTAGCAGTAAGGAGTTCAAACAGTGAGAAGTCCAGCAAAAGATTCTCATGCACATCTCAAAGAGTATGTAAATGTTCATATTGATCACATGCACATGCAGCTATCTCCAGTTGGTGCAACTGATTGTCAAAATATGCCAGCAAGTAAACTGGATAAACCTAATACCTAGACATACTAGAAAAAGTTGTCCCTACTAGTCACTGTAAAATAAGTGAAATGCATAGCCTAACTTTATAGGTAGACACTTGAAAAAATTGTGGTGTTAAGCTTCCCGATGCCTCAGAGAAGAATACACATTCTATGTCCAAAGTATGATAAAAATTTCAAGTTTCAGTTAGAGCTTACCAGTAGAACTAGACTGAGGAGTGTCTGCTTTAACTGCATTTGATGGCGGTGGTTCTAATTGTGATTTTGGTGGCCCTGCTTGTTCTGGAGGAGACTTACTAGTATCATCTTGACTCCTTGACGGCCCTGCATCTTGACTCCTTAACGGCCCTGCATCTTGACTGGGAGGAGACTTCTGGTTATCATTTTCATGTGATTCAATACTATTAATTACCTTACGTTCCTCCAGCAGCTTTCGTTGCGCATATTGCCTAGAGGGAGATGGTTTTGAAGGTTCAAAGGCTTTAGATAATCCAGCTACCCAGGACCGAACAGCATCTCTTATTTCAAGTGTCCACAAAATCTTAAGACCATAGACAAAGATACGTTGACAATTATCTGCTATCACTACATTGTATCCATCATCGTCACTTGGATCAGATCTTGTCTTGTCCTCACCTTCACTCTCATTATCAACTTCAGACTTAACGCATGTCGTCTCAATATTTCTTCTACCAGCTTCTTGCCATGCCAATAACCTCTCTGGGTCAGCCTTTGGGGATTGCTTTCTGATCGTGAAGTACTCGGATGATAAAAGAAAACCGTCATCTTGATGGCTGTCCATGCTGCCACTCATACTGCCAGGTTTATCATTAGTAGAAGTATCCAAAGCTGCAGTTTGTGATTCTTTTCTAGCCTTTTGAACTACTTTTGCAACACTAATGCTATCATCTCTACTGATAAATGCCTTTGGAATGTGAAGGTCAATACCTTGGTACACAAGTTCAAGAGGGTCTCGTACACTCTCAAATGTGTACTTTTGCTTACCCCGGCCTAAATAAATTTCAAATTTTAACTTTGTCATTGTAAATGTCAGCCCCTTTGCCGGGTCATCATCATATAAAGGCATATGCTTTATGCATGTTGGTGTTGAATCAATTCTAAACATAAATTCAGTCATTACTCTGTCCAATGACAGATTGCCAGATCTAGGAATTCTTGGAACTCCAAAACGCGGCCATCTTGAAAAGGTCCGCAACTTCTGAGGAGGAATGTAGTTTAAGTTCCAAAATTTGACTAGCCATGCCAAATCATGAGGACCAGCCTGTATTGTTGGTGAATTGACTGCCCCGGTATCTTTCTTTTGAGCACCAAAGGCAGCAGTGCTTGAGAGACCCTGATTATCCGCAGAGGGTACCTCTGACTGATTATCATGGAAGGTAAGAGAGGGCCTAAGCAAAAGATTCCACCGTAGGGACAGAAAGGTTGATCTAAAGGGATCAAAAACTTTTTCACGAGGCACACCTTCATTTGGAAGAGCAAATAAATAATGGTTTAGAGGATTTCCAGAATCACAATCCCATTCCATTAACACTTCAACACTCAAGGCCGGGGCTTCTAGGAAAGGGCAGGAAAAACCAGTTGGATGTTTTAAGTCAGTGTTCCTCGACAAGCTATCCAAACTGCTTAATAGAATCTTGAAGTCCTTCACAAAAGCATAAATACGACCATCTGCCTGCTGGATCTCCATATACCCAGATGCTATCTGAAGCTTGTTGGACTTTTCATAAGGATCAGTACTGGAAAGAATATTGATTTGAGACTCATCGAAATATAAGGTGGAGCTCCCATGAATGTAGTGTCTCATTTCATCCCACCATGGCAAGCTCTTTTCCTTTTTAGGTGGAGGAGGCTCCGGATTTGGATTTCTGATGCTCAAATTGGCCCTACGAAGGGCCACAGTGAAAGCATAGCTGAGATCAGTCAATGCAGGTTCAAAACCAACTCCAAACGAAATTTCTGCTTTCTGAAAGTGTAAGGGCAATTCCAAATATGTTTTCATTGGTGGAGTTGTCCCAGTGACTGATCGAAGCAAACGGACCTTCCTCCATCTCCCAATGAATACATTTTGCTGCATTTGGGGCTGAAAAGGTGTTGCCTGCAGTTAATATGGACGAAAAAGGTTCATCAATTAAAAGATTTCCATACATTCAAAAGGTAAATCATGAGTAACCTTTTCAAAAACGCTGATAAATAAACTTCTCAAGAAAAAAAAAGTAAAAAAGGAAAAGTTAGACGTCTAACATCTTCTGCTTTAGGATTATCTAATTCCAAGGTGCAAAGATAAACATCTTTTCTTCCGGATATCATCAGATTGATACAGTTTAATTTAGTAGTCTTGTCAACTTCAGCATACTGATGAAACTTGGCAGCAAGAGTTATATATATGCACGAATCAGGAGTTTGTTGAGCATTAAGTAAAATAGAACTTGCCCACAGAGTAAAAATAGAAGCAGCAGTACTTGTCCGTGTTTCTTGACAGGTAACACAATAGAAAGTGAAGTTTGACATGACAAAGGCAACACTAAAGACTGCACTATTATGAAAATAATGTTTAGATTTGTTCCTTATAGCGTAACATTGTAGTACTAATATCAAAGCTGATAGGAATTTCATGATGAATTGACTGGCCAACCATATTCATCCGTCATGATTAAGTTCTAAAATAGTATGGGTCCTGCTAATATTTCCAGTACTGCAGCAAGTAAAAATGGTGCTTTGATAGGCAAAGTTCAAAACAACAGAATCTGCATGTGCACTACTTATGTCTAGTCTCTTCAATGTATTATAATGACCATAAAATAGCAAATTGCAATAAATTTGGGAGGAATAATTGCAAACTATTAGATGGGCAATCTCCTACTCTCTACATTATAAGACGCAGCTGCGATAATGCGTGGGAGAAAAATATTATTCTTGATGTTGATTGTAATAAAATGAACCCTATTTATAAGTACATATAATATATAACCTAATCCATACGGGACTCAGACTAATTACATATATATTCACAAAGTTATTCTATCACTCCCCTCAAGCTGGTGCATATAAATCATATGTACCGAGTTTGTTACATATATAACTAATGTGAGGACCAGTGAGGGACCTGGTGAAAATGATCATTCGACTTCACAAACTTTGTAGTAATATCTCCTGAGAGTATCTTTTCTCTGACGAAGTGACAGTCAATCTCAATATGTTTAGTTCTCTTATGAAACACCAGATTCGATGCAATATGAAGGGCAACTTGATTATCTCAAACAAGTTTCATTTGGCTGATCTCACCAAATTTCAACTCCTTGAGCAACTATCCAAACTAGCTCACATGTTACTATAGCCATTGCTCAATATTCTACTTCTGCACTAGACCGAGCAACGGCATTTTGTTTCTTGCTCTTCCAAGACACCGAGTTACCTCCTACTAAAACGCAATATCCAGACGTTGAACGTCTATCAGAAAGTGAACCTGCCCAATCAACATCTGAGTATCCAACGATTTGCTCATGGCCTCAATCCTCAAATAATAGTCCTTTGCCTGGAGCTGATTTTATATACTGAAGAATGTAGATAGCTGCATCCCAATGACTATCACAGGGAGAATCCATAAACTAACTTGCAACACTCACAGGAAAGGAAATGTCAGGTCTAGTCACTATAAGGTAATTTAATTTACCAACCAGCCGCTTATACCTTGCAGGATCGCTAAGCGGCTCACCCTGCACTGGCAGAAGTTTAGAATTCGGATCCATATGAGTGTCAACGGGTCTACAGCCTGTCATTCCTCTCTCCTCAAGAATGTCTAAGGCATACTTCTATTGTGAGATCACAATACCTGTGCTAGACTAAGCGACCTCAATACCCAGAAAACACTTTAATTTGCCCAGATTCTTAGTCTGAAAGTGCTGAAAAAGATGTTGCTTCAACTTAGTAATACCATCATAATCATTGCCCGTGATAATAATATCATCAACATAAACCACCAGATAAATAGTGAGATTTCAAGCAAAATGCAGATAAAACACGAAGTGATCAGCTTCACTACGAGTCATGCCAAACTACTGAATAACTATGCTGAACTTACCAAACCAGGCTCGAGGAGACAACTTTAGACCATAGAGGGACCGGCGCACGCGGCCTACAAGACCACTAGACTCCTCCTGAGCAACAAAACCAGGTGGTTGCTCCATATAAACCTCTTCCTCAAGGTCACCGTGAAGAACAACATTCTTAATGTCCAACTGATAGAGAGGCCAATGGCGAACAACAACCATGGATAGAAAAAGGCGGACTGATACTATTTTAGCCAGGGGAGAAAAAGTATCACTGTAATCGATCCCAAATATCTGAGTATACCCTTTGGCAACCAGACGAGCTTAAGTCGATCAACCTGGCCATTTGGACCAACTTTGACTACATACACCAGCGACAACCAACAGTCGATTAACCCGAAGGAAGTGGAACAAGCTCCCAAGTATCACTCATATGTGAAGACATCTCGTCGATCATAGCTTGTCGCCATCCTGGATGAGACAGTGCTTCACCTGTAACTTAGGGATGGAAACAAAAGACAAAGATGATACAAATGCACAATAGGGTGATGACAGACGATGGTAACTTAAACCGACATAATGAGGATTCGAATTAAGTGTAGACTGTATACCTTTCCGTAGTGCAATCGGTTGGCTAAGAGGAGACAAGTCCGCAGTATTAGCAGGGTCATGTGCAGGACATGAATCGGATGGGCCTGATGCTGGGCGTGGACGACGATAATAAGTCAGGAGTGGTGGAGCTACAGAAGGTTGCATTGAACTAGGTGGTGGAGCTGCAGAAGGTTGAACTGGAGTTATAGGTGGTGGAACTGGAGTTATAGGTGGTGGAACTGGAGTTATAGGTGGTGGAACTGGAGCTATAGGTGGTGGAACTGGAGCTATAGGTGGTGGAGCTGCAACCGGAGTCGTAGGTGGTGGAGCTGGAGTTGTAGAGGAAGTTGAATGGGAGATAGTGACTGAATCTCCAAAAAATGGAACTGGTAGCACCTCAGAAATATCTAAGTGATTACCTAGACCTGAGAAGTATGATTGGGTTTCAAAGAAGGTAACATAAGCGAACAAGGTACCGCTGGAGGTCAGGAGAATAGCCTTGATACCCCTTTTGCATTCTCGAGTAACCCAAAAATATGCACTTAAGAGAACGAGGAGCTTACTTATCTTTTTCTGGACTAAGGTTATGAGCAAAACACGTGCTCCCAAAGACACGAGTGGAAAAGAGAACAAAGGTAAGTGGGAAAACAGGACAACAAATGGAACTTAATTTTGGATAGTTGAAGATGGCAAATGTATGAACTGCATCCCCAAAAAATGCAACGGAACATGAGACTGTATGAGTAGGGTACAAGCAGTTTCAATAAGATGTCTACTCTTTCTTTTAGCTATCCCATTTTGTGAGATGTATACGGACAAGATGTTTGATGAATAATTCCATGAGAGTTCATAAACTGCTGAAATGGAGAAGATAAATACTCTAGAGCATTATCACTACGAAATATACGGATAGAAACCCCAAATTGATTTTGAATTTCAGCATGGAAGGTCTGGAAAATAGAAAACAACTCAGACCGATTTTTCATCAAAAATATCCAAGTGCACTTGGAATAATCATCAATGAGACTGACAAAGTAGTGGAATCCCAAGGTAAAACTGACCCGACTAGGACCCCAAACATCTGCATGGACTAACGTAAAAGGTGGCTCTGCTCGATTATCAGGATGTCGAGGTAAATGGGAGCGGGTATGCTTACCCACCTGACATGACTCACACTCTAGAGTGGACAAGTGAGATAAACTAGGTACCTTCTGAAGTTTTGATAAACTGGGATGTCCCAACCGTTTATGTAATAAATCTGGTGAATCGGTAACAAGACAAGTTATTGAAGGAAGACAAGATGTGAGTCCATGTGATTTTGCAAGGATAAGGTAATAAAGACTGATAAGAATGGATCTTGGGCCTAACTCAACCCCAAAAGCTAGCTTATAAGGTGAGGATTGCCCAAGCCATATAAGGAGACCAAGGACCTTTAATCCCTCCGATGTGGGACAACTCAACACCCCCCATCACGCCCAGATCTCTGGAGCGTGGACAACATAAATGGGGGCCCAACATCGGCAACAATAATTGGGATGGGCCTGGCTCTGATACCATGATAAGAATGGACCTTGGGCCTAACTCAACCCCAAAAGCTAGCTTATGAAGTGAGGATTACCCAAGCCATATAAGGAGACCAAGGACCTCAAATCCCTCCGATGTGGGACAACTCAACAAAGACTATCTGATTCACCCCTGGCACCAATGATCCGCCCCATACTGCGTTCTTGTATAAAAACAAGGTCATCAAGAAATAAAACAGCACATTTAAGTGATTTGGCTAAGCGACTAACGGTTATGAGATTAAAAGGACTATTAGAAACATAAAGGACCGAATTTAAAGGTAAGGAAGGAAGTGAGGTTGCTTGACCTATTGCAGTTGCAATGGTTTGATACCCATTGGCCATTGTGACTGTTGGAAGAGATTGAAAATACGAACTACTAGTGGAAAGAGATTTGTTACCAAAAATATGATTAGATGCACCTAAATCAATGACCCAAGACTCGGAGGTTGAAGATTGGAAGACACAAGTCGCGCTACTATCTATTTGAACAACGAAAGCTATCCCTAAAGATGCATGTTTACATGCTTTGTATTGAAGGTAAATAAACCATCTGGATTGCATTGGATCCAATTGATCGTAAGTCAAAGGCTTGTGATACGAATACCATTATAATGCTTAAGCAGGGAAAAGCAGTTTTTTTTGGAATTACTGTTCACGTCGGAAAAATATAAAAGTGGTCGGAATTTGATTTGAACTAGATGGGTAGGCTCGGAATTGTGAGGAGAGCAGTCTGTCTTGAAGAAGTTTCGTGAAAAAGTGGCCGGAAAGCGACCCACGCGCCGGCTCGTAGGTTGGAACCCTCGCCGGAAAAGTTTCTCTTGACGGCGCGTGGCAGATTTTCTGCCGGAGGAATTTTAATGGGTTGGTCACCGAAGGGTAATATACCTCATGGTGGTGTTTGTTTATACACAACACCGACAGACAGTGACTTTCACGTAGACAGGCCTTAGGTCACTGAAAAAATTGCACGATGACTAAATTCTTTCTTCCAGGTTAACACTAGAATGACGCAAAACGATCTTTTCTCACTAATGCTCTGATACCATGTGAGAATGCACGAGAGAAAAATATTATTCGTGATGTTAATTGTAATACAATGAACCATATTTATAAGTATTCATAATATATACCCTACTCCTATTACATACAGGACCCGGACTAATTATATGTATATTCACAAAGCTATTCTAACAACAACAATTTTATTTTCACATCATACAGAGTAAATGAAGTATATACAAGTATTGCAGGATATCCAGAAACAAAATCAAGCAGACAGAAAATGCAGGAAAAATTATTTGCCTTTTCATGACCATATATATTCAAAAAAAGCCATAGGGGTTTGGGGGTTTGAGAATGAAAAATACAAAGAACTAAGATTGTACCTGCTGAGCCATTACAAGACGGCCTTCACATCGGCCTGAATTAGCAGCAAGAAGCGGAGAAGTGTAGTTTCTTATCCGAACAACAAGAGAACCAGTACGCAAATTGATGTTACCGCCATATAATCGTGAAAATGGGATGCTATGTGCACGGCATACTGGATCAAGCTTTTGCAGAAGCTCTATCATCCCTGCATCACCTCCTTCAATTTTTGTCAAGCTTACATCTAATTCGGTAGCAGAAATTGAAAAAAGAGAAGTTCTTGCAGCACTAAGCTTGAAGCCCGCTTGAAATCCTTCATTACAGGCCCCAGATCCTTCTGCCAGAACAAGCTTTTTGCATGCCTGGTAATATGACCTGAATGACTGCTTGTAGATCTCCTCCCGCAGTTTCTGAATGGCTGAAGTATCCTCTACATCAATCTCTTCTCCATTAATATTGATCTTGCCATCATCAAGAGGATCATTTCCTTCAGTGGAACCTTCACATTTTCCGCCTTTGGAAATAAGTTCATCAAGAAAGTTTAATCTGACCGCTGATTCACAGGCCCCCTTCTTCCATAGCTGATAATGTTCATCAAGCCATCCCTGTATTGGTTCTTCTTCAATATCAGCCGTGAGCTTCTTTATGCAGAATCTGACTTGACCAATTTTTGTTGAACTAGTCTTTTTAACTTTCGGTTTCTCTTCCTTATTGGGAAACATAAATTTAGTCTTTGCAGCAGTTACGAGCTTTAAAGCTCGAATCATTTCCTCAACAGAATCGTCTATTGCACGCAATTGCAACCTGTATGGCATGCATATATGAACATCAAGGGCTTGAATTACCCAATCCCGTGTTGTGCCATTCTCAGTTTTTTCATTTGGTACGCTGCTAGAGGGTTTGGGAATACGAGAAATTTGCATCCTGCTGCTTCTAAATAGTCTTGCATTGTTGAAGTTGAGCATGATCCCTTCAAGAAGCATACCTATCCGAGCATTTTCTGAAAAGATCGACTGCACCTGAACTGCTGTCTCAACACCATCTCCAACTTCAGCAGATATATTAAGCACTTCCACATCAACAGCAAAAACTGATTCTCTTTTCTTGTGTTGTTTCTCCAGCTTTAGTGATTCTTTGGAGGTCTCTTTGCCCTGCTCATTATCTTTAAGATCTCCTTCTTTAGCAGGTTCTTGAAGCTTTTGATTGTGCACGAGCAACTTCAATTGCAGGCCCAGCTCAAACAATGCTATATGCGCATCAGGCTCCCATCTAACTGATATATCGCTGGCACTAAAGAGAGAGCACGTCGCAATCTCATTAAGGCCACCAGATCGTTTCACAAACTTTGTATTCTGCATATCAAGTAATGTAACTTTAGTGCCAAGGTTTCTGTCTTCTAAATGTTCTTGAAAAATAGATTTGGCTCTTTCAAGCTCCACCTGTGTCGATTGTTTCTCCTTGTTCATACAAAATTTTAGGTTGAAAATATCAAGGGACACAGAGCACTTCACTTTTTCTAATTCATCTGAAGCTGTAGATATTATATTTGCAGTGTGGGGGGTACCATCAGCTGAAACACTAATCACAATACGACCACCCTGAGATCCATAATTGACCCGTTTTGGGTCAGGAACAACAGCATCTTCCAAGCCCACCTCTCCAATTATATTTAAAGAGCACTGTTGTAGATTAAATTTTATTTCTTGAATCCCTTTTCCTGATGGCTTGGATGATTTCGTTCCCTGGGTATTTGGTTTCTTACCAGAAACAGAGAAAATCTTCAGGAAACGTTTGAAAGAAAAAGCTGCTGATATCAGGGATGCGAGGCGCCTATAGGTCAAGCATATACCCATTCCAGGAACATCAACAGAGAGAACTTTTTTACAGTTAAGTCCCTCTTCAGGTGAATCCAAATCTTTCCTGCCCATATCAAGACTGACTTTTGCTATATGAATTAGTGAACTAATGTTTTTTTCAACCCCAAACAGGTCCTTTATGCATTCTTGATGCTCATCAGACATGTTTAGATTGAATTCAACAATTTCCGTTTGCATTACTGCGCCTGCACTTGATGTATTATTGGAAAAGACATGTAAAGACTGAGAACATGCCTGCAATATACAGATAACAAAGGACGATGCATCATATTTCTTTGATAACGAAGTACAATGCATCATATTTAAACAGGAGGATGAAATAACGTGTGTACTACAAAAATATTCTACAGACACCAGCTGACAACCTAGTTATCATGCTAATACTGATGTAACATTTTTTGACTACATCGAATAGAAAGGGAAACTCATTGTCAGGAGAAACTAAATGTCTAGCACGCAACATGTACTTGATTACATGGAAAAGGCAAAGAAATCAGTTCAAGCAAAAGGTCACCAACTCGGTGAGTCCCTTGTAGCTGAGAGATGCAAATTATAGGAAAGAGTTCATTACCAATAGCTTTACTATGTTGAAGCCAAACTACCATCTTAATCCATAGAGTTTCAGCAGATCTATACTCAGATATTTAAGCATTGTATTCTGGCTAAAACAACAAATAGCTGAAGTAAAATCATGCAAAAACCAAACTCAATTTTTTTATTTGATCTTGGATCACTAAATGTTTTGTGTGAAGTAAAGACACAAAAGATTCGAGAAGGAATAAAGAGAAGAATTTCATGTAAGGGACGTCTCAAACAAGAGTCAAAGTTGTCCATAGGATATCAGAAGTCTTACATGACACAATGGCAAGCCATTCAGATCATAGACCATTATACTCATTTCAGGGGCCGAAATAGTGGCGGTCCACATAATGGTTTTATGATCAGATGACTTTGTTTTTTCATGAGTAGAACTTTCTTCTCGGAGTACCATCTTCTTTTTCTTTGAAGCATGAAGGCGCATCCAAGGATTTAATCTTGTAATTATGAGGTTGCACCGCGTACCTCCAAGCTTAACACCAATTTCAGATCTGATAGGTGAAGCAGGCTGAAAGTAAAATGTTATGTATGATCAAATTGCAGGAGAAGAATTGACATAATTAAGACATACAGAAACAATGAATGCCAAAGGGGAAGCATGAAAAATATGATTTACAGCAAAAGGGGAACATGTCATGGATAGAACATTAGTTTAACTTATATCCATCCTTATAAGTGCTGCTGGTAGAGGAGCACACATATTGAGGTGAAACCTTAACAAGCACAACATATGTTACAGGAGCAACATGCAAAATCATGCAAACCTTTCAACTCCTGATAAAGAAAATGGAAAGCATGAATAGTAACTAAAACCAGGAATATTGAGGAAAAGAGAGACCCTAATCAACGCCTACATTGCAGCAGTGCCACCTAGACAACTCGACTATATACAAGAATGAGGCTTTGGCAGTTAGACACTAAGAGAGTTTCTCTCAAATTCCTACGCTGCTATTTCCCTGCAATAACCATGGAATTGGTAAACATTCATGTGTAATGGTCTCAATTGGTATATAAATTATAGGCATACAATCCTGTACACCCGACAACATTTTCCAAATTTTGCTTCCGATATCCTTACCCATTTCGCACATAAATGAAGTTTGTACCCACCTTCTCCATTTCATTTCATATTAAACCATAATTTGAACGCTTATACCACACTCTATATTTAAAATTAATTCTCTTAAATTTCACATACACAAGTTTTTATATTTCCATTACACAAAAGAAAAATTCATTTCTCCTGTTAAATGAAATTGAACAAAAATACATAATATCATGCACTGAATTGGTAGATCCAATAAACTAAAAAGATGGGCAGTTCAAGCATGGTATGTTGGGAAAGGCAAAATCTATTCATCTTAATTACGGTATCAATTTTGAGAACTTCACAGAGGTGAATATAGTATGTCCCAGTTTTCCTTCTCAACAGTGAAAGAAGTAACTCTACAACGCGATACAATGCTAAATGTACAGCAGTTTGCCAAAAATAAGAAAGCTAATAAAATTGGTGCAGCTAAAAGCAGACAGCATTTTACCTCAAAGGGAATATAAACTGAAGCGATGGTTTCAAGTTTTGATATCTCGACAATTGATGTGCCAGCATCTTTAAGCAGCTACAACATAGTAAAAAAAAAACAATCTTTAGGTAAATACCTGGCAATAGAAATTTTATAGTAAAGAAGAGTTTAAAGGAATTGACCATGCGAACATACATGAATTTCACTGATCTCCAACTGAACATGAAGTTGCGTGCTTTCTCCAGCATCTTCAATAGATTGAGTTTTTGAGCCTTTTAGGTGGATGCCCATAATGCTATTCTCAACCATAAAACCCTCTACCCGGTGCACAAACTTCACATCCACTTTGGGTAAAGTGAAGCTAAGCTATCAAACAAAATACAGTAAGTATATCAATCAAATGCAAGCACCACTACCTATATGTGTGCTATTACATAACAAGTATTGGGTATCCCAGTCGATGCAGTATATGTTGATCATGTGTTTTTTACCAAGCATTGCACGAGATGATGCCTAATCCACCTGTCACTCCTAATTCAACTGCTTGACAAAAGCTGTTACCCTAACTGCACCTCTTTTACCTGATATCTACTGTGCCAACTGCACTCAGATCATGATTTCCATTTAATGTTTCAACTGTGAACAATAATGAAGTTTCTTCAAGTGATGGGAAAATAAGTAAGCTTAAAGTGCCTCACATAGGACTCCTCGCCCAAAAAGTTAAAGAGAGAAATTACAGACATAGCAGACCAGTTCTTCTAAAACTACACGAGGAAGAACTAGTCTAGAAAGGAGTTAACTTTCAACTGCATAGGAAAATGCACATAAGATTTTCAGCCAATATTCTTGATATTCAGGATTTAACTGAATGTGTCAAATCCAATTAATTTGAGCATGTTTCGCACATAATGGGTATTTAAAGAACACTATTGTAAATTGGTCCCTACTAACTGATAAATTACATTTACAATTTATGTAGTCTAGTCTAGAATTTTTGACATTGTCTGGAAGAAGTAAGAACAATGCTCAACAGCATCATCTCCGTGCTATTGAACCTTAATTTTCCAGTCTGTTTTTATTGTTGTTTCTTCCTAGTAGTAATCGACTGCACATACCATCAATTAAGAACCTTGCCTTACAGTAAATTGCTTTCCATGTTGTTGTTCATGCAATGAAACACATGATCTCTGTTAGATATAGATATGTAGTTGTCCCACATTGGAATAGGAGTAGTATGCCCTTTGTATAGAGTAGCTATAAATTAGCATATCTTGTATTGCATTAGACCACAATATCAATATATCATATTTTCTCCCGTGCCTTCTCACATGGTATCAGATCAATCGTGAGAGATTTATCGCTGTGCAGAAATTCCAGCGACTCCTCAAGGAAAGATAAGTTAGCTCCTTGTGCTCTCAAGTGTGTCTTCCTTGGCTATTCTCGTGTTCAAAAGAGACATCGTTGTTATTCACTTGATTTTCATAGGTACCTTATGTCAGCTGACGTCATATTTTTTGAGTCTAAACATTTCTTTGCTTCTGCTGACCACCATTATATATCTGAGGTATTACCTATACAGACCTTTGAGGAGTTTCCTATAGCTCCTCCTCCACCTTCGAACACAGAGGTTTCACCCATACTAACCATTGAGGAGTCTAGTGTTTTTCCTTCTAGTTCCCCAGTCACAGGAACACCACTCTTGACTTATCATCGTCATTTGCGCCCTACATCAAGCTCAATTGGTTCTCATCCTGCACCAGACCCTGCTCCTACTGCGGACCCAGCCCCTAGTACACCGATTGCACTTCGAAAATGTATACGGGACACACTTAACCCTAATCCTCATTATTTTGGTTTGAGTTATCATTATTTGTCATCTCCCCATTATGCTTTTATATCTTCTTTTTCCTCCGACAAGAGGGGTTGCTCTGATGGTAATCAACCCCCACTTCCAACCGAGAGGTTGTGAGTTCGATTCTCCCCAAGAGCAAGGTGGGAAGTTCTTGGAGGGAAGGATGCCGGGGTCTATTTGGAAACAGCCTCTCTACCCAAGGGTAGGGGGGTAAGGTCTGCGTACACACTACCCTCCCCAGACCCCACTAAGTGGGATTATACTGGGTTGTTGTTGTTGTTGTTATCTTCTTTGTCCTTGGTTTCCATCCCTAAGTCTACAAGTGAAGCTTGTCTCATCCAGGATGGCGACAGGCTATGAGTGACGAGATGTCTGCTTCACATACAAGTGGTACTTGGGAGCTTGTTCCTCTTCCTTCACGTAAATTTATTGTTGGTTGTCGTTGGGTTTATGCTGTCAAAGTTGGTCCCAATGGCCAGATTGATCGACTTAAGGCCCGTCTTGTTGCCAAAGGATATACTCAGATATTTGGGCTCGATTACAGTGATACCTTCTCTCATGTGACTAAAGTGGCATCACTCCGTCTTTTTCTATCCATGGCTGCGGTTTGTCATTGGCCCCTCTATCAGCTGGACATTAAGAATGCCTTTCTTCACGGTGATCTTGAGGATGGGTTTATATGGAGGAACCATCTAGTTTTGTTGCTCAAGGGGAGTCTCGTGGCCTTGTATGTCGCTTGCGTCGGTCACTTTATGGTCTTAAGCAGTCTCCTTGAGCGTGGTTTGGTAAGTTCAACACGGTTATCCAGAAGTTTGGCATGACTCGTAGTGAAGCAGATCACTCTGTGCTTTATCGGCATTCTGCTTCGAATCTATGTATTTATCTGGTAGTTTATGTTGATGATATTGTTATTACTGGCAATGATTAGGATGATATTACTAATCTGAAGAAGCATGTCTTCCAGCATTTTCAAACTAAGGATCTAGGTACATTGAAATACTTTCTAGGTATTGAGGTTGCTCAATCTAGCTCAAGTATTGTTATTTCTCAGAGGAAATATGCTTTAGACATTCTTGAGAGACAGGGATGATAGGTTGCAGACCCGTTGACACTTCGATGGATCCGAATTTTAAACTTCTGCCAGGACAGGGGGAGCCGCATAGTGATCATGCAAGCTATAGGGGGCTGGTTGGTAAATTAAATTATCTCACAATGACTAGACCTGACATTTCTTATCCTCTGAGTGTTGTAAGTCAGTTTATGAATTCTCCCTGTGATAGTCATTGGGATGCAATCGTCCGCATTATCCGGTATATAAAATCAGCTCCAGGAAAAGGATTATTGTTTGAGGATCAAGGTCATGAGCAGATTGTTGGGTACTCCGATGCTGATTGGGCAGGATCACCTTCTGATAGACGTTCTAAGTCTGGATATTGTGTTTTAGTAAGAGGAAATTTGGTGTCCTGGAAAAGCAAGAAATAGAATGTAGTTGCTCGATCTAGTGCAGAAGCAGAATATCGAGCAATGGCTATGCCAACATGTGAACTAGTTTGGACCAAATAATTGCTCAAGGAGTTGAAATTTGGTGAAATCAGTCAGATGGAACTTGTGTGCGACAATCAAACTGCCATTCATATTGCATCAAATCTGGTATTTCATGAGAGAACTAAACACATTGAGATTGATTGTCACTTCGTAAGAGAGAAGATACTTTCAGGAGATATTACTACGAAGTTTGTGAGGTCAAATGATTAACTCAACTTGCAGATATTTTCACCAAGTCCCTCACCGGTCCTCGCATTGGTTATATCAATATATCATATTTTCTCCCGTGCCTTCTCACAATCTCTATATGGACACTCCTTTTCTATGTTCATCTCAAATACAGGTACATGTGACCACGAGTGAGATTTTTGCTTGCATAGTTTGACCCAAGGACCACTTTCTTCACACTAGGCAGATTGCACTCTTCAACATTAAACTCTTCTACTTCGCAGTCTTAAGTTTTTTCTAATAGTTGATAAAATCCAAGAATTCCTTAACCTGCTCTTGTCCTCCTAGCTTCTTGCATTTCTATTCAATGCTAGACAACATAAATAAAGCGCCCTCCTTTTGAACCCCTGGACTGACACACCCTAGATATTTTAGGGGATGTCATTCTTTTTCCTTAATAAAAAGCATGACATCCCCTACAATTACTGAAATCCCAATAATTCTTTCCCATCCATGTTGAAACCCTTATCTCCCCCATAGAGAATCTATATGTCATCTAGTGGTGGCGGAACTAACTAAGATGCATGTTATCTGACCCGCCTGCAGACATCTTCAATGCCTTCTTCTTTCCCTCTTCTAAATCCAAACTTTCTGAAATGCTCCCATTAATCATTCATCTCATCATGACTGACCAATTCATACTTCCTCGTAAACTGCATATCCCAACTGAATGTCATTCCCCCTTGAATCACTATCCAAGCCGCAAGGTAGCAGTAAATTGTCAATTGTTTGTGTTTTGAAGATATTGAGTTTCAACTAAATTATACAGTTCTCCCATTCCTCCTTCTACCTCTATCCATCCCACCTTATTAAATTTCCATCTCCTTCCTTCACCAGCAAAAGGGTAGCCCTTTGGGTGAAGTAGTTAGTAAATTATTTTTGTGTGGAGGCCAATTGGCTGGAAATGTCATCAGTTGTGCATTGGTCTTCCCTCACACACTGATCCTCTCCCTTTTTGCTTCACTTGTTCATTTCGCTAGTCATTCCTTCAGTATTCTCTATAACTTATCATGGAAGATCATTCAACTTTTGATGGAA
This sequence comes from Nicotiana benthamiana, assembly GCA_034376525.1. Taxonomy (NCBI): domain Eukaryota; kingdom Viridiplantae; phylum Streptophyta; class Magnoliopsida; order Solanales; family Solanaceae; genus Nicotiana; species Nicotiana benthamiana. Next base: position 48,807,749 of record CM067328.1, read on the forward strand.
TATTGTTAGGTTCAGTTAAGCTTTTGGTCTTGGTATGGGTTTTGGTTGGTCAGAGGCTGATTATGTTGTTACACTTAGTCTCGGTTTATGTTTACTGTCTGTATCGGTTTGTGTTTTTTTAAGTGAACTCGGGTTTGTACTTTTTAAGTGAAATCTTTGGTTATAAGGAACAATCTGAAGTCCTGGGCTTTTCCTAGCAGGTCTCTCACTCACCGTGGTACAGTCAAGGGCCTGCTTACTCAACTTCATACTGGATGGCCCCTAAAATTTCAGGAGTTCTATTCTCAAACTCCCAAACATAACCAATAATTCACTAACTGGTGCACTCATGGTTGCAAGTTGATTGGCTTCGTCTCTCCATTGTTCCTAGTCCCCATTTAACTTGAGTGCATCTTTCTTTTACATTGGGCTTATCATAATTTTCTGGACCCGCCTTCAACTGTCTGACGCATCTTACCTTTGATTTAAAGTGATCACTCTGTAGGCCAGTCCCATATGCAATACGTCTTCGTTCTTGTATATGTTTCTTCTCCGACATATTAGTAACAGCAAAGAATTTCATTTGCAGCTTCTTCCATGGATTCAAATGATAAGGCTTTCTCCTTCACTGGGAACTCTATTTCTCCTTCACAATTGATTTAAGATTTGACGGATTAGGGTACAGCTCTATTTCTTTTTCCACTGTCAAGAAATGTAATATAAGACTTGCTTAAGATGCATTAAGCTCAAAACCTAATCAAGCACAAATTGTACACTTCATCTTTGATTATTCAGTGCTTAACATAGTTACCAAAGCATCAAAGAGGATAAATATATATAGTCAAGCACATTAGAAAAGATGAGAATAAGGAAATAGCTGACCTTTTCTGGAAACATAGAGACATATTTTTCTCTCATAACAGCAAAAGCTGATGGTTTTTTCTCTGGTTTTTCAGTAGTACCAGATTCATTAATCGGCTTTATAGCTACATGTGAAGCATCTACACTTTTCTTTTTAAGAAGCAGCTCCTCATTCAGATTAACCGAAATTTCACCATTTCTGATATCCACATTCCTAACAACCACTCCTGCTTCCCTAAACGAAAAGAAACAGCAACGAGAAGTAATGAGGCACAGTCAACATCAGACTAAAAGAGGAAAAATTTCTTTCACTAAGATCAGATTACATGAATGCATTTGAATAAGTCACACCTGAATGGATCTAGTATTTTTGTTTCTGTTCTTTTCTTTATTTATTTTTTTTTTTTTTTTGGAGGGGGGTTGTGGTAAGGGCAACACTGTTATCCACAATAAGCAATGATTTGTATCAAGTACATGGCAAAGAATAGTAGCAAACAGGGTCTGTTGGATGATATACTTCCCGTCTCATCTAGAAATGAGAATCGAGAAGAGCTAATTAAATTGCTCTTTTTAATGCCGCAAAACATTGGTTTTTCGAATAGCATAAAACAGAAAGCCGGTAAACTTTTCATCTAGCAAAGTCAAAAAATACGTGTCCCCTTCATGCAGGACATATTTAAGTTAAAAGATGAAAATTTGTTCACGATGACATTTTCATGCTCACTGTTCAGTGATATAGCAGCTTTAGCTCAAACCTGCTTACGATGAAGTAAGGTTATTTTATTCACAATAACAGCACCAGGTAAGTGCTAGTGTTATAGAGCACCAAGCAACTCTAGCTCAAATATTTACATCCACATGTGTTTGTGTTTGATTTCAGATATCTACTGTCAATCCTATTCCAAAAAGTTGTGGAGCTTCTATCTTACTGCCTTTCTGTTTTATTTCTTGATTGACAAGCTACCATCCTAGTTTTCCTATGATTGGGGTTGTTCAATGTATCCTTTTCCTATATAAATATAGGTGCTACATCTTTATAAACAGCAAGTTCTCTTCTCCTCAATGAAATTCGTCTCTGTACTTCACGATTTATCAAAGAACTTTTATAGTTTTGCTCAATCAGCCCCTTTTGACATATCCATGTTTTCCATCAAACAAGATGACATGAACTAAGAAAGTTCCTTCTGCTCAACCTGTGTAAGCTCAACATGCTCTTTATCTGAAAATCTTATTGTAGTTAGACAAAGAAAGGGAGCTGTAAAACTATCACCTCAACATATATTGCATATCAAATAGCTGTTTTCTTAATATATAAGCTGGGACTACTCGTTCTTCACATAAGAACAATTTTTTAAAGGTTTAATTGGACAGAATGACTTGTTTTATGAGAAATTAAAGAAAGCTCTAGTTTAGATATTTGTGTTACTTTTGTACAGCATATTGAGAGATACAATTACTTAGTTAATATAAGGCATCTTTTGGAAATTTAGCTGTATGAGATGCTTGAGGGCTTCTACTTCCAAAGAAAACTAAACCAATTTGGTGCACATATTAAGCTTATAAGTTGTAACCTTTAAAATTTCCAAAGAAAAGAAAAAAGCAAGAAAATGTAGAAGTAGTTGAGCCAACTGATTATCTTAGAAAAGGTTCTCGTGTTTAAAACAACAAAGGTACTGAGAAGGCCCGAGCTGTTAAAAAGTTGTAGGAAGAAAATAATGGCATGGGCATTAACGGCACTCCGAAAGCTTAGATTCTGATCTAACACAACCAGCAAGTATATTACTATGTATGGACTACAAGAGAAGTAACTAGGATTTGAATGAATAGAGGAGAGGTCCCATAAATTGTAAGTTACTGCATAAATTAAACTACATAATGCATTTTTTATTAAAATGAAACAATTGAAAAAGGTATACCTATCATGGCCAAACTCACACAAGAGAGAAAGTTCCTCACAACTGAAAGGGGCAGAGATCTTTTCAGTCATGGTTAGTATTGCTCGGTTGGCAGGAAAAGATCCGCTGTGCTTTGATGATTGACCAGAACTGACTTGTGATTCACATAAGTGAACAAGAATAGAAGTAACGTGCAACTTGACAGATAAGGCTGGCTCTGATCCACTATCTTTAGATATATCAAGTGTCATTTCTTTAACTTCCAAACCAGCTTTTGGTGTCTACAAAATTTAAAGAGAGAATCAACAAGCATAAGAAAAATGATACATGAGGGGAAAAAAACTACCAAAATAAACAAGAACATAAGCATCACAAAGGAGAAAAAATATCATGTGTTAAAACGAATTAGGAACATACTTTGGAACAAAATGGATGTCCCGTTAAGAAATACTTTATCTAGCTATCATTGCATTAACATACTACACTAAGGCTACAGGTCATTGCAGAACAGAAACAAATTTCACACAGTTCCTTCACTTTATGGGTAATGAATTTCCATGCACATAAAGCTTTAACGATATTCCCCAATACCACTAACAAATGGAGTACTCCAAATTATTCTCTTCTTGTTAGTGCTTCTTAATGATCTGTATCCAAAAGTATAAGAAGAGTCTATAATATTTTTTCCAGTTTCCCGTATATAACTTTGGAAAAGAACACGTTGTTGTTTTGATAGGTAAATTAACTGAATTAAAAGCACTCAAAGGGGAACCCATGCACACCAGAGTATACCAATAAAAATCGAACATCCAAACCTCAAAAATATCTACCCCCAAACACCTCAGAGTAGTGATTACAACTAATTAACCCCTCAAAAAAATTACACTCAACTCATTGATGTTTTCGTCATTTTTCTTTCTTGATATACTAACCATGTCATTCACACCCACTCCAAGCTTTTTTGGCTCCATTTCTTGTTCTTTGTTTGTTCCCTTTTGTTCTTGCCTGCACTCTTAAAGCTACTTCCTTACCAGCTTTTCTCAATGTACACCGTCTTAACATTTACCTTCACTTCATATCGTCCCACTATAACCCCAACAAATGCCCAAAATTATAAAACCCTGCCCTTTTAAATCTGGTCTGCCTACGTCCGCGTGCTAAAGTAAAGAACATGTTACAATGGAATTTGTACAAATTCTTAAATATTGTTAAGTTGCAGATTCCTTTATGTGGTCCCATCAGTCAATCATATAATTCAAATTTCCTTTGTTTTTTTAAATAATGATGCTGCCGGGCCATCTTTCGCACACACGACTATTGTACTGGGTACCTGCTATCTCCTACCAGTACCGGGTAATTCTACCCTACCAAGACTTAGGCTTTCCGTTAAAAATTACCCACTTTTTGTCCCCACTAGGATTTGAACTTTGATCTCCAAGGTATACTTCAACTGTTTTCTTGTGAGCATTAACCTACAATTCAAATCCTTCTATGTATAAGTTGAACAAACTCGGGAGTAGCGCACTGTACAAGCAAAAGCAATTAAATTCCTTGTTTAGTTATTTCAGCTCACACATAAAGTAAGAATCTCAGTGAATCAAAAAATATTCAAATATGTTTTTGTAACAAAAAGCTTCAGCATGCACAATTACAAACAGTAAAAAAACTTGACAAAAAAGATAATAAAGCAACATCCGTCAGAGAGTCTGGTGCATCAGTACGATAGAAGAACTGGCAAGTCAAACATTAATCATAAAACACCCAAAAGATCAAGTGTAATAATTGGAGCCAGGCGTACCTTAACAACCGTCTCAGTCATAGAAACTGACAAAAACCTGGCTATATTAGCTACAACCATCCACTTCCCTCTACCTAATTTCCGAGATTTACGAGATCTTGTTCTCTTTGAGCTTGTTTTCTTTGAGCTTTTACTTGAAGCCCTCATTACAACTTTTAAACCGCATAGTAACAGCTGTAGTTTTGGATCCCTCGAGATCAACCCAGCCCTGAGCTTAACCAAGGACTGTCGCATACTGAGTCTGATTTCACTGATGAATATGCTCTCAACAGCACCCTGAAAATTATCAGTTCTAGTGATGAGAACAAAGATTAAAGTAATTCATGACCCAGCATATATAGAACATCTTGCACGGAATTCTTGCCTTGTCAAGTAAACAGTCACAAACTTGCAAATCAATGCCATAACAGTTAGTTACAGCAGCTTAGGAATTCCCTTAAGTGGAGGACCTAGCTAAATCATTGCGCACTTCAGACTTTGGTGTAAAAACAACCCCGAGTACGGGAATAACATATATTTCCATAAAATTTATACTCTGGAACTCAAGCACAAAAATGGCAAGAGTAATTTTTTAGATTCAGATACCGAATTTTGTTTGAATAAAAAGTAATGCTTGCTAAAAAGGACTCTGTTCTAGTCAGTTCATATCCTGCAACTCAAAAGATCTGATGCCAAGAAGGCCAAAGTGTTCTTCCACTTTTTTAGTTGATCTAAAACCAAAAAGCTTGCTGGCATGTCCAAAACTAGTTAAAGTTAACAGCACTCTAAGCAATTGATGGAACTTGAGACAATGAAACACACAGAATAAGGACAAATGTAATATCATCATTACAGAAAACAGTTCTCCATAGCTTAAGATCATTTTCAATGACAATTCTTCGAAGGCACTGGAAATAGACAATACTAATGATTTTTCCAAATGAGAAGGTTTTGCCCAAAACCATTCATGATTCGACTCGAGCTATGATCAATGAAAGTTTCACCTATGGATTAGCTACATGATCTTTGGCATGTTTTGCCAAGGAGGAGTAGGCACCAAGTGAATATGAGCCAGTTTGGGAACACGATGGATAACATGAGGGCGGATTTAGGGGGCGGAAGGGGTTCAAACCGAACCCCCTACGCCGAAAAATTACGTTGTATATATAAGGCAAATTTTATTTTTTACCTCTATATATTAATTTGAACCCCCTTAACACAACCCAAAAGTGTAGCTTAGTGGTCAAGGGGGTTCAAAACCTTCCTATGGTCATAGGTTCAATTCCCACTAGATCCTGCCTCCGGCACTGTCTGGATAACAACACTGTTTCAATCAAGATCTTCACAAGTATCCTCAGCCACTAGTGGATAACAACACTGTTTCAATCAAGATCTTCACAAGTATTATGTACTAGCCTAATACAACATAAGTTGAGTTGCCTCCAGTACCTCTACCAATAAACTTGGCTTGCAAAGAGAAAATGAGGGAAAGGAAAGTAAAATTTCTAACACGGGGGCAAGAATTAAAGCTTTAACATAATCTAAAAGAATAAGAGTCATATTTTAGATCTTAACGGGACAACCATGGTACAGGAAGGAGAAGCTCTATAGGAGTCGCATTTACTCCAAGAATCACACCGTTACAGTCAATTTGGATCACAAAAAACTAAAGCCTTAAGTCCTAAAAGTAATAGTATTAGATGTGTTTACAAATCCTATAGTAGTCTTAATCAGGACATTAACCTAAGATGAAGCATAAAATCACTAATAATCTTGTATATTGTAAAAGCCAAGTGTCAAGATTAACAAATAAACTTCCTATTACTTATTATCTTTTTTTTTTTTTTAAATGGTAAATGTTTATTAACTGAATACCAAGATGGTGTCAGAAAAGAGTACAAAACTGCTGGGAATATCCATGCAGTTAAAGGTTGATACTTATTATCTAACCAACTACTTAAGGAGTACATCACCTGTAAGGGTTGACACAAAGCAGTATGTAGTTGGAAAATGTATGCAGAAATTAAAACATAGTCAGCCAAAACAATGACAGAAAACAAAGCAAGAAGTAGTAAATTTAGTCTAGTTAAAAACTGTTCCACGAAACAAAGACATCATCAGAGACAGTTGATGTCACTCCCTAAAAGTTACAGATCAAACTGAAATAGAAAAAAGTTGTTTAAAAAAAACTACCTTGTTGAACTTCACCGCCACATCTCTCAAGCAATTGCATCCTCCAACACGGAATGAAATGGAGGCTTTCATGACCCGGCTTAAAATCCATATAAACAACCTGGAACCAAATCTGAGCAAGAAATGCATAGTGAGCATGCACTAAAACTAATTCAACAAATGAAAAAGGAAAAGGATATAGAAGAAAAGAAAATTGCTCATGGATTCAAGATTGACCTGGAACCAAAATCTGAGCAAGAAATGCACAGTGAGCATGCACTAAAACTAATTCAACGAATGAAAAAGGAAAAGGATATAGAAGAAAAGAAAATTGCTCATGGATTCAAGATTGACCTAACAAGACGCACATATGTTTTACCTAACAAATTCTTTAGATAGAACTAAACCCTTTTTTAAATCGTTAAGCTCAATTAGAGCTAGACTGCTTAATGCTACAACAACAACAACAACCACCCAGTATAATCCCACTTAATGGGGTCTGGGGAGGGTAGTGTGTACGCAGACATTACCCCTACCCTGGGGTAGAGAGGCTATTTCCAAATAGACCCCCGGCATCCTTCCCTCCAAGAACTTACCACCTTACTCTTGGGGAGACTCGAACTCACAACCTCTCGGTTGAAAGTGGAGGTTGCTTACCATCAGAGCAACCCCTCTTGTCAACTGCTTAATGCTGACAATAAGGAAAATGGAAAATTTTCTGCACTAACACTTTCTCATCACTACTAAGAGTCAACATTACATATGACCTACAATAAACTTACAATTAATAGTTTGCACCAAATAGAAGCCGTGAACACGCATATCACTAAAACATGAGTCTAATCCAATTAAGTTAAGCATTAAATTCCACAACACCACTCTATATCAATATAGAGAACAGAATTGTGAATGGATAGAAATTTTTCTTATATGCTACATGTACTAGTGTCTAATTTTGTTCGAGAAAAGCATTAGCATAACCCTAAAGTTCAACTAATAAATAATAATGAATAATTCTCCCTCCCTCCATTTTACATGATAATATAATCCGTTGTTTTTTTTTTTTCAAAAAGAATACGAGTTCGCAGTATTAGGGTCAATCCATTCAATTTTCCATCTTAATACGGACATTAGCTCCTTCATTTTACAAAAACAATTTAAATTAGCATAGTTTGAACAAATAAGAGTACAATAAGTTTAATAGTTTTATATTTGAAATATATTTTGCAGTTTTCTCCCCATAAGGCTTTGATTCAGTGATAAAGACAGAAGGCAGGATGTGTAGATAGGGCGCGGCACACAGAAGTTAGCAGCTTATATTAATCCATAACATGAGTCACAAACCAAACAAGGAAGCTATTGTACCATGAGACCTCGTTTACTAGAGAAATAGCAAACTTTGCTAAACTTGTGCCTACAAGTATTATACTTCCTACTTGTATACACAAAAAGTATAAGGCGCACAGTTCACCTAACAATTAAGTGAGAGCAAGATAGAGAGCGGCTCATACTACTGGGTTGCGCCAGCTAACTCAGAAGAGATCTCCGGTTATTAATAAAAAATACTCCCTCTTTTCTAATTTATGTGACACTATTTACCAAAAAGTACTTCCTCTTGTGTGACACTATTTACTTTTTAAAGAATTACGTTTCTATATTGAAAACAATTTAACTTTAAACTTCTCATTTTACTCTAATTGTGAAGCTTTTACAACTACACAAATGGCATGTTTAAGGCACAAGTTTCAAAATTTCCATTTGTTTCTTAAACTTGGTGGATAGTCAAATTACATCAGATAAATCGTAACATAAAGAGTATATCTTAAGAATATATGAAAATCCTAGTCAAAGAAAAAATATTTTGAGGGAGTGTCACATAAAATGGAATGCTGAGTGTAAAAATTCTAGTCAGATAATGATTAAAAAATTAGTTTGATAGATAAATAATCTGAGAATGTCCCAAAATTGAAAGAGTGTCATAGAATTGGGAGTTTAGAACAATTAATAGTTGCCATAGAAATATAAGCGAGAGCGAAGTATTCATTATTCACATAATATAGTAACAATTGCTAAATACTGGAACTGCAATTGACTTACTTGATTATACTCCAAAGTATTGCCGAAACAACAAAGAATCCCAACGTATACTTCGCCAGAGAAGCAGCCATGGCGGTTGGCAAAAAAATGATTGATATATTGTCTCACTGATTAACCATTTTTCGAAGCTAAAAAAATAAAAAATCAATCCCTATACACTATTTTTCTGCACATCTTCTTCACGTGAAGAGAAAAGAAGAGAAAAAAAAAAACAAAGGAATTTCCAGTTCCCTATGGTGGGACGAGTACTGAAGAAAAATACTGAATAGTGGAGGAGAAATTGACAGAGAAGAGGAAAGAAGCGAGGTAGAAGGAGAATGGGAAATGGTCACGTAGCGGTAAAGGAGCGATTGAAGGAGAGGACGTAAAATGAATTGTGTTCGATCCGCCATATTTGCTAAATCAAAGAGCAAACGAGAGAGAGTGCGTAAAACAGAGAGACGCCTGTTCAATTCACTTGGCTTAACATAAGAACCCGTTTAAACTTGCCTCAATTTACAACTTGCTCCACTTAATTTGATGGATTTAAGTTATATATACATTACATTTTTTTTTTGGCAATCCACTAGGCAGAGTATAGGGTTAGATTTTTATTATTAAAAGAAAATACAAATTATAACATAAGAACTTGATCGGACCAAATAAGCTATGATCATCACAGGGTTTATAAACATACTCTGTGATGATATTACATATGAGGAAGCCACGAAGGTGCTGTCCTTTCTCCAACTTTATGATGAATTCAAAGTGAAGTTTATTGACTTCGTCAAATTCATGCTTTGTTCTTCGTTCGGTTGGACTTTGTAAGAGTAGTTTGGGTGACCTGTTTTTGTTTTGCATTTCTCATTGGGAGCCTCCTTATGTTTGCGTCTTCAACCACCCTGCCGTCCCAGCTTCTATCCTTTAGATGACACTTTTTACTTGTTTTACTGTGCGTTGGTGACAAATCCCCTATTCTTGCAGCATCTTTCCGGCATTGCATTAAGATATCCTCTTCCTCGCCTTCTTCATATATATGTCTTCCTTCCATAACATTCTGGAGATGTCTTTGCTCTGAAGAAATTAGCAAAGCAGTAGATACCTGTTGGTACTGTCCTGTCTCTGAAAATGCCACTAATTTGCTATGAGCAGAAGTGCAGTTCATTGGAGAATTTTCATTCGTTTGTTGCCACTGTCCAGTGTGTACATTTATAATCTGATTTTGTCCACAAGTTGGCAGTGCTGTTTTGTTTCCAACAGCTGATGTTTCACCCGAGAGTTGGATTACATTTTGTGTTGTTTCTTTTTGGTCGATTTTTGTTGTTGCTGTCTTTGAAGTACTTGCTGTTGTATTATTTCTTGGAATGTAAACTGGAGCATTATGGTTCAAAATGTTGTTTGGATTTGCTGCAGATGGCAGTTTAGCATTCCAATTGATAGTTGCAGGTTTCCCTTGAAGTTTTGGCTTGACTGGAGCCTCTATTTCTTCTCCTGAGCTACCGTAATCTACCTCTTGATCTTCTTTTGCAGATGAGCAACCAGAAGAACCTTCATCCCAGCTCTCTTCTTCATCAAAATCTCGTTGGTCCCAGAGTTTCGATTTAATTACCATATCTCTAATGTTAGCTAGAATTAGTTGTTTGTTCTTTCCATTGAAGATTGAAAATTCCCCATAATCATTGGTACCTTTCTCGACATGTGTACTGGATAAAGGAATGGGAGGATGATTTTGAACCATCTGTAATTTCCCTCCAGCCACCTTACCATCCTCTTTACTCACATTTGCAAGCACAGCAAATGAATTGGAGCTTGTTATTAAATCTGGACTCTTCTCTGCGATCTGCTTATTTATTTTGTTTTTCTGATATTCATTTCTGTTGGACATCGATGAGCAATTGTTCCTTGAATTATGTTGTCCAGTTGCCTTTGTTTGTTGTGATGTATCATCAGAGTTCTGTAGATCGGAATCACTTGAGACAAGGCAGACTTATTGACATTTGCATCTTTTGTAACTATTAAGTTGGTCACACTTCCTTGTTTAACTATCTCAGACTTGTGACAGTTATCTTGTCGAAGTAAGTTCTGCGCAATATCATCCTCTGAAGGATTTGCTGTTATTTGAATGACAGCATTTTCACTCGCAGTTATATCTCGATCAGCATGATTTTGCAAAGGAATAGTAGAAACCATCTTTGGTAGAATATGATCTGGAGCAGCTGCTTCTTTATGCAGTGTCCAGTTGGAATTGTTGTTACACTTTGTACCATATGTTTCAAATTCCAGTTCCATAACATCACCTTGATCAACCATCTCTTCATTCTGTCCAAACATTGTAATGCCATCCAATGCTAGAGTTGGCTGAACAGAAGTCGGGACATGAATCTCTTCTACTGCTAGCTGCTGAACCCTGCACCTGTCTTGCTGTCCTTTAGATAGTTCAATTGAATTGATGTCCCTAGTACCAATTGTTTGATCAAACATAGTGGAGTTCTGCACACTGTGTTGTTGGTCGATCAGCATATGTTCATGTCTTTTTGCATTGTCATGTGCTTTCATAGAAGACAAAATTGACATCTCCTTTTTTGAGGCATCAAAATGAATTGGCATTATTGACTTCTCCACTGGTTCAGCAGACACAACAGATGGATCTCTATTAACATTCAAAGATTATGAATCCTCCAAAAGTGTGTCATATGTTTGATCAGATAATGTACTGTAACGAATCTTACTATTCTGTACCAGAAGCTGCTGCTCAATGTTTTTATTCTGCATACAGTCGTCTGCTACTACAGAAGATGTAGCAGTAGGATTCAAATTTGACACCATCATATTTGACTGTCCAACAATATCTGAAATCTGACCAGCCTTAGCACTAGAGGTAATATGATCTATAGCAGTCAGCATTGTCCCATAATTATCCACAAAAGATCGTGCAGGAAAATTAGGATCAGGTACTTGTCTAGGACAATTAGGAGGTCCTTTATCCAAATTCAATACCTCTTGCATAGACTTCACTGGAGCTGCTACATCAATACTCCTATCATTCACACTAGCAACCACAGCAGATGAAACCACTATATTATGAAATGCATCACCCCTATCTCTCCCAGAAAGTTGAGAAATGTTAGAAATATCAGTCTGTTTTGTAGCATTCTTTACAATATCATATTTTACAGCTGAATCAATTCGATCAGCAGCCTCTTTCAAGCCATCTTTTTCTTGTACAGCATTAGCAACATGTCTAGCTCTTTTATCATTGAGATAGTCTCTTGCATCCCCTTGTAATTTGCCAACATCATCCACATCTTTTCCAGTCAGCTCACTGACCAGATTATTCTCTGCCTTCTCATCTGCTCCAGTATTTTCCTTTTTTACTCTACAAGCCTTCTCATCGTGACCTTGGTGTTTGCAATAAGCACAATACTTAGGTAGGTTGTCGTACACTATTTCTTGATAGAAGTCGACAGATTTACCTGAAACTGAATCGATAATCTACAGCAAGACCTTTTTGGATGATTATCCAAAAGATCAAGAATAACCTTATCTCTTGCCGCGCTAGGTCTCGTTTTATCCTGTGTCGCCTTATCAACAATAAGAGGTTTTCCCACAGCTGAGGCTATAGACATTAACGATCTCTTAGCAAAGAAATCTAGTGGCAGACCTGGGAGAGAAATCCATACGACTGCCCTGGACGTCTCCTCCTTCGGATTGAATCCCAAAGACCATGGGAATGTTCTGAAGAAAAATTCTTCGCCTTTGGATTTAAGATATCCAGTCGACTTTGAAAGGAACTGAACATAATCGTTGAATAGATTAAACCTGATTAGCATATGACGAAATTCCAAGAGACCAACGTTACATTGACCTTGAATATCGAATTGCGACGAAAATACTCTTCGTACTTCCGATAAATCAGGTCTTCCATTTGAGAATTTTAAAACAACTGCCTGATGCAATCCTTCTTCCCTAATGAAGTTGTTAATGTCTTCCTTGTGAATTGAATAAATGGTTCACCATGATCAAATTTAACTGGACAGAGAATCCAAAAAAAATTTCGAGCTACAGTGATTTGAAAATTCAAAGTAAGATCTTGAAGAGATGGTTAAGGATTTTGATAAGAAAATAAGAGAGGATTGATCGCAATGAGAAGGGGGTTATTTTGACACTACATATGCTACCATCCACCGTCGGATTCCGGAAAAAAGGCCGATGAATAGTGACGTAATCACTGTTCACTGGAGGAGAGTGGCGGAGAGTCTTTAGCAAGATTCAACCCTTATATACATTACATTGAATTTTAAACACGAGACATTTTTTAAAAAATAAATAATTTTTTTCTTTTTTTAAAAAGCATGCATTTTTGGAGCCTTTTTTAACTCAGATTTGTAAAATGCTTAGTTGAAACTCTATTTTATTCCTGCATACTTACGGTTCTAAATGTTAAACACCCGATTGTTTTATTTTTGGGCGTGTTTAATAAGCAACCCCACTTCCAACCGAGAGGTTGTGATTTCGAGTCTCCCCAAAAGCAAGGTGGAAGTTATTGGAGGGAAGGATGCCGGGGATCTATTTGGAAACAGCCTCTTTACCCAAGGGTAGGGGTAAGGTCTACCTACATACTATCCCCCAAGACCCCACTAAATGGAATTATACTGGGCTATTGTTGTTGTGTTTGGTACAAAGAAAAATATTTTTTAATTTTTTATATTTGATTGACTTAAATATTTTGGAAAATATTTTTCTTATGAAACTCATTTTCATTCAATTGGAAAAAGATATTTTCCTTTTTAGGAAAAAAGAAAATATTTTTCAAAACTCTTTTTCGACCTTGCTCACCATATTCGCCACCTTCACTAACTCGCCCCATACCCTCACACTCACCCCACCCAACACCACTCGCACCTACTCATCTCATTCACTCTCCCCAAAAATGCTTTTTTTCGTCAGCACCCTACCCTCCCCCTCCCCCCCAATTTCTTTTATATTTCCTTTATAATTTCAATTTTCTACTTTTTCGTTTTTCTATGCCTCCAACCCCCACAACCCCACCCCACCCTACAAAAAAAAGTTATTTTATTTATTATTTTTTTGTAATTTTTTATTTTCTATCCTCCCCAACCCCATTGCCCCCTCCCTATCCCATCCGCACAAAAGAAGTTTTTTTTACTTTTTTTGTGCAATTTTTAAATTTTTTTTGTTTTTTTTGCACAAGCCCCTGCCCCCGGCCCCGAAATTTATATAAATATATATAGTTTTAGTTTTTTTATCTTTCAATTTATAGGTTTTAAGTTTTACAAGTTTTAAAGTTATGAGTTCAGAGGTTTATGTGTGTGGAAGTTCACGGGTTTAAAAATTATAAATTTTACGGGTTCGAAGTTCGCGGTTCAGATGTTTATGAAATTTGTCGGTACGAAAGGTTGTTGGTTCGAAAGTTTATGGCTTTATGTTTATTGTATCTAAATTATTTATGAATACTCTTGAGAAGTTATTTTCCTTAATTTACGCACTAAACACCGGAAAATGAATAAGATTACTACTTGTTTTTCAAGAAAAGATTTTCTTGAAAAATATTTTTACGAAAATATTTTTTATTATATCAAACACGCCCTTAATTAGATTACTTTTCCTGTTTAGATTTGTATGTTTTGGAAAATTTATTTTTCTTGCCAGATTTGTTAAAAAGCTAGGCGGAAACTTCATTTTTCTAACTTTCTACTTTAGTATAAGCAATTAGTAATCATACCCATGCGATATGCGGTCAATACTAAAAATATTAATTAAATTATATTATGATTGAACTTGTTTGAATATATTAGATCATGTGTAATAAATTTCAATTATCATCTTTAGAGGCGGAGTGAGGATTTCAACCTTATGGGTTATGGATTTTGGAACCAGGACTTTATACATATTTCAGGAATTCAAAAGGGAAATTATCAGCTATGTCCATTTATAAGTAGCTCATTACAAAAATTGGTCAATTAATAAAATATTAATAATATTAGCCAAAATGGCCAATTAGCTATTTGTAGCAAAAAAATCAAAATTTTACTTTCTTTTTAGTGAATGCTATTAGAATAGATTGAGTATATCTTAAGGAGCTTGAATCGCATTTTTGGGATGATTTGGTGAAGTTTTAAGGTGGTTTGAATTGAAAATTCGAATTAAAAACTGAGTGTGAAAAAAATGATACGTGTATCACACTGTGTATCATATTTGTATCGATTGTATATCACATGTATATCCATGTATATCTGTGTTTGAGATCATGCTTGATACATGTTTGATACATGTGTCACAGAAGAAATTTTTTACATCAATTTAATTATGAATTATGATACAAACCCAGTCCAAATCACCTCCAATCTTCCTCAAATTTTATATATTGACTTATTTATATTTTTCAATGAATTTTGGCTATACAATTAAAAAAATTCTTGTTTGTTTCGGTTTTTTGAATATTGGCTAGAGATTGGTAAGTTGAAACTTATATGTGGCATTTTTGTAAGTTTCCCAATTCAAAATACCAAATACACTATTTGAGCAAAAGCAATTGTCATGATCTGAATTTCCTACCCTCGAGAGTCGTGATGGCGCCTAGTAATGTGAGCTAGGCAAGCAAATTCTTTTTTTTGGTCTGAAAGATATTTTATATATATATATATATATATATATATATATATATATATATCTATATATATATATATATATATATATATATATATATGTGTATGTATGTATATATGATTTAGGAAATGCATACAAAGCTATTACAACGTCCTATAGTAGTAATAGTATTTACTGGTGCCATGGTCATCCTATTGGAATTATCATCATGGCAAGCCATTACATACAAATCACTATTAACACTAATATTGTCATTGTTTTGTAGCCAACTAGGTACTAGGCTCGGATAAGTTTTTTGCAACCCAGCCTTATCTGTTTCAAAAGTAATCTTAACAAAATTAGGAACATTAGCTAAAGTTGTTGGCCAGCATGATTTGCCAAAGTTGTGACCTTCCTTAGCTAGTCGACCGGCCATGCTATTTTGCTCTTTGTGGGCATGTTTGATCATAGATTTACCTAGCTGGTCCAGATAGTACCTGCAATCCATAATCACGTTAGAGAATGCAATACTGTCAGACTCAAGTAGTAGTAATAAACTTTTTGCATCCACTTCTACTTCTAGAGGTGTAAGATTAAACTCATAAGAAGGTTTCAATCCTTCCATTAAAGCGTATAATTCAAATAAAATAGAGGACATATGTGGAGCTGGTCCAGCAAATCATAGGATCCAGTCTGCGGTTGAGTTCCTAATAACCCCTCCTACTCCAGTTGCATTAGTAGAGAAGACCCCATCTGTATTGAGCTTGTAGACTTGGTTAGCTGGGGGATACCATTTTATGTCTTTGTGTTTAATCTTATCTCTGCCTGTTCTTGCATGGAAAGAGGCGATATATGTGAACTTCGCAGCTTGTTTAGTGACCTTGTTGTAAGGGATGTTGTTTTTGTTTTTGTGAAAGAGATTGTCATTACGTGTTAACCAAATGTTCCATAAATTGTAGGGTAAGTAGGTTAGCTGGTTAATATTTAAAGGAAATTTGAAATTTGTATTAAAAAAGAGGTGGTGTACCCATGTAGGAGTATCAAGCAGATGTCCAAGAGAATTGACTATGGAGGCCAAACCTAAGTGAGTCCAATAGTTGTGTGCATTAACACAGTCTATGAAAATGTGGTGCAATGTTTCCTCTTGTGCCTGACAGTATTGGCACCTGCATCGTCTGTGACCCTAATGTGTTGCAAAAATTTATTGGTTGGCAATCTATTATGGCAAAGAAGCCACATGAAGCCTTTAAGCTTTGGATGTATAGGTAGCTGCCAAATCCAAGTAAAATTATACTCTCGGTTGAGCTGTAAGTTATTATTAGCATCAAGACTATTGTAGATGGATTTGACAGAGAATTTGTTAGTATTAGTTAAGCCCCAGTAAATAAAATCCGGAGTGTGATTAAAACGAAAAATATACGTGGCATCCATTAATTGAGTTATATTATAAGGCAGGTCAAAAGTGATCATATTCCAACCCATAGGAGTGAGTAGATGAGCAACTGTTAACTTGGTTTCCTATAATGTTAGGGGACCTTGTATTATTGAGTGCTTTGTAGTTCCTGGCTTTAGCCAGGGGTCATGTTACACCTTAATATTCCTTCCATTGCCTATATTCCACTGAATGCCCCGTTGGCAGTAGTTCCAACCGTTTAAAATATTTTCCCAAGTTCTTGAATTGTTGATCAAAGTTATTTTGTGTAAATACTTATTAATAAGGATTTTTGCCCACATTGCTTGAGGTTTTTGGAAGACCCTCCAAGCAAGACCAGTTAGTAAAGCTTTATTTTTGGTATCCAACTTTTGTATACCAAGCCCTCCCTTAGCCTTAGAGGTGGTTACCAAATTCCAATTAACAAGATATAATTTCTTCTTTTCCAGGGTGGAGCCCCAGAGAAAGTTCCGTTAATATTGATCCATATTCTTTGTATATTCTTAGGAATTTTAATATATTGCATAATATAGTTTGGTGGATTATTCAGGGTAGATTTTATATGAGTTGATCGACCTGACAAAGGTAAGAAATTTATTTTCCAACCTGCTAACCTATTCTTAAAATTGTCCAAAAGAAATTGAAAATCAGCCTTTTTGGTCTACCTGTAAACATTGGGAATCCAAGATACTTGCCAAACGAGGAACCTTCCTTAATAGAGAAGGTATCCTTAATAAAGTCTTTATTATTTTGTGAGCAATTATGTGAGAAGAACGCCTTTGGTTTTATCAAAATTAATCTTTTGTCCCGAGTAATTTGTAAAGTGATTTAGTACATCAACTATTGCATGACAACTCTTAGTAGTAATTTTTTATAATAAAACTATGTCGTCCACAAATAGAAGATGTGAAAGTGCATTGACTTTTTTGGTGTTACTAATAGGTTGCCACTACAAGTAATCTACGGATAAAGAGATGATGCACGAGAGCATTTTCATGCACATTATATATAAATATGGTGACAGAGGATCCCTCTGACGAATACCTCTTGTAGGGATAAAGTAAAGGGTTCTAGAACTATTAATAAGTATTGAAATTGATGAGGTTGAAACACATGAAATGATTAAAGAAGTCATTTGTGGTGCAATATTAAAAAAATGAAGTGTTTTCCTAAGGAAAGACCACTATATTCTGTCAAACGCCTTTTCTAAGTCTAGTTTTAACAACATAAAAGGGGTCTTGCCTTTAGCAAATTTGAAATAGTTCTGTATTTCCTGCACTATGATGGAATTGTCAGAGGCTCGCTTACCTTGTTGAAAACTAGATTGTGTTGGTCCTACTATTTTAGCAATGATTGATTTTAATCTGGTGGCAATTATTTTAGTAATTAATTTATACAGGGTGTTACATAAACTTATTGGACGAAATTGTTGTATAGGAGCAGGATGTTGAACTTTAGGAATGAGACAAATAAATGTTTGGTTCAACTCTTGTGGCATGAACTTAGTACGGAAGATTTCCCGACAGAATGAAGTAACTTTAGTATCCACCTCCGGCTAATATTTTTGATAGAAGAAAGTGTGTAATCCATCTGGTCCAGGTGCTCTATGAGGTTGGAAACTAAATAAAGAACTTTTAATTTCCTGAGTTATTATTGGCGCATCCAAGAGGCAATGATCTACCGTAGGTATACTATTATCTAGGGATTTTTCGTGGAACTTATTGGGAGAGCTTAATTGATCAGTAGTGAAAAGCTTTTGGTAGAAGCCAATAATATGTTTCTAAAGCATCCTGTTGTGAGATCCAATTACCTACCATGTCACGAAGGGTAAATATCCTATTCCTTCGATGCTTATGTAAAGTAGTCATGTGGAAAACATTTGTATTAGTGTCTCCCTGATTTAGCCAGTTAACCCTAGATTTCAATCTTCAAAATTCTTCTTCTAATAGAAGTATTTTACTATGTTGCAATGTAAGCTCTATTTCTAACTCTAGTAGGAATTTACTAGTATGGTAATGCATTGATGCTTGGATTCCTGCTAATCTGGCTAGTAAATTCTTGTTTTGATTGCAAATGTTTCCAAAGTGCTGCTTATTCCAATGAATGGCAGCTGCTTGGAACAGTTTTGTGGTGTACAGGTAAAGTATGTCCCCTGAACAAACATTACGAACTAAATTTGAAATTAAGGATGAGTTGCCCACAATGTCTCAAACTGAAATATTCTACTTTTTTCTGTAACAGTAGGCTGTAGTGCTATTAGAAGTGGACAGTGGTCCGAGTGGGTACGTGGGAGATGTTGCACCACTTCCTCATGACATATTCAACCACTCATAGTTGGCCAAAAAACGATCAAGCCTCTCTAATATGTTATTGCCCCTTCTACGTTTGTTTGTCCAAGTAAATCTACTTCCATGAAAGCCTAGGTCTACAAGATTACAATAATTTAAGAAATTGACAAACTTATCCACCATATTATTTTTGATAGGTAACCCTCCAAATTTCTCCCTGTAATTTAAAACTTCATTAAAATCTCCTCCTAATAACCAAGGCATCTTACAAAATCGTGCATGTCTTTCAAATTGTCCCAAAGTAAATATTTTGAAAAAGTAGTATTGCTTGCATATATAGAAGACAACAACCAAGGAGATTTTGAAGTGCTAACCTGGACCATGTAGTGTATTTCTTGGTCTGTCAGCTTCATATCAGTTACCTTTATACCCTCCTCTTTCCACAATACCACTAGCCTACCTAAAAGTCCATTTGCATCCACTTGTGACATGTGAGTAAAGTTGAAATCATCCCTGAGCCTAGTATGATCACTCATGTAAGTTTCAAGTAGGATAACAAGCACATGCTTATGATTATCTAGCAAGGATCTAAAATTTCTCCGAAATTCAGGATTATGGGATCCCCTACAGTTCCAAAGTAGAAAATTCATAAAAGAGTTAGGGTTGTATATCTGGTCGACTGGACTTGATGTCCTCGAAGAAAGTGATGTTGTTGTCTGCTCCTGGTTCATCATCTGAGTTGTCTGACTGAGAGTTGGTATAATTACCATTGAGTACTTCCCTACTCTTGGATTTAGAGGCTGGCAGAAGTTTAGACTGCATGACTCTAGATCGGGTGGATAAACTTTTTTTCGTACTGATTCTTTAGGTCATACATAAGAATCCCCTTTAGCCACCAAAACTCCGTCCTTGTTTCCCTCATTTCTACTAGAATATCTACTAACTCATGCCTTGTTGGACAGTCTAGTGCGTGTGGTGATGGAGGTGGTGTGTGAGGAGGGGATTCCATTAGACTGAAATTGTCCATTGGGCTGAGTGGACTGGCGTAAGGTGAGAGTGGGTTGAAGGAGTGTAGTGCATGAAACCATCGTGCATAAACTTGTCCGATGTGGTGAGGAGGGTAGAAAGGCATGAGGTTGATCAGTGGGTTCCCATGCAGATTGGAAGGATTCATGGGGTAGTTCCATTGAGGGTTTGTAGGGAATGGTTGAGTCTCCACTGGAAGAGGAGTTAGAGTTGTGAACCAAGTGTTCTGATTGTAGGCCTCTATCCCCAGACGCATGCCCTCTGTCACAATTTCTACTAAGTGGGATGGATTCTGGATGAGAAGAACCACTTCTTGCCCATCCAGTTCCATGGTGAAGGTCAGTGCTTACTCGTGTAATCCCATCTCCAACCAGGATTCCAGAGGCTGATCTGTGGAGATGATCTGAGACGCGTAGACCATCGGAGAAGACATGTGTGGCAGCTGAGGCCCCTGCATGATCAGTCTAGGGAGATGGAATAGGTGGTTATTTGCAAATATGTTCTCCTGCATGGTCGTGTAGTGAGTGTTTTGTGGAAAGGAGGGACGTTGCATCCCTTAAAACTGTAGGATTGGTATGTGTAGGGTTTTGTGTTGTAAGAGGACACTTCTCAGTTTTTTTACAAGCCTGAGATGATGAAGTAGTGGTAGTAAGATTTGATATAGCAGTAGATGAAGTGGAGTGGTGTGTATCACGTGTAGTGTGATCATTATGCCTAGGGCTAGAGGTGCTTGGTTGAGTACACTGAGCAGTTGCATGCACTGTAGCATGCAAAAATGAAGAACTTGGTCTTGTATTATTTAAGGACATGTCACTAAGGGACAAGTTAATTGATGAATTGTGTAGGTTTGATTGGAGGATAGGAGAGGAAGAAGTGTGATGTGTAGTATTCCGCATATGTGGATGTACATTAAGAAGATGTGAAAAAGTAGGTATTAACATTTGGGTAACCGGTAGTTTATCTTGTGAAGGGTTAATACTATGACAAGGTTCCCTCTGATTAGTAGTAGGAGGTGGCAAGGCTAGGGTGTCCAATAATCGACTATTCTGGGAGGATACAAAAGGTTGTGAGTTTATTGGACTATACTCCACGCTTTGGTTATTTCCTAGACCTGTGCAAGTGACCCTATCTGATGAAGCTTCATTTATTTGTGTCCATATGGGCTAACCAACTGAAGCTATTCAAGCTCTCAATGTTAGGCTTAGAAGAGTGTATGTCATTGATGGTCCAACCCAAATAAGGCCTGTCTGGATTAGAGTACTTACTTGGCCCAAATTCTTGCAGATGTGATGCATCTACTACCACCGCCTTGTTGATGGAGGGTTTAGAGTTCCTTGCAGTGTATGCTTGTTTCTTCGGGAATTCCACAGTAGTCCATTCTTTTTGTTTTTATGTAGTTGTTGGAGTCTGGGTAGACGCAGGGCCTGTGTCCATGGTTGAAGAAGTAGGCTCTGAACAGAGATGTTTTGCATGTCCAAAACGCCCACAACTAGTGCAGAGAAGGTTAAGACCCTCATATTGTATAAGCTGTTTATGGTGGCCTATATTAACATGAGTCTTGAGGGGCTTTTCCAGAGGTACCTCAATGCAAATTCGTGCATATCTGCCCCTTGTTGTCGAAGATGTGCATGAATTAACCTTAAGCAATTTTCCCAATTTAGCTCCCACACGCTGCAGTATATCCAAACCATAGAATTCCGTAGGCAGTTCAGGCAGTCGTGCCCATATTGCAGAGTAGGTGAGTTGAATAGTAGAGACAACGAACTTAGGCTCCCAGCGTCTGACAGATAAAAAGTGGCTTAGAACAAATCATGGTCCTCCATGTACAACCTTTATCATATTTTCCTCTTTTCGATATTTTATAAGGAAAAAATCTGAACCCAAATCAATCGGAGGAAGTTCTTCTGTAGGCTTCCAAAAATCTAAGAGCTTATTTTTTAAATATGATGAGCTATCTTATGCCAAATAACTTAATGTTAATTGAGTTTTTCCAAGGCTCGTATAATTTATTTTTATCCGATGCAGAGATCGGAATAACGTTGTCCTCATCATTAGTGGCGTCTGTTGTTTATTCTATTAGAGTAAGAGAATGTGTTAATGGTTTATGACTGGTTAGGGTAGGAGCAAGGTGTTTATCCACCAATAGGGTTTGTAGGAAGGTAGTAGGGTTATGGTTGTTAGTGTTATCATCTATTTGCATAGACCCAATATCTAGTATTTCTAAGTTATGATTGATTTCTGGACGTTCAGTTAGATGTTGTTCATGTTTGCCTTACCTAGATAGAGATGGAGGAAAAAAAGTAGGGAAGTAGCTGCAAGTAGGAATTTTTACATGTTGAGAGAATTTTTTTAACAACAATGGGTCTCGTACCAAAACCCGCACAAAAGTTATTCATGTGACTAGTCAAGCAAATTCTTAACTACTTATCCCACCATCTAATTTTTTCTTTTTAATAAATATAAGGCGACAACATAAAAACATCGGAGCTTTGAATAATTAAGGGGAAGATGACAATAAAATATCTGAATTATATATCTATTACAATTACTCAAGCCTTAATCACCCAAAACCTAGTGTCGCAGATAGTCTAAGTTTTACTACGTATAAAGTCTGAAGAAATAACAATACACTCTTTCTGAACAAAAGGGAAATGAAACAGGAAATAGAGATAGAGGGAGATGCTAGTATCAACACGATCGACTCGATGCACTGGTAAGTGTCTAGCCTAACATCGGCGAAGTAATGTCGAGGCTAGGACCATACCACCACATAAACATGTGTAGTTTAAATATATACATCAGAAAAGAAATACAGAAGTAAACAAGTAAAGATGGGAGGGGGAAATATGCTTTGGGGAATAACAGGTAAAACATAATATCACGAGGATTGTAAAGGGATCAAAATCCAACCACTAACAAGAATAAGGAAACAAAAGCAGATTCCACTTTCTTTTCACATCTCGTTGCAGACTTGCAACCCGATCCCATTTCCTGTATCTTGTGGAAGGTGTGCCACCCGCTCCCATTTTATTTGTCTTATGGTAGGCGTACCACCCATTCCCATTTTATTATATCTTGTGGTAGGCGTACCACCTGCTCCCATTTTATTGTATCTTGTGGTAGGCGTACCACCCTCTCTCATTTCATCATATCTTACGGTAGACGTACCACCCGCTCCCATTTATAGGCCAACAATAATTACAAGAAATTCTGACTAGGGAATAGTAATATCAAACAAACATCCTGGCAAGGGAACAATAATATCTCAATAATATCTCGGCACGGGAAAAATAATATCAAACAAATATCTCATGAAGGGAATAATGATATCTCAACAATATCCCGGCAAGGGATCAATAATGATAATAACATGTGAGGCATAATAAGCCACAACTGAGTCATAATAATTTATAACACAAGACTCACAGGCATGCTTGACACTGACTTATAAATACTCGTCACCATGCCTATACGTCGTACTCCACAATTAACACGTAGCAAATAGACACAACTCCTAATCTCTCAAGCTAAGGTTAGACCAAACACTAACCTCGATGTCGCGAACATAATTCACGATTCAACTATAGCTTTACCCCTTGATTCCACCACCAATTCACTCGTATCTAGTCACAAGTTACTTAATTACATTAATACACGCTAAATGAATTAATCTCAATGCATGAAATGAGTTTCTAATGTTTTACCCAAATAGTCAAAAATTACCTCCGGACTCACATGGTCAAAACCCGAGGTTCGAACAAAACCCAATTACCCATTCTACCACGAATCCAAATATATAATTTATTTTGAAATCGGACCTTAAATCGAGGTCCAAATCCCCAATTTTTGAAAAACCTAGGTTCTACCCAAAACACCCAATTTCTCCCATGAAAATCATTTATTTGAGTTGAAATAATGTTACAAGATGTTAAAGAGTGAAGAAAATGAGTTAGAAATCACTTACCAACGTTTTGGAGAAGAAAGGTTGTTTGAAAAATCGTCTCTTATGTTTTTGGGGTTTTGAAAAATGAAAAATAACTGAAAATCTCCATCTAAATATACTAATCTCATATGCCCTGTGTGGACCGCATAAAATCAACTGCGTTGCATAGCTCTTCTTGTGTACTGCGGTGACATGTTTTAGTATTTTTGCGATAACTTTCTTTACAGATGTTGAAATTGTGATTTCATTACCTTTCTGGGAACTAGACACGAAAAATTTCTCGTAGATAAAAAGACATAGGCTTCCGAAGTCGAGCCAGTGAAACTGTGCCAACCGCACCAAATCAATTACGGCCACACAGTCACCAGTGCGGACAACACAAAAACTAATGCGGTCAGCACTGCAGGTTCAGAGGTGTGCACTTCTCTGAACCATGTTTTTATGCCTAAGACATCCCGGGACCTACCCTTAACTCATCCGAGACCTCGAAACTCTAAATCAAGTGTGCATACTAACTCAAAGACATCGCACTACAAAAAAGGGGTAAAATGCGAAGGTTTATTGGTGGAGGGTATAAGTAACCTCTGCAATTTGTATAATTCTGCGGTAATACATTAGACCCCACAAATTATATAATTTACTGGGGTAAAAAATATCCGCAACCCTAAAAATAATATTGGTTCATTTATTTCACACTCCCTCCATTTTTTCCCCTAGAAACTTTCGCCTCACACACATAATTGGCCAAATATGGCAAAAAAACCATTTTTCCCCTGAAAAATGCTCCTTTCCTTATTATTCTTAATCAAAGTTCCGTGCTAATTAGTCGAAGTCCTCTTCTTAATAATTTTACACCTCCATTAATTGAAGTTCTCTACTTCTTTTTTGATGTTCTCCTCTTCAATCAAAGGTCTGTTTCAATCGAAGTTCTCTGCTTCAATCGACATCGTTTTTACACCTCCCAAGTTTGATTTTTCTCTTTCTTTACTTATTTCCCTCATGGGTTTTCTATTAATTTTAATTTTTTGTGTAGTTTTGTCGATCTGTATGATTAAATTGTGTTTGATATTGAATTTTTGTGTGTATTAAATGGCTAATCTGTATAATTTTTTGAGTGCTTTTTCCTTGATTTCTTTGTGCTTTTGGTAGTTCTCCATTACCATTGCCCATGTTCTTCGACTCAATATGATCTCTCTCTTTTTTTCTGTTGTGATCTTGTTTTACAATATAACTTTTTTGTTTATTCTATTTTCTTTGTATCAGTTTTTTTATTTAGAAAAATAAGAGAGAAACAATGTGAAATTTGAAAATGTATGTGAATATCTATTTTGTACTCTAGGATGGTTCTAATTGTACTGATTAATACTCCTTTTGAAATCATGCTTTTTGTGTGCATACTTAAAGAAAAAGGGAGTAGAATATATTTAACTGGAAATCGAAAGAACTTAGGATAAGTTAGTGGAGACAATACTAAGTGCATATTAGCTGATTTAGAAAAGTTAAATTTAACATAATCATCCAATGGAAAAGAATAAAAATTACTACTGCGCATCAATCCCAATTGGCTATGTATCCTTACTATGAATATTGCTCCATTTAAGATCACCTCAATCCAAATAAAAAAAGTTTCTTTGATTAATTTGTTTTTCGATTTTAAAGAATCGCTAATAGTTAATATTCTATATTCTAATAATAAAGAACTTATATTTTCTCTTTATATTCTGAAAGGTTCATCAGCTGGACTTGAAAGTTAATACTTTTCTATGGATAAACTTTGGATTAGAAATGCAAGGAACACCACAAAATATCTATTTGGTTTAAACCAGTTTTTAGATTTTGCATTTGCTAATGCTGTTGTTGGAGATAGAATAAAGTGTTCTTGTCCTAAATGTGGATTAGCAAAGTGGCATACTAGAGAGGTAGCGCTCGATCGTTTGATTTTCAAACCATTCTCTCAAAATTATATCACTTGGAGTATTCTTGGTGAAAGATATATACTGCCTAATTATATAGATAATATACAAGATACATTACCTCCTGAAAATCTAGTAGAAGTATTGATCAATGAAGCATTTGGCGGCCTAAGGCACGATGGGGTTGATATAGGTCCGTCGTAAGTAGCAGGTGGTGAAGAAAGTTTAAATGATGAACCTACTTCAAATGATAAAGACTTTTTCGAGTTTCTTAGAGATGGAAGTCAAGAATTGTATGAAGGGTCCAAGTATTCAAAACTAGAATTTTTATTAAAATTGTATCACATAAAATGTTTGTCGGGGCTGAGTGATAAGGGAATGACCATGATACTAGATTTGTTGAGGGACACATTTACATTTGCACGACTCCCTCTTTTTTTTATGAAACCAAGAAAACTATCAACAAGCTTTGTCTTGATTATATCAAGATAGATGCATGTCCAAATGATTGTATGTTATTTTGGGAGGATGATGATAATGAGGAAACAAGTAAGTATTGTCACACTTCTAGGTGGAAGCCTAACAAGAAGATAAATGAAGATCTTCTGTCTGCTACGGGTAAGAAGAAAACTAAGAAGCCTACAAAGATTTTGCATTACTTTCAATTAAAACCAAGGTTGTATAGATTGTTCATGTGCTGTAAATAGCAAAATATCTGAGATGGGTGCTGAGGATAGTAACACAAATGGAATTATGAGGCATTCTAAAGATGGTGAGCTATGGAAGAGGTTTGATACAATTTTCCTGAATTTACCTTTGATCATCGGAACGTTCGGCTTGGCCTAACTAGTGATGACTTCAATCCTTTTGGCACGTTGAGTACTAATTATAGCATTTGGCTAGTCATTTTAGTTCCATACAACCTTCCTCCTTGGTTGTGTATGAAACAACCTAATTTTATTCTCTCAATGATCATTTCTGGTCGTACGGCGGGAAATAACATAGATGTTTTCCTACAACCCCTTATTAATGAGTTGAATGAGTTGTGGAGTAAAGGTGTCGAAATCTTTGATTCATCAAAGAAAGATATATTTAGGTTTCGAGCTGCTCTTATGTGGATAATTAGTGACTTTCCTGGAACCGATCCTATCTGGTTGGAACTCACATAATGGTTTAGCATGTCCCACTTGTAATTTTGACGCTTAACCTTGTCTGCTTCGCCATAGTAGAAAGTGGTGCTTTATTGGTCATCGTATATTTTTAGCAAGAAATCATAAATTTAGACTGATGAGGTATCTCTTTGATGGAAATGTGGAAGAAAGAAACCTACCGAAAAAAGATCTAGACAAAGAAATATTGGGCAAGGTGCAGCAAAATAATGGAGGGAAAAAAGCATATTCCTTAATCTTCCATATTGGGAGTTCAACTCGTTGCGCATGTGATTTTTGCCCTAAATGAATTATTCCCAACAATTCAAACAAAATAACTTTTCTTTATTTTTACAATTTTGTGTTATTTTCTGTTAATTGTTTGCATTTTACTTGTACATTTTAATTCATATGAAAAATATAAAAAGCATACTTGACATTTGCATTTTAGGTTTTAATTTCATAGTTTAGGATAAATTAGTAGTTCAGTTGCTTTTAAAACAAAATAGAAGGAAAATAACAAAAAATAATCTATTTTACATTTTTAATTGTTAATTGTTGAATTTGTCATGAAATAAATTTTTAAAATTTTTTAGGAATTAGTTAGCTTAACTTTGAAAATATATTTAGTTTTTAATTTATCATTTTAATAAAATCAGAAAATACAAATACAAATAAAAACAAAATAAAAGGAATAAAAGGAAAAAACAACTAAAAAGAGTGGTCTTGATAAAGTACAAGAATTGGGCCAAAATTGCCTAGGCCCAAGCAAAAACGTCCCCTTCCAACCCAAACCCGTTCCCATTATCCGTCGTATCCCACACCCTCGCCCAAAGCGATGTTGTTTCATCGTTAGTCAATCTCAGCCGTCTAGGTTAATGAGATCAATGGCTCAGAAGTGTGGTTCTTGGGATATAAAATTGTCCTAACCCCCCATCTCGTCTTCATTCGATATCCAATGCTCATGAACCCTAAGTCGCACCACCACCAATTCCCACCACCGGCGATGGCGGCGCCACCGGCGATCCGCCCCAGAATAACATCCCAAATTCCCCTTTTCGTCCTGTCTCCTAATCTACAAATAATTTCCCTCAAATCCTTGTCAAAACTGTCGAATCTTGAATCAAAAATATTCCGGCCATGACGCCATCTCATCCAAATGACACCAAATTTACCCTATAATACGACCTCCGTGTCCTCTATGGAATCCTCAAGGCCCTGATCCTCGAATATGGCCGGAACCACCCGAATATTAATTTTAAACTTTCTGGCCAAAACTCAAAATGATCCAATCCTTATCAAATTATTACCATAGGGTCTCGAGGTTCCCTCATGAGGAATTCGTCATCAGTAGAGCCCAAACATTATCGGAATTGGTCGTATTGTGAGTTCGAGAGTTGGCCGGACTTGTTTCTTTTACTAAGTTTCTGTTTCATTTCCGTAACTAATTATTGTTAATTTTGCAAGTGGTTGAAGTAGAACCTCCTAGACACTTCTAGGTGAGGATTTTAAGAGAAATTCAAAAGATAGGTGTACTAACTTGTGACACAAGGTAGAAAATAAGAGGGTAATGGAATAAAAATTGAGGGATATGTGCTGTAAACGGAAAATTTTAGGTTGTCCTCATTTTGCGTATGTAAGGGCATAAACAGAGTCTTCATGAAGACGTTTTTAACCCCATAATTCTCCCCAAAACCAATTTTACTAATCTGAGCCTGGATTTTGAATTTGAAAATCAATAGAAAGTTCAAAACCTTCTTCTAGATTATAGTTTTTCTACAGAAAATTAAAAAAATAGAAAACCAGTAAAAATCCAAACAAAAATATTGTTTCATTACTTTTTCTTAGATTTTGTTTTCAAATTTTGAGCCAGAAATTCAGCTCCTTAGCTCGTTTAGGATCAGAAACAATTGGAATATCTCTGTTTCTATTCTATATCTGAAATCTGACTGTGTTTCGAATCAATTTGATTCGGATATGACTGGTTTGAATTAGCTAGTGGTTTAGTTGCTGCTTGTATTTGATTTTTGGGTGCGATTGCTAGCTGGTTGGATTTATTCGAGTGTATTTGGTCAATTTTTAAATCTGTAATATTAAAAAACTCAAGTCTGGAATGGTTGATGTTGTGCACTGATCTATGAATTTGATCTCAAGCTGTTGTTTGACATATGTTGCTACTGACCTCCTATCCTTCTTGTTTCTGTTCGAATTCCAGGTACGATCCCTGAATGATTGATGATGTAGTGTGTGATTCTGGATTTGGAATGAAGCTCAGCTACCTTTGATTTTGTTTTGATGCTATCTACCTTTCTTTTGTTAGCTGCACTTACTCGTGTATATTAGCTTAGCTAAAACTCTATTTAAACATTTAAGCTTCCCTTGCTGTACTTGACACAAACTGTGAAAAAATGTGATGATCCTGTGATTTGTGTTGTTAATGTTACAAATGTGTTAGCTACGTAGCCATTCATTTAAACTGTAGTTAAGTCGAAGCTAGCATTGATTATGAATCAGGGAAATCTTCATTAGCTGGTTATAGAGGTGTTGGCTTTGGCTAA
This sequence comes from Nicotiana benthamiana, assembly GCA_034376525.1. Classification (NCBI taxonomy): domain Eukaryota; kingdom Viridiplantae; phylum Streptophyta; class Magnoliopsida; order Solanales; family Solanaceae; genus Nicotiana; species Nicotiana benthamiana. Next base: position 48,837,423 of record CM067328.1, read on the forward strand.
ATGTTTTTTCAGGATTTATAATGCTCTTCCAAGTGTATGTTTCAAACTCATGATCTAGATGTTATTAGAGCATAAAAGTGGTTACAAACAAAAAGGAAATCCTGATGATTTAGTGACAAATTTGATAGTTCGAATCAGGGTGACATACTTTTGTTAACCTAAAATTGAACCACTAGCATTTCCTAGTTTGTCCATTGATTGCCAATGATTTTTCGCTACTTCTCAAATGGCTTCAATGTCTCTGAACCACTAATCATGATTTTGACGACCCGGCCAGTCGTATTTGGAATTTATGCCCCGTTCCCCCATTAACTGCTTCCCCTAATTTTATTTCTACTATTTTGGCTTGCCGGGACGTTCGGTAATGGAATTTGGAGTGTTTTGGCACACTTAGTCCCTAAATGAGATCTTAAGTGTTGAAAAATGGTATGTAATCAGAATAGTGTGAAGACAACCTTGGAATGGAAGTTCGATGGTTCCGTTAGCTCCGTTAGGTGATTTCGGGGTTTGGAGTGTGTTCAGAATGTAATTTGGATGTCCGTAGCTCATATAGGCTAGAAATGCCAAAAGTTAGAATATTGAAGTTTCCGATCCAATAGTGAATTTTTGATTCGAGGGTCGGAATGGGATTTCGGATGTTGTTGTAGCACTGTTATGTCATTTGAGACGTGCATGCAAAATTTCAGGTCAGTCGGATGTGTTTTGGTTAGTTTTTGAATCGAAAGTGAGTTTGGTTAAGTTTTGAAGCTTTTAAGTTCAACTCATCGATTAATTCAAGTTTCCAACGTTGTTTTAGATTGTTAAGGATTGGTACAAGTTAAAATGATGTTATGGGATATGTTCGTAGGTTTGATTGGGGCCCCGGGGCCTTGTGATGATTTCGGATTGTCGACAGATGAAGTTTCGAATGTGTGCAGCTATAGTTCTTCAGCCTTCTGGTATTTTCGCTTCTGCGGCTTGGGGACCCTAGAAGCGGCTTAGGCGCCGCAATTGCGAGTTTGGGGCTCAAGGCCTGGAACGTAGAAGCGGTTGTGTTTCCGCAGAAGCGAACTCACTTTTGCGAATGGGGGACTGCAGAAGCGGAAGCTGAGGGGATAATGGGAGTGGCAGAAGCGGTCCTATCTCCGCAAAGGCAGAACCGCAAAAGTGGTTAATTGTCCACAGGAGTGGACTCGGGCCCTTTAAGTGAAACCACAAAAGCGGTTATTTTTCCACAAAAGTGGTCCCTAGGCCGCAAAAGCGGAAATCCCTTTTCAGAAATAGTAAAATCGAGGGTTAAGTTTCAAAAGTTGGAAAGCCAATTGAGAGCTCGCGAGAAGGCGATTTTTAGTTAGTTTTGAAGAGAAGATTATTGGGTAGCGTTTCTATGACCCTTTATGGTTATATTCCATCATTTTGTGGTTAAATCCATCATTTAAATTCAAATTTATGATCAAAATTCGATAATTTGGGTAAAACTTCTTTGGCTAAACTATTGAGTTTCGAAAGGGAATTTGACCTCCAATTAGGAGTTTTTTATATGGTTAGACTCGTGAGAGTACGAGGTTTCTAAAAATGTGAAAATTATTCGATTCCTAGACATTGGCCTGAGGGGAATTTTGGTCATTTTACCTATTTTCATGCCTTATCTTTAATTTTAATAGTGTAATTGGTTACTTGTGATGCTATTTACAATATGTAATTTGTTTGAATAGATTTGGGTCACTCGGAGTCTGATACTCGTGGCAAGGGAATTTTTTCTTAGCGGTTTTGTACCGGTTCAAGGTAAGTGGCTTGCCTAACTTTGTGTGGGGGACCTCTCCCCCTTAGGATATCTTTGCTATTGTTTAAATGCCAAGTGCGCGAGGTGACGGGCGTGTACTTGTGCTAGTATTTGAAAATTCACCCTACTTGGCTTATTTAGATTTCTTCATATATTTAACTGTTAAAAATGCAATTTCAGTTGTTTTAGCTTAGAGAAAGAATGTTAGTAACTTAGTTTCTCTACTTGACTAAATTGAAATATCTGTCTTTCTTGTGAAGCATGCTAGACTTTAAATTTTACTTATTGTCTGTACTTAGTTTTTTCTGTTAATTATTGGTTTGTTGTGGTGTGTTTACTATTGGACAGCATCTCAAAAGCTCCCCCTGTTCGTACTTTGTTTCGAGATTTGGGGGTGCGGGATACCAAGAGATCCCCGGCACGATTTATTAACTGGCGGATACTAAGAGATCCCCAGCCCAGAACTGATTAACCAGAGAATACTAAGCGATCCTCGGGAAACTTGGAGATCCCTTGTGTATATGATGAGGATACTAGGAGATCCTCGGGATACTTGGAGATCCCTCAAGAATATAACGAGGATACAAGGAGATCCTCGGGATACCAGGAGATCCCTGATGAAAAATAGCTTGTAGTGATTGTTCTTGTATTGTAGATTTGCATTTGTAGCCTGTTCAGTTTTACCTATCATTTTTGCTAGATACTCAAGTTTTACTATATTTCCTTCTGTCAATTCATTTTATATTTATTCTTTTGTTTACCTCAGTAGGTCCTCGACCTTCCTCGTCACTACCCCACCAAGGTTAGGCTTGGCATTTACTTAGTACCGTTGTGGTGTACTCATGTTACTCTTTTGCACACTTTTGTTGTGCAGATCCAGGTACATCTGAGCAGGCATACTGCCAGTAGCTGTTAGGGAGAATTTTGGAGACTTAAGGTATATATCTGCTACGTCCGCAGATCTGCAAAGTCTCCTTCTCATTCCATCCCTAGTTATTAGCTGTTATTTCGATTCCTCTCTTTGTATTAGACAAATTCTGGTAACTAGAGCAGTGTTAGACTTTATTGTAGCCTGTGTTTTCCCGTGGGATTCGGGGTTTGGAATGTTTTTATTAAAAGTTGTGTATTTTGTGTATGTCCCAAGCAGTTCTATTTAGTGTTTGTTCTTGTTTTCATTCCGAACTATTAAATTCCGCAATGTGTTAGGCTTACCTAGTCGCGAAGCCTGGGTGTTGTGATGACATGTTCACAATTGGTGAACTAGGGCCGTGACAAGTTGGCATCAGAGCTCTAGGTTCATTGGAGTCACGAGACACATGCCGATTTATTAGAGTCTCGCTGATCGGTATGGAAACGTCTGTACTTATCTACGAGGGGCTATGTAACTATTTAGGAAAAGTCTTCGTCTCATTGAATTCAAGTGAGGGCATTTGGGTAGATCCGAAGAACGTGGAGGTCGTGCAGAGGTTGCCCAGGCCCTCCTCAGCTACAGAGATTCGTAGTTTCCTTGTTCTGCCAGGGAATTACCATCGTTTTGTGGAGGGATTCTCGTCGATTGTAGCCCCTATGACTAGATTGACCCAGAAGGGTGCTCCTTTTCAATGGTCAAACGAGTGTGAGGCGATCTTCAAAAAGCTCAAGTCAACTTTGACTTCAGCCCCTATTCTGATTTGCCTACTGGTTCGGGGTCCTATAAAGTTTATTGTGACGCCTCAAGAGTTGGACTTGGAGTGTTGATGCAGGACGGTAGGGTGATTGCCTACGCATCTAGACAGTTGAAGGTACATGAAAAGAACTATCCTGTCCATGACCTTGAATTAACTGCTATTGTTCATGCCTTAAAGATCCGGCGTCATTATTTGTACGGCGTGCCTTGTGAGATTTACATGTATCATTGGAGTTTGCGACAGTTGTTCCAGCAGAAGGATCTGAACTTGCGCCAGATGAGATGGTTGGAGCTACTAAAGGATTATGATATTACTATTCTTTATCACCGGGCAAGGCCAATGTGGTAGCCAATACCTTGAGTCGCCAGGCGGAGAGTTTAGGGAGTTTGGCATATTTACCAGCTTCAGAGAAACCCATGGCGATCGATGTTCAGGTCTTAGTCAGTCAGTTTGTGAGATTGGACCTATCGAAGCCCAGTCGTTTTCTAGCCTGTGTGGTTTCTCGGTCTTCATTGTTTGATCGTATCGGGGAGCGACAATATGATGACCCTCATTTGCTTGACCTTAGGGACACAGTTCAGCATGGCGATGCTAGGGATATGACTATTGGAGATGCAAGAGTATCGAGGATGCAGAGTCGTATTTATCTACCCGATGTTGGTGATATTCGGGAGTTGATATTGACCGAGGCCCATAGCTCGTGGTACTCCATCTATCCGGGTGCCATGAAGATGTATCAAGACTTGAGGCAACATTACTGGTGGAGGCGGATGAAGAAGGACATAACAGAGTTTGTAGCTAGATGCCTCAATTGTTAGTAGGTAAAATCTAAGCACCAGAGACCGGGAGGGCTACTCCAGCAGATGGAGATTCCGGAATGAAAAGGGGAAAATATCACTAAGGATTTTGTGACTGGTCTTCCTCTGACGGCGAGGAAGTTTGATTTTATTTGGGTTGTTGTGGATCGACTGAACAAGTCCGCTCATTTCATTCTAGTGTGTACTTCTTACTCAGCGGAGCGGTTCGTAGGGGTTTATATCAGGGAGATTGTCCGTCTGCACAACATTCCGGTTTCTATCATCTCAGACAGTGGTTCAGTGTTTACATCATGGTTCTGGAGAGCCGTCAAGCATGAGTTGGCTACCCGGGTGACCATAAGCACACCATTTCACCCTCAGTTGGATGGACAGTCCGAAATCACTATTCAGATTCTTGAGGATATGCTCCGTGCGTGCATGATTGAGTTTAGAGGGTCTTGGGATCAGTTCTTGCCATTGGATGAGTTTGTGTACAAAAACAGTGCAGATCCTCGGTGGGTTGGTTCGAGCCGGCTAAGGCCAGGCTTTGGGGCACCGATTTGATTTAGGATGCGGTTGAGAAGGTTAAGGTGATTCAGGATAGACTCCGTACGGCCCAGTACATGCAGAAAAGATACGCGGACCGGAAGGTTCGTGATGTTTCCTTTATGGTTGGTGAGCTGGTTTTGCTTCGGGTCTCGCCTATGAAAGGTGTCGTGAGGTTTGGAAAGAAAGGGAAGTTGAGCCTGAGGTTCAATGGCCCATTTGAGATTTTGAGGCAGATTGGGATGGTTTCTTATGAGCTTGCTTTACCTCCCAATTTGGCCGGGGTTCATCCGGTATTTCATGTTTCGATGTTGCGGAGCTATCACGGTGACCCGTCTCACGTGTTGGAGTTCACTTCAGTCCAGTTGGATAATGACTTGTCCTATGTTGAGGAGCCAGTGACAATATTAGACAGGCAGGTCCGAAAGCTCAGGTCAAAGGACATAGCTTCAGTAATTGTTCAGTGGCGGGGTCAGCCGGCCAAGGAGGCGACTTGGGAGACCGAGCGGGATATATGCAACCGATACCCTCATCTTTTTGCTACTTCAGATATATTCTCTATGCTCGTTTGAGGACAAACGAATGTTTAAGTGTAGGAGGATGTGACGACCTGACCGGTCATCTTTTGAATTTATGCCCCGTTCCCCCATTAACTACTTCCCATAAGTTCATTTCTGCTATTTTGGCTTGCCGAGACGTTCAGTAATAGAATTCGGAGTATTTTGGGACACTTATTCCCTAAATAATAACTTAAGTGTTGGAAAATGGTCCATAATCAGAATAGTGTGATGATAACCTCGTAAGGGAAGTCTCATGAAACTATTAGCTCCGTTAGTGATTTCCGGATTATGAGCCTGTTTGGAATGTAATTTAGATATCCGTAGCTCATTTAGGCTAGAAATGCGAAAAGTTGGAATTTTGAAGTTTCAGTCCGATAGTTAATTTTTGATCTGATGGTCGGAATGGAATTCCCGAAGTTGTTGTAGTAGTGTCACGTCATTTGGGATGTGCGTGCAAACTTTCAGGTCAATCAGATGTGCTTTGGTTAGGTTTTAAATTGAAAGCGAGTTTGGTTAAGTTTTGAAGTTTTTAAGTTCAAATCATCGATTAATTCGAGTTTTCGCTGTTGTTTTAGATGGTTTAAGGATTGGTACAAGTTTGAATGATGTTATGGGATATTTCCATAGGTTTCGTTGGGGTCCCAGGGGCCTCGAGATGATTTCGGATGGTCGATGGAAGAAATTTCTAAAGTGTGCAGCTACAATTCTTCAGCCTTCTGGTATTTTTGCTTCTGCGGCTTGGGGACTGCAGAAGCAGAGCTGCAAAAGCGGCTTACGCCATAATTTCGAGTTTGTGGCTCAAAACCGCAGAAGCGGTTGTGTTTCTGCAGAAACGGAAGCTGAGAGGATAAATGGGAGTCACAGAAGCAGTCCTATCTCCGCAAAGGCGGAACCGCAAAAACGGTTAATTGTCCACAGGAGCGGACTCAGGACCTTTAAGTAATACCGCAGAAGCGGTTATTTTTCCGTAAAAGCGGGACCTCAGAAGCGGTCCCTGGACTGAAAAGCGGAAATCTCTGTTCCGAAATAGTAAAATCGAGGGTTAAGTTTCAAAAGTTGGAAAACCAACTGAGAGCTTGGGAGAAGGCGATTTTAGTGAGTTTTAAAGAGAAGATTATGGGCAACGTTTCTATGATCCTTTTTGGTTATATTCCATCATTTGTCGGTTAAATCCATCATTTAACTTCAAATTTAGGATCAAAATTGGATAATTTGGGTAAAACTTCTTTGGCTAAACTATTGAGTTTCGAAGGGGCATTTGACCTCCGATTTGGGAGATTTTTATATGGTTAGACTCGTGAGAGTACGCGATTTCTGAAAATTCTAAAATTATTCGATTCCGAGACTTTGGCCTGAGGGGCATTTTGGTTATTTTACCTATTTTCGCGCCTTAGCTTTATTTTAACAGTGTAATTAGTTACTTGCGATGTTATTTACAATATATAATTGGTTTGAATAGATTTGGGCCACTCGGAGTCGGATACTCGAGGCAAGGGCATTGTTTCTTAGAGGTTTTGTACCGGTTCGAGGTAAGTGACTTGCCTAATTTTGTGTGGGGGACCTCTCCCCCTTAGGATATCTTTGCTATTATTAAATGCCTTGTGCGAGGTGACGGGCGTGTACTTGTGCTAGTTGTTGAAAATTCACCCTACTCGGCTTATTTAGACTGTGTTTATTCACATATTTAACTGTTAATAATGCAATTTCACTTGTTTTAGCTTAGGGAAAGCATGTTAGTAACTTATTTGCTCTACTTGACTAAATTGCAATTTCTGTCTTTCTTGTGAAGCATGCTAGACTTTAGATTTTACTTGTTGTCCGCACTTAGCTTCTTTCTATTAAATATTGGTTTGTTGTTGCGTGTTTTTTACTATTGGGACTATGGGACAGCATCCCGGAAGCTCCCCCTATTCGTACTTTGTTCCGAGATTTGGGGGTGCGGGATACCAAGAGATCCCCGGCACAGGATTTATTAACTGGCGGCTACTAAGAGATCCCTAGCGCAGAACTGATTAACTAGAGGATACTAAGAGCTCCTCTGGATACTTGGAGATCCCTTGTGTATATGATGAGTATGCTAGGAGATCCTCGGGATACTTGGAGATCCCTCGTGTATATAATGAGGATACCAGGAGATCCTCGGGATTAGGGGTGTGCAATCGATTTATCGATTCGATTTTGACCCTTATCGATAATTACTTATCGATTATCGATTTGTACATATGCTTACCGTTATCGTTTCAATAAGGTTTCGATTTTTTCGATTTCGATTTATCGATTTTGGAGGCTTATCGATGCGATTTATCGATTTTCAATAAGGCAGATTAAACCGATTCGAATGCACACCCCTATAGATTAGTTGTTATTCAACAGCCACTTTATCAATATTATCATTTTCAGCCATGTGAAACGAATGAAGAATATAACTTACAGTCTTAAAGACAAGCCCAACCTTCAGAGTAGCACACTGCACACCTCTTGGTTCAATCTTAAACACTTCTTGCTTCTATTTTTGAACCTGAATAACACTGAAGATAACTAGTGTTAGGAGAATAATGAGTTGCTAGGAGATATATCATATATTGACTAATTAATACAGTATCAAGAAGCAAAACATAACAATTAGAAGTGTATCAATCTGCAAATTTTAGTATTTAAATTAGGAATTAGCAGAAATATAATTTATTAAGCCTACCAAGAAAACTTTTTGCTGGTTCATGACTTCTTCTTAATTTTTTTTAGCAACATGAAGAGTTCTTTCTTTCTCTTTTCACCTATGATGAGCGGAGGGTCTACCGGAACAGTCTCTCTATATTACAAAGTATGGATAAGGTTTGCGTACATACTACCATTTCCGGACATCATGCGTGAAATTAGATTGAGTCTTTTGTTATTGTTGTTGTAGTTTTTGTCAACTGACAGCATAAATGTTACTAAAAGTATATCCAGGCCAGTCAAAGTGATCCAGTACAAAGAAAAAATTACTGTAAAAAATAAACTCCACATTGTCTAATTTTCTTTACAAATGCATCTGTTTCTGAAATTACAACATAGAGACCTAATAGAGTTGATAAAAAAATACAATTTCCAAGTATAATACACCAATTTATCCCATTTTTACAGTGTGTAGTCCATATCAGAATTTGAAACAGACCAAAGTGTAGCTATTGCTTGCAAACTGGTCACAACAAAACAACTTGCAAGAAAAGTAGTAATTTCCAGAATTCAACAACTCTATTTTAAGCTTTCGAACAACTCAAGATTGGTGTCAAAATATGAAAAGTCAGTCCCACCCAAATAAGCAAATCCATTTTGAGTTCACTTATTAGATTCTTTTACATTTTAAAGCATCCCAGATTCATAAGGAACAATGAATACAAATCAGTAACTGGAAAATAGATACTAAAAAGGGGAAAAAGAATCTCCAACTACATCACTAATACCCTGAAATTCACCACTCTCATGTAAAATTAGATCTCATCAAGCAACTATGAATAGAACTATGAAAATCTAACGAACAGTAAGAAAGCAATAAGTACAACACATAAAATGAATAAAATCTACACAAATAGTGAATAAATTAAGTAAAACAATTTACCAGACGGCTAGATCTGAGAGATTGTACCTCGATTTTATTTTCAGTTCGAAGCCACAAAATAAAAATTGGGTTAAGTAACTCATATCAGTCATATGCGAAGCAGCGAAGGGATATGGTAGTAATAGTATTATAAAATAAGGGTATATTTGTCTTTTCTATATATCTTATCGATTTATCGATAAACCGATAAATCGATGGCCAAAATTGAAATCGAATCGATAAACCGATAGGGAAAAGTTTCAAAATCGAAATCGAATCGATAAACCGATATCGATAAACCGATAACAAATAATTGATTCGATTTATCGATAAACCGATTCGAATGCACACCTCTACTAGGGATACCAGGAGATCCCTGATGAAAAATAGCCTGTAGTGATCGTTCTTGTATTGTAGATTTGCATTAGTAGCCTGTTCAGTTTTACCTTTTTTGGTTTGCTAGATACTCGAGTTTTACTGTATTTCCTTCTATCTATTCATTTTATATTTATTCTTTTGTTTACCTCAGTAGGGCCTCGACCTTCCTCGTCACTACCCCACCAAGGTTAGGCTTGGCACTTACTGAGTTCCGCTGTGTGTAATCATGCTACTCTAATGCACACTTTTGTTGTGCAGATCCAGGTACATCTGAGCAGGCATACCGCTAGTAGCTGTTAGGAAGCATTTTTGGAGACTTGAGGTAAACACTGCTATGTCCGCAGATCCGCAAAGTCTCCTTATCATTCCATCCCTAGTTATTAGATGTTATTTTTATTCCTAATATTTGTATTTGAAAAATTCTGGTGACTAGAGCAGTGTTAGACTTTCTTGCAGCCTATGTTGCCCGTGGGATTCCGGGTTTTGGGATGTTTTTATTAAAAGTTGTGCATTCTTTGTATGTGCCAACCGGCACCGTTATACATTAATTATTCTATTTAGTTTTTGTTCTTGTTTTTATTCCAAATTATTAAATTCCGCAATGTGTTAAGATTACCTAGTCGCGAAGACTGGGTGCCTTCATGACAAGTTCACAATTGGTGAACTAGGGTCATGACAATGATTGATCTAGTTTTGCCCAATATTGTTTGTTTGAAATTGAACTCGAAGGCTCCAATACGCAAATGCGTTTGTTATCTGGCCCCAAAAGTGATTAAATTCTCTCAATTAATTACCATTGTAAAGTTGAGGCCTTCAAAACCTATCTTGGTATGTAGCTCCAACCTACGGCTGGGCTGGGTTTTTCCCTAGACCGAAGTCTTCAAATAAAGCCGTGAGTAGACTGGCAATGCCCATCTCGTCCATTTGGACAGGGCCGGCTAGGCCACCTCATATGTTTTGGCACTAAAATAAGTTTTCATAAAGGGACGATAAGATTCACTTTTGGTTGATGCTAATTAATAGTGATTAGAGACAAATAAAAGAGAAAATTGTAGCTGCTTTAGGTTTGCCTTTAAATAATAAAATGAGATGAGCCTTGCTAAACAAAACACCTAAATTGTGGGGCCCTCAATAAATGGTTATAATGAAATACTTAGAATTCGGGATGTGCCGTTTAGCAAATTTTACGGCCTTCCCTAAAGATAATCACGCGTTAGAAACTTTGGACGCACTTTTAATAAAATTACATTCTTAAACTTGGGTGCGCATTTATGTGACCCAAATCCAAATCTCAACGAAGTCGAAATGTGTCAACAACCACGGGTGCATTGATGTGACGTGGTTTGAGACACGTTTTCATGATGTTGCAATTCTCGTTAGAAAATAATAATAAAAGTGGTTCGAAATTATAAAAGCACATAAGCTAAAACATGTTTTGAAATCAGATAAATCCAAATATAACAGTTGAGTGACCGTGCTAGAACCACGGAACTCGAGAATGCCTAACATCTTCTCCTAGGTTAACAGAATTCCTTGGATTTCTGGTTCGCGGACTATTAATAGTGTCATATTTTTCCTCAGTTCGGGATTCAACTGGTGAATTGGGACACCATTAATCTCCCAAGTGGCGACTCTAAAATCTGAATATTAAGTCCCGTTCCGATTGTCCTTTAATTAGAAAAACTCCTTTATGCCTTTGTTGGTGTAATGTAAAAGGAGGTGTGACAAAGACAAGTCAAAAGATAATATTAAGGTGCGAAAAAATCTATAAGATATGGGTATAAGGCGTGATCTTTGGCCTGATGAGAATGATGAGTGTCGGCTTGCTGTTTTTACCATTCCAAAGGAAAAAGTGACTCTTCTTAAAACTTTAAAGAATATTTCAGTGCCGGATGGTTACTCGAGTAATATTTCTGGTTGCATTGATCCGGACCATAGGAGAAACTTTGGATTAAAGATTCATGATCGTCACATTATTATGGAGCAATTGCTACCAATAGCAAGTTTGAATGTGCTGCCAAATGAGGTTGTTGTAGTCTTAGTAGAGCTATTTTTCCCGAGAATTTTATCTTTAAAGTTTGAGTTTGGCGGATCTAGAAAAGTTACAAGATCGCATTGTGCTAACACTTTTCCACTTGGAGATATTATTCCCACCATCGTTCTTTACTGTAATGGTCTACTTAACTGGCCATCTAGTAGATGAAGCAATACAAGGTGGTTCGGTACATTACAGGTGGATGTATTTTGTTGAAAGGTAAGATATTTCTTATCCGAAATTTTGATGTATGCAATATTAATTCAAGTTAAGTGCTTATTCTAAACAATATTCATTTTATGTTATAGATCTGGCTTATGTTCTTCATGTAGCATTCAGACCAAATGACTCTATGAAATTACGTCGATACTTCCACATATTATGGGTAACGTAGGAGACATCTCTATTTTTCCCCGAGTAATCTTTAGAATTCCCACTACTTAACTTTCAATTTGCCTCTGACCATCAAATGAAATGTTTTAGGTCATTTAAGTCCCTCGTAGGGAATAAGGCTCAACGAAAAGGTTCCATATCTGAAGGTTATATTGTTAAAAAAGCTCTAACCTTTTGTTCTTGTTACTTTGAGGGGATTGAGTCAAGGCTTAATAGGCCTAGACGTGTGAATGATGAACCAAATCTTAATGAGGCTTCTGAAATGTCCTCTATCTTCCCTCCACAAGGTAAACCAGTTGGAGGCTCCTCAATGTTCCCCTTGACTCCATTGGTGGAGACGCAAGTTCACAGATATTTGTTATTTAATTATGTGGCAGTGAAGCCATTTACTGATTAAGTAAATAAAATTGATAAGAATATTGGCAAAAGTTTAGAGCTAACATAATTAAAATTGATATAGTTAGCTCATTTGAAGTGTGTTTATGGATCACATAAGAAAGAGCACAAGAGTGGGGAGACCTTCAGCAACAGATTTGGAGAGGAGGTTTAATAGAAAGTTTCTTTATGGGTTCCCAAAATGGGTGAGTCAATGGTATAATAATTTTTGCTTCACATAGCTTTTCTCGTTGGATTTAATATGCTTGACTAAAATAAGTTTGTTATTATTAGATTATGAACCCAGAAATTGCAGACACCATCTCTACTGATCTGAAGTACCTACCACGAGGTCCAGCGCCAGATGCTAGAAGGTTCACTACTTATAACATCAATGGATTCAAATTTCGAGTTTTGTCTAGAGATCAAGGATTAAATACTCAAAATAGTGGAGTTTTTCTTACTTCTGACACTTCTTGTGTTGCATCTAGTGCTGATAGAAGTGCAAGGCAAACAGACTTTCCATACTACTCATGCGATCAGATCATCAAAATAACATGTAATATCATGAATGAAACCTCAAAACTCAATATTTTCATCAAGAACTCTCAAAGTTTATAACTCTTCAACCGGAAGTCCAACTCATGTCAAATAAACTCCATTTTTCTCAAATCTTTATAGTTATCTTTCAAATACTATAACAAGTTTGTACCGGGATCTGGAACCAATATTCGAGCCCGATAATAATGGTTTCATACATAAATTCTTTCCCTTATTTATTAGATAATTTAGTAAAACAATTTCTTTGTATAATTGATTTCTAAGGCTTTGGACCTTGGAATTCATTTCGGGGTACACACCCATGTCTCATATTTTATTACGGACCTCCCGAGATCGTAAGAACATGGATCCGGATATGTTTTCTTAAAATGTTGATCAAAGTCAACCATAATCAAATTTCAACTCTATAAATTTCTATTTCTCATATTTTTGCATAAAAGGCTTCCGGATATAGGTTCGGACCACACACGTAAATCAAGGCGAGTCAAAAAGGAGGTTTTTAGGCCTCAGAACACTGAATTCACTTGCAAGACAAGTGATGGCCTTTTGAGTCATCATATTCTCTACCTCTAAAACAACCTTTCTATCACGACCCAGATTTCCCGCCCTCGGGGGTCGTGATGGTGCCTACTTATAGGAGCTTGGCAAGCCAAACTTATTTACTTTTCATGAAACACATATTCCTTTTTAACAATTATCAGCATTAGAATAAAAGCAACATAATTAAAATCATAAGCGGAAGTCTTAAATTATAGAAAGCTGAATGGAAATGCAGAAAAAGTCAACATAAGCCTCTACCCAAGACTGGTGTCAAAATGCTCACGAACTAATAAGAATTACTAAATACAATGTCTCAAAGAAAATGTAAATGTTTGTCCTGAATACAAAAGACAACAGGCTGAAAAGAAAGATAAAGGAGACACCTGCAAGGCTACCTCGGTGTCTCACTGGACTGAAGGCCTGCTCCCACGCTACTGCTGCTGCTCTCCAAAGCCTGGATCTGTGCAAAATAGCACAAAGTGTAGTGTCAGCACAACCGACCCCATGTGCTGGTAAGTGCCCAGTCTAACCTCGGCGAAGTAGTGACAGGCTAAGACTAGACTACCAAGTAAAACTGTGCAGTTATATAATATACAGTAGAAAATAAAGTAGGAATAAACAAGTAAAGATAGGAGGGGGAAACATGCTGCGGGAGTATACCAGTATTAAGAGTAAATCCAGAGTAACAGTCTAAGGGCAGCTTAAAATTTATAGCGAACAAAAGAACTAATATCCAAATAAAAACACATATATCAATAATTATTGCGGCGTGCAACCCGATCCCATTATGTAAAAACACTATTGCAACGTGCAACCTGATCCATATCATTTAGCATTGTTGCAGCATGCAATCCGATCCACAAATATTATTCAATGCACGACATCACCCTTCGTGCTTTATCACTCTTTCTCACCCAAACAACAATTACAAATAAGAGGCGAGAAAGTAAACAAATAATGTTAGAAATCCCAGCAAAGGAATACAATTAAATAGTTAAATCCCAGTAAGGGAACAATATCAATAAATTTACATGTCCCGGCAAGGGAGAAAATCAACAAAACAACAAAACTTCACGGCAAGGGAATAAACCAATCTCTTTCTCTTTCTTTCACTTTCATCACATAGTTCACATTATCACTTGAGCCAATGCTCCAAAGATTTAAATATCTCGTATACCTTCACAATTTGTATTTCAACTCGAGCCAATGCTCCACGAAGTTCAAATATCACAATTTCCTTTCACATACCCTTTACAACATAGAAATCATCAATTGAGTATGGAAGTTATAACAAAACCAGGATATTCACAATTGAAGGACTCACGGTCATGTTAGAAACCAATGAATAGATACTCTTCACCATGCATATACATCGTACTGTATAATTAGCAAGTAGCAAATAAGACTCAAGTCTTATTCCCTCAAACTAAGGTTAAACCAAACACTTACCTCAACTTCTACGGACAAATCAATCCAGTACAACTGCTTTCTCTCTCGAATTCGGCTCCAACCCAATCAAATCTATACAATAATGACTTTATGGTATCAATATATGCTAAACAAATCAAACCCAATGCCTAATCATAAGCTTTCTTCCCAAAATTTGAAAAATCGACCCCGGCCTCGCTTGGTCAAAATACGAGGTCCGGACCAAGTTCATATCATCCATTCACCCATGAGACTCAATATATAATTTATTTCCAAATTTGACTCTAAAACGAGGTCTAAATCAAGAAAAAGTAAAAAGTCCTAACTCTACCCGATTCCCCCAATTTCTACCCTAAATTACATGTTTTAGGCTTAGGAATTCAATAAATATTGATCGAAAATGAAGAAAACGAGTTAAGATTAACTAACCCAAGAAGCTATGATGAAGAAATGCTACAAAAGACACCCTAGAACCTTGTAGACGAAGGAGTTCGTATGATTGATGAAACATTCCCGTCACTGTTCTGTTTTGAACATTTTAAATAACTGGGCAAATTTGCACTTCGCGTTCGCGGAAGTAAGGTCGCGTTCGCGAAGGGTAAACTTGGCAGAGCATCGCGTTCACGATGGGAGGAGTGAGAATGCGAATAGGAAAGGCTAAGGGGAGGGGTCTAGAACTTGGTCTACGCGAACACGTGGACCTTTACGCGAACGCGATGAAAGGGATCTACAAGACTATGAGTTCCCGAGTGAGTATATGCGAAAGTTTGATAGTGGTTCAAGCTCTTGGAAGAATGCGGAGTGCCGGTTATGAGTCTTCAGACCGAGGTGAGTCTCATTTCTAATCTTGTGAGGAAGAATTTACCCCGTAGGTGAGCTAAATTAATTATGTGCTCCTATTTGTGGGGGCTATGTACGCGTGAGGTGACGAGATTCCATGCGTAGCTACTAATATGCTATTGTCCGGATAGTCTAGGGGCCCAAAGCATGTTATACTTGGATTATTGTGAACCCATTGATGGCTTGAATTGCCTACTTAAATTAGTAAATGAATTTCAAAGGGATTAAGCTTCATTTCTTAAAAATTGTTAAAAGAGAATTTATTTTACTTGAATAAATATTCCCCGATAAGATCTTATTTGACTGATTGAGCATGTATTCTTATGTGTACATGTTTCGCATGCATGATTCGCGAGCAGGGTATGTGTTTATTTCTAAAACGGGCCGAATGCCTCGACAGATTAAATAGATGCATCTATGGTACAGGCCGCGCGACCCTTGGTAGTGCACAATATACATTTCTATTAGAGCGGTCCGTCAACCTCGGCATGATTTGTGATGTTGTCCTGAACTTATTTAAGTTGTCACTGCCTCACCATGCCTTGAGATTTATTTGTTAATAATAAAAAGGACTTATGGAAAATTCCTATGAAAGAATTATGTGTTTACTTGTTTCCTTTATTTGGATTAAAATCATGTTTATAAAATAAATCCTCTATTTAATATATCATTAAGGATGAATAATTATTGGACTATTAGTGAATGTCAAAGTTGACCATTTTGCCTCTACCCCTTCGGGATTAGGTGGGACACTCATTGGGTACACGTTATTTTTTGTACTCATACTATGCTTGATGTGCATTTTGTTGCACATGTATATGTGACTCCAGTGGTCTGCTAGGCATAACAACATGAATGATTCTGGGACTAGGTGAGTTGCACCATTCGAGATGGCCGCAGCCAGAGTATTCCCTTCCCTTGTACTATATTTACTTTCCGTCCATTGTATTCTGGGTGGATGTTGTGTTTTATTTCTCTTATCAGTAGATGTTCATGCACTTGTGACACCGGGTTTTAAGATGGATTAAAGTATTGTGTTAATTGCTTAAATTTTAAATTTGATTTGAATCTATATTCCTTATAATTTTTAAATAATGAAGGAAAAATCGTGTACTTCAAAAGTGATAAAATGAGATTTAATTTAGCATTTGAGTTGGCTGGTCTGACAGCGGTGTCCGGTGCCACCATGAACCTTAGTAGATTTTGGGCCATGACAACATAGTATCAGAGCACTAGGTTCCCGTCGGTCTCACGAGTCATGAGCAAGTCTAGTAGAGTTTGGCATATCGGTACGAAGACGTCTGTACTTATCCTCGGGAGGCTACAAGGCGGTTAGGAGTACTTCCCTTCTTGATTTCCTTATCGTGCGGTTCGATTCCTTTTGAGGCTTATGCCTTTGATTCCTTCCTACTCAATTTTATGCGATGCGAGCGCTTGCTAGAAATCAGGAATTTGAAGAATTAAAATGGCACTACAAATGTGGTGCGGGGTGATTTTACCGGCATAGTTGATTGGACTATTATAGTTGCTTTATGGAAGGGTATTCTATTGTTCAGCTCAGTAACAGGACTTCTAAGAGCTTTGAGGCTAGGCACAGGTTGCCATGAGGCTCATAAGTGATTTTCCGTAGTGTTGTCGTGATGGCAAGATATTTGCCCACATGTCAAGGCAGTGGATGAATCAAGGGATTTGGTATTTTAATCCCAGCGAGGGAAAGGCAGTCGGACTAAGAATGGTCAGATGTGGGCTGGTGGAAGTAAGGAGACCTGGTATTTGCAAGCGCGGTGGAGCTTTCTTCTATGATGGGGTGTTGTGGCCCTAATAGAACATATTAAGTTTGTCGGTATAATAATCTGCTATGATTTTCCTTTATGGCATGATGTTGTGAAATAGTATTAGAGATTCAACTGTCAGATATCGCATGGTGCGGTGGTTTAAGATTGAATAAGAATTTCTAAATATTGATGGATCGATAAAGATGGCCTTTGGAAAGGTTCTAAGGTTAGCAGCAATGGTGGATTCAAGTACCACGAAGATAGATTTCATTTAAGGCAACAATTGAGCAGCAAAGTATAAGGAAGTACATGTGTCAAGTGTCGGACGATGTTTAAAATTTCTAGAAGGCCAAGTATGAGAAGTACGGTCGAGTGATCGATTAAGGAGATGAGTTCCGCCAAAGTGGGAGAGTGGTAGGGGTTGCATATGGGCTTGGTAGTAGAAAGACTACGTACCTTAAGGAGAGTTTGGATCGAATTAGGGATTTTAATGATTGGTGATTGAAGCCTATGATTATGATGTGAAGTATGGGCTATTATGCGGCAGAAGATTGAAATGGCGGAAAGGGGCTGCTTGAAATGGAGGAGGGTGCAGCATAACCCTGAAATTTGAAGGATGTTACTGCACATTTAATGGATGTTTGCGAGGGGCGAATGGACTTGTGCAGCTGGAAAGTGAGCTCGAACTCAGGATGGGGCTATTAGTGTCATGGTGAATGTACCCCATGCAACGGGGTGAGAAGATGCCGGGGGTGAATTCCCTAAGTGGGTTATTCCCCGTGAGCAGGTTAGAGCTCGTGTGGTTGGTGAAGCACAAAGAATTGTATTGGTTGTTCGACAAGGAGATCAGTTCTGCGAATGTGGTTAATAATTCAGAATATGAAAGATGGGGATTTAGAGGAAGATTCCGAGAATTTTTGATAATTTATGGCGCGAGGTTGTGTTAATAAGAGGTAAACATGCCGGGTGAACTCTAGAATTGTGAAATTATGGCTTCAAGCTATATGAGAGAGTCCCACATCTTATGATTTGGCTGTATGATTAGCTACTTGCGTGATTTCTGGTTATTAGCATATTGTTGAATTATTTCAGCTATGAGAAAAGACCATAAGTGGTAATTCGAGCAAAAGAATTGTTGGAGGCATGCTACGGTTGGACTTATTTGCTCATGTTCGAACTTGGAAAAAGATTCAGGATCTATGCCTCATATAGATATAGGTTTCAAAGGATGTGATTCCGCCGGATGCTTCATCGAGAGGGTATTCATGTGTTATGAGATTGGTGGAGCTGATTACATTTGGGACCAAGTCAGAGCGGGTTGCTCTCAGTAATGGTCCTAGCTGATTCAAAAGGGGTAAAGTGTGGTGCCTAATAATTTCAAGCTTATTTGTACGGTTGAGAATCAAGCTTTTACAGCAACTTATGAGTGGAGTCTCAGAATGTTGTGTGATGTGTTGACTTGCGAGTAGCATTTGAGAGATATGAAATGGTTCATGGGTTTTGAGACAACATGATCTCGTCATTCAAGGTCACTCGGGATGAGTGCAGATGGAGTATGTTATGTGTTGAATGAAGACGTACTATTTCTA
Source organism: Nicotiana benthamiana (assembly GCA_034376525.1). Classification (NCBI taxonomy): domain Eukaryota; kingdom Viridiplantae; phylum Streptophyta; class Magnoliopsida; order Solanales; family Solanaceae; genus Nicotiana; species Nicotiana benthamiana. The sequence goes on from CM067328.1 coordinate 48,856,246, forward strand.
AGACAATCAAGGATAAAGTAAAAGGAAGCAGATTGATTAGCCATGGTTAACTTGGAATATTTGAAGTGGTGATCAGTTGATCTAGTGTGATCAAGTCATGCATGTTATTTGTGGCGGTGCGTGTGAGGCCTGTCGGCCACCATAATTGATCTTATTCAGAAGCATTCTTCTGTTACGGCTTGATAAGTAGAGGCAGATTCCAGAAGAATATGGTGGCTTGGACCACTACTTAGAGATTTGTATATCCTACGATTATGGGAAGTTGCCCATGTGTTGCTATGATTCTATTGAAGTAAGTTGAGTGAAAAGTTCTTATGTGATGAAGTGTTAAAATATTAATGATTTTGAAGTTATGATGAAAATCGTGTCTTATCGCATATTGGCACGTTGGGAGTGGTGAGAGGTATGGAAATGTGAAGCGAGGATCAAGGTTGCAGTTCAGTTTTGACAAGGATGTCACAAGCTCTGATGATCAAGGAAAGGGTTGAATGATTAGAGTAAATTTGTATTGTCTTCAGCATTACCTGAGATCGATGTGTTGTGAAAGAGGCTTTGCATCCTGGATAAGGATTCTTGATCGCTTTTCAGCGTTAGTAGATCCGATGGTTTAGATGTGCAGACCCGTCATTTATTTTGGAAGATTTTGGGAGCGTGTCCCATGAGAAGGTTGTATAAGTAAGTCATGTAGTCACTTGATTGGCTAAAGATTCTAACCAAGTAAGGGGATTGTGGTAATATCATTAATTTGGGAATTTATGCCTGAAGGGCACTCTGTTTATTGGGTTATGAACTGAGGATGTTGCTCCAGTGATGATGGTGGTTCTTACGTGTTATTAGTAAAAGTAAGTTACTATGGACCTTTGAAAGGTAATTAGCGAAGTTGGTGCAATAAGAAATCGGCTTGAGATTAGTGGATTGATATACATGTGAGCAAGGCTATATATCAGTCAGTTGTGTTTGTCTTAGTAAGCGTTCTTATGGAGGAATGTTTGGTGTGTTATTTTGTCATCATCTATTCTAGGTAATGGTGTATTCCACTGTATGAGTTGTGAGATGGCTTGGTAAATTTCTTACGTGTTGAGGTTCCCCCTGGCGGTGATGTCATATGAGCATGATGGATTTTGAGATTCAGATCATATATCGCACCTCAGTTGTGCTTGATTTTTGTAGCCTGTAGCACTATATGTTTCCTCAGGGATGGTATTATGCACCTCATCTTGTTTATGATCGATATTCGGCATTTTGAAGTGGTGAGCAATTTAGCTCGATGTGTATCTTCTTATGTGAGTTCTACTTGTGGATCGGGTGGCACGCCGCCATGGTTATGCTATTTGGATCGGGTTGCTCATCGCAACAATGTGATGTTCAGTAAAGTTCCCCCTAGTTTCTTTTATGTGTTCTGTTTTCCATTTTCTAAGGAAAACTTGTATAAGCTGTTAGCCTGCGTCGCATGTATGATTCACACGCGGGGTAATTAGATCTCCATTTTAGAGTTCATTTTCCTCCTATATCATATCCTATCTGTAGCCTATTGGCACATTGTGGTATCATATGGGATGCTTGATTGGGTCCGAGGTGGCTTATTGCCTCAGTAGTTCGTACTGGGTGAGACGCGATTATGGGATTTAGGATAAGTGCATTCTGGTTATATGAAGTGCATTAAGGAGCAAAAACCATTATTTGGTTCAGAATGTGGTAGTGTTTCTTGTCAGAAGTATATATTCAATCATTGGTTGACTCGACAGTTGATTATGAATTTCGGCACATTTCATCTGTCGTGACGGTATTGTAAGAGTAAGAGTAAGACTTACGTGTGTCATGAGGTGCAATGGGAGCATATGATTTGTTGAATTTTGACTAAGTTGATCAGAAAATATTATTGTAGTCCTATGGATTAAGTGTTGCAAAGTAAGAATCCCGCAAAGTTATGCAGTCATGTTTGAGTACAGCTTGTAGTGAGTGTTATGGTGATCGTATGTTGGAAACATGCATGGCATAGAATTCCGGATGTTGGAATCGGGCTCTAAGGCTTATTTTTTCGAATAAAAAGGAGTATCTTTTGACATTATCGAGCTGATGTGCTCGGCTAAGTTGTGGTAGCACAGGAAGGTGCATGAGGTGCCAAACAGTGATTTCAGACTACTTCGGCATATTTCTCAGCAAATCGAGGACGAACGTATGTTTAAGTGGGAAAGAATGTAACGAGCCGATTGGTCATTTTGATCCCTAGCGCGTCATTCAGCAGTTCGAGGCCATGAGCAACTCCATTTAAGGTGTTATGACTTGTACTCATGGTCGGAATTTAAGTTCGGAAATATCGGAATTAAATTTAAATGAAAATTCCCATTTCGGAAGCTTTAAGTTGAAAGGATGAACTAGTATTGGATTTTTGAGAAAACGACCTCGGAATCATGTTCTGAAGGTTCCAACAGATTCATATGATGAATTTGGACTTGGGCATATGCCTGGTGCGGGTTTTGGATAACCCGGGAGCGTTTTGGCGCCTATTGTGGAAGTTAGCATTTTGGAAGAAATTTCTTAAGTTTGGCTTGAAGTGCATTTCGGCGTTATCAATGTCCTTTTGGAACTTTGAGACTTGGAGTAGCTGCGTACAATGATTCTGGAGTTGGGAGCGCGGTCGGAAATAAATTCGGGGGTCCGTAGGTCATTTTGGAGCCATTTGGCTAAAGATAGAAATTTGAAGGTTTTTGAGAAGTTTGACCGAAAGTGGACTTTTTGATATTCGGGTTTGGAATCCAATTCCGAAAGTTGGAGTAGATGCGTAATGTCAAAAATGATTTGCATGCAAAATTTGAGGTCAATCAGACGTGATTTGATAGGTTTAAAAATCGGAAGTAGAAATCAGAAAGTTCAAAGTTCATAAAGCTTGAATTGAGATGTAATTCATTATTTCGGTGTTATTTGATATGATTTGAGGCCTCGATCAATACCGTAATGTGTTTGGTACTGGTTGGTATTATTGGTTAGCATCTCGGGGGCCTTAGGTGGATTCCAAGAGGTTAACGGATTGAAAATGGATTTTTGGGAAGGCCTGAGAAATTGCTGCTTCTGTCATAACCACATCTGCGGTTCTTGGACCACAGAAGCGGTACCGTAGATGCAGTCAAAAGCTCGTAGAAGCGGAAGGTGGCCTGGCCCAGGAAAATCGCGGAAGCGACCCAGGGACTGCAGAAGCGGTTCTGCTTAAGCAGCCCCCAGACCGTAGAAACGGTCAGCTCCCTCTTGCCCAAAGCTGCAAAAGTAGCCAAAAGTTGCAGAAGCGACGTCCGCGGAAGCGATAATAATCCCGCAGAAACGAAAATATCTGGAGGCAGAAGGTTGATTTAAGTCGCGAATTTGGTTCATTTCTCTCATTTTCTTCACTTTATTGGGCAATTTTTGGAGAGCTTTAAGAAGGAATTTCATCATCAATGTCAAGGTAAGCTACTCCTATTTATTTCCAAGTTATATTCAAGATTATACCATGGAATTAGACATGAAAATTGTGGGAAAATTGAGATTTTTGTTAGTAACCCTAGAAATTTAATTCTTCGACTTAGCCATGATTTGGAATATGGAATTAAGAGGAAATTATTTATTTGAGTTCCTAAGGTCATGGGCAAAGTTTATCTTCGAAATATTTTTGGATTTCGGGCACGTGGGCCCGAGGGCATTTTTGTCAACTTTTCTTTCAGGATTAAAAACTGATACAAATTGAACTATAGAGTTTAATGAAGCATATATTAATGGGTTTGAATGACCACTGGCTTGTTTTGGAGCATTTTGCATTGGTTTCGAGCTTTCGGAAGAATGTGGAGTGCCGGTTATGAGTCTTCAGGGCGAGGTGAGTCTCCTTTCTAATCTTGAGAGGGGGAATTTGTTGGAAACACGTTCTCAAGGCTTTATACTAAAACGTGTGTTCTTATGTGTAGGTTTTGATGAATGACAAACAAGCGCAAATTGATATATGACGAAGTTCAAGTACAAGCGCACAATTGGTGGATAACGAGATTCAAGCACAATACAAAGTTTTATAGTTTAAATGAGTCGTTCTTAATTGTGATCTTGATCCGACAACTTGACTCATGACATGGCTTCTCTCGTAAAACTATTTTTACAAAATCATGCATATTTAATTTAATGCTAAATGATTTTAAATCATGCATATTTACTTTAGTCAAAATGATTTTAAACATGCCTCTAAAATCTGGACTAAGATAATCGATTATGTACTTATGATAATCGATTATGTTAAGCCAAGACTGCATGACAATCGATTGTGAACTAATGACAATCGATTGTGAACTAATGACAATTGATTGTGTTAAGGCAGTGAGCATCAGGTTTATCAAACCTGCATGACAATCGATTGTGAACCTTATGACAATCGATTGTGATGAGGCAGTGTACATCAAAGTTTTTCAAAACTCAGAATAATCGATTGTGAAGCTAATGACAATCGATTGTGAAGAGACAGTGTCCATCAGATTTTTCAAAGTCACAAAATAATCGATTGTGAACATATGACAATCGATTGTGTTGAGGCAATGTCTTCCAGACTTTTTCAAAGTTATTAAATAATCGATTGTGAGTATATAACAATCGATTGTCACGAGGCAGTGTCTAAAATTATTTTCAAAGTCTGATAAACGATTGTTAACATTGCACAATCGATTGTGAAGCTGACCGTTGTCGTAAAGTTTTCAGATACCATCAGGTAATCGATTGTTGATTTTGTACAATCGATTGTTGAAATTAAAATCTGGAAAAGATTTTTTGAACGTTGCTGAATAATCGATTGTTGATTTTGTACAATCGATTGTTGAAATTAAAATCTGGAAAGGATTTTTTGAACGTTGCTGAATAATCGATTATTGATTTTGTATAATCGATTGTTTTACGTAAAATCTGGAAATGATTTTTTGAACGTTACCAATAATCGATTGTTGATCTTTGACAATCGATTGTTAAGCGTAAAATCTGGGATTGATTTCTGGAACGATTGGCAAACAATCGATTGTGACTTCTTGACAATCGATTGTCACACAGTAAAATCAGCAACTCTTAATTGGCAATTAGGCAACAGTAATGCCAAGTTTTTCAACTATAAATACAACTTCATTTCAGTGTTTTAAATACAATAACACACAACAACTGATCATACAATTGCTATAAGCTTGCATACTCTATTGCTAATCATTTTATATTCATTACATAAGTTTTGAGAGCCATATTCTTGTCCAAAGTTGTTGTGATCTTGAGCTTACTTCTTTTACTCATATCTACTCATTAAGGAGTGTATTGTTTGAGTGTTTAGTGTTTTAGTACACTTGTAAGAGAATTGTGATTCTCTTGTTGTAAGGAACTTGTGTTTCCTTGGTTGAAGTCTTGGAGTGTTGTATCTCCGAGCAAAGGTGTTAAGGTGTGTGTCCTTAAGTTGTAAAGGTTTGTTGAGCACCCGTAAGCTTGACAAGTTAGTGGAAAATCTCGAGAGAGTCTCTCGGGGACTGGACTAGCCACGTGTTGTGGTGAACCAGAATACATCGGTGCGTACTTTATTATTTATCGCACTTATTTACTTCCTGCAATTTTTTAATTCCGCAAGTTTACGTTAATTTTTATTATAACGCTATTCACCCCCCCTTAAGCGTTAAGCGTATTATCTAACAATTGGTATCAGAGCCCAACTCTCTGAAGACTTAACAGTTTGAGAGAACCATCCATGGCTTCTACTCGTGAATCTTTTGCAGGAATTGATGAAGGACAATGCTCCACACGACCACCTCTATTCAACGGTACAAACTATACGTACTGGAAGGAGAGGATGAAAATCTTCGTTCAAGCAAACAACTTTCATCTCTGGAAGGTGATAACGAAGGGAAATCAAATTCCAACCAAAAAGGTTGAAACCGAATGGGTTCCCAAGTCCGAAGAAGAATATGACGCGGATGATATCCGAAAGGTGCAAAATAATGCTAATGCAATTAATTTATTATATTGTGCTGTAAATGCTAACGATTACAGGAAAATATCGTGTTGCACAACGGCGAAGGAAATGTGGGACAAGCTGGAAATTACGTACGAAGGTACGGACCAGGTAAGGGAAGCCAAAATTGATTTCCTAACCCATGCTTATGAATTATTTCACATGAAGGAAGGTGAAAAGGTGGATGAAATGTTTGAACGATTTCCAATAATCGTAAATGATCTACATGCTCTCAAGAAGACATTCACGGATAGAGAACTTGTTCGAAAAATTCTTAGAAGTCTCACTCCGGCATGGCGATCAAAGGCCGACTCAATCCAAGAATCCATTGGCGTCTCAAATGTCACCATCGACGCATTAAGAGGTAACCTTAAGACTTATGAGTCTACTATACTTAACCCTCTTGTTGATAATCAAAGGAGGCAAAGAATAGCGCTTAAGGCAAGCACAAGCCAACCTCAAGTTTATGAGGACGGAGACAACGAGTTTGGACTCGTTATCAAAAGATTTCAAAAGTTCATGCGAAAGGAGTATGAACGAAAGGGCAAAAATCAAGGCGAACAAATAAAGTGCTATGAATGCGGTGAAACCGGGCACATCAAATCAAATTGCCCAAACATCAAAAAGGAGAAGAAACCTTTTAAGAAGCAACGTGCATACATTTCTTGGGGAGGAGACTCCGGAGATGAGTCAAGCGAAGAAGAAGAAGACGAAGCCGCAAACCTTTGTCTTATGGCGCAAGAAGACAAGCAAGATGAGGTATGTCAAATCTCTTCTAAAAACTTCTTTACTCTTGAGGAAATGCGAACTGCTTTTGATGAGCTATATACTGAATTTATTAAGGCTTCAAAAACTGTCAAGATCATAAAAGAAAATGCTTCTCTAAAAGAAAAAGACTTTCAAAAACAGCTTTCTTTGAAAGAAAAGGATTTAGAAAAACTGGTTTTAGAAAATGAGAAGCTGAAAGAAGAAAACAAGTTTTTCGGAAAAAGAAGCGCCGACAAGCCCGAAAGTTCTATTAAAAATTGTTCTTCTTGCATGCATCTCAAAAATGAGGTAGATAGACTTAAAGGTACCTTAGATAAGTTTAATTCTTCCCACAAAAATTTGAATAAGGTCCTTGTTAATTTGAAATCAACCAAGCATGGCATAGGCTTTAAGAATGAGCCTAAAGAAAAGGTTGAAGCCAAACCCCAACCACCTAAGGCTCAACCTAGGATTAATAAAACAAATGCTTATCCTAGAAATAGCAATCCTAGAACAAATATGCATGCTAGACCAAATGTTGAACATTTTAGAAGACCTAGAAATGACTTACCACCTAGAAATGACTACCCTAGAAATGATGCATATTCTAGGCCAAACACTAGAAGGAGTTTTGAACCTTTTAGAACATCTAGACATGACCATTACTCTAGAAATGCTGCTCATTTTAGAACTAATAGTAGGAGAAATGGTTCTCATGAAATGCGCAATAGTCATAATGAAAATAGAGTAAATCATTTTCGTCCATCAAGTTACTATGAACCTAGAAGGATGCATAACCCCAACGTGACTTGTCATTATTGTAGACGCATTGGTCATATTGCTCCTGCATGCTTTACACGACATAGACATATCACTCAATCGCATCATTATAATATGCCTAACCCTCAAGGACCCAAAATGGCATGGTTACCTAAAACGCATTAACTTGTTTTGTAGGTATGTTTGAAGGGATCAAGTGTACTATGGTACCTTGATAGTGGATGCTCCAAACATATGACGGGAGACGAATCCAAATTCCTTCAACTAGAACACAAAGAAGGAGGAAGTGTGATTTTTGGGGATAACAATAAAGGAAAGATTATTGGCATCGGATCGGTCGGTAAGGATGAAAATTCCTCTATTAAGCATATATTACTTGTGAAAGGTTTAAAGCATAATCTCTTGAGCATAAGTCAATTATGTGACAAGGGAAATCTTGCCCTATTTGATTCGGATGAATGCTTAGTGTTTAGACGTAGTGATTTTAAAATTATCCTTCGTGGTTTTAGAGTGGATAATATTTATATGGTTGATCTTGCTAATTCCTCACCCGAATATGTTGATTGTCTTATGAGTAAAGAGGATGATACTTGGTTATGGCATCGTAGAGTAGCACATATCAACATGCATCTTTTGAACAAATTGATTTCTCAAAACTTAGTTATTGGTCTTCCCAATTTAAAATTTGAAAATGACTCTATTTGTGATTCTTGTCAAAAAGGGAAGCAAACAAAAGCATCTTTCAAATCCAAAAATACTGTTTCAACTTCTAGACCATTGCAATTGCTTCACATGGATTTATTTGGACCATCTCGCATTGAAAGTCTAGGAAGAAATCGTTATGCTTTTGTGATTGTTGATGACTATTCTAGATTTACTTGGACTTTATTTCTTGCCAATAAAAGTGATGCTTTTCAGAATTTTAAATATTTTCTTAAGCGTGTTCAAAACGAAAAGGAAACAACCGTCACTTCAATTAGAAGTGATCATGGGGGAGAGTTTGATCACAATCTCTTTGCGGACTTTTGTGACGAACTCGGTATCGAGCATACCTTTTCCGCTCCACGTACACCACAACAAAATGGGGTGGTGGAAAGGAAAAATAGGTGTCTCGAAGAGATGGCTAGAACCATGCTCGAAGAGGCCAAGATTCCCAAACATTTTTGGGCGGATGCCGTGAGTACCGCATGCTACGTCTTAAATAGAGTAGTCATAAGGCCTATACTCATGAAAACTCCCTATGAACTCTATAAGGGAAGGAAACCAAATATCTCCCATCTTAGAGTATTCGGTTGTAAATGTTTTATTCATAACAATGGCAAAGATCAATTGGGAAAATTTGATGCTAAGTCCGATGAGGGAATTTTCATTGGTTATTCTTCACGTAGCAAAGCATATAGGGTTTTTAATAAAAGAACCGAAACTGTGGAGGAATCCCCTCATGTTGTATTTGCCGAAAATAATGCTCGCTTGGCGAGAAAGGATTCCGGTTTTGATCTTGCGGGTATTTTAGATAGCTTGAAAGACAAAATACAAGAGGAAACGCCTAAGGAAAATCAAGACGAAATTTTGAAACAACCAACGGAGGAAGCGCCACCATTGGAGAATGAAACGAAAACGCCTAACGAGTGGAGGACAATCAAGGATCACCCTCTCGAAAAGGTAATTGGCGACGTCGGAGAAAAGGTAAGTACCCGAAACTCCCTTAAAAACACCTTAGGACATACTGCTTTTGTGTCTCAAATTGAACCAACAACCATCTCCGAAGCAATTGGGGATGAATTTTGGACCTTGGCAATGCAAGAGGAGCTTAACCAATTCAAACGGAATGACGTTTGGGATTTGGTGCCAAGATCCGAAAATCATACCATATTGGTACGAAATGGGTTTTTCGAAACAAACTAGATGAAAATGGTGTAATCACTAGAAACAAATCTAGGCTTGTAGCAAAAGGCTATAATCAAGAAGAGGGTATTGACTATGAAGAAACATATGCTCCCGTAGCTAGATTAGAAGCTATTCGTCTATTGCTCGCTTTTGCCTCTTCTATGAATTTCAATTTATCTCAAATGGATGTGAAAAGTTCTTTTCTAAATGGTGTTATTCAAGAAGAAGTTTATGTTGAACAACCCCCCGGTTTTGAAGATTTTAAATCTCCCGATCATGCTTTCAAACTCAAAAAGGCTCTCTATGGTTTAAAACAAGCTCCCCGAGCTTGGTATGAAAGACTGAGTAAATTTCTATTGGAAAATGATTTCATTAGGGGGAAAGTTGACACCACCCTTTTTGTTAAGCATAAAAACAATGATATTTTATTAGTTCAAATATATGTGGATGATATCATATTTGGTGCTACTAACAATGTCTTATGCAAGGAATTTTCCGATTTAATGACAAGCGAATTTGAGATGTCTATGATGGGTGAGTTAAAATTCTTTTTGGGATTACAAGTAAAGCAAATGAAAGAAGGTACGTTCATTTGCCAAGCCAAATATTGCAAAGAATTGCTGAAACGATTTGAAATGAACAATGCAAAAGCAATGGCGACTCCCATGAGCACATCCGCATCTAGACAAAGATGAGAAAGGTAAGGAAGTCGACACTAAGAAGTATCGAGGTATGATTGGCTCTCTTCTCTATCTTACTGCTAGTCGTCCGGACATCATGTTTAGCGTGTGCTTATGCTCCCATTATCAATCGTGTCCGAAGGAGTCTCACCTTACTGCGGTAAAACGGATTTTGAAGTACCTTGTTGGTACTACAAATGTGGGTCTATGGTACCCCAAAGGTTCTTCATGCCAACTCGTTGGCTATTCCGACTCCGATTTTGCTGGATGCAAATTGGACCGCAAGAGCACTAGTGGCACTTGCCATTTGCTCGGTAGCTCTCTCGTTTCTTGGTTTAGCAAGAAACAAGTAAGTGTTGCGTTGTCCACAACCGAGGCTGAATATGTAGCCACGGGGAGTTGTTTCGCTCAAATCCTCTGGATGAAACAACAACTCTTGGACTATGGCCTAAGTCTTGATCATATCCCTCTTAGATGTGATAATACTAGTGCCATATGCTTGACGAAGAACCCCGTTCTTCATTCGCGAACAAAACACATTGAAATTAGACATCATTTTATAAGAGATCACGTTCTCAAGGGCGATGTCGAAATCGAATTTGTTGAAACCAAAGACCAATTGGCCGACATCTTTACTAAGCCCTTAGAGAAAGAGTCCTTCTTCCGAATTCGTAGTGAACTCGGGATTCTTGACTCCACGTTGATCTAAGTCATGCATTGCATCTTTTTATTTTACATGATTTCTAACTTGAGCGTCGGAGACGTCTAACGAATTTTTGCAGGTATCGCCCTGAAGGTAGGGGGAATTATAAAGCATGACGCGCAATAATCGAGTCTTCTTCAGAAAAATCGGTTTCTGTCGTCTAATAATCGATTATCTCGTATCAATAATCGATTGTTCTGCTATTACTTGAGTTATTGTACTCTCTTTAAGTAATCACGTTTTCTTTCCAATAAATAAACAAGTTTTATTTACATCTTTGGCATCTTCTTAAGGCTTTATACTAAAACGTGTGTTCTTATGTGTAGGTTTTGATGAATGACAAACAAGCGCAAATTGATATATGACGAAGTTCAAGTACAAGCGCACAATTGGTGGATAACGAGATTCAAGCACAATACAAAGTTTTATAGTTTAAATGAGTCGTTCTTAATTGTGATCTTGATCCGACAACTTGACTCATGACATGGCTTCTCTCGTAAAACTATTTTTACAAAATCATGCATATTTAATTTAATGCTAAATGATTTTAAATCATGCATATTTACTTTAGTCAAAATAATTTTTAAACATGCCTCTAAAATCTGGACTAAGATAATCGATTATGTACTTATGATAATCGATTATGTTAAGCCAAGACTGCATGACAATCGATTGTGAACTAATGACAATCGATTGTGAACTAATGACAATCGATTGTGTTAAGGCAGTGAGCATCAGGTTTTTCAAACCTGCATGACAATCGATTGTGAACCTTATGACAATCGATTGTGATGAGGCAGTGTACATCAAATTTTTTCAAAACTCAGAATAATCGATTGTGAAGCTAATGACAATCGATTGTGAAGAGACAGTGTCCATCAGATTTTTCAAAGTCACAAAATAATCGATTGTGAACATATGACAATCGATTGTGTTGAGGCAGTGTCTTCCAGACTTTTTCAAAGTTATTAAATAATCGATTGTGAGTATATAACAATCGATTGTCACGAGACAGTGTCTAAAATGATTTTCAAAGTCTGATAAATAATCGATTGTTAACATTGCACAATCGATTGTGAAGCTGACCGTTGTCGTAAAGTTTTCAAATACCGTCAGGTAATCGATTGTTGATTTTGTACAATCGATTGTTGAAATTAATGTCTGAAAAAGATTTTTTGAACGTTGCTGAATAATCGATTGTTGATTTTGTACAATCGATTGTTGAAATTAAAATCTGGAAAGGATTTTTTGAACGTTGCTGAATAATCGATTATTGATTTTGTATAATCGATTGTTTTACGTAAAATCTGGAAATGATTTTTTGAACGTTACCAATAATCGATTGCTGATCTTGGACAATCGATTGTTAAGCGTAAAATCTGGGATTGATTTCTGGAACGATTGGCAAACAATCGATTGTGACTTCTTGACAATCGATTGTCACACAATAAAATCAGCAACTCTTAATTGGCAATTAGGCAACGGTAATGCCAAGTTTTTCAACTATAAATACAGCTTCATTTCAGTGTTTTAAATACAATAACACACAACAACTGATCATACAATTGCTATAAGCTTGCATACTCTATTGCTAATCATTTTATATTCATTACATAATTTTTGAGAGCCATATTCTTGTCCAAAGTTGTTGTGATCTTGAGCTTACTTCTTTTACTCATATCTACTCATTAAGGAGTGTATTGTTTGAGTGTTTAGTGTTTTTGTACACTTGTAAGAGAATTGTGATTCTCTTGTTGTAAGGAACTTGTGTTTCCTTGGTTGAAGTCTTGGAGTGTTGTATCTCCGAGCAAAGGTGTTAAGGCGTGTGTCCTTAAGTTGTACAGGTTTGTTGAGCACCCGTAAGCTTGACAAGTTAGTGGAAAATCTCGAGAGAGTCTCTCGGGTACTGGACTAGCCACGTGTTGTGGTGAACCAGAATACATCGGTGCGTACTTTATTATTTATCGCACTTATTTACTTCCAGCAATTTTTTAATTCCGCAAGTTTACGCTAATTTTATTATAACGATATTCACCCCCCTCTAGCGTTAAGCGTATTATCTAACAGAATTTACCCCGTAGATGAGCTAAATTGATTATGTGCTCCTATTTGTGGGGGCTACGTACGCATGAGGTGACGAGAGTCCGTGCGTAGCTACTATTATGCTATTGTCCGGGTAGTTTAGGGCCAAAAAACATGTTATACCTAGATTATTGTGAAACCATTGATGGCTTGAATTGGCTAAATCACATTAAATTAGTAAATGAATTTCAAAGGGATTAAGCTTCATTTCTTAAAAATTGTTAAAAGAAAATTGGTTTTACTTGAATAAATGTTCCCCGATAAGTTCTTATTTGACTGATTGAGCATGTATACTTATGAGTACATGTGTTGCATGCATGATTCGCGAGCAGGGTATGTGCTTATTTCTGGAACGGGCTGAACGCCTAGGTAGATTAAATAGATGAATCTATGGTACGGGCCGCTCGACCCTTGCTAGTACACAATATTCATTTTTGTTGGAGCGGGCCGTCGACCTCAGCATGATTTGTGCATGTTTGTGCTATTGTCCATAACTTATTTAAGTTCTCACTGCCTCACTCTGCCTCGTGATTTATTTGTTAATAATAAAGAGGACTTATGGAAAATTCCTATGAAAGAATTATGTGTTTACTTGTTTCCTCTATTTGGATTAAAATCATATTTATAAAATAAATCCACTGTTTAATTTATTATTAAGGATGAATAATTATTGGACTATTAGTGAGTGTCAAAGTTGACCATCTCGTCTCTACCCCTTCGGGATTAGGCGGGACACTCATTGGGTACATGTTGTTTTTTCTACTCATACTACGCTTGCTATGCATTTTGTTGCACATGTATATGCGACTCCAGCAGTCTGCTAGGCATAGCAGCATGGATGATTCTGGGACAAGGTGAGTTGAATCTTTCGAGATGGCCGCAGCTAGAGTAGTCCCTTGCCTTGTACTGTATTTACTTTCCGCCCATTGTATTTTGGGAAGATGTTGTATTTTATTTCCCTTATCACTAGATGCCCATGCACTTGTGACACCTGGTTCTGGGATGGATTTAAGTATTGTGTTAATTGCTTAACTTTTAAATTTGATTTGAATCTGTATTCCTTAAAATTTCTAAATAATGAAGGAAAATCCTGTATTTCAAAAGTGAAAAAACAAGCTTTAATTTAGCATTTGAGTTGGCTGGCCTGACAGCGGTGTCCAGCGCCACCACGACCCTTAGTGGATTTTGGGTTGTGACAGTAATACTCGATCTAAACAACTTCTAATCAAGTGTCATGTCCTCGAAAATCTAAAGCCTCGCGATATCTTGCCCGATCACTTCTCCCCAATACTTCTTAGGCTGCTATCTACCTCTTCTCGTGACCTCCACAACCAGTCGCTCACACCTCCTTACTTGAACATCCGAGCTTTTCCTTTTATGTGCCTGAACCATCTGAGTCTTGCTTCCCATATCTTGCCATCAATGGGAGCCACGTGCACCTTCTCCCGAATATTTATCATTTCTAATCTTGTCCATCTGAGTGTTCCCGCACATCCACCTCAACATCCTCATTTCTGCTACTTTCATCTTTTGGATATGTAAGTTCTTAACAGGCCAACACTCAACCCCATACATTATGGTCAGTATAACCACCGCTTTATAGAATTTACCTTTGAGTATCATTGTCACTCTCTTGTCAACAAAACTCCTGATGCTAACCTCCACTTCATCCATCCTACCCCAATATGGTGTGCGACATCCTCATCAATCTCCCCTCCCCCATAGATAACCGATCCAAGGTACTTGAATCTGCCTCTGATTGGGTTAACATATGATTCAAGCCTCACATCCGCACCTACTTCCTCCAGCTCAGTGCTGAACTTACACTCCAGGTATTCCATCTTCGTTATGCTCAACTTGAAACCTTTAGACTCAAGATTTTGTCTCTAAACTTCTAGTGTCTCGTAAACACCGGCTCGTGACTCATCAATTGGAACTATATCATCAGCAAATAGCATGCCCCATGGAACCTCCCCTTGAATATATTTTGTTAATGCATCCATCACCAGGGCGAATAAGAACAGACTGAGCGCAGAGCCTTGGTGTGACCCTATTTCAACCGGAAAATGCTCAGAGTCGCGTCCTACTGTCCTGACCTGAGTCTTAGCCCCATCATACATGTCCTTAATTGCCATAATATAGGAAACCGACACGGCTTTTGTCTCCAAGCATCTTTAGAGAACTTCTCTAGGAACATTGTCATACATTTTCTCTAAGTCAATAAACACCATCTGTAGATCCTTCTTTGTCTCTCTGTACAGTTCCACCAAACTCATAACAAGGTGTATAGCTTTTGTGGCAGAATGACCTGGCATGAACCCGAACTAGTTGTCAGTTACAGAAACTGTCATCTTCACCCGCGCTTTGACGACCCTTTCCCATGCTTTCATGGTATGACTCAGTAATTTGATACCCCTATAATTGTTACAACTTTGGATATCACCTTTGCTTTTATACAATGGAACCACCGTACTCCACCTCCACTCATCTGGCATCCTCTTCGCCTTAAAAATAATATTAAAAAACCTTGTCAGCCACTCCAAACCTACTCTCCTTCCCCACTTCCAAAATTCCATCGGAATCTCGTCTGGCCTGGTTGATCTGCCCTACTCATCATATGCATAGCCCCCACAACCTCCTCAACCTTGATACGCATGAAGTTTCCAAAGTAACTCTTGGAATGCTCAATTCGCCTAGCACAATATTCCGATACCTTTTTTCATTCCGAAGTTTATGGAAGTATGTCTGCTATCTCCTCCTAATCTGGGCATCTTCCATTAGTATCCTACCATCTTCGTCCTTGATACATCTCACTTGGTCTAAATCCCGAGCCTTCCTCTCTCTCAACTTGGCCAGCCAGAATAACTTCTTCTCCCCACCCCTTTCCCTTAGTTCCTTGTACATACGACCATAAGCCATAGTCTCAGCCTCTGTGACTGACCTTTTAGCTTCCTTCCTAGCTACCTTATATCTCTCCATGCACGCTCGCCTTTCCTCTTCACATATGTTCCCCGCTAACTTTATGTATACTGCCTTCTTCGCTTCCATTTTACATTGGACCACTTAATTCCACCACCACTCTATTTTATGCCCACCAGAGATACCGGTCGAGATCCCTAATATCTCTCTCACAGACGCCCTTATACAGTCTGTTGTTGCTGACTACATAGTGTTTGCATCCCCACTGCTCCTCCAAGCAGCCATTGCCAACATCCGCCACTCCAACTCTTGGGAGAGTTGTATGTTGGATTCAAAGGGATCGTTGGAGTCATAAATGGATACAAACGGGTTTGGTTTCAGCTTGTTAGTATGTTAATATGGAGGTTCAACTCAGAAATCTATTGTGATAGTAGTCTAAAGGGAAGTGACTTCATGAATGGCTGATCTGAGAGATTGTTACAGTATTGCATGTTTCATTTATTATTGGCCGTGTATGAAAGTGTTGGAATAAGACCTTGGTTAATAAGAGGTTTTTCCACCGGTATTCAGGAGTTGTGGGAAAATGTTGTGAATAGTAGCTATCGTTTCGAATGTTGGATTGTGTGGTTTGTTGCATGGGTTCACCTGGGGCTGCAGGTATGTGCTATTACAGCTGGTTCGGGCATCTTCTGAGTGTAAAGGTGAGGCTCTGATTGTGTGTATGGTTTCAAAAGTGCAATGTGGTTCTACGGTTATGGTCTGGATGGACTGTGAAAATTTTTGTTATGTTGTATTATTGGGCCTATGTGAGTTAGGGTGACGAGGGATCATCCCGAGTATATGTTTGGTAAGGACATTCAAGTACTGGTTGGCAATTAGTACAGCTCTGGGCTCGCTCGAGGACGAGCGTTTGTTTAAGTTTAGGAGGATGTAACGACCCGACCCGTCGTCACGTGAGTTACCGCCCCGTTTTCCCCATTTTATGCTTTTATATGTTTCATTATATGTGTTTGGATAATTTGAAGTAATTCGGATAGAGTTCGGGTGGTGATTTATGACTTAGGAGAGCAATCAAAACTGAATTTGGAGGTACGGTATAGAATTAGGCTTGAATTGTCTAAGTTTGAATTTTGGCGAATTCCGGTTGATAGGTGAGATTTTGATCCGAGGGTCGGAATGGAATTCCGATAGTTTTTAGTGGCTCCGTTATGTAATTTTGGATATGTTTGAAAATTTTTAGATCATTCGGAGGTGTTTAAGTGGGGTTTTAGAACAAATGCAAGTTTCAGAAGTTTTAGTCTAACTTAGGCTTGAATCCATGGTAATTTGATGATTTGATGTTTATGATAGTGTTTTTATGTTACGAGCATGTTGTAATGAAGTAATAGAACATATTTGTGTGTTTGGTTGAGGTCCCGAGGGCCTCGGGGTGATGTCGGATGGTTAAACGGGGAATTTTGAGTGTTGTTGCAGGTTTAGCACCTGGCTTCTAGTATTTCCGCATCTGCAGAAAAGGAGTCGCAGAAGTGATTCCGCAGACGCGGCTTAGCGATCGCAGAAGCGGTCCACGAGGGACCGCAGGGTTTCCGCAAAAGCGAATAGGGAACCGCTTTAGCGAGTCCGCAAAAGCGGAAACCAAGCCGCAGAAGCGGAAATAGGAGATCCACAGAAGCGGATTTAGGTCGCAAAAACGAAAGGTCTGGGGACTTAATGAAAACCGCAAAAGCGGATAAATGGACACATGAGCGGTCCCGCAAGGGAAAATAGGGGACCGCATAAGCGAAAAATGCTGTAGGGTTTAATAAACAGTGTTTGCAAATTTCAAAAGTTAAGAAAACATTTTAGACTTCGGGAAGAGACGATTTTCAGGGGAAATCAAAGGAGCATAATCAGGTATGAGCTATTAGCCTCGAAATATGATTTTTTTGGTGTAAAAACATTGATTAATCATGGAACTTCAAGGATTTAAGGGCTAAAAATTGAGCTTAGGGCTTGAAACCCAAGAGAGTTTAAATGCGAGTTTTGGAAGAGTAAACAAACTCCGTTTTTGATAAATTTTATATGTACGGACTCATGGCAAGACGAGGAATCCTTTGATGTGATTTTTGAAATTTTTGAGAAGTGGGCCCGGGGCTCGGGTTTTACCAACTTCGTGAATTTTAGTACTTTTCGAGTATTTTTGATTGGGTTATGTTCATTAGCCCATATTTATGTATTCGTTGTGATTTTGACTAGATTCGACGCGCGAGGAGGTCGATACGAAAGGAAAAGGCTATGCGGACCAGTTTATGGCCGGTTAGAGGTGAGTAGTTTGTATAGATGATGGCCTGAGGGTTTGAAACCCCGGCTTATCACATTGTGACGCTATGTGGCAGGTGCAGGATTGTTCATGACTGGGGATTGTGGCTAGGTACATCCCGAAAATGAATTATACTATATTGGCGACTGATATGCACCATGTATTGAATCTATCTGGGCTTCTTAACATGTTTGAGACCTTGTGCCGATCTGTAGTATCCTCATAGGATGAATATCATTGTGATAGCATGATTTGTATAATCATTGATCTCAGCATGTGTTTAATCACTGTTATGAAATGCTAAGTTACTTTTCCTGAAGTTAAATAACTAAATCATATCCTTCTTAGTAATTGGAAACTGAGAGATTAATTGTATATGTTATGTGACTCATATGCATACTATAGACTGAGTATGGATTGGGCTACATGTCAAAGCGATTATTATATATGGATGATGAGGTCGAGAGCCTGTTCTATGCAAATACTTCCCTGATACTGTGCTTGGGCAGTAGGATCCCCTCCAGAGTCTGTGCACACCCCCAGTGAGCGTCATCGACGTTAAATGGATCGGGCTGTACGCCGCAGCGGATCATGTGCATTGCATTGCATTTTTTCATTTTACTTGACTGATATACTTAATGTTGTTTTGTTGTTAGTTCGTAGTTAAGGTGTCAGACTGTTAGTTTTAACTTTGCTTTGTGGAATTTCGTGGACTTCTTATCTTCAGACATTTAATATGCTTATTACTCACTGAGTCGGTAGTGCTCACCCCTACTACCTGCACCTTGTGTGCAGATTCAGGTGCACCGGAGGCTTAGCTCAGCAATCGTTGTCTCCAGAGCTTATCAGAGTTGTTGGGGTTGTTGCTTGACGTTCGCAGGACCTGCCTACTCTTCCTATTTCAGTTTTATATATATATACATTTCCAAGCTTGTGTATTTTCGTTTAGATATTATTATCCAGTGTGTTTCAGAGGCTGTAGACTCGTGATCCCAAATTTTTTGGGACTGTTTTTATTAGACTTCGTATTTCTTCGTATTATTTTTCTATAAATATTGGAGTATTATTCAAAAACTATTACATTCTCCTTAAATTGTCGGTTTTGAGATTTATTGTTAAATTGGGAGCGATTGTAGGTCAGGCTTGCCTAGTTTTAGGGTTGGGCGCCATCACGATCGGGTTTGGGTCGTGACACCAGCTAACTCAACTCTTCCAAAAATTCAAATTTCGATCTGTTAACCCCCGGAATCCACCTGAGGCCCCCGACTCCTCAACAAAACCTACCAACCAATCCCAAAAAACTTTAAGTACTTGCTCGAGGCCTCAAATCATATCAAACAAGGCTAAAATTAAGAGTTACACCCCAATTCGGGATTTATGAACTTTGAACTTTCCAACTTCTACTTCCGATGTTTAAACCTAACAAATCATGTCTGATTGACATCAAATTTTGCACACAAGTCATATTTGACATTAACGGACCTACTCCAACTTCCGGAATCAGATTCCGACCTCGAAATCAAATAGTCCACATCCGGTAAAACTTCTCAAAAACCATCAAATTTCTATCTTTAGCCCAATGGCTCCAAAATGACCTACGGACCTCTGAATTCACTTCCAATCGTGCCCCCAACTACAGAATCACTGGACGGAGCTACTCCTAGTCTCGAAAACTTAAACGGACATCGATAACACTGAAATTACTTCAAGACAAACTTAAGAAATTTCTTCCAAAATGCTAACGTCCACAATATGCGCCAAAACGCTCCCGGGTTATCCAAAACCAAAACAGGGCATACGCCCAAGTACGAAATCATCATATGAACCTGATGGAACCTTCATATCTTGACTCCAAGGTCGTTTACTCAAAATTCCAATCTTAGCCATTTTCTCCAACTTAAGTCTTCTGAAATGAGAATTTTTATTTAAATTTAACTCCGAACTTCCTGAATTTCAATTCCGGCCATACACACAAGTCAATATACCTGAAATGAAGCTTCCCATGGCCTCAGACCGCTGAACGGCGCGCTAGAGCTAAAAATGACTGGTCTAGTCATTACATTATCTCCCACTTAAACATATGTTCGTCCCCGAACGTGCTGAGAACTACACTGAAGTAGTCTGCAATCACTGCTAAGCCCCCCATGCACCTTCCCGTGCTACTATAACTCAGGTGAGCACATTACCTCGATAAATTTTGAAGATATTCCCCTTTATTCAAGAAAATAAGCCTTAGAGCCCAATTCCTACATCCGAAATTCCATGCCAGGCATGTTCTCATCATAGGATCACCAAATCATTCACCACTCACCGAACCCAACATGACTGCATAACATTGCTGAATTCACACTTTGCATCACTTTACTCATAGGACCACGGTAATATTTTCTGATCAACTTAGCCAACATTCAACAAACCAGATGCTCCCATTGCACCTCATGACCTACATAGGTCTTGCTCTAACTTTTATAACACTAACGCGATGGAAGAGATGCACCAAAATTCATAACCGACTTCTGAATCAAAAATCTTCGAGTCAAGACCTCTGTCAAGAATCGTTACCACATTCTGAACCAAATAATGATCTATGCTCTTTAATATACTTCATATACTCAAATTGCACTAATCTTGAATCCCATAATCTCGTCTCACCCAGTACGAACTGCTCAGATAATAAGCCACTCCGAATGCGATCAAAAGTCTCACATGACGCCACAATGTGCCAAAAGACCACCAATCCGAACACAAGATAAATAGGAATTCGAACTCTGGAAGGAATTATCTAATCCCGCACTAAAACGGACTTTCCCTAAAAGATAGGAAGCAAAACACACAAAAAATAGCATATACGAACCCAGACTCAACATCACACTATTGCGGTGCGCAACCCGATCCAAATAACATACCCATGGCAGCATGCCACCCGATCCACACATAGATCTCACATTAGGATATTGCACTTCGAGCTAAATCTTCCCATTACATTAAAAATATTGAATTTCGATCGTAAGCACGCTAAGTGCATAATACCATCCCCGAGGAAACACATAGCGCTATAGGCTACAAGACTCAAGCACGACTGAGGTGGGATACAAGATCTAAATTTTATGAGACATTCAGCTTACATAACATCATTTCCACGCTGAACCTCAACACATAAGAATTTACTAAGGCATCTCACAACTCATACGGCACAATACATCATTACCTGGAATAGCTAATGACAAAATAACACCTCGACTGTTCCTCCATAGGGAACCTCTCACTGAAACAAACACAATTGGCCTAATATATAAAGCCCATTTCACAAATAAATCAATGCACTGATCTCAAGACGATTTTTGATTGCACCAACTTGGCTAATGATCTTTCAAAGGTCCATAGTAACTCCCTTTGCCCTCATATCATGTAGGAATAACCATCATAACCAGAGCAACCTCCCTAGTTCATAACCCAATATACAAAGTGCCCTCCAGGCGTAAATCTCAAATTAATGATATTACCACAATCCTCAGACTTGGTTTAAATCTTTAGCCAATCAAGTGACTACATGTCATATTTATACAATCTTCTCGTGGGACACGCTCCCACAGTATTTTGAAATAAATAACGGGTCCGCACATCTAAACCATCAAACGCACTAACACTGAAAAGCAATCTAGAGTACTTAACCAGGTTGCAAAACCCCTTCCACAGCAAAACGATCTCAGGTGACGCTGAGGACAATACCAATTTACCTCAATAATTCAACCCTTTCCTTGCTCATCCGAGCCCGCGACATCCTTACCAGCACCAAACTGCAAGCTTGATCCTCAATCCGAATTTCCATGCTACTCACTGCACCCAACGTGCCGATATATGATAGAACACAATTTTCGTCATAACCCCAAAATCATTAATATTTTAACACTTCATCATATAGTAACTTTGCACTTATCTCACTTCAGGAGAATTATAGCAACACACAGGCAAATCACCATAACCGTAGAATATGCAAATCTGCAAGTAGTGGTCCAAGCCACCATAGCCCTTCCGGAATTAGCTTCCACTTAACAAGCCATAACAGAAGAATGCCTCTGATAAATCATCAATCGTGGTGGCCGACAGACCTCACACGTACCACCACAGACCATACACATAACTTGATCACGCTGACCGAACTGATCTCTGTCCCCAACATTCCAATTCAACTATGGCTAATCAATTTAACTTCTTCCAATTCATCCTTGCTTGCCTTAGAAATAATGCTAACTCCATTCAACACATATCATACTCCATCTACACTCATCCCGAGTGACCTTGAACCACGAGTCCAGGATGTCTCAATTCCAACAAACTATTTCATATCACCCAAATGCTACACCACAAGTCAAAATATCGTAGAACATTCTGGGCACCTTCTCATATACTGCTACAAAGCTTGATTCTTAACTGTACTTATAGGCTCGAAATCATTGGGCACCACACTTTAACTTCCGATCTCACTAGGACCATTATTGAGAGCCACCCACTCTGACTTGGTCCCAAATATAATTCACTCCATAGATCTTATAAGTCACGGATACTCTCTAACTGAAGCACCTAGTGAAATCACTTCCTCTAAAACCTGCATCTATACGAGGCATAAATACTGAATTTTTTTTCCACTCAGAACCATGAGCCAATAAGGCCAACCGTAGCATGCCTCCAACAATTCCTTTGCTCGAATTGCTGCCACTCATGGTCTTTTCATATAGCTAAAATAATCCATCAATATGCTAATAGCCAAAAATCATGCAAGTAGTTAATCATACAGCCCAATCATAAGTGGTGGGAATCTCCCACATAGCTTGAAGCCATATTTTCACAATTCTTAAGCTTTCCCAACCTCTTTACCTCTTATTGGCATAACCTCGTGCCATAAGTTATCAAAAAATTTTGGAATCTTCCTGTAAATACCCATCTTCCGTGTTTTGAATCATTAACCCATTCGCACGACCGATCTCTTTATAGAACAACCAATATAATTCCTTGCAGAAGCTTCGCCAACCACGCGACCGTTAACCTGCTCACGAGGAATAACCCACCTAGGGAATCACCTCCCGACATCTCTCATGTCGCTGCACGGGGTAAATTCACTATGACACCTATAGTCTATCCTGAGTCTGAGCTCATCTTCCAAATTTAGGGTTATACTGCACTCTCCTCCATTTCAAGCGGCTCCTTTCTACCGTATCAATCTTCTGCCACAAAATAGCCCATACCTCACATCATACCTGCAGGCTTCAATCACAAATCATTAAAATCCCCAATTTGATCCAAACTCTCCTTAATGCGCGCAGTCTTCCTACTACCAAGACCATATACAACACCAACCACTCTCCCAATTTTGCGGAACTCATCTCCTTAATCAGTCAGTCGACCTTGCTTCTCATACTTGGCCTTCTAGAAATTTTTAAATGCCGCCAGACACTTCCCACATGTCCTTCCTCATACTTTGCTGCTCAAGTGTTGCCTTAAATAAAACCTATCTTTGTGGCACTTGATCCCACAATAGCTACTAATCTTTAAGCCTTTCCAAAGTTCATCTTTATCGATCCGTCAACATTAAAAATTCTGATTCGATCTTCAACCACCACACCATGCGACAACTAACAATCGTATCTCTAATACTGTTTCACAATATCATAAATTGTAGCACATTATAACATCAAAGAACTTGGTACGTTCCAATAGGACAACGACACCCCATCATAGAAGAAAAGCTCCACCAGATTTTCAAATGCCAAGTCTCATTACTTTCACTAGCCCACATCTGGCCATTCTTAATATATATATATATATATATATATATATATATATATATATATATATATATATACTGCCTTTTCCCCTGCCGAAAATAAAATACTAAATTCCTTTATTAAACGCCGAGTAAACCTCCCTTCAATTAATTCATTAGCCCGACACATGGGCAACACCCTACCATCACACAACACTGCGGAATAATTTCTAATAAGTATCATGGCAACCTGTGCCTAGCCTAGATGCTCTTAGAAGTTCTATTATTGAGCTGAAATAATAGAATATCCTTCCATAAAGCGAGTATAATAGTCCAATAAACTATACCGCGAAAATAACATATTCAGCCTAAGTGTTGGATAAAAGCCACCGAAGTTTTCTTTTTGGTAACCCATGATACAAGACATGAACCAAGAAAATGAGCCATATCTAAGTTGTGTTTCCTATCCACAAAGAAACTTGCATAATCATCATCAGCATATCCTACTAGATTGAAATGACTACCTTTAGGATACCAAAGACACATACCAAAGTGCCTTTCAAATATCTTAGTATCCTCTTTACAACAGTCAAATGAGACTCTTTTGGATTATCGTGAAAGCGAGTACAAAGCCCTACACTGAAAACTATGCCAGCCTACTGGCAGTAAGATACAAGAGTGGACCAATCATACCTCTATACAACTTCTGATCAACTGATGAACCAGGTTCATCAATGTCTAATTTAGTGGCAGTTGCAATGGGGGTGTGTATTTTCTTAGATTCATCCATTTTAAACTTTTTGATCAGCTCTTTTGCATACTTCTGCTGATGAATCATTCCATTTGGGCTTTGTTTGATCTGTAAGCCTAAGAAAAAGTTAAGCTCATCCACACTCCCCATTAATTTGGCAAAATCCTTACTTAGTTTTTCAGTTGTGGCCCCAAAGATTATGTCATCAACATATATTTGTACCACAAGGAGATTCTTACCGTTTTCCCTCAAGAATAGGACACTGTCAATTTTACCTCTTTTGTAGCCATGTTAGGAATTTGGACTGTCATTCATACCATGCTCTAGGAGCTTACTTGAGTCCATAGAGAGCCTTGTCTAATTTGTCCACATGCTTAGGATATTCCTTGCTCTCAAACCCTGGAGGTTGTTTCACAAACACTTCTTCTTTCACGTAGCCATTCAGAAAGACGCTTTTGACATCTATCTAATGGAGAGTGAATTCCATGTGTGCTACAAAGGCTATGAGGAGTCTTATTGCTTCTAGTCTTGCAACTAGAGCAACAGTCTCATCATAATCAATACCATCCTCTTGGTTGTAACCTTGGACCACCAGTCATGCCTTGTTTCTTGTAAATGTTCCATCTTCATCAAGTTTGTTTCTGAAGACCCATTTCATACCAATAACTAATCTGTCCTTTGGTCTTGGAACTAGATGTCAAACTTGACTTCTCTCAAGCTAATTGAGTTCATCCTGCATTGCATTCACCCAATCTGCATCCTGCAAAGCCTCAACAACATTTCTAGGTTCAATAAGAGATAAAACGACATCAAAGAATATAGATTTTTTAATTGTGATCTAGTTTTGACTCCAGATGTCGGATCAATGATTATGTTCCCAATAGGATAAGAACTTTGATACTTGTGAGGTTTCACAATCAATTAATTTTTGCTAGATGCTTATCCATGTTCTTTTGTTGAGGAACAAGGTCATGAACATGTTTTTTTTGGAGAATAGTTTCAATTCCTCTTTGATCAGTTCCCCCTGTCAGGTTTCCC
Source organism: Nicotiana benthamiana (assembly GCA_034376525.1). Taxonomy (NCBI): domain Eukaryota; kingdom Viridiplantae; phylum Streptophyta; class Magnoliopsida; order Solanales; family Solanaceae; genus Nicotiana; species Nicotiana benthamiana. The sequence continues at coordinate 48,881,879 of CM067328.1, forward strand.
TGTGTTCCATCACATGTTCCTTCTTTTGGTGCCAATTTAACTTGTGCTGAGACTTCACTCAAATCCTTTTCCAGTCAAGTGGCTTCATCTTCATGTTCATTTCTCTCAGAATGAATGTCCGCTTCATCAAACACTACATGCACACTATCTTCTACACATAAAGTTCTTTTATTGAATATTTTATATGCTTTTCTATGTGAAGAATAGCCCAAGAATACTCCCTCATCACTTCTGGGATCAAACTTACCTAAGGTGTTTTTTCCATTATTATGTACATAGCACTTGCATCTAAATACCTTAAAATGGGATATATTCAGTTGTCTCCCTTTAAGTAACTCATAGGGAGTCTTTTCTACCAGAGGTCTAGTCATGCATCTATTGATAATGTAACATGCAGTGTTTACAGCCTCTGCCCAGAAGCTGTGGATCAGTTTTTTTAGAAAGAAGCATAGTCCTAGCCATGTATTCAAGAGTCCTGTTCTTTCTTTCAACTATTCAATTTTGTTAAGGAGTCCTAAGGGCAGAGAAGTTATGATCTATACCATGCTCATCACAGAATTCAGCAAACTTAGAATTTTCAAATTTAATTCCATCATCATACCTAACGGATGTAAGTTGATTACCTAATTGTTTATGAGTTTTTCTAACAAAAGCATTAAACATGTCAAATGTTTCATCTTTATATGTTAGAAATAGTACCTATGTTAGTCTAGAAAATCATCAACAAGTACCATCACATATTTCTTTCAACTTCTGCTCAAGGTTCTCATTGGACCACAAATATCCATATGGACCAATTCCAATGTCTTGGCTGTGCTTACCATTTTCTTGCTTTTGAAGAATGATGTTACATGTTTTCCCCTTGCACAAGCTTCGCAAACTTTGTCTTCCTTGAACTTGTTGTTAGGTAGCCCTATCACTAAGTCCTTAGAGACTCATTTGTTTAGTTGATTCAGACTAGCATGACCAAATCTTTTGTGCCACATGAGAGGAACGTTATCCAACACACTTAGGCAAATAAGTTCATTTTCTAAAAGAGTAGAAAAAATTACAATATAAATATTGTTAGCTCTTTTTCCCTGCAAAATAATCTTTTTAGTGGTAAGGTTAATCACAAAACATTTGGTAGAGGTGGATGCTACAATGTTACCAGTGCCATAGAGTTCTGACATATTGATCAAGTTGTATTTCAAGCCATCTATCAAGTAGACATTTTCAATGGAGTCAGAGTTTGTCTTACCTACCTTTTCAACCCCAATTATCTCACCTTTCTTCCCATTTCCAAAGGAGACATTACCTCCCTTTAAGTCTTTGAGTGGAAGGAACTGGTTCTTACTTCCAGTCATATATTTTGAGCAGCCACTATCCATGTACCATTTTTCACTTGGACCTGCAAAAAGAAATCAAGGGTTAGTCTTAGGAACCCAAACTAGTTTGGATCCTTTTCTATAGGCAAAGGGGCAAATCAAATTCCTTTTAGCCCACCCAGTTAGCCTATATTTCTCTTGAACAAAAGCTTTGTTATTTTGACTAGCCTTTTCTTTTACATTACATTCATTTTTGTAATGGAAAGTCTTGCCACAGTGTGTGCAGATTTTATTCACAAGAAGAGTGAGGTGCTTGCTTTTACGATTCCGCTTAGGTGGTTGAGTCCCATAGGCAAGTCCTCTTTTGTTGCTACTGTGATATTCTTGTAGCCAGGAAGTGCATCAGAAGCCTTGTTCCATTTGCAAGTTATGCCTAGTTCATGTTTACCTTCCTTAGATCTTCTTTTAAGACTTTTATCTGCACATCCATCATGTACAACTCATCACTCATTTTTTCTAAGTTTTATTCTAGGGTGAGATGTGTGTGATCACCTTTCTTCTTATTTGTTCCTAGTTTCAGTTTTAAGTTCTCAGACCTAAGTTCTAGGACACTAGTGCCATGTTCAAGAACATGGTTCTTCAACTCAGCATTTTTACTATCACTCTCATTAGCCTTAGATTCTAGATATTTGCACTTAGATTTTCGAACTCTTAGCGAAGTGTAGTTGGAATAAAAAGGTTGTTGGTTTCTGCACAGGTCTTAGATCTCGCAATTGTAAGGTTTGAGTATGCCATTGCGAAGTTAAGCCAAATTCTGCTGGGTTCGCATTTGCGAGCCTAGTGTTCGCATTCGTGAAAAAGGCTAGGAAGGGGTCAGTTTGCATTTGCGATCCATCTTAGTGCAATTTCCAAAGTCAAAAGTTAGCAATTGCAAATTATTCATAGCAATTGTGATGATAACAAAGGTGGAAGGGCCTTCATATTTGCAAGTGATTCTTCGCATTTGTGGGGTTCTTAATTGCAAATCCCAGGTTGCAAATGCGATATATGCGACTGGACTGATAGTTGGCGGACGGGATTTTTGAGTATATTCTCTCATTTTTGAATCCTAGACTCGATAGGAAGCGATGTGGAGAGGGAATTTTCAGCCACAAACCTTGAGTAAGTGATTCGAATCTATTTCTAGCCATATTCCATCAACGTATCTTAGATTTTAACATCAATATCACATGAATCAAAGTAGAAAGTTATGAAACTTTGTATTTTTTTGAAAGATAAAAATTGAGTTTTGAGAGCCAATTTGGACTCGGACTTTAAAACTAATCACATATATGAACTCATGGGGTCATGTGTACACGTAATCTACCATTGGACCCGAGTTTCGACCGTGCAAGTTCTGAATTGACTTTTGTTGACTTGTTTAGGAAAGTGTAAAAATCTTAACTTTGTCCATTGCAATTTAATTCTCTAGCATTGTTTGATGTTATTGAGTCAATTTTTATTAGATTTGAGACATATGGAGGCGGACTTTAAGGGAAAAGCTATTTTCGAGTTGTGAATTGGCTTATAAGGTAAGTGTCTTGCCTAACTTCGTGTGAGGGAACTACCTCTTAGGATTGGTATGTTGGAAATAACGCTTTACGCTAGAGGGGGGGGGGGTGAATAGCGTTTTAAAAATATTAAGCGTTTTAGTGCGGAATTTAAAAACTTTGCAGAAATTAAAACAAGTGCAGTAAAATAAACTTACACAATGATGTATCCTGGTTGGCCACAAACGTGGTTAGTCCAGTCCCCGAGAGACTCTCTCGAGATTTCCACTAAACTTGTCAAGCTTACGGGTGCTTAACAAACCGTTACAGCTGAGGACACAAGCCTCACCTAGGTGCTCGGGGATCACAATCCCAAAGACTTCAATTGCTCGGGGATACCAATCCCAAAGACTTCAATTGCTCGGGGATAACAATCCCAAAGACTTCAATTGCTCGGGGATAACAATCCCAAAGACTTCAACTGCTCAGGGATAACAATCCCAAAGACTTCAACTGCTCGGGGATAACAATCCCAAAGACTTCAACCGCTCGGGGATAACAATCCCAAAGACTTCAACTGAGGAATCACAAGTTCCTCAACAAACGAGAATCGCAATTCTCTTACAAACACAAAACAAACTCACTTTACAAAGTACTCCTCAATGAGTAGATATGAGTAGAAATAGTACGCTCAAGATCACAACAACTTAGCTCAATAGAATGGCTCTTCAAAAAGCTTTATGGATGAATGAAAATGATGATCAATGTAAGAAAGCTTTTAGCAATGAAAATACTTAAATTGTATATGTTGTTGTTGTGAAAACACTGAGTTAAGCCTGTATTTATAGGTGAAAAACTCAGTCTTACCGTTGTCTAATTGCCAATTAAGGATTGCTGAAATTACTCAGTGACAATCGATTGTCAAGACTAAACAATCGATTGTTTGCCTATCAGATCAAAAATTCAATCCCAGATTTTACGTCAACAATCGATTACTTCAAATCAATAATCGATTATTTATAACGTTAAAAAATCCTTTCCAATTTTTTTGGCATAAAACATCGATTATCAGGAAATCAACAATCGATTATTTTAACAACGTTCAGAAAATCTTTTCCAGATTTTACGCAAAACATCGATTGTTAAATATCAACAATCGATTACCTGAAGGTAATTTGAAAATTTATGACAACGGTTAGTTCCAACAATCGATTATCAAATAGAACAATCGATTATAAATTAATTTCAAAACTTACTGTCTCATATATAATCGATTATCAAAAGCCATAATCGATTATTAATTAATTTCAAAACTTTCTGTCTCATATATAATCGATTATCAAAAGCCACAATCGATTATTAATTTATTTAAAAACACTGGGAGACATTTTTCTCATTCTAATCGATTACCATTAGTTCATAATCGATTTTTCTGAGTTTTGAAAACTTTGCCTCAGTTAACAATCGATTATCAAAAGTACACAATCGATTGTTATGCAGTTTGCAAAAACCTGATGTTAACTGACTTACAATCGATTATCATTAATTCACAATCGATTGTCATGCAGTCTTGGCTTAGAGATACTCGATTATCATAAGTACATAATCGATTATCTTAGCCCAGATTTTTGAGGCATGTTTGAAAAACATTTTAACAAATATAAATATGCATAGTTTAAAATCATTTGACACTTAAGTTAGATATGCATGATTTTGGAAAAATAATTTTAGTAGAGAAGCCATGTTATGAGCCAAGATTGAGGAATCAAGATCACAATTAATATTGACTCAATTATAACATTTCTAAACTTTGTCTTGAGCTTCTTGTAATGCATCCATTTTGTGCTTGTCCTTGAGCACTGCTATATATCGCTTATTGCTTTGTTTGACATTCATCAAAACTTCTTGATATCCCGTTTCAATCTGCTATATATCGCTTATTGCTTTGTTTGACATTCATCAAAACCTACAAAAGAACACACGTTTAGTATATTGCATTTGAAACGTGTTTCCAACAATTTCCCCCTTTTTGATAATGGCAAACATAAGCGGGATATATGCAATAATTATTTTGATAATCCAAGACAAGAGTAAAGTATGCAATTTGATGTTCCCCCTCAATTCATGTTCCCCCTCACTTTAAGCATGAATGAAGTTGAGAGTGATATAGCATACTTCTTGATATCCCGTTTCTTCCCCCTTTTGCCATTAGCAAAAATTTACACAAGGGAAGAATATGAAAAAAATGTGAAATAAACACAAGTTTATTTATTGGAAAATTAAGATAACATTACAAGGGTGAAACCAAACATAACTAACCAATCAAGAACAAACAGACCAAAAACAACAATTTCTCATAACAACAACAATTTCATCATTCATCACCCCCATCCCCTTCATCATCATTGGTAGGCGCTTGATATGGCACCATCTGAGCATAGGCATAATGCACGTGATCAAAGTAACCATGGACCTCACGGGTTAGTTGAGTAATTTGGTCAGAAATGGTCCGGAGGGTAGGCTCCTGAGGAGGATGAGCACGACGGGCTTGTCGATTTTGAGGAGGAGCGGGAGCATGATCACCATCATGATGAAAGAAAGACTCCGAAATTTCCCAGATTTTGGTGCTCTTTTTGAGAGGACCATTAGCAATATTGACTCCGGAAGCTTCAAGAAATTTCATTATTAAGAGGGCATAGGGGAGAGGTATGTCATCTCTGGTGGCATTGAACATATGAGATAGAATAAGCTTGCACCAATTTATTTTAACACCGGTGACAATAGCATGAAGAAATTTGGCATCCTCTTGGGAAATGGTGGTGTGATTGAGTTTACGGGGTTTGAGAACACGAGTGATGAAATAGAGAATGAAACGATAATTCGGGTCCATACCCTTTATGGTGGGACGACGGGAAGAGGACTCATCATAGGCTACTCCGGCTTGGCGGAAGAGATTAGCTTCATCAATCATGACCCCGGCATCATTTATGTACTGGTAGATGTCTTCACCATCATGCGGAATGCCGGCAATGAGGTGGAGGTTATCTTCAGAAATTAGAATGGGAATGCCGTTTAACATTGGTAACAAGTTCACCCTCATCATCTTTGTGAAGGTTGGAGTAAAAAGCTTCAACCAAAGAAATGTTGTAGTAGGGGTGAGTAAGGAGTAGGAAATTGAAAAGGTTGCACTCTCTTAGCATATTTGCGGCTGGAATGAATGGTGCAACAAGAGCGTTTGTTGAAAAGCGAGGAGGGAGAATAAGGCGTTTCTCAAATTTGGTTAAGAAACGGGTGAGCTCTTCATTGGATTCAAAGAATAGAACCGATCCATCTTGATATGGATGGCGAGAAGAAGAAGCACCTTGTTTGGAACGAGCACGTTTTGAGTTGCGGCTTGACATTTTTTTTTTTTTTTTGAAAGGATGTGCTAGGATTTTTCAAAGAAAACAAGAGAATTTGATGCTTGGGAGGCTTGAGTGAGTATACAAGAGCATATGTGCAGCCTATATATAGAGAAGGAATGAATCTTACATTTATTGGAAATGATTTGAAGAGATTTGAAGTCTGAAACGGTAAAAATAAATTCACTGACCGTTCAACAATCGATTGTTTGAATGGAATAATCGATTGTCATTAATGAAAATGATCTGACACATCGATTACACGCCAGAACGGTAAGAAAATTTGAAAAAGATAGTCGATTGTCAAACTTGGTAATCGATTGTTTTTCATATTTATGACCTGTCAGGAATCGATTATGGAGCCAAAACGGTAACATAAGTTTAAAACAGATAATCGATTGTCAATATATAGTAATCGATTGTTTTACTCACAGAGAGTTTGAATTTTGGCAAATAATCGATTGGCAGAACAAATAATCGATTGTTTGGAAGGGGGATGCTGAAATGATGAGACTTAATTCTATCAGGCAATGTAAACATTTAACAAGATTTCATGGCAAAAAAATTGAATCAACAAATAATCGACTATTGATACTGATAATCGATTGTAAGCATAAATAATCGATTATGATCGATTTTTTTTTTCTTGTATCAAGATAATTCATACTTTCCTCTTACCTTTTGGGGGATGCCTGCAAAATAGAATTAAACATCTCCGACGCTCAAGTCAGTAATCTATAAATGAAATAATAACTTTGAAACTCGTGTAGTCGGGTGAAAAAAAAATGAACTCTTAAGAATTTTGTCCTAGGATGTTCTTAAGAGGGTTTAGGGTACTTACCTTCCCTTCGACTTTGCCAATTACCTGATTTTGAACATCCTCCGTTCATTTTGGTCTTTTGGCTCATTCTCCAATTTACGAAGCTTTTTCCACAATTTTGCCTTTTGAATTTTTCGAAAATACTTCCGATTTAAAAAAACATAAGTCGACTTTTCCGTCTCTTCCTCCTTCTTTGTGCTTTAATTGAAGGAATTTTGAATTCGTCTCTCGTCAAGTGTTTGGAGCATCCACTACACTTGATTCCTTCAAGCACACCTGCAAAACAAATCAATGCTCTTTTGGTACCCATGCCATTTTGGGTCCTTGAGGGTTATGCATACTATAATGATATGTTTGAGTAGCATGTCTATGTCTAGTAAAGCATGCGGGAGCAATATGACCAATTCGTCTACAATAATGACATGTCACATTTGGATTATGCATGCGTCTAGGCTCATAGTAGCTAGAATAATGCACATTGTTTACTCTATTTTCATTTCTCCTAATTAGAACACCATAGTCATTTCTAGGTTGAACATTTCGGGATCTTCTAGCATGATCATTGTTGTGCCTAAAATATGCATCATGTCTATGGTGACGATTGCTAGGCGGAAGGTCATGTCTAGGTCTCCTAATATTTTGTCTAGCATGCATGTTTGTTTTAGGAAAGGCATTTTTGTTATTAATCCTAGGTTGAGCTCTAGGTGGTTGGGTTTTTGCATCAACCTCTTCTTCATTTATGAAGCCTATTCCATGCTTGGTTGATTTCAAGTTATCAAGCACCACATTCAAGTTTTTATGAGAGGAGTTGAATTTATCTAGTGTGCCTTTTAATCTACCTACTTCATTCTTAAGGTCTACACAAGAAGCACAATTTTTTGTAGAACTCTCGGGCTTGTCAGAACTTCTTTTCCCATAAAACTTGTTTTGTTCTAGTAGCTTCTCATTTTCCAAAACCAATTTTTCTAATTCTTTTTCTTTTAATGAAAACTGTTTTTGAAAATCTTGTTCTTTTAGAGAAGCATTTTCTCTTAAACTAGTGACGGTTTTTGTAACTTTGAGAAATTCAGCATACAATTCATCAAAGGCATTTCTCATGTCATCAAGAGTATAAAAATTTTGAGAAGAGATTTGACTTACCTCACTTTGATTTTCTTCCTGTGCCATGAGGCAGAGATTTGCCGCTTCTTCATTTTCTTCTTCACTGGATTCGTCTCCGGAATCTCCTCCCCAAGATATGTATGCTCGTTGCTTCTTGAAGGGTTTCTTCTCCTTTTTAAGATTTGGGCAGTTTGTTTTGATATGCCCTGTTTCACCACATTCATAACATTTAACTTGCTCACCTTGCTTTTTCCCTTTGCGGTCATATTCTTTTCGCATGAATTTTTGGAACTTTTTGATGATGAGTCCAAATTCGCTATCTCCATCCTCTTCAATTGGTGATTGACTTGTGCTCGCCTTTAGAGCAATCTTTTGCCTTCTTTGTTCGTCAACAACAGGGTTAAGAATAGTGGATTCATAAGTCTTAAGATTACCTCTAAGAGCGTCTATGGTGACGTTCGTGATTCCAATTGACTCTTGAATCGCATCGGCCTTTGATCGCCATGCCGGTGTTAGGCTCCTAAGGATTTTTCGAACTAGTTCTTTGTCTGTGAACGTCTTCTTGAGTGCGTGGAGATCATTCACTATTGATGAGAACCGCTCAAACATCTCGTCTACCTTTTCGCCTTCCTTCATATGGAACAATTCGTAAGCATGAGTTAAAAAATCAATTTTAGCTTCTCTTACCTGGTCAGTCCCTTTGTAAGTGACCTCAAGCTTGTCCCACATTTCTTTCGCTGTTTTGCAGCAGGAGATTTTCCTGTAATCATTAGCATTAACAGCACAGAGTAATAAATTAATAGCTTTAAAATTATTTTGGACCATTCGATTATCCTCGGCGTTGAATTCCTCTTCTGTTTTTGGCACCCATATTCCTTCCACCTGTTTGACAGGAACCTCATTTCTTTTGGTGTACACCTTCCACAAGTAAGGGCTGTTTGATCTGACGAATATTTGCATCCTTTCTTTCCAATATGAATAATTAGTCCCGTTGAACAAAGGAGGTCTTGTGGGGCACTGTCCTTCATCAATACCTGCAAAAGAGTCTAGAGTAGAAGCCATGGAAAGATTCTCTCAAACGGTTAAGTCTTTCAGAGAGTATGGCTCTGATACCAATTGTTGGAAATAACGCTTTACGCTAGAGGGGGGGGTGAATAGCGTTTTAAAAATATTAAGCGTTTTAGTGCGGAATTTAAAAACTTTGCAGAAATTAAAACAAGTGCAGTAAAATAAACTTACACAATGATGTATCCTGGTTGGCCACAAACGTGGTTAGTCCAGTCCCCGAGAGACTCTCTCGAGATTTCCACTAAACTTGTCAAGCTTACGGGTGCTTAACAAACCGTTACAGCTGAGGACACAAGCCTCACCTAGGTGCTCGGGGATCACAATCCCAAAGACTTCAATTGCTCGGGGATACCAATCCCAAAGACTTCAATTGCTCGGGGATAACAATCCCAAAGACTTCAATTGCTCGGGGATAACAATCCCAAAGACTTCAACTGCTCGGGGATAACAATCCCAAAGACTTCAACCGCTCGGGGATAACAATCCCAAAGACTTCAACTGAGGAATCACAAGTTCCTCAACAAACGAGAATCGCAATTCTCTTACAAACACAAAACAAACTCACTTTACAAAGTACTCCTCATTGAGTAGATATGAGTAGAAATAGTACGCTCAAGATCACAACAACTTAGCTCAATAGAATGGCTCTTCAAAAAGCTTTATGGATGAATGAAAATGATGATCAATGTAAGAAAGCTTTTAGCAATGAAAATACTTAAATTGTATATGTTGTTGTTGTGAAAACACTGAGTTAAGCCTGTATTTATAGGTGAAAAACTCAGTCTTACCGTTGTCTAATTGCCAATTAAGGATTGCTGAAATTACTCAGTGACAATCGATTGTCAAGACTAAACAATCGATTGTTTGCCTATCAGATCAAAAATTCAATCCCAGATTTTACGTCAACAATCGATTACTTCAAATCAATAATCGATTATTTATAACGTTAAAAAATCCTTTCCAATTTTTTTGGCATAAAACATCGATTATCAGGAAATCAACAATCGATTATTTTAACAACGTTCAGAAAATCTTTTCCAGATTTTACGCAAAACATCGATTGTTAAATATCAACAATCGATTACCTGAAGGTAATTTGAAAATTTATGACAACGGTTAGTTCCAACAATCGATTATCAAATAGAACAATCGATTATAAATTAATTTCAAAACTTACTGTCTCATATATAATCGATTATCAAAAGCCATAATCGATTATTAATTAATTTCAAAACTTTCTGTCTCATATATAATCGATTATCAAAAGCCACAATCGATTATTAATTTATTTAAAAACACTGGGAGACATTTTTCTCATTCTAATCGATTACCATTAGTTCATAATCGATTTTTCTGAGTTTTGAAAACTTTGCCTCAGTTAACAATCGATTATCAAAAGTACACAATCGATTGTTATGCAGTTTGCAAAAACCTGATGTTAACTGACTTACTCACAATCGATTATCATTAATTCACAATCGATTGTCATGCAGTCTTGGCTTAGAGATACTCGATTATCATAAGTACATAATCGATTATCTTAGCCCAGATTTTTGAGGCATGTTTGAAAAACATTTTAACAAATATAAATATGCATAGTTTAAAATCATTTGACACTTAAGTTAGATATGCATGATTTTGGAAAAATAATTTTAGTAGAGAAGCCATGTTATGAGCCAAGATTGAGGAATCAAGATCACAATTAATATTGACTCAATTATAACATTTCTAAACTTTGTCTTGAGCTTCTTGTAATGCATCCATTTTGTGCTTGTCCTTGAGCACTGCTATATATCGCTTATTGCTTTGTTTGACATTCATCAAAACTTCTTGATATCCCGTTTCAATCTGCTATATATCGCTTATTGCTTTGTTTGACATTCATCAAAACCTACAAAAGAACACACGTTTAGTATATTGCATTTGAAACGTGTTTCCAACATGGTATTGTTTAATTAAATTATGTTAAGTAAAATCCGTGTAAGCAAGGTGACAAGAAAGTATATGGGTTGAACATAGTATATGATCGATTTAGGCTACTTAGAGTATTTCCGTGCTTTAATTGAAATGCCACATTATGTTTTAGATTCTCATAGTTAAATCATCCTTAATTATGTTAGACTATCCTTAAATACTTTAGTTGAATTGTTTAGTAATTGTCCTACATTTTACTTACTAAATTGCTCATATGTTTTAGTTGAACATGTTGCCTTTATTGTCATATGTTGTCTCTTCATTGTTAATTATCATTATTGAATTAATTGTTTATGTTGCCCATTATTTTTTGACTTTCATCATTTGATACTCATTGTTGAAGATTGTTTCCTTTATTGTGGGTAGTCTGATCTAATGTTGTAGTTACACGTTGTTTTCTCATTATTGAGTTATTTGTTGTTGAGGTGTGGAAGTTGTTAATACGTTGAGGCGATGTTGGTTATTGTTGGAACATCAATCTATTGAAAATTTTTCATACATTATTGTTGTTGATATTCTTGTATACATTGTGGTGGAACCATGGGGTATTGTTGTGGAAACATTGATATTGTAGTTGTTGCCAAGTTGTGATATATGGGCACTTATGATGCGATTTATTATTGTGATATGACATTTATGCGCATGTAGCGGTATAAGGTGGGACTTATATGTGTATTGCTTGTAGGGGAACTACGTGAAGCCACGCGACGTCATAAGTTGGGCGAAAGTGCGTGTAGCTATTTTAGGAAAACTATTTTCAAAACTTATTTTCAAATATAAGGCTCACGCGGCGGCATAATGAAAGATTGTGACGGAAATTGAGAAATGTGAATACGAGACGGTACCTCGACTATTATTCCTTATTATATGAGGTAGTACCTCAGTTTGATTTCATTATACACGAGGCGGTACCTCGTTGTGTTTCTTGTTGTTATTTCATGTTGCAAGTGTCGTGGAAGGAATATTTCTTGTTGCGACATTCGTTATCATCCTAGCAGTTGTAGTTCGTACATGATCTTTATTCTTTAGTTGTTTCTTTCATGCTATTTCTATCGTTGATTTTCCCGCTTTAGATCATGATATCATCTTGTTCCGTATTAGTTGTTTTCTTACTTCCCATTTTATATTTGTATTTTGTTTTATATTGTATATTTCATATCCTAGTAGGTAACTTGACCTGGCCTTGTCGCTACTCTACTGAGGTTAGGCTTGATACGTGCTGAGTACCGATGTATTATACTTAAACTATACGTCTACACATCTTTTTGTGCAGATCCAGGTACGTCTGCTCGCGCTGATAGATAGAAAGTCTTGCTAACTGCTTTTATAGGAGACTTCAAGGTATGCTTGCTCGGCGTCCGCAAGCCTCGGAGTCACCTTCCCTTATTTTCATTACTGTTGTATTTCCTTCTCGGACAGTGATGTAGTAACATTCTATAGAGCTTATGACTCAGTACTACCAATTTTGGGGTATGATTGTGAGATTCTATTTACAGACCGTTTTATCCATTATTTAGTCGCTTTCCGTATCTTGTATTTATATATCTGTTCAGTGGTTGCTATTTGTTAGGCTTACTTAGTCAAAGAAATTAGGTGCCATCACGACCTCCTTTGGAGGGAATTTGAGTTCGTGACAGTTCTTGGTATTTTTTTTATTCTTGTTGATTGTCGTATTTGGGTACTATATTATTATTCCGATGTTTTTATCGTGAATGGTATTTCTGTGGGGGTTTCTTCCCAATAGTTGGATCAAACAACTCTGTCGAATAATCATGTGATATAAATGTATTTATGTTGTTCTCTATACTTTTGTGGTGTTGTTGCAATTAACAAATTGCATAATATGTTGTTGGATGAAAAACGGGAAGTAAAGGTTTGGTTTTGTCTGGTGTAGCTAGAGGAGTGTTCAGTAAGTAGAACGTTTAGTTTGTATTGTAATGCTTTTGGTAACTGTTAGAACCTTTGCTGGCATGGTTGATCCAGTTTTTGCCTGACCTTTTGCCTTTAAACCAGTGAAATTGAAAGTTTAAACAGGTATTTTTATCAACTTTTTAGATTTACCAAGGACGTTTTGATTTTTTCCTACTTTTATTATTACTCAATCACTACATTATTTGAATTTTGTTACTTGTTAATAAATGAGTAATATTGTGGATTACTCCTTTAAAGAAGACCAAACATTATAGGTACAACGAAAAGATCATAATATTTTCAAGTAAAGATAAATGTAGCAAGCATCAATCCATTGTCTCAATTTATAAAGCTACGTCCTTACAAAGCTTGGGACGCTAAGATGGCCACTCAGTTGTTCCAATTCCACCTCTTTTCAGGCTTGTTCTTTATTTGCCTTTCCCAAATTCATCTACAAGGATGAGTCCCTTATAATTGCGCATGGAGAATTTTTTATTTTCTTGAATTTGGATGAACAAATTCCAAATTTTAGTCAACATTTCGACTACGTAACATTTGTGAATTCTTTGTCGTAGAAGTGTTTCAAAGGAAAAATTTCACGTGCTGGTATACTTGAGCTGATGAATTTCAGTTTTACCCCAAAATGAGCAAGTTACAAGATTTCAGAAAATATAGTTCCAGATAGAAGAAAGTTAATTTCCGTAGAGCTCATATCAATGTCAGAAATACTAAAAGTTTAACATTGTACAAAAGGTCCATCAAATACACTGGCATCATAGATATAACAGTTTGACTACTGATAGGCATAGATGTTTGCTGGTTTGTACAAAAATAAATGTAAATGGCTGCCTGGAAATATACCCGGAATGGATATAATCACACTTACCCTGCATCCTCTGCTCCCAGATTTCTCTTACGTCGATTTCTATATTAAAGATAGAAATGCAAATCTGTAACAGAAAATTCCCTCCATCGGCTGCCTTCTCACTGTGTGAGCAGCTTTGAGTCACATGCCACAATCTTAACGCGGCTAACAGTCTCCTGGCATTCTTCGCTCTTGAACACAGCATCTTGTAAGATAAAGGTCCACACATTGTCACAGAATCTGTAGGTATGAAGATGTCCCTGCACCAATAGTTGGGCAAATTCAAAGAAGAATATAACTGAAGCATTTTCATGCTAATAAGCCCCAAGATATCATAGAAAGAACAACCAAATTCAGTAACAGTTAAAGGAGAGTGAAGACAAATAGAAAGGATTGAAAGCCTAACAGACAAAAATCTGTTTTTCATAAAAGATTAAAAAAAAATTAATAAAAAAAGAGACCTTACAGACATAAATGCTGGCAAAAGGACAACATCAAGGGCAGCCCGGTGCACAAGGTATCCCGCGTTCATGCAGGGTCTAGGAAGTTGGTGTGATGTAGACAGTCTACCCTAATGCAAGCATTAGTGTCAGGTTCCACGCAATGGCGAGGCCAAGATTTTCCTCAACGATGTTCAAACTTGAAATAAGTAAAAAAAAAAAAATCGATAAATGGTGTTCAATATATGTTGTGTACCTCTAAACGTAATATTTTACCTATATACACAGTAAAATTTTCTAATAAAATGGTAAATTAACAACCCTAACCACAGGGTGGCTTCGCTCCTAGTTCTACGGCTCGAACCCGTTACCTATAGGTCACACAAAAAAAAGATAAGGTGGGTGGTGCAAAAAAATATTTTAAAAAAATTGAAAATACAAAAAATAAAAAATTTGAGGGGGCTTGAGCTGGGGGTGGGAGGGTAGGGGGTAAGGTGGGTGGTGCAAAAAAATTTAAAAAAAAAAAAGAAAATTGAAAATACAAAAAAAGTAAAAAAAATTTGGGGGGTTTTTTTTGGGGGGGGGGGGGGGCAGAAAAATAAAAATAAAATAAAAATTTTTTGGGGGTCTTGCGGAGGGAGGCGGGGTAACAGTAGGGTGGGTGGGTGGTGTAGAAAAACACAAGAACAGAAAATTAAAAATACAAAAAAAAAAATCAGGATAACTAAGTAAATTTCTAAATAAGTTAGTTGTGCATTAGTTTTGGATGAGTTTCATGGGTTGTACTTGGGCAATTAAATGGGTCAGAATGGGCTATAAAGCATAATGAGTTAACTTGGGCTCAATCCAAATTGACCCATGATCTAAAATATTTGTAGCCCAACCCGTTAATCTTTGGGCTAAATGAGCGGGTTAGATGGGTTTGGGCTCAAATTGTCACCGTACAGTCATGCAATATTTTAACATCCAACAAAATGTTGTTCTTCATATATACATCACCTCCAACTGATCGAAAAGTGTGACCTAGAGGTCAACTGTTAATGAAGCTAGGAGGAAGACCATGGAAGATCACGATTAAATTCAAAACGAGACTTAAGAAGCTAAATGATTAATATCCTGTATGGCCAAGCTTATTTGTTGCCAAAAGTGCTTTTTTTTTTTTCCAAAAGCACTTTTGGCCAAAAATTGATGTGTTTGGCCAAGCTTCTGAAAGAAAAAAAAAGTGTTTTTGAAGAGAAGGAGAAGCAGTTTTGGAATAGCAGAAAAAAGTAGCTTCTCTCCCAAAGCACTTTTTTGAGAAGCACTTTTGAGAAAAATACACTTAGAAGCAGTTTTTTAAAACTTGGTCAAACACTAATTGTAGCTCAAAAGTGCTTTTCAAATTAATTAGCCAAACACAAACTGCTTCTCACCAAAAGTACTTCTGAAAAAAACTCTTTTGATAAAAAGTACTTCTCAAAATTAAGTTGATTGTTGCAGCTTGGCCAAACGGGCTATAATCCTATTTGCCTAACCCTTATGGGTAGAGTTACCTGACACCTGTATTAGTAAGAGGTAGTAGGTACCAAGTGGAACAATCCAAACACATAAGCTGGCCCAAACACTACCAACTAAGCTATAAGCTAATTACAAAATTAGCACGGAATGGATGACCAATATCCCTATGCCAAATAGTTGACATCCAAATGCAATGTTAAAGTTTTATTCTATTCCCCCGAGTAGGAGTTAGTGTCTGGCTAGACTCTGCTGAAAGGCACGCGCTTTTCCACTGCTTGTGCATACTTCAATTATTCTCAAGTTGTGCAATAGCTTTCTAGTAAAAATTTGTAAGGAAGCCCTCATGGTAAGTGGAAAAGACATGTTGGGTTACACAGATGATAGAATAAACAATGGAGTGGAATGCATACAGGAACCGAGATAAAGAGCAAAATCTGAGGAGACTACGAGTGTGTTTGGTATGAAAGGAAAACATTTTTCGAAAAATATTTTTCAATTTTTCCATGTTTTGTTGGATTAAATGTTTTGAAAAATATTTTCCTTGTGAATTTCCTTATCAAGAGAAGGGAAAATATTTTTCAAAACTGCTTCTCAACCTTCCCACCCTCACCAACCCACACCCCACTCCCCCACCCCTCTCTCCAAAAAGGCTTTTTTTTTTCAATTTCAGTTTTTTTTTTTCCGTAACCATCTACCCAGTTACCCCCAGCAGAAAATATTATTTTTTTACTTTTTTCTGTAATTTAAAATTTTTATTTTTTTATTTTTCTGCACCACCCACCCTCGCATCCCGCCAAACCCCACCTCCACTGCCCACTACCCCCACCCCGCACAAAAAAAGGTTTTTTCACTTTCTTTTGATAATTTTTAATTTTTATTTTTTTTGTTTTTCTGCACCACCCAACCCCCCACCCCGCACAATTTTTTTTTGTAATTTCAAATTTCTGTTTTTTAGTTTTTCTGCACACCCCTGCCCCCATCACCCCTCCCTTTTTAAAAAAATATTTTATATTTTCAGTTTTAGTTTTTTTATCTTTCGATATACAGGTTCAAATATTACAAGTTTCGAGGTTTATGTGTTAGGAAGTTAACGAGTTTAGAAATTATAAAATCTACGGATTCGAAAGTTCAGCAATTCGGAAGTTTGTAAAATTTGTGGGTTCGGAAGGTTGTGTGTTCGATAGTTTATGGCTTCATGTTTATTGTATCTAAATTATTAATGAATACTATTGAGAAATTATTTTCCTTAATTTGCGTACCAAACACCGAAAAATGAATAAGATTACTACTTGTTTTCTAAAAAAATATTTTTCACGGAAAACATTTTCCGTTATACTAAACACACCCTACATATAAATTACTTTGTAAAACTAACCTAAAATGAGGCAGTCTCTTATACTTCAGGTTCAACTATAGCTTTTATTGTGACAATTGTATAATAATCAAAGCAGTATGACTTGAGCCTTATTGTGATAGCTGTCAAGTCAAAGGCTGCTGTGCAATTTGTGATTTAAAATTAGTGATAACTTCAAGTCTTCCCTCATGTCTTTCTTGTCATCAAGAAGGATCAACCAGTTAATCACTTTATTTCGAGTAAAGTACCAGATCTTGAAAGATTGCTGTATTTTAGTGGATTAAGTCTCCTCTTATAGGAAAGCACTCCTCAGAATCTGTTAAAATTTACAACAGTTGTTCTTCTAATTCAAGCTCAGCCACTCAGCAATCATCCACCATACCTAATACCTTCAAAGACATCAACTGAAAGATTTCTCTCCTCATTTAACCACTTTTAGATACCTACCCCATTGAGTTGGATTTTCATGACTCCTGACGGTCCAGAGACACAATTTGGGTATACTACCTACCTATATGCTGTAGATGTCTATTGTAAAGAATAAGCAAATCAATAAAATCAGCCTCCTCGCTCTGATTGCAATCACTTTCCAATAGAAAGATAACTAGACTCTACTCCTACATGTTTACGATGCCAGTCATATCATATAAGAGGGAAAAATATAGCAACTAATTATCTATCCTCTTCAAATCTTTTTGCTTTTTCCTAAAGGAGAATGATAAGCTTCTGTTAGATGGATTAGAACAAGCATGATTCAAGCGGAAGACCTCAAATGTTGCAACTGCAATACTTATGAGGTCCATTCTCAAATGTTATCAGACAAAGAAAGCGTAAAATATATGTGCCTGATCGATTGACAATTTAAAAGAAAAGGAAAAGATCTGCGAGTGAATGCTATGTCTCAAATGTAATATGTTAGATATCAACACAGCACACAAATCCAGCAGGATGCAGTCAACCAAAAGTTGCTTCTAAGTTAACAATTTTGGGGCGGGAACTTTATCCACCGACTTTTGAACCATGCGCCAGCTGACACTCAAGGATGTCTCAGTTATCACGAAAAAAGGGTCTGCATTATACTCTTTTGGTTTTGTTCTAGAACAACGTTATTCAAATTCATTAATGGTGTTAAGAATGAGAGGAACCAGCTGAAATCCTAAATTTTCAAATAATGAGACACAAACATTTCAATTTATGGAGAAACTATTTGAGATGCCAATGATATCTTAACAGAAAACAAGCCAATAACCCATACCAACATAAGTGAGGTTTAGAGAAATGTTGCGCATTGTTAGATAACGTCCCATGTTTCTACTGTATATCTTAATTCGAGTCCTGGCCAAGTGGGGAATATTGGACAATTAACCCCCCCCCCCCCCCCCAAAAAAAAAAACAACTAATAGGACAATATGGATTATGAAAATAACTTATGATGATGCGACTCATTGGACTGGACAAATGAAAATATTGGGATGTGACCTCGTATTATGGATGTAAACAGACACACAAGTGAATTCATCAGCTTCTTCATATTCCATTATTTTAAATAAAGCCAACAGAGACAGATCCAGCCACAGCTATTTTTACTTCTGTTTTGTAATACTTTTGCACCTTCTTGATGCCACTAATGAAACGAATTACTTCATATAAAAAAACAGAGACAGATTCGGCCACTACTACTAGTAAATTAGATCATATAGTAAATTTTCACATTTATAAAAAAAGACGCAAAAAGCCAAAAAGAGTCAGTGATTCTTAATTATGTGAATCATGAAACTGATCCAATAATATATCATAGGTGAGAGCTCATATTATGGATCTAAACTGACAAACAAAGAGAACATCAAACAAAAGCAGATTACAAGTACCTTAATAGTAACCTTGGTCTTCACTTGACTCTCCAAAGCTTCAGTCATTGACTGCAAACAGTGCAACAACATAAGATAAACATGGCCTAAACCCCCAAAAAGACAAACAAATTAAAGATGTTTTGACTATTATACACGAGGTTAGAATTGTATGGATATGTACATGCATACATGCATATAAAGGCCAGTATAAGCTTACAGAAATAGGTTGCCACTAAATGCGAGGGCAAGTGCAGTACTTGGAGCCATTGCAGTTGAATTGAACCCAGTGGCGAAGACAAAGGGTGTTCAATATATGTTATGTACCTCTAAAACCTGCTATTTTACCTATATACGCAGTGTAATTGGTCTATTGACCACCCTTACCAAAGTGTAGCTTCGCCCCTGATTGAACCATATACATAGTTGAACAATTTCTCAAAAGATAATTTTATTTTTGAGTTTGCACCCAGTAACACAAAATGGCAGCGGATGCAATGACATCCCACGACTCTAGCTTAAAATCATGGAGTCTAAATGCAAGGAGATGTAGTCCTTGGGCAGCGGGTTCCGGCCTATTGCCCTCAACTTAAACCATATACATAGTTGAAAAAAAAAATATAAAAAAATACATAGGTTTGTGTTCAAGTTCACCTTCGTTACAAATTAGTGCTTTATTTTTAGATAAATGTTTAAAAAAAAAAGAAGTTGTAACTTATACAGACCCGGTGTTTACACCAACCGAATGAATAAAATCAGAGTTAATCAATACACATTCTCACCTTAATTAATGACTTAACCATGATATAATAGTGTAATTTGGTGGAAACGTTGGGTGCGGGTAAGTGTTTTAAACTGCAGCTACTGATTTAAAATCCTGCATCCATCTGTGAGGCAAAAAAACTGACCTTATCGAACTGAACAAGAACTTGAATGGCGAGTTCCGGGCTAAGGATACCGTTGGAGACCATCTCATCGAGTGTTTCAGTCAAACACATCCCAATAGTTGACCTCCTGTATAGCTCGAATGTCGCCATTTTTTGTCCTTTTCAAGATCTGCAAAAAATAAGAATCAAATCAAATTAAAGGCAGATTTTCAAGAGATAATTAAATGCTACTAAACAGGTTTCAATTACGTATAGAAATTAAATGATGAATTAATGAATTCAGGTTTAGAGGGAATTACAATTGAAGGTGAGAGAGAGAGAGAGAGAGAGAGAGAGAGAGAGAGAGAGAGAGAGAGAGAGAGAGAGATGGGAGTTCGGTTCGAAGAGAGGGAAGAGATTTGGGGGTTTTTATACCCTAATATTCGTAGCGGATGGCATATATAGGCGAGGGGTGGAATCGTTAACCGGAATTGACCAAACTACCCTTTGGTTGCTCTCTATTTCCCGAAGGAATTCTATCCCTATTGCAAAAAAAGAAATTATTTTGAAGTACCTTTGAGGAAGATAAATTTCCATCAAACTCTTCATTTTATTTTGTCATGAAACATCTAAATTAATTCATTGAATGTTTGTTATTTTTTGCTAACACATATAATTTTATCCATCAAAATTTAAAGATGAGAAGAATCACTTGATATTTTTCTTTGTCTCCACTCCGCTGGGATTTGTCCATCAATCTCTTCATCCTAAAGTACGTAGTAAATTATTTTTACTTATTAGCGAACGTTTGACAAGGGAACGCTTGACATACGTTAAAATCCATTAATAAGAAATTGACGAGGATGTGTATTGCTCTTAAAATGCACCCGCAAGTATACGTGGTCGAAAAGTAATGTAGTATTGTAAGTCCAGATAGCATACCTATTTAACCAAAAATTTGAATTTTGGTCAAAGCTAGAAATAAAGAGAGATTCGAGTTACTGATAATCAAGAGACAGAAATAATAAAATTTCTGAAAGCAATAGTAAGTAATTTTGTATTTCAATGATATCTCAATGGTATTTCGCGTCCTCACAAATATACAGTCCTTCTCCTTTTATAGTCGATTCTAAGAGAATATGTACTGTCTTTATCTTAATGAGATAATTATGAGTAATAAATGGTATTAAAAAAACGTTACTCAATCATTTACATTAAATACAAATTCTCTAACGTATTTGACATTTAATGTTGAATTTGGCCTCTTCCATACTATCAGATTCATTCCTTTAATTCCTTCTGATCCTCGAGCTTTAAATGACTTGAATAAGTACGAGCCTCGTGTTATTTGAATAACAACTTGTGTCTCTTTAAGTTTCTTCTCCCGTATCTATTATCGCCCGTGCCTCGTGGCTGATAATAATATTTTGACTGTTTGACTGATACACATGTCACGACACATCACCTTCAACATATAAATTCAATTTTTCTCCAATACAGATAGTCCCCCCACTTTTCATTTATTCATCAATAAAATATTTGGGGAGTGGATCTCATTAAAAAGGGAATTTCCACCACCATTAATGTTATGACAACATTGACGCTTCAGTTGTCTTTTTATTTAATGCTTTTACACACGTGTCATTCTCCCTCTACTTCTGCAGTTTTGCAGCCTCTTTTCGAGGCTTTTACGGCTCCAGTATTCATGAAGAGATTGTTGCCTTTATTTTAGGTTTTCGATCATTACACTTCTTGCTTTTGACGGTTGTTCTCATATAAATTCAACCCTTTTTTCTCTTGTCTTCTTCCTCATAAAGTTTTTACTAAGTGCTTTGCTCTTCAGTTTTATTGACTTTTTCCTTAACTTGTCTTTTTCCACCATGTCATCTTCAAATCATAACCCTAGAAGAGCCCTAATTCTAGATAGCCTTCCCAATGCCCATGTAAGACACAGAAGGAGTAGAGGAGCAAGACTTAGTAGTCTAGGATCTATTCGTGGTGGTAGTTATGGTTCCATTACACCTTCTTCAGTTCTAGACTTGCTACCAGAGGTACTTTTACTCGAAAATCCTCTTCTAAAGCCAAAGAACTCTTCAAGAACCTCTTGTTGAATAAATAGTTCCAAATGACTTATTTTTTGAGCATGATATAGAGTCTCTTCTTGAACAAGTTGCTAGTTTAGATAGAGCTGACACATATCCCTCTTTGATTACTGAACTTGTGATTTCCATTGTCCGAAAAGATTGTCGTTGGAGAGATGACCTTCGTATAGTAATCGCTAATCCAAACCAGAGAATATCTTCTTATAGGATTGGATTTTCTTTTGTTTATACTTATCCCTTCGCTTTGGATTTATTCATGCTATCGACTTGGTTATACTTGATTTATGTCATTTTTTCAAAATTTATTTGGCACCAATTGCCCCCCCCCCCCCCTTATGGAAAGCAGTGTCTTTTTTAAGGTATTTATCTGTCAAAACTGATGTTGACTTTACCTTTTCCCATCTTATTCATCTTTACCACCCCAAGTTATTCCGCAATAGTGTTTTACCTTAACTGTAAGAAGTAAAAGGGTCTTGGTAAGCTCTGAAGATAATAAAGATCGTGACTGGTACACCCATTATTAGGGGTGTCAATGGTTCGGTTCGGACAGTTATTTTATAAAATTATTACCATACTAACTTTTCAGTTATTCTATTATGTATAACCAAAATTAGGTTTTTTAAAACCGCTCCAATCATGTCGGTTTCACTTCGCTATCGGTACAGTTCGGTTAATTTTCGGTAATTTTTTAAATATGATGTAAAATTCACCAGTAAAAGTAGAATGCAAAACATATGTTCTTTTATAGGACTTAGCTAAACTCCCTAGACATTTTTACTGTTCATAGGTGATGAATTTAAAAAAATATGAAAGATGGCTAGAGTATAATCTATCAACTATTCGACAGCAACGTAAAAGAAACTAAGTAAAAGCAAAGAAAATATAAATCACACGGGTAAAAAAATATTAGACAAGTCGGGGCAAGAGAATAAAGTTTATATTAAATATTCAAAAAGATAAATCTAAATTGTATGAAAGAAAACATATTCAATATATTGTGTTTGCTACTCATAATCGCTAGAACACTTTCTGTCTTGCTAACAACAACAACAACAACAACTACCCAGTATAGTCCCACAAAGTGGGGTCTATGGAGGGTAATATGTAGACGGGCCTTACCCCTACCCGAAAGGGCAGAGAGGTTGTTTCCAATCGACCATCGGCTCAGTGAAGGAAAGGAACAACAAAAACAAAAACAACAACAAAAGAACATTATTATCTTCAGCAGAAATAACGTAAATCTGTCTTGCTAATAAATATACTTGAAATAACTTAGTTTAAGTATAAGTAAAATAATAGATTTCAGGAATTACTACTTTGAATTTAATTATTTGTTGTCTTATAACAATTTTTATAATTCCAAGACCCAATAAAAAATTTAATGCTTTATTAGTTTTAAGCTTACTATATAAATATCTTTTTCACATGTAAAATTTATTCGGTACGGTTCTAAAATCTATCCAAGCGAAAACCTAAAGATAATCTAGAATAACAAACTAAGAGATTAAAGAAAACAAGTTGGGCAATTATAGAGATGAATTCGATGCGAGTGAATATTCTAAAACTATGTGTTAGCTAACAATCCCATTGAGTTTTCCAGTTAAATCATCTAATTAACATATCTGGTTTATTGATTCACAGGGTTAATATTGCTCGTAGATTTCTCCCGAAGTACAACTCCCCTATTCAAGCTAATCTAATGGCTATATTCCTATGGAATTAGAATTAACAAGAACGCATTAATAATTCATGTATAGTAACCAAGCAAGGCGATTAGGTATATTCATATCCTAACCGCAAATCCCCCTTCCCCCAGAGTTAAGATCTTTCTCTACTCAATCTTATATGCAATCTATAATTCCCTTTCCCGAGTTCAATCCTAGATTCATAGATAGTATTCAATTGACGATCAAACAATCAAATAATTAAGCACAAGATTGAATAAATAAACCAATATGATAAAATAATAAGAAAAATTCAAGCTTCATATTACAACATTCATGTAGCACCCAAAACTCTAGAACTAATAAACTATGAAATTAAAAGAATAGAAGAGAAGAAAAACTAGTTATGAGCCTCCTCCAAAGCGTGGTGTGTTCCTCCAAGTGAATTCCCCTTCAAAATATGTTCCCTAGGTCGGAGATCTGTCCATTACTCACAAATAGCATTTTATATGTATTTATACCAAGTAGGGTTGGGCCCAGACGAAAACACCTTCTCCCGCGCTAGTTAGGACAATTACCCAAAACTCGAGTACCCATTCACCCACGAACCCATATATATAATTTATTTTGAAATCGGACCTCAAATTAAGGTCCAAATCACTAAAATTTGAAAAACCTAAGTTCTACCTAAAACACCCAATTTCTCCCATGAAAACCCTTGATTTTGAGTTGAAATCATATGAAAAGATGTTAAAGATTAAAGAAAACAAGTTAGAAATAACTTACAATCAATTTGGAGAAGAATGTTTCCTTGAAAATCGCCCAAGAGAGTTTTATGTTTTGAAAGAGTTTGAAAAATGAAGAATTTTCGGCCAAGTTATGATTTAAACATGCGCAGATATCGCAATTGTGATGATATGTTCACAATTGTGAACTCGCAATTGCGGCAAAAAGGTTCGCAATTGCGAAGGATGCCTATCTATGCTTTATTCGCAAATACGCACCATTGTTCGCAAATGCGATGCCTGCTAATGTCGCAATTGCAACATAAGCTTCACAATTGCGAAGGTTCCCTATCCAGCCTAACCTTCGCAAATGCGATGGGTGTTCGCAAATGCGAGTCAGGCTTCGCAAGACCTGTAACACATATAAGTTTTTCCTAAGTTCAAAACACTCCGTCGCCTATCCAAAACTCACCCGACTCCTCGGGATTCCAAACCAAACATGCAGTCAATTCCAAAAATATCATACGGACTAGCTCGTGCGATCAAATTATCAAAATAACATTAATACCCATGAATTTAGCACCAAAATCCAAAAAATAATCTTATGAACTCTTAAGTTCCCATTTTAACAACCGAAGGTCCGATTCACGTCATTTCAAGTCCGTTTCCTACCAATTTTATAGGCACGACTTAAATACCATATAAGACATGTACCGGGCTCCGAAACCAAAATACAGGCCCGATACCATGAAATTCAAATATATTTCATTTCCAAAAACTCATATATTCCAAAAAATAATTTTCTTTAAAAATTCTTTTCTCAGATTTGGGACCTCGAAATTCAATTGCAGGCATACGCCGAAGTCGCAAATTTTGCAACGGATCCAAAGAGACCGTCGGATCACAAGTCCCCGTCAGTTTGCCAAGAATGTTGACCAAAGTCAACTTATATTCATTTAAAAGCAAAATTTAATATTTTTCACAAATTTTTGATATAATAGCTTTCCAGATATACGCCCGTACGACGCACGCAAATCGAAGTGAGACAAAAAGAGATTTTTAAGACCTCCAAAGGTCATCACAGCACTTGTGACTCCAAATAAATCATTGCATTACACAGCTTCTACAAGAGTTTGCTCTTCTTTTTGTCATGGATGGGTTGTTTTCAAGAAGGCGATTACATTATTTAGATCAAATAAAAATATAATTTCTTCGACTATCTGTCCATATTTTAGTGGAATTCATCTTTGATTTGAATGTTAATTATATTGCTTGTAGGTACATTAGGAATTAGAAACGCAGATATCCTTATATAAACTTGTCTGATAGTAAGATAAACAGTTAATGGATTACAGTAAAGCTGCTACGGCACTTGACTGTTTTCAACTTTCCTCTGGAAAATGAGTGAGCCAAACAAAACAGCAACGCCTGTTATTGCAATTATAAATAGAAGCCGCTGCTTGGAAAACTCATGTGGCTGCCTTCTAGGAGCACCACGATCTCTCTCAGCTGGACTAGTGTTCCTTCAAAAATACCAAAAGCGGGACAAACGAATTAAAGACGAGAGCATTTGGCATACAACACAAGATATAGCACCAGAAAACTACAGTTAAGGAGAGTAGTGGTAGATGGCTTAGAAGTGCGTAGTATTTATTGGTCAAGACATATGATGGGAACAATTGCAACGGCTGGATTAGATGGCAAGTTACATGAAAGACCACATGCGGATATCTGGGAGAAACTTGAGTTTTACTAATTTCCACATAATGGTGGTAAAATCACACCCTTTCACCTCTATTATTGTTCTAACCATAAAGTTTCTGGATAGGGCATAGCATGCCATGAGCTAACAGTTGCTCATTAAGTCACTCTTGTAATCCTCGATTTCAGGTTTCCCGTGTAGTGTACTATATTTATGACTTGTGGACGTGGATGCCCATTCCAACCACTGTAATATATCATAAAATTGATAGACAAAGAATGCCAAGAGACTCTAAATATGTTAGATCCATCTATTATATACGCACAGCAGAAAGATT
Organism: Nicotiana benthamiana; assembly: GCA_034376525.1. Lineage (NCBI taxonomy): Eukaryota > Viridiplantae > Streptophyta > Magnoliopsida > Solanales > Solanaceae > Nicotiana > Nicotiana benthamiana. The sequence continues at coordinate 48,908,389 of CM067328.1, forward strand.
TTTTCCAAAATAAGATAATCAAATATATAAAGGGGGGACAAAGCTGGCTGAAAACCAGACACTTTCTTGATTAACATAGATAAGATAGACGAAGAAATAACCCCACAGAGAGAAGAATAAGTTCAAGTGTAACCTTAGAAAATTTGATCACCTTTTACTGGGTAGGTAAAACTTAAAGGAAACAAGTATATGCATATTTATATGCACTAACTGCATTATGGATGAGAAATAAGTGTATAAACATGTCACTTCCCACTCATGTCTGACCTAGATTTTATTAGAGATTCTAATGTTATATTCATGTCCAGGTAGGAGAAATACTGATTTTCATGCATGCTCAAAAGCAGCTTATCTAATATCCTTTTAGACAATCTTAGCTAGGTGGACTGAATCGAAAAGGGGAAAACGATTCCATGGTAGAATGCCTCGTCCCAGTTACTAACCAGCAAAGTTGACATGTTGCCAGCAATAGAATATGACTCAACACCATGTCAAAGAGTAGGTGTCAAGCAGGAACCCATCTATCCTTTATAATGTCAGGCTTATTACTCATGTTCACTACCCAAGACCCCCTTCATTTCCAGATCTTAGGCTCATACCTCGTTACCACACACCACCGTGCGTCTATACAGAATGTTTCCTTTTTTTGTGTTTTATCTTTTTGGCCCTAGGTTAGGCAGTTAGGGGAGGAACTCTATGTCTTATAAGTCAGTGTTCACTAATCACTGAAACAAGATACATAGACTAGTTGTAGCATAAAAGAGGAAGGCAAAAAATAAGCATCGTAAATGCATGTCTATGCAACGAATACGTTAAGGTAGGAATGACAGAGAGATAAATGCTTTCAACGGGCTTTGACAGTTGGACCTCATAAACATCACCAAAGAATCAAAAGCCAAGATCCACTCAGCATAGAAAGAACGGCTCAAAACGACCAAGGGGACATGCAACATGCCAACAAAATAAACATTTTAGGTCCATAATACCTGGAAGATTCTGCAACGATATTTGTGCCTCCATTGCATCTAATCTCATGGTCATCTCTTTCACGGAGCCTAATATATCTGCTACACAGATGACAGAGTTCTGTTCTATTCCCACAAACTTCCTGGTAAAGGAATGCAGATATTATGAAAAACAGCAGGATACTGATGTTCGATCATTTACCCAAAACAATTACAAAGTAGAAAAAGAAGCCTAATCATAGATACTCATTATAACCTGATGCTTAAATAAATCAATTGCAGGCAAAGGAAACTCGCAATACTCGCATGTCACAATCCTTTGTGGGCAATTTTCACCTTTGTGAACAGTTAGCACCTCACGCTCCATTGTTTCGCTACACAAAGAACAGGTTACCTGTAAATTAACATGCATAACAATCACATTAAGAAGTTGTATTTGGCTTATTAAGGAACTCCAACCATGACGAAGTGGGAAAAGAATGTTCCTGTAAAACAGGACAGACTGGTAGAAGCAGAAAAGGTGGGAAGACCTACAAAACATATGTTCATAGAATGCAAGAGATTGAAAAGAAAGTAAGAGGTATAAGTTAACACTAAGATAGAATGTTGTAAAAGACTATGTTCAAGCACTCTTAAGCCCTGAACTAGGTGCAGAACACTTATCCTTGCATAGACGTAGCTTTAATGCACACCAAGGCAATAACGTGTGCACCTCATCGCCCATGGAGTTTACCTAGAAGAAGCCTATATCAACAAATCAATTCAAAATGGTCTTTAAAATTGATTCACATGATTTTTACTTCATGTATTATACGTAAATGTGTAGTTTTTACATATAATCGTTGTTTGAGTTTAAAGTAATTTTTTCTTACATAAAAAACACATTTTTATTCTTTCATTTGTATTCACTAAACTCGCGCTTCAATTGTACATTGCGCTTTAAACCGCAACAGATCTTGGCAATTTTCTGTGCACCCGCTTGGTGCTTTTCATATGAATAAAATTCTTTACTTATCAGGATGAAAAAAGGATCTTATTTTTGTTTTCTTAAGGTAGCATTGGAAAAGGTGCCTCTTTTCTTTAGCTAGAGCTTCAACCCCTGCAATAAGTATGCATCATGATTTTAGCAACCCCGAAAAGTTTATCTATTAATATATCTTTTGGCTGGTGTTCAATCATCATACATCAGCACTTCACCTAATGTGTTGTTTACCGTTAATCTGAAGTTCTTAATTATTTATTTAATTTTCAAGAATAGGATCATATATTTGCCGTTTAAGGACCATTGTTCACACAAGGAATTCAGCTGCAATGCCTAGCACGTACATAATGTCATGACAAATGATCATTGCACAACCATGAAATGATGTAAAAAATTGTATTTACGAACACATACAGCTGTATAAAAGTGCATAGTTCCATAAACGGTTCTGGAAGCAAACTGAAAGGCAAATAAATGCAATTGAATGGATCAGATTTAGAAGTCTATCTCAGAAAGGGACTAACATCTGTTGGACCAAATGACACAGTTACAGGTAATTGAGAACTCCTTGCGTCTAAAAGCTGAAGGTGAAATTAGAGAAGGAGAAAAAAGGAACTTTTTCCCTGTAAAACCTCTCGGCATCATCCAAAAAATGAAGAGATCAAATAAATTGGTTCACTTACCGGAGCATGAGTGCTCAAGAAATGTTCTTCTGCATGTTTTTTTGGAACCATATCACCACATATTTTACATTTTTCAAGTTTCCGGGAGCAGTGAGCAACATGCAAATCAAGATTGGAAGATGGAATCGCTCTGTCACTGGAAACATAGAGATTCAGATTAGCAAGTGATGAATATATAAGCACATAGGAAAAGATAATATGTAGAATAAGAAGCTGACAAATATACAAGGCTGAAACATGGATAAAGATGACATCTAGCTTGGTACGTCTGGTCATGCGCAAATGGCAACTCGCTGTTAAACTATAAGTCTTATAGCTTAGATTTAAATATAGAGCTGTAAGGTTCATTACTTCACTGTCTAATTTTACGGTGTATTATCCACAACGCAATAATCCATAATCTATAAAAGACCCGAACTCTTCAGTTTCCATTGGCAGCAAAATGAGGATGCTCAATAAGAAATTCACTTCTGCCAACATGACAATCCACAAGTAGACACCAACAAACTAGCTAGTATTTACTTTTCCAAATTCAACCTTATGCACATTGCAATCAGCAATAGGAAAAACAACTTGCAACTAATATATCCCATTAATCAAGCTAAATCATGATCAATATTTGCTGATAAATCAATAATATTTCATTAAACAACACACCAAGATGGTGACAGAAGAGAATACAGACTCAAGCACAGTTATCTGCCAAGTATCACAAACATCAATACGCACTTGTATACAGTCTTTATACAGTTCTCCTTCTTCAATAGGGGCAAAAAAAACCAGATATTGTATGCATAATTTTTTTATGGCGTTGGTATCTAGGTCAAAGCGCACACCTCTACTATTGCACCGGGTACCTGCTACCCCACCAGCATAACTACCATACAAGTGTGCCCATTCTAGGGGTGGTTTTCGAGTCAGCTTGCGCGAGCTCAACTATTTTACCATGTACTACCACCTCCCCAGCGTAATTACAGCGCAACTTTGTCCATCAAGACTTAGACTGATAGTAATATTTGTATAAATTCCAACAAAATTGGGGGGGGGGGGGGGGGGGGGGAGAGCTTACCAGTGACTGCAGATGGTTGTGGCTTGATCAGAAGCTACAGCCATTAAAATCTACCTTTGATTAAAATCTCTGAGATAATAACAAAGAGAAATGGATAAATCAAATATCAATAATTGAGAAGGAAGATGATGTAGGAAAACTAATTAAATTAGTTCGATTGAATCTTCTATATGCATTTGGCTCTATTTGAATTCTTTCACATTCTGATAATGTTATTAGATAAATTTGGACTGAGATTTCAATTGTTTACTTAAATAGAGAAACAACCTGTGATTCTCTGAGTTGGAATTATCGGTTCGTAAATTCACTTTGACGATGTTGTACTATAATTTGGTAACGAACTTTTATTTTTGTTGTTTTTGTTTTTGTTGTTCCTTTAATTCACTGAGCAGAAAGTCGATTGGATAAAGACTATCTACCCTTTCGGGCAGGGTAAGGCCCGTCTACATATTACGATCTCCAGACCCCACTTTGTGGGACTATACTGTAAAGTTGTTGTTGTTATTAACCGGGCGATTGGGCACGTTTCCTTTCTGCGCGTGTTAGGGACTCGCTTCGACGGAGGATTCCATTAGAGGTGGCTAATGGGTCTACCGGTCCGGGCCGGGTCGGATTTTTTTCGATCCGTTCGGGTTCCGGTCCGGTCCGGGCCGGGTCGAACAGTAACGGGTTGCTAAGGGGCCAGGTTGGTTCGGGTTACAATTGAACCATACGGGTTACGGGTTGAAAGGGCCCGGGTTTAGTATATTTTCAACTTTTTTTTAAATTAAGTATAACTATTAAGTTATAATTATGTTAATACTTTGTAATTATTGAATGAAATCATAAATACAAGTAAGATAGGGAAAAATTTGCACTTATTGCAAGTGCTACTTTATTTCTCAATTTCAAATTAATAAGTAGAAAATAAAAAGTTTACATTTTTTCTAACAAGTAAACTAGTGAAGTAGTAATTTCAAATGTTTTGCATCGCCTTAGCAAGTTCATCATAATCAATATGGACTGATTGACCTTCTTCTGGGGAGTTAAATTCCGATGGGTTTCCATGGGTTAATATATCTCCAATTTCTTCGTCTTCTTGGCTATAGACATCTTCTTTTCCTTGATTTCTTCGTTCCGATCTAATCCAATCTCTTAAACATACTAAAACTTCCAAAGGATTGCTTCCCAATGAGTGGCGGGTGTCTCCAAGTTGTTGTCTTGCTTGGCTAAATGCACTCTCCGATGCAACGGTAGAAATTGGCACATTCAGCACGTCACGAGCCATAGCGAAAAGAACAGAAAATTGCTTTGCATTTTCATGCCACCATCCCAACGGTGAAAAGTCCTTTGTGCGAGGCTCCTTTTGCTTCTGTAAGTAGAATTGAAGCCCATCAATATTCCTGCTACTGGTTTGAGTGTTAGAAAATGTAGAAAAAATATTAAAACTATCAAGGCCTTCATCATCCACATTAGAAGAACTGCTACATTGCATAGCGGGATTAACATTGTCAGAAGCACGAGCAGTAATATCACATTCATTTGCATAATAATTATATAGTTGTTGCAAATATTCATTTAGTTTGTTCACAGAATCATATAACTTTGGGTTTCAGATTCTCCAATATCCATATAAGTATATAAAGCATTCATTAATTGGTGACAATCAGACATTTTAATAGAAGGATTTTAAACTGCACCAATTAAGTAAACTGGAGGAATTGGAAAGAAATATTTTTTGAATTTCGCTTGCATACTTACAATAACATCCATATATTTTTCTTTCTTCTTAAATTCATATAGTAGCAAAGAAATTTCAGCTATATGTACTAAAGCCGTAGTAACAGTTGGGTAATATGCGCCAGAAAACACAACAGTAGCAGTATAAAATTTTGTAAAAATTTAACAACATCATTAATGACATCCCAAGTATCACTTGTTAACATACGCCTAGGATCAGTACAATGTGCATTAGCAACTTCAGTAATAGGAAATCTATATTTGTAGCAACATTTTAAAAATATATATGTATAATTCCATCTAGTAACAACTTCGTGTGGCATGAATCTAGGTGTAAGGTTATACTGCATACACTTTGTTTTAAATTCTTTTATTCTAGATTGTCTATTATTTCCCTGAATAACACCAACTGCTCTTCTAATATGAGTAATCTCAACTGAAAATAAATCAAGGCCACTTTTAACAATTAATAAACATGACATGCACACCTAACATGAAAAATATCGTCAAGAGGTGGTTGCAAATGCAATTTTAAAATTGAAACTGCAGAATTATTGTTTGAAGCATTATCAAAAGACATACACAAAACTTTTTGGTTTAGATTATAAAATTCAACAACATCAACAATTGTACTACTTATAAACGTAGCAGTATGACTCTGATCTTCATCATATTTAAAAGCGATAATACGTTTTTGCATACAAGTATTATCATCTATCCAATGGCATGTAATTGTCAAATAATCATTTCCACTAACAGCATGACCAATATCAGAAGTTAGACATATTCTGGAAGGAAGGTGACTAAACAAATAACGTATGTATGTTTGATATTGTCCATGAAGTCTAAAGATATCTGCTCTACAAGTACTTCTAAGGACACCTTTAAATAAAGGATTGTAAATCCTTTGAATATACGTAATAAGATACGATGAAGAAGCAAAAGAAAAAGGTAAACAGCCCAAAGTAATCATTTTTGCTAGTTCCTTCCGATCCCTCATTTTATTATATTTTAATAGACCTCCAGTAGTAGGGTTAAGAGTTGTTTGACTTTCATCCCCATTAACTCCCTATTTTATAGGATGGATATGCGAAATATGTCTAGTAAGTGTCCTAGTCCCCCCTAAATTACCTCCGGTCAAATGTTTAAAACTTTCATTACATAGTTTGCACTTAACTCTATCAGTACCTTCTATTATTTCAAAAAATTTCCAAATCGGACTTCTTTTTTTACGAGTAGAAGTTGGAGCAACTGGTGGTCTTCTACCCCTTGTAGCACTAGCAACTCCAACTCCAATACTACCAACATTTCCACTACTAGGTGTAGGTGGTATCTCATCTGTTGGAAACACGTTCTCAATGCGATATACTAAACGTGTATTCTTTTGTAGGTTTTGATGAATGACAAACAAAGCACAAATTGATATATGACGGAGTTCAAGTACAAGAGCACAAATATTGAGATTGAAGCTCAAGACGTTGTTTTTAATTGTTATTATTGAGTCTTTCTTAAATGTGATCTTGATCCTATAACTTGACTCCATAACATGGCTTCTCTCATAAAACTATTTTCCAAAATCATGTAATTTCAAATGATGCATATTTACATTAGACAAAATATTTTATAAACATGCCTCAAAAATCTGGGCTAAAATAATCGATTATGAACTTATGATAATCGATTGTTTCTGAGCCAAGACTGCATGACAATCGATTATGAATTAATGGTAATCGATTGTGAGTAAGACAGTGAACATCAGGTTTTTCCAAATCTGCATGATAATCGATTGTGATCAAATGCCAATCGATTGTTGTTGAGGTAAAGTTTTTCAATACTCAAAATAATCGATTATGAACTAATGGTGATCGATTATGTTGAGACAATGTCTTTCAGTGATTTTAAATTTAATTAAGTAATCGATTATGTCTTTAGATAATCGATTATCACTGAGACAGTAAGTTTTATGATTTTCAGAAAATAACAAGTAATCGATTATGGCTTTAAATAATCGATTATCACTGAGACAGTAAGTTTCATGATTTTCAGAAAATAACAAGTAATCGATTGTTGCAAAGGACAATCGATTGTTGAAGCTGACCGTTGTCAAATGATTTTCAAAATACCTCAAAGTAATCGATTATTGGTTTTCATATAATCGATGTTTTGCTTAAAATCTGGAAATGATTTTTAGAACGTTGCTGAGGTAATCGATTATAGATTTTATATAATCGATGTTTTGCTTAAAATCCGGAAATGATTTTTAGAACGTTGCCAATATAATCGATTACGGATTTGGTGTAATCGATTATCTGTTTTTGAATTTTGCCAGTAGTCGATTATGGATTGTAAGTAATCGATTATGAAGCGTAAAATCTGGGATTGATTTTTGATCTGACTGGCAGATAATCGATTGTTGGGTCATGACAATCGATTATCACTGAGTAAATTCAGCAATTCTTAATTGGCAATTAGACAACGGTAAGACCAAGTTTTGCACCTATAAATACAGCTTCAACTCAGTGTTTTAAACACAACAACATACATTAACTGATCATTACATTGCTTTAAGCTTTCATTCAATTGTTCATCATTTTCTACTCATTTCATAAAGCTTTTTGAGAGCCATATTATTGTTCAAAGTTGTTGTGATCTTGAGCGTATTATTTTACTCATATCTACTCATCAAGGAGTACCTTTGTTAAGTGAGTGTTCAAGTATTTCAAATACTTGTAAGAGAATTTTGATTCTCTTGTGTTGAGGAACTTGTGCTTCCTCTGTTGAAGTCTTTGGGATTGTATCCCCGAGCAAGTGAAGTCTTTGGGATTGTATCCCCGAGCAAGTGAAGTCTTTGGGATTGTATCCCCGAGCAAGTGAAGTCTTTGGGATTGTATCCCCGAGCAAGTGAAGTCTTTGAGGTGAGGAACCTCCGAGCAAGTGAAGTCTTTGAGATTGTATCTCCGAGCAACTGTAAAGGTTTGTTAAGCACCCGTAAGCTTAACAAGTTAGTAGAAAATCTCGAGAGAGTCTCTCGGGGACTGGACTAACCACTGTTGTGGCCAACCAGGATATATCCTTGTGTAAGTTATTTTTATTGCACTTATTTACTTCCTGTAAAATTTAAATTCCGCAAGAAAACGCTAAATTTCATTAACACGCTATTCACCCCCCCTCTAGCGTTAAGCGTAGTTTCTAACAATTGGTATCAAAGCCCAACTCTCTGAAAAACTTAACAGTTTGAGAGAACCATCCATGGCTTCTACTCTAGATTCTTTTGCAGGAATTGAAGAAGGACAATGCCCTACACGACCTCCTCTATTCAATGGCACAAATTACTCATACTGGAAGGAGAGGATGGAAATCTTCATTCGGTCAAACTGTCCCTACCTTTGGAAGGTGTACACAAAGGGAAATGAAATTCCAGTCAAGAAAGTGGAAAGCGAATGGATTCCCAAATCCGAAGAGGAGTACACCACAGAGGACAATAGAATGATTCAAAATAATTATAAAGCTGTAAATTTATTGTATTGTGCTATTAACGCTAACGATTACAGGAAACTTTCATGTTGCAAAACAGCAAAAGAAATGTGGGACAAATTAGAAGTCACTTATGAAGGAACTGACCAGGTAAGAGAAGCAAAAGTTGATTTTCTTACTCATGCTTACGAATTGTTTCATATGAAGGAAGGAGAAAAAGTAGATGAGATGTTTGAGCGCTTTTCAACAATAGTAAATGATCTACACATCCTCAAGAAGACGTTCACGGATAGAGAACTTGTTCGAAAAGTTCTTAGAAGCCTCACACCGGCATGGTGATCCAAAGCCGATGCTATCCAAGAATCAATTGGAGTCTCAAACGTCACCATCGACGCACTAAGAGGTAATCTTAAAACCTATGAATCTACTATTCTTAACCCGTTTGTTGATGATCAAAGAAGGCAAAAGATTGCTCTAAAAGCAAGCACAAGCCAACCAAAGATTGAAGAGGAAGAAGACAACGAGTTTGGATTAGTCATCAAAAGATTCCAAAAGTTTATGCACAAGGAATATGAGCGCAAAGGGAAAAAACAAGGTGAGCAAATAAAATGCTATGAATGTGGAGAAACTGGACACATCAAAACAAATTGCCCAAACATCAAAAAGGAGAAGAAATCCTTTAAAAAGCAACGGGCATATATCTCGTGGGGAGGCGACTCCGGAGATGAATCAAGTGAAGAAGAAAACGACGAAGCTGCAAACCTTTGTCTCATGGTACAAGAAGACAACCAAAATGAGGTACGTCAAATTTCGTCTGAAAACTTTTCACTTGATGAAATGCGTAATGCCTTTGATGAGTTATATACTGAATTTTTAAAGGCTTCAAAAACTGTCACTAACTTAAGAGAAAACGCTTCTCTAAAAGAAACGGATTTTCAAAAACAAATTTCTTTAAAAGAAAAGGAATTAGAAAAACTGGTTTTGGAAAATGAGAAGCTACACGAACAAAACAAGTTTTATGGAAAGAGAAGTGCCGACAAACCTGAAAGTTCTACTAAAGGTTGTGTTTCTTGTGTGATCCTTAAGAATGAAGTAGGTAGACTTAAAGGCACACTAGATAAGTTTAATTCCTCGCATAAAAACTTGAATGTTGTTCTTGATAACCTAAAATCAACTAAGCACGGAATAGGTTTTAAAAATGAAGAAAAGGTTGATGCTAAACCTCAAAAACCTAGAGCTCAACCTAGGAACAACAACAAAAAGGTGTATCCTAGAAATAGCTATCCTAGAACAAATTCGCATGCTAGACCAAGAAATGACCCTCCGCCTAGAAATAGTCACCATAGACATGATGCATATTTTAGGCAAAATTGTGAACCTCTTAGAAGACCCCAAAATGGTCCTCAACCTAGATATCATCACTCTAGAAACACTACCCATCCTAGAGATCAAAGTAGGAGAAATGATAGCTTTCAAAATAAGGTAAGCAACCTTCATTCATCTAGCTACTATGAACCTAGACGAATGCATAATCCGAATGTGACATGTCATTATTGTAGACGCATTGGTCATATTGCTCCCGCATGTTTTACTCGTCATAGACATGCTACTCAAACATATTATTACAATATGCCTAACCCTCAAGGACCCAAGATGGCATGGGTACCCAAAGAAAATTAATTTGTTTTGTAGGTGTGCTTGAAGGGATCAAGCGTACTATGGTACCTTGATAGTGGATGCTCCAAACACATGACGGGAGATGAATCCAAATCCCTTCAACTAGAGCACAAAGAAGGAGGAAGCGTCATATTTGGAAACAATCATATTCAGATCGGTTGATATTTTAAGAAATTTGAAAAACAAAATACAAGAAAAGGCATCGAAGGAAATCAATGATGAAATTGTGGAACAATCAACGGAAGAAGCTTCACATTTGGGGAGTGAGACAAAAGAACAAAATGAATGAAGGACGATCAAAGATCACCCTCTTGATCAGGTAATTGGCGACGTCGGAGGAAAGGTAAGTACCCGAAACTCTCTTAAGAACACTCTAGGACACAATTCTTAAGAGTTCACGATATTACTTGATAACACTAGTGTAATTTATTCACGTCACTATAAATTACTGACTTGAGCGTCGGAGACGTTTAATTCCTTTTTGCAGGTACTTCCCCAAAGATAAGATAAAGTCTTAGCACACCGCAATCGATTATCCCAAGACAATAATCGATTATCTACTGTGCAGTACATCGATTATCAGTATCAATAATCGATTGTTTCGACTGATTAGTTTTATTATGCAAATGTGTTTAATTTGTTAACTCCTTATATTGCATAATCGATTTCAGTCTCAGTCATTCAGCAATACTTTTCCAGACAATCGATTATTTCTTCCTATAATCGATTAGTTGTCATATTCAGAAACTCTCCGAGTTCTCTGTATCAACCATATTTCAATAATAATCGATTACCAATATTGACAATCGATTATTTCTTGTTTAAACTTTGTTACCGTTTGGCTCCAACATCGATTGCTGTCAGGACATAAATGCTCCATAATCGATTATTTTGTGTTGATAATCGATTATCTCATTCAAATTTTTTTTACCGTTTGTCTCTTAAATCGATTTGTCAGTTTCAAAATTCAATCCAACAGTAAATACAATCGATTATCTCTGCCAAATAATCGATTATCTAACGGTCAGCAAATTTATTCCTTACCGTTTTTGACTGCTCCAACTTTCAATTTTCAGCAGGTATCTTTAGTAAATGGCTGATCACTCCTTCTCCTATAAATAGCCCTCATATAGGATCATTCTCACTCACTCAAGCACCATTTCTAAAAATCAAAGGTCAATTCCTTGCATCTTAGTCTCAAAAATTCAGCAGTAAAAATTTTCCAATATGTCTGGACGCTCCTCCAAACGTTCTCGTTCCAGGCAAGGTGCCTCAGCCTCAACAGTCCCTCCTCCTCTAAACTTCCCATATGAAGACGGGTCCGTTTTGTTCTTCGAAACTCAAGCTGAACTTTCTAGGTTTCTCTCCAAGTTTGAGAAGCGATTTATTCTTCCTCCTCGCTTCTCAACAAGCAAGCTCCTTGAACCTTTCGCCCCTGCCGCCAACATGCTCAAAGAGTGTCAACTCTATGATTTCTTGCTCCTTACCCATCCTCATATTAACACAACCTTAGTTGAAGCATTCTATTCAAATCTTCACAAAGATGAAGATGGTGAGGTGGTCACCTCCATCAATGGCATTCACATTCTCCTCTCTAACGAGAACCTTCACACCATCGCCCGCATTCCAAACGATGGTGAAGATCTTATCCGGTATATTAATGAGGCCGGCTCTCTCTTTGATGAATCCAATTTTTTCCGCCAAGCCGGAATCTCTTATGATCAAGCTTCTTCTCGTCGTCCTACCATCTCGGGCATGGACCCAAATTATCGATTTCTCCTCTACTTCATCACCCGTGTCCTAAGACCTCGTAGGCACAATCATACCACCATATCCCAAGAGGACTCCAAGCTCTTACATGCCATTGTCACTGGAGCCAAGATCAATTGGTGTCGGCTCATTAAAATGCACATGCTCGATGCCGTCGCCGATAACATGCCCCTTCCTTATTCTCTCCTCATCATGAAGTTTCTTGAAGCATCCGGATTTGTCACTGCAAATGGTCCTCTCAAAAGGAGTACCAAAATCTGGGAAATCTCGGAATCATCCTTCCATCATGATGGTGATCATGCTCCAGCTCCTCCTCCTACCCGTCCTGCCCGTCGTGCTCGTCCATCTCAGGAGCCCACTCTCCAAACTATATCCGACCAGCTTTCTCAGTTGACACACAAGATCCATGGTTATTTTGACCATGTCCATTATCCCTATGCGGGTCTCGTTCCCTTTGAAGCTGCGCCGAATGACGAGGCGGATCGTGACGGAGATAATTGATATTGTATTTTTTTTGGTTTTAATTGTATTGTTGGATGTCCCTCTGCTGTACCCCTTTAATTTTCAATAAATAAACTTTGTTTTTATTTCGTCTTTGTGTATCTTTCCTTACTATTTTTTTTGCTAATGGCAAAAGGGGGAAGATAACGGGATAACGGGTATGCGCTTAATTGCTTATAAGCTTAAATTGAGGGGGAACAAGAACAAATATGAATACTTGTTACTTGTCTTGAATCGTCAATATTATTTGTCAAAATTGCATATCCCGCTTAATGTTTGCCATTATCAAAAAGGGGGAAATTGTTGGAAACACGTTCTCAATGCGATATACTAAACGTGTATTCTTTTGTAGGTTTTGATGAATGACAAACAAAGCACAAATTGATATATGACGGAGTTCAAGTACAAGAGCACAAATGTTGAGATTGAAGCTCAAGACGTTGTTTTTAATTGTTATTATTGAGTCTTTCTTAAATGTGATCTTGATCCTATAACTTGACTCCATAACATGGCTTCTCTCATAAAACTATTTTCCAAAATCATGTAATTTCAAATGATGCATATTTACATTAGACAAAATATTTTATAAACATGCCTCAAAAATCTGGGCTAAAATAATCGATTATGAACTTATGATAATCGATTGTTTCTGAGCCAAGACTGCATGACAATCGATTATGAATTAATGGTAATCGATTGTGAGTAAGACAGTGAACATAAGGTTTTTCCAAATCTGCATGATAATCGATTGTGATCAAATGCCAATCGATTGTTGTTGAGGTAAAGTTTTTCAATACTCAAAATAATCGATTATGAACTAATGGTGATCGATTATGTTGAGACAATGTCTTTCAGTGATTTTAAATTTAATTAAGTAATCGATTATGTCTTTAGATAATCGATTATCACTGAGACAGTAAGTTTTATGATTTTCAGAAAATAACAAGTAATCGATTATGGCTTTAAATAATCGATTATCACTGAGACAGTAAGTTTCATGATTTTCAGAAAATAACAAGTAATCGATTGTTGCAAAGGACAATCGATTGTTGAAGCTGACCGTTGTCAAATGATTTTCAAAATACCTCAAAGTAATCGATTATTGGTTTTCATATAATCGATGTTTTGCTTAAAATCTGGAAATGATTTTTAGAACGTTGCTGAGGTAATCGATTATAGATTTTATATAATCGATGTTTTGCTTAAAATCCGGAAATGATTTTTAGAACGTTGCCAATATAATCGATTACGGATTTGGTGTAATCGATTATCTGTTTTTGAATTTTGCCAGTAGTCGATTATGGATTGTAAGTAATCGATTATGAAGCGTAAAATCTGGGATTGATTTTTGATCTGACTGGCAGATAATCGATTGTTGGGTCATGACAATCGATTATCACTGAGTAAATTCAGCAATTCTTAATTGGCAATTAGACAACGGTAAGACCAAGTTTTGCACCTATAAATACAGCTTCAACTCAGTGTTTTAAACACAACAACATACATTAACTGATCATTACATTGCTTTAAGCTTTCATTCAATTGTTCATCATTTTCTACTCATTTCATAAAGCTTTTTGAGAGCCATATTATTGTTCAAAGTTGTTGTGATCTTGAGCGTATTATTTTACTCATATCTACTCATCAAGGAGTACCTTTGTTAAGTGAGTGTTCAAGTATTTCAAATACTTGTAAGAGAATTTTGATTCTCTTGTGTTGAGGAACTTGTGCTTCCTCTGTTGAAGTCTTTGGGATTGTATCCCCGAGCAAGTGAAGTCTTTGGGATTGTATCCCCGAGCAAGTGAAGTCTTTGGGATTGTATCCCCGAGCAAGTGAAGTCTTTGGGATTGTATCCCCGAGCAAGTGAAGTCTTTGAGGTGAGGAACCTCCGAGCAAGTGAAGTCTTTGAGATTGTATCTCCGAGCAACTGTAAAGGTTTGTTAAGCACCCGTAAGCTTAACAAGTTAGTAGAAAATCTCGAGAGAGTCTCTCGGGGACTGGACTAACCACTGTTGTGGCCAACCAGGATATATCCTTGTGTAAGTTATTTTTATTGCACTTATTTACTTCCTGTAAAATTTAAATTCCGCAAGAAAACGCTAAATTTCATTAACACGCTATTAACCCCCCCTCTAGCGTTAAGCGTAGTTTCTAACATCATCTTCTATTCCAATTTCATTATCTTCTATTCTATAATCTTCTTACAATTGTTCATAATCAATCTCTACATCTTGCAAATTAGGCGATGATTCAGAAACATGTGTTATTGGGTCATTACTATTACTACCAGAAGCCATAGGACTATCTCTTTTTTTACTTCCACCCCTACCAGTAACTTTTCTACACGCTCTTTTAGCAGCATTAAACATATTATAAAAATTAAAATATAATTAAATATGCAATTAAAATATTAAATAAGAGAAAGAGTTGGATGGAGTGCACCGAATTTGACAATAAATTGAGCACTTGATTACGCAAATCCGGTGTTACCACGAACAAACTTCAAACAAGTATTTCAATTTTGAACTTCAAGCTTCAAATTCCGATTGACAAATTGCGATAAATTAAATTCGGGAAAAGAGTAACAAATGAAATATGTAATCTTGCAAATTGAAGGGAAGAGATAGATGGATAATTTGAGAATTGAAATTGAGATAAGATTTTTGAGTGAAGAAATGAAGAAGAGATGAGGGGTATTTATAGAATTTAAGAAGGGTTAATATTGTAATTAATAAATACCAAAAAAAAATGAAAAATGGCCATTTTTGCAAGAAATCCGTTGGCCAACGGATCTGTAGCCGTTGCCAACGGAAATGTGGGCCCCATCAATTCAAAATTTTAAAAAAAAAAAGTTACCGTTGAACAGGGCCGGTCCGGTCCGGGCTGTACCGGTTCACGGTACTGTTCACGTACCGGGCCGGTCCGGTCCGGTTCCGAATAAAAAAAATTTTTAACGGACCAACCCCCTACCCCCTTTGAACCCAGCCCAGCCCGGCCCCTCCTACCGATCCGGTCCGGTCGCGAGTTGTACCGGTCCGGTCCGGGCCGGTCCCGGGTCAACCCGGCCCGGTTGACGGGTCTAGTCATTCCATGACGGGATTTTTAGCTTGGTAATCTTAACGCTTCCCTTTTTAAGGCATTCATTTTTGCACCATTAGCCAACCGTTGGCTTTTTATAAATAACAACTATTTTTGTTTTACTAGCTCCCTAAACACCTTTTTTACCCTTATAATTTGGCCCTATTTTAAACTATAAATACTCCATTTCGGTATTTTAATTTTCACACAAAATTCTTCTATCTCTCTAATTCTTTAACTCTCTTTATCTCTAATTGCAATTAACGTTTTTGCACTATTATTAAATTTATATTTATTTTTGTTATATTTGTGTTGCTATTTGTTGTTATTTTAATTATTTATTCTTAAAAATGGCTCATAAATTGGTAAAACAGTTGCGTAATAGATTTACTAAGGGTAATACTAAGGAAGGGGTATTTTTGATGATGAAAGAAATGAAGACTTGCTGAAATATTGGAAGAAAATTTTTTTGGCCATCTATAAATAATTTAAAAAGGCGACGATGCCTATAGTAAAATACTACCTACCGGAGATAACGGGGATGTACAAAAATAAGTGCTATTAATTTCAAGCAAAGAACCAATAAAAGTTATTGAAAAATTCCATGAATCGTTCAAAAAATTATGTAATTTCATTTTTATAAGTATCAAAATTTTTTCTACCATTAAGGTTTGTCTGTATTTAAATAGAGTATTTTTTAAAATTCTAATTAAAAAAATCCCCCCCCCCCCCCCCGGCCCCTTTAGGACTAAAACTAAACTTACCTCATATTTAAATTTCCTTAATCACAGTTCCCCTTAAGGAACCACCACCCTCTTTTACTGGTACAGCACCCATACCAGTCACCTTAAGACCTCAGTACCCTCCCTTTAGAGGCTTAGACATCCAATAGCCAACCAATTAAGCTACTAAGATTCTTTGAATTTATTTCTTTTCTGGTGGTATCTGATGATTTATTATTTTGGTTGGAGTCGTGCGGAAAAAGTATGAGGCTACAAAAGTGGTTATTTGTGTAAGTCAATCAAGCTTCTACTTCCTATGTAAAAATATTTTATGCACATTGTTTTATGTGACACTTTTTATTTTTATTTTTGATGTTCAAATATATTTGCTTATTTTTAAATACATTTTCAGGACTCCCATTCAAATTCATTAGATCTCCACATATATTACAAACTTTATTGAGATGTTTTCTCTATCAAACATACTTTTAAATTATTAATTTGAAAACTTCTTCCTTCACATGTTTTTGACTAAACACGATTTTAAATTGTGAAGAGTTAAGAGTTGTTGGACCCATGTGCCAATAACTCTTGGACTTTAGATGCTGAAATAATTTTGTTAATTGAGTAATACTTTTCAAAGACTTGAGGTGTTTTCTTTATTCAATCTTTACATTTTGGGGATGATAGAGCAATTACCATATTTTACTAATGAAATGTAATTTATCTAATGCCACAGGGTTATAAAAGTAAACATAGATCACGGTTGAAAAGGTCATTGACTAGTAATAAAGTGTGATCCACATGTCAAAAGAACAGACGAATAATGGCTTCTTTTTCTTGGATTTTAAGGTTACCTTAAAAAAATTTCATTTTCATGGCAAATGTCTTTTGTTTGTCTCCAGTTTTTCTTCTTCTCTCTCTTTCCCCAAATATAAGTGGAAATAAAGAAAAAAGGAAAATAATTTTAAACGATATTTTTTTGTCTCTCAATTGGTGTATGTCGCATAATAAGGTCAAATAAAAGGGAAAGGTTCTCGGTCATAATTTTTTCATTCTTAATATGAATAGGTACAAAACTTACAATTGTTGATATCTAAAAAGGCTAAGAAACCCCTTTAAATATAAATGGGGTACTAATATTTTTAGCCCGCACCATTTATATTTGGTAATCGAAAAAATATATTAAATTTATATAATTTTTATATATAACATACATAATATATATATACAAATAAAAAGATATACGTTTTTCGACTATTATTTTAAAAACGACTATATTGTGTCATTTGTCAAAATGTTGACTTTAAGAAAATCAAGTCACCGTTAATTACTGAATGTAACTTTCCCACTCGTGAACAATGTGGAGCCTTATAATTTCTTCTTCAAAAAATAAAAATAAAAATACAAGAGCATTTGACAGTTTTTCTATGCATTTCTGCAATAAAATGTCTTGAAATAGTATTTGAAGCTAGTCACGGGAGAAAGGTCCTCAAATCTCCAAATTGGAAAGCAATGATTACTCTCTAAATTTAATTTGGGGAGAAAATCATACTTCCTTTTTAATGTTGTATAAAGAAAATTAAACTCATCCCTCAATATATATATATATATACCCCTTTTCGTATCTCAATATTCAATGATTCGAAAACCATGTTCGATTGAATTTACACTACCAACTTGAAGATAGACTAATTTACGTGGAGCAGAGGCGAAGCTAGAATCTTAATTTTATGGGTTCTAAATTTTAGAGCGATAATTTTAAGTGTTAATAACTGATTTCTAAATCTATTTTTTGCGCCTATAACATGAATCTTTTTAATACAAATACACTATTTGAGCAATAACTATCGGGTTTTGGCTGAACACTTCGGGGGATTTCTAGCTCCGCCACTACGTGGAAGTACAATATGTTCCATATGAAAACAATAATTCTAATTTCTTTCCTTTTTCATAAGCGTGTTTTGCATATAACAAAGAAGCACGAGAACAAATTAATCAATAAACAGACAAAGAAAAAGGACTAAATCAAAGAATCTGTTATGAAATAATATAAAAGACAATAGCAATAGAGCAAGAACAAGAGCAAATAGAGAGAAGAGTAGAGAGAGTTCTTCTTATTGAATTGAGTTGAGAGTCTCAAGGGATGATTTACAATGGTAGGGGGCACCTCTATTTATAGGGGAGAGGAAGATTTAGCTACCACTAATAGAACTCTAAAATCTCTCTAATTACATACATTAAAGACATTCACCTTAAATAGAAGTGTAAGGATCTTCTATTTCATAACACTCCCCCTTGAATGTCTATTCAATGATGTGCCTCGTTAAAACCTTAAAACAAAACCCAATGGGAAAAATTAAAGTAAGGAAAGAGTACACATGTTTGAATATGCGCCTATTGGTTGCCTCGTTAAAAACCTCGCAAGGAAAACCCAATTGGGACAAAACCTTGTAAGGGAAAAAGAGTGCAACGCGCATTGACTCCCCCTAATGAGTACATCAATTTAAGCCTTGAGCATTTGCATTCCAATCTTGTGCATCATCTTCAAAACGATCTTTGATAGATGCTTGATGAATAAATCGGCCATCTTGAATAAATATTCCGCACCTTGAAATCATCATTCTTGATAGATATGAACATCTTCATATAATGTCGTGGAATAGCTCTTCAATATCTCCATAGATGCATTCTCAATGCCATCATGCTTATAGTTATGGCAAGATACATATGTACACAAGTTGTACTTAGAATGTGGTGCTTCAGGACCAAGACTTGCATATGCTTCAAGCAACTTAAATCTTTCAAGTTAAGTCATATAAGTCACATAATAGACTTTAGCTGCATATCAAGTTTTCCTGTCATGCTAAACAAATAAGATATCGAAAACTGATTATACATACCTTTGACTTTATACCTTCAAGCATATGAACTACAGGTTCAAAGCTACATGTCTTTCATATGGAATCAATTCTTCTTGAATTGTATCTCTTCCATTTAGTTGCTTTCTTTGGATCAGCAAATGCGTATAGCATGCTTTGCAATATGTTGCAACTTGAATTATCCCTTATATGAACTTCAGGTTCATATCATAATATTCGGGGATTTACATATACAAATGATAATTCATACTTTCTCAAGTGTTTATCATGTCTCCCCCTCAAGTTAGTAAAGCTAACTTGTTTCCTCAACTTTGGGAAATCATCTTTGTGCATTACACAGCACCTTAATAATAAGATGAAATTATTTGGTTCCTGACTCTGAACCACTTTTGAGGGGAGAATATACTCTCGTATACAACTTATATGTATAACTTTGTTCTCATAAGAAACAGTTTAGCTATTAAGTGGAAGCACTCAATACTTATCTTGCTAAACCAACTTTGATATAAACCAACTTATCAAGATTAACTGTCTTGAGTAGAGAATCTGGAAACTACGCTCGAAGTTAGAGTACTGAGCAATTTATCTCGCAAGCACTGCTAGGCTGCGGGTCAATAACAATTGCGCATGTAACCATTTCATAGATGCATCATATGTGGTATACATGGCAGGTGAATGGGCCCATATTCACCTTTGATATTTCCAGAATTTAGGGGCTTCAACCCGAACTCTTTAGTTGGTCAGTTCATTAATGAGAACAAGTAATACAAGAGTATTCATAAAGAACTTTCTAGTTTTTTTTTTTAATATTCACCTATGTGAATTTGCACATCATACTTCAAATGAGATGGCTAACATAAATTATCAATATTGGTAAACTTCAAATTTACACCATGACATTTGCACTTATCAATAAACTTCGGGTTTATTATGACATGGGGTTTTATACCAATAGATATCCACTTTATTGTGGCATTCTTTCATTTCTTTTGCGTACAAATACCCATTTGTAGCCAACGGGCTTAACACCATTAGGTGTTTCAACTATAGGGCAAAAAACTTCCCGTTTTGCCAGCGAATTCAATTCAGATTGAATTGCTTCTTGCCATTTTGGCCAATCATGTCTTTCTCGACATTCTTTCACAGATTGGGGTTCAAGATCCTCACATTCTTTCATAATGTTAGATGCTACATTATAAGCAAAGACATTATCCACCACAACATCCACTCGATTAATATTTGCCTCAATATTAATTGGATTTGGGGGTAGTTCCGTATTGACAAGAGTCTCAGGCTCGATGGATTCTTCGTGAATCTCGGGATTAATCAAATCATGAGCGTCCTCATGTGATTCTTTCATAGTGTCATTTAGATCGTTCTTTTTCCTCTTTCTAGGATTTCGATCTTTAGAACCTAATGGTCTGCCCCGCTTCTGGCGTGCATTTGACTCATTGGATATGACACTAGATAATTGTCCAATAGGGACTTCAATACGGATCGGAGCATTTTCCGCAGGAATGTGGGATTTCGTTATCCTTTTCAAGTCCGTAAATGCGTCAGGCATTTGATTTGCTATTCTTTGCAAATGGATAATCTTTTGTACCTCTTTCTCACAAGTAGAGGTATATGGATCAAGATGAGGTACTGATTCATTTTTCCACAAAATTTCCCTTTTGGTTTCACCAACTTCTCCCCCTAATTTTGGGAAAAGTGTTTCATCAAATCGACAGTCTGCAAATCGTGCAGTAAACAGGTCGCCTGTCAATGTTTCAAGGTAGCGAATGATGGAGGGCGACTCAAACCCAACATATATTCCTAACCTTCTTTGTGAACCCATTTTGGTTCGGGATGGCGGTGCTACAGGCACATATACGGCACATCCAAATATCCTTAAATGGGATATATCGGGTTCATGACCCAAAACCATTTGTAATGGGGAATACTTGTGGTAATTCGTCGGCCTGAGACGAATTAGTATTGCAGCATGCAATATGGCGTGACCCCACACTGAAGTGGGCAGCCTCGTTCTCATCAGTAATGGCCTTGCAATCAACTGCAAGCGCTTAATTAACGATTCTGCAAGACCGTTCTGAGTGTGAACATGTGCTACGGAATGTTCAACTTTTATCCCTATTGATAAGCAATAATCATTAAATGCTTGGGATGTAAACTCAGCAGCATTATCCAGTCTAAGGACTTGATTGGATTGTCTGGAAAGTGTGCTCGTAGCTGAATGATTTGTGCCATTAACTTCGCAAACGCCAGGTTGCGAGATGACAACAGGCACACATGAGACCATCTACAGGATGCGTCTATCAAGACCATGAAGTACCTAAACGACCCACTAGGTGGGTGAATAGGTCCACAAATGTCCCCTTGTATACGTTCCAGAAACGGGGGTGACACGGTCCCAACCTTTGTTGGGGATGGTCCGATAATCAGCTTTCCTTGATAAACGTCATGCCTTTGGGCAGAGTTACATATGCTCTTCTGGAGCCTTTAATCAATTTACTACTTCTATAGATTGTAGTAATGTTTGCCTTACACAATTACTCTTCTTTTCTTTGAGTATTGTATGTATAGTATATCAAGAAATATTTATTTACTGTATGTTTACAAAATAACATATATATATATATATATAGCTCCAACTAACAACACGTTGTTAACCTTTAGCAATTATGCTGTAAACACAAAATTATTACACAATCCATTAATGTTTATTATACATACACATAATAAAGCATTTAATGCACAATATTTAAATTCACATTTTATCCACACTTATTATCTGCATTTTCTTAGCAGAATTATTGTGGTCACAAGTTCATGTGGCGACGAATGTGATACTGTGATGATTACATTACAATCAAATAAGGCAAATTAACTTACATAATTTTAATTATGCATAATTATTTACTGCTGCCATATTTTCATTGTCGATAGACACGATAATAATGCTATTTAACATTATTTAAGCATATTGCAACATTGCAGTTATAATAACAAGCAGTTTCAAACCTTAATTAAGGTGATGGCGCAAGTAAATCAAGGCCTTCATACAGTTTCAAACCTTCATTAAGGTGATGGCGCAAGAAAATCAAGGCCTTAGCATAGTTTTGGGTGGATGCACTATTTCTTTCTTTAATGGCGTCTTCAAGACCCATAGTATCCAAAATGGATTTAAGTATCCAACACCCATATCATATAGTTCTTGCCCGAAATTTCGAGGGCAACGAACTTTCTTTTCATATTGTCATACATATGACACAATTGCATCAAGAGCGTGTTCATACTTACGGGCTCTATTACAATTATCACATTCACTTCAGGGAATGGATCATAATCATGTGTTTTTCACAATCTTATGTCAAATATTACTTTCATAAAGTGAAAGATTATTTTGAGAATCCTTATTGTTCTCATTATCACAATAATGACGATTATAGTTTCGTCTATTGCCACGTCCATGGTAATACTTTTGTCTTCTTTCAGACTTACCACATACTGCTTCCACATTCACTTCAGGGAATGGAGCAAATTTAATGGGACGGGTTTTCAATTCTTTGTCCACAGTCATACATGAATTTAATCATGGCAGGACATAGAGATTATACCACTTCGTGTGATTATAATTTCTTACAAACTCCATTAGAGTTGTATTCAAACTTGATTGTCTATATTTGTATATAAAATCAAATTATAGAATTCCAAAAATTTGAAAGGGAAAAATAAAATACTTACCTTTAAGGTATACCAAATATATTTTCAATATTTTCTTCCTTTCTTTCTTTCCTTTTCTTTCTTTCAACGTTTTCCTTTCTTTGTCTTTCCAGAAAGATTTTCCTTTCTTTCTTTCTTCTTTTCTTTTCAACTTTTTCGTTCTTTTCTTTGGCTCTGTTTGCCCTCCAGCATTCGTTCCTTTTTTTTTTTTTTTTTTCTTTTGTTTCTTTTCCTTTTTTTTTCGTTTTCTTTCTTTGAAGCAAAATCCTGTAGACAAACAAAAGTTAAGACAATCGAAAATTTCAATTGGTTAGAGACTCGTGCTGATAACGTGTTATGAAATAATATAAAAGACAATAGCAATAGAGCAAGAACAAGAGCAAATAGAGAGAAGAGTAGAGAGAGTTCTTCTTATTGAATTGAGTTGAGAGTCTCAAGGGATGATTTACAATGGTAGGGGGCACCTCTATTTATAGGGGAGAGGAAGATTTAGCTACCACTAATAGAACTCTAAAATCTCTCTAATTACATACATTAAAGACATTCACCTTAAATAGAAGTGTAAGGATCTTCTATTTCATAACAGAATCCTTATTATCAACACCGCATATTCTGAGATGCCATTGTATTTCAGGTTAATTCCATATGTAGCCCTGATCGATTTATACTAATAATATTATAAATTATATTTATCACATTAAAGCAATTCGTTTTTACTTTCCATAACTTATAATTACTAAACTTTACTTAATATAACAGTAAAGTTATAAAATAATTTTTCCTGAGATTAAGATGACTAAATTTTACTCCATTGTAATGGTAAAGTAACAAGGTTATTGTAGAGGAACCTGTCATTAGTACTAATATAAGAGTTGGTGTACTTTTCATATTAATATACTCGTATAATTATATATAGCTCCAATCAAATATGTTTCTGGGGGTTTGGAACTATAATCTTTAGTAAATGGAACTTGGATGAGCCCCCACGTGAGGGGGACCAACGAAATTCCTTGTTACAATGAATTTACTAACGGAGGGTCTTAAGCGAAAATCAAGGGAAGCTAATTAATAATGATAATTAAGGTTCTTGCACGTCCATCTAGAAAGGACAGACAAGTGTCAATCATCAGCAGAATCACAAGTAGACACACCAAAGACCAAGAAAGTGATTGCACAATAAGGCTGTATTTTTCACGGTTCCGAATCGAAACTGGATCGGAACCGCAGCCCTGACGGTTCTGTCGGTTCCGGCAGTCCGGTTCCGACGGTTCCGATTCTGGCGGTTCTATGGAACCGTGGCGGGGCGGTTCTACCCGTTGGAACCGCCAGAATCGGAACCGCCAGAACCGGAACCGGACCGGTTCTGGCGGTTCCAAACGGTTCCGGCGGTTCTGTAACAGTAATTTTTTATAAAAAAAAAAAATTTAAATAATTTCCAAACGGCTCTTTTTCAAAAGTAGCCGTTTGGAAGTTTAAAAAATAGCCATTTGGCCCCCAAACTTTATGTAATTACACTATTTCCCATTTCTCAACTATAAATACCCCCTCATTCTTTCATTTTTATTCACCAATTCATCAATATCTCTCAATCTCTCTCAAGCTCTCTTTCAATCTTTCTAGTGCAAGTGCTTAATTTATTGTTGCAAATTCGTGAAACATTGTGAAGTTGTTGAATTGAAGTTTTCAAGTGTTCAATTTCAACGATTTTTAATTTTCAAGAAGTTGTTCGTCAATCCGTTAAACTCGTTTCAACTCTTACGTGCTAAGAATATTTTTATGTGTTGTTATTTTGCTTAATTATAATTATTATGGCATTTTCGTTGAAAAATATGTTCGGTAAAGGAAAATCTAATCCGCGCAGAAAGAAGGAACTTTGGGCTAGCTGAATCACAACCATAAATAGATGGGTGCTATGAAGAAATGCTAGCAGAACTTGCTCAGGAAGCATCTTCACCCGGAAGTGGTGATGAACAAGCTTCATTTCCACCACCGCCAACACAACCACCTCCAAACCTTGAAGGTTTTATGAGATTTGTTAGAAATAATACATAAATTATGATGTAACTTGTACATTGGCATGTCTTCTTTTAGTTTTTTTTTCCTTTTAATGGTGGTATTAGTACCATGTTGTGCTCATTCCATTGGGAGAAGGAAGACTAAGAAAGATATGCCATTTTGGTCAATAAATATGCTCTTTATCATATCCTTGGATATCTTTTGTCTCAATATTTCTTTATCAATATATACTACTTATATACAATTTATACTAATTACTAATTACAAAACAATATACACTACTTATATACAATATATACTACTTACATACAATATATACTACTTATATACAAAATATACACTACTTATACACAATATATATTAATTACCAAACACAATATATAATATACTAATAACATAGTACACCATATAAAATATATTCTACAATATACTAATGACTACTATACAAGATATTGTTTTAAAAAAAAAAATTTCAGAACCGCCGGGAACCGCCGGAACAGCCAGAACCGCCGGAACTGGAACCGAAACCGCCAGAACCGGAACCGGATGGTATCCCGAACCGTATGGTAGCGGTTCCGGCTCCAGAACCGCCAGAACCGGAACCGCCAGAACCGGACCCAGACCCAAATAGACCCAGAATCGGAACCGGATACAACCTTATTGCAGAATCACAAATAGACACACCAAAGACCAAGATAGGGTAAAAATTTATCCACACAGATATTTGTATGTAGACCTGTCTAACGGGCCAACCGGGTCGGGCCGGTCAGCATTTTTTTGACCCGTACGGGCATTACGGGGCGGGTCGGTTTGCACATTGCCGGGTTAGTAGCGGGCTGGGTTAGTTCGGGTTAAAATTGAACCATACGGGTTACAGGTTGAGGGCCGGGCCGGGCCGGATTTAGTATATTTTTATTTTTTTGAATTATGTGTAGTATAACTATTAAGTTATATTAATACTTTGTAATAATTGATGAATAAATGTAATATGGGAAAAAAATGCACTTATTGCAAGTGCTACTTTATTTTTTAATTTCAAATTGAAAAAGTAGAAAATGAAATGTTTACATTTTTTCTAACAAGTAAACTATTAATTTCAAATGTTTTGTATCGCCCCAGCAAGTTCATCATAACCAATATGAACCGATTGACCTTCTTCTGGGGAGTTAAATTCGGATGGGTTTCCATGGGTTAATATATCTCCAAATTCCTCGTTTTCTGGGCTATCAACATCTTCCTTTCCTTGATTGATTCGTTCTGATCTAATCCAACCTCTGAAATATACTAAAACTTCCAAAGCATTGGTTTCCAATGAGTGGCGGGTGTCTCCAAGTTGTTTTCTTGCTTGGCTAAATGCACTCTCTGATGAAACATTGGAAATTGGCACATTCAGGACATCCCGAGCCATAGCGAAAAGAACGGAAAATTGCTTTTCGTTTTTAAGCCACCATCCCAACGTTGAAAATTCTTTTGTGCGAGGCCCCTTTTGCTTCTGCAAGTAGAATTTAAGCTCATCAATATTCCTGTTATTGGTTTGAGTGTTCGAAAATGTAGAAAAAAATTAAAACTATCAAGGCCTTCCTCATCCACATTAGCAGAACTGCTACATTGTATAGCGGGATTAACATTGCCAGAAGCACGAGCAATATTATCACATTCATTTTCATAATAATTATACAGTTGTTGTAAATATTTATTTAGCTTGTTCATAGAATCATATAAATTTGGGGTTTCAGTTTCTCCAATCTCCATATAAGTATATAAAACATTCATTAATTGGTGATAATCACACATTTTAATAGAAGGATTTAAAACTGCACCAATTCAGTAAATCGAAGGAATTGGAAAGAAATATTTTTTGAATTTTGCTTGCATTTTTTCAACAACATCCTTATATTTTTCTTTCTTCTTAAATTTAGATAGTAGAAAAGAAATTTCAGCTATATGGACTAAAGCCATAGTAACAGTGGAGTAATATGCGCCAGAAAACACAACAGTAGCAGTATAAAATTTATGTAAAAATTTAACAACATCACTAATGACCTCCCAAGTATCACTTGTTAACATACGCCTAGGATCAGTACAATGTGCATTAGCAACTTCAGTTATATGAAATCTATATGTGTAGCAACATTTTTAAAATATATATATATATAATTCCATCTAGTAACAATTTCGTCTGGCATGAATCTAGGTGTAAGGTTATACTGGATACGCTTAGTCTTAAATTCTTTTATTCTAGATTGTCTATTATTTCCCAGAATAACACCATCTTCTCTTCTAACATGAGTAATCTCAACTGAAAATAAATCAAGGCCACTTTAACAATTAAATTATAAACATGACATGCACACCTAACATGAAAAATATCATCAAGAGGTGCTTGCAAATGCAATTTTAAAATTGAAACTGCGGCATTATTGTTTGAAGCATTATCAAAAGACATACAAAAAAAATTTTGGTTTAGATTATAAAATTCAACAACTTCAACAATTGTACTACTTATAAACGTAGCAGTATGACTCTGATCTTCATCATATTTAAAAGCGTTAATACGTTTTTGCATACAAGTATTATCATCTATCCAATGGCATGTAATTGTCAAATAATCATTTCCATTAACAGCATGACCAATATCAGAAGTTAGACATACTCTAGAAGGAAGGTGACTAAACAAATAACGTATGTATGTTTATATTGTCCATGAAGTCTAAAGATATCTACTCTACAAGTACTTCTAGGTATACCTTTAAATAAAGGATTGTAAATCCTTTGAATATACATAATAAGATACGATGAAGAAGCAAAAGAAAAAGGTAGACAACCCAAAGCAATCATTTTTGCTAATTCCTCACGATCCCTCATTTTATCATATTTCACTAGACCTCCAGTAGTAGGGTTAATAGTTGTTTGACTTCCATCCCCATTATTACCTCATTCTGTGGGATAGTTAGACATCATATTTCTAGTAAGTGTCCCAGTCCCCCCTAAATTTCCTCAGGTCAAATGTTTAAAAGTTTCATTACAAAGTTTGCACTTAACTCTATTAGTACCTAATATTATTTTAAAAAATTTCCATACCGGACTTCTTCTTTTACGATTAGAAGTCGGAGCCACTGGCGGTCTACTACCTCTTGTAGCATTAGCAACTCCAACTCCAATACTACCAACATTTCCACTACTAGGTGTAGGTGGTATCTCATCTTCTATTCCAATTTCATTATCTTCTATTCCAAAATCTTCTTGTAATTGTTCATAATCAATCTCTACATTATCATTAGGCGATGATTCAGAAACATGTGTTATTGGGTCATTACTATTACTACCGGAAGCTATAGGACTACCTCTTTTTTTATTTCCACCCATACCAGTAACTTTTCTACATGCTCTTTTAGCATCACTAAACATATTATAAAAATAAAAGTATAAGCTAAAATTAAATATGCTAGTAAAATATTAAATAAGAGAAAGAGTTGGAGGGAGTGCATCGAATTCGACTATAAATTGAGCACTTGATTACGCGAATCCGGTGTTAACGAACAAACGTCAAGCAAGTTTCAATTTTGAACTTCAAGCTTCAAATTCCGAATGACAAATTGCGACAAATTAAATTCGGGAAAAGAGAGACAAATAAAATTATAAAATTAGAATATGAAATCTTGCAAATTGAAGGGAAGAGAGAGATTGATAATTTGAGAATTGAGATTGAGATAAGAATTTTGAGTGAAGAAATGAAGAACAGGGGGAAGGTATTTATAGATTTTAAGAAGTGTTAATATTGTAAATTAATAAATACAAAAAAAAAACCAAAAATGGCCATTTTTGCAAAAATATCTGTTGGCCAACGGATCTGGACCGTTGCCGACGGTCATGTGGGCCCCAAAAATTAAAAAAAAAATTCACCATTGAACCGGGCCGGTCCAATCGGTTCAAGGCACTATTTAGTAAAACCGGGCCGGTCCGGTCCGGTTCCAACCCCAAAAATCCTGAACGAACCAACCCCCTCCCTCCCTTGAACCCAGCCCACACGGCCCCTTAGTTACCGGGCCAGTACTGTCCCGGTTTATACCGGTCCGGTCCCGGTCCGACCCGGCTCGGTTGACAGCCTTAAGCGTACCCAACCGGCCTGGTTCTACCGGTAACCTCCGAGTCCTCGTTCTCTCTACCTAAATCCATACCCTACCCCCAACTCAGACCGGTATGGAAGTGGTATCAATACGGATCGGTACCTATATAGACCTGTACTGATATAGATCGATACTGATTCGGGTATACTATTCCTCTTAGACAACACTAACTTTTATCTTGTTGGTGAGTGTCCGATTCCTCACCTTGTAGTTTCCTCCCTCGTTCACCTTCCCCTACTCTCTACATATAAAATTAAAAAAAAAACAAGAGAGAGAGTGAAGAAAATCCGACATCCAAAATCTCGTCGAAAAGGGAAATTATAAAAATGGGAAGAATAGTATTCTGAGCGGAAAAACAAAAAAGAGTACTAGTATTCTAATACTAGCAAACCACGCGTCAGCAATCTATTGACGGCGGCACTTTTCCCAGCAAATTACTAAATCAAGCATTTCATTGGAACACGTGGCTTTATGGCACACAAATCCATCAGGGGTTTTTTGACAACTCCTCTCACCAACCAAACATCTTTCTTTCTTTCTCCTTTACATTGTAGTGCACTTTCCTTATATAGGCTATTCTATTTCAATCAGGAAGACTTACCCAAAAACGACGACTGCCAAAGCCCTCATTTTTGTCTCCATCACTACAAATACATTCATACTAGTAAGTTTTCTCTTTTCTCCAAAAATATAGCGGTCAAATTCCCTCGGTTTTCCACATTACCAATCGCTAATTGCTTTTTCAAATCAAGTATAAATAAATACTTTTTCCATAGAAAACTTTTATTTAAACATATAATACTGCATCATACTTCTGTTTTCTGGCTTTTCCTGTATGTGCTGGTATTCGTATATATTTCTATTGTGTTTCTGATACTATGTGCATATGTAGAGAGAGAAAGAAATCGAGATGGGGAGAGGAAAGATTATGATAAGAAGGATCGACAATTCAACGAGCAGGCAAGTGACGTTCTCGAAAAGGAGGAATGGATTGTTGAAGAAGGCGAAGGAGCTCGCGATCCTCTGCGACGCGGAAGTCGGTGTCATCATCTTCTCCAGTACTGGCAAACTCTATGAATATTCAAGCACCAGGTCCTTTTCTCCATCTCGGAAGTTTAACTCTGTGTGTGTGTGTGTGTGTTCTGGAAGTTTGAATTTCAGAACCTTTAATTTCTTGTTTTGTTTCTGTAGATCGACATGATTTTCCTGCTTAATCAGCTTTTTCACCTAATAAATCTTGGTTCTTGACCTAAATAATTTGGCACTATTATACAGTTTAATGTAGTGGTTGACTTTAGTGTGTGCTTATCGTGTTTGTTATAAAAATCAATTAAAGCAGTCACTGAAGTTCATCTGAAACTACTAATTAAGATGAAGTACACATATAATTTGAAATTTTGTGATTCACATTTTCAATTTGGTGTTGTTTCATTGCACTTTTTCTGTTTGGTATTTGTAGCTGATATATAATGTGCTGAGGATTGTCTCCTTTTTGCTGTTTTAATGTTCTTTTGCCTTCAATATTTTAGTAGTAGATAGCTTACCTCTTTTAATACTAAATGAGGGTGAAGAACAATACTATACTCACAACCAACATAATGTGAATAGTAAAAACTTATTCGCACTAGGTGATCGCACTGCCTGAATGAATACTTGACACACGTCACGCTGAATTATAGTTAATTAACACGTATTCTTACCTTCATTTATGCTTAGCCATGGTAGTCGTAAATTTGTAAGTTTTTACCATGTCTGGATAGTTACGTAAGCTTGAGCCTAAATAATGAAGAAAGTGATATACTTATTAGTACTTGGATAGGGTACTAACGCAGCTAGTATTGAACAATCCTTGTGATTATTGAGGGCTTCATTCTCGAGACAATCTCACAACTTTTTAGTTTGAGTTCTCTCAGAAGGATTGGAAGTTTTATCCCTAACAATCTCATACTGGTTCGCCGATTGTGGCAAACTAACATAAGTTTGACAGTCAATTGTATTCCGAGCTATCTCCCTCCTTGTCTCCTCCTTTTTTTTTAATTACCATTTTTAGTGTTTAGAGCCCTATATTTGAGTAAAGCCTGAGACGTCTATCGATACTTAAAAAACTAGAAAGATCTTCACACTTTCTTTCCATTTTACATATTTCGAGTCTTTCTTTTTGCTATTTATAGACCATTTATTATAGGAAAGAAAACTAGCCTGGTTTTATTACAAACATGACTTGGAGTTCCAAGAGTCAATTTGAATCAAGTGTCTGTTCGAGAACGTCCTTAATAGTATTTCAACTGTAGAACTCCCCTCCGGGTTTTCCAATCACAAGTGTATGTTCGAGAACAGTTTCTCCGTTAGGGCGGGCATCGGTCGGTTCGGTTCGGTTGTGAATATTATCGGTTTAGCATATCAGTTATCAGTTTACAAATACGATAAACCGATAAGATATCGATTATCGGTTAATCGATTATCGATCATTATTGATTCGGTTATCGGTTTACCCGATAAGATATAACTCAATCTACAGTTATGCAAAAAAAAAAAAAGACACTTCTTGGAGTTAAGCGAAAAAAGAGAAGAATTCACATATAAAATACTACCCATTTTTGCGTCCTGGCCACAACTAATATTTGAAGCGTGCTTCCTTTTGACAAATTCAAGACCGCAATCTCCAAAATTATATTACAACTCCACAAACATTCCATCTCCAATTCACTCGAAATAGCAGTTAACAAGAGCATAAATAACATTTTTTTTTGTTTTCTGCCAAAAAATTGAATTTTAACGAAGAACTGATGAAGAATTGAATCAAATCTGAAGAGTGAACAGTGAACTTCAATCTTGAAGCGGCTGGAAAAATTGGGAGAAAAAGAGAGAATGAAGTCCTAAATGTTACATACTTAAGGGTAAAATCATAATTTTATTAAATCTTATTGGGTTATCGGTCAATCCATTAAGAAATTGGACAAATCGAGGCCCGAACCGATAACCCAATAATGAAAAATACTAAACTGTTATCGAACCATTAACCCAATAACTCGATATCAATACTCCAATAAATTTTATTTCGATTCGGGCTATCGGTTATACCCTATAATGCCCGGCCCTATGCTCCGTGGGTTCTTCTCCTTGCTTCTTCTATCTTGGAGTCAATCTGTTTACACAAAGTATTGTTTCAAGTAAAAGTTTGGAATTATTCAATAGAATGAATAAAGTGGTAAGCCTAGGATGATGATCATGGTTCAAGAGCTGACTCTTCATAAGAACTTCAAGTCCTTATATTTAACATAGAAAAATGATCATTTACAAGCATCACGCCATGCCATTCAATGTATATATCAACACAAAAAGGTTGAACATCAATGGCTAATTAACTCTCAAGTAGCTCTGTTTACTCTCAAAATCGGATAACAATTGAATTTATACGCAATTTTAAGGATACGTGATATAATTTGATACAATTGAGAAAACAGTTTAATATTAAACTCAATGACAAAAAAATGAATGCAAGCCACACAAGTTGAACATTGTTAGCCTTGAAGGTTGGTCACCCTCGAGTCAGAAAGCGCCTCAATCAATATAAGATCAGAATAACAAGATAATGAGAACTAAAAATAACAATGTATTGCCTTTTGATGCGTGGTACAATGTGCCTTACAAATGATCATACTCTCTTTTATATAGTAGTGGAGTCCTAATCTAGATACAATTCTATAAAAGATAGAAAACCTCATAATTGCTAATTAATCAGCCTCTTCTTGATACGTGTTGAGATTTCTGTCGTGATTTTGGCCCATAAAGTTTCCTCATCTTATTTGGAGTCTGGGTCAGTTTCGAAGTCATGTTCTCGATGATCTAACTTCGTATCTTGATTCAGTATAATCCGGGGTCGAGATACAAATAGTCCCCTCATTTTTCGGAGAGTAAACAACGAGAAACGATATGAGCCCTCGATCTTCATCTCGAGTCTTCGCGCCAGAAATGACAAAACTGACAAAATGCCTCGTCAGTTACGTGTTAAATGACATTATATGTTCGTCAGTTACTAGCTGGCCATTACAAATTTTGAATCATCATTTCGTACACTAGAAATTTTTGTATTCTCCAACATCAGTTCTCTGATTACTTATGAGATCACTTCATAAGAACTTTTGCTCTTTACCTCATCAAAACACATCCTTTTAACTTCCTATTTTATCTTAGCTTCCCTAAAAATGGCGAAGACCTCAAAGTCTGTCCCCCAAAAAGAAGTTTCCTCTACCTCAAAGTCTGTTCCCCAAAAAGAAGTTCCCTCTACTTCTTGACTGGCTAAAAAGGAAAACCTTCCATCTGCTGCTATTTAGGAAAAGATATTGGAGTCTGCTTTGACTATGTTCTTTCTTGAGGGCGCCCAACCGGTGCCAACTTCAAAGTCGAAAAACCTCTTCCGTACCGGATCGATGCGAGCCGGTCTCGAGATATATTTGCTCGATCACTGACAACCTCCTCTCCAAGGTCAAAGGAGAATGTAATTGGGCCGGTAAGCAAGTGGTGGTGTCTAGGCACGAGGAATCGATTTCTACCCACGTGGAGGATTTTCTAAGTGTTTACAGTTAACCCTTCACACTGGTCCTTTTGGACCCGGCCATCATCACCTTATGTAAGAGGTACAAGGTGACCCTTGGAAAAATTCAACCCTCCTTCAGAAGCATATTAATTCTCTTATGCTTCTTTGTAAGTAAAATCGACAAGTGTCCTTTCACCATCGACCACCTCATGCGTCTTTATAGTCACCGACTCTATCGAGGGGATTAATATAACTTGCCCGTCGAGCCTCTAAGGCCCCATTCTCAAGCATAAATGAGGATCAAGATCGATATTGGTTGGGTCGATTTGTTTAAGTGAATCCTCATATATAATCACTATTGAGGATATACCATTTTCCGAGAAATGAAACATGAAACGTAAGTATAACTTTTCCTTTAAAATTTTGTTTACTACATTTCTTTTTTCCTTCTTATCAATGTTTCGTAGTGTAGCCGTTACTCAGACGCCAGATGCAGTTCCCAACTCAAGGTGTGGTCGAGGTTATTGTATCACAGAAGCCCTATTCCGAGCGCGTCTAGTGCGAACCTTCAAAGGGTCGGTGGGAGAGCTGTTCTCACGGTAAGATTCTTTCATAAAACAGACATCACTTGGGTTTCTTTTCAAGCTTACTCATCTCTTTTCCTTTGTAGGCCTTGGGAAGGATGTTGCAATGAGGCCCCGTCTGGAGCTGAAGACATCCTCCCCTAATCACCCGCTCCGAAGCAGGCTAGAGAGAAGAAAAGAAAAGGGGCTCTGAGTTCCCCGAACTCGGAGAAGCAGAAACATAAAAGGAGGCAGGTACACAAACCTTATTTGAAAATTGTGTACCTTGTTCTTCCCGAACTAGGAATCCACATACCGCTATCTCTGACACTGCCAAATACAAGTACAATTGTTCGTGTTCCCTCAACGTGTGAAGCGGTGGTGGGTTCGATAAATATCGATTAAGTTCTTTCAAGGCCCATTGGCATTTCAGGGTCCATGTGAAGTTGTTTTTCTTCTTCAGAAACGAGAAAAATCGGTGGATTTTATTAGAGGACCTCGAGATGAATCTCCCCAAGGAGGCTATGCGCCTGGTTAGCTTTTGCACGACCTTTACGTTGTCCACTATAGTGATATCCTCGATAGATTTGATCTTTTCGGGGTTGATCTCGATTTCTTGGTCGAATACCATAAACCCGAGAAATTTTCCTGAACCGACTTCGAACGCACATTTTGTCCGGATTCAGCTTCATGTCGTACTTCTTCTATATACTGAAGGTTTTCTGCAAATTGTTGCGGGTCGCCCAATATGATAGCCCAATCGCCCACAATCTTGGGCTAGTGAGCCAACACAAGGCCAAGAGTGCTAGCTTGGCCCAATTCCGGAACATTCTAGGCAACTCTAGCCCATTTGAGCTTGTAAGTACTCTAGAATTCTCCATAGAATTCCAGCACATGTACATAGCTAGAAAGTGATAGAACTCTCTAGACACTCTAGAATTCTCCATAGAATTCCAGCACATGTACATAGCTAGAAAGTGATAGAACTCTCTAGACTCTCTAGAATTCTCCATAGAATTCCAGCACATAGCTAGAAAGTGATAGAACTCTCTAGACTTTCTAGAGCTTGGCAAGCCTCCCCTATAAATATGGGATGGCATTTAGCATTTGCACAACACGAAGAAAATACTACAACAAGCAACTCAAGCATTGTAATTCTCTCTTAAGTGCAATACAAGTTTCTCATTTGGCTCCATTGCTTTCTTCTCTAGTTCGAGAAGCTCTAGGCTTACTTAGCAACATTCGGCAAAGTTGTCTAAGTGCCGCACGGGTTAGCTGCGCAAAATACTCATCCCGTGACAAGTGGTATCATAGCTGAGGTTTGCACACACGCAAGTTAGCTCACAAACAATGGCCAACACTTCGAACATAGCACAAGAGGGTGTTGTTGGTATGGATGTTCCACCGGAGCCAATCCGCAGTCGTGAGGGAGAACGAGGCCAAGGCAAGACTCGTAGCAAGTCCAAAGCCCCATCTGTGGATGCGTTGGAGCCTCGTGTGAACACTCTCAAAAATATATTCTCCGCCACTCAAGAAAGCCTCGAGGGATTGGAGGAACGAGTGGATGGTCTCGAGGGGGAATATGCCGAGTTCACGGTGGCAACAAAGGCACTCATCCAAGAACAAGCGAACATTCTCCGAGGGGAGTTTCGCTCATTTCATGACGAGTTGCTAAAACTTCGTAGTTTTGTCCAGGACGAACTACGTGCTTTCTGTGCGGAAGTGGATGAAATCCGCTCGGATTGGGCATCGCACAAGCGCACACTCTCCCCAAGTCCAGCTTCCGCCAACTCGAGTGATGCGCGCCGCATTGACGTGCCAAAGCCTGACACCTATGATGGCACACGAAATGCAACCACCGTGGACAACTTCCTATATGGACTTGATCAATACTTAGATGCCGTTGGTGTACGAGATGAGGCATCGAAAGTGGGCACTGCACCCACTTATCTTAGAGGCGCTGCACAACTATGGTGGCGTCGCAAGCATGGCGAGATGGGCAAGGGAATCTGCACCATCGACACTTGGGCCGACTTCAAGCAAGAACTCTGAAAGCAATTCGCTCCAAACAATGCGGAAAAATAAGCGCGAGCGCGCTTATGTCGCCTCAAACAATCGGGTAGTATGCGGGACTACATCGATGAGTTTACTACCTTCATGTTGGAGATAAGTGACATGTTCGACAAGGATTCGCTCTTCTACTTCCAAGATGGCCTCAAGGATTGGGCCAAGACCGAGCTTGATAGGCGTGGCGTTCAAACGCTTGACAACGCCATCGCCATTGCGGATTCGCTCACCGAATACTCTATCCAATCTAAAGACAAAAAGGCCAACCAAGGCAAAGGTGGGGGAGAGAGTCGCAAGGACAAGGGCAACAGCCGCAAAGATTGGGGGCATAAAAAGCCGCCTAGCAACAAGAGTGGTCAAGGTAAATCAGAGGGCAAGAAGGAGGCACCGAAACTGCGAAGCCCATGCTTTATATGTAATGGCCCTCATTGGGTACGCGACTGTGCGGAAAAGAAGTCGCTCAACGCTCTTGCTGCCCAACAAAAGAGCAACCCCACAATGTCCTCGGAGGAACCCCAACTCTACATGGTTTCTCTCCAATGCCTCGGCGCACTTTAGCGTCAACAACCCACACCCATCAAGAAAGGGCTCACGTATGTAAGCGCAAAGATAAATGGCCAGTCCGTTCGCGCGCTGCTAGACACGGGAGCGACGCACAACTTCGTGTCGGTAGACGAGGCCAAGCGCTTAGGCCTCAAGGCCACCAAGGAAGGAGGCACAATGAAGGCGGTAAACTCACCCGCCAAGCCAATTGCGCGGGAATTGCACAAGGCGTGCACTTAACACTCGGAACGTGGAGTGGAAAGCTCGATTTCTCTATTGTGCCCATGGATGACATTAAGATGGTCCTTGGCATGGAATTCTTCGACCAAGTCCATGCCTTCCCGCTGCCCGCTACAAACTCCCTAAGCATACTTGATGGGAGCAAGGCATGCATGGTACCCGCGGAGAGAGGCAAGTCCGAGGAAAAGACACTCTCCGCCATGCAATTCAAGAGGGCTTTCAAGAAGGACCCAAGCTTCTTGGTCTCCATTCGGGAACTAAACGAGAAAGGAAATAGCGGAATATCGCCAAGCCAAGTCCATCCAAAAATTCAAGCCATCCTTAGTGAGTACAAGGATGTGATGCCGCCAGAACTTCCGAAGAAGCTCCCACCTCAGCGAGAGGTAGATCATGCGATCGAGCTGAAACAAGGCGCGAAGCCACCAGCCTTGGCGCCCTACCGCATGGCGCCACCCGAACTTGAGGAGTTGCGGAGACGGCATGTTGAGTACAAGGAAGGTGATCAAGTCATGATCAAGCTCCTACCCCAACAATTCAAGAGATTACAGAAAGTCCACAAAGGGCTAGTGAGACGCTACGAGGGACCCTTCCAAGTTGTTCGACGTGTGGGCAACGTCTCGTATCAACTCCAGCTTCCGCCGAGACTCAAGATCCATCCGGTCTTCCATGTGAGTCTTCTCAAGCCATATCACGAAGACATGGGAGACCCAAATCGCAGAAAATCGAGGCGTGCACCAACCGCCATTGTCACCGCATTCGACAAAGATGTGGACTACATCATTGCGGATCGCGTGGTTTCGAGAAGGGGCGTGCCAGCACATAACGAGTACTTGGTAAAGTGGAAAAACCTTCCCGAGAGCGAATCCACATGGGAACGAGAAGAAGATTTGTGGCAATTCGCTGAGCACATCCAGAATTTCAAGCACGAGAGCGCGACGAGGACGCCGCGAGCTTAGGCGGGGGAGGATGTTGCGGGCCGCCAAATTTGATAGCCCAATCGCCCACAATCTTGGGCTAGTGAGCCAACACAAGGCCAAGAGTGCTAGCTTGGCCCAATTCCGGAACATTCTAGGCAACTCTAGCCCATTTGAGCTTGTAAATACTCTAGAATTCTCCATAGAATTCCAGCACATGTACATAGCTAGAAAATGATAGAACTCTCTAGACACTCTAGAATTCTCCATAGAATTCCAGCACATGTACATAGCTAGAGAATGGTAGAACTCTCTATACTCTCTAGAATTCTCCATAGAATTCCAGCACAAAGCTAGAAAGTGATAGAACTCTCTAGACTCACTAGAGCTTGGCAAGCCTCCCCTATAAATATGGGATGGCATTTAGCATTTGCACAACACGAAGAAAATACTACAACAAGCAACTCAAGCATTGTAATTCTCTCTTAAGTGCAATACAAGTTTCTCATTTGGATCCATTGCTTTCTTCTCTAGTTTGAGAAGCTCTAGGCTTACTTAGCAATCGGCAAAGTTGTCTAAGTGCCGCACGGGTTAGCTGCGCAAAATACTCATCCCGTGACAAAATGCTCTGAATCATCCTCTACTCATAGGGACCTAACTAACATATCATCGATGTAAACTTCCATATATTTCCCTATTTGTTCTTTGAACATCCGGCTTAGTAGGCGTTGGTAAGTGGCACCGGCATTTTAAAATCCAAATGGCATTATGTTATAGCAATATGTGTCATACTTAGTGATAAAGGTCTTTTCCTAATCATCCGGGTTCATTTATATTTGGTTGTACCTGGAATAGGCATCGAGAAAATTGAGGATCTCATGGCCGTCCGTGGCATCAATCATGCGATCGATGTTAGGCAAAGGTAAAGAGTCATTAGGACATGGTTATTTATTCTTTATAATCTACACACATTCTCAATTTGTTCCAATTTTTAGGGACTACTACTACATTTGCTAACCATTTTGGGTATTTGACTTGCTGAATGGACCCTATTTTAGGAGTTTAGTTACCTCATCCTTGATGAAAGCATGCGTGATCTCAAAATGGGGTCTCCTATTCAACTTGACCGGATGGAATTTTGGGTCCAAGCTCAGCTTGTGATGGTGATCTCTGGTGGGATCTCTGTCATATCGAGATGGGACCAAGCAAAACAATCTATGTAGCTATGAGAAATTGAATGAGTTTTTTCCTGAGCTCGGATGTTAACCCCGTGCCCAGGTATACCTTTCGATTGGGTAGGTGCTCGATCATTGTGACTTGCTCCGGCTCTTCGATTGTTGATCTTGGACCATCGGAATTATCGGGTACTATAAAAGATGTAGGAACCCCATAATAATCATCTTTATCGGTCCCCTATTTATCTGATTGGGTCGTGACTGGTGTCGATAATTGCTATTTAATTTCTTGTTTTGTGTTCGCACTTGGTTCATTTGATATTGTCAGTGTTGATACCAGAATCACTTCTTCGACTACAAACACTTCCTTTGTGGTCGGTTGCTCACAATAGATCGTTTTAATCCCTCTTGGCATTTTGAATATTAGCACCCATTGAAGGGTCGAGGGTACTGCCCTCATGTTGCGAATCCATGGTAACCCTAACATGCCGTTGTACCTCATATCTCCTTCGACCACATAAAACTTGGTTTCCTGGATGGTCCCGGCTGCATTTACTGGTAATGTTGTTTCTCCCTTGGTAGATTCACAAGCCATGTTAAATCCGATTATCACTCGAGCTGCAGGCACGATTTGGTCCTGTACGCCAAGTTTTTCTACGAGCCTTGATCGAATGATATTGGCCGAGCTACCAGGATCAATCAACACACGTTTAAATCGAGATTTATTCATGAGTACAGATATTACCAGTGTAACGTTATGGGGCTGCATGATTCCTTTTGCGTCCTCATCGTTGAAAGACAAAGTTCCTTCTGGTATGTAATCTCGAGTTCGTTTCTCCCTTGTGATGGATACTTTGGTGTATTTTAACATTGGACCTTGAGGAACATCAACCCCTCCAATGATCATATGAATGATGTGTTGAGGTTCTTCTTGCTCATTTATTTATTGGCGTCCCTATTTCTTAAATGATTCTTGGCTCGATCACTTAAGAATTCTTGAAGATGCCCATTGTTGAATAACCGGGCTACCTCTTCCCTCAACTGTCGGCAATCCTCTGTTTTGTAGCCATAATATTTGCGCATCTAGTTTGGATACCTTTGGGCTGGGTCGATTTGTAGAGGTCCATTTGGTATCTTTGATGCGTTTGATAGCCAATACGATTGCAACAACAGTAATGTTAAAGTTATATTCTAACAACCTTAGTGCTTCTTTAGGTCTGATAGGCTTATCGATACCATTCTTGCTCATGAGTCCCCGGTTGCTCTAACCTCGGTCATTTCTTCTTTTATTTCGTATAGATCTCCGTCTGGACCTATTTCTTCTTCGATCCCCATTGTACGGCTGATACTGATCCCTGTTCGACCTTGGTTCACGATCGATATCTCTCTTGACTCTCTCGAAAGGTCTAACAGGATAAATAGACCTGGAAAGAGCCCCCAACTGATCATCTTTGACTCTAATCTTTGATTGATATTGATTATACACATCAACCCAACTAACAGCCAGATATTCCATCAGATTTTGCTTCAATTGTTGTGAAGCCACCGAACTTTGAGCATTGAGTCCTCGGGTAAAATCTTGAATGGCCCAATCATCAGCAATTGGTGGCAGGTCCATCCGTTTCATTTGAAATCGAGATACGAACTCTCTAAGCATTTCATTGTCTTTTTGCCTCACTTCGAAGAGGTCCGATTTCCTTGTTTCGACCTTGATATCCCAGCGTATGCTTTTACAAAAGAGTCTGCAAACATAGCAAATGAGTCAATAGAATTAGGGGGTAAGTTGTGATACTATATCATGGCTCCCTTTAACAAAGTTTCTCCGAGTTTCTTCAATAAGACAGACTCGATCTCATCATCCTCCAAGTCGTTTCCTTTGATGGTGCATGCGTATGAAGTGACGTGCTCATTTGGGTCAGTCATTCCTTTTTACTTAGGAATCTCGAGCATGCAAATATTTTTAGGTATCGGCTTCGGAGCCACGCTCGGAGGGAAAGGCTTATGTACAAACTTCTTGGAATCTAAGCCTTTCAATATTGGAGGTGCTCCAACGATCTGGTCGACCTTAGAATTGTAGGTTTCCATCTTTTTGTCGTTTGAATAGATTTTCTTTTCCCCTGATTCTATCGTTCTGTCAGCTCCTCGAGCATTTTTATGATTTTGGGGTTGTTACCTGACTCGTTCCCATTCGACCTTTCTATGATATGTTCCTCCCTACAAGTGATCTCACGAGATACGTCGCGCTCGATCCTTCTCGGTGCGCGGCTCTGGTTTTGATAACTGAGCTATTGCTGCCTGTTAAACCTACAACATTTCGAAGATATATCATCCGTAGATTGACCTTGTCTTATTCATTGTTTT
The DNA here is from genome assembly GCA_034376525.1 of Nicotiana benthamiana. Taxonomy (NCBI): domain Eukaryota; kingdom Viridiplantae; phylum Streptophyta; class Magnoliopsida; order Solanales; family Solanaceae; genus Nicotiana; species Nicotiana benthamiana. The sequence continues at coordinate 48,950,177 of CM067328.1, forward strand.
GAGTATTCTATGGCGTTGACCGGGCTCTACCACAGATGCTATTCTCGGGGCCTGTAGGGAGGCTTGTGTCGCTAGCCACATGCGAATTAGCGTCTAACGGGTCTGCAATTGGAATTTCAACAGGATCAACAAGCAGTACCTCATATGTTATTGTTTTCACCATGGTAAACAGACTCACTGTCAATAGATAGAGGTGCTAATTGTGAGTTTGATATTTTTCAACAAGTAAAAAATAATAGTGTGTGTTATAGAAATTCATATCAAATAACCACTATTATCCTTAACCAAACGGTGGGCGCCCAAACTATTTTGCCCTCAAAATCGGAAAACGATTGAATTTATACGCGATTTTAAGAATACGTGATATAATTTGACACAAATTGAAAAAGAAGTTTAATATTAAACTCAATAATAGAAAAGTGAATACAAATCACACAAGTTGAACAGTGTTAGCCTTGAGGGTTCGTCACCCTCGAGTTAGAAAGTGCCTCAATCGACGTCAGAATAGAATAACAAGATAATGAGAACTAAAAATAACGGTGTATTGTCTTTTGATGTGTGTTACAATGTGTCTAACAAATTATCAGACCCCAATTTATATAGTAGGAGAGTCCTATAATAAATATAACTCTATAAAAGATAGAAAACCTCATAATTTGCTAACTAATCGGCCTTTCCTTGATACGTACCGAAATTTCTGTTGTAATATTCGATCGATTGCAGATATTTTGGCCTTCCGTTATTTGGCCCGATAAAGTTTTCTTGATCTTGTTCGGAGTCGGGGTCGGTTCCGAAGCCATGGGCTCTGATTATCAGTATGTATCTTCTCACACTTTATTTATATATGTCGTATTAGAATGAAAAGTAAAGTTCTTAGTAGGACATATAGCACTCTGATTATCGAAAAATAAGATCATACTTTGACTGTTCAAATCCAAGATCGTTAATAAACTCCTTCATAAGAATAATTCTTTGGCACCTTCGATGAAAATAATATATTTGGCTTCTGTGGTGGATAGAGCTATGCATTTCTTTAGTCTAGATTTCCAAGAAACAATCCTCTGCAAAAGTGATCAAATAACCGAAAGTGGATCTAAATTATCAAGATTGCCTCCTAATCAGAGCCTGTGTAGCAAATACGTTCAGGCTTGCTATTGCCAAAGAACAACTTCAAATCTGCAGTACCTTTCAGATGCCTTAATATCCATCTTACTGCATCCCAACGTCCCTAGTCGATATTAGAATGGAATCTACTAACAATACCAAAGGCATGTGCTAATGTCTAGTCTAGTGCAAACTATATCATACATCAAGCTATAAACAACAAAAGTGTAAGGAATACGAGACATCTTCTTTTTATCTTCACTAGTAGATGGGCTCTGACTAATATTCAGTTTAAAAAGTTCATCAAAAGGAATACTAACCACTTTTTCCTCATATTGAACCTCTAGAGTACCTTTTTAATATATCATTTTTGGTAAAAAAATAACTCATTTCTATCTCTGTATTGGTGCATTAGAATGCCCAAGATTTTCATTGTTGGCCCAAGTCCTTCGGTCCCAAACGATTTACTCAACTGCTTCTTAAGACTGCAATTCTGAATTTATTATTGCCAACAATAAGTATATCATCCACACAAAATAATAAAATAATAAAATCATCATCAGAGAACTTTTGGAAGAATATAGAGTGACATGAAGAAATTTCCTTGTATCCCTATTTTTTCAAAGACAAATTCAAACTTCAAATACCATTTTGTAGAGCTTGTTTCAATCCATATAGGCTCTTTTTCAATTTGTAGACATAGTTTTCTTTTCGCTTAATTACAAGGTTGGTCCATAAATCTCCTCATCTAAATCACCATAAAGAAAAGGCATCCATCCGCTCAACCATATCTAGACTCGCGACTAAACCTAGAACTACACGAATAGAAGATATCTTCATGACAAGGAAGAAAATTTCATCAAAGTCAACTCCATCTTCTGGCCAAAACCTTTAACAACTAACCTCGCCTTATACATAAAGAGTGTTTGAATTGGCTTAGTTTAAGTATTTATTAGCTTTTAAGCACTTTTTTTGTTTTGTGCTGTTGGCAATGTTAAAAAGTGCTTAAAAGCACTTACTTTTAGTCATGAAAAATACAAAAATAAGCCAAAAGCCAAAAGTTGGGTAGTACCAACTTATGACTTTTGGCTTTTGACTTTTAGCTTATAAGTTACTTTCTAAAAAGCAATCCAAACACCCCCTTAGGAACAAAGGTATGTTGATCTTGATTTACTTTGATAATCCATTTGTTTGATAAAGCTCTCTTACCTTTTCACGCTTTCACTAACTCATAAGTGTCATTCTCGTGGATTGAATTCATCTTATTTTTCACAGCTTCTACTCACTAATCTTTGTGAGTATCTTGCATGGCTTCATCATAACTCTTAATTTCTTCCATGCCAGTCAAAAGTGCATACTCATTAGGAGGATAACACGTGGATTTTTGCTTGTTCCTTGTAGATCTTCTAAGAGATGTTTCACGAGCATTTGACATAGTTACCTGAGTAGGAATTATTTTGCTGATCAACCACAACTTCATCAACTGGAGCATCCACAACATCTACACTTTGATGATCATTTTGATCTTTATCACTATCTTTATTATTGTCGTGGGTTCTTTTAAGTGCAATAAGTACCTTAGCAATAGATTTTGGATCAATATCAACTAAGCTCTCATTACTCTGAGAATCAATATTCTCATTTTTGTCAATATCTAGAACAGTTTGATCTTCAGAGAATAATGCATCACTACTTCTAATAAGTTTATTATCAACTAAATCATAAAAATGATGCCAAACTCATTTTGACCATAACCAATAAAGATGCACCGCTTAGTTTTGACATCCATCTTTAATCTCGCATCTTTAAGAACATGCACACAAACTTTATACCCAAAAACTCTCAAGTGATCATTAAAAATATCTTTGGCAAACCAAACTCAACAACATCACCATCCAAAGCAACAGAATGAGATAAATTGATAACATAAGCAAAAGTTTTAAAACCAAGCATTTAACCCCCTTAACTAGAGTTTTATTCATCCTCTCTGCCAACCCATTCATTTGAGACATCTTGGGCGGAGTTTTCTGATGATGAATTCCATATTCTCTGCAATAGTTATTAAAGGGTCCACATTATTCACCACCACTGACATTCGAATACATTTTAATTTCTTCCTCGTTAATCTCTCATCTAATTAGGCAAGAAATTCCTTAAACGGGCTAAATATTTAATCTTTGGATTTTAAAGGATATACCTAGAGCTTGCGGAGAATGATCATCAATGAAGGTCACAAAGTAAAGTGCACCACCTTTTGACTTTACTTTAAAAGGACCACATAAATCAGAGTGTACTAACTCCAATAATTCAGGATTTTTTGGAGGAGGATGACTATGAAAGAAAATCCTTTTTTATTTGCCAGGTAAACAATGGATACACCATTTCAGCTTTGCTTGTTTCACTCCAAAAAATAAACTTTTCTTCACCAAACACGTAATCCCTCTCTCGCTCATATGACTCTGTCTTTTATGCTAATGCTGATAAAGTGTCACTCTTTACCAAATTTATGGAGTCATTAAAAATAGAGCAAACGACTTGACTCCTCAAGCTACTACTAATGAGCCCTTGATGAGCTTCTATTAGACATTAAATAGTGCATTATGATAACCTTCATCTTCTAATCTACCCACGGATATCAAATTGAAAGGAAAGTTCAGAGGATATTTGATATTCTAAATTACTAAATTGAACCATTATTAGTTTTTAAACAAACAGTGCAAACATAAAACACCTTAATTTCACTGGCATTGTCCATCTTTAACACTCCAGAGTCAATATGAGAAAAAGTCTTTTCTTGGTGTGATATGTGAGATAGCTCTAGAATCTACTATGTATCCGGCTCGTCTTATGGGATACCAAATTGATGACGTTTTCATCATAAGCAAAAAGAAAGTTATCTTGAACAATAGCAGAAATATTGTTCTTGTTATTTTTAACTTTCTTTCCTTCAATAGTGTCTTGCTTCAACTTGTGAGAAAACCTTTTGATATTTCCTTTCTTGCCACAATGGTTGCATGAATAATTTTGATAATTGGATCTTGACTTACTTCTGCTTCTATCTCTATTCCTCGAACTCTTGTTCTATCTCTCCTCTGGTCTTCTATAACCAAAACATCTGCTTGTGAGGACGAATCCTAATATTTTTTCCTTACTTCCTCATTCAACACAACACACTTAGCATATTCCATGGTCACCTCAACACTAGGAGTTGAATTTGTCAAAAAAAAAAAAAAACACGAAGAGTTTCTCAAGAAGCCAATGTGTTTGTATCTTATCATCAAAATTAACTAGCATTCCAGACAACTGATCAAAGACACCCTGAAGAATATGACCGTCCTCCTTGTATTTAAAGGTCATCAATTATTTTAGGAGGAATAACTTTTCAGTATTTGAAGCATATAACACTCTCTAGCTTTTCCCACAATGATCTTGCATGTGTCCATTCACAATATAGTTACGGACATTGTCTTTAACCCATTGTCGTACGTATCCACATACTTGTTGGTGCCCGAAATCCCAATCTTCATCAGATATAGTATCGAGTTTATGAGTTGCAAGAACGGGTAGATGCATCTTCTTCATAAACAACAAATCTTTCATCTGACTTTTCCAAACATTATAATGACTCCTATCCAAATATATCATCTTACTCATATTCGCTTTCATTTCGTAAAAATTTCAGATAAATAACGAAGGCTCTAATACCACTTATTATTTCGATCCTAACAGCATTACCAGAATTAACGATAATGAAGGCATCATGCGAAGGCTTCACATGGACCATATGCCGATGATACCCTTTTATTATGTGAAGCTAGCAAGAAGCGATTTCTATATTTGAGGCTGATTATGCTGGCTTTTGAAGCCAGAGTATGAAGATATATAGATCTATGGAAGATTGTATAGTGTAGAAGTAAAATAATGATCTAATTTCCCATCAGCTCTTGTTACAAAATGCTGTAGGAAAATTCTGGTGAATAATGGAAGATAATTTAGAAGACTACCACCTAAAATGACATGTTTTGGATGGTAGCAGCTCATAATGCTTGTTTAACTCAGGATAGGCCTCGGAGAAGAGGCTTCAACTTGTGTAGCAGATTCTCTATGTAGGTCCTCAGAATCAGTAGACCATTTGCGCTTGCGTGGCCATCATACATGGCAGATCTGGAGTCTATTCTTAAATGTACTTGGGGTATCTTAGACAATGCCACAAATTTTAAGAGGTTTATTCTGTAATGGAAAAAGCACAACATGTAAAGAAGATGCTAAAGAAGACATGAAAGACTATCTAATTGTACTGCATAACAATATAGCTCGAAAGGAAGAGAGAATCCATTGCTTGTGCTAAATATTTATGTATTCAAAATCTAGTATTCTGGTGGGGAGAAAAGTTAGTACCTTAGCGTGCTAGAAACATTATATATGTTTGAGTCTTTTGTTGTCTAGGATTGTCATTTGTCCTAATCTTGTACCAAATTGATGCAGTTTTCTATGTTTCTATGCGTATACAAGATATTTATACAACTATCTATCAGACTCTAGCAAATGAAAGAAATCAAAACAGATATTTGTACACCTATATAAGAGACTCTACCGAAGTAAGCAAATCAAAACAAATAAAGGAAACATCCTACACGTCTACTCATATGATTTTGTTAGCTATACAAGTAAGGAATATATTTACTTGCCGGTATACAGAATGTAAATTCTGTAACAACACATTTGAATTATATATCCCTAGCACCAGTGGCAGATGCAACATAGAGAACTACTGGGTTCAACTGAACCCATTACTTTCAACGCGAAACATAAATTTATGTGTAAAAAATCTCTAAAATTGTACTAAATAATAGATATGAACTCATATCTTTAAATGCTGAACACATAGAACTAAAATCCTAGATTCGCGCATATGTTATTCCTTGTTATTAGACCACATTATGATTTGTGCATGTCCAATGATGACACTGGATCACATACTTGTTCATCAGTTTCTGTTTCTCCTTGGATAATTATAGAGTTTGACTAGTCATCTAGCCATCAAGAATAGTTTAAGACAGGAATGAACATAGTTCCTCTGCAAAAAAGTACTGCTAGAAGAACTTAAGCAAACAAATAATTCAAGCACGACCTTAAAAATCTCTAAAGAGTATAAAGCTTTGGACAACATTCTAAAGCTTACCATGCATTAGTGGTTTTCATTCTGCAATGGCAACATTATTGCTCTTTTTGATAGGCAGATAGTAGGTATTCCCATGTTTTCCATGACCATTCACCCATTACTAGTGAGTAGAAAAAAATCACGAACAATGGCGACTTGCCTAGAGAAATAAAATGATATTTACATAACTTGCTTTCTTATAAACAACGAGAACATGCTTTCTTTAAACAAAATTGACTCAGCAATTTGATCCATACTGATTGATGAATGAAGCTAGAATAACAGGCGGAAGAGAAAAACCTATATATAGGTCCCAATTTCACTGGGATGTGGTTGTTGGTGTAGATCCCAATTTCAGAGCGAACTAATAACAGCAACCATTCACTTTGTTAAGCTTTTTCATGCAATTTCTCCAAGCTCGAGTAACTAGGAGAATAAAGAAGACAGACTACAAGTTAGGCCATTATACATTAGTGAGAGGCTTGATGAACATTGACCGATTTAATTGTTTCTGTCCTAATTCACAAAGTAGATAATTATTAGTACGACAAGTATGGGTGAAGTTGATGCAATGTGAAGCTTCTAGATGTAGAATAAATCTTCTTCCTCTTTTTTTTTTTTTTCATGTGATGAGTCTCTGCCTAGGATAGATGATGAAGAAAACAGAGAAACTGCAACTTCACAACAACTTTATGATACTGCATGATCAGTGTATATGAATACCTTTCAAGTCAGAACATCAATAGACAAATCTGAACAGTTTTGCTATTTTGACAGCATGAAATCGGTGATTGAAAGATACAACAAAACAAAGGAGGAGCATAAATTGGGAGATCCAATTTCCGAGGTCAAGGTAGGTTTTGCTAGCTAATTTGCAGCCAACTAGTCAAAGGAAAAAATGCATAATAGTTTCCTACATACATGTTAAATGAATGTTGGGCCTAATTCAACACCAAAAGCTAGCTTAAGAGGTGAGGATTGCCCAAATCCATACAAGGAGACCACCCATCCCCTTCATTGTCGATGTGGGACTCAACACCGCCTCTCACGCCCAGGATCAGACATCTGGAGCATGGACAATTATGGGGGCCTAACATCGGAAAATCGGGATGGGTCTTGCTCTGATACCATATGTAACAGCGCATTCCGCTAGTGATATTATCTGCTTTCGGCCTAGGCCTTCACGGGTTTAAAATGCATCACTAGACTCTAAGGGTGTCACATACACCTCCCTTAGGGACTCAGTTTACCCCACTACCGTTCAAGGTTGCACGCGGAGTGACTCTGACATGTCAAACGGGCATTGGTCCTAACTCAACTCCAAAAGCTAGCTCAGAGGTGAGAATTGCCCAAGTCCATTTAAGGAGACCATACATCCCCTTCATTGTCGAGTGAGACTCAACACTCCCATTAATTGTACATTATTTATGAAATACCAAAAAGGAACTTCCTTTCATGCTAAAATCCTTAGGGTTCTCTTGTCCTCCAAGCATAGTGTCTGAATTAGAATATACTCTAAAAAGAAAGAAGTGATATGACCTCAAAAACGAAACCAAAGTCATAATTTGGTCTGCTAGGTAAAACAAAGAATAGGACTTGGCATTTAACTTTTCAGAAGATTACAAGTCGTAGGACTAGCAGGGAAAGAGTACATGACTTTAAAACACTTATTTTTATAATCATGGTGTCCGGGCCAACTTGTGTGCACCTCAACTAATTCTACAAGGTACCTCTTATCTTCCACCAGCAAGGTACTGGGTAACTCTATTCGCCAAGACTTGGACAGATAAAAAAAATTACCTACTGTTTTGCCTCCAAGGGGATCTGAGCCTCAGCACATGATACTGGTATCAAGCTTTTTTGACAATGTAAAGAATCAGGACTTTACAACACTTTCTTTAACGAATCTGCAGTCTTCTTGTTTGTTTTGTGCACTAAAGCATACATCTTAAAAGCGTCTTTACTATAGAAACCTTTGCTTCTTTGAGTGCCAAAATGCTTCCGTACATCTAAATTATCTTGATGTTCTATAGCATCCAAGTTTAAGATACCCAAACTGTTATTTTTACCGTATAACTGGAGGCGGAGCCAGAAAAGTTTATAGGTTCTAAACTTGCCATCGAGCCCATAACTCGAATTTACAGTTAAATAACTATGCACATTTAATGAATCTCCTAACACGAATACATGGTCTAAACAAAAGCTACTGAGTTCATCCAAACCCTAGGTGATACACTAACGCCATCCCAACTTACAATAACAACAATAATTATGCCTCAATCCCAAGCAAGTTGGTTTCAATTATATGAATCATCACTTTTCCATTTAAGCTCAATTCATGTATCATTGTCCCAATTAAAAAAATAGAAGTGATGAATAAGTTAAGTATATATGAAGAACTGTAATAATAACAAACTAATAATAATAGTAATAACAACAATATTAGAAGAAGAGTTGAAAAGATACTCGAACGGTTGGTAACAAGCACAAGCAAAATAGTAGGTCGTCTGTGTGAAGTCCTCCCTGGAAGACAGTCTAGAATCTATAGACAGTAACAGTAAGGCTGCCAGCAGACCATTGGGATGACAAGAGAATTCTCAAGGACAATTATACTAGCAAAATTAATAAAAATGGAATGATACCATGAACGTGGATCCCAATTCTACAGAACTTGGATGCCAGCAGCTACACAATATTCCAATCCTATCTCTCTTAGTTGTACCCGTGATCTGGATTGATTCCATGAACTTGGATCCCTGGATCATTGGATTATGATTATAATATTGAGGACAAGAACATGCACGCAATGAAAGGATGCCAATCAATTCCAGAACCAAATGGGCATAGAGAAAGGAGATCCTCATTAGCTGATACCTGTTCTACCATCCCCATTCCACCCCCATCTATTTTGAGAAATGGAGGAATGAACTAAAGATGGAACTTATGATGAATTTCATTAACGGAAAAGGACCAATACAATTCCATTAGCGTTGTGGAAATCGGAAGAAAATCTAGAAGAGCGGGAACACGCATATCTTCCACTACTGGAAGCACAACATAGCTACAGAGATGGTGCCAAGAAGGAAGACTTTATAATATAACAAGAAGAAAGCATCACAAATGGCTTAATGGATTGTCAGAGAAGCAACTTTTATCGGGTTACTTCTGCAACTCCACTTTATTTCGTTATGGGAACTGAAACTGCAACAACAGAAAAGCACAAATGAAAAAGACAAGTGACATCTATAAAATGGTAAGTGAAAAGAGTTGTCAAGACATTCCCAGTAAAAAAGCTCTAAACTGCCTGAAACCGAGATGATTTCATCTTTAGCACAAACGACTTTGGCTTTGTCATTTAGGTATACATTGTAGGGCACCTAAGAGGGAGTAGATATTCATGCTAGCACAGGGCAGGGAGTTTGATGAACTAATGCAGGTCTAGCAATTGGAACAAGGACTTTAGACAAATTAATGTCCTCCCACAAAAGAGATAGACACACTTTAGATGCGCCAATCAAGAACCTTATGCAGTGACTGCATTATCACTAGCATTTTGGAAGCAATGGGAATACCATTTCCTGACCTGTGCGCGACAAAAAGTAGCAAATAAGGAACGACACTCATATATTGACGAGTCTATTCTTTTAGACCCATCTGCTGTATTCATACTGCAAATCCTGGCGATGACTACACACAAATGCTAAGATAAAGAAGCTCAAAATGCTCTTAGAAACATGCAAGTTTTTGACAGTTAATGGTTCGAAGGATCAGACGACTGTCCGAGAAACTTAAGAGCTTTAAAGTCATTCTGGTGCTTAACACTTTTTCTCTAGGAACTAAAAAGTATCAGACAATATTTCGCAGCAGTTATCCTGGATTATGACCATTAGGGGCACTCCATTTCCTTAACATATTTACCCTCTAATCATATCCCAGCTAATTGGTTTCAATGTGGAACTATTGATGTTGCAAACTGAAGCCTGTAAAGAATTATCTTCTAGAAGAGAAGATAGTAAAACCAAGGATGCTAAACTTTATACCAAGATGACAACAAACATGGAGCTGTTACAAACTACCCACTCGTTGCATTATCATAATGACATTCTGGGATACCACTGATTGAAGGTCTCTAGTTCAAACATTATCCAGCTGTATAGGACGATAACCAACCTTAGCTTATCCATGTCATCTTTCCACTATTTCGAGATTAATCATCTAATCCTTCTTTGCAATTGCTGCAGGGGAAACAGAAATCAGAAGGTGTGTGTTCTTTGGACTATGAGAAGCTGCAAGAAAATAAAAATTTCCATCAAAAAATAGTTCGTTCTGCTTTACAGATCAGTATTCAATGATGCAGGTCAAATTATAGGTGAAGAAAATGTGATTAAAGGGAAAATAACAGAAACTCTGGACCTTCACATTTTCAGAAGTTACATGGCCCTGATACTACTGCCAAACTGAAGTGAGGTACCAGTCTCTTATATAGCTGCATTAGATCTCAGCATAACACAGAAACTCTTCCTGTGTTCAGCGGATTTTTATCCGGCAGAGTGCCATAATAGTTCAGTTGGAACAAGGAGATCTGGAAATGGTTGTTCTGTATTTTCTGGTAAGATTGATCGCAGAAGCAGCTCTTGACCCCTCTTATAGCCTGTTTGGCCAAGCTTTTTTTTGGGGCCAAAAGTGCTTTTGGCAAAAGCACTTTAGGCAAAAAATAGAGGTGTTTGGCCAAGCTTTACGAAGGAAAAACAATGCTTTTGAGAAGAAGCAGACGCAGTTTTGGAGAGGCAGAAAAAAGTATCTTCTTTCCAAAAGCACTTTTGAGGAAAAGTATACTTAGAAGCAGTTTTCAAAAGTTTGGCCAAACACTAATTACTGCTCCAAAGTGCTTTTCAAATTAATTAGCCAAACACAAACTGCTTCTTACCAAAAGCACCTTTTTAAAAAGTACTTATAAGAAAAACACTTCTCAATATAAGCTGATTTTAGAAGCTTGGCCAAACGGGCTATTAATCAGGTGCCTTTTAACCCAAATATGACTGCTCCATGCTGCCATGATTTGGCATATACTGAGATTTGTCCTCAGATGCTAATGCCACCATCATGACATCCACTGCTCATGTCTATGTCACTTATAACACTACACAAATTCGAGTACGAGCATCTCGTTAGAACTAGAGCATAAGTTCCAATTGAGATTCCAAGTCCTAATGTCCTGTACATCAAGAAAAGCAGAAAAATTCACTATATTATAGGAACCTAAGAGATTTAGCTAATGCAAAAACCTGAGTAAAAGGATGAGGCTAGACTTGACTGGTCACAATTTAGAGCTACATCTGAACCCAAGAGATACAATCTTGCAGATCCTTTTCCATTATAAGTCATACCATCATTTGAACCAAATGTCAAGTACTGTCAACTCACTGAAGATGAACTACTTCCGGAGATGCATAAACAATTAGCCAAAGGATACCCCAGCTCTCATGCTGCAAACCTAGATGCATGCTAATCATGTACCTTATACTTGAATCACTTAAATTCTCAAATAACAAAAATTCCAACAATTATTTGCTTACATCAAAGAATAGAATAGAAGCGCCAACATGCAGAAACAGGGGTAATGGGTAGGAGCTAGTGTAAAACCCTAAATACAGGCATACACAATTTGTTAAACGATTCCCTTTTTCTCAAACTCAACATCTTCATCTATGATAAACGTTGACCGATTTGGACTATCATGCAAGAGTCGTTCATCTCATTCACTTTAACAGGTATAATAACTAATTTAACAGCCCCTTGCATTTCCAATTAATTTCAGTCCTCCATAAGTCTAATATATTTTCCTGTCGAGAGAAAAATTCATCTTATTTTGCTATTAAACTACAGCAAAACAAAAACAAGTCATATTTGGACGTAGATTAAATCTTCACCTCAAAATTGAACTGCTGGAGATTGGAACATAAATGGTTTTATGTATATTTTTTCACCTTCATACCATGATATCACATATAATGCAACTCACTACTTACATAAAAACTTCTTAATTCAACCTCAAAGTTACAAGGTGTAACAGAATATAATGGGACAAGCTCTTACTGCAACTAGAAAATAGAAAAATTATGCAACGAATCATCTTCTTATCATGGCTTACCTACCCACTCGACATTCTTGGAAAACAATCAAATCGAGGGTTCGGACGAGATCCAATTTTTACAAGTCTACCTCCTTATCTCTGGTGTCCATATTATCTAAGTTTCTCCGACATGCAGTTTAGGTGTCATACCCGTGTCGACACAACGGTGTGGACATGGGATCCGTACTGGATCTGGTCAAACAATTTTGAGTACTTTGACCACGACGGATGAAAAATTCGAGACGAGATACAATTTGGCTCCCGAAATCAGAATCCTAATAATTAGGGCAAAGTTGAAGAAAATAGCATACATTATTTAAGAAATCAATCCTTTACTTATCTACAACTTGAAAATAAAAAAGAAATCTACTCTTTACAATCTATTCTTAAGTATTTCATATAATTTCTCATAATGTGTATATATATATATATATTATTTTATTTTTAGCTGGATCCCGCACCTGTATCCGTACTAGGATCCGTATTTCCAAATTCTGGAATTTACATCTCGAAGGATCTAACCTCTCGATCCGTACCCGTGTCGGACACCCGTACCCGTGTCCGAGCAACTTAGAAATTTATAACCTTAGATTCATTATAAATTTGCTGACCTATTAAACTGTATCTAGCCATAAAGAAATCACAACCTTATGAGAAACTAAGCACACATGTGCATTTGCAAGTAAGTTACACACAATGAGGGACAACTTTTTAAAATAACACATCGACAATACCTATACTACAATTGTAACTAGTCATCGTAAAAGAATTTGAGCATCAAATCTAAAATAGCAAGGCAATGAGTGGAGTAACTTGAGACCATATAAACCATTTGTATGCCATAGGCTTTATATAACTCAACACCTTCCTGCACATATAACCCAATTTTGGAATTTACACTATAGACTTTTATATGAACTTACTAGCGAGAGAATGGATTTGTCGAAATTCGCTTCTGTACTATGTTAAAGAATTTGAGTACCAACTCAAAAATACTAAAGTAATAGGAGTATATGAATTACCCCATAACCTTCATAAACACCTACATATGCCCTTGTATACTTCAATTAGGACATGTTATAAACTAAACACTCATTTACCAAACCAAAAAGAGGCCTTTTGCCTCGTCATGCTATCTCAATGCAGTGAAATTTATAGTCATCTATTCCAAGCCGCAAGGGTTCTATCTTGCACCAACAGATGTGGTTGCAACATTAAGTTGTATTGCTAGGTGAATGAATGTACTAGATGGCGAACCAATAGTGTCAATTGTCATAAAAAAATTAAAATAATGTAGTAAATACAATTCAAAAATGACTGTGAAATAGTTTTTTTTTTTTTGTGGGGGGGGGGGGGGGGGGACATGATATAAATGCTAGAAAGCAACAACAGCTCATTATTTTCTTTAAAACAATTTTGAAAGGCTTGTTATGGCTTTTGATAAGTGAAACGATCTTATCAACCTTGTCCTGTACCGTCACTAAAAGAGCAAGAGATATGTGTTGGAAGATTAACTTATCACTATGCTTGGGCCACCAGAGAGATGGGTCATAAAAAACAAATCTAAGTAGCATCTCCAGTGGAATGTCGCAACAAAAGTTGAGCTTGGTTTGCTAGTAATTCTGCATTACTACAGTCATAACACAAAAAATCATCTATTGATTTCTCTCTTATTGAATAAATTTACAAATAGTATTTCTTTTTGTTGCAGTTTTGGCAAAGGGAAGCTGCATTGCTGAGGCAACAACTAGAGAATCTGCAAGAGAATCATCGGTAAGGTCTTCTTTTCTAATTAGCATAATTTTTCATGTTGTGAGTGAATAACTTATCCAACTACCAATAGGACTAAACTAAAGGCATGTTGACCATATTGTTAATTCCATAAGGTTGGTCTTATTTTGGTAACTTGATGCTCCTTGTAGTTTTATTTTAGTTGGTGAATCCCAAACCAACCCCTCCACAGAGGCCAACAATGGAACTTTCCACTTTCCCTTAGGTGACTCGATCTCCAAACCTCTTGATTGGAATTGGAATATCCGTGCCCAATTGGACTCGAATGCCCTTAGTCTTGGTTGGAATTGTAATACTCTCCTGGTGGCACTATTGATTTTTGAGAATTACAAGTGAATTCCTTTGAGATGAAGCCATTATCTGATATTAAAATACTGCTCCTCAGAGAAGTCATCTCACTTACAAACCGAAGTCTTTCCTTCTTTGAATTCTTGAAGTGTTTGAATACCTAGTCCATTTTACTTGGAAAGTTTTTTGAAGAACTGTCCCCAAACAGATTGTTTTCTTGAAATCAAACTAAAAAAATTTCCAAAAAACAATGCAAAATTAAGGCAGTTTTTTTTGGCAAGCCAGAGCAAGACTTCTCTTTTTCCAAAACCTAACTTCCAGGAATTAAACCAAAAGCAAATCAAAATGTCACCTCAGGATCTTCTATTCCATTGAGTTATCAATTGGAGCTTTTATTGTTCCAGAAGAGATGAATTATTCCCTCACTAAACTACTTGTTATTTAACTGATCCAAAAAAAACACTTGCTATTTAGCTCTTAGCAATTTAACTCAAAATTTTATTGAAGTACTTTTTTTTTTATAAGGTAATGTAAATTTCATCAAAAGAGTACCAAGAAGATACAGAAAGCATACAAAACTTCAGCACTGCCGAAAATTATTACAATCTCAAAACTTCTATAAAATCCACGTACTGATCTAAGTCTTCTACCAAACTTCCCCTACACCAAAAGTATTAAGTTATGAAGATTTCTAACACTAGCTAAATGATTCTGCTGATTTTCAATACACTCTTATTTCTTTCCAATCAGATGGTCCAAAAGATGCAAAGTCCTCCAGATTTGCTTTAGATTTTTCCTGACTCTTTGAGTCTGACCAATAGATCTTTCACCTTCTTTGGCATCACCCATTGCACACCAGTCAGAGCGAGAAACAGATCCCATATCTGGCTTGTATAATTGCAACACAAAAGAAAGCTGTTCTGCAGATTCCTGGGAACTTTCACACAAAGAGCATCTACTGCACAAAGAAGTTCCCCTTCTCTGAAACAATGTTGAGTTAAACATGCATTTCTAGATAGTCCAACCAAAGCAAGCTACTTTAGGAGGTGCTTGTGATTTCCACAACATCTTCCATGGCTAAGTCAAATCCCAGTGGCCTATTTGTTTTTGCAAAAGAGTATGACAGCTCTTTGCTGAGATTTGCCATCTTTCCCAGCTGGCCAAATCTGAGAGTCCAACATACTAGCATCAAGGGTCAAAGATTCCAGCCAATGTAAAAGTTGGCCAATTTCATCAAACACCCAATCATTAAATTTCTCCTAAATTTTGATCTCCATTCTTCCCCTGTATGACACTCTGCTACTGAACACTGTGTATTCCTGGTTAAACTATACAATGTAGGAAATTTATTCATCAGTTTACCATCACCTAGCCAGACATATGTCCAGAACCTGATTATGCTTCCATTTCCTAGCTTTAATGAGATGAATTTCTGAAATTCGAGCCATAATCTACTTATTTGCTTCCGTACTCCAGTTTTGATGGTATAGATACTGCACGAGGTGCTCAAAAGCGTTCTCTACCATATCTGATGTCAATAACCTGCTTCCAGATTTCCTCTCCACCATCATTGTATTTCCACAACCATTTGAACAACAGACTCTTGTTATGGAGGTTCAAATTTATAACTCCTAAACCACCACCTTTCTTGTCTTTAATAACTTTCTGCCACTTAACCAAATGATATCTTTTTCCTCTCAGCATTCCCCTCCCAAAGAAACCGACTTCTGAAGGAATTAAATTTCTTTTCCTCACTGACTGGGATGGGGAAAAGAGATATCAAATATGTAGGAATTCCATCTTGCACACTATTAATTAAAGTGAGCCTCCCACCTAAGGATAGATATTGAAGTACTTTACCTCCTAAGATATCATTTGAGCACTTTAAGCATCCTTCTATGAAATGCAGGCCCTAACTCCATTCCATTGAATTATCCCATAGGCTAAGTGCACAAGTTTTTTTTGTTTTTCGTTTTTCTTCATGCTTGTATTTCCCAACCTCCACAATCAATATCGCCTCCTTTCCTCTCCTTTTTCTTTTCTTTCTTCTTCCTCTCCCGCACCACCAATAAACACCCTCAGTCCATAGCTTATTCTCCTTCTCATTTTCCTCTCTACATATTGGTGTCAAATTAAGATATAGAGATAAAGAAAAAGAAAAAGGAAAGCCTTGATAAGTTGTTTGCTTGTAGCGGGATAGTGCTTAAAAGAAGAAGAGAAGAGTAGCTGGTAAGAAACAAGCCAAGATAGTAACCAGAAAGAGACTATCATGAAGGAATATAAAATGGAAAGTCTCCTTCACTCTATGATGAAAGGCGAAACTCATGTAAAAAGTTGAGCAGGTAATGTTCCGGAAAGTTCTACTACTAGATAGTTCAAGAAAACTACATGCCTTGCTGTTGTTTATAAGAGGTAATTCTCTCTCTATCTTCTCTCTAATTCTCTTCTTAATTAGAAGCCAGATCTAATAAATCTCCTCCCATCGCCTTCAGAATCAATAAGGATACCATTTGTTCCAAACTTTGCTTCTGCAAGCCAGGGCATCGTCGCCTTTCTTTCAGCCACATAAAAAGCCAAATAATCTCCATATCTTACAATCGAGCGACCAATTAATCCTGTGTTCTAGTGAACCTCCAAAATAGGACCAATTTTGGTGACTCATACACTCATTTTGCTACGAACATATCCCAGCAGGACATAGGGATATTGGTTGTTATATTTAATTCCATCATTACAATCTTAGTTAGGGCTCATACCAGATTATTATAGAGCATATCACAATCATATCAAATGGAGATGTAAAGACGAATATTTAGAAAATTCCACATCAAAATCGAAGCAACAGAAGATGTGCAACATCTGTCTTGTCTGCTCGAGAACATACATACATAAATGTTCTCTTCAATGCATTCACCGGTGCCAGAACAGATAAAAGGTATTCATGTGTAAGGTCATTGAGATCAGGTTCACTGCAAAATGACGGAACCCTGCAATAACCTTTAGGGGAGAATTATTTTCTTTACATCCCTTTTTTCCGGGGGTGGGGGTGGGGGGGGGGGTGTACTTAATCAGACTATAATACTTATCTTGTCGAAACTAAATATGATGAAAGCCTCAGCTTTGGGGGGGGGGGGGGGGTACTTAATTGGATTTATATAATACTTATCTTTTTGAAACTAAGACAAGAGAGATTGCTCTGATGGTAAGCAACCCCCACTTCCAACCGAGAGGTTGTGAGTTCGAGTCTCCCCAAGAGCAAGGTGGGAAGTTCTTGGAGGGAAGGATACCGGGGGTCTATTTGGAAACAACCTTTCTACCCCAGGGTAGGGGTAAAGTCTGCGTACATATTATCCTCCCCATACCCCACTAAGTGGGATTATACTGGGTTGTTGTTGTTGTGTTATCTTTTTGAAACTAAATATTATCAAGGCCTCGGCTACCAGAAAATTATGCAGACCTCAGTTGCTAGGCGACAAAGAAAGATACATTCATCTACCAGTATAGTTGTGTTGGAATCAACAAAATACCTACTAACTATGTCACGAAATCTTTCTTGTTTCCTTAAAGTAACAACATGGGATAATAAACTTTTTCATTTTATATGAATATAGTATAAGAAGTTCTGAACTGTAAGGTATAGCCTATTTTAGTTACTTCGGGAGACACTTATTTCTTTCCTCTACACTGCACTTCTCTCATGCTCAGGCAATTAAAGATATTTTATTTCCGAGCACAAAGAGAGAAAACAACAGCACACAAACTAAACTTGTGCCAACAAAGGAAACTTCAAAGGTTCTACTAGAGGTAGGTGTGCAATGTGAAGGGATGCCCCTCTATTATCTTCATGGATGTTGATTTTCAAGGGTATTTACTTAACAAGCAGGAATAACCAGAGAAATTAGGCCTTAATTTTCAACCACTTTTCCTGCAAACACTGAAGCGAACAGATTAGATAGCTTGAAACATTTTATTTTTGAAATAAGAAGGCTCAAAAACCCAAATGTCCACTGGAGACTCTCCTGAAAGTATCAAATCTGTAAGTGCTAACAGAAAGGCATTTAAGATCCTACCAGGCAGGTGGTGTTAGAAAATGAAAGAGCGATCTGGAGAAAACCTTTTTTAACTTTGGGAACACCTATTTATGGGGTTGAATATACTTCTCCAACATGGGACGGTATAGCTTAACATTCTAGCCTGCCCCTTTAAACTCAAGGTGGGAAACCAACTTAAGTCGCTTATTTTTAATATAAAACTTGGAACAGAATAAATTTACCTGAACAATGAATAGATTCCTGTATGGTGAATAATTGCCAAAAAATTGAATGGGTAAAGACACCATAAGTCCATACTCTATCCCCCCCCCCCCCCCCCCCAAAACAAAAAAACAAAAGCCAGAGAAAGTTATGGTTTATGTGCAGCACACACAGAAGGAAACCTATCCTCAAAACACGAGAAAGAAAGGCGCTATGATTATTTTCCCAGACATCACCAGTGTAGCAACCAAGTCTTATATTGGTAGTTGAACAGTAACCAAAGTGGTGCCTGAAGAGAACAACAACCAGAATATTGGCAGGAAAGATGTCTAGAAATTTTCTGGTAGCATGCAAGCCCAAAATAGTGGCAGGAAAGAGAGGTGATGCCATGCCACTGATTACCCCAAGAACAGTGATGAGAAATATTTTAAATCGTTAAAGGAAAAACTTTGGTAAGGTTGATGCTTTTAGGGTCAGACAGCTGGACGAGAAAGTGACTTAGGTCTATATTATGATCGTGGGGTCTCTCATAACCAGCGAGAATATGAGAGATATTCTAACTAGGCATTGATATATTTAGAAGAAGATACACATACCTATGGTGCAATAAAACTTACACTAACATTCTACCAAGTGATGCATAACAATAAAAGAGGATGAAGCATTCCAGTCGAAATATTCTTCTTGAAATACATTCACTACCATTAATCGATCAAGGGAAACTCAAATGACTAGCCACTGTATCCCCTCAACAAGAACTATATAAGCAACAATTCACAATGAACACAGAATCTCATATTAATAAAGTGTTACCATGGACTTAAATGGAAAACCACCTTATACTTAATATATTACAGTACAAGGTAACCTCCATTATAACAATTACCCTATAGCAAATCAGATGCAGATCTGGGAGGACTGCACATGATGTGCCTCACCAATATAAGCTTACAAAACCACTGAAAGTTGGAGACTGTGACCTAATCATTGATAAGCTAATATCATATGGTATTGCGGATTTCTGTGGAGCTCAAACTGTCAAGTTCATCACACCAAAACACCATGTATTGTGTAGCTATAGCTTATTTCTCTTTTTTATAAGTCAATATAGTTACTTCTAGAAGCAAAACGAATGCTGCTAGTCTGTGGTTAAGTCATGGATATTATGTTAAAGGCCTAGATTGGCTTAAAAGATTGTTCTCCTGCAGACAAATGATGGGTGAAGAGCTATCTGGACTGAATGTCAAAGATTTACAAAACTTGGAGAAGCAACTCGAAATGAGTCTTCGTGGCGTCCGTATGAGAAAGGTATGAACTTTCACCTCCAAATGTGGCATATATTATTGTGTATAAATAGTACTGACGACCACTACTTTCTGTAGGACCAAATTCTGATTGATGAGGTGCAAGAACTACAGCAAAAGGTCAACCACATAACTGCAGCCACTTGTTGTCGTTATCCTATGAATTTCTCTGAGAAGCTAAACTCCATCTGTTTCTTTGCAGGGAAATCTCAGCCATCAAGAAAACATGGAACTTTATAAGAAGCTAGACCTAGTTCGTCAAGAAAATACGGAATTGTATAAGAAGGTATCACTGTATATCACTAGAAAAGATTTCACTTGCACTAGTAGATAATAATTTCCTTGCGTATTAAAAATCAAGACGAAAAACTTTAGTCATTCTGCTTCAAAAAATATTCATTGTTCTGCCGGAAATCAGGTTTATGGAACTAGAGATGCAAAAGCAGTGAGCAAAAATGCCACGAGTTCAAACAGTTTACGCGTCAATGAGGACCCTCATGCACCTCTTCATCTCCAGCTAAGCCAGCCTCAGCAACAACACTATGGAACACCAGGAACAACAAAATTGGGGTAATTTTCACGTCCATATAATTTGAATGCACCAAACAAACTCCCACTGACCCTTGATTCTTGTCTAACTGGAACGCTGCAGGCTATCACTGCATTATTGGAGTTGATGCAGACTGCGCCATTAAGCTGCCTTCTCTATCAAGTACTCCATGCTCATGAATATATGTTAAAATTATTAAAGACTGGTATAGAACCCGTAGATGTCAGGGGAAAATTGGTCTATTGACCTGGTAAATGCTAGCAAGTTGGTATGTAATAGGTATCCACAAAACAGCCACCCAAATCATGTTTAACTATGAATAAAGAATAATGTTCTTTAACTGTCTTAATACGTCATGCTTGTGATGCATATGCCTATTAGTTAGGAATGCACTTAATCTGACAGATTAAAGCTAAATATAAATACTATGCAGACAACAGTAGCATCTCAGATAAAATACTCGAGAAAAGCACCAGAAGCAAACGGAATAAGAGCAGACCAAAATACTGACCAAAGAGTACACTAAGATATACCTAAAATCTGCATCAATATGCATTACAAAAGCATCAGCGAGGAGATACTAAATTCATATTCACATCCATGCCGACTTTCAGCAACTACCTAGAAAAAGAAAATGTAACAGTAATATTGGTAAAGTCCTACCCAGCAAAGATGAAAAACATCAGTTAATGAATTCTTATAGTGGTAGGTCACTGGAAAAGAATGAACTGCATGAAAAACTAAATGATGGGGAAATATGCGCGGCGAGAATTAGATCAGTTCAGTAAAGTACACGAGATATGCCCCGTAAAAGTGATCACCACATTCTTAGCTAATTAAAAAATATGCTTAAGTGTTGCTTAAATGAAGTCATTTCTGGATTCCAAAGATCCCAATGCTAAAAACTATAGGACTGGCATCCACAATAAATGTCATCTCAATGTACTACAAAAGCCAAAGTTACCATAGAAATTTCAGTTTATTATCACAAGTTTGAGATTTGGTTCAAAATGCCATCTCTATTGAGATAATCCGCCACTCAAGTGCATGTCATCCTAGAGTTAAACAATATGGCAAAAACTATTTATACCCAAGCCACTTTTCTGGAAAGCTAGAGTAGACAATCACATTTCTAACAATTTTCATGGGCAAGGAGTGATGGATGAAAAGCAGCATGGATAGACAAGCATGTGCCAACAACAACAACAACTACCCAGTATAGTCCCACAAAGTGGGGTCTGGGGAGGATAATATGTAGACGAGCCTTACCCCTACCCGAAACCGCAGAGAGGCTGTTTCCAATCGACCCTCGGCTCAGTGAAGGAAAGGCAAAACAAAAACAAAAACAAAACCAAAGGAGCATTAGTAACTCCAGCAGAAATAACGTAAATAATTATCTAAACATAAGAAACATAAATAAAATAGCATGCAATAATATCATACAGTAACTACCATAAATAACTATCATAAGGGAGACACAATCCAAAACACAAATCATCTATGGATAGCCCTGCCAAGCCTCACCCAACCCCGGGTGAGGAGTACGAAAAACTCTAGGAGTCCCTATCCTACAACCCTGATACTAGACCGCCGGACTTTCCTATCAAGGGTCATGTCCTCGGAAACCTGCATTTTGTTCTTTTTTATTGTTTCATCACTACCCATGCAAAATAATGAGCAGGCCGAATGGCATCCCATAAGATGCGTGACTTCATCATGTGACAAATTAACTGAAGTTGATACGGAGACGGACACAACGGATTAACATCCATATCGCAGGAGAAAATCGAAGAATTGTTTCAAGGGTACTAAGATACTACAAGAAACTGATGAAACAATTACTATTTATTTACATAAATATGTTACTGCCTCTGCCTCAAATAATTCGTCACAACTTTTTTTTATCAAGAATCAATTCAGCCAAATTTCGGTTAAGACAAAAGAAATGCAAAAACAAAACAGTAATCTCAAACATTTTATACAGGACAAATATATTCTGAAACTATGTGAAAATGAATTATATGCTCACACAAGTTTGAACTTTAAGGTGTTTAACATATGTTAAATACAAAAAAAGTCAAAAAAGTTTAAAAGAATATAACTATCGATTAGTATTGTATGATGCAGTTAAATTTATAATCTAGTCAAAATATGACAATACATCCAAAAAAGTTTCATGGCATCATGAGCTATGCATATACCTTCTTCACAAGAGTCCACATCTATAAAAAGCTTTCCAAAAGGAAGTACAGCAAAGACAAAGGTTAGATGTTGCTTCTTGTCCTAGCATGTGGTTTATACTTACGTATAAGGTAAAATGCATTTAGTTCAATAATACGGGAGCAACAGTTTCTAAGAGAAAACATAAACAGGTAATACTAATAGGATCACTAAGATTTTGCCATCTTATGTGATCCAATAACATCAACATCTACTACAATAATGGTTCCTCGGCCCTCTTTGTTTCTACCTACCAATATGAATCAATTTCCCAAATTCAGGCAATAGTGTCATGTGGTCAGAATCAAAATTTTAACAACATATAGTAAACTAGAACTTAAATATGGATTGGAATAGGGAGAAACACAAATTGAATGAAAAACCAAACTACACCACTTTCCGAAGATCTTTTCCTTCTCTCGTGAATCAAACATCAATTGCAACGATTTGATAGATGACTCATTTGGATAGATGTAGATGACAACTCACCCACCCACCCACCCACCCCACCCCCACCCCAGAAAAAAAATCCTCTAGTAACATATAAGAAGTTTTCTCCTCATAGGCCATCTTGACTACTTCATCAGGTTTCTGTTATCTCCCACCAACATAGATGTCGGATAATTCGCACAAAGAACTCACCTAGTGTCATCTTTGCTGGAGTCGAACATTGGTTCTCAATTTTGTCACTCCAACTCTTTGATGGCAAGACCACTCCCCTTTGAAGCTAGAGGGGCCTTATTTCATTATAGCACAAGAATAAAGAAAGACCAAAGATCTGATATAATCAATATAGGGAAAGTCTATTGGGTTATGAGACCCTATATCACTAACTTGAAGGGAGAAAAACCTTGCGATATGTCAAAGACTCCTAATCAAGGGTACCTTGGCGTCAAAAATTTTACTAGATGCGAGTTGGTATTCTAGGCCATCTTCTAGTACCAGACCATTGTTGTGAAGCTGTCCGTGTTCTTTTAATATGTGAAGCCACTTGAAGTTACATTGTCTAGTACCATCGGCGGATTGGATGTACATGTTGTGAGTTCTAAAAGATATACTTATATCTAACTCTATCTATACTTGGTTTTCTTTCTATAATTGTTTTTCATACATAGAGCTCGTACATATTTCCATAGGATTATTATTTCAGATAATGTCCACAGGAAGGAAAGCGCACCACCTACACAACCTTATAGCAGAGCACTAAGATTATACCACACACGCATAAAGCATGATTATCTCCTCCTCTAACGTAAAACCATTTTATATATCAAGATATGGTTCTTCAAACTGGAATGATATATCAATAGCAATAAACGGAACAGAAAAACAAACAAACAAAAGAAAAGTTTACATGTGACAACAAATACGCAGGCACCAAATATTCAACAAGCAGCAGTACGACAGTACCACTAGTAAAACTTAATACTCCAGTACTCCTAAAGCTTCACATTTGAATACAAAAACGATGCTTCTTAGAATCCTTAAAGAAATGAAACTCCGATAACTCTGAGCACAGGTGGATCCAACTCTCTCCAACTCTCCAACTCTCTCTCTCTCTCTCTCTCTCTCTCTCTCTCACACACACACACACACACACAATGAATACAAACCTGAATCAACATATGTGAGTAAGCTAGAGTTTTTACGAGCAAAAAGTAATAACACTAAATAATATGCGTGCTACAAAAGTAAATAATTTCATCGACTACTATACAGTGAATGAAGCAACATAACGGACCTGAAAAAACGAAGCGATTGCTTTTCTGTAATTGCAAAATTAAAGTCGTGATTACAAATGATATATATTTCCCAACTTAAGATCTGCAAAAGTTCCAAAAAGAAGCAAAACATTAAAAGAAAAAGGGATACAAGTTAACAAAAATTATGTTACTAACAAAAGAATTGTGTAAAAAGCATAAAGATACACTGAATTTCGCGTTTGTGATGTCAGCTGTGTTCTCTGGCGGAACTTTTCTCAGGAAATAAACAGCAAAAGATGAATTGAATCACGCCATTAACATGCATTACAATTTCATATAGTGATTGATTGAACGAAAAAAGAAGAACGTTTAACAGAAATTGCAATTGCCTACTAAATCAAACAAATTGAGTAGAAAGATGTACGGAGTTTTGAAGAAAGAGAGAAGGATTTTGATTGCATTTTGCTTCAGAAAGGGAGACAGGAAGAGTTGCGTTCATACCTAACAGTAAAAGAGGTTTGATAGAGATGGAGAGAGCGGTCTGAGAAGATTGAATGGGCAGAGAGACGTTAATAAATATCTTAGGTGGAGAACGGGCTTATATACGGATGAATGAGGGTACCCATGCGGGTATAGGAGCTAAGAGTCGATATTAAACTCCAATAAATTCTCAAAATTATTATTTTGTTACGAAATATTAGATTATGGTGGATGTCCATAACTCCTATAACACCCACTACTTTTATCCATTATTTCCATAACTACCATTACTCCAATACTTATGGTTGTAACTCCCACACCTCCATGATCTCCCCCATGATCTTCCTCTATGATCTCAAAAGCTTAATGACATATTTATGGAATTCTTTTAGTGTACCTCTATGTAGTACTATAAATAGAGGATGAGAAATCATTTTGTAATACACTTGGATAAATAGAAGAAATATATTTTCTTCTCTATTTCTCTCTACTTTGTTGTCTATCTTTTTGTTTATTACTTTGAGCTAAGTTTTGTAACACGTTATCAGCACGAATTTTTTTTAAGGTATTTTTGAGAAAATTAAGGTATTTTTTCTCCTCCTAATTTTGTTTTAATTATGTCTGACATTATGAAAAGAAAGTTTGTTGCCCTTGAAATTTCGGGCAAGAACTACATGACATGGGTGTTGGATGCTGAAATCCATTTGGATGCAATGGGTCTTGGAGACGCCATTAAAGACAGAAATAATGCATCCACCCAAGACTGTGCTAAGGCCTTGATTTTCTTGCGCCATCACCTTGATGAAGGTTTGAAAATTGAATATCTCACAGTCAAAGATCCACTTATCTTGTGGAATGGCTTAAAGGAGAGATATGACAACTTAAAGTTGGTCACTCTGCCACAAGCACGATATGATTGGGCTCATCTGAGGCTCCAAGATTTTAAGTCTGTTTCTGAATATAATTCTGCAATGTTTAGAATTACTTCTAAATTGAAACTCTGTGGAGATACTATAACTGATTATGATATGCTTGAAAAAACGTTTACAACGTTTCATGCCTCCAATATGGTTCTGCAACAACAGTACAGAGAGAAAGGTTTCAAAAAGTACTCTGAGCTAATTTGTCTTCTCCTTGTGGCTGAGCGAAACAATGACCTGCTCATGAGAAATTACGAAAATCGACCCACTGGGTCTACACCATTGCCTGAAGTAGATAAGGTGTATTCCCATTATGCTAAGCGTGGAAAAGGCTATGGCTTTAATCATGATCGTGGTCGTGGTCGGGGTCATGGCCGTGGACGTGGACAAGGAAGAAATTTTCCTGGTGTTAGTCACCCCCCAAAGAGATATAACCACCAAAAGCGGAAATGAAATTATGAGAATCCAAAAGCAAATAGTTCAGAAACTATATGTTATCGTTGCGGTGGAAAAGGGCACTGGGCAAAAATTTGCCGTGTACCAAGACATTTGGTTGAGCTTTATCAAATATCTCTAAAGAGTAAAGGCCCTGAAACCAATTTTGTCTCTGAGAATAATTTTGACATCACCCACTTGGATGTGGCAGACTTCTTTGAGCACCCTGAGGGGAAAATAGATCACTTGATCGGTGATGGATCCATGGTTAAAGAAGATTGAGCAGTTTGATATTTTTATTTTTACTTATTCGTAGTAGTTAATGAATAAACAATTATCATAGTTTACATAAGGTATCTATTATTGTGATATGGTTCAAATTTTATATTTTCTGCTTTAAGCTAGTAAAGCTAAGTATTCGTTAAAATTATAATATGCTTGAAATAAAATAAAATAAAAAAATATATTAAACAGAATGATCAGTTTCATTTTTTGTAATCCTTTCTAATCTGCTAGGTGTTAATGTGTTAGCACATTAAAGGTGCTATTATGCTAGTAGTATTATGAACCTGAAACAGATTCACTGCCAACAGCTATTAACTCAATTAGTTGAATCATTCTAGGTGAAACATTCAGTTCAAAACAATTCAATCAATGATCAAATATCGATATGTACCTTAAGAGTTTTATCAAATTGACAAATAATCTGTATTATGGTTTTAAAATATATAACTTTAGATTACACATTCATCTTATGCTTTATTTGTAGCACATTAAATATAGTAATAAAAGAAATATTATGAAGACTCTTTATGCTACTTCTAATTATTAATACTTTGATATTAAAAGGAGAATAACTATGAGAAAAGATATTTTTTTTTTCATAATGACCGCACTGAAACTATTATGTTGAACCATAGGCTTAAATTTGTTTATTCTCATATCTATAAAAAAAATACTAATATTTTTCGTATATTTCTTTTGTATGTCAAACCATGGGAAGCAAATATGGATATCTCACAAAGCAAACATGGATCAACGTCCAATTGTAAAAATATTTGTTTAATTGATTCATGTACCACACATACGATATTCAAAGAGAAGAAATATTTCTCTCACTTAAGTATGTGTAAGGCAGATGTTACTACAATTTCTAGTAGTAGTAAATTGATTGAAGGCTCCGGAAGAGCAACTATAACTCTGCCTAAAGGAACAATATTTATCATAGAGAATGCAATGTTCTCTTCCAAGTCCAAGAGGAACTTGTTGAGTTTTAAAGATATCCGTCAAAATGAATATCATATTGAGACAATAGATGAGAATAATCTTGAATACCTCATCATTACAAAGAATGTCTCTGGCCAAAAGAGGGTTATTGAGAAGTTCCCATCTTTATCTTGTGGCCTGTATTGGACAAAAATTAGTGCAATTGAGGCACATTCCACAGTATACCAAAAGGTTACTGATTCCAATACTTTTGTACTTTGGCATGATCGATTGGGACATCCTGGATCAATTATGATGAGACGGATTATAGAAAACTCATATGGGCATCCATTAAAGAATTTAAAGATTCTTTTAAATAATGAATTTTCTTGCGCTTCTTGTTATCAAGGCAAGTTAATTATTAGACCATCACCAACAAAGGTTGGAACTGAGTCACCTACGTTTTTGGAACGTATACAAGGGGATATTTGTGGACCTATTCACCCACCTAGTGGGTCCTTTAGATATTTTATGGTCTTAATAGACGCATCCTCTAGATGGTCTCATGTGTGCCTATTGTCATCACGCAACCTTGCGTTTGCAAAATTAATGGCACAAATAATTCGATTACGAGCACAATTTCCTGATAATCCAATTAAGTCTATTAGACTAGATAATGCTGCTGAGTTTTCATCCCAAGCATTTAATGATTATTGCTTATCAATTGGGATAAAAGTGGAACATCCTGTAGCTCATGTTCACACTCAAAATGGTCTTGCAGAATCTTTAATTGAACGTCTGCAGTTGATTGCAAGACCATTACTCATGAAAACGAGGCTGCCCACTTCGGTTTGGGGTCACGCCATTTTGCATGCAGCAATGCTAGTTCGTCTCAGACCGACCAATTATCACAAATATTCCCCGTTGCAATTAGTTTTGGGTCATGAACCTAATATATCCCATTTAAGAATTTTTGGATGCGCAGTATATGTGCCTGTAGCACCGCCATACCGCACCAAAATGGGTCCGCAAAGAAGGTTAGAAATATATGTTGGGTTTGAATCGCCCTCCATTATTCGCTACCTCGAAACATTGACAGGGGATTTGTTCACTGCACGATTTGCAGACTGTCGATTCGATGAGACACCTTTCCCAAAATTAGGGGGAGAAGTTGGTGAAACCAAACGGGAAATTTTGTGGAAAAATCCATCATTATCTCATCTTGATCCATATACCTCTATTTGTGAAAAAGAGGTGCAAAATATTATCCATTTTCAAAGAATAGCAAATCAAATGCTTGACGCATTCACGGACTTGAAAAGGATAACAAAATCTCACATCCCCGCAGAGAATGTTCCAATCTGTATTGATGTCCCTATTGGACAATCTTCTAGTGTCATATCTAATGAGTCGAAAGCACGCCTAAAACGTGGCAGGCCATTAGGTTCCAAAGATCGAAATCCTAGAAAAAGGAAAGCAAATGATCAAAATGACACTACGAAAGAATCTCATGAGGAAATTCACGATTTAATAAATTCTGAGTTTCATGAAGAATCCATTGAGCCCGAGACTCAGGAAAATAAGGAACTATCAATAAATCCAATCGATATTGAGACAAATTTTAATCGAGTGGATATAGTGGTGAATTATGTCTTTGCATATAATGTTGCATCTAGCATTATGCAAGAAAGTGAGGATCTTGAACCTCAATCTGTTGGAGAATGTCGACAAAGACTTGATTGGCCAAAATGGCAAGAAGCAATCCAATTAGAATTGAATTCACTTGCAAAACGTGAAGTTTTTGGGCCTATAGTTGAAACACCTAATGGTGTTAAGCCTGCTGGCTATAGATGGGTCTTTGTACGCAAGAGAAATGAGAAAAACAAGGTACAAAGATATAAGGCATGCCTTGTTGCACAAGGATTTTCTCAAAGGCCTGGTGTCGATTATGAAGAGACATATTCACCCGTAATGGATGCTATAATTTTCCGTTATCTAATTAGTTTTGCTGTCCTTGAAAAGCTTGACATGTATTTAATGGATGTGGTTACTGCCTATCTTTATGGCTCACCTGATAATGAGATATACATGAAAATTCTCGATGGATTCAAAATGCCAAACATTCATAATTCAAAGTCCCGGAAAATGTTTTCAATCAAATTGCAAAGATCTTTGTATGGTCTAAAGCAATCAGGACGAATGTGGTATAATCGTCTTAGTGAGTATTTATTAAAGGAATTCTATATAAATGATGCCATTTGCCCATGTGTTTTTATAAAGAAAATAACATCGGAATTTGTTGTACTTGCCGTATATGTCGATGACATAAACCTTATTGGAACTCCCATAGAACTCCAAAAGGCAATTGATTATTTAAAGAAGGAATTCGAGATGAAAGATCTCGGAAAGACAAAATTATGTCTTGGTTTGCAAATTGAATATTGTTAGAAAATACGCTTAAAGCTAGAGGGGGGGTGAATAGCGTTATAATAAAATTTAGCGTAAACTTGCGGAAATTAAAATTTGCAGGAAGTAAATAAGTGCGATAAATAATAACTTACACACAGATATATCCTGGTTTACCACAACGTGTGGCTAGTCCAATCCCCGAGAGACTCTCTCGAGATTTTCCACTAACTTGTCAAGCTTCCGGGTGCTTAACAAACCTTTACAACTTGAGGACGCAAGCCTCAACACCTTTGCTCGGAGTTACAACACTCCAAGACTTCAACCAAGGAAACACAAGTTCCTTACAACAAGAGAATCACAATTCTCTTCCAAGTGTACAAACACTAAAACACTCAAACAATATACTCCTTTATGAGTAGGTATGAGTAAAAAGAAATAAGCTCTAGATCACAACAGCTTTGGACAAGAATATGGCTCTCAAAAGCTTTATGAAATTGAATATAAAATGATAAACAAAAGTATGCAAGCTTATAGCAATGTAATGATCAGTTGTAGTATGTTGTTTTGTTTAAACACTGAAATGAAGCTGTATTTATAGTTGAAAAACTTGGCATTACCGTTGCCTAATTGCCAATTAAGAGTTGCTGATTTTACTCACTGACAATCGATTGTCAAACCCCAACAATCGATTGTCTACCAGTCAGACCAAAATTCAATCCCAGATTTTACGCTTGATTATCGATTACTTACAATCCATAATCGATTACTGGCAACATTCAAAAAATCCTTTCCAGATTTTACCACAAACAATCGATTGTCCAGAATCAACAATCGATTACTCAGCAACGTTCAAAAAATCTTTTCCGGATTTTAATCAAAACAATCGATTATACAAAATCAATAATCGATTACCCAATAACGTTCAAAAAATCTTTTCCGGATTTTAATCAGAACAATCGATTATACAGAATCAATAATTGATTACCTGACGGTATTTGAAAACTTTACGACAACGGTCAGCTTCACAATTGATTGCACAAAGTCAACAATCGATTACTTATCAGTTTTTGAAAAACATTTTAGACACTGTCTCTTTGACAATCGATTGTCCAATGTAACAATCGATTATTTAATAAATTTGAAAATCACTGGAAGACACTGTCTCAACATAATCGATTACCATTAGTTCATAATCGATTATTCTGAGTTTTGAAAACTTTGACACTGCCTCAGTCACAATCGATTGTCATTAGTTCACAATCAATTGTCATGCAGGTTTGAAAAACCTGATGCTCACTGTCTTACTCACAATCGATTGTCATTAGTTCACAATCGATTGTCATGCAGTCTTGGCTTAAAACAATCGATTATCATAAGTACATAATCGATTATCTTAGTCCAGACTTCTAAGGCATATCTAAAAATTATTTTGACTACTGTAAATATGCATGATTTAAAATCATTTGACATTAAATTAAATATGCATGATTTTGGAAAATAGTTTTATGAGAGAAGCATGTTACGAGTCAAGTTGTAGGATCAAGATCACAATTAAGAATGACTCAATTAAACTATAAAACTTTGTCTTGAGCTTGAATCTCGTTGTATATCAATTGTGCGCTTGTTTCTTGAACTTCGTCATATATCAATTTTCGCTTCGTTTGTCATTCATCAAAACCTATACAAAAGAATACACGTTTTAGTATATTGCATTGAGAACGTGGTTCCAACAGTTTCCCCCTTTTTGATAATGGCAAACATTAAGCGGTATATGCAAGACAAGTAATTTATATTGACGATTCAAGACAAGTATATACATGCAACAAGTATGTAATTTGTTCCCCCTCAATTTGAGAATTCCCCCTCAATTTAAGCTTATAATTTGAGAGTGCATCATACCCGTTATCTTCCCTCTTTTGTCATTAGCAAAAATAACATAATAATAAGATGCCAAAGATGAAATAAACCTTGTTTATTTATTAAAAAAAATTACAGCAACATCAACCCGAATAATAGCAACATAATCGATTATTGATACGAAATAATCGATTTTTAGACGACGGAAACCGATTGTTGTACGTCAAGCTTTATAATTCCCCTTTCGTTTGGGGCGATACCTGCAAAAATCGTTAGACGTCTCCGACGCTCAAGTTAGAAATCATGTAACAAAAAAAATGCAATGCATGACTTAGACCAACGTGGAGTCAAGGATCCCGAGTTCACTGCGAATTCAGAAGAAGGACTCTTTCTCTAAAGGCTTTGTAAAGATGTCTGCCAATTGGTTTTTGGTTTCAACAAATTCAATTTCGAAATCGCCTTTGAGAACGTGATCTCTAATAAAATGATGTCTAATTTCAATGTGTTTCGTTCGCGAATGAAGAACGGGGTTCTTCGTCAAGCATATGGCACTAGTATTATCACATCTAAGAAGGATATGATCAAGACTTAGGCCATAGTCCAAGAGTTGTTGTTTCATCCATAGGATTTGAGCACAACGACTCCCTGCGGATACATATTCAGCTTCGGTTGTGGACAACGCAACACTTACTTGTTTCTTGCTAAACCAAGAAACGAGAGAGCTACCGAGCAAATGGCAAGTGCCACTAGTGCTCTTGCGGTCCAATTTGCATCCAGCAAAATCGAAATCGGAGTAGCCAACAAGTTGGCATGAAGAGCCTTTGGGGTACCATAGACCCACATTTGTAGTACCAACAAGATACCTTAAAATCCGTTTTACCGCAGTAAGGTGAGACTCCTTCGGACACGATTGATAACGAGCGCATAAGCACACGCTAAACATGATGTCCGGATGACTAGCAGTAAGATAAAGAAGAGAGCCAATCATACCTCGATACTTTTTGGTGTCGACTTCCTTACCTTTCTCATCTTTGTCTAGATGATCGGATGTGCTCATGGGAGTTGCCATTTCTTTTGCATTGTTCATCTCAAATCGTTTCAGCAATTCTTTGCAATATTTGGCTTGACAAATGAATGTACCTTCTTTCATTTGCTTTACTTGTAATCCCAAAAAGAATGTTAACTCACCCATCATAGACATCTCAAATTCGCTTGTCATTAAATCGGAAAATTCCTTGCATAAAACATTGTTAGTAGCACCAAATATAATATCATCTACATATATTTGAACTAACAAAATATCATTGTTTTTATGCTTAACAAAGAGAGTTGTGTCAACTTTCCCCCTAATGAAATCATTTTCCAAAAGAAACTTACTTAATCTTTCATACCAAGCTCGGGGAGCTTGTTTTAAACCATAAAGAGCCTTTTTGAGTTTGAAAACATGATCGGGAGATTTAAAGTTTTCAAAACCGGGGGGGTTGTTCAACATAAACTTCTTCTTGAATAAAACCGTTTAGAAAAGCACTTTTCACATCCATTTGATATAAATTGAAATTCATAGAAGAGGCAAATGCAAGCAATAAGCGAATAGCTTCTAATCTAGTTGCGGGAGAATTTGTTTCCTCATAGTCAATACCCTCTTCTTGATTATAGCCTATTGCTACAAGCCTAGCTTTGTTTCTAGTGATTATACCATTTTCATCTAGTTTATTGCGAAAAACCCATTTCGTACCAATTATGGTATGACCTTCGGGTCTTGGCACCAAATCGCAAACGTCATTGCGTTCGAATTGGTTAAGCTCCTCTTGCATTGCCAAGGTCCAAAATTCATCCCCAATTGCTTCTGAGATGGTTTTGGGTTCAATTTGAGAAACAAAAGCAGTATGTTCTAAGGTATTTTTGAGAGAGTTTCGGGTACTTACCTTGTCTCCAATGTTGCCAATTACCTGTTCGAGAGGGTGATCTTTGATTGTCCTCCACTCGTTAGACATATTCATTTCTTTTTCCAGTTGTTGCGCTTCTTCCGTTGGTTGTTCCTCAGTTTCATCTTTATTTTCCTTGGGTGGTTCCTCTTGTATTTTGTCTTTCAAGCTGTCTAAGATACCTGCAAGATCAAAACCGGAATCCTTTCTCGCCAAGCGAGCATTATTTTCGGAAAATACAACATGAGGGGATTCCTTCACAATTTGGGTTCTTTTATTAAAGACCCTATATGCTTTACTACGTGAGGAATATTCAATGAAAATACCTTCATCCGACTTAGCATCAAATTTACCCAACTGGTCTTTGCCATTGTTATGAACAAAACATTTGCAACCAAAAACTCTAAAATGGGAAATATTTGGTTTTCTACCCTTATAAAGTTCATAGGGGGTTTTCATGAGTATCGGCCGAATTACTACTCTAGTTAGAACATAGCAAGCGGTACTCACGGCGTCCGCCCAAAAATGTTTGTGTATCTTAGCTTCGTCGAGCATGGTTCTAGCCATCTCTTCGAGACACCTATTTTTTCTTTCCACCACCCCATTTTGTTGTGGTGTACGTGGAGCGGAAAAGGTATGCTCGATTTCGAGTTCGTCACAAAAGTCCGCAAAGAGATTGTGATCAAACTCTCCCCCATGATCACTTCTAATTGAAGTGACGGTTGTTTCTTTCTCATTTTGAACACGCTTAAGAAAATATTTAAAATTTTGAAAAGCATCACTTTTATTGGCAAGAAATAAGGTCCAAGTAAATCTCGAGTAATCATCAACAATCACAAAAGCATATCTATTTCTTCCTAGACTTTCAATGCGAGAAGGACCAAATAAATCCATATGAAGCAATTGCAATGGTCTAGAAGTTGAAATAATGTTTTTAGATTTGAAAAATGCTTTTGTTTGCTTCCCCTTTTGACACGAGTCACAAATAGAGTCATTTTCAAATTTTAAATTGGGAAGACCAACAACTAAGTTTTGAGAAATCAATTTGTTCAAAAGATGCATATTGATATGTGCTACTCTACGATGCCATAGCCAAGTATCATCATCTTTACTCATTAGACAATCAATATAATCGGGTGAGGATTTAGCAAGATCAACCATATAAATATTATCCACTCTAAAACCACGGAGGATAATTTTGAAATCACTACGTCTGAACACTAAGCATTCATCCGAATCAAATAAAGCAAGATTTCCCTTGTCACACGATTGGCTTATGCTCAAGAGATTATGCTTTAATCCTTTAACAAGTAATATATGCTTAATAGAGGATTTTTCATCCTTACCGACCGAGCCGATGCCGATGATCTTTCCTTTATTGTTATCACCGAAGATAACACTTCCTCCTTCTTTGTGCTCTAATTGAAGGAATTTGGATTCATCTCCCGTCATATGCTTGGAGAATCCACTATCAAGGTACCATAGTACACTTGATCCCTTCAAGCACACCTACAAAACAAATTAGTGTTCTTTAGGTACCCATGCCATCTTGGGTCCTTGGGGGTTAGGCATATTATAATGATGCGATTGAGTAATATGTCTATGACGTGTAAAGCATGCCGGAGCAATATGACCAATACGTCTACAATAATGACAAGTCACATTTAGGTTATGCATCCTTCTAGGTTCATAGTAACTAGATGGATGAAAATTTCTTACTCTATTTTGAACACTATGACTATTTCACATTTCATGAGAGTTATTTCTCCTACTATGAGCTCTAGGATGGGCAGCATTTCTAGAGTGATTGTTTCTCGGTTGAGGGCCATTGCTAGGTCTTCTAGGGGTTCAAAATTTGGCCTAAAGTATGCATCATTTCTAGGGTGACTATTTCTAGGTGGTAAGTCATTCCTAGGTCTTCTAAAATGTTCAGCATTTTGTCTAGCGTGCATATTGGCTCTAGAGTTGTTGTTTCTAGGATAAGCATTTCTATCGTTAATCCTAGGTTGAGCTTTAGGTTGTTGGGGTTTAGCTTCAACCTTTTCTTCATTCTTAAAGCCAATTCCATGCTTGGTTGATTTCAAGTTAACAAGAACATCATTCAAGTTTTTGTGCGAAGAATTAAACTTATCCAATGTGCCTTTAAGCCTACTTACTTCATTCTTAAGATGCAAACAAGAAGTGCAATTTCTAGTAGAGCTTTCGGGCTTATCGGAACTTCTTTTTCCAAAAAACTTGTTTTCCTCTTTCAGCTTCTCATTTTCTAAAACCAGTTTTTCTAAATCCTTTTCTTTTAAAGAAAGCTGTTTTTGAAAATCTTATTCTTTTAGAGAAGCATTTTCTTTTACGCTTTTGACTGTTTTTGAAGCTTTAATAAATTCAGTATATAATTCATCAAAAGCAGTTCGCATTTCATCAAGAGTAAAGAAGTTTTGAGATGAAATTTGACATACCTCGTCTTTGTTATCTTCTTGTGCCATGAGGCAAAGATTTGCTGCTTCGTCTTCTTCTCCTTCGCTTGACTCATCTCCGGAGTCACCTCCCCAAGAAATATATGCGTGTTGCTTTTTAAATGGTTTCTTTTCCTTTTTGAGGTTTGGGCAATTTGACTTGATGTGCCCGGTTTCTCCGCATTCGTAGCATTTTATTTCTCCTTGCTTTTTCCCTTTGCGTTCATACTCCTTGGGCATGAACTTTTGAAATCTTTTGATAACGAGTTCAAACTCGTTGTCTCCTTCCTCATCAATTTGCGATTGACTTGTGCTCGCCTTTAGAGCTATTCTTTGCCTCCTTTGATCATCAACAAGAGGGTTAAGAATAGTAGATTCATAGGTCTTGAGATTACCTCTTAATGCGTTAATTGTGACATTTGAGACGCCGATG
Source organism: Nicotiana benthamiana (assembly GCA_034376525.1). NCBI lineage: Eukaryota > Viridiplantae > Streptophyta > Magnoliopsida > Solanales > Solanaceae > Nicotiana > Nicotiana benthamiana. The sequence continues at coordinate 48,986,799 of CM067328.1, forward strand.
GATTCTTGGATTGCGTCGGCCTTTGATCGCCATGCCGGAGTGAGACTTCTGAGGATCTTCCGTACAAGTTCTCTATCCGTGAATGTCTTTTTGAGGGCATGTAGATCATTTACGATTATTGAAAATCGTTCAAACATTTCGTCCACCTTTTCTCCTTCCTTCATGTGAAATAATTCATAAGCATGGGTTAGGAAATCAATTTTTGCTTCCCTTACCTGATCCGTTCCTTCGTATGTAACTTCTAGCTTGTCCCACATCTCCTTTGCTATTGTGCAACATGATATTTTCCTGTAATCGTCAGCATTAACAGCACAATATAATAAGTTTATTGCTTTAGCATTATTTTGGACCTTTCGGATGTCATCCGCGTCATACTCATCCTCGGACTTGGGAACCCATTCATTTTCCACCTTCTTGGTTGGAATTTGATTTCCCTTTGTAAACACCTTCCAAAGGTGAAAACTGTTGGATTGAATGAAGATCATCAGCCTCTCCTTCCAGTACGTGTAATTTGTACCATTGAATAGAGGTGGTCGTGTGGAGCACAGTCCTTCATCAATTCCTGCAAAAGAGTCACGAGTAGAAGCCATGGATGGTTCTCTCAAACTGTTAAGTCTTCAGAGAGTATGGCTCTGATACCAATTGTTAGAAAATACGCTTAATGCTAGAGGGGGGGGGTGAATAGCGTTATTATAAAATTTAGCGTAAACTTGCGGAAATTAAAATTTGCAGGAAGTAAATAAGTGCGATAAATAATAACTTACACACAGATATATCCTGGTTTACCACAACGTGTGGCTAGTCCAGTCCCCGAGAGACTCTCTCGAGATTTTCCACTAACTTGTCAAGCTTCCGGGTGCTTAACAAACCTTTACAACTTGAGGACGCAAGCCTCAACACCTTTGCTCGGAGTTACAACACTCCAAGACTTCAACCAAGGAAACACAAGTTCCTTACAACAAGAGAATCACAATTCTCTTCCAAGTGTACAAACACTAAAACACTCAAACAATATACTCCTTTATGAGTAGGTATGAGTAAAAAGAAATAAGCTCTAGATCACAACAACTTTGGACAAGAATATGGCTCTCAAAAGCTTTATGAAATTGAATATAAAATGATAAACAAAAGTATGCAAGCTTATAGCAATGTAATGATCAGTTGTAGTATGTTGTTTTGTTTAATACACTGAAATGAAGCTGTATTTATAGTTGAAAAACTTGGCATTACCGTTGCCTAATTTCCAATTAAGAGTTGCTGATTTTACTCACTGACAATCGATTGTCCAACCCCAACAATCGATTGTCTTCCAGTCAGACCAAAATTCAATCCCAGATTTTATGCTTGATAATCGATTACTTACAATCCATAATCGATTACTGGCAACATTCAAATAATCCTTTCCAGATTTTACCACAAACAATCGATTGTCCAGAATCAACAATCGATTACTCAGCAACGTTCAAAAAATCTTTTCCGGATTTTAATCAAAACAATCGATTATACAAAATCAATAATCGATTACCCAATAACGTTCAAAAAATCTTTTCCGGATTTTAATCAGAACAATCGATTATACAGAATCAATAATTGATTACCTGACGGTATTTGAAAACTTTACGACAACGGTCGGCTTCACAATTGATTGCACAAAGTCAACAATCGATTACTTATCAGTTTTTGAAAAACATTTTAGACACTGTCTCTTTGACAATCGATTGTCCAATGTAACAATCGATTATTTAATAAATTTGAAAATCACTGGAAGACACTGTCTCAACATAATCGATTACCATTAGTTCATAAGCGATTATTCTGAGTTTTGAAAAACTTTGATGGACACTGCCTCAGTCACAATCGATTGTCATTAGTTCACAATCGATTGGCATGCAGGTTTGAAAAACCTGATGCTCACTGTCTTACTCACAATCGGTTGTAATTAGTTCACAATCGATTGTCATGCAGTCTTGGCTTAAAACAATCGATTATCATAAGTACATAATCGATTATCTTAGTCCAGATTTTTAAGGCATGTCTAAAAATTATTTTGACTACTGTAAATATGCATGATTTAAAATCATTTGACAATAAATTAAATATGCATGATTTTGGAAAATAGTTTTATGAGAGAAGCCATGTTACGAGTCAAGTTGTAGGATCAAGATCACAATTAAGAATGACTCAATTAAACTATAAAACTTTGTCTTGAGCTTGAATCTCGTTGTATATCAATTGTGCGCTTGTTTCTTGAACTTCGTCATATATCAATTTTCGCTTCGTTTGTCATTCATCAAAACCTATACAAAAGAACACACGTTTTAGTATATTGCATTGAGAACGTGTTTCCAACAAATATTTGGCAAACGGAATTTTTGTTCATCAATCTGCCTATATAGAAAAGGTATTGAAACGGTTTTACATGGATGGAGCATATCCTTTAAGTACTCCGATGGTTGTTCGATCACTTGATGTGAATAAGGATCCATTCCGACCGCAAGAAAAGAATGAAGAGCTACTTGGACCTGAAGTACCATATCTTAGTGCAATTGGCGCACTAATGTATCTTGCAAATACTACAAGGCCTGACATATCTTTTTCAGTTAATGTCTTAGCAAGATATAGCTCTGCTCCCACAAGGGGACATTGGAATGGAATCAAACATATATTGCGGTATCTAAAAGGGACTACCGATATGGGCTTATTTTATAGCAATAATTGCAGTCCTGATCTTGTTGGTTATGCTGATGCTAGATATTTATCTGACCCACACAAAGCTCGATCTCAAACAGGTTATGTGTTTATCTGTGGAGGCACTGCCATATCTTGGCGATCGACTAAGCAATCAATTGTGGCTACCTCATCTAATCATGCTGAGATAATCGCTATTCATGAAGCAAGTTGAGAGTGTGTGTGGTTGAGGTCTATAATACATCATATTCGAGACAAATGTGGTTTGAAATGTGACAAACTATCCACGATTTTGTATGAAGACAATGCAGCATGCATAGCCCAATTGAAGGGAGGATTCATAAAAGGAGATAGAACAAAGCATATTTAACCAAAGTTATTTTTCACACATGATCTTCAAAAGAATGGTGATATCAATGTGCAACAGATTCGTTCAAGTGATAATATGGCTGATTTGTTCACAAAATCTCTACCAACGTCAACCTTCAAGAAGCTGGTATACAAGATTGGAATGCGAAGGCTCAAGGATGTGAATTGATGCTCTTTTCAGGGGGAGTTAATGCGCGTTGCACTCTTTTTCCCTTACAAGGTTTTGTCCCACTGGCTTTTCCTTGCAAGGTTTTTAACGAGGCAACAAAAATGCATTTTGTTAGATATGTGTACTCTTTTTCCTTTTCTAGAATTTTTTTCCATTGGGTTTTATTTTAGTTAAGGTTTTAACGAGGCACATTATCTTTGGACATCCAAGGGGTAGTGTTATGAAATATTAGATTATGGTGGATGTCCATAACTCCTATAACACCCACTACTTTTATCCATTATCTCCATAACTCCCACTACATCAATACTTATGGTTGTAACTCCCACGCCTCCATGATCTCCCCCATGATCTTCCTCCATGATCTCAAAAGCTTAATGACATATTTATGGAATTCTTTTAGTATACCTCTATGTAGTACTATAAATAGAGGATGAGAAATCATTTTGTAATACACTTGGATACATAGAAGAAATATATTTTCTTCTCTATTTCTCTCTACTTTGTTGTCTATCTTTTTGTTTATTACTTTGAGCTAAGTTTTGTAACATATTTAAAATTTTAAAAATATTAATTAAGCTTTTAAATTAATTTTCGAATCAATATCTATGGCTCAAATATTAGTTTAACAAACTAAATCTATTCACGTGGTAAAAATTAAATTTTTAACAAGTTTAAATATATGAGTTTAAATTTCGAATTTAATTTTGAAAGAAATTTGGAGTGGGTGTTATTCATATTTGTTAGAAATAGTATAAGGAGGTTGTATATAAAATTTAAAGTCATTTAATTGAGACTTGGACTGGTTTTGAACAAGAATTGCAGGTGAAAATCGTCGAACAAGTTCTTCTACAGACATTTGTATAAATGTGTATAAAATGTCTTTATACACCCATATACACCATTATACAAGATTATACAAAAAACTGACTTCGTCTTCTTCCTTGCGTTTTTTCTGAAATTTAATTCAATCTTGCTCCAATCTACTCCAAATCACTTCAAATCTAAACTTTGAACTCCTTTTGATATTTTCAATCAATTAAAATAATACACAATCCAAACAATTAAAGAATTATAAGAAGTTATGTTTTCTAAATCAAAGCTTTGAATGACCTTTAATGGTGGACTTCTACTCTTCAATTTTTTTATATTGCAACCAGGTGATATGGGGGGGGGGGGGGAAGAAGTAATGGCGGACAGCCCCTTGAAGCATATGTAAAAGATGTGAGAAGAAGAGAGAGTAAAAGTAATGGCTGTGAGAACACATATTTAACTTCATAGCTTTTAGAAGCAATAATTGTAAGAATACACATTTTGAATTTGCAAGAGCTAGTATTTTCAAAATATATACACTATAGACTAGGTTCGGTAAAGCTTAAAATATGGGTCATATTTTGTTATGATGTAAAATCAAGTGTATTTTATTGTAATTCTTTTTTATTTTATCGGCACTTGCTAAAATTTTTTTTAAAAAAAACGAGTACTAAGCTTCCTTTATATACGAATCCGGCAAAAGACCATGAAAATCTATTGCACTTAACTTTGCACTACATTTCTGTATTATCGACACTTTGTAACCAAAATTTAAAATAAGTGCTTTTGTAAATCCAGAAGGTTTTCTCTCTATTTTAATTTTTATTTATATGATCAAATTTTCTTTTCAGTTCATTCAAAATTAAATTCAAAAATAATTTAAATTAATTTTTTTTATATTTTTTGTGATTAGTTTGCTTGGGCAAGCTTACGACCAGAAGTTTTTAAAGCCTTATAATTACATTAATATTATGACATGTTTGTATGGGTCAAAATCTGGCCATATGTTAATTACGAAACTAGTTCTATATTTAATAATCTACAATTGATAAGTGGTAAGTCCACTCTGAATGAATGACAATTGACTACCATATGGTCTAATCGACATGCAACTCATGAGGGCTACGACCCTTCCACGCTTCAGAGGCGTAACCTCGGCATGGCCACGACCATTTATCGCCAGCTCACGAAACTCACAGCTATAAATATCCACAGAGAGAACCATATTAAGTGGCTTCTTCTTCGACACTGTTCAGGAGAGAGAAATAGACTACAATACTCATATATTTACATTTGAAACATCATTGTAAGGCTCTGAAAATCTTCAAGGAGAGGCATACCAAATCACTACAATCAATAAAGTCTCCATACATATATTTCCCTTTAACTCTCAATGCTCGTTCATTATGTCTTTCGCTTGGCCCAATGATTTATTATGATTTGATATGATTTACCCTCATTTATTTTTATTGTTTTATGCTTGTAAAGTATCCTGATGACTTTTAGGCCAAATAATTTGGCGCCGTCTGTGGAAATTTCATAGCAAGATCTCATAGTTCCAACCTGGACAAGAGCGAAAAAGCGCGCAAGAAAATAAACAATCTAGTTCAAACGAGTCAAAACAGTACATCGAGTAAAGGAATTCGAAGGCCTCAAGGAAAACTCGAATCCTTTTCCTCTCTGACCTCGAACAGTGCACAAACAATTTGGCGTCGTCCTAAAGGAACATCTATGTAAAACATCTCCTACATCCCTGCTATGGGATCCAGCCGGAAACCGACGCAGATATCGGGAGCCACCTCAGGGCAACCTACACACCCCAATTAGGAAGACAATGTATGAGCTATACAAGGTCTCAAATTAAAACCTAGCCTCGACACTCAATACCCATGAATCAAATGAGTTCAACTCCAGTTGAACTGGGACTCGGGCTAAGCCCATTCAACATTAAGTTGAATGGGTTCGACCTCGCTTAAACTACAAGGCTAAGTGTCTTCGCTATCAAGTTTAACAAGTTCAACTCCAGTTGAACTAGGACTCAGGCTAAGCGCCTTCGATGTTAAACTGAACAGATTCGACCTTCGCTTGAACTATCAGGCTAAGCACCTTCGACATTAAACCCAACGGGTTCGACCTCTCTCGAACTACAGTGCCAAGTGCATTCGCCATCAAATTCAGCAAGTTCAACTTTAGTTGAACTAGGACTCAGGCCAAGCGCCTTCGCCATTTAATTCAACGGGTTTGACTTCGCTCAAACTATCAGGCTAAGCGCCTTCGTCATAAAACTCGGCAATTTGATCGGTGCGGACTCAATCCTAAGAAAGAGCATGCTCGAATACTTTTACCCGATAGTGGTATCGGAATCGATTTTCCATAGAGAGCTTTGATTTGGAGTTGAGTATTTGCTAAGCCTAGAAATGCGTTTTGGCTCCTAATTGATCTTCTAATATTTTTGTTTTCTTTAGAGTAATAGCTACAATTTATCAACTACAATTATAAAACTAAATTATGCTAAGGTAATGATTCTAGTTGTATGCAATATAGAGAAAAGCACTAGGGTCGTGGCATGTACCTAGGTGATCAAATAACGGGTAGGTATTCCTAATGTACAAATGATGATTATGGGACTTATGCTATAACCATTGTACTTTTGCGCTCACTCTCACATCTCTCGGTAGAGAGAGTGATTTTGCCCAATTGACTCTCTCGAGACCAATTAGGTAGGCTAATTTGCCCAAGGAACTAATGGTTCAAGTTGGGTAGTTACTCTCTCGAGGTTTAATCCGTTAATTGAGACTACCATTCTCATGGGTCCATCCCAATTCCTTGTTGGAAATAATCTTGGGATGATAGACTCTCTTTCTCAAGAAGAGTCAAGACCCATTAAGCTAGACTTAGTGTTTGCAACCACCAAATCTTAGTGTAAACATAAGATTAATCCAAATAACAATTACCCAACATCATTCATGCACTAAACAATCACACCCATTAATTACCCACAGTAGGGTTGAGCCACAACCCTAGCTAATGGGTTTATCTAGACATAGTAGTAACAGAAATTAAAGAAATAATAGATGAAATTGACATAATAATTAACTATAATAATAATCTACTTGAATTCACTTTAAAACTAGAAAAAAATGCCCAAAATAGGCTAACAACGTGAAGTCTCGAACTCCGCAGCTATTCTGAAAATCCAAACTTAACCTAAAAAGGTAAAATGTTCTATTTATACTACACAGAAAAAACCGAACAAAAATACCCATGAGGGTCTGGCGTGGGCCGCGTACAAATGTCACGCGCCGCGAAGGGCAATAGGTATTCAAATCTTTGCTTCTGGAACTGGGGATACGGACCGCACAGATGTGTCATGCGGCCGCGTATTCTGAGACACGCGGACCGCGTAGAAAAGGGATGCTGCCACGTAGCACAATTTTCCCAAACTTGGACTCTCTGATCTTTTACCCACGCAGACTGCACTATTTTGGTTTGTGGCCGCATGGGCTCTTGCCTTGATTTTTTGGGTCTCTGAGTTTCCTTCAGTGCGGACCGCGTAGCTTCACTTCAAAATTGCAAGGTCTCTGAACTCACATGCACGTCCGCGTGGCAAATCAGTGCGGGCCGCACAGGGTATCCATGATTATACTCAGCCTCTAAACTTTCCTGTGCGGCTGCGTTGCAAAGTAGTGCAGACAGCACAGGTCATTTTGACCCCCATTTCAGTTATCTTTTGACGCTTGGCAGGTTTCACTCCTTTTTTAGCCGTATTTGTGATATTTATCATCTTGTCGCTCAAACCTACAATCAAGGAAACTTAAGCATTTTCAGGACTGATCTAGAGCAATTAATGCACAAAGCTCAGGTAAGAAATGGTATAAAACATGTACAACTCATAGTTATCACAAGTCCAACCTCCGACGAATCGAGGCACATGCTAAGCATCCTAGCCACTCAAGTAAGTTATTCTTATTCGAATTAATATCCACCCACATGCCGCTACCTCCAAGTTAAATTTTGGCCCTTGTCAAACTACAAAGCTGCATTTTTACCATCACAGCCAGTAGTTTGACGGTGTCCGAACTGGCACTAAGGCTAAGTGCCACTATCCTCAAACAATGATTTCGACTCGCTCACACTGAGTCACAGAAGCAAAATTGATAACGGTCAAAAACTAATATGCCGACCCTAGTCGAGCGCAAAGGCGATTCATATCCTTGAACACATGCAAAATAAAGTTGAAATGGGAAAAAGAAAAGGAAAAAACATAAGTACAAGACAAGCAACGGATTCTTTTTATTTATTTATTACAAAGTTGAGTGTGGGCTATCCCGCTTACATCCGGAGAAGGGGGTCAACACAAGATAAAAAAAACAAGAAACACCTGAATGCCAAACGGCGAACAGGGCAAAGAAAAATCAATTACAACTTATTTTTTCACTCAGCGCCATCTACGCCACCATCTGCACCATCATCAACCTCTGGCGACGCTGCATCAAAACCATAGTCGGCACGAGCTTTACAAGCCTTCTGACAAACCACCTCGAAAGCGGCTTTGGTCACGGTACCGGGCTCCCACAAGCTCTTATAAATGTCGCGTTGGGCCTTAGCATAGAACCAAAGCTCACGAGCCTGGGTGGAAGCAACAACGTAGTCCTGTAGCCGCTGATTCTCTCCTTCCAAGGCCGCAATCCGATCCGCCATAACCTGGGCATCCTGCTCTAGAACACTGATCTGCTCCTCGAGCCCTACTTCTCTATAAGCGTTCGTATCCCTCTTCGACCCCCTCTAAGACTCGTGCATGCGAATCGCCTCCTCCAACCTTTCAACCCTCGACGAGGCATCACTCGCCTGAAATTTCAAAGCCGCAACTTTACCCTCCAGTGCCGCCACTTTCCCGCTCTATGCCACAGTGGCCTCCACTGCCTTGATCTAGCTCTGCTCCGCCTCCGACTCCATTTCCCTCACGTTTCCCTGCAAGTGCTCACACTCAGATGCAACCCTCCTTCCCCCCTCGAGCTGCTCATCCTTCCAACGGAGCTGCTCTTTGAGAGAACTTTTGCTATCGAGTGCATGCTGCAGCTGTTATCCTCCCCTCGTCAGCTCATCACTTGAATCTAGTCACGGGGATCACCCCTTAAACGCTCACACATGTCTCGGCAGTGGTCATGGTAGTGACGATACTTCCAGAGAGTCTGCAGAAAGATCCTTGAGCGAACGTTGGCTCGACGGATGCTCTACACTTCCAACAAGTAAGTCTACAAAACAGAGGCAATAATTAAAATAAAGAATTAATGTGAATAAACGTCAATATTACACGGGGGGGGGGGGGTGATTTGTGTGGTACCTAATTTTCGCGTTATAAGAACCTGGTTGTTCTAAGTGTTCTAACTACTGCAGTTTGCGGAAATGTAAAAACTGAATGTAAAGTGCACAACTATTTTACGTGGAAAACACCTGGCTCAAAAGGTGAAAAAACCACGACCTACTACTCAGTAGGATTTTACTAAACATAAACTTATGGATTAAACTCTAATCCTAGTGTAGCACACAGCCTCAACTGCTGGACACTATCAAGTTAACTCTAACTTGATGACTCAACATACCTATCCCAATTGCTTCTAACTAAGCTGAAAGGTACAATATAAACCTACTACAATTGAACTAGAAATAAAACAATCATATGGAACTGGTTCTTCTCTAGGTTCATGTAGCTATAGGTGTCCACACTTGTAACTTGCATATATTGCTTGCAAATCTGACTCGCTCTTTTTGCTCTCAAAAATGCTTTTTCTTCTGCTTGTGTGTGTATCCTGAAAAGAGAACTAACTCAATCATATGTTGAGTTAGCAGTTAGAGTTTGATTAAGACTCCACTTTTTATCCGTTCACAATTCGAGTCATTGGCCAATGCAAACTCCAACCCTTATCCTAACTTAGGATTAAGTTCTCTTCACATAAGGAGACTGTTCTCCTTATCCCAATGTACTCTTTTCGATTATGATCAGAAGATATTGATGCGTGATATTTGGTGCATTATCTTCCTCACATGCTCTGCATGTGCCCTTGTTGATTCAGACTGTGTAGTACAAGATGGACCCGGTCCTTCTATTAGTTCATTTGTCAATCTTCAAAACTCAACTGAAACTTGGGTCAACAATTTCCCCCTTTTTTGATGATGACAAACTCTATGCTTACTATGATCAGGAACCTGTAGACTTAGCTAAAATCAACACTTAGAAAATCATTTAACTTATCATTAAGGAGGTCAGATTTAAGTCATAAACATCAATAGTTCAGAAAAAATATTTTAAGCACAATATCTTCCCCTTTTTGGCATCATCAAAAAGTTGCATAAATGATGTGAATTTTCGAAGTTAATATCTACTCATGGCCGCTAGGGCAACTGCAAGTGAACACATGTTCAAGTTAATCAGAAATCATCTCAGAAATAACTATTTAGAACAAGATTAACAAGAACCAGAAAAGTTTCATTCGTTGATTACATAGATGTTCCTACTAAGCAGTCCACAAAAAGAAACATAAAACTTCAAATCATGAGCAAAAAGAGAAAACAGACCAAGAACCATATAAACTTGTCAGTGAAAGGGGGAAACTAGACTAGAACCTAGACACAGGAATCCTAAGGCTTGGATGAGCTAGAGGGTTGGACTTTTAGCAGGTTAAGCATTTGTTGTAGCATGCCTTCATTCTTCTCCTTCTCCTTGGCAAGCTCAGCTCTAAGTCCATTTCTTTCTCCCTCCAATTCTGCTACCCTGGCATTAAGCCTAGTTATTTCAGCATCCTTCAGTCCAATCTCCTGAACTAAGGACCTGACTTTGCTGTTTACCGGAGTTTTAGCTGATGGAGCAGGTTCAACAGGAACAGTGCTAAGCAAATAGCCACAGTTTAGAAGAGTCTTGATGCCAAAGTGTTCCTTGCTAGATGTCATCTCCCAATTTTTCAAGGGAACATGTAGACGTTCAAGCACTGTAGTCAGAATAAATCCATAGGGGATGTCATGGGCCTTTGAACCATTGATTACCCTTTCCAGCAGCTTCACCATGAACACATGCCAGTTGATTTGCTTACTTTCAGTCAAGCACTGCATGAGCACAAGGTCCATATAATTTACAGTGTGCCTTCTTTCCTGTCTGGGCAGAAGGCATTTGTTGACAAACTCAAAGAGCACCTTGTGCTCAGGCCTCTTCTAACTCTTTTGCACTGCCCTGGCCTTAGGCACTTCTGCCTCTGATGTGGTATCACAAAAGTTTCTTGTAATTTACAGCTCTGAAGGTAATCAATCTAAACAATGCCATTTTTGCCTTGTGTAATAATCATACCTTCACAGGGGATATTCAAGATCTCACACAACTTCTCAGCATTAAACTTTACCTTGACCCCTTTAACAGAACTTGTCACCACACCATTCTTCACTGACCCATTTGCCATAAACTCAACCAGTTCCTTCCTAGCTAGTTTCCCATTCAACTGAAGGACCATGTACTTCCACCCTTGAGCTTCTAGAGATCTTAGAAGCCTCCACATGCCTGGCTCCTCCAGGTCTTTCAACAGCCTACCCTTCAGAATTTTTCTTTTGCCAAAATTGGCAAATCGATCATGTTCATTCTCAGAATCATCTTCTTCTTCATCATTACTTTCTTGTTCTTCTACAACCTTTTTCACCTGTTTGCCTTTAGAAGCAGGTCTTGTTCTCTTTGCCAGGGATGACTCAGCAGGTACAGCTTTGGAAGACTTCTTGGAAGAAGTCTTAGCCTCCTTGGATTTTGCAATAGGAGCATTCTTTGTTTGTTTTGCTGGATGGACCTGTTCCATCACCTCTTCGTCCTCCTCAGCCACATTTTCTGAACTCTCACCAACCTCCCCCTTTCACTTTTTCTAGTCTTTTCTTCTTACTTTCTTCCAGTGCCCTCTTTAACTCAACTTTACTATCTCTAACTTTTCTCCTTGTTGTTCTAGCCCTAGGTGCAATCTTGGGAGATGCAGTTTTGGATTTCTTTGATGGTTTTGCAGCAGCAGAAGTTTTAAGGGAAGATGACTTTCTTTTCTTGGGGTCATAGTCATCAAGTAAGCCAATGTCTCCTCCACTGATGGACCAGTTTGTTTGCTTAAATCTAGCAACCCCTCAGCAGCTTCCCCAGATTCACTTCCCCCTGAATGTGATACCCTATTACCCCCACTTCCAAAGATAGATAACACATTCTTCCTCATTTATTCATTTGTTCTACAGACTTATACCCAGAAATGTTCTTAACTTCCCCCACCAAAACATATCTGTTCTCTACTTTTTCACCTAGATCTACTGAAACAAAATAAGATTTTACCTCTGTTGGATTTTCTTGAGGCGGAGAATTTTTAGAAGAACCATGTTCATCTCTCTCGCTTGCAGAAATGTATTGATCCGACTCAAAGCTGGACTCAGTGACCTCTGCTTGGGGTTCCTTCTTTTGACTTGCTTTCAGCTTCTCGTTTAAAGTTTTTCTTAAAGGTCCAGTCGCCACTACTTTTCTAGCTATCATTTTTGTTCGAGGAAACCTTGGTTTTAGAGATTCAACAGGAGGGGTAGAGGATGTGGTGGTGTTGGGTGACACTTGTTGTGGGGTTCCTGGATTTTCTTGAGGATTTTTTCATTTTTGGTGGTGAATTTATGGAAGACTCTAAGAAACTTTGGGAAACTTTTTTAAGGTTTTGGAGATGAAGGAGATGATCAGAGGTTTTAGAGGCTAATGACGATTATGAGATGACTTTAGAGGCCTTTTAACGAGTGTAATTATTGCATCAGAAAAAGTACTTTTTAGGCGCCAGTAGGAGTCTAATTGATGTAGATTTCTGGTCTCCCTATTAATTAAAATTGCTAAGGTTTAGGAAAAAAGTTCCATTATTCCTTAGAGTTCCAATTACAAGAAACTGGTTCAATTGGCTTCCAACGGATAGAATTTTGAGACGATTGGAATTTCTAGGACTCTTGCTCATGATTGAAAATTAAAATTTTTATAATTGTGCACAGTATAGAAACATACCTGACTTTCCTCATGAGCACATATTGATGAACCAGGTTCTTCTTATGGCACTTCTCTTGATCATGCCTCAAATGTCAGAATAGAAAATTTGGAAGAGAGTAGTGAATTACATAACCACATGTCACAGGAGTATACTTATTTAAAAGTATTTAGCTGAGTAGGAATTAGTCTAATATTCACAAATTTAAGAACTACTAACCAAAAAAATTTGTTGTTTTAATTTTTTTTCTTTTGTGCATTCTGAACATGACCTCTCAGGCGATCTTAATCATCCCTAATTCCAACCTGTTCCTCTCAAAGTTTTCTCTACTTAGTGCCTTGGTGAAGATGTCAGCTATTTGTTTATTAGGGACACTGAATTCTATGGAAATTAGCCCATTTTCGTAGTTGTCCCTTATGAAGTGGTGTCTAACATCTATGTGCTTAGTCCCCTTGTGATGAACATGGTTCTTTGTCATACTGATTGCACTGGTGTTGTCACAAAAATAGGTATGTATCCCACTTTAATTCCAAAATCTATCAATTGTTGCTTGATCCATAGTAGTTGAGCACAACATGAAGAAACATCAACATATTCAGCTTCAGCAGTGGAGAGGGCCACTAAATTCTGCTTTTTGGTAGCCCAAGATACAAGACATAACCCTAGAAAGTGTGCCATACCTGAAGTACTCTTTCTGTCTACTATGTAACCTACATAGTCATCATTAGCATATCCAATTAAGTTAAAATTACTACCTTTTGGATACCACAAGCACATATCAGTTGTGCCTTTTAGATATCTCAATATTCTTTTGACTGCAGTCACATGTGACTCCTTTAGATTTGCTTGTAAACGAGCACAAATTTCTACACTGAAAACAATGTCAGGTCTGCTGGCAGTAAGATATAAAAGTGAACCAATCATACCCCTGTACAACTTTTGATCAACTGATGAACCAGGTTCATCAGCATCTAACTTTGTGGCGGTTGCAATAGGATTATCTATTTTTTTTGGATTCTTCCATTTTAAATTTCTTGATCAGTTCTTTTGTGTACTTCTGCTGATGAATTATGGTACCGCTAGGACTTTATTTGATCTGCAACCCTTAGAAGTTGAGTTCTCCCATCATACTCATTTCAAATTGACTTCCCATTAGTTTTGTAAAATCATTTCTTAATCTCTCTGTAGTGGCCCTAAAAATTATGTCATCGACATAAATCTGAACAACTAGAAGATCTTTACCTTTTTCCTTTATGAACAAAGTACTATCAATTTTACTTCTTTTGTACCCATGCTCCAGAAGGAATTTTGACAATCTTTCATAACAACCTCTTGGGGCTTTCTTGAGACCATAAAGAGCCTTGTCCAGTTTGTATACATGATCAGGACATTCTTTGCTTTCAAATCCAGGAGGTTGCTTCACAAACACTTCTTCTTTGAGACAGCCATTTAGGAAAGCACTTTTCACATCCATTTGATGAAGAGTGAATTCCATATGTGCTGCAAAGGCTATGAGAATTCTAATTGCTTCAAGTCTGGAAACTGGAGCAAAAGTCTCATCATAGTCAATGCCTTCCTCTAGACTATACCCTTGAACCACCAACCTTGACTTATTTCTTGTAACTGTTCCATCTTCATCCAGCTTGTTTCTGAAGACCCATTTGTCCCAATGACTGACCTGCTCTTAGGTCATGGAACCAAGTGCTAGACTTTGCTTCTTTCAAACTGATTGAGTTCTTCTTGTATAGCATTTATCTAGTCAGTATCTGGTAGAGCTCCACTCATATTCTTAGGTTCAATCAGGGACAAAAATGCATCAAATGCGCACAGATTCTTCAGTTGTGATCTAGTCTTGACTCCAGATGTGGGATTATTGACTATGTTCTCAATGGGGTGAGAACTCAAGTACATGTGAGATTTTCCCACCAATTGGTTTCTGCTAGCTTCTCATTCATTGTTATGTTATAGAGGCACAAGTTCAGGTACAGGTTCCTTTAGAGAATTTTGTGCATTTTCTCTCAGATTTGTTCCCCCTATGAGGTTGCCCAGGGAAAAAGGACCTTTTCCATCACTTGTTTCTTCCTTGGATGCCTCCTTAACTTGTGTTGTAGCTTCATTCTGTTGTCTTACCCGTCCAATGGCTTCAAATTCATGTTCCTGTCTCTCAGAAAGATTGTTAGTTTCATAAAAAATAACATGTACACTTTCTTTTACACATAGAGTTCTTTTGTCAAATACTTTATAAGCTTTGCTATGTGAAGAATATCCCAAGAATACTCCCTCATCACTTCTGGGATCAAACTTACCAAGGGAAGCTTTTCCATTATTGTGCACATAACACTTGCAACCAAAAGCCCTTAGGTGGGATATATTTGGTTTTCTTCCTTTAAGTAAATCATAGGGAGTTTTCTCTATCAGTGGTCTGGTCATACACCTATTTATTATGTAGCACGATGTAGTTATTGCCTGTGCCCAAAAGCTATGAGGTAGTCTACTGGAAAGTAACATATTCCTTGCCATATCCTCAAGGGTCCTGTTCTTCCTTTCAACTACCCCATTTTGCTGAGGAGTTCTAGGGGCAGAGAAATTATGATCTATTCCATTTTCATCACAAAATTTAGCAAACTTTGCATTTTCAAATTTAGTTCAATGGTCAGACCTAATGGATGCAAGTTGTTTTGCTAATTGTTTCTGGATTTTTCTAAAAAAAGCTGTGAACATTTCAAATGCTTCATCTTTAGAAGTTAGAAATATCACCCAGGTAAATCTAGAGAAATCATCAACCAGCACCATGACATATCTTTTACCACCTCTGCTCATGTCTCTCATTGGACCACAGAGATCCATATGAACCAGTTCCAACGAATTGGACGAACTTACTATTTTCTTAGATTTGAAAGATGACCTTACCTGCTTCCCCCTTGCACATGTCTCACAAACTTTGTCTTCCTTAAACTTGATATTAGGTAGACATATCACCAAGTCCTTGGAGACTAATTTGTTTAATTTATTTAGACTAGCATGACCAAGTCTTTTATGCCAAAGGAGGGGATAATTTATTAACACACTATGACAAGTGAGTTCATTTTCAGAAAGAGTTGAAAAATCTACAGTGTAAATATTGTTAACTCTTCTTCCCTGCAAAACAATCTTGTCTGTAGTAAGATTAATTACAAAACATTTTAAGGAAGTGAAAGCCACTAGATTACCTCTGTCACACAGTTGTGACACACTTATCAAGCTATATTATAAGTCATCTATCAAGTAGACATTCTCAATGGAATGAGAGTCTGTCTTTCCTACATTTCCAACCCCAATGATCTCACCTTTCATTCCATTTCCAAATGATACATTGCCCCCTCTTAGGTTCTCAAGTGAAAGAAACTGGTCCTTGTTACCAGTCATATGTTTTGAGCAGCCACTATCCATATACCAAATTTGGCTGCTTCCTTTCACTTGGACCTGCAAATTGAAATCAGGGGTTAGTCTTAGGAACCCAAACTAGTTTGGGTCCCTTTCAATGGACAAAAGGATGAATTAGATTTTTCTTTTCCCATCCAGGCAGTTTGTGTTTTTCTTGAACAAAACATATGTTCCTTTGACTGGCCTTTTCTTTTGCATTACATTCATTTTTGTAATAGCCAGTCTTACCACAATGTGTACAGATTTTATTCTCAGGAAGAGTGAGATACATGTTTTTGGGATCCCACTATGGAGCTTGAGTCCCAAACCTAAGTCCTCTCTTGTTGCTGCTGTAATGTTCTTGCAGCCAGGAGAGTGCATCCGAAGCCTTGTTCCATTTGCATGTTTTGTTTAGTTCATGCTTCACCTTTCCTAATTCTTCTTTAAGGGCCTTCATTTATTCATCTTCTCATACATGTCATCCTTAATTTTTCCTAAATTTTCTTCTAGTGTGAGAAATGATTGATCAGCCTTTTTCTTTCCTGTCCCTATTTTTAGTTTCAAATTTTCAGACTTGAGTTCTAGGACACTATTTTCCAGTTGAAGAACCTGGTTCTTCAACTCTGCATTTAAGTTATTGCTCTCTTCAGCCCTAAATTCTAGTCTTTTGCATTTTTCCTCTAGAATTGCACAATCCCTAGACAGAACATCTTTCTCACTGTTTATTATTTCAGACTCATCTATGAAGTCCATCAAGAGTTCAGCCAATTTTTCTTTAGACAAGAATTTAATCTTTTCTTTAAGATGTAGAACACTTATCTCCTATTCATCTTCTGATTCTACGATGGCCATAAGAGCTTGCTCATCTTCTTCTTCATTTTTTGAGTCTTCATCTAACGTATCTCCCAATGCAGCAACCATGGCTTTGGTAGTACCTTTGTTTCTCCTTGGTAGTACCTTTCTTTCTTTCTTCCACTCAATCTCCCATTAAGGGCAGTTCTTGATCATATGATCCATCTTTCCATATTTGAAGCAACCATCATTTGTCTGCTTCTCAGGAGCCCTAGGTTTGTTGAATGTTGGTCCTCTTGAAGAGACCTTTCCTCGCATAAGGTATTTCTTGAAGTCTCTAGTTATCATTGCCATTTCATCATCTTCAAGATCTGATCCTTCTGAGATCCTAAGAGCCAGACTTCTCTTTTTCTTTGGAGCATCCATCTTCATAGTTTGCCTTCTCAATTCATAAGCAGTCAAGTTTCCAATCTATTCATCCAATTTCAGAGTAGCAATATTTTTGGATTCCTGAATGACAGTGATTTTGCTTTCCCAGGAGATTGGCAAAACTCTAGTTAATATCTTCTCTACCTTGTCTTCTTCCAAAATAACCCTTCCAAGAGACTCAAGTTCATTTGTCAGTGTAGTGAACCTAGTATATGTCTCTTGGATAGTTTCACCATCCTTCATTGTAAAATTCTCGTATTGAGAATAAAGTAGAGTTCCTCTGGACCACTTCACTTGGGGTGTTCCTTCATGAGCCACTTGTAAAGTGTCCCAAATTTTCTTGGCAGTTGTACATCCTTGAATCCTGCTGTATTTATCAGGGCCAAGTCCATACACTAGCCATTTCTTGGCTTTAGCATTTTTCTCCCACTTCCTTAGATCATCAGCAGTACAATCTACTCTAGTTTTTGGAACATCCATTCCTTCAGCAATCTTCTTGGTTGTAGCAAGAGGGCCATAAATGATGATGTCCCAGAGTTCATAATCTTCACCCATGATATGGTCTCTCATTCTATTTTTCCACCAAGAATAGTAGAGCCCATTGAAGAGTGGAGGTCTTGCAGTAGACTGTCCTTCCCAGTTCCCAGGTGGTGCACTCATGTTAATCTTTTTCTTAAGGTGTTAACCTCTTCAAAGATAAACCGCTCTGATACCAATTGATGTGAATAAGCGTCAATACCACACAAGAAGGGGGGGGGGTGATTTGTGTGGTACCTAATTTTCGCATTAGAAGAACTTGGTTCTTCTAAGTGTTATAACTACTGCAGTTTGCGGAAATGTAAAAACTGAAAGTAAAGTGCACAACTATTTTTATGTGGAAAACACCTGGCTCAAAAGGTGAACAAACCACTACCTACTACTCAGTAGGATTTTCCCAAGCTCCACTAAAATCAATGAGCCAAAAATAGCATTTACAAAACTCTAGTAAACCTAAGGATTAAACTCTAATCCCAGTGTAGCACACAGCCTCAGCTGCTGCGACACTACAAAGTTAACTCTAACTTAATGACTCAACGTACCTAATAGAATTGCTTCTAACTAAGCTAAAAGGTACAATATAAAACCTACTACAATTGAATTAGATATAAAACAGTCAGATGGAACTAGTTCTTCTCTAGGTTCATGTAGCTGTAGGCGTCCACACTTGTAACTTGCATATATTGCTAGCAAATCAGACTCGCTCTTTTTGCTCTCAAATATGCTTTTTCTTCTGCTTGTGTGTGTAGCCTGAAAAGAGAACTAACTCAATCATATATTGAGTTAGCAGTTAGAGTTTGATTAAGACTCCACTTTTTATCTGTTCACAATTCGAGTCCCTGGCCAATGCAAACTCCAACCCTTATCCTAACTTAAGATTAAGTTCTCTTCACATAAGGAGACAGTCCTCCTTATCCCAATGCAATCTTTTCAATTATGATCAGAAGATATTGATGCGTGATCTTTGGTGCATTATCTTTCTCACGTGCTCTGCATATGCCCTTATTGATTCAAACTGTGTAGTACAAGATGGACCCGGTCCTGCTATGAGTTCATTTGTCAATCTTCAAAAGTCAACTGAAACTTGGGCCAACAAGAATGAACTAGGGCTAAGAAAAAACAAACAAAATGCGTATTACATACCCTCAGGCGCATCACGGCCACTTCATTCATCACCCCGACATCCGAGACCTCCCTCAACGATGTGTTCTCATTCTCCGAGCACCGCAGCTCAAACTGCATCACCAAGCTATTCCTTTTAAGCAGTAAATTCAACCTCGTGGTAACCTCGATGAAGCGAGCCCACCCCTACGCATACACCATTGAATTGGTAAAACCTTCTTGAAACATACGGATGTCCTCGGGATCCAGGTCGGATTCGGACTTACACTCACCCCCTTTCGCCACCAACGAGGTGAATCACCCGCAGTAGCCGTCGAAGGGGCACCCGGATCAACAACAGCAGCCGTTGAGGAACAACCTTCCGCCTCAACGACTGAGATAATCCAACTAAGTCGTCGAAGCCACAGCGCCATCCTGGCTTGAGTTAACTGGGGAAACCCCCACTGCTCGCCCACCCTCAATTGTGGGCACCTCAACTGCATTTCTCTCTGAATCCAATAGGGAGGAGTCCAAATTAATTACCGTGGGAGGAGCCGCCGCGAACTCCACCCTCCACCTCTGCAATGGCCTCTCTTCCTCCCCATTCGAAGGGGACTCCACTCGAAGGCGAATACCCCCCAGCAGCCCTTCATCTTGAAGAACGGACTGTGTTGGAGAAGGAGCTTCTGATGACTCAATCGAGGCTGCCCTCGGCACTGGGCATTGCGCTGGTGCTGCAGCAAGTCGAGCAACCGTAGACGGCTAATGAAAGGCCAACTGAGGATCCCCAATGTGACGTGCCCTCCCTGGCCATAACAAGCAAAGAAAGTCAATAGATGGAATCAAAACAAAATGAAAGAGAAGAAGAAAACAATGCTCCACTTGTCTCGGGCCGGCGACCATGCCTCTCCCAGAAAGACGCCCATGTACGAATCCCCATCGTATGGGGGAGGAAAACCTCGACCCACTCGCGTATCCCCACCAATGGAGCCGGTGGAAACCTTTCAGGTGCAAAAAAAATGACATGATTTCATGCCTACGTGTATTAGAAGAAAAGAGAGCTAAAAATGGGGTAATTCATGGTTGGTAACTTACGTGCAAAATTTCAAACTTTTGGGAACCCACTCGAGTCCACCACTAAATGCTTGGTTCTGATATAAAAAGAGTTCTCGAAGGGACGATGGTCGATCTCGTCATCCAATTTTATGGCCAAACCCCTCGACTCTTGAGGGCGCGCTTGGATCATGGTGCCGCATATTTTCTAGGGAGCTTAGAGGCTAAGCACGTGCTGCGGCGTAACTTCCCTACCAGCTAGCTCCCCATACTTGATAAACATCGAGAGCAATTTGTAGATAGAAGTAGAGAGCTGGGCCGGGCCTACCCCGTAGTAATGACAGAAGTTGACTACCAGCATCGGAAGCGAGTGCGTGAATCCCACCTCAAAGGGGTAGGCATAAAACACATAGTACCCTTTATAGATAACCTGGACCCTGTCCTCCCCGTTTGGAGGGACAATGTCAGTATAGCTTAGAAGATCCCATTGTTCTCGTATTTGGGAAATCCCAACTTCCCCCATTAGTGGAGCTCATCCACTTGCTCCACTCCACCCTCACCAGTAAAGTAAGCCATCGAATCCCCGGGCAGAACTACGATCTCATCCACTGATGGAACTTCATCGCTCACCAATTGTAAGTTTCCCGTCGTTAGAACTAGGTTTTCAACCGCTGGAAGGTCTACCGAAAAATCATTACGAGAAAGACTTCCTGCCATTGATAACTCACGAATGAAGAAAAGGTGGTATTTTGGTAAGAAAGACGAAGCTTCTAGCAAACAAGAACAGAGATGAAGACAGAATGACAGACAAAGAGGTTTTTTCTGAAATTTCTTAGTTGATCAACGAAAGAATGAAGAGTAAATGCCCAACCCCCTCTATTTATAAAGAACAAAATCGGCCTTCACGAAACCCAATGGCCGTCATGAAATTCATGACTAGCCGTAAAATAGTATAGTTCCACAGAAACGTGCGTCATTATGACAGGCTCCATGAGGCGACGTTTCGGTTATCAACGGGCTTCCACCCCTTGAAATGATTGTAACGATCTGCGAATGTCGGGGTAGTGCTCCATGTGGTTCCATAATTCGGAACACCGCCAACCGTATAGGAAGCACGCCTTCACTCCTCTTGGCCACGCAACGTACAGTCCGTCCGCCGGGGTCGATGAGCTACGTCCTCGGTGAACGGAGTGACTAACTGTAAGGGTCAGAATCTGGCCACATGTTAATTACGAAACTAGTCCTATACTTAATAATCTACAATTGATAAGTGGTAGGCCCACTCTCAATGAATGACAATTGACTACCATATGATCTAATCGATAGGCAACTCATGGGGGCTACGACCCTTCCACGCTTCAGAGGCGGAACTTTGGCATGGCCACGGCCATTTATCGCCAGCTCACAGAACTCACATCTATAAATATCCACAGAGAGAACCATATTAAGGGGCTTCTTCTTCGACATTGTTCAGGAGAGAGAAATAGACTACAATGCTCATATTATTTACATTTGAAATATCATTGTAAGGCTTTGCACCTCTTTAAGGAGAGGCGGACCAAATTACTACAATCAATAAAGTCTCCATATATATTTCCCTCTAACTCTCAATGCTCGTTCATTATGTCTTTCGCTTGGCCCAATGATTTATTATGATTTTCTATGCTTTACCCTCCTTTATTTTTATCATTTTGTGCTTGTAAAGTATCCTGATAACTTTTAGGCCAAAAAATATTTTTCTCTAACTTTGTGATCAATCAAATAAGTTCGCATAACTTGACACGAATGGAGTAATATGTATCTTTTATAATGGGTATCTGAATTAATTTGGGTGTACTTCGATTATCTTACAAAATTTTGCTATCTCTTTTATTGATATAAGTCAATAATTTTGCCTATCAAAACTTAAGAATATGTACTATCTCTTACCAATAAAATTATCAATAATGCTGCCATCAAATTAGATTAAAAATAATTAATCACCTAACACTCTTTCACCTCATTAAAATTTTGAACACTGGTTTTTCATGATATTCATTCCAAGTTCGTTAAGTGTATGACTTGTGTAAACTTTATCTTCTAATTAACCGTTGTTAATTACAATTAATATGTATTTATTTAATTTAGTTTGATTTGATGGATGCATTGGGTTCTACCTAAATTTTCATTGAATTAGCTAGATGTTCCTCCACAACCACAAGATTAGGCCGTACTAATATATATGGTTTTGTCCGCATGCTTTTGGTTTATGATTCGACGAAATCGATCAGATTCCTTTGATTTTCTTGAGGACTGCTGCTGTTTCATGCACTTGACAACTGGGGATTTATTTTAATTGTACCACTAGCTAGTTAGGGTTTTCATGCACATGAGGTTACGGATTCAAGTCGTAGAAATAATTTTTTCCAAAAATACAAGGTAAAGTTGCGTACAATAAATTTTTATGATCTGTTTTTTTTCTCGAATCCCGTACGGAAGCTTAGTGTACTGAGCTGCCTTTTTATTCGACTCGAGGTTGATGATTCAACCTTCTCTTGCTAATCTTGCCGACAAATTTAGGAAGATTTGTTTAATTTAAAAAATGTACTTTACTAATTTTTTGTTCTTTTACACATCTTTTCTGAAGTTAAAGGAGAATAGGACAAAAATATTCCCTTCAGAGCTGCTAAACGTTTGTTAGGAGCAGTAGCGGGGGACCTCTAAATAATTATGCTATTAGAAATTCGGTAAAAAATAATTAAAATTAATCGTTTATAGGTCTAAAAGCGACCAAAAAGCGACCAAACATGCTAGATAGCTATATCGATGGTCCTTTTATTTTAGAGACCAAAGTTGGTCGCTAATTACCGACCAACTATGATCTCTAAGCTAAAAGAACCAAATATTCCGGGGTTTGACTATAATGACCGACTTTGGTCGCTTTAGTAATTTAATAATATAATTTTTGCGATCAAAGTTGGTCTCTAAATGTCAAAATACATTTTTTTATTTATTATTAATCATTAAAAAGCGACCAACTTTGGTCTCTAATCCAAATATTATATTTTAAAATCTGAAAAATAGAGATCAATGTTGGTCGCTTATTTATTTATTTTTATTAAATTAGCGATCAAAGTTGGTCGCTTATTTATTTATTTTTATTAAATTAGCGACCAAAGTTGGTCGCTAAATTCAAGAATTTAGTTTTTTTTAATGATCAGCGGCCAAAGGTGGTAGCTATATTTTCAGAAATTATATTTTTTTAATGGAATAACGACCAACTTTGGTCGCTTTTATTAGAAATCTGGGTAAATAACGACCAATGTTGGTCGCTATTTTCTAGAAAATTATTATTATTTTAAATGAAAGCGACCAAATAAAGACCAAAGTTGGTTGTTTTTCTATGTCTTATTTTGGCAGAAACTGCATGTTTTGGCAGCTGCACCACCTGCCAGTCATACCAAAACCCTATTACAAGCAACAACAACAACAACAATAATTCCAACAACAATACCAACAACAACAATAACAACATAAAAAGAATATTAAAACCAACAAAGTTTAAAGTTCAATAGAACTACCAAACTAAGTTAACTCTTATTACAAGTCCATTCAAAAACCGATTGTATGTTTCTAGTTCAAATTGCCTAAAGGTCAATGAGTTTTGTGTACATCATTATCATCACCGTCTGATGAACTTTCACGACCATGACGGTATTTTGAAGGGTCTACTTGTCAAGGACGGGAAGAACAATCACGGGGAGGACGGGAGGAACGAGCACTTGGATGACGGGAGGAACAAGCACAGGAAGGCGAGCCTCTGGCGATGACACACCAGACAGGGGAATCGGAAAAGCTCTAGAAGCAAGGAGAGATTTGATCTGCTCTTGCATGCCCTGGTACTAAGCCAGCATGCCGATGTACTAAGCATCTCTAAGCTTTTCTCGTTCCTTGGCCGCTTCTAGCTCGGATGTGCAATTTGTCACACTCTCCCGCATAGCGGAGAGGCTCTCCCAATCAAGTTGCTAGGCTTGTGAGGAAGTCCCTATTCTTTGCATTCCTCATTTATAACAATGAAATTTCTTAGTAGGAAGACCGTATACCTTCCCCCATTTTGGACCGCCTGCAGACTCTGTCCAAATTCTTTCAGCATCCTCGTTCGAAGGTTGGATTGGCTCGCCCGACTCATTAAGTGCCTGACTGTGTATGAATTCCCCCACTTCAGCTGTGAAGCAACCTTGTAACAAAAAGTAAATTGAAATAGTATTTCAAAATTTATATAAAATTAAATGAAAATATTTAATGTAAAGTGAAAAATTACATGTACAGTCGAGGCTCGTCCCTCGATCCACCTTTTTTTGATCCGTCTCTTTCTTCTTCTTCTTCTTCTTCTTCACAATATGAGTCTCCTTGAATAACTCATCTTGGTTTATCGGATGCCCAAACTTCTTTTCCTGAAAACTCATAAATTTTAGTTAATAAATAGAATAGATATACTTTGAAAATTAAAATGAAGCAATTACGTACCAATCTTCTTTTTATTGTCCCTAGGCTAATCGCACCTCCAGTGTACAAGGATCCTCCCTTCTCAGATGCGCGAGTTTTTTTGCTTATTTGCTCTTCTCTAAGAACTCTTCAGTAAGTCATTGCCTTTACAAATCATCCCATAAATTCTGAAGCAACCAACCATGCTTCTGGTTCAACTTTCTAGCTTTGGAGAAAGTATGTGACAACCGCTTGCAAGCTTTGAGATAAAAATTTGCAACCACGTCCGTGCTATAGAGATGTTCCCATACACACTTGCTCTATATTTCAAAAGCTAAATATTATATGGAAATATCATAAATATAAATAATTATACTGCTTAAAAGAACATTTATACCTTAAATTCATTAAAAAGTTGCTCCTTCAGCGAGAATGGGAATTCACGCCAAGACGCATAAGGACCATCATAAAGCTTTCTGGTTGCTTTGGTGATTATCCACATAGTAAAATTACTCGAGATGAACCTGCAATTTAATAAATAAAAAATAATATCTTAATAAAAAATGTACAAAATAATAAACGTAAAAAATAACAAATAACTCATACCCATCACCCTCAGGGACTATGATGATCCTGCCATATTGATCATAATGCACCTCCTCGTCAACATCAACATCGCTGTCTGAAACATGTATATCAGAGGCATGTGTGGAAGGTGTAGGGGGTAAGAGCTAGTATCTCGTAGGCGAAGGCCTCCAATAGATGGAGTCCCTGTGACTACGACATAGCTGGATGGACGGCAAATGGATGTGATACTGATTGTTGTGGCCTGAGTGGCTGTGACATTGATGGTTGCGATCCATGTGGATGTGATATGGATCGATGCGATCCATGTGATTCTGATGGCTGTGATCCACATGGTAGTGAGGCAGGTGGAGTGTATGTCAGACGTATAGTTTTATGGCCCTGTGACGAAAGACCTGGGGTCTGCATGAAGGTATGTTGTGGCAGCTCAGATAGCCCTGGGGTGGAGGCAAAGACATAGGAATAGGCATATCAAAAGAGGGTGAAAAATATTGAGTATTATCTTCTACCCTCCCCTTTGGTTTCCTAGCCTTTTCTCGACCCCGAGAAGCACTAGGGTCATTGTTACCTCGACCCTTGCCTGTCATCTGCAAAATATAATACATATTTAGATTGAAACATATAAAGAAACTAACTATAAACGTGAGTTATTAAAGAAACATACTTTTTAAATCTCATCGACGTATAGTTCCTCGTCAGAAAATTCTTCTTCCTCACTAGTTTGAGCTTCATCAGTTGATTCTTCTTCCTCGTTTTCTATAATTCTTACTTCATTTATATCAACTTCTTTCAATATGTGTTAAGTATGTTCCAAATAATTTTCTAAAACTTCGTCCACTATTTGGTCAACACTGGAGATATCGTTTTGATATGCAACATCTAATACATTCTCGACTTCCAACCTACCCACAGGATTAGTTTTTATTACAACCCACCAATCAAACTTATTCTGCCGCAATGGATAAGGATCATAATACACTTGCCTAACATTATGTGCAATTATAAAAGGATCATAGAGATCATACTCCCTCGTATTATTAACCTCAATTATGTTGTATTGATTGTGTACTCTTGTACCTCTTGTTAGATGTAGTTCAAACCACTTGCATCTAAAGAGTATCAATTTCTTATATGGCCAACCTGTATATTCTAGTTCTATTATTTCTTTGAGCACACCATAATAATCAATATCTCCATCTTTGTTGCCATCACCTCCTTGAACCCACACTCCACTGTTGTTGCTATTTTTATTTTTAGAGCAATTGTCTGTATGAAACTTATAAGCATTCACAACGTACTTAGACATTGTTGTGACCTCAACCCCAGGTCCCCAAGATATATCTTTCAAAAATTAATTTATATCATTATTTGGATCATTTACCTACATATTGTTAAAAAAGTTATAAGTTAGCATAACTTCCAAACATTGTTCACCTACATAGTGTTAGAATGTTTTAAGGAGAAACTTACAAATTGTTTGAACCGCGTATTAAATCTTGTATATACAACATCATGGCCAAATTGACCGACGAAGTGACTGTGACACATTAAATATTTTTAGTAGTTGCATTGAGATGTAATCACAGTAATGTTTTTATTTTGATAACGACTAAATCAATACTCTCTTGAGAAATGGTACAACTTTGGGATTATTTAGCAACACGTGAAGTGTAGCTGACTTGAACTCCATATCACTCAAACTTCTCTTTTTAACATCCTTAGAACATTAGCCTAGTTGATTGAATATGGACATAGGAGGATACAATGGATCATTCCTAAGGTCGACCATGTACCTGTTGGGCCTATTCCAAGCACATGGCACATTACTCTCAAAATAATAAGAAAAAAATGAGTAATTTCCTTTGCAAGATAAGCTTCACATATAGATCCTTCAATCCTATTCCTCTGCTTAATAAATTATTTGCGTTTGCTAATTGTCCTACATAATTTCAGGTTAGCCAAGAACATTAAAATAAAACAAAAAATTATATCAAACATATAATATTACCTCTCAAAGGGATACATCCATCTGCATTGAACATGCCCTCCAAGTCGTGCCTCGTGTACAAGGTGGATTGGAAGGTATTCCATTACATAAAAAAACCCACATGGAAATATCTTTTCCATCTTAGAAGAAGTTACAAAAATGTTCTGATCCATCATGAGTAGGTTTTCTTCCCTTAATATGGAAGAACACATGTAAAAAATAAACTTATCTCTGTGATGGGATTACAGATTCTTTTAGGCAAACCACAAAATGAAATAGGCACTAAGGTTTCCATAAGAACATAACAGTCATGAGTTTTCAAGTGCCCCAACTTCCGTACCTCCATATCAACTTTTTTTCCAAGATTTGACGCATAACCCTCAGGCATCTTCAATTTCGTTACCAAATCACAAATCTATCATCTTTCCTCGAAAGTGAATGTGTAACTTGCATTGGGCTTGAATATCTTACCATTGCTTGATGTCTGCAAGTATAATTCAGGTCTCCTGCAATATTCTTGTAAGTCCATTCTAGCCTTTGGATCATCCTTTGTCTTATCTTTAACGTCCATCACTGTGTTGAGCAAATTGTCAAAATAGTTTTCTTAATATTCATGACATCAAGGTTGTGACGGAGAAGATTATACTTCCAATAAGGAAACTACCAGAATATATTTTGTTTGGTCCAACTATGAGTAACACCATATTCGGGGAATCTATAAGGTGGAGCTTCAGCAACTTTACTGAAGTTCTGGACCATCTCCCAAATTTCCTCACCTGAAAGTATCGGAGGTGGATAATCATATTCCATTTTATTATTTTTGAATGCATTTTTCATCCTTCTAAACTCATGACCCTCAGGCAAGAATTGACGTTGACAATCAAATCATGATTGCTTTCGCCATGTTTCAAAGTGAACACTTTATTATTTTCATGCAGTAAGGACAAGCTAGCTTCCCAGGAGTCATCTACCCAGACAACATTCCATACGCAGGAAAATCGTTAATTGTCCACAGTAAATTAGCACGCAAATTGAAATTTTGCTTGGTTGATATGTCATACGTTTCAATACCATCGTACCACAATTGTTTCAGCTCATCAATCAAAGGTTGCAAATATACATATATCAAACCTTTCGGATTACGTGGACCGGGGATAATACAATTTAAGAATATATATGGACTAGTCATGCAAAACTCGGGTGGTAGAATATAAGGTGTAAGAAAGACATGCCAACATGAATACGGTAACGCAGGTACAGAAAAAGGCGTGAAGCCATCCGCATACAAACCTAACCGAATGTTCCTTGGTTCACTAGAAAAATATGGATATATCTTTTCAAAGTGCTTCCAAGCTTCTCCATCTGAAGGATGACACATAACACCAAGTGGTCTTCTATTTTAAAAATGCCATCTCATATGAGGAGCAGAACTCATCGATGAATATAACCTTTATTACCTAGGTATAAGAGGTAAATAATGCATCGCCTTGATAGCGACCATATTCCCGCTGGAAAGCCTCTTGAAATGAGGCTTTTCGCAAAATTTACAACTGCTTAAATTTGCATCATCTTTATAATATAACATGCAACCATCTTCACAATGATGAATTTTCATTGACAAAAGTCCTAACTTAGAAACTAATCTCTTTGCCTTATAGAAATCACCAGGTAATTCGATATCGGAGTCAACTAGTTCACGCATAAGGTCAATGACAGAGTCCATGGCTCCTTGAAAAATATTCCAATCAGATTTGATACTTAGTAATCTAACTATAACAGACAACTCAAAGTGCAAACTTCCTTTACGTAGTGGACGATTAGCTTCCTCTAACTGTTCATAAAAATATTTTGCTTCATCATTAGGAGTTTGTTCAACATTTTCATTGAGCTCACCCCCTAAGTTAATTCCAAAAGCATCCACAACCATATCATGAATTTTGAATCACAATTTGTATTCTCCATCGACCTACTACTTTCACCAACAACCATGTTATGAAATATCCCATGGCTACCATTAAACTCTCCATGATTAGTCCTCACTAAGTAACTCGTTATAAACCCCTTACTATAAAGATAAACCTTAACTTCCTCCGATTTTGCAAACTTCATACTGTCGCACCTAACACAAGGGCACCTAATTACTCCTTCATTTATGTATGGCGGAAGTGACATTGCATGTCTAATAAAGTCATTAACCCCATCTACAAAATCTTCTCGCAATCCCCGCCGATTAGGATACTTTCTATTGTACATCCAAGTACAATGTTCCATCGATATAAATATAGCAAGAACAAATTAAATTAGTTAATTCATATCCTAATCATTTTTTAGTTAACTTAAAGTCCAATTCATATCCTAAAAGTCTAATATGACCATAAGTTCATAATTAATACATTAATAAACTCCTCCCTTAATTCTTTTTTCTTATCTTATAAATGTATAATGCATAGTTTAAACCATGAATTTAGGTACTCTTATTTAGATATTGCTCCTCTTCTAAGACAATGAATTGTTTATTTTCACAATTGAACTAAATATAAATTAATACAAGAACTAATAGATTATAATTTCTACCTTAAGTTTATAAATCTAATGTAGTTCAAACCAAAAATCCTAATACTAAATAGAGAAAAACTCTAACAAATTACATAAAATTATATAACAAAAAATAAAAACTAAAAAGATAATAAGGTAGATTACTAACCTTGGTAGATTAAAAAAAGGATTAAAAAGAAGTGCTGTCACGACACTAGATCACCAACCGTGAACATGTAATGACGACACCTAGTCCCCGCAACTAGGTAAGCTTAACATTTAATAAAATAATTGCGGAAAATAGAGAAAACCCAAATTAAATATCTAGAAAGGAAATTGAACTAAATGCTGCTCGGCATATACAACTCAACATCACAAGTCTAAAGCAAATCCCAAAAAATCCAAAAACTCACGGGCAACACAGGCAAATAGAATATAATAGTCTTCTCTACACCTGAATGTCTAATCAACATGAAACGAAAGAAGGAAGTATCTGCTAAAGCCGGAATAGAATAGAGACTCCTGGTCTACGAACGTAGCATATATACCTCAAAGTCATAACTAAATCTCTCCACCACGAGGATGATACACCTGGGAGGAAGTAATTGGATCTACACATGAAAAACATACGCAGAAGAGGCGTAAGTACACCACAACGGTACTCAGTGCCAAGCCTAAACTCGGTCGGGTAGTGACGAGGAAGGTCAGGGCCCTATTGAGGTAACATAATAATAATGTATAGTATGAAACATGTAGAACAATAGAAAAAGCAGTGAAATAAGACAGAATCTACAAGTCAACAACAAATAACCAAAATAAAGAATAAGGACGAAAAGGTACAGCTCAATACCAACGATGGAATGAGGATCTCCTAGGATACTGTCCTCTAGTCCTTTTTCAAGTGTCCAGTGGATATCCTAGGATACCGTCCCGTAGTCTAACTATCAATGTACAGGGAATTCTAACTCGTAGAACCAAAGTTAATATACAGGGAGAATCTATTGGGAATCGAACCCTCAGTCCCAAAATAAACAAACAAGGGGGAGGCGGGAGCTACCGGAATCCCACATTTTTGATCCCTATGTAAATTATCAATAACAACCAGAAAATAATCGTAAATGGAATTAAACACTAAGACAACATGGAATCTAGCATAACATGCTTCACGTAATGCAACAAGGCAAATTAAGCAACTAAACCAATTAAGTCAGATAAACGTGATTTTCTAGGCTATCACAAGCTATATGACAAGCAAACAAAGCAAGTAAGAAAGGAATAGCAACACGATCATTTAAGTAAAAACTCAGTGTTCAATAATTAGCTCAAGTACGTGTTCGTCACTCACGTATAAGGCACTCAATCATCAAATAACAAGTCCTAAGGGGAGAAGGTCGCCCACACAAAGTTAGACAAGCTACTTACCTCAAAGCGGCTCAATAATCAACTAGGAACCACGCCTTTGCCATGAGTATCCGACTCCAAATGGCCCAAATCTATTCAATTCAATCATAATATTGCAAAAAACTCATCCACTATTAAATTTAAAGCTAGGGCGTGACAATAGGTAAAATAAGCAAAACTACCGTCAGACTAACGTCTCAGAATCGAATAATTTTCACATTTTCAGAACCCTTGTACTCTAACAAGTCTAACCATATAAAAATCTCCCAAATCAAAGATCAAATGCCCACTCAAAACTCAATTGTTTAGCTAATAACGTTTTACCCAAATTATCCAATTTTTGATCTTAAATTCAATTTTTTATTGATGGATTTAACTACAAAAAGATGAAATATAACTAGAAGGGATCAAAGAAATGCTACCCAATAATCTCCTCTTCCAAACCGTCTCAAAATCGTCCTCTTCCGAGCTCTCTATTTATTTTTCAAACTTTGAAACTCAACCCTCAAAGGTAACCTTTCTAAACAGGCATTTCCACTTCTGCAGAAAAGGGAACCACATGCGGTCCCACTTCTGCGGACAATGAGCCGTTTCTGCAGCTTTCCTTAAGTGGCCAGATTCCACATATGCGGACAAAATACCGCACAAACGGTTCCGCTTCTGCGGTTCTCACACCGCTTCTACAGTTTCCAATACTCCGTCCCGGGCTACATGTGCGATGACACAGCCGCTTCTGCGGCTCCGCACCTGTGGAACCCAAACCGCAGGTGTGGTTATGACAGGTACCAACAATTCTTCAGCAACCTTTCAACTCCAAAAACCTTTTGTCAACCATTCGAATTCATCCCGAGGCTCCCGGGACTTTAACAAAAAGAATCAATACCACCTAATACCTCATTCAAACTTGTACCACTCCTTAAAACACCTAAAACAGAACCGAAAATCCGATTTAATCAATGATTCAAGCCAAAGAACTTCAAAATTTCTTCCAAATACACTTTCGATAAAAAACCTAACCAAAACACGTCTGAATGACCTGAAACTTTGCACACATATCACAAATGACATGATGGATTTACTGCAACTTCTGAAATTCCATTCCGAACCTCGGATCAAAACTCACTATCGGACTGGAAATTTCAAAAATACAAACTTCGGCATTTCAAGCGTAAATGAGCTACGGACTTCCAAAATACATTCCGACGCTCCCAACCCCGAAATCACCTAATAGAGCTAACGGAACCATTGAATTTCCATTCCGAGTCCGTCTTCACACTTTCTAATTATGGACCACTTTTCAACTCTTAAGCTCTCAATTAGGGACAAAGTGTCCTAAAACTCTTCGAAACCCAATACCGAACGTCCCGACGAACCAAAATAATAGAAATAAACTTAGGGGAAACAATTAATGAGGGATCGGGGCATACGTTTCAGTAATGACCTGACGGGTTATTACAAGTGGTAGCAAGGGGTGGGGGACAACATCTCCAGCCACAGTGGTGGCGACGACAGACAACGACTCAGGCGACATGCTTAGCAATGGCTCTGGCGTGGTGACGTGCAGTCGCAGTAGTGGAAAGGGGTGGGGGTATTGATTTGTGTAAGGGAAATAGAGAAGGGGAGGAGAATATTTGTCACTACCCTAGTTCACCAACAAAGAACATGTCATAACGGCACCTAGTCCCCACGACCAGGTAAGCCTATCATTTTGCGAAAATAATATAATTGCAAAAAATAGAGAAAAACCATATTAAATATCCATAAAAGAAATTGTACTAAATGCCGCTCGCATATACAACTCAATACCACAAGTCTAAAATAATCCCAAAATCGAGACACTCACGGGCAACACAGGCTACAGGAGTTTATAGCAAAGGTTCCAAACTCCAGAATATCTAACAACTGGAAGAAAAGAGAACTAAGAACTAAATATAGAGCAAAGAGGGAGACTCGTCGGTCCTGTGGAAGCAACAGATCTACCTCGAAGTCTCTGTAGTCCTCCTGCCTTACTAATAATGCGCCTGAGTAGAGGTACCTAGATCAGCACATGAAAAACATATGCAGAAGAGGAGTGAGTACACCACAACGGTACTCAGTAAGTGCCAAGCCTAACCTCAATCTGGTTGTGACGAGGAAGGTCAGGGCCCTACTGAGATAAGCATAATAATAATAATATGTGGTATGAAAATAGGTAAAACTAATGGGAACAACAATGAAATAAGGCAGAATCTACTAGTCAACAACAAATCACCAAAATGAGGAATAAACACGGAAAAGTACAACTCAATATCAATGATGGCATAAGGATCTCCCAGGATACCGACATGTAGTCCTTTCTCAACTTTCCAGCGGATCTCCCAGGATACTGTCCCGTAGTCCATCATATAAGTATGTCCGAGGGATCTCCCGGGATACCATCCAATAGTCCGACTATCAAAGTGCAGGAGAGATCTATCGGGAATCTAACCCATATTCCCAAAGCTAATGTACATGGGGATCTATCGGGAATCGAACCAGCAGTCCCAACGTAAACAACAAAAGGGGGAGCTACAAGAATCCCACATCGGTAGTCTCAATATAAATATACAACAATAGCCAGAGAATAAACGAAAATGAAATTAAACACCAAGGCGACAGGGAATCTAGCCTAACATGTTTCACGTAATGCAACAAGGAAATTTAAGCAAGTAAACCAATTAAGTCAGCTAGCATGCTTTTCTAGGCTATCACAGGCTATATGGCAAACAAAAATAAAGTAGGAAGAGAATAGAAACTTGATCATTTTAAGTAAAAGCCGAGTGTTCAATAATAAGCACAAGTACGCGCTCGTCACCCCACGTTTGAGGCACTCAACAATCAATAACAAGTCCTAAGGGGAGAATGTCCCCCACAAAAAGTTAGACAAGCCACTTACCTTGAATCGACTCAATAATCAACTAGAAACCACGCCATTGCCAGGAGTATCCAACTCCAAATGACCCAAATCTATTCAATTCAATTACACATCGTCAATAATATTGCAAATAACTGATTGCACTATTAAATTTAAAGCAAGAGCGCGAAAAAAGGTAAAATGACCAAAAAGCCATTCAGGCCAACGTCTCGAAATTGAATAATTTTCAATTTTAGACCCTCGTACTCTTACGAGTCTAACCATATAAAAATTTTCCAAATCGGAGGTCAAATGCCCTCTCAAAACTCAATAGTTTAGCCAATAAAGTTTTACCCAAGTTATCCAATTTTTGATCCTCAATTCGAACTTTAATGGTGTAATTAACTATATAATGATGAAATATAACTAGAAGGGATCAAATCAACGTTACCCAATGATCTTCTCTTCAAAATCCACTCACAATCGCCTTCTCCCGAGCTCTTAATTGATTTACCAACTTTTGGAACGTAACCCTCAATTTTTGTATTTTTGAAAAGTCATTTCCGCTTCTGCGGAACAAGGGCCGCTTCTACGATTTTCACTTAAGGGACCTAAGTCCTCTTCTGCGGTGCAAATCCCACTTTTGCAGTTACTGAGAAAAATCCTGAACACGCTTTTGCGATGAAGAAGCCGCTTCTGCGGTTCCCAAGCCGCAGAAGCGAAAATACTAGAAGAGAAAATACCAGCTGCTGCAACACTCAATAGTTTTCTCTGTTCACCTCCCGAAATCATCCCGAGGCCCTTGGGACCTCAACCAAAAGCACTAATAACCCCTAATATCTTATTCAAACTTGTACCAATCCTTAAAAACCCTAAAACAACAGCGGAAACCCGATGTAATTAATGATTCAAGCCTAAGAACTTCTAATTTTTTACCAAATATGCTTTCAATCAAAAACCTATCGAAAACACGTCCAAATGACCTGAAATTTTGCACACACATCCTAAATGACATGACAAAGATACCGAAACTTGCGAAATTCCATTCTGTCCCTTGAATCAAAAACTCACTATCGAATCAGAAACTTTAAAAATTCAACTTCGGCAATTCAAGCCTAAGCGAGCTACGACTTCCAAAATACATTCCGAACACGCTCCCAACCCTGAAATCACCTACCGAAGCTAACGGAACCATCAATTTTCCATTTCGAGGTCATCGTAACACTGTTCAGACTATGGGCCACTTTCCAACGCTTCGTCTCTCATTTAGGGACTAAGTGTCCCAAAACACTCTGAATCCTAAAACCGAACGTCCTGGAAAACCAAAATAGAAAAAATAAACTTAGGGGAAGCGGTAAATGGGGGATCAGGGTGTAAATGCCAAAAATGGCCGACCGAGTTGTTATATCCTCCTACACTTAAACATTTATTCATCCTGGAACGAGCATAAAGAACATACCTGAAGTAGTGAAAGATGAGGGTATCGGCTGCGCATATCCTGCTCGGTCTCCCAAGTAGCCTCCCCGGCCAACTGACCTCGCCACTGAACCTTTGCTGAAGAGATATTCTTTGATCTCAACTTTCTGATCTGCCTATCCAATATAGCCACTGGCTCCTCAACATAAAATAAATCCTTGTCCAACTAGACTGAGCTGAAATCCAACACGTGCGACGGGTTACCGAGATATCTCAAGAGCATCGAGACATATGAAATACTGGATGAACTCCTACCAGGCTGGGAGGTAAGGCAAGCTCATAAGCCACCTTCCTTATTCGCCTTAAAATCTCAAAAGAGCCAATAAATCTCGAGCTCAACTTCCCTTTCTTTCCAAACCTAATGACGCCCTTCATAGGCATATTCCAAAGCAGAACCCACTCACCAACCATAAAGGAAACATCATGAATCATGAACCTTTCGGTCCGTAACTCTTTTGTCTAGACTGGTCTATACGGAGTCTCTCCTGAATCACCTTAACCTTCTCTACCGCATCCTGGACCAAATCAGTGCCCAGTAGCCTGGGCTCACCCGGTTCAAACCAACCCACCGGAGATCTACATATCCTACCTTATAAAGCCATATGAATATTATACTGATAGTTGTACGCAAACTCCATTAGTGGCGAGAACTGATCCCAAGACCCTCCAAACTCAATCACGCATGCACGGAGCATATCCTCAAGAATATGAATGGTGCACTCGGACTATCCATCCGTCTGGGGGTGAAATGTTGTGCTCATCGTCACCCGAGTACCCAATTCCTGCTGAATGGCTCTCCAGAACAGCGATGAAAACTGAGAACCTCTGTCCGAAATAATAAAAACTGGAATGCCATGCAGACGGACAATCTCCCTAATGTAAATCTCTGCAAACCACTCGGATGATTAAGTAGTACGTACAGGAATGAAGTGAGCGGATTTGGTCAACCGATCCACAATGACCCAAATGGCATCAAACTTCCTCGCGGTTCAAGAAAGACCAACTGCCAAATCCATGTTGTTCCTCTCCCATTTCCACTCCGGAGTTCTATCTGCTGAAGCAACCCTCCCGATCTCTGGTGCTTAACCTTCACCTATTGATAGTTGAGGCATCTAGCTACAAAGCTGTCTATGTCCTTCTTCATCCATCTCCACCAATAGTGCTGTTGTAACGATCCAACTTGTCATTTTGCATTTTAGAATCCCGTTCCCTTAAATAAAAATTCTCACACTTGACTTAACTAATTTATTACTTGTGGGGATGGGTAGTTTGGGAGTTAGAAGAGTTTTGGTCAAGAATATGTCCATTTGCTTCTTTATGTTTTTCTATAAAGGCTAAGTTTGACTTCGGTCAACTTTCTTGGGAAACGAACCCAAATTCATGATATGACAATCACGGAGGGTCCGTGGAAAAATATGAGACCTGGGCGTCTGCTCAAAATTGAATTTTGAGGTCCCTAGCCCGAGTAAAGAATTTTTATGTAAAATTGTTAAATAGAAGTTTTAAGGAATTAAATAATCTAAGTATTTATTGAAATTACATATATCGGGTTCGGATTCCTATTCCGAAACTTTGTACAAGTCCAAAATATCAGTTAATACCTACCCGTAAAATTTGGTTTCAATCCGAGTAGTTTAAGGGCTCTTTCACCCGTTAGAAGGAAATTTAGAACTTTAAGATTCAATGATTTGATTCATTTGGTTTTGGGGTTGATTCCTTGAATTAACATTGTTTTGAGTGTTTCAAGGGGTCGAGTAGGTCCGCATCATGATTTCAGACTTGACGGTATGTTCGGTCGGGGCTCGGTAGCCCCGAGCGTTAAATGGTCAAGGTTTGAGTGAAGTTGAACACTTAAGAAAAAAACAATTGTGCTGC
The DNA here is from genome assembly GCA_034376525.1 of Nicotiana benthamiana. Taxonomy (NCBI): domain Eukaryota; kingdom Viridiplantae; phylum Streptophyta; class Magnoliopsida; order Solanales; family Solanaceae; genus Nicotiana; species Nicotiana benthamiana. The sequence continues at coordinate 49,024,364 of CM067328.1, forward strand.
TTCTGTCATAACCGCTTCTGTGGCTCTTGGACTGCAGAAGCGATTGACATGACACAGAAGCGGAAAGGGACTAGGCATGGGGAAATCGCAGAAGCGGTCCCGCCTTTGCGACCCACGGACCGCAATAGTGGTCTAGCCCAGATTTATCCTAATCTGCTGAAGCGACCTAGCTTCCGCAGGAGCGGACACTGCAGAAGTGGAAAATTCGCCGCAGAAGCAAAATTAGCTGGGCAGCATGGGTCATTTAATTCGAACCGAACCTTTATTTTTGCCATTACTCACTCCACATCTGGGCGAATTGGGAGCTTCCAAGGGAGGGTTTCCACATAGATTGGCAAGGTAAGTAATTCCTTTACAATTTTAGCTTAAGTACTTGTATGATGGGTAGATTAAACACTAGAATTGTAGTAAAATCAAAGGGTTAGAGATTGAGTTAGGGTTTAAACAAAATTAAGAATTAACCATGTAAATAACTATGTAATGGACTAGAAATAATATATTTGTGATCCTTAGGTGATAGAGAACAACTTTCTTCGAAAAATCTTGGGATCCGGGCACGTGGGCCCGGGGTCGATATTTAGGGAACTTGCGGGAAAGGTTAGGAAATCACTTAAATAGTTGGGATTCAACCTTGTAAGCCCATTGTTAAACTAGTTCGTGCGCTTTCGGATTCGCTTTGAGGCTTCGGTCTTGTTCTTGGTAGTTAAAAGTGCGCATTGGAGCGAGGTGAGTCTCCTTTCTAACCTCATGAGAAGGAATTGTCCCTTTAGAACTAATAAATGATAAATTTCTCTTAAATACGGGGGCTACGCATGTTCTAGGTGACAAGAGTCCGTGCGTAGCTTCTATGATATTAAATATTTCGGTAGTTTAGGACCTACATCATGCCTTATGTGATATATCCATTATTTGAATTAAGGAAATGATTTATGATATGTTAAAGACTAGAGAAGAATGAAAAGTGATCATACGAATATTGTTTAACGTTGTAAGGATTTTCTTGTTCATGAATGATGCCTTTGTGTGCATTCTTGCTCTTTTAATTGATATTTGTGGATTCGGGCCGATCGCCTCGGTGAAACAGATGCATCTATGGTACGGGCTGCTCGACCCTCGGTAGTGCACAAATTATATTCTGTTGGAGTGGGCCGTCGACCTCAACATTGTTGCGCAAGATATAAATATATATATATATATATATATATATATATATAATCACACACACATGTGTATGCTCGAGCTTAGACCTTTCATGATTTATTGCTAGTTATTGCAAAAGAGGGAAAATGATAAAAGAAAATGTGATTAAGAGCATGATTATGACTTCCATGAAAACTGTCATACAAAATGAACTATTTATGCTTTAAATTGTGTATCATTATTATGATATTATATTGACCTAGTGGGTATCAGTTCGACCTCTCGTCTCTAGCTATTCGAGATTAGGTGGGATACTCACTGGGTATATATTGTTTATGTACTCATGCTATGCTTCTGTACTTAAATGTATTGGTTTTGAGGCTGATTCATATGGTTGCCGATTGAGCACGCGCCAGTGAGCTGCAGCAGCGATTTCTATGATGAGCTGCTTCCCTTCCTACGCCGCTCAGCAGCTGGATAGAGTCTTCTTTTTTATAATGATTTCTTTCTTTATTTCAGACTGTAGGATAGAGGTGTTTTGTATATTCTACTAGATGCCCGGACTTATGACATCAAGTTTTGGCACACACTGTAGTGGATATTTATTTTCGGATTGCATACTTATTTTGCCACATTATAAATCCTTACTGGTATTGGCTTTAATTTTAAAAAAATAATCTAGTATATTTATTCTTTGGCAAAGGTAAAATGAGAACTTAAATCACAAATTCCGCAGTTGGCTAGCCTGGCAACGGTGTCAGGCACTATCATGACCTGTTTGGGAAAATAGATCGTGACAACATGGTATCAGAGCGCTAGGTTCACGTAGGACTCACAAGTTACGGGCAAACCTAATAGAGTCTTGTAGCTCGGTACAGAGACATCTGTATTAATCTTTGAGAGGCTATATGGTATTAGGAATGACTACTCTTTATTCAATTCCTATCGTGCAATGGTTGATGTGCTAAATTTCCATTTCAATTATCTCATAGATGGTGAGAACTCGTACTGCTGATATTCCAGAACCGGGAAGAGCTACTCCCCCATTGCTAGAGGGTGAGGTTGAGGCCGGGGGAGGGAACCGTCCCCTGGTAGGGGACAAGGGAGCCCTAGAGCTATTCCAGTCATACCACCAACAGACCCTGTGGCGGATCCCATTACTGAGGAGCAAGGGTGAGGCACCTGCACCTTAGCCTTCTCCAACAGAATTCATGCCAGCACAACAATTTCAAGAGGTCATGGGATGCATTCTTTTGTTCATGGATACTATGACTCATACTGGTTTATTTCCAGCGGATCTAGCTATTTCACAGGTAGGAGGGGGAGCACAGACCCCTACTGCTCAGGCCCCAAGTCATACAACTACTTTTTATTAGACTTCGGGTGCATTACTCGTAGAAGGGGTTTAGTCAGTTGTTGTAGTGGCACCCTAACCCAGACGAACTGTGGACGGCGATCCGTATAAGCTATTGGATAGATGGACCAGGTTGCGCCCTCCAGTCTTCGGGGGTGAGCATCATGAGGATGCCTAGGATTTCATTGACAGGTGCAGGGATAAACTGCACAACATGAGGATACTTGAGTCACATGGAGTTATCTTCACCACTTTTTAGTTGGAGGGCAAGGCACGTAGATGGTGGAAGTCCTATGCTCTTAGCAGGCCAACAGGTTCTCCTACTCTCACTTGGGGTCAGTTCACCCAGTTATTTCTTGATCGGTACATTCCGCCCTCTGAGAGGGAAGGGCCGCGTCATCAGTTTGAGCATTTACAGCAGGGTCAGATTTCAGTGACCGATATGAGGCGAGATTCTATGAGTTGTCTCGCCATACACTTATGATACTCCCCACAGAGGCAGAGAGGGTACGACGATTTGTTGTGGGATTACATTCCACTATTCGGAACATTATGGCTGTAGAGGTGGAGATGGGCACTGGTTATCAGCTTACACTTGAGATTTCTCGAAAGATTAAGGGTTACCGTCAGAGGGGTTTTGAGTAGATGTAGTAGGAGATGAGGGCCAAATTTTCTGGAGAGTTTAGAGGCTCCCCAGCTAGGGGTAGAGGTCACTCCGGGAGGGGTCAACTCAGTAGGCCCCCAATTTCAACACTACCGCCTGCTCGTGGTGCTCCAACACACACATATTTCAGTGCCATACTAGGGATTTCTTATCGCCCCCCGTTGTTCAGGGTTCTTCCAATGGGTATTCAGGTCCTCCAGATACTTCTGGTTCTTATCTCAATGCTATGTCGGAGAGTTCATACCGCCCGCCGGCCATTCAGGCTTCTTCTAATAGATCTTCTGGTTTTCAGAGTCAGCCATCTGGGCAGCAGGTCGCCGCACCATGTTGTTTTGAGTGTGGAGACCCAGTTCACATGAGGAGGTACTGCTATATAGCAGCGATATTAGACCATAGTTCCAGCACCAGCAACCCAGCCACCTTGAGGTGGAGGACAGACGGGTAGAGGCCGTCCTAGAGGTTGAGTACAAACAGGGAGAGGTCAGCCAGATGCTTCTCAGTGGGTGAAGGCCAGACTGCCAGCGCTCCAGCCAGATTCTATGCTCTCCCGGCCAGGCCAGATGTATTAGCCTCAGATGCCGTTATCACAGGTATTATTTGAGTCAGTCGTAGGGGTGCTTCGGTATTATTTGATCCCGGATCTACTTATTCCTATGTGTCCTCTCTGTTTGCTTGTTTTCTGGTTACTTCTCCTGAGTTCTTGGGTGTTTTTGTTCATGTGTCCACTCCTTTGGGTGATTGTGTGGTTGTGGATCGGGTCTGCCGGTCTTGCATGATTGCTTTCTATGGCTATGAGACTAGAGCAGACCTTCTTTTGCTTGATATGCTTGATTTTAAGGCCATTCTAGGCATGGATTGGTTATCCCTATATCATGCCATCCTTGATTTCCATGCCAAGTTTCGCTAGCTATGCCAGGATTGCCGAGGTTAGAGTGGAAGGGTTCCACAGATGATACGCCTAGCAGAGTTATTTATTTCTTGAAGGCTCGGCACATGGTTGAGAAAGAATGTTTGGCTTATTTAGCTTATGTTCGAGACATCACCGTAGAGTCTCAGATGATTGATTCAGTGCCGTTGGTCCGACAGTTCACCGATGTTTTCCCTTCTGATCTTCCGGGCATGCCTCCAGATCGCGATATTGATTTCTATATTGAGTGGGCCCAAGGCACTCCACCTATATCTATCCCACCATGCCGTATGGATCCTATGGAGCTGAAGGAGTGGTTGGAGGAGTTGTTAGAAAAGGGGGTTGTTAGGCCTATTGTATCGCCTTGGGGTGCACCGGTGTTACTCATTCAGAAGAAAGATGGGACTATGCAGATGTGCATTGACTACCACCAGTTGAACGAAGTCACCATCAAGAACAAGTATCCGTTTCCATGTATTGATGGTTTGTTTGACCAACTACAGGGTGCCAGGGTGTTCTCTAAGATTGACTTAAGGTTAGGGTATCATCAACTGAATATTCAGGATTCAGATGTTCCGAAGACTGTATTCAGGACTAGATATGGCCACTACGAGTTCCTGGTAATGGCATTTGGCTTGATTAATTCCCCAGCGACAATTATGGGTGTGATGAACAAGGTGTTCAAGCCTTATATTGATTCTTTTAATATCATCTTCATTGTCGACATCTTGATATACTCACGTAGCAATGAGATCACGAGCATCATTTGAAAGTAGTGCTTCAGACCTTGCGAGGGCATAAATTATATGCTAAATTTTCCAACTGCTAGTTTTGGCTAGAGTCAGTGGCATTCTTGGGGCATATGGTGTCAGGAGAGGGTATTAAGGTAGATCCTAAGAAGATTGAGGCAGTACCGAGTTGGCCACGACCTACTTCAGTGACTGAGATCAGGAGTTTCCTAGGGTTAGCAGGTTACTACCGATGATTTGTGCAGGGCTTTTCATCTATTGCGCCACTTTTGACCAGCCTGACCCAGAAGGGTGCCCTATTTTGTTGGTCCGATGAGTGAGAGGAGAGCTTTTAGAAGCTCAAGAATGCTTTGACTACAACATCGGTTCTTGTATTACCTTCCAGTTCAAGGATGTATACTGCATATTGCGATGCTTCATGCATCGGCTTGGGATGTGTATTGATGCAGGAGGGGCAAGTTATTGTATATACTTCACGTCAGCTAAAGGTCCATGAGAAAAATTACCCTGTGCACGATCTAGAGTTGGCGGCGATTGTTCATGCTCTTAAGATATGGAGACATTATTTGTATGGGGTATCATGTGAGGTTTATACAGAACATCGCAGCATGCAACACTTATTCAGGCAGAGGGATCTTAATTTGAGGTAGCGCAGGTGGCTTGAGTTATTAACGGATTATGACATTACCATTCTTTATCATCCGGGTAAGGCGAATGTGGTTGCGGATGCCTTGAGCATGAAGGCGGAGAGTATGGGTAGCTTGGTATTCATTCCTGATGTGATAAGACCATTAGCTTTGGACATTCAATCCTTAGCAAATAGATTTGTGAGACTGGACCTTTCGGAGCCCAACCGAGTTCTAGCATGTGTGGTTGCTCAGTCTTTGTTATTAGGGAAGATTAAGGCTCGTCAGTTCGATGATCCACATTTGGATATCCTCAAAGAGACAGTACTTCAGAGATGTGCCTAGGAGATTTCTATTGGCGAAGATGGTGTGTTACGGATTCAGGGCCGTGTATATGTTCCTAATATTGATGGGTTGATGTAGAGGATTCTAGATGAGGCCCATAGATCGAGGTACTCCATTCATTCGGGTACCACAAAGATGTATCGTGGCTTGAGACAACATTACTAGTGGTGGAGGATGAAGAAGGACATTTTGGAGTATGTAGCTAAATATTTGAATTGCCAGCAGGTCAAGTATGAGCACCAGAGGCCAGGTGGCCTACTTCAGCGGATGCCCATTCCGGAATGGAAGTGGGAGTGCATCACTATAGACTTCATTGTTGGTTTTCCACAGACTTTGCTGAAGATTGATTCAGTGTGGGTTATTGTGGATAGGTTGACCAAGTTGGCCCATTTCATTCCAGTGGCGACTACTTACATAGCGGAGAGGTATGCTCAGATTTACATTTGGGAGATAGTAAGGTTGCACAGTATGCCAGTTTCCATCATAGTAGACAGAGGCCCTCAGTTCACATCCCATTTTTGGAGAGTTGTTCAGAGTGAGTTGGGGTCCCGCATAGAGCTTTGCACAACATTTCATCCTCAGACCGACGTGTAGTCGTACCGAACAATTCAGATTTTAGAGGATATGCTTAGAGTATGTGTGATTGACTTTGGAGGGCAGTGGGATCAATTCTTGACCTTGCCAGAGTTTGCATACAATAATAGCTATAAGTCCAGCATAGAGATGTCCCTGTATGAGGCATTGTATGGTCGGCGTTATCGTTCCCCTATCGGGTGGTTTGAGCCTGGTGAGGCTAAGTTATTTGGTACATATCTGGTGCAGTACGCCTTAGATAAGGTAAATTTGATTCAGGAGAGGCTCCGCAGAGCTCAATCCAGGAAGAAGAGTTACGCAGATCATAAGGCACGTGATGTATCATTCATGATTGGTGAGAAGGTTCTCGTGAAGGTCTCGCCAATGAAGGGCATTATGATGTTTGGAAAGAAGGGAAAGTTGAGAAGGTTTATTGGCCCCTTTGAGGTGTTGAGGAGAGTTGGAGAGGTTGCCTATAAGCTTGCTTTACCTCTCAGTTTATCAGGAGTTCATCCAGTTTTCCATGTATTGACGCTTCAGAAGTATCATGCCGACTACTCTCATGTGTTGGATTTCAGTACCATTCAGTTAGATGTGAGCTTGGGCTACGAGAAGGAGCCAGTTGCCATTATTAATAAACAGGACCGCCAGTTGAGGTCCAAGAGGATTTCTGCGGTAAGAGTCCAGTGGAGGGAGGGACCAACCGGATGAAGAGGCAACATGAGAGTTCGAGGAGGACGAACGGAGCCGATATCTCCACTTATTCAGCAGTCCAGGTACTTCTTTTTATGTCCGTTCGAGGACGAACATTTGCATAAGAGGTGGAGAATGTAACTACCTGACTGGTCATTTTGTGTTTTAGAACCCCGTTCCCTTAAATAAAACTTCTCGCACTTGCTTTAACTAATTTATGACTTGGGGGATGGAGGATGGGTGGTTCGGGAGTTAGAAGAATTTTGGGATAGAATATGTCCATTCGCTTCTTTATGTTTTTCTAAAACGGCCAAGTTTAACTTCTGTCAACTTTCTTGGGAAATGGACCCGGATTCGTGATTAGATTATCTCGGAGGGTCCGTGGGAAAATATAGGACCTGGCGTATACTTGGAATCAAATTTTGAGGTCCCTAGCCCGAGTAAAGAATTTTTATGTAAAATTATTAAATCAAAGTTTTAAGGAATTAAAGAATATAAGTATTCACTAAAATCATAGGTATCAGGTTTAGATTCCAGTTCTGAAACTTGGTACAAGTTCGAAATATCAGTTAAGACCTACCCGTAAAATTTGGTGTCAATCTGAGTAGTTTAATAGCGTTTTGACCCGTTAGAAGAAATTTTAGAACATTAAGATTCAATGATTTGATTCATTTTGTTTTGGGGTTGATTCCTTGAATTTGCATTGTTTTGAGTGTTTCAAGGGTTCGAGTAGCTCCGCCTCATGATTTCAGACTTGACCGTATGTTCGGGCGGGGCTCGAAAGCCCCGAGTGTTAAAAGGTCGAGGTTCGAGTGAAGTTGAAAACTTAGGAAAAAACAACTTTGCTGCTTCTGTGGCTCTTGGACCGCAGAAGCGGTTGACAAGACGCAGAAGTAGAAACGGCTCAAGAATAGGGAAACCGCAAAAGCGGCCCTGGGGTTGCAGAAGCGGTCCCGCGTTTGCGACCCACGGACCGCAGAAGCGGTCTAACCCAGATTTTCCAAAATCTGCTGAAGCGGCCTAGCGTCCACAAAAGCGGACACTGCAGAAGAGGAAATTCCTTGCAGAAGCGGAATTAGCTGGGCAGAATAGGTCATTTAATTCGAACCCAACCTTCATTTTTACCATTACTCACTCCACATCTGGGCGAATTGGGATCTTACAAGGAAGGGTTTCCATATAGATTGACAAGGTAAGTAATTCCTTTACATTTTTAGCTTATGTACTTGTATAATGGGTAGATTAAGCACTAGAAATATGGTAAAATCAATGGGTTAGAGCTAGACTTAGGGTTTAAATAAAATTAAGACTTAACCATGTAAATAACTATATAATGGACTAGAAATCATATATTTGTGATACTTAGATGATAGAGAACAACTTTCTTCGAAAAATCTCCGGATCCGGGCACGTGGCCCGGGGTCGAAATTTAGGAAACTTGCGGGAAGGTTGGGAAATCACTTAAATAGTTGGGATTCAACCTTGTAAGCCCTTATTGACTAAGACCTATATTGTTTAACTAGTTTTTGTGCTTTCAGCTTTGCTTTGAGTCTTCGGGCATGTTCATGATAGTTGGAAGTGTGTTTCGCAGCGAGGTGAGTCTCCTTTCTAACCTCGTGGAAGGGAATTGTCCCTTTAGGACTAATAAATTGTAAATTACTATTAAATGCGGGGGCTACGCATGTGCTAGGCGACGAGAGTTCGTGCGTAGCTAATATGATATTAAATATTTGGGTAGTTTAGGACCCATATCATGCCTAATATGATATATCCATTATTTGAATTATCGAAATGATCTTTTATGATATGTTAGAGACTAGAGAAGAACGAAAAGTGATCATACGCATATTGTTGAACCTTGTAAGGATTTCCTTGTTTATGAATGATGCCTTTGTGTGCATTCTTGGCATTTTAATTGATCTTTGTGGATCGAGCCGATCACCTCGGTGAAATAGATGCATCTATGATACGGGCCGCTCGACCCTCGGCAGTCCATAATTTATATTCTGTTGGAGCGGGCTGTCGACCTCGCCATTGTTGCGCATGATATATGTATATATGTATATATACATACATACTCGAGCTTAGACCTTTCATGATTTATTGCTAGTTATTGCAAAAGAGGGAAAATGATAAAAGAAAATGTGACTAAGAGCATGATTATGACTTCCATATAACTGTCGTATAAATGAACTATTTATGCTCTAAATTGTATTCATTATTATGATATTATCTTGACTAGTGGTATCAAGTCGACCTATCGTCTCTACCACTTCGAGATTAGGCGGGATACTCACTAGGTACATATTGTTTATGTACTCATGCTACGCTTCTGTACTTAAATGTACAGGTTCTGAGGCTGATTCATCTGGTTACCGATCGGGCGAGCGCTAGTGAGCTGCGGCAGAGACTTCTACGGTGAGCTGCTTCCCTTCCTACGCTGCTCAGCAGCCGGATGGAGTCTTCTTTTGTATTTTGCTGTCTTTCTCTATTTCAGATAGTAGGATAGAGATGTTTTGTATATTCTACTAGATGTCCGTACTTGTGACATCAGGTCTTGGCACACACTGTACTGAATATTTGTTTTGGGATTGCATACTTATTTTTCCACATTATAAATCCTTATTGGTCTTGGATTTAACTTTAAAAAAAGAACCTAGTATATTCATTCTTTGGCAAAGGTAAAATGAGAACTTAAATCACAAATTCCGCAGTTGGTTTGCCTAACAACGGTGTTAGGCGCCATCATGGCCTGTTTGGGAAAATGGGTCATGATAGCTTTATCAAGTCTCGATACATCTTCGCGGCACCCGGATGGATGGAGTATCGCAAACTATGAGCCTCTGTCAATATCAACTCCCGCATATCATGAATATTGGGTACACAGATCCAACCCTGCATCCTCAATACCCCGTCATCTCCAATAGTCACATCCCTAGAATTGCCATGCTGAACCGTGTCCTCGAGGACAAGAAAATGAGAGCCATCACACTACCGCTCCCTAATACGATTGAACAATGAAGACCGAGAAACCACACAGGCTAGAATCCGACTGGGATCCGAAAGATCCAATCTCACGAACTTACTGGCTTAGGCCTGAACATCCATCGACAAAAGTCTCTCTGAAGCTGGTAAATATGCCAAAATCCCCAAGCTCTCCGCCCGTGACTCAAGTCATCGGCTACCATATTGGCCTTACCCCGGGTGGTAAAGGATGGTAATATCATAATCCTTCAGTAACTCCAACCATCTCCTCTGGTGCAAGTTCAAATCTTTTTTCTAGAACAAGTGCCGTAAACTCCGATGATCTGTGCAAATCTCATAGGGCACACCATACAAATAATGACGCCAGATCTTCAAGGCATGAACAATAGCAGCTAGCTCAAGGTCATGGACAGGGTAATTTTTCTCATGTATTTTAAACTGTCTGGACGCATAGGCAATCAACTACCATCCTGCATCAACACCACTCCCAATCCAACCAGTGAGGCATCACAATAAACTATATAGGACCCCGAACTAGTAGGCAATATTAGAATTGGGCTTGAAGTCAAATATGTCTTGAGCTTTTGAAAGCTCGCCTCACACTCATCTGTCCACCAAAATGGAGCACCCTTCTGGGTCAATCTAGTCATTGGGACTACAATCGACGAAAACCCCTCCACAAAACGAAGGTAATAACCTGCCAAGCCAAGGAAACTGTGAATCTCTGTAGCTGAGGAGGGCCTGGGCCAATTCTGCACGGCCTCCACCTTCTTTGGATCCACCTGAATGCCCTCACTCGATACCACGTGGCATAGGAATGCCACAGAACTCAACCAAAACTCACATTTTGAGAACTTTGCATATAATTTCTTCTCTCTCAATGTCTGAAGTGCTGTCCTCAGGTGCTGCTCATGATCTTCCTGACTCCGGGAGTATACAAGAATATCATTTCTAAAAACAATGACGAACGAGTCGAGATAGGGCATGAATACACCGTGCATCAAATGCATAAAAGATGCTGGGTCATTGGTCAGTCCAAATGACATAACAAGGAACTCGTAATGACCATACCGAGTCCTGTAAGCATTTTTCGGGATATCTGGCTCCCGAATCTTCAACTGGTGATAACCTGAAGGCAAATCAATCTTAGAAAACACATGTGCATGCTGAAGCTGGTCAAATAGATCATCAATACGACGCAAAGGATAACGGTTCTTCACTATAACCTTGTTCAACTGACGATGATCGATACACATGCGCATAGAACCATTCTTTTTCTTCACAAACAAGACATAAGCACCCAACGGTGAAATACTAGGTCGAATAAAACCCTTATCAAGCAATTCCTGTAACTGATCCTTTAACTCCTTAAAATCAGGAGGAGCCATACGATACGGAGGAAATAAAATGGGCTGAGTGCCCGGCGACAAATCAATACTATCGATGTCTCTATTAGGTAGCATACCCAGAAGATCAACTGGAAACATATCAGGAAAATCCCGTACCACTAGGACAGAACCAACAGAAGGGATATCAACACTGATATCTCTCACATAAGTTAAATACGCGGCACATCCCTTCTCAACCATACGCTGAGCCTTAAGAAAAGAGATAACTCTACTAGGAGTATGATCAAAAGTACCACACCACTCAATACACGAAATACCTGGCATAGCCAGCGTCACGATCTTGGCGTGAAAATCAAGAATAGATTCATGGGGAGACAACCAATCCATTCCCAAAATAATATCAATGTCAACCATATCGAGTAACAATTAAATTTGCTATGGTATCAAAACCACGAACAGTAACCAAACATGACTGATAAACGCAGCCCACAACAAGAGAATCTCCCGCGGGAGTAGAATATAAATAGGAGAACTCAAAAAATTTTGGGCTATATCCAAATGCGTAGCAAAATAAGAAGACACATAAGAATAGGTAGAGCCTGGATCGAATAAAACCGATGCCTCTCTGTGACTAAACAATATAATACCTGTAATTATAGAATCAGAGGCAACAGCCTCGGTGCAAGCAGGAATAGCATAATATCTGGCCCGGCCCCTCTCTCGAGGGCGACCTATGCCCCTGGCTAGCTGAGAAGATGGGGTGGTAGCTAGAGCTGTGATCATGGCATGAGAACTCTGAGAAGCACGCTGTGGCTGAGCGGACTGTGAAGATGCACCCCTACCAAGTCTGGGCAATACCTAACCATATGGTGTGTGTCGCCACACTCATAACAAGCGCTGGGAGGATGCGACAGTTGTGACTGACTAGCACCTGGTCTACTGGACTAACCCCTGGAAGCAATCTGCGCAAGAGGCGCACTAGAAACTGGAGGTGCATAATAAGGCTCCTGAGGTATAGGCGGAGCTGGAGCACTGCTGGATACTGGAAAAGCTGAATGAACGGCGAGACCCGCAAAAACCCTACCATGTCGACCTGCTACTGGAGTACGGGCACCAGAGTAGTCGCCCGACTCTCTAGACCTCTTGGCCTCTCTATCTTTCCTTGCTCCCTGACGAGCATACCCTCGATCATCCTAGCAATGCTCACTACCTGTTGATAAGGGATGTCCATCTCCAACTCTCGAGCTATGCTAGATTTGATGGGTGGGACATCTCAATGAACCTACGAACTTTCTTGCGGACTGTAGCAACCAAAGCCGGTGCATGTCTGGCCAACCTGGTGTAACGGATGGCATACTCCGTAACTGTCATAGTACCCTGGAGCAAGTGCTCAAACTCTGCATGCCATACGTCCCTCAGGCTCCGAAGAAAAAACTTTCTCATAAACATATCCGAGGACTTGGTCCAAGTCACTGAAGCAGCCTCGCCCGGACTATCTATCCCATTAGTGCGCCACCAATCATAGGCAACTCCCTGAAGCTGAAAGGCAATAAAGGAAACCCCACCAGACTCTACTATTCCCATAGTGGGAAGAATACGATGACACTCCTGTATAAATCCCAAGGCATCCTCCGATGCTAAACCGCTGAACACATGAGGCTTATAATTCTTAAACCTCTCAAGCTTCAGCTGCTCGTCCTCTGATACAGCTGACCCACCCTCAGGCTAAACTGGCGCTGTAGGCGGTACATGAATGATCTCTAGGACGTGTTCATATGCACTCTCTGTTTCAGCAGTGCAGGCTGCGGGAGTCTAGGGCCCTCCCCCGGCGTGGGATGTCGCTGCAGCGACGGGAAGCAACCCTGCATTAGCCGAGGAGGTGTACATAGACATGAACTGAGCTAATGTCTACTGCAAGGCTGGAGTAGTAAAGGTGGTACGCGTGCCAGGTGCCTGAACTCCGGCAGGATCTATTGGCGGTTCCTTGAGGGTAGCTTGCGCAGGTGCTCTAGCTGCACCACGTGTGCGTCCACGGCCTCTGCCCATGCCCCGACCTCTGACAGCTGCAGCAGGGGGCGCGAGTGCCTGATCATCCGGAGTAGTGCGTGTCCTCACCATCTGTGAGGGAACAGAAAATAGAAGTTTTAGATTTGATGCCAAGAAATATAGCATGACAAGGAATTCAATGAAGTGAAGATTTTACTAAACAGTTACATAGCCTCTCGTAGATAAGTACAGACGTCTCCGTACCAATCAGTGAGAATCTAATAAACCGGCCCGTGTTTCGTGACTCCTATGAACCTAGAGCTCTGATACCAACTTTTGACGACCCTAGTTCACCAACTGTTAATATGGCATGATGACACCTAGTCCCTACGACCAGGTAAGCCTAACATTTTTCGGAAATAATATAATTGCAAAAATTAGAGAAAAATCAAATTAAATATCAAGACAAGAAATCGTACTAAATGTCACTCGGCATATACAACTCAATACCACAAGCCTAAAACAATCCCAAAACCCAAAAACTCACGGGAAACACAGGCTACAAGAGTGTATAGCAAAGGTTCCAAACTCTAGAATATCTAAAAACCGGAAGAAAAGAGAACTAAGTACTAAAGATAGAGTAAATAGGGAGACTCGTCGGTCCTGCAGGCGCAACAGATCTACCTTGAAATCTCCGTAGTCCTTCTGCCTTACTAATAATGCATCTGAGTAGAGGTACCTAGATCTGCACATGAAAAATATGCACAGAAGAGGCGTGAGTACACTACAATGGCACTCAGTAAGTGGCAAGACTAACCTCAATCGGGTAGTGACGTGGAAGGTAAGGGCCCTACTGAAATAAACATAATAATGATAATGTACGGGATGAAAACAGGTAAAAATAATGGGAACAACAATGAAATAATGCAGAATCTACGAGTCAACAACAAATCACCGAAATAAGGAATAAACCGGGAAAAGTACAGCTCAATATCAATGATGCCATGAAGATCTCCCAGGATACCATCCTGTAGTCCTTCTTCAACTGTCCAGTGGATCTCCCGGGATACCGTCCCGTACTCCATCATATAAGTATCTTTGAGGGATCTCCCCGGATAACGTCCCATAGTCCGACTATGAAAGTGCAGGGGGGATCTACCGGAAATCTAACCCATAGTCCCAAAGTAAATGTACAGGGAGATCTATCGGGAATCGAACCGGCAGTCCCAAAGTAAACAACAAAAAGGGGGAGCTGCAAGGATCCCACATCCACAGTCCCAATATAAATACACAACAACAACCAGAGAATAACCGAAAACGAAATTAAACACCAAGGCAACAGGGAATCTAGCCAAACATGTTTCACGTAATGCAACAAGTCAATTTAAGCAAGTAAACGAATTAAGTTAGCTATCATGCTTTTTTTGGCTATCACATGCTATATGGAAATTAACAAGCAAGTAAGAAGAGAAGAACAACTTAATCATTTTAAGTAAAAACCGAGTGTTCAACAATTAGCACAAGTACACGGTCGTCACCTCACGTACGAGAAACTCAACAATCAAATAACAAGTCCTAAGGGGAGAAGGTCCCACACACAAAGTTAGACAAGCCACTTAGCTCGAACCGGCTCAATAATCAACTAGGAACCACGCCTTTTCCACGAGCATCCGACTTTAAATGGCCCAAATCTATCAAGTTCAATTACATATCGTAAATAATACTGCAAACAACTGATTTCATTATTAAATTTAAAACTAGGGCGCGAAAATAGGTAAAATAACCAAAATGCCCCTCAGGCCAACGTATTGGAATTGAATAATTTTCACATTTTCAGAACCCTCATACTCTCAGGAGTCTAACCAATAAGAATTTCCCAAATCAGAGGTCAAATGCCCCCTCAAAACTCAATAGTTTAGCCAATGAAGTTTTATCCAAATTATTCAATTTTTGATCCTCAATTCGAACCTTAATGGTGTAATTAACTATATAATTATGAAATATAACTAGAAGAGATCAAAGCAACGTTACCCAATGATATTCTCTTCAAAACCCACTCAAAATCGCCTTCTCTCGAGCTCTCAATTGATTTTCCAACTTTTGAAACTTAACCCTCGATTTTTGTATTTCTGAACAGTCATTTCCGCTTCTGCGAACAAGGGACCACTTTTGAGAATAAGGGACGACCTCTGCGGTCCAGCTTTTGCGGAACAAGGGTCGCTTCTGCAGTTTTTACTTAAGGGACTTGAGTCTGCTTCTGCGGTGCAAATCCCGCTCCTGCGCTGATGCTTAACCGGAAAAGGGACCGCTTTTGTGGTTCCTAAGAAAAAGCCTGAACTCGCTTTTGTGACGATAAAGCCGCTTCTGTGGTTCCCAAGCCGGAGAAGCGAAAATACCAGAAGAGAAAATACCAGCTGCTACAAGTTAACCACTCGAAATCATCACGAGGCCCCCGGGACCTCAACCAAAAGCACTAGTAACTCATAATACCTTATTCATACTTGTACCAATCCTTAAAACACCTAAAATAATATTTATCAATGATTCAAGCCTAAGAACTTCTAATTTCTTCCAAATATGCTTTCGATAAAAAATCTATCCAAAACACGTCCAAATGACTTGAAATTTTGCACACACATCCCAAATGACACGACGAAGCAATTGCAACTTCCAAAATTCCATTTCGACCCTCGGATCAAAAACTCACTATCGGACCGGAAACTTGAAAAATTCAACTTCGGCAATTCAAGCCTAAACGAGCTACAGACTTCCAAAATACATTCTGAACATGCTCCCAACCCCGAAATCACCTACCGGAGCTAACAGAACCATCGATTTTCCGACTACGGGCCACTTTCCAACACTTAAGCTCTCATTTAGGGACTAAGTATCCCAAAGCACTCCGAATCCTAATACCCTACATCCCGGCAAACTAAAATAGCATACATAAACTAAGGGGAAGCAGTAAATGGTGGATCGGGCCATAAATTACAAAAACGGCCGGCCGAGTCGTTACAATGTTGACAGAGAGATTGGGAAAATTTTGGGGAGAAAATAAGAGAATGGGGGGGTGGGGGGGGGGGCGATTTTGACTCATGGATTTAAAAATAGCGACCAACTTTGGCCGCTATTTTGGTAGCTATATAAGTATTGATTGTTTGATTTTCGTCGCTATTTTTGACCGTTTGACCAAAATAGCGACCAAAGTTGGTTGTTATTTTACCAAAAAAATGAATTTAATATTTTTCTGTTTGCTTTTATATCTATATATATATATATATATATATATATATATATATATATATATATATTTATATAGTAGAAATTTAGGATTTTAATTCAATTTAAGCTATATATATAATATATATATGTATATATACACACACACATACATACTTACACTATACTATGCACTAAGTATGACTTTTTGTGTGTGTGTTTATATATATATATATATATATGTTCGTGTGCTATTTTATTTATGTTTCTTATGTTTAGGTAATTATTTACGCTATTTCTGCTGGAGTTACTAATGCTCTTTTGTTTTTGTCTTTCCTTTTCTTCACTGAGCCGGGGGTCGATTGGAAACAGTCTCTCTGCCATTTCGGGTAGGGGTAAGGCTCGTCTACATATTACCCTCCCAGACCTCACTTTGTGGGACTATACTGGCTCGTCTATATATATATATATATATATATATATATATATATATATTTAAGTTCCTAAGTAATCAATAATAAATTTTTTTAGAGCAAAATATAAAATTGGCTGATTGTTCCAAACTAATTGCTATACATTTTATTGGCTATTTTTTTTAAAGCTGTTAAAAATATATATTTCCCAAAAGTTTTACCAACTTGAAACCTACGAAGTGGACAAATTAAGTTGTGCCTTGGCTTTGTTTCCTGTAATATTAGTATATAGAAAATGGTTCACGCTGGTTTTGAGTTTTGACTGATGATTTTGTTAACCAACAAAATTTATTTGATTATGCTGCTTTATAAATGAGAAAAGAACTAATTCCATGTACTGTTATTTCGTTAACTTCTGTTCATCATGTTGCCTACTTCCGGAATAGGGCTGTACATCTATCGGATCGGATCAGATTTAGCATATTTTGAATCAAATTTCAAATTCTAGAAAATACAATCCGAATCCAATCCAAATTAATATCAGATCGGATCAGATTTTAAAGTTTGGATCGGATCGGATCGCATTTTCGAATTTTGGAGCGGATTATTATGCCTCAAAGTTGCAAACTCATATGTATATTTTCTTTATAAAAGTGGCAATACAGTAAGAAAAATTCGTGTTTCTGCAATCAATTGTAAAAGTAATAACTTGGTTTAGTATTTATAATTATACATGCCCAAATAATTTCGGATTTTGAATCAGATCGTATTGAAATTATACCAATCCGAATTTGATTCGAAATTCAAAATTTTAATAAACGCAATCCGAAATCCGAAATTGAACGGATTAATTCGAATTTCGGATATTAGATCCAAATGAACAGCCATACTTCAAAAGTTCAATATAAAGCAAGTGATTAAAAAACAAGAAAAAAAATAACAAAAGCTATATACTTCTGAAATATGAAAGCATTAGTAATTGAATAATCTAGTCCATACATCAAATTAAAACTTCAATGAACATTTAAAAAAAGAAATTAAGAAATACATGTGTGGGGATTAAGTCGACCCCTGCCTTATTGAGAGATAATATTTACAAGAGTTGGTTACTTGAGAATCTACAATTACATAAGTTAGGGGCAATCTTTCTAAAGACATGATTATGTACAAAAATATACTTTTAAAAGCCGATAACAATAATAACAACTGTAAAATCCTCAGCGATGTTTGATTTAACGTGAGCATGACCTGTCCAAAAGACATGACAAGTCCAAGACGGACACGACCGTTGTAGTGAAATCAACGCAAAGGACATCCTTCAACCACTATGCCCTTGGTAGTAGGACAAGTAGCCAAATCACAATATTCTCCCCCAGTTCCCCACCAAGAAAACTTAACATCACCAAGACAGAAATATATAAACACTCCCATAAAAGCCAAACCAGCATCCAATGCAGCTGAAAAAACATAATTATACTTTTGCCACCATTTCTTTCTGTATCTGAAAATGAAGAAATTGAACAATACACCAAAGAAAATCCAGCTGTTGAAGTTCAAAGGTGTTGCTGGAGGCATACCAGCAGTTGCCCCAAGAAGTACTGGAATATTAATCAATTTAATCCAACTTTGACTTGGGAATGCTTTGTGTAACAACCATACTAAAAGTGGTCCAATTGCACCACCAAGAAAGAACCAGTTCTGTGCGTTGTAATTTCCAAGTGAACCAAACATTCTTTTAGGTCCTACTAAACCCCAGATTACAGATGCATCGAAGAAGACGCGATTCCCTGGACATGTCCACGGACTATTTGTAGGGAGCAGTTGATCTTGGCATATATGATCAATGTTTGTAAGCAGCCACCACGCGACACTCATATTTATTGTACCAGCAATGAGAGTTCCAAGTAGCTGTTTTGGGAACAGAAAATAAAAGTTTCAGCCAAGGTCAGCAACAGTATTAGAATGAGATAGGTATAAATGACGCAACATCCATACTGAGACTTCATATACTCAACCCCAACTTGCTAGGGATTGAGACGTATCAAATAGTTGTTACAGAATTGTTTACATATTCCAAATTCCAATTGGGAAATGAGGTTTATCCGTTAAATATTTTTTCCACCAGGAAGCTATCGACAATAGGACCAAAATTGTCGTGATGTTATTTATTTCTAGTGCAACTCGTGTCACGGATATATTATATGGACTAAGGAAGCCTAACTCATGATGTAATTTAGAGATTCAGGATTAAGAACTCAACTTGAAATTAGAAAAAATATGAAGTCTAATAAGCCGTAACTTTAAACAGTATTACTTGACCAATTTAAAGTTAACTAGTTCATGTGTCAACCAGGGTGAATTGGGATATATCTCATTGTGGAATAGAGCTGCCATAGCTAAACTAAGTTGGGATTTAGCTCATAAGAAAGACTTGTTGTGGGTGAAATGGATCCATACTGTTTATATCAAACATCACCAGTTGGAGAACCTTACTATCCCAGCTAATGCTAGCTGGATGGTAAGGAAAATTGTGGAGGGAGCTAAGCTACTACATCAGCATCAATTGCTAGATAACACTGACTGCACCATAAGGAAAGTATACTTGCAACTGCTTGGAGAATCAACTAGAGATTCATGGAAGAATCTGGTAATGCAAAATGCTGCTAGACCTAAAGCTATCTTCAGCTTGTGGTTGTTACTGCAGGATAGACTTCCTACCAAGAACAGACTGCTGCAATGGAATTTGTACATATCAGGCATCTGTGTTATGTGCCAACAAGAATTGGAAACTAGAGATCATCTATTTCTGCATTGCACCTATGCTTCCCAGTTGAGATATCAAACAATGCAATGGCTGGGAATTGAAGACTTCACTGGACAAGTTTGGACACAATTCTGCCACTGGATCATCATACAGTCCAAAGGGAAATCTCTCCGAGCTCACACATTCAAGATGACAATTACAGAAATGCTGTATAATTTATGGTTAGAAAGGAATGCGAGAATCTTTGAAAACATTTATTGTAATTGTGATAAACTCCTAAGTAGTATAGCCTATATCTGTAATGTTCGAGCTCCTCCTAGGCTTAGTTCATATATTCAGCATTTCATGTTATAAATGCTGAATGATTAGAGTAGCATTGATACTTCATCTTCCAGTTTGATAGGCAGTTGAGATTAAACTGTCCTATGATTTTGTAAGGCAACCTTTTGATGATTAATAAAATTTAATTACCAAAAAAAAAGGGTGAATTGGGACGATCAAGAAAAGAATTAAGATGGTTGATAAGTTTACTTCATGAATATAGTCAGTTTTCTTTTACTGAAAAAAACAGGGAAAAGAGGAGGAACATGAGTAATTAATACCTGAACAATGAACATTGATCTTGGAGGAATCTTCATATAATGGCCAAGCTTAAAATCCGAGAGAAATGAAACTGCCTGTGACATACTAATATACCCAAATGTTTTAAAGCAAACATTGGCTATTGGTCTCCCTGGAATTATTAGACCGATAATATACTCTGTGATCACGTTTAGTCCTGGCGTCTGTCATCAGAAGCAAAAGTTTGTTTAGTCAAGAAATTTCATTAATGCACCCAAAAATAAATTGTATTTATTTATATACATTGTCGAGTAAAAACTTTTTGTACTATCAATGCAATTTAATCTGTATGTTATCTTTTAGGTGACCTGATAGTGCGAAATTCTTTTATATTGTGAGTGTAAAGGAGTTCAATTCAAAACAATTTCACAAATATAAGTGCAGAATCTAATTACCATGTTTGTCGTGGCTGTAATGATGCTTATGGGGAGAGTGAAAATCAAGGCAATGGCAGCTGCAAAAAGAAGCCCCCACCATGATAGTTGAACTTGATCTTCCCAGACGATGCATAGTACAAGTGACAAAGCCAATGAAAGTACAAGCATGCCGTGAAACCACCAGCTAGGAATGTCTGCATATTTCTTCATTAGTCTTGTGTGGATATCAGGTTTTCCTGAGTTTATAGCTCGGAATCGCTCATATATTTCCCTGTTCAATCAACAACGTGATTGCACTTTTTCGTTATAAAAAAGGGTTCAGTAACATTGTACAAATTTTAAAAGTGCACTTACTTTCCATTGAATAGAGCAACTTGCGCGAGAGTAGCCACAACAGCAGCGAAATTCAGGCCATAAGTAAGAGCAAAGAAAGTGCTTATATTTATACGTCCTTCTTTTGCATATGCCGCCTCGTCTAGCTCAAACTTGTCATTAACAATAGCAGTAATATCATATGTCTGCCCTTGAGCATTAAACAAATGTGAAGACAACAGAGGAAAAGTCCTGGCGTTGTAAATGTTGAATCCCCAATAGGATATTGGAATGAGTATATAGACCACAGCGACATAGCCCACTATAACATTGGTAATGGCAAATAAGGGACAGACCAAAGGGCTACCAAGATATGATGCTACAACTGACCAATCAAAAGTGAATGACAAAATTCCAAGGCCTTTCATTCCTGAACCAATTTGTTGGGCTAGTACTGATTTTGGATAGAATAAGCAGAGTAAAGATATGTTTGATAATGTTGGGAACAGAAAGCCAGGGACAATGTACCAAGTGAAGCTGCAAGCTAATACGACTAAGAAGAATTTTCCTCTTGAGCTTTTCCCGTCTGCATCTTTTTCATGGAGAGCTCTGCCAAAATTCATGAGAAAACTTCAATCATTGAGGACTAGATAAAAAGTTGTACAAGCTGGTTATTACTTTTTCAATTAAAATTTAACAGTATATATGAGAAATTAAAGTTGTGTTAAATTTTCTTTTGTAAACAGCTTGACTTTCCAAATAGTATTAGTGTCATATAAAACAAAAGGGAAAAAGGGCAGCCGATACACAAAGCATTCCGCATTCACGCAGGGTCAGGAGAAGGGCCATACTGCTAGGGTGTGATATAGAAGCCTATTCTAATGCAAGAATTAATGGCTACTTTCGCAGCTTGAACCCGTGACTTGTAGGTAGACAACTTTACAGGTTCTGCAAGGCTCCCCTTCATATAAATGGAGAAAGTAATAATTATCTATTAGGACGAGCAATAATAGAGAAGAAGCGCCAACCTAAGGAGATACAATGGATATTGTAGGCTAATAATAACCTAGAGAAAAGTTAAAGTTTGAGAAATTATACCTGAAAAGAGAGACTAGAACCATATTACCAGGCCACCACATTTCCGCAGGGTCTACCACATACTTTCTCATAATCCCTGCCCATCCATATCCCAGAACCTGATCCAAAGACGCTGTATTAGCTTATTTCCAGTTGATAAGTTAAACTTTTAAATAAGATGATCATCAGTTCAAGAATGTAGACTCTAGAGGCACAAACTCATCCTCGACGCCCACTATTCGACCAGCAATAGACTAGGACAACGCCTCCCAAATGAAGGTTGATTTTAGGAATTATTATCATATTTAACAACAACAACAACAAAAAACCAGTATAATCCCACTTAGTGGGGTCTGGGGAGGGTAGTATGTACGCAAACCTTACCCCTACCCTTGGGTAGAGAGGCTGTTTCCAAACAAACCCCGGCATCCTTCCCTCCAAGAACTTACCACCTTGCTCTTGGGGAGACTCGAACTCACAACCTCTCAGTTGGAAGTGGGGGTTGCTTACCATCAGAGCAACCCCTCTTGTCTTTATATTATCATATTTAACGTAGGCACATAAAGATGCACACACCGAGAACATATTTTCAATACAGTGCATTTTTACTTATATATGTGGTTCAGGTTGAAAGCAGGTATCCGTTACCAAGGGTTAGATTTTCATGCAATTGAATTATTCATAAGGAGTTCTTTTTCCTAATTTGTGATGTAATGCAGGTAGAAAAAAAGTATAATGCTCGTACTATAGAGGAAAATTACCTGAGTAGTAACAACTAGAATCCAACCAGCCACGAAGGAGATGTTCCTGAGATAGAATGCCTTAATAATAGTCACAATTGAAACAGCATATGCTGTCCCAGAACCACAATTTGCAAATATCGAAATCAATACATGTTCTTTCATATTAAATGGTCCTGGATTAAACGAAAACTCCCATGATCCTATCTTAAATTTCCTCGTAGGCAACACTCTAGCCATGATCTTGCCCAGTGGCAATGCTGCTATCTGGACAGTTATCATACTAATGCTAAGTGGCTGTGTCCGATAACTGAAGAAAGTGTTGAGAAATGCCAGAATTCCACACGACAGGATTCCGAGGAACCACATCCGAAATGTCCATACCGGTAGACTAGGGTCGTCCTGATTTGATACTGTCAACCTTGTCGAGACATAATATAATTAAATAATTAGAAGTGTCCAAGCATAATAATATACGCAGTTTAAAGGCCAACTTTTAGATGAGATAGCGATACAATTCAACATACCTGACTTGTTCTATCGGGGATTCTTCATCTTCAAGAATTTCTTCTTCAAATTCCTTATCTGTTCTGTTTTTCTCTGACATGTCCAACTCCATGGATTGGGTGATAATAGAATGATGTTAGAGTCAAAAGGAAAGAGAATTTTAAGGGTACCGTTAACTTTTTAAACTGCTTCTAATTAGTTTTCTATTTATTTATTTATTTATTTTTGGTTTTTGGGAGATTGTATTTACAAAGGAGATGAAGATTTCCCTAGAGTAAGCAAACTTTCCGATTTGAATTATTCTAATCTGTTAATGAATGGTTCATTAAATAAACTGCATGGATGATTATCTCATACGTTAATTTCTACCAACGCATGAACTTGGAAAACCTCTCTGTATTTTCAACTTAGAAATTTTTACCATCACCCCTCCAACCCCCTCACACGATATATATCCTGAATTTACAAAGATTTTGATTGTGCTTCAATTCTCTTGTTTTTTTATCCGTTTTGCCTTTTTGAGGGGTTGGTGGGTGGGAGAGATTGAAAAAGTTTAACGAAAATATAGTTGTGATTGTTAATATATAGGGTTATAGCATAAACATAAAGGAAAATCACTATTTACGCGAAAATAGTGAGATCACGTACGAAAGAGAGAAAAAAAAGGAAAAATTAGTTGTGAAGATTGAGGGATCAAGAAAACTTTCTATGGTCAAGTACAAAATAATACTCCATTGATTAGGTACTACAAAATTAGTGGCTGACATAGAATATATTTTTGCATTTTGTTAGTGCATGTAGCAATGGTTGTATTCAAAAATTCATGTTACAAATGTAGAGTTCCAAGATTATGGGAAAAATAAAAAGGGAAAGCAGGAAAAGAATGCAAAAAAAAAAGAAACAGGGGAAAAGAGGAAAAAACTTTTGAAAAAAAATAAACATAAGATGTATGCTTGTCTGTGATCGCCAATAAATTAAAAAGAAATAGAGATAGAGCGATGTATATCAATGATGGATTTAGACTTTAAATTTTATGTGTTCAAATATAATACTATTCTACCACAGTTCAATTGATTAACTAGGTTTGAAATTAATTATTTATATGTACTTAGTGAATTTTTTAACACATATAGTCGTAGCAAAGCTATTCATATTGCCATCAGCCTTTACCCCTTATAAATATTGTAGTAGTAAGAATCTAAACTTATAAATTATAATCTCCAAGGGCAGTCCGGTGCATTAAACTTCTGCTATGCGCGGGGTTCGGAAAGGGTCGGACCATAAGAGTATTGTATGCAACCGCTATAATATCATGGTATAGTCAGTTTTTATAATAGTCAATGAAAAATAGCCAGCGTTTACCAAGTTAATGAAAAATAACCACTATTTTGCTGCACAGGGACCGGTCCAGTATAATATACGGGAGTTCTGGTGCATTTGTGTACGAACTCCAGCATATTATACTGGACCGGTATACTTTGCTAACTCCTGTAAAATTTACGGGAGACTGGAGCACCAGTGCTCCAAACTCCAGTATATTATACTGGACAATTATACTTGCTGAAACTCCCGTAAATTTACGGGAGAGCACCAGTGCTCCAAACTCCAGTATATTATACTGGGCATTTATACTTGCTAGAACTCCAGTATATTATGCTGGAGCTCTAGTATACATATGCTGGAACTCCATCATATTATGCTGGAGTTCCAGCATACTATCCTGGAACTCTAGTATAATATACCGGAGTTCAAGCATACTTGTGTCGGAACTCCAGTATAATATACTGGAGTATTTTTCCAGACTTTGAACAGTGTTTTTGCTCAGATTTATCTTTACGAAGTCGCTAAATTTCGATGACTTTTGAAACTTGGCTATTTTTCAACGACCGATTGTAAATCTGGCTATTTTTAAAATTTTCTATGCAACTTTTCCTTGAATTTCTGTAAAAGGATATTTTCACGATTCAAACCCATGACCTCTTGATCATATGAAATTATGAAATAAACTTTATTAGTTACACCAATATTCCCTTTCAAAATTATAATCTCCATAAACTATTGAAATTTAGGGGAAATTTAGACGTATTCGAATCAAGGCAATAGGAGGTGTAAATGGAACTGAACGTAGACTACTTATTGACATTCACGATAAATGTCATGGGCTACTTTTCAACCGTGCCCCATGACCCCTTGGTTGCGGCCCATGGTGCCCAGGTAAGCCTCTCATTGTCGAATGCCATGGATGGCCCCGTAATTTTGGCTTCGCCAAGCAACAAGTGTGAATGTGCTTATATTTCCCCACTGATAGCCCACACTCGAGCAAACAGCAGCTGGCAGTGCTTACAAGTGCCCACTAGAAGGTAGCTCCCTCAGCGCCAGCGCGCTCATGCCCCGCGCAAAGCAGGCATTGATTGATGCTATCGACAAGGACTCCACCCCGACAAGTGCCCCCCAATGGACAAGCTTTTTCTTTGTATAATCCTAGGTCCCTTTCCACGTAAATATACATATAATAGTTTTACTTCTTGTATTTGAATTATAAATTTCTGGCTTATTTATGTATACTCCTCCAACTTAGGTTTTTATTTTTAAGACATATATAAGGGGGTATATGTTGCGGAAGTCAAATGTATATAGTGTGAATGAGTCACAACTGCTATATCAAAAAATTGTGGCAGCCACTAAATAATAAATAAGACAATAAAGCAACAATAAGAGGAACACCAGAATTAACGAGGTTAGGCCAATTTTGCCTACTCCTCGGACACAATAAATATTTTATTCCACTCCAAAATAAAAGTGAAATAATACTCAAGAGAGAAGATAAAAATGCCATAAACATACGAGAAGGTAAATGAGAGGTGTGTTTAAATCCTAAACATTAGGCCTTCTTTTATAGGGGGGTAATCCCCTCCAACTTCAAGAGCCCACCGATGTGGGACAAACAATTTGCCAAAATTTAACAAATCTCCACCTTCAAAAAATCCCACATCTTCAATTCTCTCTCAATAACAAATTTTGATTGTGTCTTCATCTTCAATCTTCAGTTTTTAACAGTGTTGATCAAATCCAAACAATGTTAAAACTTGATCGCAGTCACCACTTTTGTTAGCATATCAGCAGGATTCTCTGTAGTATGAATTTTCTTCACCGTGACTCCACCTTCTTCTATGATTTCTCGTATGAAATGATACCGAACATCAATTTGCTTCGTCATTGCATGATAAAATTGGTTCTTCGCTAATTGAATAGCACTTTGACTATCACAAAAAAATTGTGATACCTTCTTGTTCAATACCAAGCTCCTTTAGCAACCCTTAAAGCTAAATTCCCTCCTTCACAGCCTCTGTAATAGCCATGTACTCTGCCTCTGTTGTTGACAAAGCAACTGTTGATTGCAAAGTAGAATTTCAACTAACTGGTGCCTCTGCAAAAATAAACACATAACCAGTAGTTGATCTTCGTTTGTCCCGATCACTCGCAAAATCTGAGTCACAATATCCAACTACAGACTGATTGCTTTCCTGCTCTATGACGACCCAAAGGATTTCTCCCTTTCTTTGTGCTTCTGAGGCCTTGTAAACCCCTTATTTGGTTGCCTTGATTTGCGTGTGCTGTCCGGGCGCAAAGCCAGAAAATCGTTAAGTGGAAATATTTGAATTCTGTGTTAAAAACTATAAATTTTGATAGTAATATTGCTATAGTTGACCTTGGTCAACGTTTTGGGTAAAAAGATCCGGACCCATGATGTGACGGTCCCGGAGGGGTGCGTAAGGAAATTTGGGACCCAGGCGTATCCCCGGAATCGAAATACGAGGTCCCAAGCCCGAGTACAGAGCTTTTATGTGAAATTGATTTCTGAAAATGCTTAAGGAAAAATAAAAATGAAAATTGATCAAAAGTGATAGTATCGGGCTTGTATTTTGGTTTCGACGCCCGGTACAAGTCTTAAATCAGCATTAAATGCTATCTATAAAGTTTGGTTGAAAACAGACGCCGTTTGACGTGTTTCAGACTAAAAATGGAAAATATGAAAGTTTTGAACTTTGAAACGAAAATCATGAGTTTTGGAGGTTGATTCTTTGATTTTGATGTTATTTTGGCAATTTGATCGCACGAGTAAGTCCGTAGGATGTTTTTGAGGTTGGGTGCATGTTTGGGTTGGAGCCCCGAGGGCTCGGGTGAGTTTCAGATAGGTGTTAGGCTCATTTTAAACATTTTTAACTGTTGGTGGCCGCAGTCTTCGCATTTGCCAAGACTTATTCGCAAATGCGAACTCCCCCCTTTTGCCTGCTTCTTCGCAAATGCGAGGAATAATCTCGCAAATGCAACCCTCCCTTGTTTGGCCAGTCTACGCAAATATGAAATTCTTTTCACAATCGCGATCCTCCCACTTTGCAACCAGACTTTGCAAATGCGAAGTCAAGTCTCGCAAATGCGACTACCCCCGCCTAAGCCATGGGTTCGCAAATTCGAACCTTTTCTCGCAAATTCAAGTTCCTCCTTTTCCCTGCCCAGTTCGCATTTGCAAACAATCTCTTGCAAATGCGAGGTCCCCTTTAATTCTGCCCAGTTCGCAAATGCGAAATCAATATCGCATTTGCGACATCTGCAACTGTGCAACTTATACTTAACCAATTTCAAAATTCATTTTCATATTTTCAAAACCCAAACCTCCATTGGCAATTTTCTCTCGACTCTTTCTCTCCCAAATCACTTGTAAGTCAACCTTTACTTAATTTCTTCAAACATTAACATCTTTTATCATGATTTCAACTTAAAATCAAAGCATTCAATGGGTAAAAATGGGGATTTGGGTAGAATTTAGGTTTTTCAATAAATTGGGGATTTGGACCTCAATTTGGGGTCCGATTTCAAAACAAATTACATATATGAACTTGTGGGGGAATGGGTAACCCGATTTTGGTTCGAACCTCGAGTTTTGACCACGAGGGCTCGGGGGCATTTTGGAAATTTTAGGGTAAAACTTTGGGAATTTCATTCTTATGCATTCAAATGGATTTAACTAGCATTTGTTGATGCATTTTAGTAAATCGTGGTTAGATTCGACCGGTTTTGAGACGAACTCGAGGGGTAAAGCTATTCTAGAGGCGTGAGTTAAATTGAAAGCTTTCGAGGTAAGTGTTTGATCTAACTTTGGCTTGAGGGAATACGATTAGGTTGATATTTGTTGTGTGCTACGTGGAGTCAGTGTATAGGTATGGTAACGGTTACCTATGCGCCCGAGTCAAGCATGACCGCGAGTCACATTTGTTATTAAAAATTGCGAAAGAAGTGAACAATTGTGATAATTTACTTGTTACAAGAACTATGAAGTGAAAGTTGAGAAGTAAATGAACTAAAGAGTAATTTTTGGTACTTTTCCCTTGCCGGGACCTATTGTTGAGTATTATTCCCTTGCCGGAATTCATTTTTGAATTATTCTCCCTTGCCGGGATTCATTGTTGAATTATTCTCCCTTGCCGCGATTCACTGTTGAATTATTCTCCCTTGCCGTGATTCATTGTTGAATCATTCTCCCTTGCCGGGATGTTTTGTTTGATTTATACTTCCTTTTCCTGTTTGTTTGTGACCATTGATTGGGTGAGGAAGAGAGAGTAAAAGCACGAAGGGTGATGTCGTGCACTATGTATATGAGAGAAAAAGCACGAAGGGTGATATCGTGCACTGTTTGTTGAGAGTAAAAGCACGAAGGGAAGCCGTGCACTGTTTATTGAGAGTAAAAGCACGAAGGGTGATGTCATGCCTTGTATTTGATATTCTTGGTGAGAAATAAGAGTAAAAGCAAGAATGGTGATGTCGTGCATTATATTTGACCGTTTTGGTGAGGAATGAGAGTAAAAGCACGAAGGGTGATGCCATGCAGTTGTTGATTCATTGGCTTTCTTATTTAATTATTATTTATTTAGTTCCATCTCTTGATTGTTGAAGTTATAATTGAACTGCTACTCCCCCAGCATGTCCCTTTCCCTTTTATTTGTTTAAATTCTTGTTCTCTTTCTGTTATTGTATATATCTGTACTAGTTGGTTGTGGTAGGTCCGGTTTAGCCTCGTCATTACCTCACCGAGGTTAGGCCGGGCACTTACCAACACATGGGTTCGGTTGTGCTGATAATACGCTTGTGTGCCTTTTTGTGCACAGGTCAGGACACAGCCTACGGACCGCAGCAATAGTCAGGGGTGGATCCTTCAGTCTAGAGACTCTGAGGTAGTTCGCGGGCCCCGAGTCTCCTCTATCTATTTCTCTTAGTTTGATTAATTGTATCAAACAGACATGTTGTGTATTTCTTTCAGACTGTTGTTTTTAGTATTCTTTTAGTCGTCCGTGAGTAGTAACACCAGATACTGGGTAGAATATATTGGTAATTTTTGCATTATTGTCATTTCTATTAATTTTAAAAGTCTTCCGCGTGTTTTAATTAATTATTTCAGTATTTAATTTGCTTCAGATTAAGGTTATTGTGAAAAGGATTAATAAGGGGTTGGCTTGCCTAGCTTCAACAGCAGGCATCATGACGACTCCCGATGGTGGGTATATCTGGGTCATGACAAGTTGGTATTAGAGCCCTAGGCTACTTGGGTCTCACAACTCATAGACAAGCTCGGTAGAGTCTGAGGGATTGTTCATTCTTGTCCTGCGATTCTGTTTCTCAAATATTGATTGTCGTTCTACTTTATTCTTTCGTAGATGGAGAGAACACGTGCGTATTCTTCTTCCGCACAGCAGCCCGAGCCCCCAGCAGCAGCTCCCACGACGGGCAAGGGCCGAGGCAGTGGCAGGGGCCGTGGTAGGGACAGAGCTCAGCCCCGGGCAGTAGTTCCAGAGCTAGAGCCTCATATTGACTTTGATGAGGAGGTTCCAGCTCCACCAACTCTAGTGGGCCCAGCTCAGGTCCCAGGAGGAGTGATCTTTTCTTTGGATCTTCAGGATGCTCTTGTCCGCATAGCAGGCTTCATGGACAGTGTTGCTAGAGCAGGATTGCTGCCAGTAGCACCAGCCACTTCTCAGGCTGGAGGAGGGGTTCAGACTCCTGCTACATGTACTCCGGAGCAGGTAGCTCCCCAGACTCAGGTTCCATTGGTTCAGCCCGCAGTGGCAGCTCAGACATGCATTGCAGCTCAGGCATGAGATGGGACGACCATGTCTTCGGATGCTTTGTGGAGACTTGATCGGTTTTCCAAGATTTCACTACTACTTTCAGCGTTGCTTCATCGGAGGATCCCCGGGACTTTTTATACAGTTGTCATGATATCCCCAAGACTATGGGATAGTAGAGACCAATGTGGTCGACTTTTACACTTTCAGACTTGTGGGGTCGCCAAGACTTGGTGGAGGGATTATTGCATATCTAGACCAGCAGGGTCACCAGCTTTGACATGGGATCAGTTTGCAGACTTATTTTTGGAGAAGTTTCTCCTCGTCACTCAGCGGGAGGCACTTCGCAGGCAGTTTGAGCGCCTTCAGCAGGGCTCCATGATAGTTACACAGTATGAGACCAGATTTGTTGACTTGGCACGCCATGCAGTAGTGATACTCCCTACAGATCGAGGGAGGGTCCGGAGGTTCATTGATGGATCGATTCAGCCCATTCACCTTCAAATAGCTATGGGAGTTGGCTGTGATATTACTTTTCAGGAGGCGGCCAATGAGACCCGCCGAGTAGAGATGGCATTGGCTCGAGGAGGTAGTCAGGGTTCAGATAAAAGGCCTCGACATTCTGGCAGATTTAGTGGACCTCATCTGGGGGTAGGGATTTCCATGACAAAGGCCGTCCCCCGCGATCTTTTCAGTCGGCACTTCAGGTTTCTCATGGTACACCAGGCGGTGGTGGCCATCTGCAGTATTATTCGGATCAGCAGTCTTTCAGCGCACCACCAGCCCCCATTAGTGTGCCGCTACTTCACAACTTCAGGGGAGGACATACCGATCAACAGGGCCAGCAGTCTCAGCCGCCGGGGGCATGTTTTGGTTGTGGTGACATAGGTCATGTTGTCAGATTTTGCACTCAAGCCTCAAGTAGTTCTCAGCAACAGGGTCCTCGCCCTATAATTCAAGCAGAAGGTGATCCACAGGCTGCCCAGCCAGCTAGAGGCGGGGTTGAGGATCATAGAGGTGGAGGGAGAGACCGCAGAGGTGGAGCCCACACAGTCAAAGGTAGGGGTCAGCCCGTAGCAGATCATCCCAGTGACGCAGTTCAAGGAGGTGGGGGCCATCCCCGTTGTTATGCATGCCATCTAGGCCGGAGGCCGAGTCATCTGATGTTGTGATTACATGTATTATACTAGTCTCTGATAGGGGTGCTTCAGTATTATTTGATCCGGGATCTACTTATTCTTATGTGTCTCCTATTTTTCACACTATTTGATCATGCCTAGTGAGGCTCTGGGTATTCCTGTATATGTGTCCACACCGGTTGGTGATTCTATAGTTGTCAACCGAGTGCATCGTTTTTGTGTGGTGATATTTGAGGGTCTTGAGACCTGTATCGACTTACTGCTTTTAGACATGGTGGACTTCGATGTTATATTGGGGGTGGATTGGTTGTCCCCGTATCATGCTATCTTGGATTGTCACGCCAAGACCGTGACTTTGGCCTTGCCCGATTTGACCCAACTTGAGTGGAGAGGTACCCCAGGTCATGCCAACTGTAGTGTTATTTCGTATGTCACGACTCGGTGTATTTGAGAAGGGGTGTTTAGCATATCTGGCGTATGTTTCCGACTCCAGCGCAGAGGTCCCATCTATCGATTCTGTCCCTATTGTTAGGGAGTTCCCCAAGGTTTTCCCTTCAGACCTGCCGGGTATGCCGACCAGCAGGGATATTTATTTCTGTATTGATCTAGTTCCTGGCACTCAGCCTATTTCTATTCCCATGTATCGCATGGCCCCGCCAGAGTTGAAAGAGTTGAAGGAGCAGCTTCAGGACTTGCTTGATAAGGGTTTCATTAGACCCAGTGTATCACCTTGGGGTACACTAGTGTTGTTTGTGAAGAAAAAAGACGGGTCGATGAGGATGTGCATTGATTACCGGCAGTTGAACAAGGTGACAATAAAGAACAAGTATCCACTGCTGAGGATTGACGATTTGTTTGACCAGCTCCAGGGTGCCAGGGTGTTCTCGAAGATAGATTTGAGGTCTAGTTATCATCAGCTGAGGATTAGGGCGTCTAATGTCTCTAAGACAGCATTTCATACTCGGTATGGGCATTATGAGTTTTAGATCATGTCGTTTGGGTTGAACAATGCCCCGGCAGCATTCACGGGGTTGATGAACCGAGTGTTCAGGCCTTACTTGGATTTATTTGTGATTGTATTCATTGATGATATCTTGGTATACTCCTGCAGTCAGGAGGAGCATGAGCAGCACCTCAGAGTGGTTCTTCAGACTCCGAAGGATAGCCAGTTGTACGGCAAGTTCTCAAAGTGCGAATTTTGGTTGAGTTAAGTAGCATTCCTGGGTCATGTCGTATCGGTAGAGGGTATTCAGGTAGACCTGAAGAAGATAGAGGAAGTCAAGAACTGG
Organism: Nicotiana benthamiana; assembly: GCA_034376525.1. NCBI lineage: Eukaryota > Viridiplantae > Streptophyta > Magnoliopsida > Solanales > Solanaceae > Nicotiana > Nicotiana benthamiana. Next base: position 49,057,311 of record CM067328.1, read on the forward strand.
CCTCGACCAGCTTCAGCTACAGATATTCGGAGCTGCTTAGGGTTAGCTGGCTACTACAGACGTTATGTGTAGGGGTTTTCATCCATCGCAGCGCCGATGACTAGATTGACTCAGAAGGTGCCCAGTTCAGGTGGTCATATGAGTACGAGGCGAGCTTCCAGAAGCTCAAGACAGCTCTGACTACAACACTGGTATTGGTCTTGCCCACGAGATCTGGGCCATGTACTGTATATTGTGATGCTTCCCGTATCGGACTTGGCGCAGTGTTGATGCAGAACGGCAAGGTCATAGCATATGCTTCGAGAGAGTTGAAGATCCGCGAGAAGAATTATCCAGTTCATGACCTAGAGTTGGCAGCCATTGTTTATTCCTTAAAGATTTGGAGGCATTATTTGTATGGTGTGACGTGTGCGGTGTACACGAATCACAAGAGCCTTCAATACTTTTTCAAGCAGAAAGAGTTGAATTTGAGACAACGAAGGTGGTTGGAGTTGTTAAAAGATTATGATGTTTCTATTTTATACCACCCAGGGAAGACAAATGTGGTGGCCGATGCATTGAGTAGAAAGTCCGCCAGCATGGGTAGTCTTGCATATATTTTGGTTAGCCAGAGACCGCTTGCCTTGGATGTTCAGGCCTCGGCCACCACATTGAGTAGAAAATACGCCAGCATGGGTAGTCTTACATATATTCCGGTCAGCCAGAAACCGCTTTCCTTGGATGTTCAGGCCTTGGCCAATAGATTTGTGAGACTGGATATTTCTGAGCCCAGTAGGGTGTTATCTTGCACGGTTGCTCGCTCGTTATTGATGGAGCGTATCCGGGAGCGGCAGTTTGATGATCCCCATTTGTGTGTCCCGAGAGACACAGTGCAAAGGGGAGGTGACAAGGAGATGACTTTGGGAGATGATGGCATATTGAGGTTGCATGGGAGAGTCTGTGTGCCCAACATTGATGGTATTCAAGAGTCGATCTTAGTGGAGGCCCATAGTTCTCGGTATTCTATTCACCTGGGCGCCTTGATGATGTATCGGGAATTGAGACAACATTATTGGTAGCGTAGAATGAAGAAAGACACTTAGGAGAAGATATATAAAGGAACCATCTTTAAGCTTGCGCAAATACACACAATGATCGTATTTGCTTCTCTTGTACCCTTGCTGCAACATAAACTTGTCAAATTGCTTGTACCATTGTCTAGAAGATTATTTCAAACCGTACAACGAATTTTCAAGTTTGCACACCATATTCTCCTTTAAGCAACTTTGAATCCTTCTGGCTGAGTCATGTAGATTTCCTCCTCCAAGTTTCCATGTAAAAACGCAGTTTTTACATCCATCTGAATTAGTTCTAAATCCAACTATGCTACCAAAGCCAACATAATTCGAATGGATGAATGTTTTACAACCGGAGAAAATACTTCATTATAATCAATTCGCTCCTTTTGAGCATATACTTTGGCCACCAATCTTGCTTTGTAGCAAATATATACTTGGTTAGGAAATCCTTCCTTCTTTGCAAATACCCATTTGCACCCAATTGCTTTCTTTCCCTTCGGGATATTGGCCAATCTCCATGTATGATTCTGATGAAGGGAATGCATTTCATCATTCATGGTAATCCTCCACTTATCTTCTTCTGAAATTTGGACTGTGTCTTTATAAGTGGTATCATCAGCTACAATTGCGGTTGCACAAGCAACTGTCTCTATGAGACGAACAGGTTTTGTTATTGTCCTTTTTGGCCTGCTGGTTGCTATTGATTCAATTTGTTGTTGAGGTTCCTGAGTCGGAATCTTCTCTACTGGCTCTCCCTCCAGAGGGTAATCTTCATTCGTTTCCTCATCTGCTTCTTATGTAGGAAAAATAAATTTTTCCTCAAACTCCACCTGCTTAGAAGCACCATCATCTTGTTTGGTATCTTCACTTGTTACCTTATTTACCATAGCAGATTCATCGAAGGTAACATCCCTGCTGAATATTACTTTCTTTGTCATAGAACACCATAAGCGATATTCTTTGACTCTAGAAGTAATCCCCATAAAAATATCCTTCTATGCCATTGGATCCAACTTTGACTCTGTCACATGATAATATGCAATCGAGCCAAACATGTGCAAAGAGTCATAATCTACAACAGGCTTCCCATACCATTTTTCAAGCAGTGTCTTACCATCAATAACAGCAGATGATTGACGATTAATGAGGTGGCATGTATATGTAATTGCCTCAGCCCAAAATTTTTTGCCCAAGCCAGCATTGGACAACATATACCGCACCTTCTCCAGCAAGGTCCGGTTCATGCGTTCTTCCACTCCATTCTGTTGTTGTGTATGTCCGACAGTGAAGTGTCGGACGATGCCATCATTTTCACAGACCTTGTTGAAATGATCATTTTTGTATTCACCTCCATTGTCTGTGCGTATACACTTGATCCTCCTGCCTGTTTGATTCTCCACCATCGTCTTCCATTTGAGAAAAATTTCCAGCACTTTATCTTTGCTCTTCATTGTATACACCCATACTCTTCAGGAAAAATTATCAACAAAGGTTACAAAATAGTGCTTCCCACCCAATGAAGGTGTTTTGGAAGGACCCCAAACATCAGAGTGTACATAATCCAAAATATCTTTCGTATTATGGATCGCTGTACCAAATTTAACCCTTGTCTGTTTCCCTTTGACACAATGCTCGCAAACCTCCAAGTTGCAAGTCTTTACTCCTTTCAACAATCCTTGATCTGATAGAGTCTTCAAGGATTTTCCTCTAGCATGTCCCAAGCACATGTGCCATAGCTTGGTTTCTTTTGCCTCTTTGTCGTCACTGGACGTCACTATCGATGTCCCAATAACTGTACTACCACGATAGCGGTACATGTTATTGTTCTTCTGATTTTCCTTCATTTCCACTAGTGCACCATAGCATACTCTCATTACTCCATTTTCTGCTATGATTTTGAACCCTTTTGATTCTATGGCTCCCACAGAGATGAGATTCTTCTTCAAATCCGGTACATATCGAACATCTATTAATGTTCTGATCATTCCAACATGGTTACTTAATCGTATTGACCAATTCCATATGAGGTAAGAGGGATGTTGTCCGCTGCGTGGATGAATCCATATTCTCCTTCTTGAAATTCCACGAACCAGTCCTTGTTGGGACACATATGATAGCTACAAGCTGAGTCCATCAACCATATGTCTGATGATGTTGATAGCTCTGTTGTAACTAATGAGAAGTCTGAATCATCAGAATAACCTACATTTGAATCCATAACTGCCTTACCATGGTTATGTTTGGCCTTGTTCTTCAACTTCGGACAATCTTTCTTCCAGTGCCCCTTTTCTCGACAAAAGGCATATTCATCTTTGCTGGGATTAGATTTTGACTTAGATCTTCCTTTCTTCGTCCATGTTTGATTTTGAGGACGACTCCTTACAAACAGTGCTTCTCCTTCTTCGCCCTTCTGTTTTTCTTGCTTCCTTTGTTCATAGCTATACAAAACCGAACAAACTTCTTTGAGAGAAACTTCGTCATTTCCATGGAGTAGAGTAGTTTTAAGGTGCTCGTACTCATCAGGAAGTGACGCCAACAACATCAAGGCCAAGTCACCATCATCATAAATTGTATCCATATTTTGCAAATCTGTGACCAACTTATTAAAACCGGTGATATGTTCATTCATCGTGGTACCAGGAATATAGGTGAAGTGAAACAATCTCTTCTTTGTTAGAAACTACGCTTTACGCTAGAGGGGGGGTGAATAGCGTATTAATAAAATTTAGCGTTTTCTTGCGGAATTTAAACTTTGCAGGAAGTAAAATAAATGCAGAAAGATAAACTTACACAAGGATGTATACTGGTTGGCCACCAACGTGGTTAGTCCAGTCCCCGAGAGACTCTCTCGAGATTTTTCACTATTTTGTTAAGCTTACGGGTGCTCAACAAACCGTTACACACTTGAGGACACAAGCCTCAAACAGTTGCTCGGAGATCGCAATCTCAAAGACTTCACCCAAGGAAACGCAAGTTCCTTGAAACAAGAGAATCGCAATTCTCTTACAAGTATATCAAATACTTGGACACTCACTTAACTAGAGTACTCCTTATTGAGTAGATATGAGTAAAAGAATATGTTCAAGATCACAACAACTTTAAGCAATAGTATGGCTCTCAAAAGCTTTATGAAATGAGTAGAAAATGAAGAATAATTGAATGAAAGCTTCTAGCAATATAATGATCAGTTTGTGTATGTTGTTGTTGTTAAAACACTGAAGTGAATCTGTATTTATAGTTGAAAAACTTGGCATTACCGTTGCCTAATTGCCAATTAAGAATTGCTGAAATTCCTTAGTGATAATCGAATATTAAGACCACATAATCGATTATCTGCCAGTCAGTTTAAAAATCAATCCCAGATTTAACGCTTCACAATCGATTATACATAATCTATAATCGATTACTGGCAATATTCAAAAACAGATAATCGATTACACCAAATCCATAATCGATTACTTTGGCAACGTTCTAAAAATCATTTCCGGATTTTAAGCAAAACATCGATTATATAAAATCTATAATCGATTACTTCAGCAACGTTCTAAAAATCATTTCCAGATTTTAAGCAAAACATCGATTATATGAAATCTATAATCGATTATCTTATGGTATTTGAAAATCATTTGACAACGGTCAGCTTCAACAATCGATTGTCCTTTGCAACAATCGATTACTTGTTATTTTCTGAAAATCATGAAACTTACTGTCTCAGTGATAATCGATTATCTAAAGCCATAATCGATTACTTGTTATTTTCTGAAAATCATAAAACTTACTGTCTCAGTGATAATCGATTATCTAAAGACATAATCGATTACTTAATTAAATTTAAAATCACTGGAAGACACTGTCTCAACATAATCGATCACCATTAGTTCATAATCGATTATTTTGAGTATTGAAAAACTTTACCTCAACAACAATCGATTGGCATTTGATCACAATCGATTATCATGCAGATTTGGAAAAACCTGATGTTCACTGTCTTACTCACAATCGATTACCATTAATTCATAATCGATTGTCATGCAGTCTTGGCTCAGAAACAATCGATTATCATAAGTTCATAATCGATTATTTTAGCCCAGATTTTTGAGGCATGTTTAGAAAACATTTTGTCTAATGTCAATATGCATGATTTAAAATCTTTTTGACACAGAATTAAATATGCATGATTTTGGAAAATTGTTTTATGAGAGAGGCCATACTATGAGTCAAGTTATAGGATCGAGATTACAGTTTTAGAACAACTCAATAACAATTAAGAGCTATATCTTGAACTTCAATCTTATTCGCAACCATTGTGCGCTTGTACTTGAATTCCGTCATATATCAATTTTTGCTTCGTTTGTCATTCATCAAAACCTACAAAAGAGTACACGTTTAGTAAATTGCATTGAGAACGTGTTTCTAACAATTTCCCCTTTTTGATAATGGCAAACATTAAGCGGGATATGCATTTAAGGCAAAAGATATTGACAATTCAAGACAAGTAACAATTATGCAATTCCGTTCTTGTTCCCCCTCAATTTAAGAGTTCCCCCTCAATTTTAGCTTATAAGCAATCAATGAATTAAGAGAGGTGGTGCATACCCGATATCCCGTTTTCTTCCCCCTTTTGCCATTAGCAAAAAATAAGGAAAGATGCAAAAAGATGAAATAAACACAGTTTATTTATTGAAAAGAAAATTAGAGGGTAGTCGATTATTGATACGGATAATCGATTTTTATAGGGATATTGCTGCAGATTCGCGGTTTGCTTGAGAATTGCTCTTAGCTCTAGGGTGATACCTGCAAAAAGAAGTTAGACGCCTCCGACGCTCAAGTTAGAAATCATGTAGGAAAGAAAATGCAATGCATGACTTAGATCAAAGTGGAGTCAAGGATCCCGAGTTCACTACGAATTCGGAAGAAAGATTCTTTCTCTAAAGGCTTGGTAAAGATGTCTGCCAATTGGCCTTTGGTTTCAACAAATTCAATTTCGACATCGCCTTTGAGTACATGATCTCTAATAAAGTGATGTCTAATTTCGATGTGTTTTGTTCGCGAATGAAGAACGGGGTTCTTCGTCAAGCATATGGCGCTAGTGTTATCACATCTAAGAGGAATGTGATCAAGACTTAGGCCATAGTCCAAGAGTTGTTGTTTCATCCATAGGATTTGAGCACAGCAACTCCCCGCGGCTACATATTCAGCCTCGGTGGTAGACAACGCAACACTTACTTGTTTCTTACTAAACCAAGAGACAAGAGAGCTACCGAGCAAATGGCAAGTGCCACTTGTGCTCTTGCGGTCCAATTTGCATCCAGCAAAATCGGAATCGGAATATCCAATAAGTTGGCATGAAGAGCCTTTGGGGTACCATAGACCCACATTTGTAGTACCAATGAGATACCTTAATATTCGTTTCACCGCAGTAAGGTGAGACTCCTTCGGACATGACTGATAGCGAGCACATAAACACACGCTAAACATGATGTCCGGACGACTAGCGGTAAGATAAAGAAGAGAGCCAATCATACCTCGATACTTTTTGGTGTCGACTTCCTTACCTTTTTCATCTTTGTCGAGATGATCGGATGTGCTCATGGGAGTAGCCATTTCTTTTGCATTGTTCATCTCAAAGCGTTTTAGTAGTTCTTTGCAATATTTGGCTTGGCATATGAATGTACCTTCTTTCATTTGTTTCACTTGTAACCCCAAAAAGAATGTTAACTCGCCCATCATAGACATTTCAAATTTGCTAGTCATTAGATCGGAAAATTCCTTGCATAAAACATTGTTAGTAGCACCAAATATAATATCGTCTACATATATTTGAACTAATAAAATATCATTGTTTTTATGCTTGACAAAGAGGGTTGTGTCAACTTTTCCCCTAATGAAATCATTTTCCAAAAGAAATTTACTCAACCTTTCATACCAAGCTCGAGGAGCTTGTTTTAAACCATAAAGAGCCTTTTTGAGTTTGAAAACATGATCGGGATATTTAAAATCTTCAAAGCCGGGGGGTTGTTTGACATAAACTTCTTCTTCAATAAAACCATTTAGAAAAGCACTTTTCACATCCATTTGATATAGAATAAAATTCATTGAAGAGGCGAAAGCAAGTAATAGACGAATAGCTTCTAATCTAGCTACGGGAGCATAGGTTTCCTCATAATCAATACCTTCTTCTTGACTATAGCCTTTTGCCACAAGCCTAGCTTTGTTTCTAGTGATTATACCATTTTCATCTAGTTTATTGCGAAAAACCCATTTCGTACCAATTATAGAATGACCTTCGGGTCTTGGCACCAAATCCCAAACGTTATTGCGTTCGAATTGGTTAAGCTCCTCTTGCATTGCCAAGGTCCAAAATTCATCCCCAATTGCTTCGGAGATGGTTTTAGGTTCAATTTGAGAAACAAAAGCAGTAAGTTCTAAAGTGTTTTTGAGGGAGTTTCGGGTACTTACCTTTTCTCCAACATCGCCAATAACCTGTTCTAGAGGATGATCCTTGATCGTTCTCCACTCGTTAGGTGTATTTATTCCTTTTTCTAATTGTGGCGCTTCTTCCGTTGGTTGTTCCCCAATTTCATTTTTGTTTTCCTTTGAAGGTTCTTCTTGGATTTTATCTTTCAAGCTATCCAAGATACCTGCAAGATCAAAACCGGATTCCTTTCTCGCCAAGCGAGTATTATTTTCGGAAAACACAACATGAGGGGATTCCTCCACAATTTGGGTTCTTTTGTTAAAGACCCTATATGCTTTGCTACGTGAGGAATAACCAATGAAAATACCTTCATCCGATTTAGCATCAAACTTACCCAATTGGTCCTTGCCATTATTATGAACAAAACATTTACAACCAAAAACGCGTAAATGAGAAATGTTGGGTTTTCTACCCTTATAAAGTTCATATGGGGTTTTCATGAGTATCGGCCGAATTGCTACTCTATTTAAAACATAGCAAGCGGTACTCACGGCGTCCGCCCAAAAGTATTTGGGAATCTTAGCTTCGTCGAGCATGGTTCTTGCCATCTCTTTGAGACACCTATTTTTCCTTTCCACCACCCCATTTTGTTGTGGTGTCCGTGGAGCGGAAAAGGTGTGTTCGATTCCGAGTTCGTCACAAAAATCCGCAAAGAGATTGTGATCAAACTCTCCCCCATGATCACTTCTAATCGAAGTGACGGTTGATTCCTTTTCGTTTTGAACACGCTTAAGGAAATACTTGAAATTTTGAAAAGCATCACTTTTATTTGCAAGAAATAGAGTCCAAGTAAATCTAGAAAAGTCATCAACAATTACAAAAACATATTTATTTTTACCAAGGCTTTCAATACGCGAGGGACCAAATAAATCCATGTGAAGTAATTGCAAAGGTCTAGACGTTGAAACAATATTCTTGGATTTAAAAGATGCTTTGGTTTGCTTCCCTTTTTGACAAGAATCGCAAATAGAATCATTTTCAAACTTTAAACAGGGAAGACCAACTACTAAGTTTTGAGAAAGAAGCTTGTTCAAAAGATGCATGTTCATGTGTGCTACTCTACGATGCCATAGCCAAGAGTTATCCTCTTTGCTTAATAAACAATCAACATATTCGGGTGAGGAGTTTGCAAGATCAACCATATAGATATTATCAATTCTAAAACCACGAAGTATGATCTTGAAATCACTACGTCTAAATACAAGACATTCATCCGAATCAAATAGAGCAAGATTTCCCTTGTCACATAATTGGCTTATGCTCAAGAGATTATGCTTCAAACCTTTCACAAGTAGTATATGTTTAATGGAGGAGTTTTTGTCCTTACCGACCGAACCAATGCCGATGATTTTTCCTTTATTGTTATCACCAAATATGACACTTCCTCCTTCTTTGTGCTCTAGTTGAAGGAATTTGGATTCATCTCCCGTCATGTGTTTGGAGCATCCACTATCAAGGTACCATAGTACACTTGATCCCTTCAAGCACACCTACAAAACAAATTAATGTTCTTTAGGTACCCATGCCATCTTGGGTCCTTGAGGGTTAGGCATGTTATAATGATGCAATTTATTTATATGTCTGTGACGAGTAAAGCAAGCGGGAGCAATATGACCAATACGTCTACAATAATGACAAGTCACGTTGGGATTATGCATTTTTCTAGGTACATAGTAACTAGATGAATGAAGGTTGCTTACTCTACTTTGAACACCAATGTTTCTCCTATTATGAGCTCTAGGAGGTTCACAAGTTTGTCTAAAATATGCATCATTTCTAGAATATCTATTTCTAGGTGGAGGGTCATTTCTTGGTCTTCTAAATTGTTCAAGGTTTGGCCTAAAATATGCATCATTTCTAGGTCTTCTAGCATTTTCACTATTTGGTCTAACATGCAAGTTATTTCTAGGATTTCTACTTCTAGGATAAGCATTTTGGTTATTAGTCCTAGGTTGAGCTCTAGGTTGTTGTGGTTTAGCACCAACCTTTTCTTCATTCTTGAATCCTATTCCATGTTTAGTTGATTTTAGATTAACAAGCACATCATTCAAGTTTTTATGCGAAGAATTAAACTTATCTAATGTGCCTTTAAGTCTAGCTACTTCATTCTTAAGAAGCACACAAGAAGAACAGTTTCTAGTAGAACCTTCAGGTTTATCAGCACTTCTTTTTCCATAAAACTTGTTTTCCTCTTTTAGCTTCTCATTTTCGAAAACCAGTTTTTCTAATTCTTTTTCTTTTAATGAAAGCTGTGTTTGAAAATCTTTTTCTTTTAGAGAAGCGCTTTCTTTAACACTTTTGACAGTTTTTGAAGCTTTGATAAATTCAGCATATAGTTCATCAAAAGCATTTCTCATTTCATCAAGAGTAAAGAAATTTTGAGAGGAGATTTGACTTACCTCGTCTTTGCCATCTTCTTGAGCCATGAGACATAAATTTGCTGCTTCATCGTCTTCTTCTTCGCTTGCTTCATCTCCGGAATCTCCTCCCCAAGAGATGTATGCACGTTGCTTTTTGAAGGGTTTCTTCTCCTTTTTGATGTTAGGGCAATTTGATTTTATGTGCCCGGTTTCTCCGCATTCATAGCATTTTAGTTGATCGCCTTGCTTTTTGTTCTTGCGTTCATACTCCTTGCGCATGAATTTTTGAAACCTTTTGATAACGAGTCCAAACTCGTTGTCACCTTCCTCATCAATTTGTGATTGGCTAGCCTTTAGAGCAATCCTTTGCCTTCTTTGATCATCAACAAACGGGTTAAGTATAGTTGATTCATAGGTTTTGAGATTACCTCTTAATGCGTCAATTGTGACATCTGTGATGCCAATGGATTCTTGGATTGCATCGGCCTTTGATCGCCATGCCGGAGTGAGACTTCTGAGGATCTTCCGGACAAGTTCTCTATCCGTAAACGTCTTTTTGAGGGCGTGTAGATCATTTACGATCATTATGAATCGCTCAAACATTTCGTCTACTTTCTCTCCTTCCTTCATGTGGAATAGTTCATAAGAGTGAGTTAAGAAATCAATTTTAGCTTCTCGTACCTGGTCGGTTCCTTCGTATGTCACTTCAACCTTATCCCACATTTCTTTTGCTGTTTTGCAACATGATATCTTCCTGTAGTCGTTAGCATTAACAGCACAATATAATAAATTTATAGCTTTGACATTATTTTGAACCTTACGAATATCCTCCGCGGTATATTCCTCTTCGGTCTTTGGAACCCATTCGTCTTCCACCTTCTTGGTTGGAATTTGGTTTCCATTGGTGAATACTTTCCACAAATGAAAGTTATTTGATTGCACAAAGATTTGCATCCTCTCCTTCCAGTATGAGTAGTTTGTGCCGTTGAATAAAGGAGGTCGTGTAGAGCATTGTCCTTCTTCAATTCCTGCAAAAGAGTCAAGAGTAGAAGCCATGGATGGTTCTCTCAAACGGTTAAGTTTTCAGAGAGTTGGGCTCTGATACCAATTGTTAGAAACTACGCTTTACGCTAGAGGGGGGGTGAATAGCGTATTAATAAAATTTAGCGTTTTCTTGCGGAATTTAAACTTTGCAGGAAGTAAAATAAATGCAGAAAGATAAACTTACACAAGGATGTATACTGGTTGGCCACCAACGTGGTTAGTCCAGTCCCTGAGAGACTCTCTCGAGATTTTTCACTATTTTGTTAAGCTTACGGGTGCTCAACAAACCGTTACACACTTGAGGACACAAGCCTCAAACAGTTGCTCGGAGATCGCAATCTCAAAGACTTCACCCAAGGAAACGCAAGTTCCTTGAAACAAGAGAATCGCAATTCTCTTACAAGTATATCAAATACTTGGACACTCACTTAACTAGAGTACTCCTTATTGAGTAGATATGAGTAAAAGAATATGTTCAAGATCACAACAACTTTAAGCAATAGTATGGCTCTCAAAAGCTTTATGAAATGAGTAGAAAATGAAGAATAATTGAATGAAAGCTTCTAGCAATATAATGATCAGTTTGTGTATGTTGTTGTTGTTAAAACACTGAAGTGAAGCTGTAGTTATAGTTGAAAAACTTGGCATTACCGTTGCCTAATTGCCAATTAAGAATTGCTGAAATTCCTCAGTGATAATCGATTATTAAGACCACATAATCGATTATCTGCCAGTCAGTTTAAAAATCAATCCCAGATTTAACGCTTCACAATCGATTATACATAATCTATAATCGATTACTGGCAATATTCAAAAACAGATAATCGATTACACCAAATCCATAATCGATTACTTTGGCAACGTTCTAAAAATCATTTCCGGATTTTAAGCAAAACATCGATTATATAAAATCTATAATCGATTACTTCAGCAACGTTCTAAAAATCATTTCCAGATTTTAAGCAAAACATCGATTATATGAAATCTATAATCGATTATCTTATGGTATTTGAAAATCATTTGACAACGGTCAGCTTCAACAATCGATTGTCCTTTGCAACAATCGATTACTTGTTATTTTCTGAAAATCATGAAACTTACTGTCTCAGTGATAATCGATTATCTAAAGCCATAATCGATTACTTGTTATTTTCTGAAAATCATAAAACTTACTGTCTCAGTGATAATCGATTATCTAAAGACATAATCGATTACTTAATTAAATTTAAAATCACTGGAAGACACTGTCTCAACATAATCGATCACCATTAGTTCATAATCGATTATTTTGAGTATTGAAAAACTTTACCTCAACAACAATCGATTGGCATTTGATCACAATCGATTATCATGCAGATTTGGAAAAACCTGATGTTCACTATCTTACTCACAATCGATTACCATTAATTCATAATCGATTGTCATGCAGTCTTGGCTCAGAAACAATCGATTATCATAAGTTCATAATCGATTATTTTAGCCCAGATTTTTGAGGCATGTTTAGAAAACATTTTGTCTAATGTCAATATGCATGATTTAAAATCTTTTTGACACAGAATTAAATATGCATGATTTTGGAAAATTGTTTTATGAGAGAGGCCATACTATGAGTCAAGTTATAGGATCGAGATTACAGTTTTAGAACAACTCAATAACAATTAAGAGCTATATCTTGAACTTCAATCTTATTCGCAACCATTGTGCGCTTGTACTTGAATTCCGTCATATATCAATTTTTGCTTCGTTTTTCATTCATTAAAACCTACAAAAGAGTACACGTTTAGTAAATTGCATTGAGAACGTGTTTCTAACATTCTTCATGTACAATTTATTTTGAAAGTTTTTCTTCAAAAATTTATCCTCCATTGCTTTTCATAATCTACTTGCAGAATTTTCCTTTGTGTATGGATATTTCTGCTCTCTAGCAAGGTAGGATCAAATGGTACCGCAAGCAGCACAGTTGAGAACCTTCCAATCTTTTTCTGCAATAACATCTGGTTTCTTTTCTTCAATGGCCAGATCTAGCTCTTGTTGAAAAAGTACGTCTAGAAACTCGCCTTGCTACGTCCCAAAATGTCCGAACCCGTCAAAAATTTCTATCACAAATTTCGTATTTGGCACAATTCTTGTCATAGGCGAAGATATCAATGATGACGTATTGCTGGCACTTAATGTGGATTATTCTTGTTTATTGTCTCCCATTTTGACATAAATATTATTTAATAGTTGACGATATAAATCAAGATTATTTCCTTTCTGATGTAGAAGATCAGACCAGGCTGCAACCACAGAGCATACTCAGACTGAACCTTGACTCAGTTACCAAGATAAATCCTTTCTGATGTGGAAGATGATACTAGCTGCAATCCACAGAGCATACTTAGACAATACCTTGGCTCTGATACCAATTGTTGCGGAAGTCAAATGTATATAGTGTGAATGAATCACAACTACTATACCAAAAAATTATGGTAGCCACTAAATAATAAATAAGACAATAAAGCAACAGTAAGAGGAATACCAGAATTTAACGAGGTTCGACCAATTTTGCCTACTCCTCGGACACAACCAATATTTTATTCTACTCTAAAATACAAGTGAAATAATACTAAAGAGAGAAGATACAAATGCCTTAAATAGATGAGAAGGAAAATGAGAGGTGTGTTTAAATCTTAAACATTATGCCTTCTTTTATAGGGGAGAAATCCCCCCCCCCCCCACAACTTCAAGAGCCCACCGATGTGGGACAAAAAATATGCCAAACTTTAACAGTATAATCGTTTAATTTTCTGCAAACAATCAAATCTCCGTATTGGTATCTCCTTCCCCTCGCACCAAATTGTTTTTTTGTAATTATTATTCTCGGTTAATACAAGCATGCTTTCATTCAATTCTCTTTTCAATTCTCTCGTGGCAAATTATGATCTTGATATTGACTTTCCTGCACGGAAGCAACCGTCTAGTCTAGCATGCAAAGGAGGCCTTTGGTTGGCGAAAGGTAATCACACGAAAGTCAGTCGCTTTGTCTTATGTTCTCCTTCCAAGACATCTCAGAAAGGCACCATGTAATATAAAACATCATATTAACAACTTAGAAATATAATTCGAATAAATAGAAAAATATGTTTGACTAATAATTCAATAAATGTAGTTCGTATGTTTTATTTTTTAGGTTGAAATTGCATGCCCATGTAAAAAGAAATACTCTTAATTATTTTATTAGCATTACTTTACTAAATTTGTGAAAGTTACTTTCATGTGACTAGGAGGTTACAGGTTCGAGCCGTGGAAATAGTCTCTTGCAAAAATACAGAATAAAGCTACGTACAATAGACCCTTGTGGTCCGGTACTTTCCCCGAACCTCGCGCATAGCAGAAGCTTAGTGCACCGTACTGCTTTTTTAGTGAATTAGTGAAAAATTATTGATTATATATGGGCCTCAGTTGGATAATTAGATTACTTATAGTAACTATCAAGCCACGTTGGATTATGACCGGGCTTTTATGATATAAATATCTATTTAATAAAAATAAAAGGGATTGTTTAGCTCAAAGTTTTCATTACTTTATAAGCATAAAACAATCAAAAATAAACGGAATTATAGCAAATCATAATAAATTCAAAAACCAAAGGAATAAATTATAAGAGACTACAATTATATATTAAAGGGAGGAGGATGAATATCATTTATTAATGATATTGGTTTGGTTTGACTCTCAATGGAGTTGTTCAAAGCCTTAGAATGATGTATTCTCTCTTCTTTTAGAAGGAGATGTAAAGAAGAAGAAAACAGCCCCCCTTTTAGGATTCTTTCTCTTAGTATTTATAGCTAGAAGATCTGCCAGCTGGCGCTCAATGGGTTGGGACCACATAGAGGGGATGCCCTCGTGAGGACGTCCAGGCCGTGGCCTTAGATATTAAATTGAATAACTACCCGATAATCTTGTGAATAAATGGCCATACCATTTATTAGTCGTAAATAGACTTTAATAAATGCGTCGATCTCATTCATTATCATGGAGTCAAGTTTTGATCCATACAAGGATTATGACCGGGCTTGTTAGTTTTTTTTTCTAGAATATTAAAATTCAACAATTTTAGTGAAAATAATAGAATTCAATTCATCCGACGATGGTGTTTCTATGGTCTCATTTGTTTAATTTTAACGCCGAATTTTCGTTGAGCTCGATTCGGGTAATGCTTCCATTATTGGCTGCAAATTTTTTTTCCAACTAGCTAATTTGCCGGTGCTTCGCGCGATCCTTAAAATTGATATATAATTTTATTGACATCATCATATTTTCATAAAATAACATCCTATATATATGTATCTCAAAAGCATTCAATGAATTATCAAGAAAATAATACTTTTTCCACAATTTTATCTTTTGCATATTCTGCAACCGCAACATTATCATTGTACATTACTAATCTAATTAACTCAGATTCGTATTGGATAGGCCCTTAGTAAAATCCTCTCTATCAACTATCAAGAAGTTATTCACTGTAAGAAAAAAAAAATTAAACGCAACTTTTAGTTTATATATATATATAAACAGGCTCTCTGTACTTTCAGATAAGGGTAAGACTTGTACGTATTATCCTTCCTATACCTCACTTTGTGGGACTATATTATGTTGTTGTTATATATATATATATATTATATTAATTTTACGAATACAATATACAAAAAAAACTACTAACACGTGTGTCCGCCGTATTAGTTGCACAAAAAATTGAAGATAAGTTTACCTTAAGAAATAAATTAACCAATAATTTACCTCAAACACAAAATACAACGTAGAATTCCTCTTTATTTATTTACTCATGAAACTTATATAATATTCAAAGGAAAATTTAATTTTTTTTCTCTAAGTTTTAATAACAAAATTAAAGTTCCTATCTCAACTCTTCCCCTGAATAATACCCAAACATGGCAGGCAAACACCTAGACAATTTGTAACATTAAAATACAAAACTGAGAATAGTGTGCATCACCTAGTTAATTTCTAGGGGAGTATATGGACTGAGTTTGTTTGGTTTTTATTAAAACTAAATCAAACTAACTATATCGGTTTGGATTGGTTCGATTTTGTCGGTTTTTTTGGATTTTCAAGTTTTTTTGTTACATGAATATTATTTTAATTTTACTTTGTTAAAAGTATAGATAAGGCTTTGATAAATAAATATATGTTTATTAAATATGGAAAACAATTGACAAACATATGATCTATTAAAATATTCTAATGGAAGAATTTTTTTAATAACACGTGTAAGTTATTTTCTTGGTCGTCTAACAATAATTTTTGTTAATTTAGGCTTTTAAGGCTAATACATGAGAGGATCCCAAATATTTCTATATTTTCTAAAGAAAATTTACTATAAAGTCTTTAAAATATAAATAAAATTCATATATTTATATGTCGGTTTGGTTTGACTTTTTTTACTCAATACCAAACCAAGTCAAACCAAATCTAGTCGGGTTTTTTAATCAGTTTTATTTGATTTTTTGGTTTGGTGCGATTTACCGGTTCGATATGAACACCCCTATTAATTTCTTTTACCGTTTTCATGATATCCTATTTTTCAGCGCCTGCACATTTGATAATTTTCATAAAAATCATGTTCTCAAAATATTCAATCAGAATGAAAGAGTATCTTGAAATTGATTTGATCGTTGTAAAAGTCATATGACAATTTGAGATTGAACGATGCTTACACAAATAAGAGATAGAGGAAATACACAATGATAAAAGACGGAGAAGATCTATATATTATTAAAAGGAGAAAATAAAACCATCTTATTAAGTCAAGTGGCAACAGAAAAAAAAATCCATATAGCATAATTAGCTAATAATTAATTTTTTAGATTATAATTAATTATTAGTAATTATATTTTAATTTAAATATCTAAAAAAATATAAAAATATAAAAAGAAAAAAATAAAAACTAGCATATATATATATATATATATATAAAATTTGTTATTTAATTTAATTAATAAATATAGTTATCTTATAAATAAAAAAATCATAAATATAAATATATAAAATATAACTACCAAAAAAAGCTAGAGAGAGAAGCTCTCCCTTCTCTCTAACTTTACTGTTACATTGCTTCGTCTTCTCTGCCTGTCTCGGCGCACGTTAGTAAACGTACGCCGAGCTGGTTTCATGGCGAGAGGAAGAGGTCGCGGTAGGGGTAGACCTCGTAAACTACCAATTACAACAATAGATCGCATCATCTCAACAATAAATCACCCACCAAGTGTTTCCAGTGAAGAAGGACCAAATTCTGCTACTGTTCCATTGATTACTGTTCCATTGATGCAACCCGAGGAGGTTTCTGAACAAGCAGAAGTTACGGAGCTTCCTCAACATCAGATTATACAAGGTGATGGAGGTAATGACCACATGCAGACACTAGAACAACCACTTGTCCCAAAAACAGAGAAGGTGACCACTAAGTGACCAAAGTGTGGGCAAATCTATTCCAGAAGAACAGGTTTGCCTCGAATGGTATGGCATTGGAGTATATACCACCTACTATGATTGATGGCAAACATGTAGGCCAGTTACTGAAAGAGGAAGTGGAGGAGGAAGAGCAGAAATGGAAATGTGCCCTAGTGATTTTTGTGTTGGGGACTGGACCAGGATACAATGCTATGAAACATTTCATTAGTCTACACTGGTCTCATGTTCCAGAGCCAGATCTATACTATCATGAGGAGGGTTATTATGTAGCTAAATTTCAATCCATGGAAAATGCTAAAGAGGTCATATGTGCTGGTCCATATTCCATTGCTAACAGACCTATGGTTTTGAAACAATGGACTCCTAATTTCGACTTCACTGCTGCTTTCCCTAATGACATTCCTCTGTGGGTAAAGTTCCCTAGGCTTCCTATGTCATGTTGGGGTAGTAGGTCATTGAGTAGGATTGCCAGTGTTCTTGGCAAGCCTATTTTTGCTGATGAGTGCACTACTAAACAGACTAGGATCTCTTTTGCACGCATGCTCATTGAGGTTAATGTATCCAAGGCTCTGCCAAGTTAGATTGAGCTTATTGATCCTAATGGCAAGAAATTTGTGCAGGAAGTGACATATGACTGGAAGCCAACATACTGTGAGAAGTGCCTCATGGTAGGACATAATTGTTTGACTATTCCCAAACCTCCTCAACCTACACAAAAGCCTAGAATTATCCAGAAGTGGAGAGTTAAAGTGCCAAATCAGAATGATATACAACCTGTGGAGAACCCCAGTCAACAGGTAGTACCAAGGCAGAATGCAGTACCTCCTAAGGATGCTGATCCTTTGGATAGCACAGAAGGTTTCACTCTGGTGGATAAGGGCAAGCAGGTGCAATCTCCAGTTTTCAATCTTGCAATTTTCCCCCATTATCCCCTGTGGTGTTGGGTAATAGATTTCAAGTTGTGTCAGCTAGTAGACCAGGACATCCCCCTGATGAAGGGGGTCCTAGTCATACCCAATGAAGCTGGTAGTTTGGAATATTAGAGGTGTCAATAAGAGATATAAACAGAAAGAAGCTAAAGAATACTTTAGATAGAATAAATTCAGTCTTGTTAGTTTGGTAGAAACAAAGGTCAAGGAGAACAATGCAGGGAGAATTTCTAATCTGGTGGTTCCAGGTTGGAGTATGCTAGCTAACTATAGAGATTCTTCAAGGGGTAGAATCTGGATTTTATGGGATCCTCAGAAGATTAGTGTCATAGGAATTCAGGAGGATGGCCAATTCCTTCATTGCAGTGTTCACACTCCTGTAGGGGATCTGATCTGCCTACTCACTGTGGTTTATGGTTTCAATGGTTTGGACCAAAGAAGAACAATGTGGCAACACATACAAAATCTTGATACTGGTATTACTGATCCTTGACTGGTTGCAGGTGACTTCAATGCTGTGTTGTCTGTCAATGACAGACAGTCATGTACTCAAGTCAAGCAAGCTGAAACTCTGGACTTCACTCAATGCATTCAACTGGCTGAATTATCAGAGCTTCCTTGGAAAGGGAATTTCTTCACATGGACCAACAAACAAACTGGCAATGATAGAGTTTGTAGTAGATTGGATAGAATTTTTGGTAATTATGACTGGATGATTAAATGGAGTCATGTACAGACTGTGTATGACCCTCCTCTAATATCTGATCATAATCGTATAGCGCTTACTATGAAGGAAGATATTATTGTCAGGAAGGCACCCTTCAGATTCTATAATGCATGGGCTAATCACAAGGATTTCCAACACATCATGAAGGTACATTAGAGGAATACTGGCCAGGGCACTCTTAAGATGATATGGAACAATCTCAAGGCACTTAAACCTGTTCTAAAATCTCTAAATATTAGAGAATTTAAGAACATCACACAGAAAATTGAATCTAGCAGGGAGGAACTAAAGGTCATCCAGAACCAGATGAGTTTGCAATATACTGATGACTTGCAGTCTAAAGAAAGGGATCTGTTATTGAAGCTGGAGAAGTGGTCAATGATTGAAGAAAGTATCCTCCAACAGAAGTCTAGAGCCAAATGGATACAACTGGGAGACTCAAATAATAAGTATTTAAATGCTGTGCTGAAAGAAAGAAACCAGTACAAAAGCATAGCTGAACTGGTTACAACAGGAGGCACCAGACTTACCAATTCAGATGACATTAGGGATGAAATCAGGAACTTCTATAAGTCTTTGATGGGGTCATCAGCTGCCTCCCTACCAGCAATTAATAGGTCATACATGGATAATGGTCCAAAGCTCACTCATAATCAGCAGTAGCAGCTAGCTGCAGATGTTTCTACTGATGATATTCTAGATAGCCTAAAAGCCATTGATGATCACAAAGCACCAAGGATTGATGGTTACAATGCTGCCTTTTTTTAACAGACCTGGTGGCTCACTGGCAACCAGATTACCAGGGCAGTTCTGGATTTCTTTCACTCTGGCAGAATGCATAAACCAGTTAATTGTGCCTTCCTTACACTGATTCCTAAAGTTCCTAACCCACAGTCAGTCAAGGAATTTCGTCCAATTGTTTGTTGTTCAGTTTTATATAAAATAATATCTAAGATACTGGCCAACAGATTACAGAAATGCATAGCCAGTATCATTTGTGATTCCCAGGCAGGGTTCATTCCAGGAAGGAGGATTGCTGATAATGTTATCTTAGCACATGAGCTGATCAAACACTATGCAAGAGCCCATGTGTCCCCTAGATGCATGATTAAAATAGACTTACAGAAGGCATATGATTCTGTTGAATGGATCTTCTTGCAACAAGTGATGGAGTCCTTAAACTTCCCAGGCAGGTTTATAAGGTGGATTATGGAATGTGTCCAAACAGTAAGCTATACAATCATGGTGAATGGGGAAACTACTGAACCCTTCCAAGCAGCTAAAGGCTTGAAAGGTGACCCAATCTCCCCCTTTCTATTTGCTATAGTGATGAAATACCTTAGCAGAGCTCTTGTGGAACTAAAGAAGGATCCAAACTTCTTATTCCACCCTGGCTGCAAAAGATTAAATATTACTCATCTTAACTTTGCAGATGACCTTCTGTTATTTGTCAAAGGAGACTTGAAGGCTGTCACAACCATGTTCAAATACTTCTCTCAATTCACTGAGGCTTCTGGTATGACAGCTAATCTGAGTAAAAGCTCTGTCTACTTTGGAGGTGTTTCTCCTAATGAACAACTACACATTGTCAATCACCTTGGCTATGTATATGGTGAGCTACCTTTCAAGTGTTTGGGGGTTCCTCTATCTACCAAGAAAATGTCCTTGCTACAATGGCAACCAATGGTGGATAAGGTAACTACCAGGATCACATCCTGGACTGCTAGGAAACTGTCCTATGCAGGGAGAGTTCAGCTGGTGCAGTCAGTTATTTTTGGTATACAAGCATCTTTGGCTCAGCTTTTCCTTATCCCTTCAAAAATACTAAAGATGCTGGATGCAGTCTGTAGATCCTTTGTCTGGACAGGATCAACCAACATATCAAAGAAATCATATATAGCCTGGGATAAGGTATGTCTACCTAAGTCTGCTGGGCGTTTAAATGCTATGAACCTGCTAATATGGAACAAAGCTGCAATCACTAAGCTTGGGTGGGATTTGGCACACAAGAAAGATGTTCTATGGGTAAAATGGATCCATTCTGTGTACATAAAAAGCAACAATTACAGTCCTTAATCATTCCCAACCAAGCCAGTTGGATGGTCAGGAAGATCATTGCTGCTACTGTTACATTGCAGCAATCCCAGTTGCTGCACCAATCAGCTTGTTCTATAAAGAAGCTTTACCTACAACAGATTGGACAATTGCCAAGAGTAGTGTGGAAGAATCTAACTATCCAAAACTATGCTAGACCTAAGGCAGTTTTCAACCTTTGGCTGATATTACAGAATAGGCTGCCTACAAAGGATAGATTGGAACAGTGGAAGCTCAATGTGGACAACACATGTGCAT
Organism: Nicotiana benthamiana; assembly: GCA_034376525.1. Lineage (NCBI taxonomy): Eukaryota > Viridiplantae > Streptophyta > Magnoliopsida > Solanales > Solanaceae > Nicotiana > Nicotiana benthamiana. The sequence goes on from CM067328.1 coordinate 49,078,733, forward strand.
TATGTCAACAAGATAAGGGGACTAGAGATCATCTTTTCTTCTCATGCCCATTCACTACCTTGCTGAGACACCAAACTTTGCAGTGGATTGGAGTAACTCAGGCCAATTATCAAAACTGGGAACAATACATACAGTGGATCATAGCCAAGTCTAAAGGGAAAACTGGTCGAGCTCAAATTATCAAACTGGTCTTTGCTAAAATGCTGTATAACATTTGGTTAGAGAGAAATTCAAGACTGTTCAAGAACACCTCCTGTTCCAGTGGACAATTGCTTAGAAGTATTGCTTATACATGTCATATTAGGAGTCCCCCTAAAGTTAGCCTACACCTCCCGCATTATCTTCTGTAATTAGAAATATAGGTATAGTAAATGTAGATGTTAGCTAGGTCTTTTTTGATGATAGTCAGCTGTGTATAGCTGAACTATGGTTTTGTAAAGAAATACCTTTGGTGATTAATACAACAAGATTTAATTACCAAAAAAAATAAAAAAATAAAATATAACTACCCATTCAAATTGGTGAGAGTAGTTTTAAGTTTGAGTTTTAAAGTTATATAAAATAAAAAATAATAATTATAATAAGAAAAAGAGAAGAAGAAAAACTACCCATTCGAATCAAAGAGTAGTTTCAAGTTGAATTTTTAAAATAAAAAATGAATCTATATATTATTAAAAGCAGAGGATAAAACCATCTATCTATATCTATTAATATATAAAAGGAGAAGCAATTCCATAAAATAATGCCAAGTGTCAAAGTGAAATATCAACATATGTCATATTTTAGGAAAAAATTCCAATACTTTTGGAGATTCAAAAAATTTTAAAATAGAAAAATTACAAAATTAATATTAACCAATTCAGTTATTAATATTATGGAGTCCCACATTTTTTGAAAAATACTTATTAATACTGAAAACTAAAAAAATTAATTATTCCAATTCCAAACACCCAAATTTTTATTAGTTTTTTTATTTAATTTATTATTATTATAAACCTAAAAATTCATTAAAAAACCTTTTACATAGAAATAGTATAAAGCAAAAAAGAAAAAAAAACACTCCATGATTTGATCGTGGTTTCAAACGTGGGGAACAAATTATTCATTCAACCAGAAAAAATAGATTATTTACAATGAATGTTGGGCAGTTATTTTATTTATTTATTGGAATTGAAAATTCGATATTTTTAGTTAAAAATAATCAATCAATTATCTTAAAGTTTACGCTTAATTATTATAGTTACAACTCCTAATAATAAGGAGATAGACTAAGGCAACAATTACAGTTCTCTTGAAACACTATTTCAAGTCAAAATCTTCACATGTTTACTTTAACTAGTCTTAGGGTACGCGCGATGCGCGTGAATTCTTTTTCAATAAATATACATTTATTTACAAGTTAATAAGTATTAAGTTATAAAATAAAAGTGTAAGTTCTTAAAGATGATCGTGAATCTTGATTGTATTTAACTAAGTCAATAATTAAAGAAAGGCAGAATACATAAAATAGCACCTGAACTTGCACCCAAATCTCTATTACATAATTGTTGATCACGGGCAATCTTTTACACACCCAACCTTTTAGAAATGTGTCAAATACAAACTACTTTTTTCTTGGCCAATTTTTCAAAACATGTGTGATTTCATGTTCCAATCAGATAGTGACACGTGTCACTATTTTAAAAAAAAAATAAAACACTTAAAATTACACCTATACCCTATAACCATCTTCTCCATAGGAGATTGACGCCAGACACCACAAAAATTCACATTTAATCACCTTCATTATAAAGCAAAACTAGGAACTCAAGTACATTAATCACGAGTTTGTGAGTCTAGATCCAAATCTGACATAAAAAATATAATGCAAAACTCAAAACTCCATTAAAGTTGGTTATGGCCACATCCACAGATGCTCGATTCGTGGTATAGATTCAAACCCAGATTATAAAATTCTTTTGATATAGATTTCTTTTAACTTTTTTTACCAATTTCTTCCAATGCTATTTTATATTATTGTTATTCTTAAAACGTTGTACATGGAAGATGGAAAAATGGGTGGGGAAGAAGACAAAAATAGAAAAAGGGGGAAGGGCAGCAAAAAGCTGGTTGCTTGTTTTCTATGGGAGAGGGAGAGAAGTTTTCTATGGTGAGATTTTAGAGAAAAAGAAAAAGGAATAATTTCTCTATTGTTGTAAGAGCTGGTTGTTTGTTTAAGCTCCTGACGAAGAAGAAGATGTTTAATTAAAAAATAAAAAATGGATATGTGTTAGTTACACACGAGTGGTCACAGATTTCTTTTCATATTCACTCACCTAATTTTTGTGTAAAACACGCTCTTGCCATGTAATCAAAATGGTGTATAACCGATACACTTTTAAAAGGTTGGATGTATAAAAGTTGCATGTGATCAACAAGTGTGTAACATGAATTTGGATACAAGTTCAGGTGCTATTTTATGTATTCTGTCTTAAAGAAACTGTCGTTGAAGTCTTCAATGCCAATAATTAAACTTAAAATTTGTTCTAAATTTATATTTTTAAAATTTCAGTTTCACGAGCAAAAATCTAGAAAATCTAAATAATTTTGAAAGATACAACTTATAACATTTAGCATGTGACTAATAACCTAAGATCTTTAAATAAACACATCATCAAAGTGCAATAACAAAAAAGAGACATTAAAAAAAGAAAAAAATAAAGCAAGCTAGTAAAAGAATCTACAACCGAAAGCTATCTAATAAACTCACCCATATTTAGCTACTTGTATTACGAATTAAAAATTATAGAATCTTACAAATTATTTTGTTACTTTTGTGCCTTTTATTGATTTCTGTTCAACAATTCTCGTAATTATAATAGTGTATTTAAAACTTCTGAAAGTTAAAAGTATAATATCGAATAATATTATTAGTGCAACAGTCTTGTATATTTTAAAAAAGTGAATTATCTATGGTATTGTCCAAGAACTCGTACCTCTTCTTTCTCAAATATTTTTATCATTTATATATAATTTACGTGTAAGACATATACAAGGTTCGAAATGAAAGAAAAAATAAATTTTAACTTACTCAATGATTCAAATAAGAAACAAATAATAAGTAAATTTAATTAATTTTAAGCTCTAATATTTTAAAAATAGTAATTAAATAACTACTAAACGAAGTGTTTCTTATAATACTTAACATAAAATTGAGGGACTTTAGAATATATTCGTTTGTGTAATAAAGTAATGAAAAGAAAAAGTATTAATTTTAAATTTAAGTCCCGTATTGTATGGGCAAGAAACTCACGTTTTGTTTTTAGCTAATATACTTCTTACTCGGTTCAATAAGGAAATACTGAATAACCAAAATTTTAGGTGATTTAAATACCTTAAATATTAGGAAAGGAACTTAAATTACAATTATATCCAATGTGAATTTATTTTTAGAAGGTAAAAAAGGTAAACGACATTTCGCTAAGGGCTTTCGTGCTTTTAATATAGCATAGATATAGATCACAGTTTCAACTCCTAATAATCTATATTTATATATATTTACTTAATTTGAAAATAATTAATTAAGTAGATATTTGTCTTAAAGAAACCATTGTTTCTACACTATAGATACCGTTTTAAAGGAACACGGTAATTTTTAAGGAACGTAACGCTTATTTGTCCAAAAAAATCGGTTCTTTAATCCCACGATCTCTCCGCAGGATTTCAACTCCTCACGCACAAACTCTTCTGCGCTCCATTTTCAGTTACATAATTTCACAGTTTTGTCAAGTTAGTTTTCTATTTTTACAATATATAGTCTATTCTTTCTTCTTTGTGTGCTGTTAACATACCGTGTGACATAGATTTGAACAAGGAAAAGCTGGAGAAATGAAGAACTAGAACGAGAGATAGGGAGAGAAGGTGAAGGAAATGTTTCTGTATATTTCTGTGTAATGTTCTGTACAAAGAAAAACAAAATATAATAGAAATACAAATACAAATACAGAATACAAGTATAGAAACTTCTAGAACATGGGCCAGATAAAAATGTAGTGTGCAGTTGGGCCAGTCGGTCAGATGGGCTTGTGTGACTTGGGCTGATGTGCTGACTTGGGCTGTTTGGACTGCTCAGCAGTAACTCTAATACCCCCCTTCAAGGTGGAGGGTGATTGAACCCCCAGCTTGAGCAGAATGGAGTGATGCAGAATCCCAGTCAATGGCTTAGTAAAAACATCAGCAAGCTGAGAGGCAGTGAGAACATGATGCAAGGCAATAAGGCCTTCCTGAAGCTTGGTTCTGATGAAGTGGCAATCCACTTCAATGTGTTTGGTCCGCTCATGAAACACAGGATTCTTGGCAATATGAAGTGCTGCCTGATTGTCACAGAAAACAGGGACAGCAGAGGGAACAGAAACACCAAAATCAGATAAATCCTAACAAGCCAAGTGAGCTCACCAACAACCTTACTGATTGCCCTGTATTCAGCCTTAGCAGAAGAAAGTGAGACCACAGGCTGCTTCTTAGCCTTCTAGCCAATAAGAGACCCACCTAATAAAATGCAAAACACAGAAACAGACCTCCTCGTATCCGGGCAGGAAGCCCAGTCACTATCACAAAAAGCAGACAAGGAGAGATCTGGGCTGTTGTTGATGAAAACCCCAACATCAGAAGTACCTCTGAGATATCTGAGGAGGTGCAAGGCAGCATGCATGTGAGATAAAGAAGTCTTCTGAAGGAAGTGACTGAGATGTTGCACAGCAAAGGCCAAATCAGGTCTAGTGTGAGTGAGGAAATTGAGTTTCCCCACCAGGCTCCTATAAGACTCAGGAGAAGGAAGAGGAGCACCTTCGTCCAGTTTGATCTTAACCAAAAGGTCAAGAGGGCAGGTAACTGGGGTAACCTCCTCACAGTGATAGGCATGGAGAATATCAGTAATAAACTTCTTCTAATGAAGAAGCAGACCATCAGAATGATAAGTGACTTCTATGCCAAGGAAATAATTGAGGACACCCAAGTCCTTGATCTTAAACTCAAGGTCCAGAAACCTTTTTAAAGCAGTGATCTCCTCCAAATCATTGCCAGTCAGTATAATATCATCAACATACATAGCCAACAAAACAATAGAAGAAGAAGATTTCTTAAAGAAGAGGGAATAATCATTGAAGGAAGAAGAATAGCCCCTAGAACAGAGGGCTTGAGACAGCTTGGCATACCACTGCCTAGAAGCTTGTCTCAATCCATATAAAGATTTCTGAAGAAGACAGACCAAAGGAGAAGAAGAAGAGGAACATGAGACAGTTAGCCCAGGAGGTAGTTTCATATAAACCTCTTCATCCAAATCACAATGCAAGAAGGCATTATTGACATCAAGCTGAAAGAGGGATCATTTCTGCTTAACAGCTACATCAATGAGGGACTTAATAGGGGAAAACTTGACAATAGGAGAAAAAGTTTCATTGAAATCTACTCCCTCAACTTGTGTGTCACCCCTAACAACCAATCTAGCTTTATATCTTTCCACATACCCATAAGCTCTATACTTGATCTTATAGACCCATTTACAGCCAATAGGTCTTTTACCAGGGGGAAGCTAAACTATAGACAAGTTTGATTAGCCTCTAAAGTTGCAAACTCCTTTATCATTGCCTCCTGCCATGCAGGGAGACATGCAGCCTGCTGATAAGAAGTAGGCTCAACCTGTGCACTGTTAACCAAACTGTGAAGACAAGTGGAAGAAGAACTGGAGCCAGCAAGAGAAGGAGGGAGATTGCAGACATACTGTGTGAGATGAGCAGGAAGAATGTGAGTTCTGCTAGACCTTATAAGAGCAGGAGTAGTGGCTACAGGAGGAGGATGGTGCAAAGAAGGAGAAGGTGAGGAGGGAGAAAGAGGAGGTACAGATGAGGAAGAAGGTGAAGAAGAAGGACTGGGCAAGGAATCATCAGTAGGAGGAAAGTGAACAGGAGATGGAATAAGAGTAGGAGAAGAAACAGAAGAGGAATTTCCTGAAGAGGCAAAGGGAAAGACCTCTTCATGAAAGACCACATCTCTGGAGACTAGTGTCAGTTTAATCTTCAAGTTGTACAGCTTGTACCCCTTTTTACCCAAAGGATATCCTAGAAAAACACAAGGATCAGCCCTAGGCTGAAATTTGTCCCTTTGTTGCTTGGGAACAGAAGCAAAACAAAGACACCCAAATGTTTTAAGATGGTTGTAAGACGGGGTCTGTCCAAAAAGCAACTCAAAAGGGGATACATTGTTAAGTAGTTTGGAAGGGAATGTGTTTATGAGATAGGTTGCAGTAAGCACACAATCACCCCAGAATCTAAGGGGGAGTTGGGAATGAAAGAGTAAGGCTCTGGATGTTTCCAGTAGATATCTATGCTTTCTTTCAACCACACCATTTTGTTGTGGTGTATGAGAGCAAGAGGTTTGGTGTAGGATTCCATTTTCAGTAAAGAAATTGCAGCCAGAACTACTAGATCCAAGTTCAAAGGCATTATCACTCCTAATGATTTGGACAACAGTCTGGAATTGAGTTTTGATCATGGCAATAAAAGCCTTGATAAGAGGAAAGGCATTGCTCTTGGAACCCATAAGGTGAGTCCAGGTAGCTCTAGTAAAGTCATCAACTATTGTTAGAAAATATTTACAACCATTATGAGTGGAAGTGGCATAAGGACCCCAGGTATCTAAATGAATGAGTTGAAAAGCATGTGTTGTCTTAATAGAACTATCATGAAATGGTAGTCTAGGTTGTCTAGCTAATGGGCAAATAGTACATATGAAAGGTTGTTTATTTGCAAATTTGCATGGAATAGAAGGAATGTCCTTCATTCTGATAAAAGGTATATGTCCTAGTCTATTATGCCATAAAATCTCCATTTTATTCAATTTAGAATGGTATATGAGAGGAAGAAATAGAATCAACAACTAATGGAGAATGGTATTTACAAGAAGTATGAGATTGAATAGAAGAAGAGGAAGATTGCAATAGCCTGTAAAGACCATCGTCCAATTTACCAATTTCCAGTGGCCTCTTCAGAGAAGGGGCCTGTATCAAGCAAGAAAACTTAGTAAATAGGACAATAGAATTCAACTGTTGAACTAGCTTGGACACAGAGATGAGATTGTAATGGAAACTGGGAATATAAAGGACATTATTTAGAGTGAAACAAAGCAATTGAATGGATCCAGTACATGTTACCTTGACTTTGTAATCATTAGGCAAGGAAACTAAGTATGGAATAACTAATGGTTTAATATCAAACAGAAGATTTTTATTGGAAGTCATGTGATCAGTGGCCCCATAATCTATAATCCAAATGCAGTCACTAATCTTAGTTAACATGCAAGACCCATAAGATACATTCTCTAAATGTCTGAAGGAAGAAAGTGTACCAGAAAAGTTGGCAGATGCCATAAGGTTGGACTGTTGTTGAGACTCTCAAACTTGTGTCTGTTGAAGCACCAACATGAGTTGTGAATATTGGTCCTTAGTCAAGCCAGGAATAAGAGATTCTGAGTCAGAATACCCCTGAGCATTATCAGCTTTGTTTGAAGACTCAACAGAGTTTACACATCCCTGCACATCAATATTTGCTGCAGTCCTTTTGTTTCTTGTGAACTTGAAGTCTGGTGGGAACCCATGGAGTTTGTAGCATTTTTCAATTATATTGACCAGGCTTCTTGCAGTACCTACATACTAAACTTGTCTTGTTGACATCAAAACTGACTCTCTGATTGAATAGCTTAGAATGAACAGGTGTCCCAGGGAATTTGCTGATGAACTGAGTGTTAAAAGCACTGGATTAACCACGAAATTGAGATGGTGATGATGTAACTTGTCTTTGCCTCTCATCCTGAAGTAGAATGTTGTATGCACTGTCCAGAGAAGGAGGAGGCTGCAACATGAGGATGTTGCCCCTAACACCAACATATGTATCATTGAGACCCATGAGAAATTGATGCAGTTTGCTTTCATCTTCCTCTTTTTGAAGTTCGATTCTGGCTGCACATGTACAGGTGCTACCCCGGGATGCACGCATAAAACCCAGCTCATCCCACAATCTCTTCAACTTGTTGAAGTAGGATGCTATATCTAAGGATCCATGACTGATAGATGCCAACTCTTGCTTGATCTCAAAGATTTTGGTACCATTTACTGTCCCATATCTGCTATTAAGTTGAGTCCAAATGCTTTGAGCAGTGTTAGAATACTGAACACTCTCGGCTATCTCTGGCGTAAGAGAATTTGTGAGCCAAGAGATAACCATGTTGTTACACATATCCAACTGCCTAGAATGAGGGAAATTTTCAGGAGGTTTAGGAACCGTTCCATCAACGAATCCTATTTTGTTTCTAGCAGAGAGAGAAACGATTATATTTCTCCTCCATCCCCCAAACCCAGTCCCTGAAAAGGGATTACTGACCAAAGATACTACGGGAACATCAGAAGAAATAAGAAATAAAGGGCTCGAAGGGTCAAGTACAAAATTTGTGGGAGAGGAAGCAGAAGTATCACCAACATTAACAATTTTAATGGATGAAAACACTTACCGAGTCTGAAGTTTGATGAATCCAAAAAAAAATAACAATCCGTGGATATGCAAACTGTTAGAAATCGAATTGATCCAACCGATGCATTCGACTAAGCAGAAACCTCAACAAAAAAGACGATCGCAACAGAAAAAAAAGCGAATGAGAAAACCCAGCAAATAAGGAAACCCTAGATTTTCCATATCACAGAACCTCGGATGAAAATCGACGAGGGTAACATCGGAAGAGAGCTAATGATGAGCAGAATCAGAATACCCGCTCTGATATCATGTTAACATACCGTGTGACATAGATTTGAACAAGGAAAAGCTGGAGAAATGAAGAACTAGAACGAGAAATAGGGAGAGAAGGTGAAGGAAATGTTTCTGTATATTTCTGTGTAATGTTCTGTACAAAGAAAAACAAAATATAATACAAATACAAATACAAATACAGAATACAAGTATAGAAACTTCTGGAACATGAGCCAGATAATAATGTAGTGTGCAGTTGGGCCAGTCGGTCAGATGGGCTTGTGTGACTTGGGCTGTTTGGACTGCTCAGCAGTAACTCTAACATGTGCATATCAGACAACAATTCTGGACTACAAAAGGTGATTGGTACGATTTGTATTTCATGAACAATCTTTCAAACTTTTTTAACAAATAATTAAATACAACTCTCTTTATATTCCAATTGAGATTGTATTTATGTGAAGTTTGCTGACAGCGCATGTGATATAAAAAAATCAAATTTTCATAATCTACATGCCTGTTTGCATATTGGTTCTCATTGATCTTTGGAATGTATTATCCTGATCATAGTCGTTTTAGTTTTATAGCTTTTATTCTTAAATATAATCGTCCGATCTTTTTTTTTTTGTTGCTAAGCTATTTTTAAGTGGCGCTTAACTCTCCTGTTAAAATGGTTGTATATTGTTTGGTTTCTTTCTTGCAAGCAGATGGTTGGATTGTGGAGAAAATTAGTTTACTGGCAAACCTAAACCAAGTGAGGCTGAAGAGGTTTTGGGGCGGCGTCCACGCAAAGCCAAAAGTATTTAACATGACGAGTTACAAGAAATGTAATTCGACACTTCTAAACTTTAAACTGAATGCTATAGGATGCATTTACGTGTTTCTCACGTTTGGCTTGGTGAAATTTGTTGTCTTCTTGATGATTTCCACCACTTTATGTCCTCTTATATTATGGATGGTACAAGTGTTCTTATTTATTTCGGTATTCCATTTTGCCAGTTTTATTCATTTACTTCCGGAGGGGAGCCTTAGCGTAATTGGTAACGTTGTTACCATGTGATTAGCAAGTCACGAGTTCTAGCCGCGGAAACAACATCTTGCAGATATGTAAGATAAAGTTGCGTATAATAGTTCCTCGTGATCCGGTCCTTTTTCTGACCTCGCGCGTAATGAAAGTTTTGTTGGCTGCTTTATTTTCTAATGCAAAACTTTCTTGATTGTTTCTGAACGATCTAAAGTTAATGATTTTGTCTATATTACGATAGCATTCTCCCAGTTCTATGAACTACATAATTGGAGTTTCCTTGCTTATTAAAGTGCACACCAAAATATATTATATTTTGGGCTAATTACCTGATTACACTCCGCATCAATGTCTTCCTTTTGATGTACACTTCTACTCAATTAACAACAGACTTAATGGCGGTTGAAATACATTTTGTCAGTGAAATTAACAGCAAGTCAATTAATAAGAAGTTAAAGATTCGTATTGTCAGGCTTTGAAAAAATTAGGATCGCGATAGACCTGATAGCTCTTTTTCAATTGATATTATTTTAATGGATGAAAAGGTATTATTTTAAACTTTACGCTTACTTCTATTTTGCATTGTTTACATATGCATAAGTATGTTACAGTTATATATGGAATAACTCTGTCATTTTGACAAAATGAGTATTTTTGTAGGGTAACCGCATTCACGCAAATATTAGTGGGTCTTTATCCTTCTTTCTTTTATTTGTTCTTTTTTTTTCCCTCCCAAATTAGGAGGATCTATAGTGCTTCCACACTTTTCCTCCTTGGTATTTGTTCTATCTGTCCTTCTAATGAAATTTTAATAATAAAGTTATACTTAAATTGTTAGAAGACTCTAAAAGATCTATCTTTTCATGTATGTTTTAATTTTTTATGATAGAATGAAAGAACAAAAGACTATGTTTTTATACATTTACGTTAGAGTAAACTTAAGTATCATGAAAGAAAAATCATAAGAGTAAATGCATATGGTATTTTAGGCAAAATACACATAGTAAAATTCCTGCCACATATTTTACATAAGTTGTTATGTATAGCTAAAAGGTAACTACTTGCTTTGTCGAACAAATGAATTTTAACAATCTGATTTTTGTCTTGCTCGAATACAATTTTCAGTTTCATTTAATATTCTGCAATCTATTTTCTGTCTTATATATTCTTTTTTTAATACCAGTTGCTATATCTTAGGTAGATTCTGAAATTTATTAATTCTTTTACTGTCTTCAATTATAATGTTTATAATGATTATCAATTTTGCACTTATTTACTTGGGTCAATGTTATTATCAAGTTTGCACTTATTTCGTTGATGATTTCAATATTGACAGGACGATTTTGAGCCAGGGCGTACAATAAGTATGCAGTAAAGTGTAACAGGTGAGAGGCAAATATTAATTTTTAATGAAGAACATATAAGGGGAATTAAGTTCGAATGCTGATAATAGAGGCAGTATATCAAGACTTTACCATAAATTTTGATTATTTTATGTTTGTTTTCCCTTTTTAGTTATGTAATTATCATATTTAACAAATATGTTTTTTTGCTTTGAAGTTTGATCCAAGCTAGCTAATTTAAGTCTCAAATGCATAAAATGAGTTTGAGTTCATCTAATACAAAAGCTTACAAGTAAATGATTATCAAAATAGCTACTTGATGCAATCCGTACATAATATAGGGAATAATTGATACATCAATTTGTAAGTTACACTAAATAACATGTATGGTTTACCTTTTTGTGATATTGGCACACAAAACAAAGATATGTATTTCACATATGGCCAATTATGGCTACAAATGCGTTTGGTTTACCTTTATATGTCTGAAATCCTATTAACTCCATGTACTCTCTTAATCAATTAAATAATGACAATCAAGTGTTATATTTATTGTGGCTACTTAGGAAACACTTGTGTATAGTACAATTCTTGATCTGGACAGGTACTAAAAATATTACATTTTCATTCTGAAATTATGTTACTTCTAGAGTGGATTGTGAATTGCGGTCTTATATTATTTGTCCTTTAATCACATTTTTTGTTACTCACAAATTGTAGGGAATTTCTTGCAAACAAGTACTATTCTTTCAGCATTAGTCGATACGCTTGATTAAGAAAGGATCAGAAAACAATTGTAAATGTTTATGATTTATTGGAATTCAGCTTCTCAGTAAATCGCATATATTCTTTGATATCAGATAGGCTCCATTTGCCACTAACAGCTTTTGTGATTATAAGATTCTAACCAGACTATAACCTTCAATAGAGCAGATTATAATGAAGTAGTTCTTATCCAATTTAACCCCTAATAATATAGGTACTTAAATGACAATTCAAGTAAGTTCGTCGATTTATGTGATTAAATAATGTAGAAGCATACTTTAAGTCCTTGTGGATTAGTAGGAGTATTTTTTGGTATATCTTTTTTTTTTGTCAGGTAACTTATTAAAAGACCGAGGGTCTCCTAGTTAACAGCCTCTCTACTCCTCGGATAGAGGTAAGGTATGCATACATATTACCCTTTCCAGATTTCACTTGTGGGGTTATACTGGATTGTTGTTCTTGTTGTAGGTAACTTATTAAAAGAAAGTGGCAAGCCATTGGATATATTAGCAAACCTAAATGAGTTAGCTGGTTTTTGCCTTATGAAGAAATTAAACTTTTTAAGGTTAATATTTCTTCTTATTCTCTTGTGGCTAAGTTTCTCAGTCATAATAAGGAATTAATACTTTACCGATCAACAAGAAGACCAAATATTTCATGGTCAAGCCCTGTTTTAATAGGTCACTTAGAATTGGTAATCCTTGAACAATAATATAGAGACAATTCTATGAATTCTTTTCTTTGTTGTTTGTTTTAATTGTAATTAATAAATTTAATATGTAATATTCATATGTTTTTATTATCTCTCTCCGTTCTTTTTTTCCTTCTTTGAATCGATCTGCGCGGGTACGTATACTAATTATGGGATAAAAGGAAGGGTTACCTACGAAACTTAGCAAATCCACTAAACTAATTCTAATTAACCAAAATTCTTTGGTGAAAGAGTAAAAGCAACCTTAAAATTAGAAAAAAAGTATTAGAGAGAAGCTAGAAAGATGGTGAAAAGATTTGAAGCCTATTTCCATTCGTCCTTGGTGAAGGAGAAAACTAAATAGTAAAGGAAGATTTTACCTTTAAATGTGATCGTTGAAAAATCAAAAGTTTTGGGTATAAAATTTGAAACTGTTATGAAACAATAAAAGAAGAAGAGAAATATTGCAGAGAAAGAGAGAGAAAAAATTCTTATTGAATTTTGGGGCGATTTACAATGGGGTAAGACCCCTCTATTTATAGGAGGAAAACGACTTAGCCTCAAAGTAAAACTCTCTACAAGATAGACATTCACTCCGAATAGAATTATATTCTTAGCACTCCCCCTTGAATGTCTACTCAATAAGTAATGTGCCTCATTAAAAATCTTAACTAAAATAAAACCCAATGAGAAAAAAATTCTAGAAAAGAAAAAGAGTACACATATTTAGAAATGCACCTATTGGTTGCCTTGTTAATAACCTTGCAAGGAAAACTCAGTGGGACAAAACCTTGTAGGGGAAAAAGAATGCAACGGCGCATTAACCCCCCCGAAGAGAATATCAATTCACATCCTTGAGCCTTCGCATCCCAAGCTTGTGCACTAGCTTCTTGAAGGTTGAGGTCAGTAGAGATTTTGTGAACAAATCAGCCATATTATCACTTGAACGAATCCGTTGCACATTGATATCACCATTCTTTTGAATATCATGTGTGAAAAATAACTTTGGTGAAATATGCTTTGTCCTATCTCATTTTATGAATCCTCCCTTCAATTGAGCTATGCATGCTGCATTGTCTTCATACAAAATCATGGGTAGTTTGTCACATTTCAAACCACATTTGTCTCAAATATGATGTATTATAGACCTCGACCACACACACTCTCGACTAGCTTCATGAATAGCAATTATCTCTGCATGATTAGATGAAGTAGCCACAATTGATTGCTAGGTCGATCGCCAAGATATGGCAGTTCCTCCATAGGTAAACACATAACCTGTTTGAGATCGAGTCTTGTGTGGGTCAGATAAATATCCAGTATCAGCATAACAAACAAGATTAGGAATGCAATTATGGCCATAAAATAAGCCCATATCCGTAGTCCCTTTTAGATACCATATTATATGTTTGATCCATTCCATTGTCTCCTTGTAGGAGCAGAGCTATATCTTGCTAAGACATTAATTGAAAAAGTTATGTCAGGCCTTGTAGTATTTGCAAGATACATTAGTGCGCCAATTGCACTAAGATATGGTACTTCAGGACCAAGTAGCTCTTCATTCTTTTCTTGAGGTCGGAATGGATCCTTATTCACATTAAGTGATCGAACAAGCATCAGAGTACTTATATGCTCCATCCATGTAAAACCGTTTCAATACCTTTTCTATATAGGCAGATTGATGAACAAAAATTTCATTTGTCAAATGTTCACTTTGCAAACTAAGACATAATTTTTTCTTTCCGAGATCTTTCATCTCAAATTCCTTCTTTAAATAATCAATTGCCTTTTGGAGTTCTATGGGAGTTCCAATAAGATTTATGTTATCAACATATACGGCAAGTACAACAAATTCCGATGTTGCTTTCTTTATAAAAACACATGGGAAAATAGCATCATTTATATAGCCTTCCTTTAATAAATATTCACTAAGACGATTATACCACATTCGTCCTGATTGCTTTAGACCATACAAAGATCTTTGCAATTTGATGAAAATATTTTCCGGGACTTTGAATTATGTGTGTTTGGCATTTTGAATCCGTCGGGAATTTTCATGTATATCTCATTATTAAGTGAGACATAAAGGTAGGCGGTAACCACATCCATTAAATGCATGTCAAGGTTTTCAAGGACAGCAAAAGTAATGAGATAACGGAAAGTTATACCATCCATAACAGGTGAATATGTCTCTTCATAATCGACACCAGGCCGTTGTGAAAATCCTTATGCAACAAGGCGTGCCTTATATTTTTGTACCTCGTTTTTCTCATTTCTCTTGCGTACAAAGATCCATTTATAGCCAACAGGATTAACACCATTAGGTGTTTGAACTATAGGCCCAAAAACTTTACGTTTTGCAAGTGAATTCAATTCTGATTGGATTGCTTCTTTCCATTTTGGCCAATCAAGTCTTTGTCGACATTCTCCAACAGATTGAGGTTCTAGATCCTCACTTTCTTGCATAATGCTAGATGCAACGCTATATGCAAAGACATAATCCACCACTATATCCACTCGATTAAAATTTGTCTCAATATCAATTGGATTTATTGATAGTTCCTTATTTTCTTGAGTCTCAGGTTCAATGGATTCTTCATGAATCTCAGAATTTATTAAATTGTGAATTTTCTCATGAGATTCTTTCGTAGTGTCATTTTGATCATTTGCTTTCCTTTTTCTAGGATTTCGATCTTTAGAACCTAATGATCTGCCACGTTTTACGTGTGCTTTCCACTCATTATCTATGACACTAGAAGATTGTCCAATAGGGACATCAATACGGATTGGAACATTCTTTGCGGGGATATCTGATTTTGTTATCCTTTTCAAGTCCGTAAATGCGTCTGGCATTTGATTTGCTATTTTTTGCAAATGGATAATCTTTTGCACCTCTTTTTCACAAATAGAGGCACGTGGATCAAGATGAGATAATGATGGATTTTTCCACAAAATTTCCTGTTTGGTTACACCAACTTCTCCCCCTAATTTTAGGAAAAGTGTCTAATCGAATCGACAGTCTGCAAATCGTGCAGTGAACAAATCCCCTGTCAATGTTTCAAGGTAGCGAATAATGGAGGGCGATACAAACCCAACATATATTCCTAACCTTCTTTGCGGACCCATTTTGGTGCGATATGGCGGTGCTACAGGCACATATACTGCGCATCTAAAAACTCTTAAATGGGATATATTAAGTTCATGACCAAAAACTAATTTCAA
Source organism: Nicotiana benthamiana (assembly GCA_034376525.1). Taxonomy (NCBI): domain Eukaryota; kingdom Viridiplantae; phylum Streptophyta; class Magnoliopsida; order Solanales; family Solanaceae; genus Nicotiana; species Nicotiana benthamiana. Next base: position 49,094,549 of record CM067328.1, read on the forward strand.
CGGGGAATATTTGTGATAATTTGTCGATCTGAGACGAACTAACATTGCTACATGCAAAATGGTGTGACCCAAAACCGAAGTGGGCAACCTTGTTTTCATGAGTAACGATCTTGCTATCAACAACAGACGTTTAATTAAAGACTCTGCAAGACCATTTTGAGTATGAACATGAGCTACATGATGTTCCACTTTTATCCCAATTGAATAATCATTAAATGCTTGGGATGAAAACTCAACAGCATTATCTAGTCCAATAGACTTAATTGGATTATCGAGAAATTGTGCTCGTAATCGAATTATTTCTGCCATTAATTTTGCAAACGCAAGGTTGCGAGATGACAATAGGCACACATGAGACCATCTAGAAGACGCGTCTATTAAGACCATAAAATGTCTAAACGACCCACTAGGTGGGTGAATAGGTCCACAACTGTCCCCTTGTATACGTTCCAAAAACGCAGGTGACTCAATTCCAAACCTTTGTTGGTGATGGTCTAATAATTAACTTGCCTTGATAACAAGAAGTGCAAGAATATTCATTATTTAAAAGAGTCTTTAAATTCTTTAATGGATTCCCATTTGAGTTTTCTATAATCCGTCCCATCATAATTGATCCAGGATGTCCCAATCGATCATGCCAAAGTATGAAAGTATTGAAATCAGTAACCTTTTGGTTTACAGTAGAATGTGCCTCAATTGCACTAATTCTTGTCCAATACAGGCCACAAGATAAAGATGGGAACTTCTTAATAACGCTCTTTTGGCCAGAGACATTCTTTGTAATGATGAGATATTCAAGATTATTCTCATCTATTGTCTCAATATGATATCCATTTTGACGGATATCTTTAAAACTCAAAAAGTTCCTCTTGGACTTGAAGGAGAACATTGCATTCTCTATGATAAATATTATTTTATTAGGCAGAGTTATAGTAGCTCTTCCAGAGCCTTAAATTAATTTACTACTACCAGAAATTGTAGTAACATCTGCCTTACACATACTTAAACGAGAGAAATATTTCTTCTCTTTGAATATTGTATGTGTGGTACATGAATCAATTAAACAAATATTTTTACAATTGAATTTTGATCCAAGTTTGTTTTGTGAGATATCCATAATTACTTCCCATGATTTGACATAAAAAGGAAACATATGAATAAATATTAGTATTTTCAAAGATAAAGAGGACCGGTTCTTCATATAACTCTACGAATTATGCATAATATTTTGCAAGAAGCTTAACATGTTGCTTATTTATAAGAAACATAAAATTTAGCGCAAAGCATAGAACTAAACGAGACTTGAACTATACTTTTAATGCAAATTGTAATGTTGGAATATTCTATGCGGAATGTCACTAGTACTTGCGTAGTAAAAACAATACAGCTTATAAGGCATTTATTCTCAAACGCTACAGCAAAGTATGTTTATACAAATATTACCAACTACATATTAACAGAAGTTCATAAAAAAAATCTCGCCTAAAAGCGTTGTAGATAAAAGTTGATATGTGGCCATCATGTTTAATGATTTTAAATAGTTAGGCAGCAACATTAAGCCAAAAATAAAATAAAATTTGTCAGTACTAGAAATTCAAGATTTGGAGGAACGAGTCATAATCCAAACATTAATTTTCATGGCATTAAAAACAAAAAGGAACAAGATTTAAATATTAGGATTATATCTAGTCTGAACGAACAAACGCTATTTCATAAAAAAAACGATACTAATTAATACTAATAAGTACTACTCATGTAAAAGAACTATAATTACATGATCTTTATTCACTAGCTACGAAGAATAGGCGAAAAATAAAAACTAAACTACTCAATCTTCTTTAACCACAGATCCATCACCGATCAAGTGGTCTATTTTTCCATCAGGGCGCTCAAAGAAGTCTACCACATCCAAGTGGGTGATGTCAAAATATTGTCAGAGACAAAATTGGCTTCAGGGCCTTTTATTCTTTAGAGATTCTTGAGAAAGCTCAACCAAATGTCTTGGTACACGGCAAATATTTTCCCAGTGCCCTTTTCCACCGCAACGATAGCATTCAGTTTGTGAACTATTTGCTTTTGGCTTCTCATCTTTCCCTTTCCGCTTTTGGAGGTTATATTTCTTTGGGGGTGATTGGCACCAGGAAAATTTCTTCCTTGTCCATGGCCACGGACACGGCCATGACCATGATTAGAGTTCTGGCCTTTTCCATACTTAGCATAATGGGAATACACCTCATCCACTTCAGGCAATGGTGTAGACCCAGTGGGTCGATTTTCATGATTTCTCATGAGAAAGTCATTGTTTCGCTCAGCCACAAGGAGAAGAGAAATCAACTCAGAGTACTTCTTGAAACCTTTCGCTCTATACTGCTGTTGCAGAACCATATTGGAGGCATGAAACGTTGTAAATATTTTTTCAAGCATAATATAATCAGTGATTGTATCTCCACAGAGTTTCAATTTAGAAGTAACTCTGAACATCACAGAATTATATTCAGAAACAAACTTAAATTCTTGGAGCCTCAGATGAGCCATCGTATTGTGCTTGTGGCTGAGTGACCAACTTTAAGTTGTCATATCTTCCTTTTAAGCCATTTCACAAAATAAGTAGATCTTTGACTGTGAGATATTCAACTTTCAACCTTCATCAAGGTAATGGCGCAAGAAAATCAAGGCCAGCACAGTCTTGGGTGGATGCTTTATTTCTGTCTTTATAGGCGTCTCCAAGACCCATTGCATCTAAATGGATTTCAGCATCCAACAACCATGCCATATAGTTCTTGCCCAAAACTTCAAGGGCAACGAACTTTCTTTTCATAATGTCAGTCATAATTAAAAAGAGGAGAAAAATTACCTTAATCTTCTCAAATAGCTTCTTGAGACGGTAGAGTCTCGTGCTGATAACGTGTTATGAAACAACAAAAGAAGAAGAGCAATATTGCAGTGAAAGAGAGAGAAAAAATTCTTATTGAATTTTGGGGTGATTTACAATGGGGTAAGACCCCTCTATTTATAGGAGGAAAAATAACTCAGCCTCAAAGTAACACTCTGTACAAGAAAAACATTCACTCAAAATATAATTTTATTCTTAAAAAAGAGGGTACATTTCTCTTTCTTAATTATTACAACTGATTTACTTTTTGAAAACGGGATGTTTCACTGAACATTTAACTGTAATTAATACTTAGAATATTTAAGTATTAGTGAAGGAAACAGACTTTTGATCTTTTTAACAGATTATAGGCGTATGTAATTAAGAGTTTTAATGCAGGGGTGTGACTTTGAGTTGTAACTATTAAAATTTTAGAAAACCTGAAAAAAAAAAGAGAAAAAAGATAAATATAATTCTTAGCATTTGACATATGCCATATCACTTTTCTCATTCCCCCAATTTATATATATATATATATATATATATATATATATATATATATATATATATATATATATATATATATATATGCGCGCGCGCTTAACCAAAAAATAATATTTTGGTCAAATCTAGAATTTAGGATGAAAAATCGGGTTGCTGATAATCAAGAGACCAAAAAAGAATAATAGGTTTTCTGAGAATAAGAATAAAGCAATAAAGAATTTGTATTTCAATATGATATAAATGAGTTTTTTTGTGTCCTTACAAATGATGAGGCTTCTTCCTTTTATAGTCAATTCTAGGTAAAGGAATGAAACCTCAGCTTTAATGAGATAATAATATGTCACGACCCAATTTCCTAACCCGATCGTGATGGCGCCTCTCGTGAAGACAAGGCCAGGCAACTTAACCAAATTGATTCTTTAATAATTATTAAACATAAATGCATAAATAAATACAGCTTAACGACAATAATAACCAGTGTCTACAGCCCAACATAACCCGACCAGGGTGTCACAAGTCACGAGCATCTAAGGAATCTCAACACAACTATAAAACCAGTAATATGCATATTGGAAATTTAGAATCAAAGGAAGAGATACGGTTCCGCGAACGCTGGCAGTCACCTTGCTCAGCTACAATAGAAATACCTTCAATCAGCTAATATCCCGCTACCGGGTGATCAATACCTCATCTGCATACATGGTGCAGGGAGTAATGTGAGTACTCCGACCCAATGGTAATAAAATTAAATAACAACTGAAAGCATGAAATCTCATAAAGGCACAATATAGCGCTATCTCAAGCAGTAAAACCAGTTATATATTTTATCAGTGGATATCAGATAGTTCTCTTTTTTAGAAATAATACAAATCATTTATTTCGTCAGTAAGGAATGATCAAAAGCTAACCCCTCAGGCTCAATATCAAAATCAGAGTACAGTATCAGCCCCAGGGCTCACTCCCAACTCACCAGCACACAATATCAGCCCCTCGGGCTCACTCCCAACTCACCACAGACAAACAACGGCCTCTCGGCCCCACTCCCAACTCACCCCTGGCTACCCTGCGCTCACTGGGGGTATGTACAGACTCCGGAGGGGCTCCTACAGCCCAAACGCAATATCAATAGGCCTGAAAGCCTTCACACATCACACTCGAGGCCTGAAAGCCTCCTCACATAATACTCGAGGCCTGAAAGCCTCCTCACATAGCACTTGAGGCCTGAAAGCCTCCTCACATAACACTCGAGGCCGTAAAGCCTCCTCACATCACTCATCATATCCTCACGTATGGCCCTCGGACGCAATCCGTCCAAAAAAATAATTATAAGCCTCTTGGGCTTCAGTAAAATAATAGTGCTCAGCTCAACAACATAATAAATATCATTAAATCTTGAATTGAGTATAAATGTAGCTGAGTTCATGAATAATATAATTCAATTGGACTGAGTTCAAATAATATATCAATTGGTGAGGAAAATAGTGATGTGATTCACAAATATTTCAAATAATTGGCACGAAGCCAAAATATGACAATAAGCTCAAATCATGGTAAAAAACAATAATTCTTTATTAAATACGCGGTAAAACATCAACTGGGATGGACCAAGTCACAATCCCCACTAGTAAATGACATCGCGCTCGTCATACAACGTGTGTCTCATCTCAACATAGCAGTATGTTGTGCAATCCGGGGTTACGAACCTTCAGTGTATCATTTAAAATTAATACTCACCTCAAGACTGCAAAATCTCTAGCCCGCGACGCCTTTTCTTCCTCAAATCGGCCTCCACATGCGTCGAATCTCCAAAACCACATCGAATATTTTACAATATGATAAGGGAATAATACCAAATCGAAAACAATCAAATTCGGGCACAATTCCCGAAATTACTAAAACCTGAGCCCTGGGCCCACATCTTGAAATTTAGAAATTTTTACATCAATACGACCCTTTTCTCGCCACGAGTCTATGCATACCAAATTCAAAAAAATCGGAGTCCATTTGACCCCTCAAATCACCATTTCTATCCAAGAGGGTTGTCTACCTTTTTAACAAAAATTCTCAAATTAAACACCAAAACTAGCAATAAATTCGAGTTATACAACCATAATTGAGTTAAGAACACTTACCCCATTGTTCTCTCCAAAAATCCCTCGAAAAATCGCGTTATCCGAGATCCAAATTGTCAAAAATGGAAAATGGGAAAAAGTCGCATTTTCAGAACTTAACATTCTGCCCGGCACTATTCACGTCACTGTTCACGGGTACTGTTCACGGGTACTGTTTACAGCATAATTTTTCTGCAATTTCTGCATACTTTTCTAAGGCCAAAATTACTTCGAGACACCTCCGAAACACTCCCGAGCCCTAGGGGCTCCAAACCAAATATGCGCACTGACTCTAAATCATCACACAAACTTGCTCGCGCAATCAAATGGCCAAAATAACATCAAAATCAATAATTTGAGCCTTAAATCCAATTTTGTTTTTTCAAATTTCACATCCAATGCCGAAACACGTCAAACCTAGTCCGAATGGCCTCAAATTTTGTAGACAAGTCCAAAATGATATAATAAAGCTACAGCTTCTCTCGGAATTCCATTGCGACCCTCGGATCAAAATCTCACCTATCAACCGGAATTCGCCAAAATACTAACTTTGCCAATTCAAACTAAATTCTACACCGGTCATCAAAAAAATATTCCGGACACACTCCTCTCCATCGGAACAATAGGGCCGTTATGCTCATTACTAAACTTGTTGAAGAGATGAAATATAACCAAAGTATATCTTTTTGATCAGAGGTTGAATCGATCATCAGAAGAAGAATTAGGCCAGCCTCGGTTAATCCTGTCTTTCTTTGATAAGAATCAATACGATCTTTATAAGGCTCCTCCTCCGAATGAAATTCAATGGGATCCAGAGAGACCATGTCTTCATCCATAGGATCCCAAGTACCGCAATCCTTTGTATAGACGTTGTGGCGGACGGACGCTAAGATGGAATAGGCCCGCTAATATGCCCAATGTTCCCGCTGAAATATGATGAGAGACTATTCCTCCTGGAACAAAAGGATCAAAACCTTCCACGCCCCACGCTGGATTTACAGGTTGTACGACCAATACCCCAGTTGGTCCTATACATGTGACCCGCTATCAGGAAAAGAATTGCAATAGCTAAATGGTGATGGGCAATATCAGTCAGCCACAGACCCCCAGTTAAGTCCCAAATCACCTAAAAAAGCTATCCGAACAATAAAATTTGCATTTCGAGCCTTCTAACATATAAGTCAATTTCCAGTTGACTTTTCCAATTTAAGCTTCCTTAAAAGAGACTAAGTGTCTCAAACCTTACCAAAATTATTTTGGAATGACTTCAAAATTTATACATAAGTCAGATTCGACATTATGGACTTGCCCCAACTTTTGGAATCACATTCCGACCCCGATATCAAAATTTCCACTTCCGGTCGAATTTTCTCAAAAACCTTCAAATTTCTATTTATAGCCAAATGACTTCAAAATGACCTACAAACATCCAAATTCAGTTCCGGTCACGCTCCCAAATCCAGAATCACCATACGGAGTTACTCCCAGTCTCAGAATCCCAAACGGACATTAATAACACTCAAATGCATTTTAAGCCAAACTGATGCAATTTCTTCTAAAATGCTATCTTCCACAATAGTCGCCAAAATGCTCCCGGGTTATCCAAAACCTGATCCAGGCATACGCCCAAGTCTGAAATCACCATACAAACCTACTGGAACCTTCGGATCCCGATTCCGAGGTCATTTACTCAAAATTCCAATCCTAGTTCATTTCTTCAACTTTAAGCTTTCAAAATGAGAATTTCCATTTAGATTTGACTCCAACCTTCCTAAATTTTAATTCTGGCCATACACACAAGTCAATATACCTGAGATGAAGTTGCTCATGGTCTCAAACTGCTGAATGACGCGCCGGAGCTTAAAACGACCGGTCGGGTCGTTACATTATGAGTAATAAATGACATTAAATAGGCCGTTACATAATCATTCCCATTAAATACCGGTTTTCAGGTATTTACTACTGAATTTGGACTCCATTTTATCTTCTGATCCATGTCTTCAATGCCTTTTGATCCGTTGGCTTTAAATGACTTGAATTGGTACGAGACTCATGTCTAAACTTCTTCTCGTGCATGTTTAACTTTCTCTTCTCGTATATGTCATCTCTCGTGCCTTTTTTCTCAATTGTTACGCTTTGACCATTTGACTAGTCTATGTATCATGCCAGGTCATCTTTAATTCAAATTCAATTTTTTTCCAATAAAGATAGTCCTCCCCACTTTTTATTTGTTTATCAATTAAATAATTGGGAAGTGGATCTTTATAAAAAAGGGATTTTTGCCATATCCAATGTGTATGACAATATTGATGTCTCAGTTGTCTTTTCCATTTAGTGTTATGTCAATGTGTCACCTTCTTATTGATTGTGCTATTTTGTACCCTTTTTCAAGGCTTCTTAACTCTCACTATTCACGAAGTGATAGTTACCTTTATTATAGGCTTTTCATCATTACACTTCTAAGTTTGACGGTTGCCATTATATACATACTTAACCTTTTTTTCCATTGTCTTCTTCTTCACAAATCTTTAGCAAAGACTCTCTTCCTTACTTTTGCTCTCTTTCGATTCAAACTTGCTCAACAATAGCATCTCCAAACCCTAACCCTAAAAGAGTTCCAATTTAGATAGATTCCGCAATGCCCCTGTTAGACATAGAAGAGGCAGAGGAGGCAGGCTTCGTACGGGGTTAGAATCTACTCGAGGCGGCTCTTCTGGTTCTTATTCTAGGTGTTCTATCCCACAAACTCCTTCTTCTAAAGTAAAAAAAATTCCCGATTCTTCTCGAGAACCTTTAGTTGATGAAATCATACCCAGTGATTTGTCTTTTGTGAGTGATAGACAATATCTTCAAAAGCAAGTTGCAGGTTTAGAAAAAGCTGATACTTACCCTACATTAGTGACCAAACTTACAATCCCTACCATCAGGAAAGATTGTAACTGGGAAAATAATCTTAGAATGTCAATTCCTTCCCCAAATAAAAGAATTTCCTCTTTTAGTATTGGGTACTCTTTTATTTATATTTACCCTTTTACTTTGGATTTTATTCCTCCAATTGACCCGGTCATTTTCAATTTTTGCTGTTTCTTTAAAATTTGTTTGGCCCAAGTTGGTCCTCTAGTATGGAGAGCAGTGGCTTATTTGAGATATCTATCTACCAAGGCCAATGTTAAATTCACCTTCTCCCACCTTATTCACCTATACCATACCAATTTAATTCACGTGGGATTTTTACCTTAACTGCGAGAAGCAAGAAGGTAAGATGACAAAGACCGTATATGATATGCCCGTGACGTTGCTGTATGTACGGTGGACTTGCTTGGTGAAATAAATATTCCCTTCCTTGAGAAGTGGAATTTTGCACGTAAGTATCCTTTTATTTGACCGTACCTATTTTTGAGAATTTCGATTCTTTTTCTGATTTCATCTCTTTTTGGTTTTTTGTAGCAACCATGGGAGATGGGGAATCTATTCCCAAATTTCTTGGTTGGGTAGACTCAATTTTGAAAATTGCTCCTAAGGAGTAAAGAACTTGGAAATCAATTTCTGCTTTACATGGATGGAAAGTTAAAACACACGATATCGTCTTTTTATGCACTTTTCTTTTTGCACGTTTAGTACCTTTTCCTTAATGTTGATTGTGTATCCTTATTTTAATCAGGATTTGGAGTTAAAGGAATGGAAGCTGATGTAGCTATGGCCATTTGCATGTCTGGTAATGCTGTACTTGATTTGGACAAGGCCCGAGCCTTGCTTCCAAAATGGAAAGCTATTGGAGAAGGTTCTGAGAATGAGGAAGAGGAAGGTACCTCGCTAATAGCCAGGCCAAGAGTTAGGAAACAAGTCATTAATGATGATGAAATTGAAGAGAGTCCTGTTCAACCCTCGGCCACCAAGCCTGCTTTGATACTTCTGACGAGGACACCGTGCCAAGAGATAGGAATGAATCAACTCACCGTATATTTGATAGTGGTTTTTGGAGTGGCGAGCTCGTACCTATTTTTGATGAAGCTCCTCTTTCTTCATTCATTCCTACTTCCTTTGTTCCTTTGCCAACCATAATTGTTTCCTTGTCATCATTGACTGCTTCTGTTCCTATACCAGATTTGACTGCTTCTACTTCCATTCCTATGTTAATTTCTGCATCCACTCCTTCTGTTTCTGCTTCAACTCCTACGACTCTTGTGGTATTTACCTTTTCTACTACTCCCCCTTTCGATGTTCCATCTTCATCTGTCCCACCTATATAGGTAGGTTCATACAATAGAGGCATGACTATAAGGAGGGTCACACTCGAAGTCCCTGCCAATCAAAGCCTCCTAAGAAAATCTGGGGGAGAAAATACTTGGCTCTAACCTCTTATTGGAGAGATCGAGAAGAACAAAATGCAGAGCCGTAGTTGTTACACTTTGATGAGTGACATAATTCATTCAACTTTAAAGGTAATTTTCTTGACCTTGAATTCTTTCCTTCTTTTTCCTTATAAGTTCTCACTTTTATGCTTCATAACCGTAGGCAAATATTATTGCGACAGAGCTGATGGGGCGAGTTTCTATGTTGGAGAAAAAGGAGCGAGAATCTTCAAAGGCTATTTCTGAAGCTAGGAAAATAGCTGAGGGTGCCTTACTTGAAGCAGAAAGCTGGAAGGAACAATTTGAGAGTGCCCAAGGGACTATAGAGGAATTGCATGAGAGCAAGGCTCACTTGGAGCAACAAAATTGTGGCTTGTCTTTGGAGCTGGGAATTGCCAATGCTTTTTGGGACCAGCTTAAAAAGGACAAAGAGCTTTTGGAATACTCTGTATCTAAATCCAACAATGAGATTAAAGAGCTTAAGGCACTTATGGAGAAGAAAGAAGAATATTCAAGGGAGTTAGCTCAAAACCTAACTCATGTTCAAAATGACTTAAGGGCTTCTTCTGATAAAATCCATCCCTTGGAAAGTTCTCATGTATTTCTGGAATCCTCCTTGGATTCTCACTATCTGAGTACCAAACAACGAAAAATGATCTCGCTATGTGGGAAAAAGATTATAAGGCTTTGGATAAGGAATATAATGCTCTTGAAGAAAATTTCAGCATAGAGGTGAGTTGGGCTTTTCTAAATTCTCGCCGGGATTATTTGATGGAGGCTACACAAGAAAACATCGACTTGCAATCTGAATTGGCCAAAGTCAAGGACACTATCGAGAAAAGTCAACAACCTACTGATACTCCTTCTCCTTCACTTGAAACTACTGATACCCCTTCTCCGACACTCGTAGCTCCTAGAACGGAAGAGTTATTGAACTTTGAAGCAGTTACTGAGGTAATTGAAGTTGTGATTTCGACTTTCGAGGGTGAAACTTCTATGACACAGTCTATGGAATTGAAGTTCCCGTGGCTATGCTTCCCTCATTGATGTTATTACTTTAATCTCAGTTGAAACCGCTCCTATTTCTGCTCCTTCAGAAGTTGTCACCGCGCCTGTTATTGCCGCTGAAAGGGATGTTACAACTTCTGTAACTTCAACTCCTTCAATGACCAGTTAACTCTGTTTGAGTTTTTGTTTTTTAGTGATTGTTAATGTCATACCTTGGCAATTTTGAAGGGATATTTTGATGAAATCCCCAATTACCATAATGGGTCATTTGTAAAACAATCACTTCGATGACTAAGATTTTCCTTAGTCTTTTATGTTAAGAAGTTTTATGAGTACTTCGTTATTTTCTGTTCTTGGCTATTTACTTATCTAGGATGTTGGCCCAAGTTGAATTGATGTTTTTATGATTGACAAATGAACTCAGGGAAGGACCCGGTCCATCTTGGGAGGCACAGTTGGTCATAATTATTGCACATCAAAAACAAGTGAGGAAGATATGTATTGAAGATTGTTCAGCAAATATCTTCTGAACGGAATCGAAAAGGTTGCATTCAGTTCTAAGGAGGACAGTCTCCTTATGACAAGAGAACACAATCCTAAGCTAGGATAAGGATGGGAGTTTGTATTGGTTAAGGACTCAAATTGACAAAGGATAAGCATTGGAGTCTCGATCAAACTCTAACTGCTATTCTATTAACTAACCAAGTTGTTCTCTTTTACAGTTAATGCACATACGCAGAAGTTAAGAATATTTGAGAGCAAAAGAGCGAGACTGTTTAGCAAGCAACATATGCAAGATACAAGTGTGCACGCCTGAGGCTACATGAACTAAGAGAGAAGAACCAGTTCCATATGTGTTTATTTCTAGTTCAATTGTAGTAGGTTTTCATGTTGTACCTTTCAGCTTTACTAGAAGAAACTGTATTAGGTACCTTGTGTAATCAAGTTAGAGTTAACTTTATACTGTCACATCAGCTGAGGCTGTGTGCCACACTTGGATTAGAGTTTAATCCTTAGGTTTACAAAGAGTCTTTGTAAATGCAATTTGGATCATTGATTTTTGGTGGAGTTTGGGAAAATCCTACTGAGTAGTAGGTCGTGTTTTTTTCACCTTTTGAGCCAGGTTTTTTCCACGTAAAAATCTCTGTGCACTTTACTTTCAGTTCTTATTATTTCGCAAACTGCTGTAGTTAGAACACTTAGAAGAACCAGGTTCTTCTAATGCGAAAATTAGATACCACACAAGGCACCCCCTCCTTGTGTGGTATTGACTTTTATTAACATCAATTAGTATCAGAGCGGGTTATCCTTAAAAAGGATAATACCTTAGGAAAAGATCATCATGAGTGCACCACCTGGGAACTGGGATGGCAACCCACTGCCATGCCTCATCTCTTCAATGGCCTCTACTACTCCTGGTGAAAAAACATAATAAGGGACCATATAATGGGCGAAAACTATGAGCTTTGGGATATCATCATTGATGGTCCTTTAGCCACAACCAAGAAGAATGCCGAAGGAGTGGATGTTCCAAAGACAAGAGCAGATTGTATGGACGAAGATCTAAGGAAATGGGAGAAAAATGCTAAAGCTAAGAAATGACTAGTGTGTGGACTTGGTACTGATGAGTACAACAGGATTCAAGGATGTACTACTGCCAAGGAGAATTGGGACACTTTACAAGTGGCTTATGAACAAACATATCAGGTGAAGAGGTCAAGAGGAACACTGCTGTATTCTCAATATGAGAGTTTTTTAATGAACGATGGAGAAACTATCCAAGAGATGTACACCAGGTTCACTACACTGACAAATGAACTTGAGTCACTTGGAAGGGTTATCCTGGAAGAAGACAAGGTGGAGAAGATTCTAACTATAGTTCTGCCAATCTCCCTGGAAAGCAATATCACTGCTATTCAGGAATCCAAAAACATTGCTACTTTGAAATTGGATGAACTGATTGGAAATCTGACTGCCTGTGAATTGAGAAGTCAAACCATAAAGATGGATGCTCCAAAGAAAGAAAGAAGTCTAGCTCTCATAATTTCAAAAGGATCAGATCTTGAAGATGATTAAATGGCCATAATAACCATAGATTTCAAGAAATACTTATCTGAGGAAAGGTTCCTTCAAGAGGAACAACATTAGAAAAACCTAGGGCTCATGAGAAGTAGACAAATGATGGTTGCTTTATGTGTGGAAAGACATATCACATGATCAAAAACTGCCCTCACTGGGAAATTGAGTGGAAGAAGGAAAGGGTGGATAGAAGGAACAAGTTCAACCAAGAAGGAACAAAGGAGCAACCAAAGTTATGGTTGCTGCATGGGGAGACACGTCAGATGAAGACTCGGAAAATGAAGCTGAAGATGAGCAGGCTCTTATGGCCATCGAAGAATCAGAAGATGAGCAAGAGGTCCTAGTGAAGGGAAGTACCAAATATGGTACAAGGATAGTGGCTACTCAAAATATATGACTGGTAATAAGGACCAGTTCTTTTCACTTGAGAACCTAAAAGGAGGTAAAGTCTCATTTGGAAATGGAAAGAAAGGTAAGATCATATGAGTTGGAAAGGTAGAAAAGACAGACTCTCATTCCATTGAGAATGTATATTTGATAGAAGGCTTGAAATATAGCTTGATAAGTGTGCCACAACTGTGTGACAGGGGTAACATTGTGGCCTTCACTTCAACAAAATATTTTGTGATTAACCTTACTACTAACAAGATTGTTTTGCAGGGAAGAAGAGTTAATAACATTTACATTGTAGATTTATCGACTTTTTCTGAAAATGAACTCACTTGCTTGAGTGTGTTAATTAATGATCCCCTCCTTTGGCACAAAAGACTTGGTCATGCTTGTCTAAATTAATTGATCAAATTAGTTTCCAAGGAGTTGGTGATAGGGTTACCTAATATCAAGTTCAAGAAAGACAATGTTTGTGAGGCATGTGCATGGGGGAAGCAGGTAAGGTCATCCTTCAAACCTAAGAAAATGGTAAGTACGTCTAAGACGTTGGAACTGGTTCATATGGATCTCTGTGGTCCAATGAGAGCCATGAGAAGAGGTGGTAAAAGATATGTAATGCTACTTGTTGATGATTATTCTAGATTTACCTGTGTGTTGTTTCAACCTCTAAAGATGAAACATTTGAAATGTTCACTGCTTTTGTTAGAAAAATCCAGAAATAATTAGGAAATCAACTTGCATCCATTAGGTCTGATCATGGAACTGAATTTGAAAATGCAAAGTTTGCTGAATTTTGTGATGAAAGTGGAATAGATCATAATTTCTCTGCCCCCGGGACTCCTCAGCAAAATGGGGTAGTTGAGAGGAAGAACATGACCCTTGAGGATATGGCAAGGACCATGTTACTTTCCAGTAAACTACCTCGTAGCTTTTTGGCAGAGGCTATATACACTGCTTGCTATATAATTCATAGATGCATGAATATACCTCTTGTAGAGAAAACTCCCTATAAGTTACTTAAAGGGGAAAAACCAAACATGTCCCATCTTATGGTTTTTGATTGCAAGTGCTATGTGCACAATAATGGCAAAGACTCCCTAGTAAATTTTCATCCCAGAAGTGATGAGGGAGTATTCATGGGATATTCTTCACATAGAAAAGCATGTAAAGTGTTTAGTAATAGCACTCTATGTTTTGAAGAAAGTGTACATGTTGTGTTTGATGAATCTAACACTCTTTTTGAGAGACAGGAACATGAAGATGAAGCCATTGGACTGGTGAGACAATTGAGTGAAGTCACAACACAAGCTAAGGTGGCATCCATGGAAGGAGCATGTTCCATCACATGTCCTTTCACCAGGGCAACCTGACAGGAGAAATTGTACAAAATTCTCTGAAGGATCCTGTACCCAAACTGTTCCTCTACAGCATAACAATGAAGGAGCAGCTAGCAGAAACCAACTGGTGGGGAAATCTTACAAGTATCTGATTTCTCATCCCTTTGAGAACATAATCAATGATCCCACATCTGGAGTCAATACTAGATCACAACTGAAGAACCATTGTGCATTTGATGCTTTTGTGTCCCTAATTGAACCTAAAAATGTGAGTGAAGCTCTACAAGATGCAGAATGGATCAATGCTATGCAAGATGAGCTTAATCAGTTTGAATGAAGCCAAGTCTGGCACTTGGTTCCAAGACCTAAGGACATGTCTGTCATTGGGACAAAATGGGTCTTCAGGAACAAGCTGGATAAAGATGGAACAGTTATAAGAAACAAGGCAAGGTTGGTGCTTCAAGGTTATAGTCAAGAGGAAGGCATTGATTATAATGAGACTTTTGCTCCATTTTCTTGACTTGAAGCAATTGGACTCCTCATAGACTTTGCAGCACATATGGAGTTCACTCTTCATCAAATTAATGTCAAAAAATGGCTTCCTAAATGGCTATCTCAAAGAGGAAGTGTTTGTGAAGCAACCTCCTAGATTCGAAAGAAAACAATGTCCTGATCATGTATACAAGCTGGATGAAACTCTCTATGGTCTCAAGCAGGCTCCAAAAGCTTGGTATGAAAGATTGTCAAAATTCCTTCTGGAGCATGGATAAAAAAGAGGTAAAATTGACAGCACCTTGTTCCTAAGGGAAAAGGGTAAAGATCTTCTTGTTGTACAAATATATGTTGATGACATAATATTTGGGGCAACTATAGATAGGTTGAGTAAAGACTTTGCTAAAATAATGGGAAGTGAGTTTGAAATGAGCATGATTGGAGAAATTAGTTTTTTCTTGGGGCTACAGATTAAACAAAGTCCAGATGGAACTATGATACATCACCAGAAGTATACAAAGGAACTAATCAAGAAGTTTAAAATGGAAGAATCGAAGGAAATAGATACACCTATGGCAATTGCCACAAAACTAGATATTGATGAACCAGATTTATCAATTGATCAAGAGTTGTATAGGGGTATGATTGGTTCACTTTTATATCTTACTTCCAGCAAACATGACATTGTTTTCAGTGTAGGACTTTGTGCTCGTTTCTAGGCAAATCCAAAAGAGTCACACTTGACAACTGTCAAAAAATATTGAGATACTTGAAAGGCACAACTGATTTGTGTCTGTGGTATCCTAAAGGTAGTAATTTTGACTTAATTAGATATGTTGATGCTGACTATGTAGGTTTAATAGTGGATAGGAAGAGCACTTCAGGTATGACAAACTTCCTAGGGTCTTGTCTTGTATCATGGGCTACCAAAAAGCAAAATTCAGTAGCACTCTCTACTGCTGAAGCTGAATATGTTGCTGCTGCTTCATGTTGTGCTCAATTACTGTGGATTAAGCAACAACTGGTATACTTTGGAATTGAAGTAGGGTGCATACAAATATTTTTTGATAACACTAGTGCAATCAGTATGACAAAGAACCCTGTTCATCACAAAAGGACTAAGCACATAGAAGTTAGACACCACTTCTTAAGAGACAACTATGAGAAAGGGCTAATCTCCATAGAATTCTGTGCTACTAATAAACAAATAGCTGACATCTTCACTAAGGCACTGAGTAGAGAAAATTTTGAAAGGAACAAGTTGGAGTTAGGGATGATTAAGATCACCTAAAAGGTCCAGTTCAGAATGCACAATGAAAAAAAATCTTTTTGGCTAGGAGTTCTTAATTTTTGTGAATATTAGATTAGTTCCTACTCAACATCATACTCATGTGACATGTGTTTTTGCGACTCACTAATCTCATATAAATCTTCTATTTTGACAATTGAGGAATAATTAAGAGAAGTTTCACTTGAAGAACCTGGTTCATCAAATTATGCTCATGAGAAAGTTCAGGTATGTTTCTATTCTTTGCACAATTAGAAAAAATTAATTTTCGATCATGAGCAAGAATCCTAGATATACCAAACGTCCAAAAGTTCTATCCGTTAGGGATAATTGAACCAATTTCATTGAAACTAGTAGTCTACATATAATGGAATCATTTCCTAATTTTTTGTAATCCTAATTAATCACTAAGGCGACCGAAATTCCTATTCTACTAGACTTCTACTGACTCCTGGAAAAGGCTTCCATTTCTGAAATAATCATTACCCTTTTTTAAAATCATTATAATCACTTCATAACCGTCACTCCATCACATAAACTCCCGATCATCTCTTTCGTCTCCGAAACCTCCAAAACTCTTCAAAATTCTTCTAATCTTTCCATAAATTCATAATCATGAAAAATCCCCAAGATAATCTTTGAACTCCACCTCCCGTTTCACCAAACTCCACCCCATCTGCTTCACCTCCCATAGAAACCCCAAAACCTAGATTCCGTTGCTAGAAAATATAGGCAAGAAAAGCTGTAGCTACTGGTTCCCTTAGGATATCCTTGAATGCAAAACTATATTCCAGCCAAAGGAAGCAAGTCTCACCAACAGAGACTAATTCAAACTCTGAATCTGATGATTTCCTCTCTGCCAATGAAAGAGATGAACCTGGGTCTTCTGACACTGTCACACATCAAGAAACCCCAAAGAGGTAAATACTTGCTTTGTTCCTGTTGATGTAGTTCAAAAGGTAGAGAATGGGTTTGTTTTGATAGGGGCTGCAAAAGATGTGTCTGGGACTGATTCTGTAAAATTGAGGAAGAAAAGGAGGAATGAGGTGCTATCTATTTGTGGGAATATGGAAGAGGGGGTCTCGAAGTCAGGGGGAACTGGATTAGGGGAGGCTGCTGAAGGGTTATTTGATTAAAGTAAACAACCTATAGAGGAGACTTTGGTTGAAATGTTGAAACAAGTTAGTGCATGCTATGAACCCAAGAAACGCAAGGACTCCTCACAAAAGACCTTTACTCTGCCCAAACTAACCAAGAAAACCAAACCTTCATCACCCAAGCATGCTCCTAGGGTTAGAATAAACAGAAGTAAGGTTAGAGAAAGTGAAGTTGAGTTGAAGAAAGTCTTAGAGGAGAGTAAGAGAAAGAGAAAAAAATTGGAAAGGAAGGTTGGTGAAAGTTCTGAAGTTGCAGATGAAGAGGAGGAAGAGGAGATGTAACTGGTCCATCAAGAAAGAAATACTACTGTGGAGGTTCCTATTGCCAAACCAAAGGGAGCTAGGATTTTTTCCAAGAAGCCCTCAAAGCCAATACTTGCTGAATCCTCTCTTGCCAAGAGAACTAGGTCAGCCTCTAAAGGAAAGCGAGTTAAAATTGCTGAAACAGAAGAAGAATATGAAAGTGAAGAAGGAGGAGATGAATCTGAAAAAGTACAGGATAGGTATGCAAACTTTGGCAGAAGAAAGATCTTGAAGGGGAGACTTTTGAAAGACCTGGAGGAGCAAGGCACGATTCCCTTGGAAGCACAAGGCTGGAAGAACATGGTCCTTCAGATGAATGGGAAATTGGCCAGGAAAGAACTTGTTGAGTTCATGGCCAATGGGACAGTGAAAAATGGTCAGGTGACCAGCACAGTGAAGGGAGTGAAAGTGAAGTTCAATGTTTCCAAACTGGGTAAAATTCTAGACATTCCTTGTGATGGGTATGATGACTACACATGGCAAAGGTGGCCTTGTCTGGATGGGCTGCCTTTGATATGCAAATTGCCAGAAATTTCTGTAACACTCAAACAAATAAGGAGGTGCCTGAGGCCAAGGCAGTTCAGAAGAGTGAAATGATGCCAGAGCACAAAGTGCTTTTTGAGTTTGTCAACAAATGCCCTCTGCCCAGACAGGAGAGAAGGCATATAACAAATTATATGGATCTGGTGCTTATTCAATGTGTGAATGAAGACAAGAAGATTAATTGGTCTGCCTTCATTGTGAAGCTGCTAGAAAGGTTGATCAATGTATCAAAGGCTCATGCCATTCCCTATGGTTTTATCTTGATAACTGTGCTTGAACGACTTGATGTTCCATTGTCAAAGTGGGAAATGGCTTCCAGCAAAGAGCAATTTGGGATCAAAACCCTTCAAGCTTGTGATTATCTGCTTACTACTGACCATGTTTAACCTGGTTCATCTGCTAGGACTCCTGTGAACAGTAAGGTGAGAGCCTTGGTTCAGGAGGTTGGGACTAATGATGCTGAAATAGCAAGGCTCAATGCCATAATTGCTGAATTGGAAGGAGAAAAGGGATGGGCTGAGAGTTGACCTTGCCAAAGAAAAGGAGAAAAATGAAGGCACGCTACAACAAATGCTAAATCTTCTACAAGTCCAACCTTCCAGCTCTTCTAAGCCTTAGGTGTCCTTAGTGCCCCGTCTAGTATCCCTTTAGTTAGACAGATTAGGAAGTCTGCTTGTTAGTTCTGCTCTTGTTTACTATTTCTCATGGTTGGAAATTTGGTTTTTCTTTTTGTGGACTGCCTGTAGAAACTCCTCTTAATCAATGAATGAAGCTTCCTTGTTTTTGTTAATTTTGTTCTTAATAGTTATTTTTTGAGCTGATTTTTGATTAGCAAAACATGTGTTCAGTTGTAGTTGCCCCAGTGGCCATGAGTATTAATTAACTTTCAAGGATTCACATTAGTTGTGCAACTTTTCGATGATGTCAAAAAGGGGAATAAATTGTGCTTATGATTAGAATCATTATCTAAACTAGTGATATTTATGACCTAAATTAAATTTGGCCCTTTATGACAAATTGGAAATTCTCTAAGTGTTGACATTTTAGCTAAGTTTCACAGGTTTTCTGATCTCTAAAAGCACAGAGTTTGTCATCATCAAAAAGGGGAAATTTATTGGCCCAAATTCAGTTGATGTTTTGAAGATTGACAAATGAACTCAGGGAAGGACCTGGTCCATCTTTGGGGACACAGTTAGCCATAACTATTGCACATGGAAAACACGTGAAGATATATGTATTGAAGATTGTGCAGCAAATATCTTCTGAACGGAATTGAAAAGGTTGCATTGAGTTCTAAGGAGGACAGTCTCCTTATGAAATGAGAACATAATCCTAAGCTAGGATAAGGATGGGAGTTTGTATTGTTTAAGGACTCAAATTGACTAAGGATAAGCATTTGAGTCTCAATCAAACTCTATCTGCTATTCTATTAAATGACTAAGTTGTTCTCTTTTACAGGTAATGGACATATGAAGAAGTTAAGCATATTTGAGAACAAAAGAGTGAGACTGTTTTGCAAGCAACATATGCAAGATACACGTGTGCACGCCTAAGGCTACATGAACTAAGAGAGAAGAACCAGTTCCATCTGTGTTTATTTCTAGTTCAATTGTAGTTCGTCTTTATATTGTACCTTTTAGCTTTACTAGAAGCAATTGTATTAGGTACCTTGTGTAATTAAGTCAGAGTTAACTAGATAGTGTCGCAACAACTGAGGCTGTGTGCCACACTAGGATTAGAGTTTAATCCTTAGGTTTAGAAAGAGTCTTTGTAAATGCTGTTTGGCTTATTGATTTTCAGTGGAGTATGGGAAAATCCTACTGAGTAGTAGGTCGTGGTTTTTTCATGAACTTTGACAAGTTTTTTGACTATTACATGTGTTAAAATACCTCTATAACTTTCTCGTAACTGTTTTTCTTGTAATAAATTCTTACATGATATAAAATAGACAAGGTTTTTCTTCAAAACCCGTGTTAATACATAGTCATAATTCTATATTTACATATTTAGGAAGGTTTTAATAAGTGACTTCATTCATAATATTATAATGAATGTTTTATGCTGAGTGCTGAAGACTTCGTAACTTCCTCTCAACACTTGTCTTTTTGTAGTTGAATCCAAAACTTTGATAAACTTTTGTTATTTGTATCTTGTAATATTCTATCTATTTTTTTGCACGCATACGTGTATAATATGTAGTCCCCCAAGTGTTAGAGCGGGGAAGAATGAAGCCTCGAGAAATTGTATGTTTCTCTCAATTTGGTCCTTTTCCTGAAATAGAAAAATATATGGGCCTCGGAGGTGCGATTGTAGATGAAGACTGCCTAACCCGTGTGTATTTCCATCACATTAATGTAACCTTAGGCTCAGATATTAAGAGTATTCTAGTTTGCCGTGCAGGTCGTGACTTATCATTAGGAACGAGTTAGGGTTTTAGCCTAACATCTAAAATCGTTAGTAAAATTTTAACAATTCAAAGGAAAAATTTAACATGGGGATACCTGGCTTCCACCACTCCCTTAGAAGTAATATCTCTTTAAATGGACAACATTCCAATGTGAAGGTAAGACCTTGCCATCCATTGTCTCTAACTCATATGCTCCTTTTCCTGCAATGTCACGGATTCGGTAGGGACCTTCCCACGTTGGGCTTAGCTTTCCGGAGTTAGCAGCTTTCGTAGATTTGAACAAATTTTTGAGAACAAAGTCCCCAATTTGAAAAACCTGAGACGTGCTTTCCTGTTATAGTATCATTCAATTACTTGCTTTTGAGCTGCCATCCTTAGTAATGTCGCTTCTCTTCTTCCTTCGAGCAAATCAAGGTTCACTCGTAACTCTTCATTGTTTGATTTTTCCGTTGCTTGAACATATCGTGTGCTTGGTTCCCCTATTTCAACTGGTAAGGCCCCCGCTCCATAAACCATTAAAAATGGCGTTTCTCCTGTACTTGTTTTTGCCGTTGTTCGATTCGCCCATAATACCGCAAGTAACACTCCAGGCCAATTACCTTTTGAGTCTTGTAATCTTTTCTTCAAATTATTGATTATGACCTTATTTATGGATTTCGCTTGTCCATTGCCTACCGAATGGTATGTTGTTGATGTTATCTTTTTAATCTGCAAACTTTGAAAGAATTCCGTAATTTGTGCTCCTATGAATTGCAGACTATTACCACATACGATTTCCTTTGGTATCCCAAAGCGGCATATTAGTTTTCTCCAAATAAAATCTTTGATTCTTTCTCTCGTACCTATTTGAATGCCCCTGCTTCTACCCATTTAGTGATATAATCAGTAAGTACAAGTAGAAACTTTACCTGACCTTTTTCTTGTGGTAATTGACCTACAATGTCCATTCCCCATTTCATGAAGGGCCACAGAGATATAACAGGGTGTAATAATTCGGCTGGTCTATGCATATTGTTACCGTATCTTTGATCTGTCACATTTAGACACGAAGTCATTTGCTTCCTCTTCCATCTTAGGACAATAGTATCCTGTTCGAATCAATGTCTTTACGAGTGACCTACCTCCTGCATGATTTGCACAGTCCCTAATGTATTTCTCTCATCACATACTTCGTTTGGAAAGGGCTAAGACACTTTGCTTTTCGGTAAAGGTTTCCTTGATATAGGCAATAACAAGAAACTTTCTTTTGTAGTGCATAAGCCTTTATTTTATCATCAGGAACGGTTCCATGCTGCAAAAGAGAAACTATTTCTTTTCTCCAATCCCAAGTTAAGTGATTAAAATTTACCTCATTTTTTTCAGGTTCGAGAACAGAATTGAACAAATGTATGATTGAAGCATTTGAATCATTTGCTATGTCCGCTGCAGATGCAAGATTAGCTAGAGCATCTGCCTCCGCATTTTCTTCTCTTGGGATTTGTATTACCTTCCAAGTTTGGAACTCTCTTATCATTTCTCGTACCTTTTCGAGATACTCTTGCATTCGTGTTTCCCTACCTACATAAGTCCCCGACATTTGATTTAGTGTGATCTGTGAATCACTTTTGATTATGATTTGTGTGATGCCAAGTTCCAATGCCAACTCTAAACCTGCAACCACAGCTTCATACTCTACTTCATTGTTTACACGTTGACATTTTATCGCCTGTCTTATGGTCTCACACGTAGGTGGTTTAAGAACAATTCCTAAGCCTGCTCCCTTTATATTAGATGAACTATCAATACACAAAATCCAAGTCCCCGAGTTTGCTCCATTAAAGACTTGTAATTCCTTTTCTGCTTTTAAATGCATACCTTGACTAAACTCCACTACGAAATCTGTGAGAACTTGGGATTTTATAGCAGTCCTAGGTTGATAAATGATTTTATATTCACTTAATTTTATAGCCTATTTTGCTAATCTTCATGACAATTCATGTTTATGCAAAATATTTCGTAATGGAAAAGAAGTGTCTACAATAATTGGATGACACTGAAAATAAGATCTTAATTTCCTAGATGCTATGATAAAAGCTAGTGCCAACTTTTCTAGTTGTGGATATCGTGTCTCGGCATCTAATAAATATTTTATTACATAATAAATAGGGGATTTCTTACCTTGGTCTTCTCGTACCAAAACATCACTTACCGCGACTTCTGATACTGCTAAGTAAATGAGCAATGTTTCACCTTCCTTTGGTTTTGCCAATAGTGGAAGATTTGATAAGTAAGCTTTCAAGCTCCTAAGGGCTTGTTGACAATCTTCATTCCATTCAAAATGGTCTTGCTTTTCGAGAGATGAGAAGAACTTAAAATATTTGTTTGAAGATTTAGAAATAAATCTTTCAAGGGCAGCAATCCTTCCCGTTAATCTTTGAACATCCTTCTTATTGGTAAGTATATCATGTATTTCTTCTATTGCTTTAATCTGAGAAGGATTTACTTCAATGCCATGGTTAGAAACAAGAAAACCCAAAAATTTACCTGAAGTAACTCTGATGCACACTTTTCTGGGTTGAGTTTCATGTTAAATTTTTGTAAAATTTCGGATGTAATAGATAAATGAGAAATATAATCGTGAGAATGCTGGGTTTTCGCTTGCATATCGTCTATATATACCTCCATAGTTTTTCCTATATGTTTTTGAAACATTTTGGTGAGCAACCTTTGATAGGTTGCTCCAGCATTTTTGAGACCAAAGGGCGTTACTTTATAACAGTAAGTCCCCTTGTCTGTGATGAATGAGGGGTTTTCCTCATCACCGGGATCCATTTTAATTTGATTATATCCTGAATATGCATCTACAAAGCTTAAAAGTTCATGACCTGCAGTTGCATCAATTAACTGATCTATATGCGGTAAAGGAAAAGAATCTTTGGGGAAAGCTTTGTTTAGATCAGTATAATCCACACAAACGCGCCACTTACTATTTTTCTTAGGTACGACCAAAGTACTAGCTAACCATTTAGGATACTTTACCTCAAGGATCGACCCAATCTTTAATAATTTTTGGAACTCATCCCGAATTACCTGATTCTTGAAAGCACCTTGCTTTCTTTTCTTTTGCTTATTGGTGTGAAAGATGGGTCCTCGTTGAGCTTGTGAGTCATCACATCAGGTGGTATCCCTGTCATATCAGTGTGGGACCAAGAAAAATAGTCCACGTTAGCTTTTAATAATTCAATTAACACACCTCGCATATCGGGTTAGATTGGCTCCTACATAAACCTTTCTTTCACGCCATTGCTCAAATAGCACCACAACATCGAGCTCCTCTATTGTTATTTTAATTTTTTTATTTCTTCAGGTTCTTGAATTACATCAGGTCTCGAGTCTAAATCTGTTTTTTTCTTGTTCAGTTGAAGTTTGATTGTTGACACCCCCAACTATTTCCTGTAATTGCTATTTCTCTTTACTCACGGTCTCGTATCTATTACGGTGTTGATACTCTTGGCTGCTTGTTGATCCCCTCGAATTTGACGTATTCCCTAGGGTGATGGAAACTTAATAACTTGATGCAAAAGTCGATGGAACAGTGTCCACATCATGGATCCATGGTCTCCCCATGATTATATTGTAGGTCATTTCCATATCAATTACCTGAAATTTAGTCTCTTTAAAAACACCCGCAACAAAAGTTGTTAAATTATATTACCTTTTGTTACCACGCTCGAATTGTTGAAGCGTGACAAAGTATGCGCCTTGGGTATCATTTTATCTTCAGCTTACATTTCCCTTAATACCTTTAGTATAATGATATTTGCAGAAGTCCTCGGATCAATCAAAACTCGTTTTACATTAGTGTCATGTATACATAATGATATTACCGGTGCATCATTATGAGGATTAATCACTCCTTCTGTACATGCATCATCAAAGTTTATGCTTTCGTGCTCTAGGGTTTGTCGTACTCGCTTTCCATGCGTGATCGTCATTTTGGAAACCTTATTTGAAGTTGTATACGTTACTCCATAAATATCTTCTCCTTCACTGATGACGTTCACAGTTCTCTTTGGTTATGGTCGTTTTGGTGGCTCTTGCCTATTTTTCATGTAAGCCTGTCTTCCCTTATCACTAAACAACTCAGTGAGATATCCTTGCTTCAATAGATGGTCCACTTCACTTTGTAAGAATGTGGATTCTAATGTTTTATGCCCGTGGTCATTGCTGAATTCACACTAACGGTCCAAAATGCGTCTGTTTGGATTTGATCGCATCTCTTTTGGCCACCGTATCTTATCTCCCAAACCCCTCAGAACAGTTATGAGCTCAGAATTAGTTACATTAAAATAATAACCACCGAATCGTGCCATTAAATTCCTATCTTCATCTCGTGGCTCTTGGTTACTTCGATCGCCTCTGAACCTGGACGAAGACCCGGTCTCCCTGTCTCTTGGCATTTGATCATATCATTAGTTATTCTATTTTGATCGTGAATCCTTTCCTCCAGGTCCCATATATGGGTCGTACCTATTCTTACCTGATCTTTTTTCAGCTTTTGACCTCCTGGACACGCTCCTTTCTTCACGATGGTACTGAGGTACGGTATCCTCTTCAATTTTAAACTTTGTACTGTACCTGTTATAAACATCATTCCAAGTGATTGTGGGAAATTCACGAAGACTTTCTTTAAGCCTTCTCGTGGCTTCTGAACTCTTGTCATTCAAATTGCTTGCCAAATCTATCGCTGCCCGGTTATCTGGTACATGGGGTAAAGTCATTCTTTCACGTTGGAATCTATCAACAAAATCTCTGAGCAACTCAAAGTTCCCTTGCTTAATTTTGAATATATCCTCCATTCTTTTCTCGACCTTTTGAGCTCCCGAGTGTGCTTTAATAAAATAATCTGCAAGCTCAGTAAAAGAATTTATAGAATTTTCAAGTAAAAGAGAATACCAAGTTAATGCATCCTTGGTGAGCGTCTCCCGAAATTTTTTGACCAAAAGTGATTCAATTTCTTGCTTTGTCAAGTTGTTGCCTTTCACTCCTGTTGTAAATATAGTTACATAGTCACATGGGTCTGTTGTACCATCATATTTTGGGATGTCAGGCATTTTGAATTTTTTCGGAATTATAAGGGGGCATCACTTGGTTTCCAAGGTTGTTGCGAGTATTTATTCATGCCTACTCCTTTTATTACAGGCGGAACTCCAGTAATTTGTTCGATACGCTCATTTTTCTCCTTGAGTTGTTTCTGCTAGGTTAGTACTAAATTGTGAAGATGAGAATTATCTGTATTACCTGGTACTCCTTCTTGTGGATCAATAGGGGTTTCTCTATTTACAGAATTAACTAGATCAGAGCGGGGGTTTTTCAACGTGTTATCATTAGGCGTTGTTAGTGCAGCAAGCAATCGACTAACTAAAGCTTCCAAAGCTTTGTCAATTCGTGCATCAATTATTGTAGAAGTTCATCTCTTGTTTCAACTCCTCCATCAGCATGTTCAGACATATCATTAGGAGTTCCCTCTCGAGATCCATGTGGAGAAGCTTGAGGAATAACATCATTGAGTTCATCTCCCACCACTTGATGGATCTAATTTTCTTGATGGTTGTTGTCGTTGTTGTTTGACATGATGTTAACAATGGGTAGAGTTTAATTTCAGAAAGAATGGACTATCAGTTTCCCGGTAACAGAAACAATTTGTTTAACCAAAAAAAAAAATATTTTGGTCAAAGCTAGAATTTAGGATGAAAAATCAGGTTACTGATAATCAAGAGACCAAAAAAGAATAATATGCTTTCTGAGAATAAGAATAAAGCAATAAAAAATTTTATTTCAATATGATATCAATGAATTTTTCTGTGTCCTTACAAATGATGAAACTTCTTTATTTTATAGTCAATTCTAGGTAAATGAATGAAATCTCAGCTTTAATGATACAATTATGAGTAATAAATGATATTAAATAGGTCGTTACATAATCATTCCCATTAAATACCGATTTTCAGGTATTTAATACTGAATTTGGACTCCTTTTTGTCTTCTAATCCATGTTTTCAATGCTTTTTGATCCGTTGGCTTTAAATGACTTGAATTGGTATGAGACTCGTGTCTAAGCTGCTTCTCGTACCTGTTTAACTTTCTCTTCCCGTATTTGTCATTTCTCGTGCCTTTTTCTCAATTGCTACGCTTTGACCATTTGACCAGTCCACGTGTCATGCCACGCCATCTTTAATTCAAATTCAATTGTTTTCCAATATAGTATATATATATATATATATATATATATATATATATATATATATATATATATATATATATATATATATATATATATATAGATGTCGCACGACAGTATTGTTGGTAATGAACAAAGGGGGATTCAAGATTTGAAGGTAGCGGATACCATTTTTTTTAATGTATACAGTATTGATTATAGAATTTATTAGAAATGTGTATTTGGTCCGGTTCAATCTTTTTTCAAATTTATTCGAGTCAACTTAATCGGTTTTTGATTTGTCAAGATGAAAATTACATTTCTTATATAAAAAATAAATGAAATCAGCATTTTAAATAGCACCTTTGTCTGGTTTGAGATTGCAAGGTGGCAGAATATATATATGGCATGGCTCTTTGCGCATGGATGACACATATGAATCAAGAAATGTTTCAAATATTAGAGAGAAAAAAGAATATAAAAATTACCACGAGGGGATTGTCCAAAGACAGGTTGATACCTTAACAGTACAGTCTTCTTTGACAAGGCATAGAAAAAAAATTCAAATATGATATGATTCTTAAAGAAGAAACATATATGGAAGGGAATTAAAACGAGAAGTTGGAAAATCCGTTCATATAAAAATCACATCCAACGTGACATTGATTTTCTCCTGCTCTTTTTAATTTCCATCAACTTCTCTACACGAACAACACACTTTTAACCAATCAAAAACGGAAACTCTAAATTAAACTACTTTACAATTCAACAAAGAATTAATTAATGTGCTAAGACAATGTTGGGATGTCTCGAAAAATGTACCTAGAATGGGCTATTAAGGATAAAATGAGAAGTTAAACCACCATAAACAGCACCAATGTTACCAATTATAGAGATCAATACATATTTTTTCTTATTGAAGGATCCAGGATTCAAAGCAAATTCCAATCCAATATGACATAAATAGTTCTTCCTTTTAGGAAGTTTCTTGGCCATTATTAGGCCAATGGGATACACAACCAACATAGCCCACATCATTGACATGAGACATTCTGCCGTCTCCCGCAGGTAATATTTGGTAATAATTATTAAGAATATGAAGGATAAGAAACCCAGAAACAAGACACGAAATGTCCAGACAGGTTCAATGTTATCTTCGTCGACGTCGATTTCTTCCTTGGATTTGCTGGCTTGTTGTTCATGTTGTGATCTTGTTTCATATCTCACATTTAATGTTTCTTCTTGTGGTATTGCTGCATATTTATCCTTTGGTTTGGTAATTCTTGGCTTTGGTCGATATACACGGGACGACATTGTTGTAGGAAAAAAAATGAAGAGCTGTTGAGAGCTTTTTTTTTTTAATTGATTAATTTGAGATCTGACTCATTCACCATGTTACAAGCTACGGGATTCGTTACCCTTTTTTTTCGTTCTTTTTTTTTTCTTTTTAGATAGACCGCGTCTAAAATCCATTTTAAACATGCATACATTATGTATTATATATGTATATTTATGGATAATCAATGTATAATATATATATATATATATATATATATATATATATATATATATATATATATATATATATATATATATATAGCTAAAAAACATAAACAATAAATATAGCCGGCTATTTGTATAAAAATTTCAATTTTAAACCTACTGGTTTTTTCGGGGGAAGTGTACGGGTAGCCACTAATAACATATGTATTTACTTTTAAGCCACTGTTTAAAATGTCTTTAGTCTTTAGCCACTACTTTAATAAACGTACATGTCCGGCCGAAAACACCCTTCTGCTCATCAAAGTTCAGGACCAAGTATCCTTATCTTTTGAACGTGCAACTCTAAGTTAAGAACTTCAGGACTATAATGTCCTTATCTTTTGAACTCGCAACTTGAAGTTCAGGACTTCAGGACTACACGTCCTTTACTTTTGAACTTGGAGTTCGAAGTTCAGGACCCCATGTCTTTAAGTTCTGTGCTTGTAACTCTATGTTAAGGACTACTTGAGTATTTATCCTTAGCTTTTGAACTTGTAAGTCTAAGTTCATGACCTATCGTCCTTAACTTTTGAGCTTGTTAGTCTAAGTCCGGAACATATTGTTCTTAACTTTTGAACTTGTAATTGTAAGTTCGGGACCAAGTATCCTTAACTTTTTGAACTTGGAACTCGAAGTTCAGGATCAAGTGTCCTTAACTTTTACACTTGTAACTATAAGTTCAGGATTCATAGCGTAGCAGAAAACCAAACGTTCTATAGCATAAGCTTTTAAGTCCATCAACGAATAATAAACATTTCATAAGAGAAATAATAAGTTTGTGTAAGAGCTAACAAAATTGTGTATTTCAAGTAAAATATACATATGCAGCAAAATTTGCAGAGAAGTTTGCATAACCAGTTTGAGTGCTTTTTTTTTGCCCAGACACGGAGTACACATTAGAGACGGTACCTTTCTGAATTTCTATCATATACTGTGCGCTTTACATTTGGGTGGCAAACTATAATTGTTTGAGTGTTTGACAGATTTTTGTGAGATCCGTTGCTGGTGAATACTGCATAGTGTAATATGCATTACATATTTACATTCTGTCTGAAGAAAGGGTGCCGCCGTTCACAGTTCTTTTCCCTAACATAAAAAAGATAGAAGAAATGATAACATATTTTTTTCATTTTAATTTTAATAGACTAGCGGCTACTATTGCTAAGCATTAAAAATATTAAATAAAAAGTAAATACCAATTTAAAAAATAACTACCCCATACAATTTTTACAATTTTTTCCCCACTAGAACCATGCGATAATATAAGATAAAGTACAGTGTAGGTCCAGATAAGTTTTTAGCCACATTTACAATGGGGTGGAGGATGTGGCGACAGATTGTTATACAAACAACCGGTGAGATTCACTACTTATTTTTTAGTCAATGTATATAGATTATACATGAATTTTACGTATATTATATATCCATCGGTTATTTTTAGTTTAACAAATTAGGTGGGCGACTATTTAGATTAATTTTTCTTCTTCTTTTTTTATATTTATAAAAAAACTGTGGGTCTAGGCTAGTTTATTCGCAGCTCGATTAATCTAATTTGATACTTGCTATCTCTATGTGATGTGTCTTCCCTCGTACTGGTGGTTGCAATTTACTTTAACATGTAAGGTACATAAGACAAGATATACAACAAAAAGCTGAACAAATTCCACCTTGCTACAATTTTATATTGTTAAACTTTCTATTCGGTAAAATAATTAATATATTTTTTCAAAAGCTGATCCAAACAAAACTGTAACAATGATATTGGGAACTTCCTAGAGATTTTTTTGTTGTCATTGAAATAAGTAGAAATCGTTCTATGATTCATGATTGTGATTTTTTTATGTATGGGCTTATTTGGTAAAAATTACACGCGTCTTATTTGGTCGTTCTTTTTTAACTTATATTCATTTTATTTTTTCGCTTGCATTCGTACCTATTTCTTTGTTAAAAATTTTAAAAAAAGATGATTTTGCCCTTTTTTAATAAAAAACTATTGACAAACTGCAGGACAAAACTTAAGCATGTTTAGGCTGAAGTTATAGCAAATGAACTAAAAAACTTTAGCTTGTTTAGACTAAAGTATCGGATAAAACTCAGGACAAAAATGTAGACTGCGCTACAAAACTTCAGCATGTTTTGGTATGAAGTTTAAGCAAATGAACCAAATAGCTTCAGCATGAATTAGAAAAAACTCTGTAGAAAATTACATATTGCAAGACAAAATATTTAGTATGAAGTTTTAGTAAATGAACTAAAAAACTTAAGCATGTTTCGTTTGAACTTTTAGCGGATAAACTAAACAACTTTAGCATGTTTAGCCTGAAGTTTTAGCAGATGAAGTAAATAACTTCAGCATGCATTAGCAAAAACTTATTAGAAAATTACATACTGCAAGACAAAAACTTAATCATGTTTAGTCTCAAGTTTGAGTAAATCAGCTAATTAACTTTAGCATATTTAGACTGAAGTTTCGGATAAAACTGTAAACTGCAGAATAAATAATTGCAGCATGCATGAAGTTTTAGCTTCAATGTGAAATAACTGCATGCTATATTAGCATAAGTTTTAGCTTCAACATAAAACAACTTCA
Source organism: Nicotiana benthamiana (assembly GCA_034376525.1). Lineage (NCBI taxonomy): Eukaryota > Viridiplantae > Streptophyta > Magnoliopsida > Solanales > Solanaceae > Nicotiana > Nicotiana benthamiana. The sequence continues at coordinate 49,125,723 of CM067328.1, forward strand.
TGCAACATTAGCATGAAGTTTTAGCTTCAACGTGAAACAACTTCATGCAAGTGTGATTCTGAAGATGAATCTGGACAAGTTTTTGATTTTTTGATAAAGTGCTGAGATGCGAGGATGAGAAGAGGAGATATTTTTTCACGAATGAGGTTGCAGATCACGCGATTAATGTGTGATGCATATTTATATCTTTTATTAGGGATATAATTGTCATGTTATTACAAATTGTTGTCAACTGAATACCAAATCAATAATTTCTAAAAAATAGGGTACATGTTAAAAGGTGGCATAAATATAGGTTACGACTGTAAATCCATCGCTTATTTGGCAGGCTGAAATTATTCAAGAGCTGTATTCTAGGGGTGTGTATTCGAATCGGTTTATCGATAAATCGTATCGATTATTTCCTCTACCACATTTAAGGAATGATCATATTTAAAGATCAAGGGAACGAAGTTCAAATTAATGTAAAAAAATTAGACGTGAAGATGTATTTTGTTTTGTTTTATTTTTTCGTACCGTTGGAGCGTTAGTGGCATACATTTGATCCCTTACTTTAGTTTTGTTGCATGTGCTTGTTGATATAATTTTTATGTTAAATGGTGTTCGTCATATTTTAGCTTCTTTTTGTCCATATAAGTAAGGCGCGTTTATAGCGATATACTTTCTATGGAATCCCGCAAATTTTCTTATTGGTGTAGTCGATAATCGAATCGATAAACACCCAAAAATTAATAAATTGAAATCGAAAAAATTGAAACCTTATTGAAACGATAACGATAAGCATATGTACAAATCAATAATCGATAAGTAATTATCGATAAGGGTCAAAATCGAATCGATAAATCGAATGCACACCTCTACTATATTCTCATGTCTGAACCATTAACAGACTGAAGCACTTATTCATGATTCAAGTCAAGCTGGAGAAGCAATGAGATGGATCCTCATTTTGGAATTTTTACCCCCTTTAGTAAACGTTAATACCCTATTTATTTTAAATAAAAATTATTTTAAAATATTACATCCTATAAATACCTTTTATCCTTTATAGCAATAAATCTAAATAAAGTTACATCATACAATTAAGGCACCATATATGCTCAATAATATTTTTCTCTCTCCCTTTTTGAATTTTCTCTCACATAATTACTGCGTATCTACAAACCAAAATACAATCTCTCTCTGTTGCATAGAACAGACTCTCTTCTCCCACAATTAACAAGCCATTTTTACCTTGTTTTACGTTAATGACTTCTTCTCTTTCGTTTCCTAAAGAACCTAAAGAAGAGCAGAAAGAAGAAAACGAGTAGCAATCTTTAGGTTTCGCGGCTGCTCCTACTTATGTACCAACTGGAGGAGTGTTCATGTCGAAGAAGCAGTGGGTTGACAAACCCAGATTTTGCGGGTAGCAGCGAATGCGATTTCTTGCACCAGAACTTCTAAGGCTAGGGTTTTGTAGATGTGTTAGGGAGCTGACACTACTAGAATTCGGTCAAAAAGCGACCAGAAAATGGCGACCAAATTTAGTCTGTCAAAAAAAGCGATCAAAGTTAGTCGCCAAACTTACGAAAATAATAAAAAATATTTGAAATAATTTAGCGACCGCAATTGGTCGCTATTTGGATGCAAAGTTAGTCAAATTGTTGACTGGACTGATCAGACTAGTTTGGCCAAAAAGATATTCTTAGTTTACCGACCAACATTGGTCGCAAAAGAGGGATCCACAAAAGTTTTTTTAGTAATTTTATTATTATTTTATAAAACTTATAAAATATAAATATATATAATTTAAAACTTGCGACCAAAGTTGGTCGCTAACTGAAGAATAAGAGTTAGCGACAAAGTTTGGCCGGTACAGCGAGACCCAGATATAATATTTTAATAAATATATTTATTTAAAAAATTTATGAAATATAAATAAATATAATTCAAAGTTTAGCGACCAAAGTTGGTCGCTTAATGAACTAAAGACCAACGTTGGTCGCCAAGTGGGACCCTGTTCCAACGTTTAACAATTTTATTTTTTTAAATATTATATAAAATATAAATAAATATGATTAAATATTAGTGACAAAATTTGGTCTCTAAATTAAATTCATGTACAGTTAGTGACCAACTTTGGTCGCTGTTTAATTTAAAGTTTGTGACCAAAGTTGGTCTCTATATGGTCAAATCAAAAATCACTTTTGTATTTACTATGTAAATAATATAAATGTAAATAGTTAATACTTTTGTAATACATGGGATGAATAGTACTACGAAGCCGGACGTGTGTGTCTATATGTATATATATGTACTTACGCTATACTATGCACTAAGAATAAGTGTATTAGGTAATACCGTATCGAATACAGCTTATATATGTATATAATATATATACTTACGCAATATTATGCACGAAGTATAAGTGTATTAGGTAATACTGTATCGAATACAACTTTTATATATATATATATATATATATATATGTACTTACGCTATACTATGCACTAAGTATAAGTGTATTAGGTAATACCGTATCGAATACAGCTTATATATGTATATAATATATATACTTACGCAATATTATGCACGAAGTATAAGTGTATTAGGTAATACTGTATCAAATACAACTTTTATATATATATATATATATATATATATATATATATATATATATATATATATAATATATGTACTTACGCTATACTATGCACTAAGTATAAGTGTATCAGGTAATACCGTATCGAATATAACTTATATGACCAAAAAATGGCGACCAAATTTAGTCTGTAAAAAAAAGCGATCAAAGTGTGTCTCCAAACTTACGAATATAATAAAAAACATTTGAAATAATTTAGCGACTGCAATTGGTCGCTATTTGGACGCAAAGTTAGTCAAACTGTTGATTGGACTAATCAGACTAGCTTTGTCAAAGATATTTTGAGTTTAGACCCACAAAAGTTTTTTAATAATTTAATTATTATTTTATAAAACTTATAAAATATAAAAATAAATAATTTAAAATTTGCGACCAAAGTTGGTCGCTAACTGCAGAATAAGAAGTTAGCGACCAAGTTTGGTCGCTACAGCGGGACCCAGATATAGTGTTTTAATAAAGATATATTTATTTAAAAAACGTATGAAATATAAATAAAAATAATTCAAAGTTTAGCGACCAAAGTTGGTCGCTTAATGAACTAAATACCCACGTTGGTCGCCAAGTGGGACCCAGTTCCAACGATTAACAATTTTTATTTTATTTTAAATATTATACAAAATATAAATAAATCTGATTAAATTTTAGTTACCAAATTGGGTCTCTAAGTTAAATTCATGTACAGTTAGTGACTAACTTTGGTCGCTAAATTAAATTAATTTAAAGTTAGTGACCAAAGATTGTCTCTACATGGTCAAAATTAAAAAAAACTTTTGTATTTACTATGTAAATAATATAAATGTAAATAGTTAATACTTTTGTAATACAAGCGATGAATAGTACTACGAAGCGGACGTGTGTGTCTATATATATATAATATATGTACTTACGCTATACTATGCACTAAGTATAAGTGTATTAGGTAATACCGTATTGAATACAACTTATTTATATAATATATGTACTTACGTTATACTATGCACTAAGTATAAGTGTATTAGGTAATACCGTATCGAATACAGCTTTTATATATATATATATAATATGTACTTACGCTATACTATGCACGAAGTATAAGTGTATTAGGTAATACCGTATCGGATACAGCTTATATATATATAATATATGTACTTACGCTATACTATGCACTAAGTATAAGTGTATTAGTTAATACCGTATCGAATACAACTTTTATATATATATATATATATATATATATATATATATATATATATATATAATATGTACATACGCTATACTATGCACTAAGTATAAGTGTATTCGGTAATACCGTATCAAATACAGCTTATATTTATAAGTGTATTAGCTAATACTGTATCGAATACAAACTATATGTATATATATATATATATGTGCATATGCTATACTATGCACTAACTATGAGTGTATTAGGTAATACCGTATATATATAAGCAGTATGCGATACGGTATTACCTAATTCACTTATACTTAGTGTATAGTATAGCGTAAGTATATATATTATATATATAAGCTCTATTCTATACGGTATTACCTTGTACACTTATACTTAGTGCATAGTATAGCGTAAGTACATATATTATATACATAGACTGCATTCGATACGATATTACCTAATACACTTATACTTAGTGCATAGTATAGCGTAAGTACATATATTATATATATATATATATATATATATATATATATATATATATATATATATATATATATATATATATAAATATATAAGATGTATTCGATACGATATTACCTAATACACTTTTACTTAGTGCATAGTATAGCGTTAGTACATATATTATATAAATAAGTTGTATTCGATATGGTATTACCTAATACACTTATACTTAGTGCATAGTATAGCGTATATCGACTACAGATCTTATATATATATATATATATATATATATATATATATATATATATATATATATATATATATATATATATATATATATATATGTAATATGAAAACAGAAAAAAAAATATTTCATTTATTTTTTTGAAATATAGCGACCAAAGTTGGTCGTATTTTTGGTTAGACGGTCTAGCATGGCGACCAACTTAGGTCGCTAATTTGGCCAAACAGTCAATACTTATATAGCTACCAAATTAGCGACCAAAATTGGTCGCTTTTTTTAATATCAGATCTCAAAATCGGCTTTTCCCTCCCAAAATCTTATTTTCATTTCCAAATTTCCCCAAACTCTCTCTATTCCCCTTCTCTATTTCCCCTACACAAATCAATCCCCCCACCTAGCGCCACCATTGTGACCTCGTGCTACCATCGGCGGAACCGCCACTGTTGAAGTCCTCCCTCTCCAATTCGCCGCTGTTGAAATCTTGTGCCACCAGCATCGCAGCCACTGTCCGCCGGACCACCATTGGAAAAGCTTTTTAATTCTATTTTTCAGCTACCAAGGTTAGTAATCTACCTTATTAGTTTTTTAGTTTATAATTTTTCCTATATAATTTTATGTAATTTGCTAGTGTTTTTGTCTATTTAGTATTAGGGTTTTGTATAAGTTATGAACTTAAGGTAGAAATTAGGAACTACCTTAAATTATGAATTTATTGTTCTTACGAGAACTCAAATTAATGTATTAAACTTTTTGGATATGAATTGAACTTTTAGTTAATGAATTGAACTTTTAGGATATGAATTAACTAATTAAATTTGTTCTTGCTTTATTTAAATCGATGGAACATCGTTCTTGGATGTACAATATGAATTATCCTAATCGGCGGGGATTGCAGGAGGATTTTGTAAAAGGGGTTGAGGAATTTATCATACATGCAATCTCACTTCCGCCATACATAAAAGAAAGAGTAATTAGGTGCCCTTGTGTTAAGTTGCACTATATTAAGTTTGAAAAACCGGAGGAAGTTAAGGTTCATCTTTATAGGAAGGGTTTTATTACGAATTACTTTGTGTGGACTAATCATGGAGAGATAGATGGTAGCAATGGGATAATTCATAAGTTGGTTGTTGGTGAAAGTAGTAGGTCGAGGGAGAATAGAAATAGTGATTCCAGAATGCATGATATGGTTGCGAATGCTTTTGGAATGCACTTTTGGGGTGAGCCCAACGAAAATGTTGAACAAACTCCTAATGATGATGCAAGACATTTTTATGAACATTTAGAGGAAGCTATTCGTCCACTACGTAAAGGATGTCCTGAATCTGAGTTGTCTGATGCAGTTAGATTACTAAGCATCAAATCTGATTGAAATATTTCTCAAGCAGCCATGGATTCTTTCATTGACCTTATGAGTGAACTAGTTAACGAGGAAATTAAATTACCTGGTGATTTCTATAAGGCAAAGAGATTAGTTTCTAAGTTAGGACTTTTGTCAATGAGAATTGATTTTTGTGAAGATGGTTGCATGTTATATTATAAAGATGATGCAAATTTAAGCTGTTGTATATTTTGCGGAAAGCCTCGTTTCAAGAGGCTTTCCTGCGGGAAGATGGTCGCAATCAAGGCGATGCATTATTTACCTCCTATACCTAGGCTATAAAGGTTATATGCTTCGATGAGTTCTGCTCCTAATATGAGATGGCACTTTGAAAATAGAAGACCACCTGGTGTTATGTGCCATCCTTTAGATGGAGAAGCTTGGAAGCACTTTGATAGGACATATCCACATTTTGCTAATGAACCAAGGAACATTTGGTTAGGTCTGTGTGCGGATGGCTTCACGCCTTTTTCTGTATCTGCGACACCATATTCATGTTGGCCTGTCTTTCTTATACCTTATAATCTACCACCCGATTTGTGCATGACTAGTCCATATATATATTCTTTAATTGTATTATCCCCGGTCCACGTAATCCAAAAAGTTTGATATATGTATATTTGCAACCTTTGATTGATGAGCTAAAACAATTGTGGTACGATGGTGTTGAAACATATGACATATCAACAAAGAATAATTTCAATTTGCGTGTTAATTTAAGGTGGACAATTAATGATTTTCCTGCGTATGGAATGTTGTCTGGGTGGATGACTGATGGGAAGCTAGCTTGTCCTTACTTCATGGAAAATAGTAAAGCATTCACTTTGAAACATTGCCGAAAGCAATCATGGTTTGATTGTCATCGTCAATTCTTGCCTGAGGGTCATGACTTTAGAAGGATGAAAAATTCTTTCAAAAAGAATAAACTGGAATATGATTATCCACCTCTGATACGTTCAGGTGAGGAAATTTAGGAGAGGGTCCAGAACTACAGTAAAGTTACTGAAGTTTCACCGCACAGATTCCCCGGATACGGTGTTACTCATAATTGGACCAAACAAAGTATATTTTTGGAGTTGCCTTATTGGAAGGATAATCTTCTCCGTCACAACCTTGATGTCATGCATATTGAGAAGAACTATTTTGACAATTTGATCAATACAGTGATGGATATTAAAGGTAAGACAAAGGATAACCCGAAGGCTAGAATGGACTTACAAGAATATTGCAGGCGGCCTGAATTACACTTGCAGACAGCAAACAATGGTAAGTTATTCAAGCCCAAAGCAAGTTACACGTTCACTTTGGAGGAAAGGCAACATATTTGTGATTCGGTAACGAAATTGAAGATGCCTGCGGGTTATGTGTCGAATTTTGAGAAAAAAGTTGATATGGAGGTAGGGAAGTTGAGCCATTTGAAATGTCATGACTATCATGTTTTCATGAAGACCCCTGTTCCTATTGCGTTTTCTGGTTTGCCTGAAAGAATCTGGAAACCCATCACTAAGATTAGTTTGTTTTTCAAAGAATTATGTTCTTCCACATTAAGGGAAGAAAACCTACACCGGATGGATCAGAACATTCGTGTAACTTCGGGTAAGATGGAAAAGATATTTCCATGTGGGTTTTAAGATGTGATGGAACACCTTCCAATCCACCTTGTACACGAGGCACGACTTGGAGAGCTTGTTCAATGCAGATGGATGTATCCATTTGAGAGGTAATACTATAGTTCATATAATTTTCTGTTGTATTTGAATGTTCTTCGCTAACCCGAAATTATGCAGGACAAATGGCAAATGCAAACAATTTGTTAAGCAGAGGAATAGAATTGAAGGATCTATATGTGAAGCTTATCTTGGAAAGGAAACTTCTCATTTTTGTTCTTATTAATTTGAGAGCAACGTGCCATGTGCTAGGAATAGGCCCAAAAGGCACACAGGTCGACCTTACGAATGATCCATTATATCCGCCTATGTCCATATTCAATACACCAGGCTGATGTTCTAAGGATGGTAGAAAAAGAAGTTTGAGTGATATGGAGTTCAAGTCAGCTACACTTCATGTGTTGCTAAATTGTCCCGAAGTAGTACCATTTCTCAAGCAAGTATTGATTTAATCGTTATCAAAATAAAAAGTTTATTGTTATTACATATCAGTGCAACTAATAAAAATATTTGATGTGTCACAGTCACTTCGTGGGTCAATTTGGCCAAGATGATGTATATACAACATTTCCTTGGTGGTTCAAATAATTTGTAAGTATATCCTTAAAATATTCTAACACTATGTAGGTAAACAATGTTTGAAAGTTATGCTAACTTATGAATTTTATTAACAATATGTAGGTAAATAATCCAAATAATGGTGTAAATAAATTTTTGAAAGATATATTTTGGGGACCTGGGGTTGAGGTCACAACATATTCCAAGTAAGTTGTGAATGGTTATAAGTTTCATACATGGGGTTGCTCTAAAAATAAAAAAACAACAACAGTGGGGTGTGGGTTCAAGGTGGTGATGGCAACCAAGTTGGAGATATTTATTATTATGGTGTGCTCAAAGGAATAATAGAACTAGAATATTCAGGTAGGCCATCTAAGAAAATTATTCTCTTTAGATGCAAGTGGTTTGACCCAAATCCAACAAGAGGTACGAAAGTTCACAATCAATACAATATAATTGTTGTTAGTCATACAAGGGAGTATGATCGATACGATCCTTTCATAATTGCACATAATGTTAGGAAAGTGTATTATGCTCCTTATCTATTTCGGTGGATTGGTGGGTTGTAATCAAAACTAAGGCTGTAGGTAGGGTCGAAGTCGAGAATGTGTTGGATGTTGCATATCAAAATGATATCTCCAGTGTTCGCGAAATAGTGGACGAACTTTTAGAAAATGATTTAGAACATCCTGAACACATATTGGAAGAATTTGATATAAATGAAGTAAGAATTATAGAAAACGAGGAAGAAGAATCAACTGATGAAGCTCAAACTAGCGAGGAAGAAAAATTCTCTGATGAGGAAGAAGAATTCTTTGACGTAGAAGAATACGTCGATGAGCTTTAAAAAGTTGGTTTCATTGATACCTCTCGTTTATAGATAGTTTCCTTATATGTTTCAATCTAAGTTATGTATTATCTCATGCAGATGACAGGCAAAGGTTGAGGTAACAACGAAGGTAGTGGTTCTCGGGGAAAAGAAAGTCTAGGAAGTAAAATAGGAGGGTAGAAGATAGTACTTATCAATCTTTTCCACACTCTTCTGATTTGCCTGTCATTTTCCACAGCCTCTACCCCATGGCTATACAGAGCTGCCACAGCATCACCAGCCCTACACCTTTATGCAAAACCAGGGTGTTTCTTCACAGGGCCATCAGACCGCGTCCGACATACAGCCACCTACCCCACAGCCAGGTGCATCCCACCCAGCAACATCACATGGATCACATCGATCCATTTCACAGCCACAGGACTCAAATCCATCAGTCTCACAGCCAATCGGGTCACAGCCACTCAGGTCACAGCTGTCAGTATCACAGCCACTTGTGATCCGTGCAGCTATGTCGCAGTCACAGGGATCACATCTATCGTCATCAGCGACTCCACCTATTAGAGGCCTTCGCTTGCGGCATAGTAGCTCTGACCCCCTACTCCGTCCACACATGCCTCTGATACACATGTTTCAGACGATGGAGATACTGATGCTGCTGCTGCTGCTGGTGAGGAGGTGAATTATGATCAGTATGGCAGGATCATCATAGTCCCTGAGGGTGATGGGTTAGAGTTATTTGTTATTTTTATGTTTATTATTTTGTACAGTTTTTACTAAGATATTAATTTGTTTTATTTATTAAATTCCAGGTTCCTCCCGAGTAATATTTCTACGAGGATAATCACCAAAGCAACTAGAAAGCTTTATGATGCCCCTTATGCGTCTTGGTGTGAATTCTCATTCTCATCGAAGGAGGCAATTTTCAATGAATTTAAGGTATAAATGTTCTTTTACGTAGTATAATTATTTATATTTAGATATTTCCATATAATATTAAACTTTTGAAATACAGAGCAAGTGTGTATGGGAATGCCAGTATACTGCGGACGTGGCTGCAAATTTTAATCTCAAAGCTCGCAAGCGGTTGTCGCATGCTTTCTCCAAAGCTAGACAGCTAAACCAGAAGCCTGGCCAGTTGCTTCAGGAGTATTAGGATGATTTGCAAAGGCAATGGCTTACTGCAGAGTTCTTACAGAAGATCGAAAAGGGGAAGAAAGCTCGGGCATCTTAGAAGGGAGGATCCTTGCACACCGGATGTGCGGTCAGACAGAGGATAATAAAAAAGAAGAATGGTACGTAATTGCCTAATATATTTAATTTTCAAAGTATATCTATTCAATTCTATTTATTAATTAAAATTTATGAGTTTCAGGAAAAGAAGTTGGGCCGTCCGATGAACCAAGATGAGCTATTCAATGAGACTCATATTGTGAAGAAGAAGAAAGAGACGGATGACGAAAGGTGGGTCGAGGGGCGTGCCTCGAATGTACATGTAAATTTTAACTTCTCATTAAATATTTTCATTTACTTTTATATAAATTTTTGCATGCTATTTTATTTATGGTTCTTATGTTTAGATAATTATTTATGCTATTTCTGCTGAAGCTACTAATGTTCTTTTGTTGTTGTTTTTGTTTTTGCTATTCCTTTCCTTCATTGAGCCGAAGGTCGATTGGAAACAGCCTCTCTGCCCTTTCGGGTAGGGGTAAGGCCCGTCTACATATTACCCTCCCCAGACCCCACCTTGTGGGACTATACTAGGTAGTTGTTGTTGTTGTTGTTGTTGTTGTTGTTGTTGTTGTTGTTACTTTTATATAAATTTTGAAATACTAATTCAATTTACTTTTTCTTATAGGATCGCTTCAGAGTTGAAGCTGATGAATTCATACGCAGTCAGCCACCTAGTGAGTCGGGCGAGCCATTCAAACTTTCGGCCTGAGGATATTGATAGACTATGGATGCGGGCTGCAGGCGGTCCAAAATGCCGGAAGGTATACGGCCTTCCTACTAAGACATTCCATCGCTATAGGTGTGGAATGCAAGGAATAGGGACTTCCTCGCAAGCCGAGTAACTTGATGGGGAGAGCCTCTCATCTATGCGGGAGACTGTGTCAAAGCTCACATCCGAGCTAGAAGAGTCTAAGAAAAGAGAAAAGCTTAGAGATGCTCAGTATGTTGGCGTAGTCACTCAGTGCCAGAACATGCAAGAGCAGATAAAAAATCTTCTAGGTGGATCTTTTTCGATTCCCCGGTCTCGGCCATCATCGCCAGAGGCTGCCCGTCCCGGTGCTCGTTCATCCCGTCCTCCAAGTGGCCGTTCCTCCCGTCCTCCCCGTGATCATTCTTCTCGTCATCGACAAGTAGACCCTTCTCAATACCATGATGATGATGATGAAAGTTCATCAGACGGAGATTGTATTGATGTACCAAACAATGAATGAATTGTAGACCATTTTAACTAGACAAATACAATTTGTTTTCTATTGGGTTGTAATAAGTGTTAATATAATAGCTTGGTAGTTTGAATGTTTTCCATTGGTAGTTCAATTGAAATTAACACTTTCTTGGGTTTAATGTAGCTTTTAATGTTATTTTGTGTTGTTCTTGGGTTATTGTTTGGTATTATTATTGTAATCGTTGTTTGAATTGTTGTTGTTGTTGCTTGTTAGGGTTTTGGTATGACTGGCAGGTGGTGTAGCTGCCAAAACAGGCAGTTTCTACCAAAATAATATACAGAAAAGCGACCAAAGTTGGTCTCTATTTGGTCGCTTTTCAAGTTAAAAAAAAAATTCTGGAAAATAGCGACCAACTTTGGTCGCTATTTTCCCTGATTACATAAAAAAACGACCAACGTTGGTCGCTATCTCATTAGAAAAAACTGCTAATATAGAGAGCAAAGTTCGTCGCTATTTTTTAAAAATTAAATTAAATTCATGTAATTAAGGACCAAATATGGTCACTAAACTAATAAAATAAATAAATAATTGAATAAAATAGCGACTTATAATAGTTTCTAGTTTCCATATTTAAAAATATAATTTTTGGAATAAAGACCAAGGTTGGTTGCTTTTTAACAATTAATAATAAATAAATAAATGATATTTTTTAATTTAGAGTCCAACTTTGATCGCAAAATTTATATTATTAAATTAATATAGAGACCAAAGTTGATCTCTATAGTCAACATCCGAAAAATGGGTCCATTTAGAGTAGAGACCAAAGTTGGTCGCTAATTAGAGACCAACTTTGGTCCCTAAATAAAAGGGACCATCAATATAGCTACCAGACCATTTTGGTCGCTTTTTGGTCGTTCTTAGCCAAAAAGCGACCAACTTTGGTCGCTTTTTCCCGAATTTCTAGTAGTGTGACCAACTGGAAATAATGGCTAGCCGCCGGCCGGCGAAGCCATAGGACTGTTTCTCTCTCTAGATCGCCCAAATTGCCTATTTGTATTTAGCTGTGTTCGAATATATTCTTGAGCTGTATTCACTTGTATTCAAGTTTAATCAGTTGTATTTAACTATTTTATTTAGCAGTAGTTAGTTGTATTCAAGTGTTTTATACAATTGTATTCAATTGTAGTTAGTTATATTCAACTATTTTATTCAGCAGAAGTTAGTTGTATTTTGTTGCATTCAAGAGTATATTCAGCTGTATTCAGTTGTATTTTTGTGTATTCAAGTGTTTTATTCTGATGAATTACGGTGTATTTATTATATTAAAATGTATTTCTCTTTATTCAGCTATAATCTTTATTATGTATCTTTCAAATAAAGATTAATGAGGATCCTCTTAGTTCGCTGAGTTAAATTAGGAGAATATCATGTGATTTTATTTCCTTCCGTTTTTAGCGCAGATACGTTACTGTATTTAATGTTAATGTCGCTTGAATACAACTAAATACCTGTCAAACTTAACTGGAATTCTAGATTTTACGCCTATGTTTTTGGTTGCATTAATGAATACAATAGCTTAAATACATGAAATACATTGTATAAAAACATAAAAAGATATCTATAACACGTAATATGGCAAATGGTATCTATAAATGGCTAATTAGACCAAAAAGATGATGCTTTATGAAAAATTCTCATTAATATTTGAAGAATTAATCTAAGAGTTTCTCACACAATTATTTAAACAACAAATAGCCAAAAAATATAATATATGTATAACTATGTGTAATACATATAAAGTTGCTTAAAAAAATAAACAGTAAATCTTGCCAGCTATTTGTATAAAAATTACTTATTTTTGCATAATCAATTGGAAAACTATGTTATATAACCGCTTTCATATATATATATATATATATATATATATATATATATATATATATATATATATATATATATATATATATATAATTTAAATGCATAACTTACCCTAGACATTTAACATGATTCAATATACATCTAAACTATCAATTGTCTTAATTATTCCTAGATTTTGACACTTTAGCAGCTGATGTGGTTAGAAACATGATTACAACTTCTTCTAGGTGCCTAGGAGTGAAAGAAGAACCAAAAACTTAACTTTTATGATGTGTTTGGTACGAAGGAAAATATTTTTAAATTTTTTTATGTTTGATTAGGTAAAATATTTTGAAAAATATTTTCCTTATGAACTTATTTTTCTCTAATTTGAGAAAATATTTTTCCTATGAAGAGAATGAAACATATTTTTCAAAACTCTTTTTCAACCTTCCATAGCATATTCTCCATTTCCGCAAGGGCCCCACACCCTACCCCACCCCATCCAACCCTGTCCACCCACCGCACACCCCTCCCCCTTTTTAAATAGAAAATATTATTAATAGTACTTTCTTTTCATGTTATAGATAGTGCATTTTTTTTATTTATTTTAACAACAGAATATTTTCTTTTCATAATATAATTTTTTTATTTTAACAAAAAATCACCTTCTTTACATGATGTAGAAAAATATTTGTTTTTTCATTTCAATAATACGATGTAGTAATTTTTTTTTTCATTTCATCAAAAAGAGTTATACTTTTATATCATGATATAAAAAAATATTTTCTTTCATTTCAATAAAATGAGTAATTTCTTCTCATGATGTAGAAAAAGTATTTTCTTTCATTTCAACAAAATAAGTATTTTATTTTCTTGTTGTGGAAGGAGTACTTCATTTTCAACCAAAAAGAGTATTTTCTTTTTAATCATGGACCACAAACTTTAACATTATATTTTCGTAAAAAATTAAAGAAGCATATTAATTCCTTTGGGGTTGTTTTAATTATTAGATAAATAATTAAATTCTTTAAAAAAATAGCGTCCTGAAAAAAAATGATTTTCTAAAATATATTTTCTAGTCTCTAACTGAAAACTTGAAAATATTTTTTGAAAAAAGTTTTTCACTCTGCAACAAAAAAATGAAAATAAATGAAAAACCCACTCATTTTTCATGAAAATATTTTTAAAAAAAATATTTTATAAGGAACATATTTCCCTCCGTATAAACACACCCTTAGATGGTGAATATCCCAATCGTTATTGTACCACGAAGCCCTTTTTTTGGCTAAGAAGACTTTTATTAAAACATAACTAGTGCATTACAGAAGTTTGAAGTGAACGGTATGTTACAGTTCAAGTTACTTCAGAAGTTAAAGTAGGGGGTTTTCATTAATTAGAACATCATTAGATTGTAGATCTATGGTTGTCTTCCTATGCTCGGATAATACATCCGCTACAACATTACCCCCCATGAATGAGTGTTGGATCGTGGTCACCTGAAGTTCCTTGAGTATCTACTTGCATGCAAAAATAATATGTGAGTGGTTTGGTGGAGCATTTGATAAGATGTGTAACACTACCAGAGAGTCCGTTCACATGTAATGGTCTGAAATTGAGAGCATTTGCTAGTAGTAGACCATGATATAAAGCTAGCAGTTCAGCTTGTAGAATATCAGTATGTCTCAATTGTTTGGTAAAGCCATACACCCAGGTGCCTGAGGCACGGCAAAAAACTCCAGATGCCCCACCCTTATGAGGATGATTATCAAAGGCTCCATCGATATTTAACTTATAAGAACCTTTGGGTGGCGGTGCCATTTGATTGGAATTCTAGTAGTTAGTGTATGTTGTTGATTGTATGTGTTAGCTACATAATATAATTGGGCTACCTGGATATATATGTTATGGAGATCAACGTGAGCATGAGTGTGATTGAAGATACTATTGTTACGTATCCAGATATGCCAGTAGATGATTGGAACTATAATATGTAATGGAATTACATTAGGAGGAGATGTGGTAGGAAGACATAGATGTTTGAAGCAATTTGGAGTGAAGTGTGATGGAAGAGGGATATTAAAATGGTGACACATATTGGAGACAGTGGTACAGTGAAAAAATATATGATCAATATCTTCATGTGCTTGTCCGCATAAGGGACATGTAGGATCTGTAGAAATATTACGATTAGAGAGAAATGAGAGTGCTGTTAGTTTGACTTGTAGCAGGAGCCAGAAGAAGTGTTTGATTTTATTAGTAGAATGTATCTTTCATACCCAAGTGACTCGGAAATAGGGATGTTCCGTGTGCGGAGAAGACGTTATTAGGGTGTATGCAGTTGAGGTGGAGAAAGCTCCTGTGGATGAGGAATGCCAAAAAAGTTGGTGTGTAACACTTAATGTAGAGCTAAATAAAGTATTAGTGATGAGTGAGGATAGGGAGTATGGGATAACAAAGGAAAGTGGTTGAAGGTTCCATGAGCCATTCTGGAGGATAATGCTGAGTGGGAGGTTATCTTCAATTTGGTTGAGTGGACAATGAATAAAATGGTGAAACGTGCGGTGCATAGGTAGCTAGTAGTCAGACCAAAGTTGTTTTTAATTATCATGGGCTATATTCTAACCTAGTCCCTGTTTGAAAAAAGGTATGTTTTTGCCATGCTTTTACAAATGTAGGAAGCAGAGTTGGTGTTTGGGTGATGGAATTGAGAATGTGGTTGATGGGGATAAAATTGGTATTTAAGGTGTAGAGTAATTGCCCAAGAAGTGTTAGTATTGTTATAGTAGTGCCAATGGAGGGCCATAAGTAAGAAGATTTATTTTGGATAGAGTTTATGAATTCGTAAGCTTTCATAAATTTTTGCTGTAGTAATTTTATCCCAGTTAATAAGATATAGCTTTCATTTGTCCGGGGAAAAGTCCTAGAGAAAATTTCTTTGAATACGATCTATATGTTTTAATGTCTTATTTGGGAGGAGTTAATTTGCATGACTTGATGTGTGTCATTTTGCCAGCAAATATTAACAAATTATGTTTCCAACCAGTCAGTTTTTGAGTTAGCTGATCGATTAAGTATTATTAATCAGTAGAATACAATGTGGTGTTGGTTATAGGCAGGCCCAGGTACCTGCCAAAACTAGTTGTGGTTGTGATATTAATGAGGATGAGATTTTGTTTTAAGCATCAATAGGAACATTATCAGAAAAAAATTTCTGCGAAAAGTAGATTAAAAAGTGGTGCTGATCTAAGCGATATTTTAACTTGTGTCCACTGTAGAAGGTCTGTAGCATGGTCAATCAAGCGCGAGAATGATTCCATGCAGATGACAAAAATATAGTGACTTAACTAATGGGTTACCCTGCCTAATACCCCGTATGGGTTGAAAGAATTGAGTAGGTTTACCATCAACTAGTATAGAAATGGAAGAGGCTGAGACACATGATGTTATTAGTTTAATTAAATGTGGTGCAAAAAAATTATTTGTAGTGAATAATGGATAAAAAAATCATTCAAAGTGATTGGAGGCTTTTTCGAGGTCAACTTTTAGTAACATGTTATCAATTTTTTCTTTTTTTCTTTTAACAGAGTGTATTGCTTCCTGGACTATGATAGCATTGTCAATGACGCTTCTCCCTATTACTAAACTACTTTGCGTGGGACTAATAATTGTGAATAAATATGATTTAATACGGTTAGTAATAATCTTTGTAATGATTTTATAAATTGTATTAATAAGTCCTATTGGACGATATTGAGCAATGTTTTTAGGATTTAAACATTGGGAATCAATGTGAGAAAGATTTTATTAAGGTCATCTAGGATGGTATAGGAAGAGAAAATAGATGTACAAATGACAATAGAGTTATTTTTGTATCTTTCCGGAATTTTTGAAGAAGAAAGGGATTAGGCCATCTGGCCTAGGTGCCTTAAAATGTTGAAATGAAGAGATTGCTCTATAAATTTCATTATAGGTTAGTGGTTGTGTTACTGTTTGGTGTATGTGAACAATAAATTAAACCAAAGCTAGATATTACTAGAATATTCTAGACTATTCTAAAATAGTCTAGAATGAGCTAGAATGTTCTAGAAGGTTCGAGAACATTATGGAGTTCTCTGGAATATTCTAGAAGATGATAGACACTCTTTTATGTATAGTAGAGAATGTGAGAGTATTCTAGAGTAGTGGAATATTCTAGAACATATGAGAATAGGTAGATATGAATATTGTTTAGGATACTTATATGGAATATTCTAGAATATCGTAGAACATGGAGGTTGATGCCTATAAATAGGGGAAGACCTCCTCATTTGTAGAATGTACAAAAAGTGTGAGCCCAAGTGTGTACCAAAGTGATCCCTTGTGTAGTAAAAGTTGAAGAATTACAAAAGTCTCTCTCCATATAGCTACATATATTAAACCTTCCAAACTACCTCCATTTCTTCATTTATCAACTAAACAAAATCTCTTTCCTTCTTACATTTAAAGGTCTTCTATCTTTAAATTGTTCTCCTACATCTGGTATCAGAGCAATTGGTTCGTTAGGAGGGTGATTCATTAACTATGGCAGGAAAGAATATCGTGTGCATGTTCCAAGTTGACGGGGAAACAAAATTATAACTTTTGGAGGATTCAGATGGAGACACATCTGAAGGCGTATAATTTGTTAAAATATACGCGAGAAGAACTGGAGGAAGGTGCCGAAGAGAATGAAATAAGGCGTGATAGTATGGCCTTGTCCCAAATACACCAGGCCATCGATATGTCTGTGTTTGGCAAAATTTCCACAGCCCAAACAACAAAACAGGCTTGGGATATTTTGGCCAAAGCATATCGTGGAGTTGATAAGGTCCAAAAGAATAATTTGATGGCGCTAAAAAGGAAGTTCTAGCTTGCCACGATGGAGAAGTCAGAGACAGTTGAGGGATACTATTCGAGGTTGACGGAGATCAAGAATGAGATGGAGCTCAATGGTCATACCCTCAGCGGTGAGACATTCGTTGAAAAGGTACTTAATACTTTACCTATGAAGTTTGATCATATTGTGGCAGTAATTCAAGAGACCAAGGATCTTTCAACTTTAAGTACCGAGGAGCTTCTGGGCTCATTAATTCTTCATGAGAATAGAATTAATGGGAAATTAGAAGAGTCATTGGAGAAAGATTCGGCAGAGAAGGCATTGCAGGCACATACTAAAGTTAAAGAGAGAGGAGAATCTTCTAATGTGGCGGAAACTAGAGGACATGGTTTCCGAGGCAGAGGTCGTGGAGGCACCGGCAACTATCGTGGCCGTGGAAGAGGTAATCATCATTTCCAGCCAAGAGGAAATTACAACAATCCAGGTCAGCAAAAACCTCCGCTTAAATGCTATAACTGCGGTAAATTGGGTCATTATGCTAAAGATTGTTGGAGCAAAAGAACTGAAAATAAACAAGTTCATGCTCGAGTAGCTGAGGATGAAGGGGATAAAAGTGAAACCATTTTTGACTCCGCATCTATGGCTGCTGTTAGTGAAGAAACTAACAATGATGTCTGGTACGTTGACTCCGGATGTAGTAATCATATATGCGGTAAGAAGGAGATATTTGCTGATTTAGACGAGTCTTTTAAATCCACGGTTAAATTTGGAAATAATCAAGTTATGCAAGTTGTCGGGAAAGGGAGAATACCGGTCACCATGGAGAATGGGCTTGAGTGCTCCATAAAAGATGTTTACTACATGCCTAACCTGCTGCATAATATGTTGAGCTTGGGTCAGCTCCAACACAATGGATATGAAGTGCATTTCAGTAATGATATATGCACTATAAGAGACAAGAGTATGAAAATTATAGCCAAGGTAAGTATGACCAAAAATCGGATGTTTCCAGTAACTTTCAACTACGGTCACTTACCCTGCTATAATTCAATTACTTTTGATGATACTTGGTTATGGCACATGAGGTTTGGCCACTTTAATTTCGGCGGTTTACAATATCTTGTGAAGAATAAGATGGTGTCAGGTTTGCCTTCACTTGACTTTGTTCCAAGACAGTGTGAAGCATGCATTTTGGGGAAGAAGCATAGAGAGCCATTTCCCAAAGGCAAAGCTTAGAGAGCAAAACACCCATTGCAGCTGATACATTCTGATTTGTGCTCGGTGGAAGTTCCTTTGCTCGGTGAAAGTAAGTACTTCATTACTTTTATTGATGATTTCAGTAGGAAAGCATGAGTGTATTTGCTGAAAAATAAGTCTGAAGCTTGTGACACATTCAAAAGCTTCAAAACATATGTTGAAAAACAAAGTGGTCATTTTATAAAGACTCTGAGAACAGATCGTGGCACAGAATACACTGTGTGCGATGATTTTTTGAAGAAGCATGGGATTCAACATCAGTTGACTGCAAGGTACACTCCTCAACAAAATGGACTTGCGGAAAGAAAGAACAGGACTGTGATGGATATGGTGCGGTCAATGCTGGCAGCAAAACTGCTGCCTATAAAATTCTGGGCTGAAGCTGTCTCTACTGCAATTTACATATTAAACAGGTGCCCTACGAGAAGCAACCATGGAAAAACACCTTATGAGGTATGGACAGGTAGAAAACCAAATATTTCTCATTTACGAATATTTGGTTGTCTTGCCTATGCGCATGTACCCGATCCACTGCGAAAGAAGCTTGACGAGAAAGCAGAAAAGAGCATATTTGTTGGCTACAGTCGACAGACAAAAGGGTACAAGCTATATAATCCAGACAGCAAAAGGGTTATTGTCAGTAGAGATGTCACCTTTGATGAACATGGAGCATGGGATTGGAAGAAAAAAGCAGTTGAGCCATCTCAACCTCCAGCACCATCATATCTTGATGACGAGGAGCATGATGAACCTGCGCAACAACAGTCTCCCTCAGAAATACAACCAATACAACATGGTCGATCACAGAGGCAATGACGTCTACCGGCTCATTTGGAGGATTACGTTGTCGGTAATGATGTTGATACTCTAGTTGACGAAGATATTTTGAACTTTGCCTTGTTTTCAGATTGCGATCCTGTGGATTTCAAGGATGCAATTGAAGAAGAACGTTGGGTGAAAGCACTAGAGGAGGAAATCCATTCTATTGAGAAGAATGATACTTGGGAGCTTACCGACCTTCCAAGAGGAAAGAAACCCATTGGAGTAAAGTGGGTATACAAAACAAAGTACAGACCAACGGGAGAAGTCGACAGATACAAAGCAAGGTTAATTGTCAAAGGCTATAAGCAAAAACTTGGAATTGACTATTTCGAGGTATTTGCTCCTGTTGCTAGACTAGACACATTCGTTTGATAATTTCTCTAGCTGCTCAAAATAACTGGAGAATTTATCAAATGGACGTTAAGTCAGCCTTCCTAAATGGTGTTCTTGAAGAAGAGGTCTATGTGGAGCGGCCCCCTGGCTTTGTTAAAAGGGGTAATGAAAACAAGGTCTACAAGTTAAAGAGAGCTCTATATGGTTTGAAGCAGGCTCCAAGAGCGTGGTACACACGCATCGACACCTTTTTCGTTGAAAGCGGTTTTCAAAGATGTGCTTATGAGCACACACTATATGTGAAGACTTCCAACGCTGGCGATGTTATGATCGTCTGTTTGTATGTGGATGATTTGATCTTCACAGGAAATAATGAGAAGATGATGGCGGATTTCAGGGAGGCTATGATCCATCAGTTTGAGATGACCAATTTGGGTCTTATGTCATATTTTCTTGGGATTGAAGTTTCTCAATCAGATAAGGGAATCTTCATATCTCAAAGAAAGTATGCTGGAGACATTTTGAAGAAATTTAAGATGGATGGTGCGAATCCGATTGCGACCCCAGCTGAAGAAAGATTGAGGCTGACGAAGGATGGAACAGGTGATCTTGTGAATCCATCCTACTTTAAGAGCTTGGTTGGAAGCTTGAGGTACTTGACCTCAACAAGACCCGACATTGCTTACAGTGTTGGAGTAATAAGCCGATTCATGGAAAAGCCACGCCAATCACACTTACAAGCTGCTAAGAGAATTTTGAGATACATTAAAGGAACACAAGGAGATGGAATCTGCTATCCTAGAGGTGAGTCACTTGAACTTCTTGGATACACTGACAGTGATTGGGCTGGTGATACGATCGAGAGAAAAAGTACTTCCGGCTATGCATTCTTCACTGGTTCGGGTGTGTTTTCTTGGAGTTCAAAGAAACAACCAGTGATAGCATTATCCACTGCTGAAGCCGAGTACATTGCTGCATCAAATGCTGCTACACAGGCGGTATGGTTGAGAAGAATGCTCAGGTTTCTTCAACACAAACATGATGGTCCAACCACGATATTTTGTGACAACCAATCAGCAATCAAGTTGGCGAAGAATCCAGTACTTCATGGTCGCAGCAAACACATTGATATCAAATATCATTTCATTCGAGAAATGGTACGAGAAAATGAGATCCGAATTGGCTACTGCAGAACTGGTGAACAGGTGGCAGATATTTTCACCAAGGCATTGAAGATGGAGACTTTTCTGAAGATGAAAAAGTTATTAGGAATGACCACCTACGAGGCTTTGGTTTTAGGGAGGATGTGAACAATAAATTAAACCAAAGATAGATATTACTAGAATATTCTAGACTATTCTAAAATAGTCTAGAATGAGCTAGAATGTTCTAGAAGGTTCGAGAACATTATGGAGTTCTCTGGAATATTCTACAAGATGATAGAAACTCTTTTATGTATAGTAGAGAATGTGAGAGTATTCTAGAGTAGTGGAATATTCTAGAACATATGAGAATAGGTAGATATGAATATTGTTTAGGATACTTATATGGAATATTCTAGAATATCGTAGAACATGGAGGTTGATGCATATAAATAGGGGAAGACCTGCTCATTTGTAGAATGTACAAAAAGTGTGAGCCCAAGTGTATACCAAAGTGATCCCTTGTGTAATAAAAGTTGAAGAATTACAAAAGTCTCTCTCCATATAGCTACATATATTAAACCTTCCAAACTACCTCCATTTCTTCATTTATCAACTAAACAAAATCTGTTTCCTTCTTACATTTAAAGGTCTTCTATCTTTAAATTGTTCTCCTACAGTGTATGTCATTGGAGAGGACATTACAGGAGTAACTAGAATATAGTTTTGGAGTAGAGGTGAATTTTGTTGTGTATAAAAGTTGAAAGTGGCTGAGGATTGTATTATATATGGTCCTAGGATGAAACATCCAATTACCTACCTATCAACTATGTATACGGTTGCGTCTGCGTCGATGAATAATTGTAAGGTGAAAAAATTAGTATTTGCATTTCCTTTTTTAGGCATTTAACCCTAGATTTTAATTTCTAGAAATCTTTCTTAGGACATTTAAATCTATTAGTAGTCGATTTTTTAGATTCTAGTATTTTTTTTTCCGTGTGGATTCATTTGTTGAATGCCATCTATACTGGAGAGTAAAAAATATTTTTTGTAAAAAATATTACCAAAAGTATTAAGGTTACATTCTTTAAGACGAGTAGTAATGTTTTGAAGAGAATTAAAGTACAATGGGCTAGAGTGATAATGAGAGGAGATAATATGACGAAAATATGGGTGACTTAGCCACATTTTTTCGAACTTAAAGTTAGAGGTAGACTTGGAGAATGATTTTTTGTAAATTAAGAAGTAGTGGACAATGAAATGAATGAGTGTATGGCATGTGTAAAACAATTATTAAAAGTAACTGTTGTATTTGTTTTAATAGGATTACCACAAAATTTATCAAATGCTGAACACAATTCATTGAAGTCCCCATATAATAGCCTAGCCAAATTGTGACATTTATTAAATTCTTGAAGATTTTTTCATAGGAGCTTTCTATTAGCATAGTGATTACTAACATAAACAACAGATAAAAACTATTTGGGAGAATGTTAACTCACCTGAACAGTAGCATAAATTTCTAGGCTTGTGACAACCATAGGATCCACAGTTAACTTATGTGCACGCCAAAGGAGAACTATCCCTCCAGAATGTCCATGTGCAGCTACTTGTATAAGATCAGTGAAGTCAAAATGCTGAAGCAGAGAGTGTGATCTTGCATCTTTGTCTTTGTCTTTATGAGACACAAAATAAATGAATTGTTCCGGTTTAGTCAAAATCGAAGGTTCCTGCAAAATTCAAGTCCATTTGCTCCCCTACAATTTCATAGCATTATCTTCATGAGATGATCATTATGATGAGTTCCCTCATGGGGTAATGATAACTCCAAATGCATAAGAAGGTGCAGAGGCTGGTATAGAACATGTGCCTGTATAGTGTTATTGAGAGTTGGTATTATCAGGACAACATATTTGTCCTCCAAGGAGTAAGGGTCGAGACGAACATTCAATGATGTCTTATTCAAGCGTGGTGAAATGAAAATTAAGAACTTTCTTTCTATATTTTCAGGCATGGAGATCATGAGAGAGTCGTTCAGTATCAACGACTCCATGAACATCTCTGAAGTATCTGCCGCGTCTTCTACCGGTTGATGTTGAGCATATTCTTCCATCAGCAGCGATGGTGGAGGTGTTGGTGGATACATTCCTCTCTGTGTTGGTGGAAATACTACCATCTACTCCTGAGCACGAGGTAATGGAGACAGATTTTCCTCCAAGTACTATTGTTGAGGCACAAACCATGTCAAGTAATTGTGTGGTGGGGGTGTATTCCAAAGTTGATAATGTTGATGGAGATGTGCATTCCATTGGTGAATGTCGAGTAGTTGTGTTTGAATTTCCAGAGTGGTAATCTCATGTTGGTGCAGCATTTGCATGGAAGCTTCGTGATGCATGAGCGTGTAAATTCCCTAGTGAATGATACTGGTGAGAGCCTCCATGTTATCTATTAGGATCATTACTTATTGCTGCATCAATGGAATGTCTGTTAGTGGTGGAGGTACGGTTATGTGCGGTGGTGGGATGAGTCTGGGTTGAGTAGGGAGGTAGCTGTGGGGCAGTGGAAAGGTATGTGGTGGTTGATACATCGGTGGTAGTAGTAATGAAGGAAGATGCTGTCACGACCCAAAATTCACTAAGGATCGTGGTGGCGCCGGACACTGCTGTCAGGCAAACCAACCTAAGTACTTAATTAAATTTCACTTTTAACACCTTTGAAATATATGATTTTTCTTCCATATTTAGAAATTTTAAAGGATAAAATTTTTAAATCAAATTTAAAAGTTAAGCAACTAATACTATACTCCAAACCATCCCAGAACCCGGTGTCACAAGTGCATGAGCATCTACTGATAAAAGAAATAGTATACAACATCCGTCTGGAATACAGTGGACGAAAGTAAATACAATACACTGGAAGGGACTACCCTAGCTGCGGCCCTATCGAATGATGCAGCTCATCTAGTCCCAAAATCATACGCGATGCTATGCCAGTAGACCACTAGAGTCATATATATATGTGCAACAAAATGCACAAAAGTGTAGTATGAGTACAAAAATAACGTGTACCCAGTGGGTATCTCGCCTAATTCCGAAGGGGTAGAGACGAGATGGTCAACTTGACACTCACTAGTAGTCCAATTATTATTTATCCTTAATAAATATATTAAACAGTGAATCTATTTTATAAATATGGTTCAGACCCGGTATGGGGAAACAAGTAATCATATAATTCTTTAATGAAAAATTTCCTAAGATTCCTTATTACTATTAACGATATGATATTGTCATACTGAGGCATAAAACAACTCAAATGAGTTCAAGACAAAACACAAACATGCGTAAATCATGCCGAGGTCGACAGCCTGCTCCAACAGAAATGTAAAGTGTGCACTGCCGATGGTCGAGCGACCCGCACAATAGATGCATCTATTTAATCTGCCGAGGCATTCGGCCCGTTCCAAAAATAAACACAGGCATACAGATAATCAGTCGAGAAGTCAACATGGAGCAAATATCCAAGAAAGGCCAATTCTCTTCAATAATTTGAGAAAATCAGAGCTTAAGTCTTTTAGAAATCCATTTGTTAATTTAATGTGATTAAAGCATTTCAAGCCATCAATGGGTTCACAAATAATTCAAGTATAACATGCCTTTGGGTCCTAGACTACCCGGACAATAGCATAATTGTAATTCCAAGGCCCCCGGGACCCCGACCAATAACACCAACTAGTCCCAGAACACATTATGGACTTGCTCGAGGCCTCAAATCACATCAAACAATGCTAAAATCATGAGTCAACCTCCAATCCAGGCTTTATGAACTTTAGAACTTCCAACTTCTACTCTCGATGCTTAAACCTATTAAATCATGTCTGATTGACCTCAAATTTTGCACACAAGTCATATTTAACATTACGAACCTACTATAGCTTTCGGACTCGGATTCTAACCCTGATACCAAAAAGTTCAATTTTGGTCAAACTTCTCCAAAACCTTCAAATTTCTATCTTTAGCCAAACGGTTAAAAAATGACCTATGGACCTTCGAATTCACTTCCGATTTCGCTCCCAACTCTAGAATCACCATACGGAGCTACTCCAATCTCGAAATCCCAAACGGGCATAAATAACACTGAAATTCATTTTAAGCCAAACCGATGCAATTTCTTTTAAAATGGTAACATCCACAATAGCGCCAAAGTGCTCCCGGATTATCCAAAACCTTATCCGGGCATACGCCCAAGTTCGGAATCATCGTATAAACCTGTTGGAATCTTCAGATCCCAATTCCTAGGTCATTTACTCAAAATTCTAATCCTAGTTTATTTCTTCAACTTTAAGCTTTCCAAATGATAATTCTCCTTCCAAATCCATTCTGAACTTACCGAAATTCAATTCTGACCACGCGTACAGGTCAATATACCTGAAATGAAGCTGCTCATGGCCCCACATTGCTGAATGATGTGCATGAGGTCAAAACGGTCGGTCGGTCATTGAATCTCCCCCACTTAAACATACGTTCGTCCTTGAACGAGCTGAGAACTACAGTAAAGTAGTCTGAAATCACTTGGTTAACGCCTCATGCACCTTCCTGTGCTACCACAACCCAGTTGAGCACATTAGCTCGATAATCCTCAAATACACTCCTTTAGTCAAGAAAATAAGACTTAAAGCGCAATTCCAGCATCCGAAATTTCCTGCCAAGCTTGTTTTCAACATACGATTACCATATCGATCACTTCACGATGTACCCAAACATGACTGCATAATTTTGCTAAATTCAAACTTTGCATCACTTTACTAATAGGACCACAATAACATTCTTCAAACATAATAGTCAAAATTCCACAAATCTGATGCTCCCATTGCATCTCATGACCTACATAGGTCTTGCTCTAGCTTTTACAACACCGTTACGACGGAAGAGACATGCCAAAATTCATAACCAATTGATGAGTCAACAAATCATTGGGTCGTTACCCTCGACAAGATCCATACCTCATCCCGAACCAAAGAACGATCCTTGCTCTTTAACATACTTCACATAATCAAATTGCACTGATCCTAACTCCAATAATCTGGTTTCACCCAATACGAACTGATCAGACAATTAGCCACCTCAGACATAATCAACAGTCCCACATGATGCCACAATGTGCCTATAGGCTACCACTCATAATGCGATAACAAAAGGAAGCCTAACTTTGAAAAGGAGATCTAATTACATCGCTCGCAAATCATACATGCGACGCGGGCTCACAGCAAGAACTGGAATTCTGGGAAAAATAGGGGACAAAACACATAAAAGCAAATATGGGGGGCTGTATTGAACATCATACTGTTGTGGCGTGCAACCCGATCCAAATAGCAAAACCATAGCGGCTTGCCACCTGATCCACACAATATATCCATGGCGGTGTGTCACCCGATCCAAATAACATATCTATGGCGGCGTGCCACCCAATCCACACGTAGAAATCACATAAGGAGATACATAGCGAGCTAAGTTTCTCATTACAATGAAATACCGAATATCGGTCATAGACACGCTAAGGTGTATAATACTATCCCTAAGGACACATATAGTGCTATAGCCTACAAAACTCAAGCACAACTGAGGTGTGATTCATGATCTAAATTTCAAGAGCCATCTTGCTCACAAAACATCACAGCTGCGTGGAACCTCAACATATAAGAAATTACCAAGCCGTATCACAACTCATACGGCGCAAGATATCTTTACATAACTTAGTTGACCATGAAATAAGACCGCGTCTATTCTTCCATAAAGAGCGCATTGCTGAAATAACCACAACTGGCCTAACGTAAGACTCACTCCCATAGTTAAATCCATCCACTGACCTCAAATTGATCCTTTTCGGGCCCAACGAGGCCAATGACCTTTCAAAGATCCATGTTAGCTTCCCTCTTCTCATAACATACAAGAACATCCATCATAATCGGAGAGAACCTCCACAGTCCATAACCCAATTAAATAGAAATCCCTCCACGCATAAATTCTCAAATCGATGATATTACCAAAATCCTCATACTTGGTTAAATCTCTAATCAATCAAGTGACTACACGTCACACTCAGACAATCTTTCGGTGGGACACGATCCCACAACCTTCCGAAATAAATAATGGGCCTGCACATCCAAACCACCAGCCGTACTAACGCCAAAAGAAGATCGAGAATCCTTAACCAGGATGCAAAGCCTTCCTTACAAAACACCGATCTCAGGTGATCATGACGACAATACCAACTTACTCAAAACATTAAAACTCCTTTCCTACTCATCCGAGCTCGTGACATCAAAGTCATTTACCAAACTGCAACCTTGGTCCTTACTTCAAATTCAATGCCACTCACTACACCTCACATGCCGATATACGATAGATACAATTTCCATCACAAATATGGAACTGCCGATAGACTAACACTTCATCATAGCAAACTTTTTGTTTTAACACACTTCAGGAGAAATATAGGAACATACATGCAAATTCTCATAACCGTCGAATATGCAAATCTCTAAGTAGTGGTCCAAGCCATCATAGCCCTTTCAGGATTCGCCTATACATAACAAGAGAAATGCTTCTTAAAAAAAATCGATTACGGTGACCGACAAGCCTCACACGTACCGCCACAAACCACTTGCATAACTTGCTCATGCTGAAGTAACTGATCACTGACACCAATATGCCAACTCAACAATGGCTAGTCAACATACCTCCTTCCAATTTACCCTTAATCGCCTTGGAAATAATACTTCTTCATTCAAAACATAACATACTCCATCTACAATCATCCTGAGTAACCTTGAATAACGAGACCATACTGTCTCAAATCCCACGAACCATTTCATATCTCTCAAATTATATCGCAAGACAAAAAATCATAGAACATTTTGGGCACCTTCTTCTAAGCTGCTACAAAGCTTGATTGTTATTTGTACCTATAAGGTCGACATCATTAGGCACCAAACTTTACCTTTTGAATTCAAGAGGACCATTACTGAGAGCCAACACATGGATATTCTCTCGAGGAAGCATCAGGCGAAATCACTTCCTGTGAAGCCTGAATTTACGCAAGGCATAAATCATGAATCCCTCCTTAAGATGAACATGATCCAAGAAGGCCAACCATAACATTCATTCAAAATTCATTTGCTCAGATTACCCTTATGATCTTTTCTCCTAGCCGGGATGTCCCATCAATAAGCTATTAACTAGAAATCACGCCAGTAGTTAATCATGCAACCCAATCATAAGCGGTAGGATTCTCCCATTTAGCTTGAAGCCATCATTCCATGATTCTGGAGTTTAGCAGAATTCTTCATCTCTTGTTGACATAGCCTTGCATAATGAACTCTGAATCGTCAACCACATTTACGCAACCGATCTTTTTGTTGAACAACCAGTAAAAATTCCTTGCAGAAGCTTTTCCAACCACGCGACCGCTAACCTGCTCATTCGGAGTAACCCACATGAAGAAGCTAGTTCCCGACATCTTCTTAATGCTGCTGCACGGGGTACAGTTACTATGACTCCAATAACCCATCCTAGGTTTGAGCTCACCCTCCAGCTGCACCAGTCCATTCGCCCATCGTAGACATCAACTAAATGTGCGGCAATATCCTTCCAATTCAATGTAATGCCGCATCCTCCTTTATTTCAAGTAGATCATTTCCGTTATGTCAAATCTTCTGCCGCATAGTGGCCCATGCTTCAATAGATCCGTAGACCCCAACCACTAATCTCTTAAATTCTTCGATCCATACAAACTCTCCTTAAGGCGCGTAGTCATTCTACTACCAAGCTCATATGCTACACGCGCCACTCCCCCACTTTGGCGGAACTCATCCCTTTAATCGACCATTCGACTTTGCTCCTCGTACTTGGCCCTCTAGAAGTTTTAAACACCGCCTGACACTCCTCACATGTCATTTCTCATACTTTGCTGCTCAATTGTTGCCTTAAATAAAATCTATCTGCATAGCACTTCAACCTACAAGTCGCTACTAACTTTAAACCTTTCTGAAGATCATCTTTCCTGAGCCATAACATTAGGAGCACCTGTTCCATCCTGAACCACCGCATCCTACGATCTCTGACTGTCCCTTCTTAATTATTTACCCGCAATATCCTGCGCCAAGGCGAATTGTAGAAGATCATAACACTGGAAAATTTCGCACATTCCATAAGGACAACGACATCAACCCAACCTGAACATACTCTGCCTTATTGGTATTCCCCTACCGTGATTAAAACTTCGAGTCTCTAGATCATGCACGGAGTAAACCTCACTTCAGTCACGACCCAATTCCCAAATCTGATCGTGATGACGCCTCTCGTGAAGACAAGTCCAGCCAGACAGTTTCACTTACACCACTCAAAAAAATTATTCAGTAATAACATATTGAATCTAAATTTATGACATTTAATTAATATGAACACCAATACAGCCCGACCGGGGTATCACAAGTCACGAGCATCTAAAGAGTAGAGACACTACTACTGGGCCAACAATAAATAAATATACAATTTAAAACCGGAATACAAGGATAGAGTGCGGTGCCTCGGATGCTAGCGGTCACCCTGCTCAATTACCAGATTATGGCCTTCGATCCCGCTAATGACCCACTATTGGGTGAACAATACCAGCAACTGCACACAAGGTGCAGGGAGAAAAGTGAGTAGTTCCAACTCAATGGTAATAAGAGAGAATAATATCTGAGTGATAAGAAAACACGTATGAGCACATCAAACAGCTATAAAAGCCAGAACAACCCTTTTTGAGAAAAATCGAAATACTTTGAAAAATCCCTTTAGAAAAAAAATCCCACATTCTGTTCAAATATATCTTTTGAAAATATGCTTTTTCAACAATTTCAAAGGTAATTTCAACCAGTAGGAAATAATCAGAAACCTTCCCCTTGGGCTCAATATATACTCACAATATCCAACATCAGCCTCTCGGGCTCAGCACTCCTTAACATATAACACCAAGGTATCTGGTCAACAAGGCAAGTAACCGTATGTATGACAACGATATATGAGTGCTAAATTTCATGCCACGTAGTACAAAAAGGAGTAACATCAATACGCTACGGCGTGCAGCCCGAGCCAACCATGCATATGATTTAACGTCGACGGCGCTCACTAGGGGTGTGTACAGACTCCGGAGGGGCTCCTTCAGCCCAAGCACAATATAATACAGTGCCAATAGTTACTACTGTTTCCATTACAATACACGGTGTCAATAGTTACAACTGTTTCCATATGCCAATAGTTACCACCGTTTCCATTTCAATACACGGTGCTAATAGTTACCACCATTCCAAGAAATAATATACAGTCCATAAAATAGTGAGATAATGATCTTCATCCCGTAATATCATTAAAGAATTATTTGTGTTTTCAAAATATAAAATTTTGGTTGAGTTTGCAAAAATAGTGTTAAAAACCCTGGACTGAATTCAAATAGTATGTAAATCATGCTAAAGCAGAAATATTAATCCCTAGAGGATTCTACAAGTCGGCACAAGGCTCCAAACATGGCATCAAGCCCAGATAACATCAATATAGGGTGTGAAGCAATCGCCAATATAGTATAATTCATCCCTCGGATTGAACCGAGTCATAATTTCCCACATATATGGCCCCGCACTAGCCATGGAATGCGTGTCTCACCTCATATAGCGTCACAATGTGATATAGCGGGATTTTAACTAATAGGCAATAAGCCCCAAGTATGGAAATGAGCCCAAGTCATAATGATAACGACAAAACATTTACAATTTAGTGGTAAAAACCAACAACCGGGACGGACCAAGTCACAATCCCCAACGGTGCTCTAGCTCACGCTCAGGTCCAGCATGCAAGTCACCACAATACAGCACTAGGATATGCAAATACGGGGTTTCAAACCTCAGGATATCATTCCCAAGTATTACTCACCTCGAATTGGAAAAATCTCAAGCTCGCGACCTCTTTGCCCGTCAAATCGACCTTCACGCGCGTAGAATCTTTCCAAAAACAGAGTGAATAAATCACAATAATCAAATGGGACAATACCCAATCGAAAACAATCGAATTATAGCAAGAACCTCGAAACTAGCAAAACTCATTCCCCGAGCCCGATTCTCAAAAAATTACGAAACTTAAATTTCCGAAATTCGTGTCTCCCCACGAGTTCATACATACCAAAAACTCCCAAATCCGAGTTCAAATGACCTATTCAATCCAATTTGAAATATCAAAACTTAAGCCCTAGCTTTAGCCCCTTTTTAATGAATTTCAATCAATTTCCATGCTAATTCTATCATAATCTCTTATATTTAAACCAAGGAACTTACCTCTAATCATTCCTCCTTGAATCCCTCTTCAAAATCGCCCAAAGCTCTCAAAGCCCGCTTAAAATTGAGAAAAATACATAACCCTCGCAGATGAAATGTTCCAATTAAACCTTTCTGCCCAGACCGCTTTCCGCTTCAGCAGTCCTCTTATCGCCTACGCGAAGCGTCCATTTGACAGCTTCAGCGGTCTGACTTTAATCGTCAGAGACCGCTTCTGTGGTCCTTGACCACTTCCACGTTCCAATTTATGTTTCTGCGGTTCCAGCCATATTCCCCTTGGCCGCTTTTGCGGCTCATCAATCTCTTCTGTGGTCACCGCCTAAGCGGTCCATTGTCCGCAAACGCGGAAATATTAGAAGACAGAATCCCAAACCTAAAGTAAACTCGAAAAATTCTCGTTTAACTATACGGAATCACCCCGAGGCCCTCGGGACCTCAACCAAAGCACCAACATGACCTATTACCTTATTCAAACTTGCCTGAGCCATAAGAACACTATCATTAACATAAAAAATCATCAAATTCCTCAAATTTAAGCCTAAATTTCTTAAGAACTTCCGAAACGCGCATACAATAAAAAATCCAACCAAACGACGTTCGAATGACCTGATAATTTGCAGACATATCCAACATCACCAAACGAATCTACTACAACTCTCGCAAATTCCATTTCGACCCTCAGATAAAAATCTCACCTATCAACCGGAATTCACCGAAATTCAACTTAGCCAATTCAAGCCTAATTCTATATCGGACCTCCTAATTCAATTTCGTTTTCTCTCCCAAGTCACAAATCATCTCCCGAAGCTAACTGAATCATCGTAAATCACATTCGAGCCTTCTAACTCAGACGTAAACTTCCGGTTGACTTTTCCAAAACAAGATTCCTTCTAAGGGGCCATGTGCCTTATTTTCAACTAAAAACCAATTCAATTATGCCCGATCGACTCAATTACTGATATTGAAACATCAAGAAACACAATAAGGGGAAAATGGAGCAGTAACACATAAGACGACGGGTCAGGTAGTCACATCCTCCCCAACTTAAACAAACGCTCGTCCTCGAGCGTACCAAGAGTGGTACTAGGAGAAACCCAATAGATGAATGACCTTACCAAGCATATACTCGGGTTGATCCCATGTCACCTTATCTCGCATAGGTCTGATAACACAACATATTGGGAATTTCATAGTCCATCTAAACCATAAACCACATTGCACTTCCCGAAATTGTGCACCAGATCAGAGCCCCATGTCTATGCTCAGAATTAACCCGAACCAGTTGTAATAACCCACACCTGCAACCTCAGGTGAATTCATACAATATACCACACATTCCAACACCCGGGGCGATAGTATTTATCCACTGCAGTTGCCCACAATACTCAATGCCAATAGAGATCCTCTTATTTAGATAAAGTCTTATTCATACACTTTCGTATACTGCCAATGACAACTAAAACACATGATAAACCGAACCCATCTCTCAGATCATCCATTCATGTGTCCATTCCCTTTCTGACTGATACTACAACAGATTTCGGAGCCAAACCTTGATATTACCTTTCTAACAAGCTGAAATCAAATATGCTTGTTCTTATTAATGACCCCAACGATTATCTCAACTATATCACGCCACTCTGGTGATTCGACACCTCAACTCCGGCCTAAGTCACAACATGCTCAGCACATGCACCAATACAAAATGATCTGAACACACTCAAACCATGACAACTGACTCAAATGAAAGAGTTGTAATTAAGATTCCTCCGTACGATCACACACAAAACTGTGATCCCATCTCACATCATAGACATAGAGTACATGAATCCTTCTCTAAAGATCATAACATCACGTGGCCTTGCCATAATGCGCGATTCAATCCAACCACTATTACCCATGAAGCACCTCAAGTCACCATGCTCAATACAGAAAGCCGCCCACAGATTAAGGTCTGAACCCAAGCAATACATCACACCCACGGTGAAGCAAGTATTATACACTATTCATTCCTGAAAGGAAACAACCGATGCGCTATTCGCCGAGCATCACACAATACGAATTTTCCTAAAAAACTAGGAAGTAATGCATACAAGGTAACATATTGAAAACTATTCTCCACATCACACTGTTGCGGCGCGCAACCTGATCCAGATAGCATACCCGTGGTGGCATGCCACTCGATCCACATATATATTTCACAAAGGAGATGCACATCGAGCCCAATCTGTTCATTACGATAAACACATATAGCCTCATGCCGGCCGCAAGTAACGCATCCGAAAAGTCCCTTAATACCGGAACTGAATCAATGGTAGAAACCTCTGCACTTACATCCGCCACGAAGGCCCAATTAACAAAGAAATACTTGCCAACCATCCGCTGGTCCTTGGAATATAACTACTCTGCTAGAATAATAATTCGATGCACCTTACCACACAACTTGCGCCCCTTTTTCCGAAATAGCGAATAACACATTAGTCTAGACAACCTGATATTGGAACAACCAGTCTGCAATTTAATATCATAACCCAAATTTAACATACCAAGCAAACAAAAATCCACTCGGACCTCCAGTTCCAACAACTTCAAGACGATGTCGATACACACGACCCACAACCACTGCATAGTCGGATCACGAGAACTTCTAGTCTCCAACATATGTAACGCATTAATCAATACGCCTGATCCCACTCTCCACTGTACGAATACGTAACACACCTCAAGCATCCATTCATACCACAAAAGATATTCAAAATTTCCTATGCCGTCAACAAACTCAAATATCCGCAGCCGATCCAACAAGAAAATGTCACAATACTACTGACGTATCATCAATTTACATCACCTTAATCATCTGAAGATCAATTCTTTACTCACCTGAAGTTGTCCGTGCTGCTCAAGAATTTCATGATTTCCCATTATGAACTGAACCAAACCCTTGAACATGCTATTTCAAATTCTCTATATCTTTGCACAGAGAACATTGCACACTAGGATAACATGCCCATTTTCAAACCAAGGTAAAATACATCAAGATCTCTTCCTCCCAATTCCATTGCACTAGCTAAACTGCCAGGACTGAGTCCTTCTATCCATACCAAGTTAATCAAGTTGCCAACGCTTAAAAGCTTTGCTGCACAACACCTGAAAGACTTGTTACCTCGAACCCATACAAGGGATAAATCACATTCTTATCGTACCGACTAGGTTTATTATCAAGCTATTCCATTTACTTCATCTCCTTCATGATTCATCATTAATTTAATATTCTCCCTTGCTGTAGCACCACAATACCTCAACTCAGGTTACCTCACGTGACTCGCACATAAGACCCCTAGGCCACTGAATACCCTCTCGAACGCTTCCCAGAAATACAATATTCCAAAATGCTTTACCTCGAAGAACTTCTTGCGAATCTGAATTCGTTACCATTACCTTCCAAATACGGATACGTAGAATCCCATGATTAACATAAAATAACACAAGTCTTGATCTCTTCTAATAAAAACACAGTCTCTAGCCACATACATAAACTTAAGACACCTGATTGTTACATGCAAAATCTTGGACATAATAAAACCAATCTCGAGAGTCATTCACTCTTGAACAACTAAAATTTACCTTCCTTTACGGACAGAACCACTCGTGCCTTATCAGTACTCTGACACTGCAGAACATGATCCCATACAGATATAACAACCATTTTCCTACCCTATACATTGAGCATTCTTTATCAACAGCAGTTTCAAACATCTTAGTATTTCTTCACATCTACAAAGCACCATATATCCCTTATCAAAATTTTCCTTCACACGCGCCATTCTCGGCTCAATTCCTACGACCGGGCCTGATCCTCCAACATACCTTGAAACAAAACCAATCATAGCATACAACAATGCAATCAGCGAATCCATAGCATCCTCCCTAACTTGGCTCGAAGCCATATACCAGGACACGCTTGATAATCCTAATAATTTTACTCTAATGAAATCACAACATTATAGA
Organism: Nicotiana benthamiana; assembly: GCA_034376525.1. Taxonomy (NCBI): domain Eukaryota; kingdom Viridiplantae; phylum Streptophyta; class Magnoliopsida; order Solanales; family Solanaceae; genus Nicotiana; species Nicotiana benthamiana. Next base: position 49,161,697 of record CM067328.1, read on the forward strand.
GAGAATTAAACTCAAGTCATTTACAATTTTTGTGAATACACAGATCATCAAGCACTGACATTCTCTGCAAACCTCGCATTCATTTCCAGATCAGTTGAGTCCACTTTCTTAAGCGTCCCAATACTTCAAAATACAACACATACCTTCCACCATCATATACGTAATACACATCCATTTAGTCTTTTCTGAGTCTATACTCATACTACCACATGGAATGGACTTTACTTGCAAACTAAGAGACATGAAATATTCTTCACGCGCCCATACCTCGGGCTACACAACAGGCCACAATAGGAAACAAACACTTAACATCTCATCTATTATCCATCAGACTTCTTCGTCACTACTAAAATTATATAGATACACCTCGCAGTACTAACATGCTCATCACATGGGTATCCGGCTACCATTCCGGCTGATAAGAACAACATTGAACATATAAGTTCAAAACACTTGCTCACACAATCAGCACCTCGGTGCTCAAGCCCTAAGCAAAGATCTGGTCTCAAGTCCTCTAGACTAGCCCAACATGAACTCACGGAGATTACCTCTCGCCCCTCGATCGGGGAATCATAAGCCATCTAGGCATATATATTACTGAGCGCTCGCGTGCGCATACAGACGTGCAGAAGGAATTTCAAGAGTTACCTCAAACTGAATCAAGTACGCACGATAAGAATTCCAAGAATCGAGATTTTTTCCTAAAGGTTTTGCAGCCTCTCGAGGATAAATAGAGACGTCTCTGTACCGATCCGTGAGACTCTACTAACCCTGCTCATGACTTGTGAGACCTAGTAACCTAGGCTCTCATACCAACTCGTCACGACCCAATTCCCAAATCTGATCATGATGGCGCCTCTTGTGAAGACAAGGCCAGCCAGACCATTTCACTTACACCACTCAAAGTAATTAATCAGTTATAACATATCGAATATAAATTTATGACATTTAATTAATATGAATATCAATATAGCCCGACTGGGGTGTCACAAGTCACGAGCATCTAAAGAGTAGGGACAGTACTACTGGGCCAAAAATGTATTAATATACAAGGTAAAATCAGAATACAATGATGGAGTGCGGTGCCGCGAACGCTGGCGGTCACCTTGCTCAATTACCAGATTATGGCCTTCGATCCTGCTAATGACCCGCTACCGGGTGAACAATACCTGCAACTGCACGCAAGGTGCAGGGAGTAAATTGAGTACTTCCAACTCAGTGGTAATAAGGGAGAATATTATCTGAGCGATAAGAAAACACGTATGAGCACACCAAGCAGCAATAAAATCTAGAACAACCCTTTTGAGAAAAATCGAAATACTGTGAAAAATCCCTTTTAGAAAAAAAAATCCCAAGTTCTATTCAAAATTCTCTTTTGAAATTATGCTTTTTCAACAATTTCAAAGGTAATTTCAACAAGTAGGAAATAATTAGAAACCTGCCCAACTGGCTCAATATCAACACACAATATCCAACATAAGCCTCTCGGGCTCAGCACTCCATAACATATAACACCAGGGTATCTGGTCAACAGGGCAAGTAAGCGTATGTATGCCAACGATATATGAGTGCTAAATGTCATTCCACGTAGTACAAGTAGGAGTAAATGCATGAATACAATGCAATGCACATGAATATGCTGCGGCATGCAGCCCGAGCAACCCATGCATATAATTAAACGTCGACGACACTCACTTGGGGTGTGTACAGATTCCGGAGGGGGTCCTTCAGCCCAAACGCAATATCATATAGTGGAAATACTTACCACTATTTCCATTACAATACACGATGTCAATAGTTACCATCATTTCCATTTCAACACATTGTGCCAATAGTTAGAACCGTTTCCATTTCAATACACGGTGCCAATGTTACCACGATTCCAAGAAATAATATACAGTCCTGAAAATAGTGAGATAATGATCGTCAGCCCGAAATATTGTTTAAGAATCATTTGTGTTTTCAAAACATAAAATTTTGGCTGAGTTTGCAAAAATAGTGTTAAAAACCCTCGACTGAATTCAAATAGCATACAAATCATGCTAAAGCAGAAATATCAATCCCTAAAGGATTTTAGAAGTCAGCACAAGGCCCCAAACATGGCACCAAGCCCAGATAACATCAATATAGGGTGCGAAGCAATCACCAATATACTATAATTCATCCCTCGGATTGAACCGAGTCACAATTTCCCACATATATGACCCCGCACTAGCCAAGGAGTGCGTATCTCGCCTCATATAGCGTACTGTGATATACCAGGATTTCAAATAATCGGCAATAAGACCCAAGTATGGCAATGAGTCCAAGTCATAATGATAACAATAAAACATTTAGAATATAGTAGTAAAAACCAACAACCAGGACGGACCAAGTCACAATCCCCAACGGTGCTCTACCTTACGCTCAGGTCCAGCATGCAAGTTACCACAATACAGCACTGGGATGTGCAAATCCGGGGTTTCAAACCCTCAGGATATCATTCTCAAGTATTACTCACCTCGAACCGGCAAAATCTCAAACTCGCGACGCCTTTGACCCTTAAATTGGCCTCCACACGCGTCGAATCAAGCCCAAAGCAGAGCGGATACATCACAATATGCAAATAAGACAATACCCAATCGAAAACAATCGAATTATAGCAAGAACCTCGAAACTAGCAAAACTCGATCCCCGAGCCCGCTTCTCAAAAAATTACAAAACTTACATTTCCGGAATCCTCGTCTCGTCACGAGTTCATATATACAAAGAACTCCCAAATCCAAGTTCAGATGACCTATCAAATTCCAATTTGAAATATCAAAACTCACGCCCAAGATTTAGCCCATTTTTAATGAATTTCAATCAATTTCCATGCTAATTCTATCATAATCTTGTGTATTTAAACCAAGGAACTTACCTCTAATCATTCCTCCTTGAATCCCTCTTCAAAATCGCCCCAAAGCTCTCTATGCTCGCTCAAAAATGGAGGAAAATGCATAACCCTCGCGGAGGAAATGTTCCAATTAAACCCTTCTGCCCAGACCGCTTTCCGCTTCAGCGGTCCTCTTACCACCTACACGACATCCGCTTACGCGTCCCTTTGACAGCTTCAACGGTCTCACTTTAATCTTCAGCAACCGCTTTTGTGGTCCTTGACCGCTTACCCGTTCCAATTTCTGCTTCTGCGGTTCTAGCCATATTAGTCTTGGCTGCTTTTGCAGTCACCGCCTAAGCAGTCCATCATCCGCAAACGCAGAAATACCAGAAGACAGAATCCCAAACCTGAAGAGAACTCCAAAAATTCTCGTTTAACCATCCGGAATTACCCGGAGGCCCCCGGGACCTCAACCAATAGCACCAATATGACCTATTACCTTATTCAAACTGCCCGAGCCATAAGAACACTATCATTAACATCAAAAATCACCAAATTCCTCAATTCCAAGCCTAAAATTCTTAAGAACTTCTGAAATGCGCATACAATAAAAAACCCAACCAAACAATGTCCGAATGACCTGAAAATTTGTAGACATATCCAAAATCACCTAACAAAGCTACTATAACTCTCAGAATTCCAGTCCAAGCCTCGGATCAAAATCTCACCTATCAACCGGAATTCGTCGAAATTCAACTTAGCCAATTCAAGCCTAATTCTACATCGGACCTCCAAATTCAATTTCGTTTTCTCTACCAATTCATAAAACATCTTCCGAAGCTAACCAAATGATCGGAAATCACATCCGTTCCTTCTAACTCAGAAGTCTTCTGGTTGACTTTTCCAAAACAAGCTTCCTTCAAAGAGGCCATGTGCCTTATTTTCAACAACAAACCAATTTAATTACGCCCGATCGACTCAATTACTGATATTGAAACATGAAGCAACACAATAAGGGGAAAACGGGGCAGTAAAACATAAGACGACGGGTCGGGTCATCACAGTCATTCATTGCGTGCACACACAGGTAAACATCTTGCCATCATATCAATACCGTGGAAACTCATTCATAAGCATAATAGCAACATGCGCCTAACCTCAAGGATCCAAGAAGTACCACTATCGAGCCGAAAAATTAAGATATCCTTCCATAGAGCGACTGTAACAGCCCAATCAACTATAACGGGAGAAACATCCCGCACCACATCTGTAGTGCCATCAAAGTTCTTACATTCTCGATTTACAACAAGCGCTCTGCATCGCATACGATTGAGTAGAAAGGAACAAAGGCATAAGCCTTAGATAAATCAAATCGCACGATATGGAAATCAAGAAGGGAAATACTCCTTACGGCCCTATTGCTTCCCGGAGATAAGTACAGATGTCTCCGTGCTGATCCGCGAGACTCTACTAGACTTGCTCATGACTCATGAGACCGACGGGGACCTAGAGATCTAATACCATATTGTCACGACCCAAAATCCACTAAGGGTCATGGTGGCGCCGGATACTGCTGTAAGGAAAGCCAACAAAATTAATTAATTAATTATTACTTTTTAACACCTTTTAAATATAGGATTTTTCTTCCATATTTCGAAAATATAAAGGACAAAATTTTCAAATGAAATTTAAAAGTTAAGCAACTAATTCAATACTCAAAACCATCCCAGAACTCGGTGTCACAAGTGTATGAGCATCTACTGATAAAAGAAATAATATACAACATCTGTCTGCAATACAGTGGACAAAAGTAAATATAATACACTGGAAGGGACTACTCTAGCTGTGACCGTATCGAATGATGTAGCTCATCTAGTCCCAAAATCATCCGTGCTGCTATGCCAGTAGACCACTAGAGTCACAAACACTTATGCAACAAAATGCACAGCAAGTGTAGTATGAGTAAAAAAATAACGTGTACCCAGTGAGTATCCCGCCTTATCCTGAAGGGGTAGAGACGAGATGGTGAACTTGACACTTACTAGTAGTCCAATGATTATTTATCCTTAATAAATATATTAAACAGTGAATTTGTTTTATAAACATGATTTAGACTAAGGTATGGGGAAGCAAGTAATCATATAATTCTTTCACAAAAAATTTTCTTAGATTCCTTATTATTATTAACAATATGATATTGCCATAGTGAGGCGTAAAATAACTAAAATGAGTTCAAGACAACAACACAAAGATGCGCTAATCATGCCGAGGTTGACGGCCCGCCCTAACAGAAATGTAAAGTGTGCATATCCGAGGATCGAGCGTCCTGTACCATAGATGCATCTATTTAATATGCCGAGGAGTTCGGCGTGTTGCATAAATAAACACACGCGGACAGATAATCAGTCAAAGAAGTCAACATGGAGCAAATATCCAAGAAAGGCCAATTCTCTTCAATAATTTGAGAAAATCAGAGCTTAAGTCTTTTGGAAATCCATTTATTAATTAAATGTGGTTAAAGCATTTCAAGCCATCAATGGGTTCACAAATAATCCAAGTATAACATGCCTTTGGGTCCTAGACTACCCTGAAAATAGCATAATAGTAGCTACGCACGGACTCTCATCACCTCGTGCGTATGTAGACCCCATAATTAGGAGCACATAATCAATTTAACTCACCTATGTGGTGATTTCCCCACAAAAGATTAGAAAGGAGACTCACCTCGCTCTGAAGACCCATAACCGACATTCTACATTCCTCCGAAGGCTTTAACTGACGTACGGTGCTCCCAAACTAATCAATAATTATATAAATCCTTTAATATATGCTATGGTATTCATTATAGTCCAATTTATAATAATTTCCAACCCCAAACGAAAAGTTGACCAAAATACCCTGGGGCCCACGTGCCTGGAATCCTAACTTTTTCGAAGATAGAATTTACCCATGACCTTAGGAACTCAAATATATAATTTTCTCTTAATTGCATGCTCAAATTTGTGGTAAAAATCCAATAACAAAATGTTTCTAGGTCTTCCTCTAACCCTCAAATTTCTACCTATTTTCATGCTAAAATCCATACATAATTGATGTATATACTCAAAACTAGTAGAGATCACTTACTTCATGCTTGGTGATGAAAATGTCTCTCCAAAGTTGCTCCAAATTTTGCTCCAATGGAAGAAATGAAGTGAAAAATGAGCCAAGTTCGATTTTTAAAGAAACCTCTCTACCTCCAGCAGTTTCCGCTTTTGCGGAAAATTTTTCGCTTTTGTGGAAAATTTTCCGCTTCTTCGGTCCCGCTTTTGTGGAAATATTTCCTCTTCCGTGGAAATTTCCACTTATGCGGATAAATTCCCGCTTCCGTGGAATTTTCCGCTTTTGTGGTTTTGACAGTACCAACACTTTTCTCGGCACGAAAACGAGCATAACATCATCATACGATGTCCAAATTCGACGATTCTTCTTTCTATGACTCCGAAATTACGATACGAATCTAATGGTTCAATAAAAACTTAATTTGGAGCTCATTTTCTTTATATGGTACCCATTTATGTCCAAAGAATTGGCGTTGAAACATCAAATAAGAGCGCAACACAACCCGAAACAACCACGAGGCCCCCAGGACCCCGATCAATAACACCAACCAGTCCCAAAACACATTATGGACTTGCTCGAGACCTCAAATCACATCAAACAACGCTAAAATCATGAATCAACCTTCTATCCAAGCTTTATGAACTTTAGAACTTCCAACTTCTACTCTCGATGCTTAAACCTATCAAATCACGTCCAATTGACCTAAATTTTACACATAAGTCATGTTTGACATTACGCACCTACTACAGCTTTCGGAATCAAATTTTGGCCCCGTTATCAAAAAGTTCACTTTCAGTCAAACTTTTCCAAAACCTTCAAATTTCTATCTTTAGCCAAACAGATTCAAAATGACCTACGGACCTCCGAATTCACTTCCGATTGCGCTCCCCACTCCAGAATCACCATACAAAGCTGTTCCCAATCTTGAAATACGAAATATGCATCAATAATAGTGAAATGAATTTAAAGCCAAACTGATGCAATTTCTTCTAAAATGCTAACTTCCACAATAGGTACCAAAATGCTCCAGGGTTATCCAAGACCCGATCCGGGCATACGCCCTAGTCCGAAATCATCATAAAAACCTGCTGGAACCTTCGGATTCCAATTTCGAGGTCATTTAGTCAGAATTTCAATCCTAGTTCATTTCTTCAACTTTAAGCTTTCCAAACGAGAATTCTCCTTCCAAATCCATTCTAAACTTACCGAAATTCAATTCCGACCATGTGTATAGGTCAATATACTTGAAATGAAGCTGTTCATGCCCTCACAGTGCTGAATGACGTGCAGGAGCTCAAAACGACTTGTCGGTCGTTACAATATCCCCCACTTCATCATACGTTCGTCCTCGAACGTGCTGAGAACTACAGTAAAGTAGTCTGAAATCACTTGTTCAACACCTCATGCACCTTCCCGTGCTACCACAACCCAGTTGAGCACATTAGCTCGATAATCCTCAAATACACTCTTTTAGTCAAGCAAATAAGACTTAAAGCCCAATTCAAACATCCGGAATTTCCTGCCAAGCTTGTTTTCAACATACGATTACCATATCAATTACTTCACGATGTACCCAAACATGACTGCATAACTTTGTTGAATTGACACTTTGCGTCACTTTACTCATAGGACCACAATAACATTCTTCAAACATAATAGTCGAAATTCCACAAATCTGATGCTTCTATGGCATCTCATGACTTACATAGGTCTTGATCTAACTTTTAACACACCGAAACGATGGAAGAGATGTGCCAAAATTCATAACCAATTGATGAATCAACAAATCATTGGGTCGTTACCCTTGACAAGATCCATACCTCATTCCGAACCAAAGAACTATCCTTGCTCTTTAACATACTTCATATAATCAAATTGCACTAATCCTATTTCCAATAATCTGGTTTCACCCAGTACGAATTGCTAAAGCAATAAGCCACCTCGGACATAATCAAAAGTCCCATATGATGCCACAATGTGCCTATAAGCTACCACTCAGAATGCGATACAGAAAGGAAGCCTAACTTTGAAAAGGATATCTAATTACCCCGCTCGCGAATCATACATGCGACGCGGGCTCACAGCAAGAACTAGAATTCTGGGAGAAAAAGGGGATATAACACATAAAATAAAATATGGGGCACTGTATTGAACATTATACTGTTGTGGCATGCAACTTGATCCAAACAGAATAATCATGGAGGCATGCCACCCAACCCATACAATATGACAATGACGGTGTGACACCCGATCAAAATAACATACCTATGGGAGCATGCCACACGATCAACACGTATAACTCACATAAGGAGATACACATCGAGCTAAATTGCTCATTACAACCAAATACCGAATATCGGTCATAGACACGCTAAGGTGTATAATACTATCCCTAAGTACACATATAGCACTATATGCTATAAAACTCAAGCACAACTAAAGTGCGATTCTAATCTAAATTTCCAAAGCCACCTTGCTCACATAACATCACCGCTACGCGGAACGTCAACACATAAGAAATTACCAAGTCGTCTCACAACTCATACGACGCAATATATCTTTACATGAATTAGTTGACCATGAAATAAGACCGCGACTATTCTTCCATAAAGAGCGCATTGCTGAAATAAACAAATATGTCCTGATGTAAGGCTCACTCCTACAGTTAAATCCATCCACTGACCTAAAATCGATCATTTTCGGGCCCAACTAGGCCAATGACCTTTCAAAGGTCCATGTTAGCTTCCCTCTTCGAAATAAATAACGGGCACGCACATCTAAACCACCGGCCTCACAAATGCTAAAACGCGATCAAGAATCCATAACCAGGATGCAAAGCCTTCCTCGCAAAACACCGATCTCAGGTGATACCGACGACAATATCAACTTACTCAAAACACTGAATCTCCTTTTCTGCTCATCCGATCTCGTGACATCACAGTCATTTACCAATCTACAACATTGGTCCTTACTTCAAATTCAATACCACTCACTGCACCTCACGTGCCGATATACGATAGAAACGATTTCCATCTTAACTCTGGAACTGCCGATAGACTAACACTTCATCATATAAAACTTTTCATTTTAACTCACTTCAGGATAAATATAGCAACATATAGGCGATTCTCATAACCGTCGAATATGCAAATCTCTAAGTAGTGGTCAAAGCCATCATAGCCCTTCCGGGATTCGCCTACACATAATAAGAAGAATGCTTATGAAAAATATCGATTACGGTGGCCGACAAGCCTCACATGTACCGCCATAAATCACTTGCTTAACTTGCTCACGCTGAAGGAACTGATCACTAACACCATTATGCCAATTCAACAATGGCTAATCCACCTACCTCTTTCCAATTTACCATTAATTGCCGTGGAAATAATACTTCTTCATTCAACACATAACATACTCCATCTGCACTCATCCCGAGTGACCTTGAATCACGAGACCATGTTGTATCAAATCCCACGAACCATTTCATATCTCTCAAATGCTATACCGCAAGCCAAAATATCATAGAACATTTTGGGCCCCTTCTCCTAAGCTGCTACAAAGCTTGATTCTTATTTGTACCTATAAGGTCGACATCATTAGGAACCACACTTTACCCTTTGAATTCACGAGGACCGTTACTGAGAGCCAACACATGGATATTCTCTCAAGGAAGCATCATGCGAAATCACTTCCTGTGAAGCCTGCATCTGCGCAAGGCATAACTTATGAATCCCTCCTTAAGCTGAACATGATCCAAGGAGGCCAACCATAGCACTCATTCGAAATTCATTTGCTCATATTACCACTTATGATCTTTTCTCCTAGCTGGGATATCCCATCAATATGCTATTAACCAGAAATCACGCTAGTAGTTAATCATGCAACCCAATCATAAGCGGTGGGATTCTCCCACTTAGCTTGAAGCCATCATTCTCCAATTCTGGAGTTTACTAGAATTCTTCATCTCTTGTTGACATAGCCTTGCAAAATGAACTCTGAAACATTAACCACATTTGTGTGACAGATCTCTTTGTTGAATAACCAGTAAAAATTCCTTACAGAAGCTTTACCAACCACGCGACCGCTAACCTTCTCATAGGGAATAACCCACCTGAAGAATCCAGTTCCCGACATCTTCTTAATGTTGCTGCACGGGGTACTGTCACTATAACTCCAATAACCCCTCCTAGGTCCGATCGCACCTTCCAGATGCACCCGTCCATGCACCCCTCGTGGACATCAATTAAATTTACGGGAATATCCTTCCAATTCAAAGTTATGTCGCATCCTCCTTTATTTCAAGCAGCTCATTTCTGATGCATAATGGCATATGCTTCAAGTTAGCTCCGTAGGCCCCAACCACTAATTTCTGAAATTCTTCAATCAATCCAAACTCTCCTTAAGGCGTATAGTCATCCTACTACCAAGCCCATATGCTACACCCGACACTTCCCCACTTTGGAGGAACTCATCCCTTTAATCAACCATTCGACCTTGCTCCTCGTACTTGGCCTTCTAGAAGTTTTATACACCGCCTGACACTCCTCGTATGTCCTTTCTCATACTTTGCTGCTCAATTATTGCCTTAAATAAAATCTATCTTCATAGCACTTGAACCCACAAGTCGCTACTAACTTCACACCTTTCCGAAGATCATCTTTCTCGAGCCATCACATTAGGAGCACCGGTTCCATCCTCAACCACAGCATCCCATGATATCAGGCTGTCGCTCCTTAATTATTGACCCGCAATATCCTGCCTCAAAAGGGAATTGTAGAAGATCACAATACCGACAAATTTCGCACATTCCATAAGGACAACGACTTCAACCTAACCTGAACATTCTCTGCCTGATTGCTTTTCCCCTACCAGGAATAAAGCACTAAATCTCTAGATCATGCACTGAGTAAACCTCCCTTCAGTCATTGACTGCCTACACACATAGGCATACATCATGCCATCATATAAATACTGCGAAAACTCATTCATAAGAATCATAGCAACCTGCGCCTAACCTTAAGGCTCCCAGAAGTACTACTACCAAGCCGAAACAATAAGATATCCTTCCATAGAGCGACTGTAACAGCTCAATCAAATATACTGGGAGAAACATCCCGCACCACATCTGTAGTGCCATCAAAGTTCTTACATTCTCGATTTACAACAAGCGCTCTGCATATCATAAGATTGAGTAAAAAGGAACAAAGGCATAAGCCTTAGTGAAATCAAATCGCACGATAAGGAAATCAAGAAGGAAAATACTCCTTACAGCCCAATAGCTTCCCGAGGATAAGTACAAACGTCTTCGTACTGATCCGCGAGACTCTACTAGACTTGCTCATGACTCGTGAGACCGACGGAAACGTAGAGATCTAATACCATATTGTGACGACCCAAAATCCACTAAGGGTCATGGTGGCGCTGGACACTGCTGCCAGGAAATCCAACCAAATTAATTAATTAAATCTTACTTTTTAACACCTTTTAAATATAGGATTTTTCTTCCATACTTAGAAATTTTAAAGAATAAAATTTTTAAATCAAATTTAAAAGTTAAGAAACTAACACAATACTCGAAACAATCCCAAAACCTAGTATTACAAGTGCATGAGCATCTACTGATAAAAGAAATAATATGCAACATCCGTCCGGAATACCGTGGACGAAAGTAAATGCAATACACTGGAAGGTACTACCCTAACTGCGGTCGTCTCGAATGATGCTGCTCATCTAGTCTCAAAATCATCCGCATTGCTATGCTAGTAGACTATTAGAGTCACATATACCTATGCAACAAAATGCACAGCAAGTGTAGTATGAGTACGAAAGTAACTTGTACTCAGTGACGAACCCGCCTAATCCCAAAGGGGTAAAGACGAGATGGTCAACTTGACACTCACTAGTAGTCCAATGATTGTTTATCCTTAATAAATATATTAAATAGTAAATTTATTTTATAAACATGCTTCAGACCCAGGTATTGAGAAACAAGTAATCATATAATTCTTTCATAAAAAATTTCCTTAGATTACGTATTATTATTATTAACAATATGATATTGCCATAGTGAGGCATAAAACAACTCAAATAAGTTCAAGACAACAGCACAAACATGCGCAAATCATGCCGAGGTCAACAGCCCGCTCCAACAGAAATGTAAAGTGTGCACTGCCGAGGTTCGAGTGGCCCGTACAATCGATGCATCTATTTAATCTGCCGAGGCGTTCGACTCGTTTCAAAAATAAACACATGCAGACAGATAATCAGTCATGAAGTCAACATGGAGCAAATATCTAAGAAAGGCCAATTCTCTTCAATAATTTGAGAAAAACAGAGCATAAGTAGTTTAGAAATCCATTTATTGAATTAATGTGATTAAATCATTTCAAGCCATCAATGGGTTCACAAATAATCCAAGTATCACATGCCTTTGGGTCCTAGACTACCCGGACAACAGCATAATACTAGCTACGCAAGGACCCTCATCACATCGTGCGTACGTAGCCCCATAATTAGGAGCACATAATCAATTTAACTCACATATGGGGTGATTTCCCCCTCACAAGATTAGAAAGAAGATTCACCTCGCTCCGAAGACCCGTAACCGACATTCTACATTCCTCCGAAGGGTTGAACCAACGTAGAGTGCTCCCAAACTAATCAATAATTATGTAAATCCATTAATATATGCTAAGGTATTCATTATAATCTAATTTATAACAATTTCTAACCCCGAACGAAAATTTGACCAAAACGCCCTCAGGTCCACGTGCCCGGAATCCGAAATTTTTCGAAGATATATTTTACTCATGACCTTAGGAACTCAAATATATAATATTCTCTTAATTTCATGCTCAAATTTTTGGTAAAAAGCCAATAACAAAATATTTTTTGGTCTTCCTCTAACCCTCAAATTTCTACCCATTTTCATGCTAAAATCCATGCATAATTGATGTATATACTCAAAACTAGTAGAGATCACTCACCTCATGCTTGGTGATGAAAATGGCTCTCCAAAGTTGCTTCAAAGTCGGCTCCCTTGGAAGAAATGAAGTGAAAAATGAGCCAAGTTCGATTTTAAAAAAAAATCTCTCTGCCTCCGGCAGTTCCGCTTTTACGGAAAATTGTCCGCTTCTGCGGTCCCGCTTTTGCGGAAAAATTTTGGCTTCCGCCGAAATTTCCACTTCTGCAAACAAATTCCCGCTTCTGCGGTAGATTTCTGCTTTTGCGGTTTTGACAGTACCATCACTTTTCTCGGTATGGAAATGAGCATAACGTCCTCATACGATGTCCAAATTCGATGATTCTTTTTTCTATAGCTCTGAAATTACGATACGGATCTAATAGTTTAATAAAAACGTAGTTTGGAGCTCATTTGCTTAATATGGTACCCCTTTATGTCCAAAGAAATGGCGTTGAAACATCAAATAAGAGCGCAACACCACCCAAAACACACTCGAGGTCCTCGGGACCCTGACCGATAATACCAACCAGTTCCAAAACACATAATGGACTTGCTCGAGGCCTCAAATCACATCAAACAATGCTAAAATCATGAATCAACCTCCAATCCAAGTTTTATGAACTTTAGAACTTCCAACTTCTACTCTCGATGCTTAAAACTATCAACTCAGGTCCGATTGACCTCAAATTTTGCACACAAGTCATATTTGAAATTACAAACCTACTACAGCTTTTGAAATCGGATTCTGACCCCGATATCAAAAAGTCCACTTTCGGTCAAACTTCTCCAAAACCTTCAAATTTCTATCTTAATCCAAACGACTTCAAAATGACCAATGGATCTCCGACTACGCTCCCAACTTCTGAATCACCAAATGGAGCTACTCCCAGCCTCAGAATCCCAAACGGGCATCAATAACACCGAAATGCATTTTAAGCCAAACTGATGCAATTTCTTCTAAAATGCTAACTTCCACAATAGGCGCCAAAATGCTCCCGGGTTATCCAAAACCCGATCCGGGTATACGTCCAAGTCCGAAATCATCATACAAACCTGCTGGAACCTTCGGATTCCATTCCGAGGTCATTTACTCAGAATTTCAATCCTAGTTCATTTCTTCAACTTTTAACCTTTCCAAATGAGAATTCTCCTCCAATCCATTCTGAACTAACAGAAATTCAATTCCGACCATACGTACAGGTCAATATACCTGAAATAAAGATGCTCATGCCCTTAGACAGCTGAATGACGCCTAGGAGCTTAAAACGACCGGTCTGATCATTACAGTTATGGGGGAAGAAGTGGAGGTGGCAAGGTATACTGGGTTATGTGCATGTGTGGTTATAGTGGCGCTGCTGCTTGCGGGGACGACAACGATAATGTTGGTGGTGACAAGGATACATCATTACTTGTAATTTGAGATGCTGGTGTGGACTGTTGGTTTATTATTTGTTGGAGTTGCATTTGTGTTAGAGGAGGAAGCTGGCATTAATATATTATGAGTGGGGCTAAATTTTGTTGATATAAGTGAGAGTGACTTCAGTGGTATAATTATTGAAGTACCGTTGTGTCGTGATTGATTAAAATTCCGGCAATGAAGGTCCTAGGGGCATCATTATGAAGGGAGTGCGGTGGTAGTAATAGGTTTTATGATTCATCAACTGAAATGGGAGTTAGCATGGATGGAGTTTGAGTAATAATATTGGAAGGGGCATGTGCCGTGTTGAGTGAGGATGTACTTAACCTTGGCCATCGGAGATTTTTTGTAGGGAAATAGATGATAGGATAGAGTCACTAGATGGTAGGGCAGATTCGTTAGGTTTTTTGATGGGTTGGGTATGATGATTATTAGTAACGTCATTTATGGTAACTGGAGGAAGAAATGTTGCATTAAAAATTGGTTGTTGCATGAAGGTATGTGTTGGAACGGTATTAGAGGTGGCATGTGGCAGTAGGGTGAATTGTTATTGCATGTATTGACCTTATCGGTGTTGGATGGGTGATAGTATAGATTTCCATATGGTCTTCGATTGAGGGAAAAAATAGAAGGAGTAATAGCATCAGTTATGAATACTGGAGGAAGTAATGTGATGCAAGGTTGTGTATTTCATTTTTGTGTGTAAGGTGGTTTAATAAGTATGTTAATTTTTTTGTGTTTGGCGATGAATTAGGGGGTGTGTTAGTTGGTCATTTGTTGGTAATTCAGGGGAGGTAAAACTACGAATATTTATGAAAATAGGTGGTGATTGGGCATAGTTATTGAGAATGTTATCTAGTTTGTGCATGTGCGTATGATTATTGTGTGACTGAATTTCGGCGGGGTCTATGGCAGGGGGTTGTCTATTGGGAAAATAATTACAGGGGGTGATATAGCTATAGTGGTGGGGTGGGTATAGATTTCAGGGCTATCTTGGGAGTGGTATAGGAAAATTTGTTGGTTAGTTGTATGGTATTTTGAATGGTATTGGTAGTGTGGATCCCTATTTGTTGAGAGTTTTAATAGTTTTTCATTGTTACTAGTAAAAAGTGATTTTGGGAGATGAGGATTGTTTTGGTTTTGATAGTTGCAAAAAGTGAAATTACGTGAAGGTTTAGTATATGTTACTGTTTTTCATTGATCTTGTGTAGGTGGTGCATGGTATGTGGATTATGTGTTGGTATTATATTAGTTTGTAATTGAGGGTGGATTAGGCTTGGTGTTAGGGTATTGGTATTAGAATATATTGTGTGTATCTTTTTATTATTGGTAGAATATTCTTTTATTATTGTATAGTCCTATAGTTGGTAGGATTTGATTTCTTCCATTATTATACAGTCCTATAGTTGGTAGGATTTGATACATCTTGTACTCTATATATACTTTTGTGAGCAATACAAGAATTTTAATTCTCCCAAAACTCTCTACATGGTATCATACGCCAGTGGCTTATCGCCAAAGAAACCCTAATTCTTCCCTACCCGCGCCGCCGCCGCCGACCTTCTCGGTCCACCGCCTCTCTCCGGCGTCTTGCCGCGCCACCGCTGCACTAACCGGCAGCCCTCTCTCTCTCGGTGTCGATCAGCGCCTCCTCTGCCTCGCGCTTCATGGCCGCTACGACATCCAACGATCTTCTCCAGCCGATTGACATCAATGCATCGGCTCAGATCCCACTTAAATTGGATTCCACTAATTACCTGGCGTGGAAATTCCAATTCTGAACTCTTCTTACGGGTTATGACCTCCTCGGCTTCTTGGACGAATCGAAGTCGTGCCCACCAGCCACTATTGTCGACAAGGATGTAACTTCACCCAATCCAGCATATCCTTACTGGATTCGCCAGGACAATCTTATTCTCAGTGCCATCATCTCGTCGATCACACCGACGATCATCTCCTTTATTGCGGCCGCAGAAACCTCTAAAGAGGCCTGGGACATCTTCGCGCGTACATACGACACTGCTTCTCGTGCTCGTATCATGGCCCTCAAACAGCAGCTCCATAATCCGGTAAAAGATTCTAAATCTGTTACTGATTTTATGCACGGTATTTGCGTGATTGTGGATGAATTATCTCTCTTGGGTGTTACTGTTGATTCTGAGGATCTTGTCATTAAGGTTCTAAATGGTCTTGATGATTCGTATATGGAGCTCTCTCATGCTATCCAAGCCCGTGAATCTCCAATCTCTTTTGCTGAATTACATGACAAGCTATTAAGCATGGAGGCTCAAATTACTGCCCGTGCGCCGGCCACCTCCGCCGCATCTGATTTAGCTCCGTCGGCTGCCTTCGTCGCCGGACAGCAGTCCGGCCGTAACCACTTCGGTGGCCGCAAGCGCACCCGTGGTTTTTCCTCTGGCTGCGGTGCTTACTCCAACAATGGCCAATCTCGCGGGTACAATGGGAAGTGCCAGCTCTGCAGTGAATTTGGCCACTCCGCGCGCCGCTGTCCGTCCTATCCTATTTCCGGCGCAAATCAGCCCCCTCACGGTGGACCACTGCCGCGACCAATATACGCTGCGTCCTCCTATCCGGCTGCTCACACCGCCCATCACTCTCCATCTAATTGGATCCTGGACTCCGGTGCCACTCATCACATAACCAATGATCTTGCCAACATGTCTCTTCACAGTCCTTACATTGGTTTCGATGATGTGGTTATGGTAACGGTGAAGGTTTAAAAATTACACACACTGGCCAACTTTTCAGTTATTCATCTCTTTTATTGCCTGGGGCTCTCTGTGTTCCACATATTCATAAAAATTTGATCTCTGTTGCTCAATTATGTCATCACAATAATGTTAATGTTGCTTTTTCTAATACTGATTTTCAGGTTAAGGATGTCGCATGTGGGCAACACTCGTCAGCGGCCTACGTAGGAACGACGCCTACTACTGGCCGGCGGCTTCCCGTCTCCCGTCCGCCCTCACGGCACAAAATCTCCCTGCGTCATTATGGCATTCTCGGTTTGGTCATCCGTTAGCTAAAATCCTACGTCATTTAGTGTCTTCTAGCAGTATAGCGTCCAGTAGTGTGTCTGATTTTGCTTGTGTCTCTTGCAAGCTTCATAAGTGTCATAAATTACCTTTCTCTTAGTCAAGTTTATCTTCTACTGCTCCGCTGGAGCTTATTTTTTCTTATGTATGGACCTCTCCAATTATTTCTAATGAAGGATTTAAATATTATGTCATTTTTGTTGACCATTTTTCAAAGTACATTTGGTTTTTCCCTTTACACCGTAAATCTGATGTCTTACAAACCTCCCCCACTTTTAAGTCCATTGTCGAAAAATACTTCTCTACTAAAATCATTACTCTGTATACTGATAATAGGGGTGAATTCCTAGCTTTACGCTCTTTTCTTGCCTCCCATGGCATCTCACATCTCACTTTACCTCCTCATACACCTCAACACAATGGCTATGCTGAACACCGTCACCGTCATATTGTCGATACTGGTCTCACTCTCCTCCATTATGCCTATGTCCCTCTCATTTGCTGGCTTTATGCGTTTGCCACCGCAGTCTATCTCATTAATCGTCTTCCCAAGACAAATCTCTCGATGATCTCCTCCTTTGAGTCTCTCTTCCATAGGCGCCCCAACCTTTCCAAACTGCGTGTCTTCGGCTGTCAATGCTTCCCTTGGCTTCGGCCCTACACCTCACACAAAATGGAACCCAGATCTCGTGCATGTGTCCTCTTCGGCTACTCATCTACTCAAAGCACATATCTATGCTTTGATCCGACAACGTCTAAAATCTTCGTCTCGCGTCATGTCACCTTCCATGAAGATATCTTCCCGTTCTCCAAATTGTATAACCCCGAGTCTCTACCAGTACCCATTCCGGTCACCCTAGAAGTCCTTCCGCTGCCTCCGCCAGTACCTGCCGCCGCTCCCACTAGCGATCCTTCACCGGACGCACTGTCGGCGCCATCGCCCGAGCCACTAGCGCCTCGTACGGCACCGCCAGCGGCACCGCCAGCGGCCCCGCCGCCGCTACATCCACTATGCCGCCACCTTCATCCTCTCAGGATGGTCATCACATGCAAACTCGCAGAAAAAATAACATCTTTACGCCCAACAAGAAGTTTGGTATGTCTGTTGTATTCTCTCCAGCTAATACGGAACCTTAGACTTTGTCTAGTGCTATGTCTGATGAGCTGGCGCGCTGCTATGTCATTGAAGTTTGATGCTCTGCTATGTAATGGCACCTGGGATCTTGTTCCACCTGATTCTTCACAGAATGTTGTGGGCTGCAAGTGGGTTTATCGTATCAAACGAAAGCTTGACGATAATGTGGATAAGTTCAAAGCCCGACTTGTTGCGAAAGGCTTTCATCGGCGACCAGGTGTCGACTTCCAGGAGACTTTCAGTCCGGTTATTAAGCCAGCAACTGTGCGTTTGGTTCTCAGTATAGCTGTATCCAAGGGCTGGCCTCTTCGTCAAATGGATGTGAACACTTTCTCCACGGGAGGCTTACAGAGGATGTCTATATGGCACAACCACCAGGTTCTTGACAAAGCCTATCCATCTTATGTCTGTAAGTTATAGAAAGCTATTTATGGTCTCAAACAGGCACCCCGGGCATGGTACAGTGAGCTTCCCCAATGCCTTTTGGCCATGGGTTTCGTCAACACTACCTCTGACACTTCGCTCTTCGTCTTTCAGCATTCTGGTATTACAGCCTATTTTTTGGTATATGTTGATGATCTCATATTGACTGGTAATGACTCTGCCTTCTTGAACCGTGTGATTGACTCTCTTGGGAATAAATTTTCTCTTAAAGACATGGGTGATCTAAGCTACTTTCTTGGTGTTGAGGTTCTGCGCAACTCCAAGGGGTGTTTTCTTTCTCAGCGTAAGTATGTTGTTGATCTTTTGACTCGTTATAATATGCTGGATCCAACCCTGTTCAGACGCCAACAGCGGTGTCCACCCGCCTTCATCTGGCCGACGGCTCGGCTCCTGCCGACGCATCCACCTATCGACAGGCCCTTGGGGGCCTCCAGTATCTCTCCTTCACTCGTCCTGATATCTCCTTTGCTGTGAATAAACTCTCACAGTTCATGCACGCTCCTACTGTCACTCATTGGGGTGCATTTAAGTGCCTCTTCCGGTATCTTAATGGGATGCGTGACTTCGGAGTCTGGCTGCGTCCTTCATTTGCTATACCTCTGCATTGTTTCTCTGATGCTGATTGGGGTGGAAACTGTGATGACCGCTCCTCAACCGGTGCCTATGTTGTCTTTCTGGGGCCTAATCCTATTTCCTGGAGCTCCAAAAAGCAGCGTTCTATTGCACGATCTTCTACTGAGGCTGAATATCGTGTCATTGCTTCTGCTGCTGCTGAAGTCCGTTGGCTTCATTCACTACTGCGCGAGCTTCATTTCCCTCTTCTGGCTGCTCCTGTTATATACAGCGACAACATTGGCGCCACTTACCTCTGTGCCAACCCTGTGTTTCATTCGCGCATGAAACACATCTCCATTGATTATCACTTTGTTCGTCAATTGGTTCAGAATGGGTCTCTTCGTGTTGCTCACGTATCCTCTGATGATCAGCTTGATGCTCTCACTAAGCACTTATCTCGTTCTCGGCTTCTTCTGCTGATGTCCAAGATTGGCGTGTCCTCCGGCCCTCCATCTTGAGGGGGCGTATTAGAATATCTTATGTGTATCTTTTTATTATTGGTAGAATATTCTTTCATTATTGTACAGTCCTATAGTTGGTAGGATTTGATTTCTTCCATTATTATATAGTCCTATAGTTTGTAGAATTTGATACCTTTTGTACTCTATATATACTTTTGTGATCAATACAAGAATTTTAATTCTCCCAAAATTCTCTACAATTGGGAGTAAGTGTATCCTAAGCAGCCACAATTAATACAAATGGAAGTAGCATCTTCATAGTAAATTTATTGTAAATGTGATCCTAGTAACACATTTTTTTGGCATCGGTTTATCTGTTCGTGCTAGAATACAAAGCCGTAAATATTGACCTCTAGTAGTTTGGACTGTGCGTGTGTCTAATTTTTAAAAGGGTACCAATGTAACTTGCTAAATTTTTTGAGTTTTTCTAAGTCATACTACTCAGAAGGTAGTTCTTGTAGGCGAATTCATATAGTGGATAGGTTAATATCAACGATGGTCGGGTTAAATTTAGGTTCCTATTATCTAATGGTGAGATATTGGGATCCAATGAACTATGGCTGGATTTTGCTGTAATTGTATGAGTTTGAGATTATTAATAAGTAATAGTCATAATCTAAGTCAATTAAAATAAATAATTTATTTAGCTTCCACAGTTGTTCTAACTTAATTTTTAAAACATGTCATGGTGTTTTTTTTTTTTTTTTTTGAGTAACTTAATAATAAGGGCTTGATTCCAAGGACAGTAGAATCTGGTTTTATCAGTTTGGGTGATGTGGATAAAGTGGGAGTAGTTTGTGTGATTATTTGTGGTGAATGAAGATACGTTTCTCCGCATGCGCGCTAAAATAGTCTAACTATTTTTTCCTTCTCCCCACAAATTTAAAAGTTTAAGGGAGTATCAAATCTGCTTGGGATTTAAAACTTCAAATCTTAACAAAATTATTTTTTTTTGAATATAAATACTCCATTTAAATGTATTTTTGTAACGTTCTTTAACCTATGTGTCATTTATCCTTTACAAGAAGCTTGATAATATGTGTGTGTTTCTTGGTTCATCACATGTATAGCATTATCATCCTTTCATATTGAAAAAGTTACTTAAGTTGCAAATTAAACAACCAAGAATTAACAGATCGTATACGACAAGCATTAATAAATGAGCCAATGGTTTTCTGCCAATATTTTGGGATGGAAAACTAGGGCAGTCCACGTTTTTCTTCCAAAGAAACATTTTGGTATTTGTACGCTAGGTTTAAAATTGATAACTCTATTGTAGTGCAAATGGGGAAAACGACAATAACCCAATGATTTATATATTCTACAGATTCTTTCTTTCAGATAATTAAGATTGTTGTTTTTATGCTTAAGTATTTTTCAAGTGAACTTATTCATTTTATCGACTTACAATCAACATGTGATTGTCCCAGTGGTTTCATTCTTGGTGTCATTATACATAGATCATATACAAATGCAAGTGGCACTTCTCTTAATCTTGGTAATTAATATTCCTACTGTCATGTGATTAATACTATGGATTTATTTGTGCGATTGGTTGATTTGCATTAGCTATTATTTGATGGTATAAGTAGGCTTCTTATCCTACTTGTATTAATCATCTAATAATCAACTTTGCGCTAAATTAAATACATAATTTCGGGGATGATTTTAGCGAAATTTTCAAAACTACGTACACATCCTAACACAACACTTTGCACTCACGTAATCATATTTTTGAGGTTACACATGGCCAATATTTTTTTCCAACAATGTTTATACATTCTTATATACTATTTATATAATTATATAAATAATATATCTATCTTGTATAAAAGTATATAAAAATATATAATAGGGCATATAACACCTCACTAGCTACATAGCCTAACTTTTTCAAGCGATATTCTGTTACAATTCTTATTCAAACTCAATCCGAATCTCTAGCAAATGATAGATTTCAATTTTTTTTGACAACCTCAGTATATTATTTTCAACTAGTCTAAATAATATCCACCCTAATTTTTTCATAAAAGTTGGAGTCGAAAAGTCACAACCTATTTCTTCAAGTTTAATTTGTTCAATAATGGTGTATTACCTTTGCAATGTTACATCAACAACAACAACAACAACAACAACCAAGTATAATCCCACTTAATGGGGTCTGGGGAGGATAGTGTGTATGCAGACCTTACCCCTATCTTAGGCTAGAGAGGCTGTTTCCAAATAGACCCCCGGCATCCTTCCCTCCAAAAACTTCCTACCTTGCTCTTGGGGAGACTCGAACTCACAACCTCTCGGTTGAAAGTGGGGGTTTCTTACCATTAGAGCAACCCCTCTTGTCTAAAGAACAATGTTACATCATGAACAATTATAATTAGTATGTAACTTGAGGAAAACTAGGGTTTTCAAAGAAATCACATTCGGTGATTAATTAATTAGAAAAAAAACTGTAGATCAAGTTTGAGAGGAAAAAGGAAACCTTAATTCTCTATACATTTTTGTCACGGCCCAAAATCTAACCATGTCGCGATGGCGCCTATCGTGTTACAAGGCAAGCCTATTTCCCAAAATATTACTACTAATTTGATTATAAGAATTTAATAAAATATTTTCAATAATTGAATTTCTCATAAACTAAATCAACTCTAAATATAATTAATATAAAATACAGAAAAGAGTCCCAAACATCGGGGTTCACAAAGTCATAAGCGTGTAAAACTATTAACTAAGATATATAAACTGTCTAACTATCCAAAAGAAGAAATAACAAAAGGAGTAACAAGGTCATGCGGACGCTGGCAGCTACCTTGCAATTTCCATAGATAGTCGGCCTAAAATCAATAATCGCCGCGCTCTAACACACTTGGATCTGCGCATAAAGTGCAGGGTGTAGTATGTGTACAACCAACTCGGTAGTAACAGAAATAACTAAGAAACTGAGAGGTAGTGACGAGCTAAGCAAAATAGTCCAATTATTTATTTTTCACAATTTTAAAAATAACATGAATAAACTCGTAAATCCCATAACTTAGTAAATACCACAAAGAAATTGAACAGATAAATGTAGCAGTAGCAAAAGTAAATGCAACCTCAGAGCAATATCACTCCATCACTCAGCACTTGCACTCAACACTCAATACACTTTGCGCTTACTGGGGGCGTGTATAGACTCCAGAGGGGCTCCCAAAGCCCAAGCGCTAAGCACGAACAACTCACGTGCCATCATATCAATACTTATATCCGCACGGTCAACTCCCGTGCTACGTGGACAACTCACACGCTATGGTATCAATAACTGAACCCGCACGGTCAGCTCACGTGCTACGGGAATAGCTCATGCGCCATGGTACTAATATCCTCACAACCATGCCCTCGACCTCACTCAATCATGTACCTCACTAGCCTCACCATCGTCAATAAATAAAGGAACACAACCCACATCAAGTATCGCAATATGTCATCAAAATAATAAAGACTGAGGTAAACATGTATAATAGGTTTTATGACTGAGTACAAATAATGTGAGAATGAATAAAGTCTAATCATGATCTCTAACACGAAGGCAGACAAGTTCACCAACAAGTAAATGCACAAACACTGATAATGGTTATTGGGCCTCACAGCCTCGCGGGACGGATCAAGTCTCAATCCCTCGAGGTATAAACTCACACGCCCGTCACCTAACGTGGGTATCACCACAAAAAAAGTTAGAACTGTTATTTACCTCAACATCGTAAAATCCTACTCGGGATGCCCTCGTCTTTCGACTTGGTCACCAAGAACTATGAATCTAACCATAATCAGAATAATATTATCAACATATCTATAAAATCCAATTCCACGATAAAAACTACAAAAATAGGCCAAAAATCCGAAACCAGCCAAAATGTGGCCGCCGGGCCCACATCTCAAAAACTAATCAAAATTAGCAGAATAATAAACCTCGTTCTCTCACGAGTCTAACCATATAAAATTTATCAAAATCGGACTCCGTTTGATCCCTTAAATCCTCACTTAAAACACTCCAAAACTCAAACCCTAACTCCCTCAATTTTACTTTGAAATCATCAATCAGATCTTAAAGACGAAGATGGATTCATGAAATAAGAATATTTACTCCAATCCATATGATGAAAATTGCCTCTAAAATTGCCCAAATCCGAGGTCACCAACTCAAAATATGACGAATGAACAAACCTAGTTTATTATATTTGTTTCCAGCTATTCTGCCTCGTTTCTCATTCCAAGTAATCCCAAAACTCGTATTTATGCCTCCAATAGATTCCTTGTAAAATTCTAGTCAAGTTAGGCTTTTGATTCACTCAATTTGACTTTATAATGAAAGAGATATGTAGGTTTTAATATTTGCAAATAGTGCAGTTTTTTAAATACGCCCTCAGTGCTAATTTTGTGATTATTCTTAAAAATCTCGCAACATAATTTTTAATAAAATTTCTATAAAAATCCTTATACGATGTCTAATTTGATAAATTTTTTTTCTATGGGTCTGTAATGACTATATGGATCTAATGCTTCAATAAAAAAAGAAACCGGAGCTCATTTGTTCAATATGATATCATTTATGCTTGAAGAAACGACGTCGAAACATAAGAAAAACGAGCGCAACACAACCCAAACCTATCCGAAACTCACCCGAGGCCCTCGGGACGTCAACCAATAATTCCAGCAAGTCATATATCACTACCCAAACTTATTCGAACCTCCGGAACACAAAAAACAACACCAAAGCACCAAATCAACCTCGAATTCAAGCCTAAGAACTTCTAAACTTCCAACTTTCGTCGCAAGCCTAATTCTACCACGGACCTCCAAATTACATTCTAGGCACACTCCTAAGTCTAAAATCACCTAATGAAACTAAACAAATCATAAAATTCCAAATCCGAATTTGTTTACTCATAAGTCAACCTCCGGTTGACTTTTCTAATTTAGCTTTCTAACTAAGAGACTAAGTGTTCATTTTACTCAGGAACTACTCTGAACCTATACCTACTAACTCGATACAACTCAACACAGCTGAACAATACATAAGTATAGCATAAATCAGAAAAATGGGACTATAACTCTTAGAACAAACGAACAAATGGTTAAAATTTCTAGATCAAACCTAATAAATAAACCACAACTAGGGTTTGATTAATTAGCTTTATAGGACACATTAATGCTGATTATGATTGAATACTAAAGTGTCTAGTGGTCCTTGGAAAAATGGAAAATACAAAAAATGGATGATTGTTTGGAACTTGAATATGACCTAATAATAGAAAGCAATAATAATCTTACATATATTGGCTTTTGGCCTCCTAAGAGACAATTTCTATTCGCATATGTATTTTGAGAAAATCCAATTCCCAACTACCTATGATCTTTTCAGAAATAATAGATGCAAAAGTGTTGAAAATTTGGTTGTTAGCTGTTGCATAGTCTAACTACAATGAAATCTAACCATAATCCTCCAAAGACAACACAACTAATTGATTGAATAGTACTTGATTTTCAAAACACATAACTAAAAAAATAAGATAGTGTTCAAGATTTGATAGGTCCTTGAAGAAACTTCACTATAGAACAAAAAGAAACTACCCGATGGTTATAATATTCTCTCTATTTCGATTTATGTGAATGAATTTGACTTAGCAGAAACTATAATAAAAACTTTAAACTTGTAGTCTTAAACATGCAATAATATTTTCGTGACTATAAAAGCAAGTCATTAAGAATATATAAAATCAAAAATCTAAAATGAAATTGTTTCCAAATATAGAAACATGTTATTCTTTTTAAAAATATTGTCACATATAATTATGGAATAGAGTTAATACAATTTTTAAATATGAATGTCCAAAAATAATGGAGGTGGTTGAAACCTCAAGGTGGAGACAACAAGGGTTTAGTATAATGATGAAATCATGATATTTGCACCATCATACGATCTTCTAGCTCTTACTGAATAAATGTCAAACTGGCTCCATTCACAGGATAATTGGAAACCTTAACATTTTCCTCCCACAATATGTACTTTGACTGCATGCATAATTGTATTTCACTGGTGAGAGCATCTTAAGCAATCACATTACACTAATATAAAGTCCTAGTGGGGACGTTGGGAAGTTGAAATGAATAGTAACTCGAATATAAAATCGACATTAATTATGAGTTGATTAAGGATTCACTTCTCTGCAAAGAAATTTGTTAGGATTTGAAGTTTTAACTCCTTAACAGATTTGATTCTTCTAGAAAGTTTAAAGTTGTGGGGAGAAACGTTTCTTCACCAAATAAATGATTGAAATGAGAAAAGAAATAAGAAGAAATACGGGTTTCAGGCTCCGGGCCAATATTTGTGTTGACGAGAGATAGTAAGTACCGGGGGCAAATATAGTATATTAATGATGTGTTCAATTAAATTTATAATTTTTTATGCGGTGTAAAATTTTTATATGTAAATATTGGTTAAAATTGTAAAAATAGTATATATGAACCCATAACTTTGAAAATATAACGGGTTCATTGCTAGACCTTAAAGTTGAACCCATACAGTTTAAATCCTGAATCCACCTCTTGCAGATATACAACATAATTAATTGAGGTGCGCGTAAACTAGTACAGATATCATGATTATCTAGAAAAAAGATGCAAGTTTCGGGTAATTCTTAGTAGATTTTATGCGAATATACGTTACGGACTTATAGGTCGTTTGGTATGAGGTATAAGAATGTATAGTGCTGGTATAAAATTTTAATACTTTCTTAATAATTCGTTTGGCTAGCAAACCAGGTATAAGTTATCTCAGGATTAAAATTAATACCGGCATAACTTATACCTTATAGAGGGTGGGTTAACACCGGTATAACTTATACATTTTTCTTACAAATTAGACAGTTGTCATATTTAATACAACATACAAAACAATGGATAAAAAACAACTCAGCATAACTAATTCCAATATACCTTATACCAGTATAACTTATCCCGGCATAAGCCATATTCAAACCAAACAACCCCTTAGGGTTTTATTTTCAAGATACTATGTTTATTTGGGCAGTACACTGATTTGTTCTAGCGATGGAAAAAATTTCACTTACCAGTAGGAAAACAATTAGCACAATAATTCTCAGTGCGGACGATTTTAATATCCCTTTGTAGTTTTTTTGAAAACAAATAATTCAGTTGTATGAAATACAAGAAGCGCCTAAATATCTCCGACCTTGGACACAAGTGATGAAGAGGTAAAATGTACCAGCAACACCATATTAATTTATCATGATTAGTATAAATTAAGATAAAATATGCATTAATTATTACTTATTTAGTTATATATAAAAGTATATAAAAACGTGTATCATGTATTCATAGATTAGTACAGACATATGCGGATTAGTTTGCACATAGCGAAGAACTACTGCTTTCCAATAAAAAGATTAATCATTCACATGATTATTCGTAAAATTTATCATAAAGTTTCAGACCATTGCCTATACATCACGGTTGTCCTTTCGGCGCAATTGATTAAACATTTTTCGATATTTATAATAGGAAAAAATTACTGTACGAATTCTGTATGAAAACAGTGTAGCAAATTATGAAAAATAAATGAAGTCTAAAGATCACCTTTTGGAATAGTCATTACCTTTGATATGATTTTTCACACGATAATACTGATTGTTTATGAGCTCAAAAAACCAGCTGGAGACATCGTCAAATTAAATCTTAATTGATGCCATATTATTCTAAGGAAAAACCTTTGGAGCTTTGACAATAAAAACGAGATTATCGGCAATGATTAGTAAAATTTATAAGCAACTATACAAATTAATATAAGTGTTAAAGCCTGTGGTGGTAAAGCCTCCTCCACCCACTGTTTGTACAGAAAATTGTCCAGCTTATGTTTCCACGTGAAAGATTCTTGCTATATGACCTAGGGTAGTGTTTTCATGCAATTATAGTGCAACATTATCTTCCTACTTCTCACAATCCTAAATCGTAATGTAACAATAAAAAGAAACACACAAGCTCAAAGGTGAGTTGATACGATACAAAAATTAGCATGTTTACGATATCCAAATGTTAGCATAAATATTAGGGGTGAGCATACTTCGGGAAAAACCGAAATTCAAACCGAAATCTGAATTTTTTTAATTTTTTTGGTTTGGTTTTGGATTACGGCTCAAATTTTGGATTTAATTTTTAAATTTTTTGGATTTCGGATTGGATATTGGATTTGGTACTTCGAATTCATGAATATCCGAAAATCCAAAATTCTTATACTTTATATTTAGGCCATTATCCATATGTCAATAGCAATAAGTTTAATACCCTACCCATTTAAGATTATCATATACATTCAATATTAGTTACTAAGTTATTATGAGAATACTTTCTACTTGGACATGGTTTTACTATTTCTGCTTCTTATTTATCATATTTGTATGGGTCAAAACTTGACCTCATGATAATCAATGAGGCCAACACATTTACTAAAGCCTATTCATGATTAGTAAATGGTACGTTCATTTATTAACAAGGTTATCGCGTAGTTATCTAATGTGACAACTAGGGCCACAGCCTGGCCGTCCTTACGAGGGCATCCCCTCTATGTGGTCCCAACCCCTTGACGCCAGCTGGCACATCTCCTAGCTATAAATACTAAGAGAAAGAACCCTAAAAGAGGGGGGGTGCTTCTTCTTCTTCACATCCCCTTCTAAAAGGAAAGAATACATCATTGTAAGGCTCTGAACCTCTCCATGGAGAGGCAGACCAAACCAACATCATTAATAAAATATCTTCATCCTCATCCCTTTAATCTATAACTGTTGTCTCTTATATTTTATTCCTTTGATGTTTGGATTTATTACGATCTGCTATGATTAGCCCTCCATTTATTTTGATTGTTTTATGCTTCTAAAGTAGATGAAAACTTTCATCTAAACAATTTCGCGCCGTCTGTGAGGATTTCATAGCAGAATCGCGTAGTTTATCCTTAGACCGAAAAAAGAAAATGAAAAACCCAGCTCGAACAAGCCCAAGCGGCATAGCGGATCGTAGGAAGTTTGAAACCTCGAGATGAGCCTGCTTCCACATCCACGCTTCTGCGAGCAAAGGGAAGAAGAAGAAGGAGGAGGAGCATATCCCCCATCCCTATGGGGAAAATAGGCCTAAGGTACTTTACCCCCTTTCCACACGGGACCTTTCCAAAAAGAGGGTAAGCAGAAAAGCATCTCTCGAACCGAGATATGTAACGGATTGACCCGTGTGAGCTAGTCGAAAAGACCACTACGGTTCAACTACGGTTAAACTGGGACTCAGGCTATGTGCCTTCGACTTCAAATTTTACAAAGGTTCAACTACGGTTGAATGTCAACTCAGGCTACGCGCCTCCAAATATTACAATGGTTCAACTACGGTTGAACGGTAGTTAAGGATATGTGCCTTCACTTCAGGATACGCGCCTTCCACTCAGGCTACGTGCCTTCAAATATTACAGTGGTTCAACTACGGTTGAACGGCAGTTCAGGCTATGTGCCTTTGACTCAGTCTAAACGCCTTCAAATATTACAGTGGTTCAACTACGATTGAACGGAAGTTCAGGCTATGTTCCTTCAGTTCAGGTTATGCGCCTGCGACTCAGGCTACGCGCCTTCAAATATTACAATGGTTCAACTATGGTTGAACGACAGTTAAAGCTATGTGCCTTCAGTTCAGGCTATGCGCCTTCAACTCAGGCTATGCGCCTTCAAATATTACAATGGTTCAACTACGGTTGAATGGCAGTTCAGGCTATGTTCCTTCAGTTTAGGCAATGCGCCTTCGACTCAGGCTACGCGCCATCAATTATAATAATGGTTCAACTACGGTTGAATGACAGGTCAGGCTAGTGCCTTCAGTTCAGGCTATGCGCCTTTGACTCAGGATACGCGCCTTCAAATATTACAGTGGTTCAACTACGGTTGAATGGCAGTTCAGGTTATATGCCTTCAGTTCATGGTATGCGCCCTCGAGTCAAGCTACATGCCTTCAAATATTACAATGATTCAACTACGGTTGAACGGCAGTTCAAGCTATGTGCCTTCAGTTCAGGCTATGCGCCTTCGACTCAGGCTACGCGCCTTCAAATATTACAATGGTTCAACTACGGTTGAACGACAGTTCAGGCTATGTGCCTTCAGTTCAGGCTATGCGCCATCAATTCAGGCTATGCGCCTTCGACTCAGGCTATGTGCCTTCAAATATTGCAGTGGTTCATCTACGGTTGACCCACAGTTAAGGCTATGTGCCTTCAGTTCAGGATATGCGCCTTCGAATCAGGCTACGCGCCTTCAAATATTACAATGGTTCAACTACGGTTGAACGACAGTTCAAGCTCTGTGCTTCAGTTCAGGTTATGCGCCTTCGACTCAGGCTACGCGCCTTCAAATATTACAAAGGTTCAATTACGGTTGAAGGACAGTTCAGGCTATGTGCCTTCAGTTCAGGATATGCGCCTTTGACTTAGGCTACGCGCCTTCAATTATTACAATGGCTCAACTATTGTTGAATGGTAGTTCGGGCTATGTGCCTTCAGTTCAGGCTATGCGCTTTCAAAAATCACATAAGTTCAACTACGGTTGAACGTCAGCTCAGGCTAGGTGCCTTCACCCAAAAGTTCAACTACGGTCGAACTGGGACTTAGGCTATGCACCTTCAAAAATCACATAAATTCAACTATGGTTGAACGTCAGCTCAGACTACGTGCCTTCACCCAAAAGTTTAACTACGGTCAAACTGGGACTCAGGTTACGCGCCTTCAAAAACTACAAAGGTTCAACTACGGTTGAACGACAGCTCGGGCTACGTGCCTTCACCTAAAAGTTTGAGTACGAATTAAACTAGGATTCAGGCTAAGTGTTTCCACCATTAGAATAACAAAATAATTCAACTATTAGGTTAACCATAACTCAGGCTACATGCCTCTGTTGCAAAAGCCGCAAACTCAACCACGGACGAATCAAAGCCCAGGACACACGTCGCCAAGGCTATAAGCCAAACCAAAATCAGACGAGTGTTGGAAACACGTTCTCAAGGCTTTATACTAAAACGTGTGTTCTTATGTGTAGGTTTTGATGAATGACAAACAAGCGCAAATTGATATATGACGAAGTTCAAGTACAAGCGCACAATTAGTGGATAACGAGATTCAAG
This sequence comes from Nicotiana benthamiana, assembly GCA_034376525.1. NCBI lineage: Eukaryota > Viridiplantae > Streptophyta > Magnoliopsida > Solanales > Solanaceae > Nicotiana > Nicotiana benthamiana. Next base: position 49,192,944 of record CM067328.1, read on the forward strand.
CACAAGACAAAGTTTTATAGTTTAAATGAGTCGCTCTTAATTGTGATCTTGATCCGACAACTTGACTCATGACATGGCTTCTCTCGTAAAACTATTTTTACAATATCATGCAGATTTAATTTAATACCAAATGATTTTACATCATGCATATTTACTTTGAAAGAAAAGGATTTAGAAAAACTTGTTTTAGAAAATGAGAAGCTGAAAGAGGAAAACAAGTTTTTCGGAAAAAGAAGCGCCGACAAGCCCGAAAGTTCTATTAAAAACTGTTCTTCTTGCATGCATCTCGAAAATGAGGTAGATAGACTTATAGGTACCTTAGATAAGTTTAATTCTTCCCACAAAAATTTGAATAAGGTCCTTGTTAATTTGAAATCAACCAAGCATGGCATAGGCTTTAAGAATGAGCCTAAAGAAAAGGTTGACGCCAAACCCCAACCACCTAAGTCTCAACCTAGGATTAATAAAAGAAATGCTTATCGTAGAAATAGCAATCCTAGAACAAATATGCATGCTAGACCAAATGTTGAACATTTTAGAAAACCTAGAAATGACTTACCACCTAGAAATGACTACCCTAGAAATGATGCATATTCTAGGCCAAACACTAGAAGGAGTTTTGAACCTTTTAGAACATCTAGACATGACCATTACTCTAGAAATGCTGCTCATTTTAGAACTAATAGTAGGAGAAATGGTTCTCATGAAATGCGCAATAGTCATAATGAAAATAGAGTAATTCATTTTCGTCCATCAAGTTACTATGAACCTAGAGGATGCATAACCCCAACGTGACTTGTCATTATTGTAGACGCATTGGTCATATTGCTCCTGCATGCTTTACACGACATAGACATATCACTCAATCGCATCATTATAATATGCCTAACCCTCAAGGACCCAAAATGGCATGGGTACCTAAAACGCATTGATTTGTTTTGTAGGTGTGTTTGAAGGGATCAAGTGTACTATGGTACCTTGATAGTGGATGCTCCAAGCACATGACGGGAGACGAATCCAAATTCCTTCAACTAGAACACAAAGAAGGAGGAAGTGTTATTTTTGGTGACAATAATAAAGGAAAGATTATCGGCATCGGATCGGTCGGTAAGGATGAAAATTCTTCTATTAAGCATATATTACTTGTTAAAGGCCTAAAGCGTAATCTCTTGAGCATAAGTCAACTATGTGACAAGGGAAATCTTGCCTTATTTGATTCGGATGAATGCTTAGTATTTAGACGTAGTGATTTTAAAATTATCCTTCGTAGTTTTATAGTGGATAATATTTATATGGTTGATCTTGCTAATTCCTCACCCGAATATGTGGATTGCCTTATGAGCAAAGAGGATGATACTTGGCTATGGCATCGTAGAGTTGCTCATATAAACATGCATCTTTTGAACAAATTGATTTCACAAAACTTAGTTATTGGCCTTCCCAATTTGAAATTTGAAAATGACTCTATTTGTGATTCTTGTCAAAAAGGGAAGCAAACAAAAGCATCTTTCAAATCGAAAAACATTGTTTCAACTACTAGACCATTGCAATTGCTTCACATGGATTTATTTGGACCATCTCGCATTGAAAGTCTAGGAAGAAATCGTTATGCTTTTGTGATTGTTGATGATTATTCTAGATTTACTTGGACTTTATTTCTTGTCAATAAAAGTGATGCTTTTCAGAATTTTAAATATTTCCTTAAACGTGTTCAAAACGAAAAGGAAACAACCGTCACTTCAATTAGAATTGATCATGGGGGAGAGTTTGATCACAATCTCTTTGCGGACTTTTGTGACGAACTCGGCATGAGCATACCTTTTCCACTCCACGAACACCACAACAAAATGGGGTGGTGGAAAGGAAAAATAGGTGTCTCGAAGAGATGGCTAGAACCATGCTCGAAGAGGCTAAGATTCCCAAACATTTTTGGGCGGATGCCGTGAGTACCGCATGCGACATCTTAAATAGAGTAGTCATAAGGCCTATACTCATGAAAACTCCCTATGAACTCTATAAGGGAAGGAAACCAAATATCTCCCATTTTAGAGTATTCGGTTGTAAATGTTTTATTCATAACAATGGCAAAGATCAATTGGAAAAATTTGATGCTAAGTCCGATGAGGGAATTTTCATTGGTTATTCTTCACGTAGCAAAGCATATAGGGTTTTTAATAAAAGAACCGAAACTGTGGAGGAATCCCCTCATGTTGTATTTGCCGAAAATAATGCTCGCTTGGCGAGAAAGGATTCCGGTTTTGATCTTGCAGGTATTTTAGATAGCTTGAAAGACAAAATACAAGAGGAAACGCCTAAGGAAAATAAAGATGAAATCTTGGAACAACCAACGGAGGAAGCGCCACAATTGGAGAATGAAACGAAAATGCCTAACGAGTGGAGGACAATCAAAGATCACCCTGTCGAACAGGTAATTGGCAACGTTGGAGAAAAGGTAAGTACCCAAAACTCCCTTAAGAACACCTTAGGACATACTGCTTTTGTGTCTCAAATTGAACCAACAACCATCTCTGAAGCAATTGGGGATGAATTTTGGACCTTGGCAATGCAAGAGGAGCTTAACCAATTCAAACGGAATGACGTTTGGGATTTGGTGCCAAGACCCGAAAATCATACCATAATTGGTACGAAATGGGTTTTTCGAAACAAACTAGATGAAAATGATGTAATCACTAGAAACAAAGCTAGGCTTGTAGCAAAAGGCTATAATCAAGAAGAGGGTATTGACTATGAAGAAACATATGCTCCCGTAGCTAGATTAGAAGCTATTCGTCTATTGCTCGCTTTTGCCTCTTCTATGAACTTCAATTTATATCAAATGGATGTGAAAAGTGCTTTTCTAAATGGTGTTATACAAGAAAAAGTTTATGTTGAACAACCCCCCGATTTTGAAGATTTTAAATCTCCCGATCATGTTTTCAAACTCAAAAAGGCTCTCTATGGTTTAAAACAAGCTCCCCGAGCTTGGTATGAAAGATTGAGTAAATTTCTATTGAAAAATGATTTCATTAGGGGGATAGTTGACACCACCCTTTTTGTTAAGCATAAAAACAATGATATTTTATTATTTCAAATATATGTGGATGATATCATATTTGGTGCTACTAACAATGTCTTATGCAAGGAATTTTCCGATTTAATGACAAGCGAATTTGAGATGTCTATGATGGGTGAGTTAACATTCTTTTTGGGATTACAAGTAAAGCAAATGAAAGAAGGTACGTTCATTTGCCAAGCCAAATATTCCAAAGAATTGCTGAAACGATTTGAAATGAACAATGAAAAAGCAATGGCGACTCCCATGAGCACATCCGATCATCTAGACAAAGATGACAAAGGTAAGGAAGTCGACACTAAGAAGTATCGAGGTATGATTGGCTCTCTTCTCTATCTTACTACTAGTCGTCCGGACATCATGTTTAGCGTGTGCTTATGCGCCCGTTATCAATCGCGTCCGAAGGAGTCTCACCTTACTGCAGTAAAACGGATTTGGAAGTACCTTGTTGGTACTACAAATGTGGGTCTATGGTACCCCAAAGGTTCTTCATGCCAACTCGTTGGCTATTCCGACTCTGATTTTGCTGGATGCAAATTGGACCACAAGAGCACTAGTGGCACTTGCCATTTGCTCGGTAGCTCTCTCGTTTCTTGGTTTAGCAAGAAACAAGTAAGTGTTGCGTTGTCCACAACCGAGGCTGAATATGTAGCCGTGGGGAGTTGTTGCGCTCAAATCCTCTGGATGAAACAACAACTCTTGGACTATGGCCTAAGTCTTGATCATATCCCTCTTGAATGTGATAATACTAGTGCCATATGCTTGACGAAGAACCCCGTTCTTCATTCGCGAACAAAACACATTCAAATTAGACATCATTTTATAAGAGATCACGTTCTCAAGGGCGATGTCGAAATCGAATTTGTTGAAACCAAAGACCAATTGGCCGACATCTTTACTAAGCCCTTAGAGAAAGAGTCCTTCTTCCGAATTCGTAGTGAACTAGGGATTCTTGACTCCACGTTGATCTAAGTCATGCATTGCATTTTTTTACATGATTTCTAACTTGAGCGTCGCAGACGTCTAACGAATTTTTGCAGGTATCGCCCTAAAGGTAGGGGGAATTATAAAGCATGACGCGCAATAATCGAGTCTTCTTCAGAAAAAAAAATCGGTTTCTGTCGTCCAATAATCGATTATTTCGTATCAATAATCGATTGTTCTGCTATTACTTGAGTTATTGTACTCTTTTTAAGTAATCACGTTCTCTTTCCAATAAATAAACAAGTATTATTTACATCTTTGGCATTTTCTTATATTATTTTTGCTAATGGAAAAAAGGGGAAGATAACGGGTATGCACTCTCAATCTCAATATTTATAAGCTTAAATTGAGGGGGAATTCATATATTGAGGGGGAACTAATCGCATACTTATTGCTTATCTTTACTTGTCTTGAATCGTCATTATAAATTGCTCAAGTTGCATATCCCGCTTAAAGTTTTCCATTATCAAAAAGGGGGAAATTGTTGGAAACACGTTCTCAAGGCTTTATACTAAAACGTGTGTTCTTATGTGTAGGTTTTGATGAATGACAAACAAGCGCAAATTGATATATGACGAAGTTCAAGTACAAGCGCACAATTGGTGGATAACGAGATTCAAGCACAAGACAAAGTTTTATAGTTTAAATGAGTCGCTCTTAATTGTGATCTTGATCTGACAACTTGACTCATGATGTGGCTTCTCTCGTAAAACTATTTTTACAAAATCATGCATATTTAATTTAATGCTAAATGATTTTAAATCATGCATATTTACTTTAGTCAAAATGATTTTTAAACATGCCTCTAAAATCTGGACTAAGATAATCGATTATGAACTTATGATAATCGATTATGTTAAGCCAAGACTACATGACAATCGATTGTGAACTAAATGACAATCGATTGTGTTAAGGCAGTGAGCATCAGGTTTTTTCAAATCTGCATGACAATCGATTGTGACCCTTATGACAATCGATTGTGATGAGGCAGTGTACATCAAAGTTTTTCAAAACTCAGAATAATCGATTGTGAAGTTAATGACAATCGATTGTGAAGAGACAGTGTCCTTCAGATTTTTCAAAGTCACAAAATAATCGATTGTGAACTTATGACAATCGATTGTGTTGAGGCAGTGTCTTCCAGACTTTTTCAAAATTATTAAATAATCGATTGTGAGTATAAAACAATCGATTGGCAAGAGGCAGTGTCTAAAATGATTTTCAAAATCTGATAAATAATCGATTGTTAACATTGCACAATCGATTGTGAAGCTGATCGTTGTCGTAAAGTTTTCAAATACCGTCAGGTAATCGATTGTTGATTTTGTACAATCGAGTGTTGATTTTAACGCACTTAATTGTTTCCTGCAAATTTTAATTTCCGCAAGTTTACGCTAAATTTTATTATAACACTATTCACCCCCCCCCCCCTCTAGCGTTAAGCGTATTATCTAACAACGAGAACGAGCGCCCCCGAATATCCAACTACGACCAATCCCCGGGTTGGGCCAAGCGCCTCGCCGTTCAAGGAAGTACGACTAACTCAAACTAAAGTATTGACCCGTGCAAAGTTCGGCCCAAGTCAAACTACAAGGCCGTGCTTTTAATTATCACAGCTAGTAGTTCGACTAAGCCCGAACTAGAACTAAGGCTATGTGCGCCACTGCCCGAATGCGGCTACAACCCACTCCTAACATCTACACCAACTTTCCTTAAGACAAGGAATCAGTTCGACAATGATCAAAATCACCTAACCGGTTGAGACTGTTAACATGCTCACTAGAAAAACATGTATATATATATATATATATACAATGTATACGACATAAAACAAACAGAAAAGAAGAGAACCCCATATATTTACAATATTTACACGGGGTTACCCCAATTACATTGGCCCGAGGCCGGCAAAGAAAAAAGAGAAAAAGAGAACAAAAACTAAACAAACATTACAAATATTTTCATTTGTTCACTTAGTGCCCCCAGCGCCCATTAAGCACTATCAGCGCCCTCGGCGCCATCATCACCCCCGGGCGTAGATGGGTCAAAACCACAGTTGAGGCGGGATTCACGAGCCTTTTGGAGTGCCTCCTCATAAGTGGCCTCAGACACGATGCCGGCTTCCCACAACCGCCTGTAGACGTCGAGCTAGGCCTCAGCTTACGTCCAAAGCTCACGAGCAGGACCAAAAGAAGTGGCCTGGTCCATCAGGGGCTGGTTCTCGGCCTCCAAGGCCGCAATCCGGTCCACTGCAGCACGGGCATCGTGCTTACAGACGGCAATACGCCCCTCCAGTGACCGCTCTCGAAAGGTATCGGCGGCGCTCTCTAATCCACGCTCCCTTTTTTGGGCACGGTTGGTCACCTGCAGTGTTTCAACCCTCACTAGGGCGTCCTCTACCCGCTTCCTTGAAGTGGCAGCCTCAATCTCTAGGGCAGCCACTTGCCTAGTAAAAGCTTCAGCGGCCTCTGCTGCCGCGGCCAGATTTTGGCGCCCCTTCTCAGCAGCCGCCCTTCTCTCAACATCCATCCCCTCGTTCGCTTGTGGAGCTTCCCCTCAAGAGCGGTTACCCTGCTAAGGGTCTATTGCATACGAAGATTTTTTTGCGCCAGCTCTTCTACCAACTCCCGGATTCGCGGGTAATTCCTTATGCGTTCAAACAAGCCGCGACACCGGTCACGGTAGCGGCGGTACTTCTCCTACAGCAGCACAAAAACAGTCAAGCGAACGTTAGCCCGCCTGATGCTCTCCACCTCCAGCAAAAATGTCTACAACAAATAGAGCGACAGTTAATACAAGAAGACATGCTAATAAAGAAAACAAACCAAAATTTTATACGTACCTTTATACTCAGGGCGGCCACCTCGCCCATCAACCCGACGTTCGAGATGCCCCTCAGGGACGTGCTCTCCGTTTCAAAGCACAGGAGCCCGAACAGCATCACCAGGTTCTCCTCCTCGAGCAGTAGGTTCAGGTCGTTTGGGATATCTAAATAACGGTAATCCCCTTCGGCCTGCACCGTTGTGCAGGTATAACCCTCCTGAAAAAGACGGACGTCCTCGGGATCCATATCAGACTCCGAATCATCCCCTTCTCCTAAGACGCCCCTTCCTTCCGCCACCCTGGAAGTCGAGGCCTCCGCCGCCCGAGATGTCGAAGCGCCCGCATTCTCCACAACGTCAGTGCCTGCAATCTTTACCAAAACAGTTGCCGAGGAACTACCTTCCCTCTCAGCAACTGGAACAGAAACTTGAATCGCCGAAGCGATTGTGTCGCCTTGGCCTGATCCAACCGGAGCAACCCCCTGTGAGAGCTCGCCCTCTGGGGCAAAGTCCGCTCTGCCCCCTCCTCCGCCGATGGCGAATAGTCTAAAGTAATCACCACCGGAAGAGCTAGGGTGAACGCCACCCTGCGCCGAGCCAGCGGCCTCTCATCTTCTTCTTCATCTTCATTCGGTGATCGCTCCGCCCTGGAACGTACGACCCTTGAAGACTCCTCAACTCGGGTCACAGGCCGTACCAGAGAGTGTGCATCCGAGGATTCCACTGAAGTCGCCCTCAGGATCAGGTGAGGCACCGGCATTGTAATTAATCAAGCAGTCGCCCCCCGCCTGCGGAAAGCAAGCTGAGGAGCCCTCCTGCGCCGTGGTTGTCCTGACCAACCAAAGAAGAAGGGTAAGCCAAAGAAACTTAAGACTACGGAAGAAGATGAATAACGGCAAATCGGACTCTCACAAGCAACCGGCCTACGGCCATGGACATCCCAGAAAGACGCCCACGTACAAATCCTCGTCGTGACAGGGAGCACGGCCTCAACCCACTCACGGATGCCAGAGAATGGCGCCGGTGGCGCACCTCCCTCTATGGCACAAAAAGAAGATCATTACTTAAGAACATAGAACAGAGCATTTGACAAAAGGAAATCTAGGCCAGCCTAAAAGAAACTTACGTGCATGGGCCCACTCCTATGGGAAGTCAGTAGCGCAGGCCACCAGGTGCCCGGTCCTAATGTAGAAGAATGCTCGTAAGGACGGCAAGCGATCTAGTCATCGAGCTCCGCAGTTAAGCCGGCGATCCCATGAGGGACCAACCGAATCATGGTGCCGCGTACCCTCCGAGGGGCATACCGAGTTAACACGTGCCCAAGTGTAATTTCCCTCTATGCCAACTCCACATATTTGATCAGCATCGCAAATAATTTGTAACAAGAAGGGACGAGCTGACCAGGGCGCACCCTATAGTAGCGGCAAAAGTCCACCACCAGCATGGCTAGAGGAAGCCTAAATCCTAGCATGAAAGGGTAGGTGTAAAAGACACAGTAACCTTGGCGGTCGACGTGCACCCTGTCACCGCTCCTGTCCAGGACGATGTCAGCGAAGCGAGGAATATCACATTGCTCCTTCAGCTGAGCAATGCCAACTTCCCCCATTAGTGGATCCTCATACACTTGATATTCTCCCTCAGGGTCGGTAAAATTGATGGTCGGACTGCCGGGCAAGGAAAGAATGTCAGTCACCGATGGGAATCGATCGACATTCGACGAATCAGTGGTTCCCACCACCGTAGATGGGCCCTCAGGCGCCGCAACCGCCGCCGGAGCTATATCTAAACGAGAACTGCTCGCTATTATCAGTGTAACGAGGGATAAATGGCAAAATTCACCAAAAAACAAGAGAATACAAAGATCCGATGAAAATGACGGAGAATGAATGAACGTGGAGTAAAAGGCTAGATAATCTGAAAGCAAGAAGGGCTATCTCTCTCAGAATTCTACTTAGACAAATATCGAAAGAGTGAAAACTGAATGATACAACCCTTTATTTATAGACAAAGCATAAATGACCTTCACGAATCCCAAAGGTCACCATTAACTACCCCACCAACGGCAAAACGGTCCAGGCATACAGTAATGAGAACCATTATGACAGATACCATTGAATGATCATTCGACCGTCAATCGACACGTCCCCCATGAAACGGTTATGACGACCTCAAGATACCATGGGCACACCCCATGCGTTAACATGCACATGATGTCCCCCTTATACGCGACAAGCGTGATCGTACTCTCTCCGAGCACGCGTAAAAATGGCTGCGACCATCTCTAAAGTAAAAATGGCTACGGCCATCTGTCAAGTAAAAATGGGTATAGCCATCTCCAAAAGATAAAAGGCTATGGCCGTCTCAGAAGAATAAAGGACTACGATCGATGCCAACGCATAAACGGCTACGGTTATTAGCGAAATCCGCACATCGAGCTCGGCCTGAGCACGACCTCAAGAAGCGGAGGGACTATCTGTATGGGTCAAAACTTGACCTCATGATAATGAATGAGGCCAACGCATTTATTAAAGCCTATTCATGATTAGTAAATGGTACGACCATTTATTAACAAGGTTATCGGGCAGTTACCTAATGTGACAACTAGGGCCACGGCCTGGCCGTCCTTACGAGGGCGTCCCCTCTATGTGGTCACAACCCCTTGGCACCAACTGACAGATCTCCTAGCTATAAATATTAAGAGAAAGAACCCTAAAAGAGGGGGGAGGGGGGGCTACTTCTTCTTCTTCAAATTTCCTTCTAAAAGAAGAGAGAATACATCATTGTAAGGCTCTGAACCTCTCCATGGAGAGGCAGACCAAACCAACATCATTAATAAAAGATCTTCATCCTCCTCCCTTTAATCTATAACTGTTGTCTCGTATATTTTATTCCTTTAGATTTTGGATTTATTACAATCTGCTATGATTGGCCGTCCATTTATTTTGATTGTTTTATGCTTGTAAAGTAAATTAAACTTTGAGCTAAACAATATTAACATCTCTATTGTATTTTTTTATATAATAATTTTATTATTTTAATATTCACTTGGATGATTGTGGTGAGAATGAAGAACTTTTCAGGTAATTTAACACGAGTACTTCATTTGGATATTCATTTTTATAAAAAGAAGAGACATATCAACTTATAAGCTCAAAATTGAAAATTAAAAATATCCAAAACGATTAATCCGAAACCGAACTTTAAAAATTCGATCCAATCCGAACTTATTTTGATTGGATTTGAATTTTTATTTCGTCAATCCGAAAATTGAAAATCCAAACCGAAATTTCATATGCAATCCGAACTGCCCGAATACCACCCGTAATAAATATATGACTATTTGTTGGACTATCTCTATCCGATAAAAACTTATCCACGCCGAAAATTTACATCAAACCATATGAATTTATTATGAATAAGTAATTTTATAGGTAAAATTATATGATAATTGAATATGGTTAATACGTATATTAGTTTTAGTGTATGTGCATTGCACATATGCATCACATTAATCAGTATAAATGTATACAAGAAGAGGAGATTGTTGGAAAATAACAATTGATAAATCAAATATTTATTTAAATCATGAAAATAAAAATTATTACATTGAAACAATAATTGTATTTAATATCTTCTGAACATGTAAAGATGATAAATTTAGTTGAATTAGTCGTATAATATTTTGTAGTTAATAGAAATTTTATTATATGAAATAGAAATATATTATTTTATCAAATCTCACGTAGCATCGCTTTAAAAACTCTATATTAATAATATTATTATACAAAAATAATAATTTATTATTAAATAGAGAAGAGTGCACACTTCTTTCAGTTGATATAAAATGGAACATAAAAACTTTATGTGCATTATTACCCCAATCAATCCGATTTTTTATTTTCTGGAAAATAAAATGGTAAAATTTAATTTTGATTGTCACTATATAAAAAAAAAAGCAATTGGTACCATAGAAACACCAAAGCAAGCTATCTGGTTAGTAAGGAAAATATTTGGAGTAAGGGAATGGTGGACACATGATAGTGCATCAACGCAAGCATGCTGCCAAAATGGAAGCTACAGCATCAGGAAAGCATATATACACTCTACTCCATAGTATCCCAAAGTTCACTGAAAAAAGTTGTGTTGGTGCCTGGACTACTGGCAAAATAGAAGTTCATATTATGGATGACATTGCATAGACGTTTGGCAACAGTTGACAGGTTAGAAAAGTGGGGTATCCACACTGACCAGTCATGTACACTATGTGGGAGAGACATTGTAGAGACAGAAGATCACCTGTTCTTTGAATGTTCTTATTCCCAAAAACTGTGGCAAGGATTGTTAAAGTGGCTGAACTTCAACAGATTGATAAACAACTGGGAGCTAGAGGTGCAATGGGTTTCTGCTAGAGTAAACAACAGAAAGCCAAGAAAAAGCATTCTAGGAGTGGTGTTTGCAGCAGTTATATACAATATTCGGATGGAAAGGAATGAAAGAAGATTTCGACAGTCGAGCAAAGAAGCTACAGACAGAGCACGGCAGATCGCAATCCAAGTGCACATCACTGGACTGAAGAAGCCAAAATGGCAGCCTACCCTACAGAACATAAATTGCTATCCCCAATGTCAGGGGCGGATCTACAGATTAAAATTGGGTGCTCGAGCACCCAAAACCTCGACGCAGAGTATGTATAGTTATATAGAGAATTTGAGAAAACGCATAAAAATTCACAAAAAACACCCATTAATTTTATGTATAAACAAAATTCAGCACCCACAAACTTGAATTCCTAGATCTGCTACTGCCCAATGTACTCCTTGACTATATCTACATTTTTGTATGTTAGGAGTTAGTTAAACAACAATGGTTGTAGAGTAGCTAGTTGATCAGATTTTGAGATTTATTCTATAGTCCCAAAGAATTGATGTACATTGATACTGGTTGAAATACAAATTTTCTTTTTGACCAAAAAAAAAATTAATTTTGATTTATCAATATAAAATAAAAAATAAAATGATAAAATTTACTTCTAGAAATTTTTACTTAAAATTAAAATTGACTCTTAAAAAGTCAAAACGAAAAAGAACACGCATTGCTGATTTCCAATGGTATGTAGGTATTCTGTTATCGGTAATATTTGGGGAAAGAGTCTAAGAACAAGGAAAACTTTAAGTGTCACATACTAAACTTCAGAAAGAAAAAATTTAAGTCCATGCATAAGGATATAACAATTGGTCAAATAAGAAAACATCTAATATAATAAAATTTAATTAATTTTAAAATCATAAATATTAGGATTTTGTTACATAATCCTAATAAGAAAAAATTAATAAGCAGAATTTGAAGTCCTAAATATTAGAAAAAAATCAAATGACCATTTGTTCTGTATGAAAAATAGTTTAATATACAATAGGGTACGCGCTTTGTGCGTGTTTCTCATGTTAATGAGTAATTTAAAAAAAAAATCATATAAATAATATTAAATGATGCGTTTGAATTGTAAAAAATTTAACTTTTGAAAATATATTTGTAAATTCTATTTAGCTAGCTCAATGCAAGATAAAATACTATCACATGGAAATTCTCAAAGTTTTAATAGGAACATCTTGTTAAAATTATTGTTATTTTGTGCTCTAATACGGGAGAAAATAAAAAACAAAAGATAAATACATCTATCACTATGTCATTTCAAATCAAAGAAATTTAAAATTTAAAATTATTTGTTTAATTAGAAAAATTCAAATATGCTATAGGGTAAAGCGTATAATAATTCGAGACATGAAGGCAAATTTTTTTACTTTTGTGCTATAGAAGCGTATACGCTTCATAACGATTCATGAAATTAGTTTTATGCTTTTGTTATTCACTCATATTTCTTACCTAGTTTAATAAGGAAATATTTAATGAGCAAACTTTTTGTTGATTTTAAAGTTATAAGGATTAAAAAGAAAGACGAACGATATTTTGTTAAGGAATTTTGTGCTTATAATATAGGAAAAAGGGTCAGAAGTCAGAACTGCCCCTAACGTATTGACTCCAGGTTAAAAATGCCCTCCATTAATCTATTTTGAAGAAAATGCCCCTACCGTTAAAAATGTGGCATATTTGTGCCCCTAAGTCTAACAGCTGACTGTACTTATATTTAAAACGGTAGGGGCATTTTTTTCAAAATAGATTAACGGTAGGGGCATTTTTAAACTGGAGTCAATACGTTAGGGGCACAAATATGCCAGAATTTTAACGGTAGGGGCATTTTCTTCAAATAGGTTAACGGAGTGCATTTTCAACCCGGCGTCAATACGTTAGGGGCAGTTCTGACCCTTTCCGCATAATATAACTAGTTTTAGGATACGCGCGATGCGCGTGTGCCTTATATGTATGAGTATATCTTTTTAAAAATATAATAAATAATATTAAATAATACATTTGAGTTATAAAATAAAATTTAAGAAAAATATTGATCCTATTTAGTTTTGAAAAAAAATAACAGGTGATCTAGCTAAGCATGGAAACAATTCAGATAATTTTAAAGCTTAATGATATTTCACGTATCCGCCTCTTTTATGTTAACATTGTATGAAAATGATTGTTTTAGGTAATGTATATGTTAAAAATCGTAGAAGGAAATATTTAAATAATGACAGTTAATTACTAGAACTCAATGTGGAAATTGAATTCGGATGTCTTTATTAAAACCGTCTAAATTAGTTAAAATATATTGATCTTATGGCTTTTTGAAATCTTGAAATTGTATTCAAATAAGGAAATGTTTGTAAAATATTGAAATTGTATTTAAATAAGGAAATGTTTGATAGTAAAAAATATTAGTTAATTTTGAAATTCTAAATATTAGGAAAATAATAAAATTACTGTTTTGTATAGTATGAATTCTATTTTAAAAGGACAAAAAAGACGAACGACATTTCACTTAGGGCCTTCGTGCTTTTTAATATAGTATAGATATAAATATAAAATAATTGATAGATACTTACATTGTAGATCCAATATACGAGACTTTGTACTGTAAATACCACATTGTATATGCTAAATAAAATTCATGATTTCCAACGGAATATTCTTCACTTGAATTTATTTAGAGAAGAACGAATGTTCTTCACTTGATTTCAGGCGCACAGTTCGTGGGGTAAGTACATGATTAGCTACTAATAACATATGCATTTATTTTAGGTTAATGTTTAAAATGTTTTTAGTCTTTAATCAGTGCTTTAATAAATTTTAATTGTCCGGATAAAAATACCTTTCTGCCCATGAACTTATTTTTTGAATTTAACTTCAGGACTACATGTCCTTAACTTTCGAACTTGAAACTCTAAGTTCAGAACTTCAGGACTACATGTCCTTAACTTTTGAACTTGTAACTGTAAATTCAGGACCAAGGATGTGTTTGGTATGAAGAAAAACATTTTCCGAAAAATATTTTCCAATTTTCCTATGTTTGGTTGGCTTAAATTTTTTCGAAAATATTTTCCTTGTTAATTCATTTTTCGCCAATTGGAGGAAAATGTTTTCCTCATCAAGAGAAGGTAAAACATTTTTCAAACCTCCTTCAAAACCTTCCCCACCCTCACTAACCCTTCCCATCCCCTTTCCAAAAAAGATTTTTTTTTTTTAAATTTCAGTTTTTCCAATACTAATCACCCTACTACCCCTCCAAACCCCCCCCCCCCCCTCCGAAAAAAATTTTTACTTTTTTTTTTTTGTAATTTAATTTTCTGATTTTTTTTTACTACCCCCACCCCCCGAAAATAAATTTAAAATATATTTTTCAGTTTTAATTTATTATTTATAGGTTTAAATGCTCAAAATTTTACAGGTTGCAAAATTATGAGTTCAGAGGTTTATGTGCTTGAAAGTTTACGGGTTCGAAATTTCGCAATTTTGAATATTTAGTGGTTCGAAAGTTTATGAAATTTGTGAGTCCAGAAGGTTGTTACTTTGAAAGTTTATGGCTCCATATTTATTATATCAAAATTATTTATAAATACTCTTGAGAAGTCATTTTCTTTAATTTGCATACCAAACACCGAAAAATGAATAAGATTACTACTTGTTTTCCAAGAAAAAATTTTCGTGGAAAATATTTTCCGTTATACCAAACACACCCCAAATGTCCTTATCTTATTAGTCTAAGTTCAGGACATATTTAATTTCCTTAACTTTTGGGCTTCTTAGCGTAATTTCAGAATCTATTGTCCTTAACTTTTTGAGCTTGTTAGTCTAAGTTCAGAACTTCAAGACCTATTGTTCTTAACTTTTGAACTTGTAACTGTAAGTTCAGCACCTATGTGTCCTTAATTTTTGAACTTGTAATTCTAAGTTCAGGACCAAGTGTCCTTAACTTTTGAACTTGGACTCGAAGTTCAAGACCAAGTGTCCTTAATTTTTGAACTTGTAATTAACTGTAAGTTTAAGATCCATAACGTAGCAGAAAACCAAATATTATTTGTATCTTTTCACAAAAAAAGTAATAATAATTGCAATTTGTATATAAGATTGATGTCAAATTACACAACAGAAAACTAATAACAAAAAGAAACAACTAAAAAAATAAAAGTATAAAAAACCTAACCAACCAAAAGAAAAAAAATTGGAGAAGTGGTCCGCAACGCCGAGGAAGTGGTCTGCCTTTGAATTTAGAAAGCGAAATTAAGTTTGGGAGTAACTTACTGCATGAGGAAGAGAAGTAACGAGTTTGGGAAATTTTGATCAGGAGAAAGAGTTTTGAAATTTTGATAGAGGGTTTGGAAGGAAAGTGGTAGATCAAAGGGTAACTTCATTTTTTCATATTAATTTTAATAGAGTAATAACTATTATTGCTCATCGTTAAAAATATTGGATAAAAAGTAAATATCATTTTAAAAATAGCCATCCCACGCTATTTCACATTTCGAGGACCGAAGCTGATCTGTTAAATACAATTTGTAGGTTATAGTATAACCGTTATACGGTGAAGACGTCATTGTGGATTTCAAGCTCTCAGAATATAGCAATCTAATACAATTTTAAAACTAAACAAACTATTTAAACGTGAGAATAATGTGGGTCACTGCAACTTAGATAAAGTAAATTAATTAACTCTGTTTTGTAATTAACTCAGTTTCAAAACCAGATTGCGGTGAAAAAGACATGAAACCATGTCGCCCACAGATAAACTGAGCTCAAGGTTTATTTTAGTAATAAAAACGTTTACCACAAACAAAACAAGTTGGAGTGTTAAATTACATAAAAGATTCTGATGTTAACCTTTTTCTTTTACAATCTTAAAATAGAATTTGCAAAAAATATTTAAGACGTAAAAAGAGGGTTGAATAGAGAAAACATTCAGTGCAAAATTCATGTAATTATCTCCTTTAGTAGGAAATATGACCCGAATAATTTCTGAATTTGAAAATTTTCAATGGTACAAATAAAATCAATGACATTAACATTACCCAAATTAGGTTCGAAATACTATTGTCCAAATAAAATTATAAGCTAATGATTTCATTTTATCATAAAAGTGATATGGCGCGATGAATTAAATCTTTCGACTCTTAATAAGAGGTTTCAATTTTCAGTTTTGGGAATTGAAAAATCTCTAACAGGAAAACTCCTCATTTAACGACCCCAAGAGGGATAAATATGTGACGATCCAAAGGACCATTATCGTAATTCTTCATTTCTTTGCACATTTGAGGCCTTAATAACCTCTTATTTCGTTGTCTCGATTTGTGTGCGAAGTCCGGGCGCGAAGCCAAAAGATTTTTATGTGAAAATATTTGAATACTGTGTTAAAAACTATAAATTTTGATACTAATATTGTTATAGTTGACTTTGGTCAACGTTTTGGTTAACCGTACCCGGACCCGTGATGTGATGGTCCCGGAGAGTCCGTAATGAAATTTGAGACCCGGGCATATTCCCGGCATCGAAATCCGAGGTCCCAGGCCCGAGTACGGATCTTTTTTGTGAAATTATTTTAGAAATGCTTAAGGAAAAATGGAAATGAAAATTTGATCAAAAGTGATTGTATCGGGCTCGTATTTTGGTTCCGACGCCCGGTACAAGTCTTAAATGGGCGTTAAGCGCTATCTGCAAAGTTTTGTTGAAAACTGACGCCGTTTGACGTGTTTTGGACAAAAAGTGGAAAAGTTTGAAAGTGTTGAACTTGAAATGAAAGTCATGGGTTTTGGAGGTTGATTCATTGATTTAGATGTTATTTTGGTAATTTGATCGCACGAGTAAGTCCGTAGGATGTTTTAGAGGCTGGGTGCATGTTTGGGTTGGAGCCCCGAGGGCTCGGGTGTGTTTAGGATAGGTCCTAGGCTCATTTGAAACATCTTTAGTTGCTGG
The DNA here is from genome assembly GCA_034376525.1 of Nicotiana benthamiana. Taxonomy (NCBI): domain Eukaryota; kingdom Viridiplantae; phylum Streptophyta; class Magnoliopsida; order Solanales; family Solanaceae; genus Nicotiana; species Nicotiana benthamiana. The sequence goes on from CM067328.1 coordinate 49,210,176, forward strand.
TGTCTGCAGTCTTCGCAATTGCGAAGACTTAGCTCGCAAATGCGATCTCCCTTGTTTGGCCTTCCTTCGCAAATGCGAGGTTTCATCGCAAATGCGACACTCCCTTGCAGCCAGACTTTGCAAATGCCAAGTCAATCTCGTAAATGCGAGTTTTACCCAGCATAAGCCCAGTCCTCATTTGAGAACATTTTCCTCGCAAATGCGAGTCCTACCTTTTCCTAGCCCAGTTCGCAATTGCGAGCTCCCTCTCATTTCTCCCTAGTTGGCAAATGCGAAGTTAATATCGCATTTGCGACAATTACACCTCTGCAACTGATACTTAACCGAGTTTAAACCTCACTTTATAGGCGATTTCTCTCGAGTCCTTTCGTCCCCAAACTGTTGGAAACACGTTTCAAATGCAATATACTAAACGTGTGTTCTTTTGTAGGTTTTGATGAATGTCAAACAAAGCAAAAAGCGATATATAGCAGTACTCAAGGACAAGCACAAAATGGATGCATTACAAGAAGCTCAAGACAAAGTTTAGAAATGTTATAATTGAGTCAATATTAATTGTGATCTTGATTCCTCAACTTGGCTCATAACATGGCTTCTCTACTAAAATTATTTTTCCAAAATCATGCATATTTAAATTAAGTGTCAAATGATTTTAAACTATGCATATTTACATTTGTTAAAATATTTTCCAAGCATGCCTCAAAAATCTGGGCTAAGATAATCGATTATGTACTTATGATAATCGAGTATCTCTAAGCCAAGACTGCATGACAATCGATTGTGAATTAATGATAATCGATTGTGAGTAAGTCAGTTAACATCAGGTTTTTGCAAACTGCATAACAATCGATTGTGTACTTATGATAATCGATTGTTAACTGAGGCAAAGTTTTCAAAACTCATAAAAATCGATTATGAACTAATGGTAATCGATTAGAATGAGAAAAATGTCTCCCAGTGATTTTAAATAAAATGATAATCGATTGTGGCTTTTGATAATCGATTATATATGAGACAGAGAGTTTTGAAATTAATTAATAATCGATTATTCCATTTGATAATCGATTGTTGAAGCTGACCGTTGTCATATATTTTCAATTACCTTCAGGTAATCGATTGTTGATATTTAACAATCGATGTTTTGCTTAAAATCTGGAAAAGATTTTCTGAACGTTGTTAAAATAATCGATTGTTGATTTCCGGACAATCGATGTTTTATGCCAAAAATTGGAAAGGATTTCTTAACGTTATAAATAATCGATTATTGATTTGAAGTAATCGATTGTTGACGTAAAATCTGGGATTGAATTTTTAATCTGATAGGCAAACAATTGATTGTTTAGTCTTGACAATCGATTGTCACTGAGTAATTTCAACAATCCTTAATTGGCAATTAGACAACGGTAAGACTGAGTTTTTCACCTATAAATACAGCTTCAACTCAGTGTTTTCACAACAACAACATATACACTTTGAGTATTTTCATTGCTAAAAGCTTTCTTACATTGATCATCATTTTCCATTCATCCATAAAGCTTTTTGAAGAGCCATTCTATTGAGCTAAGTTGTTGTGATCTTGAGCGTACTATTTCTACTCATATCTACTCATTAAGGAGTGCTTTGTAAAGTGAGTGTGTTTTGTGTTTGTAAGAGAATTGCGATGCTCGTTTGTTGAGGAACTTGTGATTCCTCGGTTGAAGTCTTTGGGATTGTTATCCCCGAGCAGTTGAAGTCTTTGGGATTGTTATCCCCGAGCAGTTGAAGTCTTTGGGATTGTTATCCCCGAGCAGTTGAAGTCTTTGGGATTGTTATCCCCGAGCAGTTGAAGTCTTTGGGATTGTTATCCCCGAGCAATTGAAGTCTTTGGGATTGGTATCCCCGAGCAATTGAAGTCTTTGGGATTGTGATCCCCGAGCAACTAGGTGAGGCTTGTGTCCTCAGCTGTAACGGTTTGTTAAGCACCCGTAAGCTTGACAAGTTTAGTGGAAATCTCGAGAGAGTCTCTCGGGGACTGGACTAACCACGTTTGTGGCCAACCAGGATACATCATTGTGTAAGTTTATTCTACTGCACTTGTTTTAATTTCTGCAAAGTTTTTAAATTCCGCACTAAAACGCTTAATATTTTTAAAACGCTATTCACCCCCCCTCTAGCGTAAAGCGTATTGTCCAACAATTGGTATCAGAGCCATACTCTCTGAAAGACTTAACCGTTTGAGAGAATCTTTCCATGGCTTCTACTCTAGACTCTTTTGCAGGTATTGATGAAGGACAGTGCCCCACAAGACCTCCTTTGTTTAACGGGACTAATTATTCATATTGGAAAGAAAGGATGCAGATATTCGTCAGATCAAACAGCCCTTACTTGTGGAAGGTGTACACCAAAGGAAATGAGGTTCCTGTCAAAAAGGTGGAAGGAGAATGGGTGCCAAAATCAGAAGAGGAATTCAACGCCGAGGATAATCGAATGGTCCAAAATAATTTTAAAGCTATTAATTTATTACTTTGTGCTGTTAATGCTAATGATTACAGGAAAATCTCCTGCTGCAAAACAGCGAAAGAAATGTGGGACAAGCTTGAGGTCACTTACGAAGGGACTGACCAGGTAAGAGAAGCTAAAATTGACTTTTTAACTCATGCTTACGAATTGTTCCATATGAAGGAAGGCGAAAAGGTAGACGAGATGTTTGAGCGGTTCTCATCAATAGTGAATGATCTCCACGCGCTCAAGAAGACGTTCACAGACAAAGAACTAGTTCGAAAAATCCTTAGGAGTCTAACACCGGCATGGCGATCAAAGGCCGATGCGATTCAAGAGTCAATTGGAATCACGAACGTCACCATAGACGCTCTTAGAGGTAATCTTAAGACTTATGAATCCACTATTCTTAACCCTGTTATTGATGAACAAAGAAGGCAAAAGATTGCTCTAAAGGCGAGCACAAGTCAATCACCAATTGAAGAGGATGGAGATAGCGAATTCGGACTCATCATCAAAAAGTTCCAAAAATTCATGCGAAAAGAATATGACCGCAAAGGGAAAAAGCAAGGTGAGCAAGTTAAATGTTATGAATGTGGTGAAACAGGGCATATCAAAACAAACTGCCCAAATCTTAAAAAGGAGAAGAAACCCTTCAAGAAGCAACGAGCATACATATCTTGGGGAGGAGATTCCGGAGACGAATCCAGTGAAGAAGAAAATGAAGAAGCGGCAAATCTCTGCCTCATGGCACAGGAAGAAAATCAAAGTGAGGTAAGTCAAATCTCTTCTCAAAATTTTTATACTCTTGATGACATGAGAAATGCCTTTGATGAATTGTATGCTGAATTTCTCAAAGTTACAAAAACCGTCACTAGTTTAAGAGAAAGTGCTTCTCTAAAAGAACAAGATTTTCAAAAACAGTTTTCATTAAAAGAAAAAGAATTAGAAAAATTGGTTTTGGAAAATGAGAAGCTACTAGAACAAAACAAGTTTTATGGGAAAAGAAGTTCTGACAAGCCCGAGAGTTCTACAAAAAATTGTGCTTCTTGTGTAGACCTTAAGAATGAAGTAGGTAGATTAAAAGGCACACTAGATAAATTCAACTCCTCTCATAAAAACTTGAATGTGGTGCTTGATAACTTGAAATCAACCAAGCATGGAATAGGCTTCATAAATGAAGAAGAGGTTGATGCAAAAACCCAACCACCTAGAGCTCAATCTAGGATTAATAACAAAAATGCCTTTCCTAAAACAAACATGCATGCTAGACAAAATATTAGGAGACCTAGACATGACCTTCCGCCTAGCAATCGTCACCATAGACATGATGCATATTTTAGGCACAACAGTGATCATGCTAGAAGATCCCGAAATGTTCAACCTAGAAATGATTATGGTGCTCAAATTAGGAGAAATGAAAATAGAGTAAACAATGTGCATTATTCTAGCTACTATGAGCCTAGACGCATGCATAATCCAAATATGACATGTCATTATTGTAGACGAATTGGTCATATTGCTCCCGCATGCTTTACTAGACATAGACATGCTACTCAAACATATCATTATAGTATGCATAACCCTCAAGGACCCAAAATGGCATGGGTACCAAAAGAGCATTGATTTGTTTTGCAGGTGTGCTTGAAGGAATCAAGTGTAGTGGATACTCCAAACACTTGACGGGAGACGAATTCAAAATTCCTTAAATTAAAGCACAAAGAAGGAGGAAGAGACGGAAAAGTCGATTTAGGCATTTTTTTTCAAAATCGGAAGTATTTTCGAAAAATTTAAAAGACAAAATACAAGGAAGACAAAGGCAAAATTGTGGAAGAAGCTTCTTAAATTGAAGAATGAGCCAAAAGACCAAAATGAACGGAGGATGTTCAAAATCAGGTAATTGGCAAAGTCGAAGGGAAGGTAAGTACCCTAAACCCTCTTAAGAACATCCTAGGACAAAATTCTTAAGAGTTCACGTTTTTCACCCGACTACACTAGTTTCAAAATTATTATTTCATTTATAGATTACTGACTTAAGCGTCGGAGATGTTTAATTCTATTTTGCAGGTATCCCCCAAAAGGTAAGAGGAAAGTATAAATTGTCTTGATACAAGAAAAATCGATCATAATCGATTATTTATGCTTACAATCGATTGTCAGTATCAATAATCGATTATTTGTTGATTCAATTTTTTTTGTCATGAAATCTTGTTGAATGTTTACATTGCTTGATAGAATTAAGTCTCATCATTTTAGCATCCCCCTTCCAAACAATCGATTATTTGTTCTGCCAATCGATTATTTGCCAAAATCCAAACTCTCTGTGAGTGAAATAATCGATTACTATATATTGACAATCGATTATCTGTTTTAAACTTATGTTACCGTTTTGGCTCTACAATCGATTCCTGTCAGGTCATAAATATGAAAAACAATCGATTACCAAGTTTGACAATCGACTATCTTTTTCAAATTTTTTTACCGTTCTGGCGTGTAATCGATGTGTCAGATCATTTTCATTAATGACAATCGATTATTCTATTCAAACAATCGATTATTGAACGGTCAGTGAATTTATTTTTACCGTTTCAGACTTCAAAGCTCTTCAAATCTCTTCAAATCTTTTCAAATAAGTGTAAGATTCATTCCTTCTCTATATATAGGCTGCACATATGCTCTTGTATACTCACTCAAGCCTCCCAAGCATCAAATTATCTTGTTATCTTTGAAAAATCCTAGCACATCTTTTTCAAAAATGTCAAGCCGCAACTCCAAACGTGCTCGTTCCAAACAAGGTGCTTCTTCTTCTCGCCATCCATATCAAGATGGATCGGTTCTATTCTTTGAATCCGATGAAGAGCTCACCCGTTTCTTAACCAAATTTGAGAAACGCCTTATTCTCCCTCCTCGCTTTTCAACAAACGCTCTTGTTGCACCATTCATTCCAGCCGCGAATATGCTAAGAGAGTGCAAACTTTTCAATTTCCTACTCCTTACTCACCCCTACTACAACATTACTTTGGTTGAAGCTTTTTACTCCAACCTTCACAAAGATGATGAGGGTGAACTCGTTACCAATGTTAACGGCATTTCCATTCTAATTTCTGAAGATAACCTCCACCTCATTGCCGGCATTCCGCATGATGGTGAAGACATCTACCAGTACATAAATGATGCCGGGGACATGATTGATGAAGCTAATCTCTTCGGCCAAGCCGGAGTCGCCTATGATGAGTCTTCTTCCCGTCGTCCCACCATAAAGGGTATGGACCCGAATTATCGTTTCATTCTCTATTTCATCACTCGTGTTCTCAAACCCCGTAAACTCAATCACACCACCATTTCCCAAGAGGATGCCAAATTTCTTCATGCCATTATCACCGGTGTTAAAATCAATTGGTGCAAGCTTATTCAATCTCATATGTTCAATGCCACCAGAGATGACATACCTCTCCCCTATGCCCTCTTAATAATGAAATTTCTTGAAGCTTCCGGGGTCAATATTGCTAATGGTCCTCTCAAAAAGAGCACCAAAATCTGGGAAATTTCGGAGTCTTCCTTTCATCATGATGGTGATCATGCTCCCGCTCCTCCTCAAAATCGACAAGCCCGTCGTGCTCATCCTCCTCAGGAGCCTACCCTCCGGACTATCTCTGACCAAATTACTCAATTAACCCGTGAGGTCCATGGTTACTTTGATCACGTGCATTATGCCTATGCTCAGGTGGTGCCATATCAAGCGCCTCCCAATGATGATGAAGGGGATGGGGGTGATGAATGATGAAATTGTTGTTTTTGATGATGTGAAATTGTTGTTTTTGATTTGTTTTTCCTTGGTTGGTTAGTTGTTGTTCGTTTTATTGTGTTTGGCTCCACCCATGTAATGTTATTTTCCAATAAATAAACTTTTGTTTATTTCATATGTTTTTTTGCATATTCTTCCCTTGTATATATTTTTGCTAATGGCAAAAGGGGGAAGAAACGGGATATCAAGAAGTATGCTATATCACTCTCAACTTCATTCATGCTTAAAGTGAGGGGGAACATGAATTGAGGGGGAACATCAAATTGCATACTTTACACTTGTCTTGGATTATCAAAATAATTATTGCATATATCCCGCTTATGTTTGCCATTATCAAAAAGGGGGAAATTATTGGAAACACGTTTCAAATGCAATATACTAAACGTGTGTTCTTTTGTAGGTTTTGATGAATGTCAAACAAAGCAAAAAGCGATATATAGCAGTACTCAAGGACAAGCACAAAATGGATGCATTACAAGAAGCTCAAGACAAAGTTTAGAAATGTTATAATTGAGTCAATATTAATTGTGATCTTGATTCCTCAACTTGGCTCATAACATGGCTTCTCTACTAAAATTATTTTTCCAAAATCATGCATATTTAAATTAAGTGTCAAATGATTTTAAACTATGCATATTTACATTTGTTAAAATGTTTTCCAAGCATGCCTCAAAAATCTGGGCTAAGATAATCGATTATGTACTTATGATAATCGAGTATCTCTAAGCCAAGACTGCATGACAATCGATTGTGAATTAATGATAATCGATTGTGAGTAAGTCAGTTAACATCAGGTTTTTGCAAACTGCATAACAATCGATTGTGTACTTATGATAATCGATTGTTAACTGAGGCAAAGTTTTCAAAACTCATAAAAATCGATTATGAACTAATGGTAATCGATTAGAATGAGAAAAATATCTCCCAGTGATTTTAAATAAAATGATAATCGATTGTGGCTTTTGATAATCGATTATATATGAGACAGAGAGTTTTGAAATTAATTAATAATCGATTATTCCATTTGATAATCGATTGTTGAAGCTGACCGTTGTCATATATTTTCAATTACCTTCAGGTAATCGATTGTTGATATTTAACAATCAATGTTTTGCTTAAAATCTGGAAAAGATTTTCTGAACGTTGTTAAAATAATCGATTGTTGATTTCCGGACAATCGATGTTTTATGCCAAAAATTGGAAAGGATTTCTTAACGTTATAAATAATCGATTATTGATTTGAAGTAATCGATTGTTGACGTAAAATCTGGGATTGAATTTTTAATCTGATAGGCAAACAATCGATTGTTTAGTCTTGACAATCGATTGTCACTGAGTAATTTCAGCAATCCTTAATTGGCAATTAGACAACGGTAAGACTGAGTTTTTCACCTATAAATACAGCTTCAACTCAGTGTTTTCACAACAACAACATATACACTTTGAGTATTTTCATTGCTAAAAGCTTTCTTACATTGATCATCATTTTCCATTCATCCATAAAGCTTTTTGAAGAGCCATTCTATTGAGCTAAGTTGTTGTGATCTTGAGCGTACTATTTCTACTCATATCTACTCATTAAGGAGTGCTTTGTAAAGTGAGTGTGTTTTGTGTTTGTAAGAGAATTGCGATTCTCGTTTGTTGAGGAACTTGTGATTCCTCGGTTGAAGTCTTTGGGATTGTTATCCCCGAGCAGTTGAAGTCTTTGGGATTGTTATCCCCGAGCAGTTGAAGTCTTTGGGATTGTTATCCCCGAGCAGTTGAAGTCTTTGGGATTGTTATCCCCGAGCAGTTGAAGTCTTTGGGATTGTTATCCCCGAGCAATTGAAGTCTTTGGGATTGGTATCCCCGAGCAATTGAAGTCTTTGGGATTGTGATCCCCGAGCAACTAAGTGAGGCTTGTGTCCTCAGATGTAACGGTTTGTTAAGCACCCGTAAGCTTGACAAGTTTAGTGGAAATCTCGAGAGAGTCTCTCGGGGACTGGACTAACCACGTTTGTGGCCAACCAGGATACATCATTGTGTAAGTTTATTCTACTGCACTTGTTTTAATTTCTGCAAAGTTTTTAAATTCCGCACTAAAACGCTTAATATTTTTAAAACGCTATTCACCCCCCTCTAGCGTAAAGCGTATTGTCCAACACAAACCATATGTAAGTTAATTTTTACTAGTTTTCTTCAATCCTTATCATCTTCTAACATGATTTCATTCTTAAATCAAAACTTTCCTTGGTAAAAAAATGGGGATTTGGAGTAGAACCTAGGTTTTCATAAAATTGGGGATTTGGACCTCAATTTGAGGTCCGATTTCAAAACAAATTGCATATATGAACTCGTGGGGGAATGGGTAACCCGTTTTTGGTTCGAACCTCGGGTTTTGACCACGTGGGCCTGGGGGCATTTTGAGAATTTTTGAGAAAAACTTTGAGAATTTCGTTCTTATGCATTCAAATCGATTTAATTAGCATTTGTTGATACATTTGAGTAATTGTGGTTAGATTCGACTGGTTTTGAAGCGAATTCGAGGGGTAAAGCTATCCTAGAAGCGTGAGTTGCGTTGGAAGCCTTCGAAGTAAGTGTTCGATCTAACTTTGAATTGAGGGAATAGGATTAGGTTGTTAATTGTTATGTGCTATGTGGAGTCGGTGTATAGGTATAGTAACGGTTACCTATGCGCCCGAGTCAAGCATGAACGTGTTGTTATTTTTTTTATTAAAATTGCGAAGGAAGTGAACAATTGTGATAAATTCTTGTTATAAGAGCTATGAAGTGAAAGATGAAAAGTAAATGAACCAAAGATGAGTTTTTGGTACTTTTTCCTTGCCGGGACTTGTTGTTGCATCGTTTTTCCTTGCCGGGACTTGTTGTTGCATTGTTCTCCCTTGCCGGATGATTATTACTGTTGTCCATACCCTCCCCTCAATTTTTGTGATCATTGTTTGGGTTAGGATGAGCATAGAGCACGATGGGTGATGCCGTGTACTTATTGATTTCCTTCACAAGATGGAGTGGTACTTATTGATTTCCTCCACAAGATGGAATGGTACTTATTGATTTCCTCCACAAGATGGAGTGGTACTTATTGATTTCCTCCAAAAGATGGAGTGGTGCTATTGATTTCCTCTATAAGATGGAGTGGTGCTATTGAGTGGGCGAGGACGAGAGTAAAAGCACGATGGGTGGTGCCGTGCAACGTTTGTTTCATTGGCTTTATCTTATTGGTATTTCTTATACCGTTTTCCTTTCTTTGTTGTTGATGATTGAAAATTGAACTGCTATACCCCCCAACATGTCCTTTTCCCATTATCTGTTTAGACTTTGTTATTTTTGGTTTCTGCATATATATCTGTACCGGTTGATTGTGGTAGGTCCGGTTTAGCCTCGTCACTACCTCGCCGGAGTTAGGCCGGGCACTTACCAGCACATGGGGTCGGTTGTGCTGATACTACGCTTCTATGCCTTTTTGTGCACAGGTCAGGACCCAGTCTACGGACCGCAGCTTTAGATCGGGAGTGATCCTTCATTCCAGGGATTCTGAGGTAGTTCGCTTGCGTTCGCGGGCCCTGAGTCCCCTCTATCTTCTTCTAGTTTGTTTTATTTGTATCGAACAGACATATGATGTATTTCTTTCAGACTAATGTTTTCAGTACTCTTTAGTTGTCCGTGAGCAGTGACACCAGATACTGGGTAGAGACTTGTTGTTAGTTGTTCCGCACCTTGATTTCATTGATGTTATTAAAAGACTTCCGCATGTTTTAATTAATTATTCTAGTATTTGACTTGCTTTAGATTAAGTTTGTGAAAAATGATTATAAGGGTTGACCTGCCTAGCTCCGACAGTAGGCGCCAACCATCACAACTCCCGATGATGAGTAAATCTGGATCGTGACAAAATCTAAATTAGTAAGACAAGTGCGTATGATTAAACAAACAAACAAACAAAAAATCTCTTTTAAAAAAACCCAACTTCTATTTCTAAAAGCATAGCTGATTCCATTGGCCTAACACTCTATGTAATAATTAATGAATCATAATAGACACTAATATCCCGTGACATCCTTCGTTATTTTTCCATAAATATGCTCTCATTTGCTGCAATTTTTGTCAAGGGTTATTAGCCTCCAAAAAATCCCTTTTCGAGAAAAAGGAAGGAAAAATAAATAGAGAGAGACATGGAATATTACAGTGATAATGGCTTCTTATTAGATGAATTACTAGCTCTAAGAAGTGACTCATGGGAAACATATTCTCTTCCTATGGAAATTATTGATTTAAACAACAATTGCTGGAATTATGAATGTTTAGATGAAAATCCTGTTCCCATTCCTCTTCCTTGTACTACTACCTCTTCTTTTGAGGATTACTCTAATTTGTCATTTGACCAAAACCTGAACAATTCATTAATCAGTGAATTTGACAGCACAAAATTACTAGGAGATGAATTATCACCTCTAGAGCTCACTAATTCTTCCAACAACTTGTTTGACACTCCTTTCACAGCCCAATTACAAGATTTCTCATCAACTCCTAGTAGTTTTCAGAATTTGGAGGTGGGAAATTTTGCTGCTAAATTGGAGAGAACTGAATCAGCAGCTGCTTTCAACATTGGGAGGTTGTGCCCTGAGAAAAAGGTCAATACAAAGAAGCTAAATGGGCAGCCTTCTAAGAATTTAATGGCTGAGAGAAGGAGAAGAAAGCGCCTCAATGATCGTCTTTCCATGCTTAGATCAGTTGTTCCCAAGATTAGCAAGGTACAAACATAGATCCTAATATTTTTATTTCTTTTCAATATACTAAGTATATTATTAAAGATTTGTTGTCAGTTGAAAATATGAAGCGTTAAAGAAACTAATTTTCATAATATCGGACTAAGATAAGATTTAAATGGAGTGGCGACATGGACAGTAAAAATTCATATAGCACCATATGCATATACAATAAAGAATTCGGATATCATGCATCTTTTTCATTTCTCAAGTTTATTTACATGTTGTCATATATATATTTTTGACCCTTACAGATGGATAGAACGTCAATCATTGGGACACGATCGACTACTTGAAGGAGCTTCTTGAAAAAATCAACAATTTGCAAGAAGAAATGGAACTAGGGCCAAATAGCATTTTCAAGAATGAAAAGCCCATCGAAATATTTATCCGAAATTCGCCTAAGGTGAGCTTCCATTGCTACTAAATACCCTTCCTTTCTCTCTACACTTTCGAGCGTAGGCGAAATTAGGGCTAGTTTTGTGATCTGAACTGAACCCACTGCTCTCGATTAGAATTATGTATCTATTTACAAAGAAACTAAAATGTGTTATACATACAATATGATTATACTTATGACACCCAAACAAATCCACATCGACAAAATATGGGAGAGATGTTGAATGTATATGTAAATAAACCTTAGACTCTTACAATATATTTTAAAGCCGTACAGGCCTAGGTGCAAAGCAGAAATATCCTTAATGGTTAAGCTATCACCTATGGGGTATCAGATCCACTCCGAGTTTAGACAAATTTCACATCTTTGGGAAGTGGTTTGGAAAACATTAGTAGTGACGTTAAAGCCCTAAGGGAGTGTATGTAACACCAGTGCAAATCTCACATCGACAAAACATGAGAGATATGTTAGATAAAAAATGAGAGAGATGTTACGGACAATATCACTAGTCCTTAAGAGGGGGGGGGGGGGGGGGAGGGGAGGAGGTGTATGTACGTAACATCCAGGTAAATCCCACATCAACAAAATACGGGAGAGATGTTAGATATATAAACAGAAAAACCTTAGACCTTAATAACTCGTTTTAAAGCCTTATAGGTAGAAATTAAAACGGACAATATCTCTTATAAGACTTGGATATTACACATTTTAAATACACTAACTCTACATGTAATCGTTTCTACTATTGCTTTATCGCAGTTTGACGTGGAAAGGAGGAATATTGATACAAGGGTGGAGATTACTTGTGCAGGAAAGTCCAATCTTTTGCTATCAACATTGACCACAATAGACGCCTTAGGTCTAGAGACTCAACAGTGTGTCATCAGCTGTTTCAATGATTTTACAATGCAAGCTTCTTGCTCTGAGGTATAAAATTCAAATATTTTACCTACTTTTAACTCTAATAGTTTTTATGAATCTTTAAACGTAGATGAATTCTCGATGACTCTTCATCATTATGATCTACTTAAGAGTAAGTAAGCGTTTGAACAAGTGTACTTACAAATAATAGCTTGTTGACCAAAAGTATATTTTTGGGTCAAAAATATTTTTTTCTCCAAAGTTAATGTGTTTGATCAAGTTTTTAGAAGGAAAAAAGTATTTTTTAACAGAAAAAGAAGCAGTTTTTGAAAAAAAAAAAAGTAGCTTCTTCTGAACTGTATTTTTTTGAGAAATATATTTGACAAAAATTCCTTTAGAGACACATTAAAAAGTTTGGCCGAACACTAATTGTTGCTTAAAATTGCTTTTCTGATTAATTTGGCAAATAAAAGCTGCTTCTCACCAAAAATATTTTTTGAAAAATAATTTTGAGAAAAATATTTATAAAATAAATTAATTTTAAAAGATCGGCCAAACAGGCTAATAAGTTGTGTTGCACAATTTTCATGTAAGGAAAAGGTTAAAGATTTACGGTAAAAACCATCTTTCGCTTAAAATATTAATCAAACAATTTTTTTTAATGTTTCACCAGTATTACAGATATTGATAATTAGTACCTACTGGGGGCTGTTATGATGGTAAGCAACCTCTACTTCCAACCGAGAGATTGTGAGTTCGAGTCTTCCCAAGAGCAAGGTGGGAAGCTCTTGGAGGGAAGGATGCCGGGGGTCTATATGGAAACAGCCTCTCTACCCAAGGGTAGGGGTAAGGTTTAGGTACATACTATCCTCCCCAGACCCCACTTAATGGGATTATACTGGGTTGTTGTTGTTGTTGTACCTACTAGGGGCGTAGCTACGTAGTTCCAAGGGTGGTCAACTGATCACCCTTTATCTAAAAATTACACGGTATATATAGGAAAAATATTTAATTTTAGTGGTATATAACATATATTGAACACCATTTATCAAAAATTCTTTTTACTTCGTTCAAATTTGAACACCCTAGATGACATTTTTGGAGAAATTTTCTTATCTTGAAGAAATAATTTAATTCGGTGATGTGATGTATTCATTTCAGTGTTTGCTTTTTAAAATTAAAACAAATTGGTTTTGATGATGGTGATAGGTAATGGAGCATAAAGGACTTACAAATGCAGAGGACTTAAAGCAAGCACTATTCAGAAATGCTGGATATGCAGGAAAATGTCTCTAGTTTTTACCAAATTTGGAGGGAAATAAAAAATTGGGGAAATGTATTGAATGAATTTTGTACAAGAAGAACCACTTTTTTTTTTTTTGGTTACTTCAATACAGGATAGATTCTTGAATCGGCATATTATTATTTTTGGTCAAGTTTGGAGCTCTCTCGTTAAAGGCTGCAATGATCTTTTTGTTCTTTTGTCATCCATAATTACTGGCTTCTGCTAATGCAAATTTAATTGATTTTCTTCAATTGGACGTAGCCAAACATTATTATTTCCTTCAATTACATATACTTGTTACATTTTTTTCTTGTAACTTATCTTTATTAGATGTTTATAGTAAATTAATTTTCAGCTTACCATGGTTTGGAGATTTAATAATTGTTGTGCCCTGCCTAGTATTCAACGAATACATTTGATACAAGTTGTATTCGTTGTGCGAATGAAATATAGTTGACACAGACTATATTCCTAATGCGTCTGAAAACAACCTGGTACCAATTGAACAGTAACTACGAATGATAACTAGGCAACTATAGTTACATAAGGTAATTAGACTCTAAACTGTAGTGCTTTATAAAAAGGAAATTTTTCATAAAGTACTATCTTTTAGTAGTAATTAGCCACTATACATACCATTTACTATATTACAGATTATAGATACCCTTTTTGTGGTTATAAGATGTATTCGGTGTATTTAAGCTATTATATTCATGAATAAAGTAGCAAAAATAGGCGTGAATCAGGGAAGTCCAGCTAATCAGTTGTTGTATTCGACTGTATTCATTGGGTGAAACATGAGATTACAGTTGGACAGATTACTATATTTAGAGCCGTCAATATGGGCTTGGCCCGTTAGACCAGCCCAGCCCGTAATTTAGCAGGGCTGGGCTAGAATTTTTGGAGCCTATTTAAAAGAGAGGCTTTTAAGCTTGGCCCGAGTAAGCCTGTGGCCCGTGAGGCTGGATTACACCAGCCTATGGGCCTAATAAAAATACATATTTAAAATATACAATATGTAAAGGGATTTTTACATATACATCCCATATAGCAAACCTTATAACCACTTATGTTTAAGGTTTGTGTTTATTACATTTAAGTATACCACCTTTCAATTTATATACCAAAATTATATTTAAGGTTAATAATCAACTCATTAATTATTTGCTTGATTTGTGGAACAAAATCTTTTCAAACTATTAATTAGAGGCTTAATTTGTGGAACAAAATCTTTTCATATCTATAATCTCTATCCCTATTTAGTTAGTTAAAACAGAGTTTGATGTTGTTATGTGGAGGGAGTAGATCTGAAATTTCAAAGTTTTAGTTCACTGTCTCCAAAAAGGTTAGCTCTAAACCGAATTTCTATTACTTCGTTCGTTTTAAAAAATTGCTTTGTTAGAAATGGTTAATTTTTTTAGTCAGGTTTTAGAGATACATGTCTAACCTAGAGGCTTGATTTGTGGAACAAAATCTTTTTATATTTGTTTTTTTTACACGTTCACATTTGACTACATTGCTCCTTCTTCTTCTCAGTCCCAAATTCTCAAATTCCATTTTTCTATGAGTGAGAAACGAGGGTTTTTTGGGGGAAAATATGCGATTTCTGTATTGATTATTAGCAAAACCGAACTTGGCTGGAGAAGGAGTAGATTCGTCCCTAACAACGATTTTGTTTTTGTTTGTGGGTGGAGACTGAGGTAACCGGCAGGCTTGCAAGGAGGAAGGGTCCACCGCCAAAGAATGAGAAATAAAGTTGAACGAAAGAAGAAGTAGAGTGTACTGTTGTAATGAACTTTGGTTGTACTGAACAATTTTTCATGAAGTGGAGAATTATGTCAGTTTGGTTGTACTGAACAATTTTTCATAAATACATTAGACATGAGTATTCGATCTATCTAATAGCATATTGGTCGTAACAACTATCTAATAGCATATATAATAGCTTCAGTTGCCATTCTATATAACTGTTAGTTCTTATATAATTGTGGGAATAAATTACTAATGTAGTGACTACAATTGCATATAACTACACATCTATACTACATATAACTACAATTGCATAACTACAAATTGTTGGAAGTCCAATGCTACATGTACTGTTGCAGTACATTTGCGCTGTTATGTTTTCGGATAAAACTTCTTGTCTTGAACAATGAAGAATAATGAATTGACGTTGCATAGAAATGCCATTTGTAGTTTTCAGCAACTCATACCATCCAATAGATACAAAAAAATACGTTATTCAGACATATTTTTCAACTGACTACGATTAACTACAAGTAACTACAATTAACTATAAAGTTCATATAACTACAAAAATTTGACTACATTTTAAAAACACACTGGAAACACTGCATATAACATTAACTACATTTACCTACATTTGACTAGATTTTAAAAACTCACTGGAAACACTTCATATAACCTTAACTACATTTACCTACATTTGACTACATTTTAAAAACTCACTAGAAACACTTCATATAACATTAACTACATTTACCTACATTTGACTACATTTTAAAAACACACTGGAAACATTTTATATAACCTTAACTACATTTACCTACATTTGACTACATTTTAAAAACTCACTGGAAACACTTCATATAACATTAACTACATTTACCTACATTTGACTACATTTTAAAAACACACTGGAAACAGTTCATATAACCTTAACTACATTTGACTACATTTTAAAAGTTTCTTCCTTTATTGGGTTAGTTGAATAGGATTGCCAAATCATAATTTCATGATTTTGTTTACTTTCATCAATATATATATATATATATATATATATATATATATATATATATATATATATATATATATATATATATATATATATATATATATATATATATATATATATATATACATATATATATCTTATGTAAATCAAACACTCAAATCCCTTCCAAGCTTGACAGTAGGTTCTCATTTATTCAATTCAATCCTTATTGCCAGTTGTAATTTGTCAGTTACCATATTAAGACAAACTGAGAGGTTACTCCTCAACTAAGGAAAATTGCAATTTCCAAAGTCAAGAGTTCGTGTTAATTTGTCAATATCATGGAATTATAATGCAAGAAATGATTTCCTATTATAGAATTTTAATCAGAATTAACTAATCAGTAAAATTCAAATAATAATAATTAAACGTATGATCTGTGAATGTATATGTATATATAATGATTGTGGCATAACAGATATCGTCCCTTCACCTTTAACGAAAGGTTTCGGCCAGGGGCTGGTTTCAATATTGGATCTTATGTGTTTATAACCGAAGGATTTACTTAAGGGAATTATGTACCATATCTTAGGAGCATTTAAGATATTACCTTAACTGATTTAACATTTATTTGGTACAAAATCAAAGATTAATTAGGAGCCATAAATACAGGCGTTATTTTAGGCTACAATTTATTTAACATAGATTTGAGCCTTAATAAATGGCATTATTTTAGGATGCAACATCAGCAAAGATTTCGTTTGGTACATATTTTGTAACAAAAACATGGGATACGAGGGTAATAACCAAACAAGGCACAATAATGGTAATAAGGTTTGCTATATGGGATGTATAGGTAAAAATCCCATATGTAAAAAAGTATATGACACAAAAAATAATAAAAAGAGTATCCTAAGCTTAAAATTTATTAAGCTCATCAATTAAAAAAATCAAAGTCTTAAAATGATATTTAGTTTTAAAATTTTAGTTACTCTTAATATTTGACTAATTCATATTGCATACGAATTTTAGATGTAGATGAAAGTGAAGATGTTAAGACAACCTTCTCACAAGCGAATTTAAATGTGTTTGATGAAGATGATGTGTTAAATATCCCATAAGTGTATGGACGTTCTCTTGAATACTTTTATTTTGAATTGGACTTTTAGTAAACAAATGTAGACTTATCTTTTATTTTTTTATTATGATATATTGGAATAATATAAATGTTATTAAGTTTTGTGAAATTTTTTCAAAAGATTTTATTTATCTTTTAAAAATTTATCTGTTTTAGTAAGAACATAAAGAAAAATTAGAAAATTAAATTTTAAAAAATAATGGGCCGGCCCGTAGGGGCTTGCAGCCTACATAAGACTGGGTTGGGTTGACCATTATAAGGCCCATCAAAATGGTAGGCTAGCCCATCCCGGCTCGTCAACTGCTAAAGCCCACGTGGATTGGGTTGGGCTAGCCCGGTGTGATGACCCAAAGGGGTCATCATTGTAATTCTTCTTTTTTTCGCGCTTCCAAGGCTTTAAAAACCTCACTTTTATGTATCTCGATCTACGTGCACAGTCCGAGCGCAGTGCCGGAAATTTTTATGCTAAAAATATGTGAATTCTATGGATAATTTGAAGAATTTTGATATTAATATTGATATACTTGACTTTAGTTAACATTTTGGGTAAACGGATCCGGATCCATGATGTGACTGTCCCAAGAGGTGCGTAGGAAAATATGAGACTCGGGCGTATTTCCGGAATCGAAATCCGAGGTCCTTAGCCCGAGTATAGAATTTTTAAAAAAAATTATTTTTCTGAATTTGTAAGGAATATGGAAACAAAAATTGATTAAAAGACTATGGTGTCAGGCTCGTATTTTGGCTCCGATGTCCGGTACAAATCCCATAATTGTTTAAGTGCTTTCTGTGAAGGTTGTTTGGAAATAGACGTCGTATCACGTGTTTCGGACTGTAAGTTCCAAATTTGAAAGTTTATGAAACTTACAGAAAAATCATGAGTTTGAGGCTTGATTCATAGATTTTGATGTTATTTTGGCAATTTGATCGCATGAGTAAGTCCGTGGGATGTTTTTGAAGTTTTGTGCACATTTTTTTTGGAGCCCCGAGGACTCGGGAGACTTTTGGATAGGCCAAGAGTTCATTTTTTATGTTGGAAATTGCTTCAGGGATCACAGACCTACAGGCTTTGCAATTGCGAAGCCTGATTTGCAAAGGCGAAAAGTGTCCATGGCCTGCCCAGCTTGCAAGTGCGAGGTTTCCTTTGCAAATGCGAAGATTCCTTTTTCCTTCTCCTGGGTAGCAGTCTTCGCAAACGCGAAGATTTTTATCGCAAATGCGATCCCTGACCTAAAACCCAGGGTTCAGAAATGCGAACACCTTCTTCGCAAATACGAAGTCTGCTTTTCCTGCCTCTGTTCGCAAATGCGAATATTTATGTCACAATTCCCAAGTCTGCTAGGTTCGCAATTGCGAGATTTGCACCTGCATATTTCACACTTAGATGATTTAAAGCTCTTTTTTCATATTTTCAAAACCCAAACACCCATTGGCGATTTCTCACGAACTCTACTTCTCCAAATCATTTGTAAGTCAAGTTTTACTCAATTTTTTCAATCTTTATCAATTATCATGTTCGCATCTTAAAATCAAGGTTTTTCACGGGTGAAAATGGGGATTTTGGGTAGAATATAGGTTTTCTCTAAATTGGATATTTGGACATCAATTTGAGGTCTGATTTTAAAATAAAAAATTGATATGAACTCGTGGGGGAACGGGTAACCTGGTTTTGGTTCGAACCTCGGGTTTTGATCACGTGGTCCCGGGGGAGTTTTTGGAATTTTTGGGTTAAACTTTGGGAAATCCATTCTTATGCATTAAAATTAATTTAACTTGCAATTGTTGATACATTTGAGTAATTTGTGACTAGATTCGAATAGTTTTGAGGCTAATTCGAAGGGTAAAGCTATTCTAGGGGCGGGAGTTGAGTTTGGAGCCTTCGAGGTAAGTGTTTGTTCTAATTTGGATTGAGGGATTAGGATTAGGATATTATTTGCTACGTGCTAATTGTGGAGTACGGTTTGTAGGCGTGGTGACAGTTATCTATAAACCAGAGTCTAGAATGACCGTGAATCGTAATTGCTTTCAATTCGAAAGATATGATACAATTGTGTTGTTTAATAGATAATTTCATGTGAAGTGGTAGTTGAGAAGGAAATAAGTTAACGGAGGAGGTGTAGTATCATTTCCCTTGCCGGGACTTATTTGTTGACTTGTTCTCCTTAGCCGGGATGCTTAATATTGTTGTTTATCCCCTCCCCCGATTTGGTTGTGACTGTTACCTGGGTGAGGAAGAGATTATACACAAAGGGTCTTTCCGTGCCATTTTTTGATAATTATGCACGAAGGGTCATTCCGTCCCATGTTTGTATAATTGAGCATGAAGGGTCATTCCGTGCCTTGATGGGAGAGTTATGTGGGAAAAAGCACAAAGCGTGATGTCGTGCACTATATTTAACTATTTTGGTGAGTTTGAGAGTAAAAACACGAAGGTTAGTGCCGTGCAGTTGTTGATTTGCCTGTTCTCTTTGATGGATGTTATTGTCCGCTTCCATCTTTTGTTCGTTGATCCTATATCCGAATTGTTTCACCCCATAGCATGTTCCCTCCTAGCTTATTTTGCATTGTATGTTACTGTTTTATTGCACTTGTATATATATATCTTCACAGGTTGATTTTTGTAGGTACTGTTTAGCCTCGTCACTACCTCACTGGGGTTAGGCCAGGCACTTACCAACACATGGGGTCGGTTGTGCTGATGCTACACTTCTGTGCTTTTTGCACATATTACGGTATCGGAGCAGCTTTTGGACCACAACAGTAGTCTATTCGATCAGTAGCTGACTTGAGTTCAGGGACTTCGAGGTAGCATAGCTGGCGTTCGCAGGCCGGAGTCCTTGTCTGTGCTTAGTTTGTTTTCTTTGTACAGAGATTAACGTTTTGTATTTCCATTCACACTTGTTTGTAGAACTCTTTAGTAGTCCGTGAGCTAGTGACTCCAGATTTTGGGTAGAGATATGTTTTAAACTTCCGCATTATGATTTCATTTTTATTAAGCTTAAAGTCTTCTGTTTCTATTTAATTGTTTCCGCATGTTTATATTGTTGAGTTTTACCGGAGAATGTTTATAGTTTTGGCTGGCCTAGCTCCGTTACTAGGCGCGATCACGACTCCCGAGGGTGAAAAATCCCGGTCGTGAAAAGTTGGTATCAGAGCACTAGGTTATATAAGTCTCACAACTCACAGACAAACTCGGTAGTATCTGAGGGATCGGTACGGAGACATCTGTATTTATCCCCAAGAGGCTACAGAGTTAGGAAAAATTTCACTTTGTACATTCTTGTCATGTGATTCTGTTTCTCAAATACTGACAGTCATTCTACTCTACTCTTTCGCAGATGGCGAGAATGCATGCTTCTTCTTCTACCACGCAGCAGCCCGAGCCCCCAACAATAGCTCTGTCTAGGGTAGTGGCTGAGGCCGAGGCCAGGGAAGAGCAGTCCCAGACGTGGAGCCTCATGTTGACTAGGATGAGGAGATTCCAGCACCAGTAGCTCCGGTGGGCCCAGCTCAGGTCCCAGAGGGTTTCATAGCCACTCCAGTACTCCAGGACGCCTTGGTACGACTAGTAGGCTTTATAGAGAGCGTCTCTAGAGCGGGTTTACTTCCCATAGAACCAGCCAGTTCTCAGGCTGGGGGAGGATTCCACACTCCCGCTACGCGTACTCCGGAGCTGGTAGCTCCTCAGTCTCAGGTTCCACCAGTTCAGCCATCTGTGGCAGCCCAACCGAGTATTCCAGCTCAGATTGTGATGGTGCGGCGATGTCTGCGGATGCATTGTAGAGGCTTTATAGGTTCTCCAAAGGCTTCACCACCACATTCAACAGTGCTTCTGCAGAGGACCCCCAAGACTTCTTATTCAACTGCCATGAGGTTCTCAGGACTATGGGTATTGCGGAGACCAATGGGGTCAACTTCATCACTTTACGGTTTGCAGGATCCGCCAAGACTTAGTGGAGTCTATCTAGGAAAGAAGAGTCACCATTATAGACTTGGGATCAGTTTGAAGAGTTGTTCTTAGAGAAGTTTCTCCCAGTGACTGAGCAAGATGCTCCACACAGGCAATTTGAGCGTCTTCATAAAGGTACTATGGTAGTCACGCAGTACGAGACTCGTTTTATTGATCTGGAATACCATGTTATTGTTATACTCCCCACTGAGAGGGAGAGGGTACAGATATTTATTGATGGGTTGATTCTGTCAATCCGACTTCACATGGCTGTGGGAGCCGGTAGTGATATATCTTTTTAGGAGGCAGCCATTGCGGCCCGCAGCATAGAGATGGCACTTGGACGAGGATGTGGTCAGGGGTCAGATAAGAGGCCTCGTCATTCGGGTAGGTTCGGTTTTACCTCATCTAGTGGTAAGAATTCATATGGTAGAGTCCACCTTTAGAGGCCATTTCAGTCAGCACATCAGAGTTCTCATGGTGCTCGAGGTAGTGGTGGTTCTCAGCAGTATTATTCGGATCAGCAGTCCTTCAGTGTACCACTAGCCCCCATCAGTGTACTGCCACTTAAGAGCTTCAGGGGAGGACATACAGGGCAACAGGGCCATCTGTCTCAACAGCCGAGGGCATGTTATGGTTGTGGTGACCCGAGTCACATTGTTAGGTTTTTCCCTTGAACCTCGAGTTGTTCTCAACAACGGGGTCCTCGCCGCATGATTTCGACACCTGGTGATCCACAGCTTGCCCAACCATCTAGAGGCAGGGGTAGGGATCATAGAGGTGGAGGGAGAGATGGTAAAAGTGGATCTCGGTCAGCCAGATGTAGGGGTCAGCCGGTAGCCAATCATCCTAGTGACATAGTTCAGGGAGGTGGGGCCCAGCCCCGTTGTGATGCTTTGCCTGCCAGGCCAAAGGTCGAGTCATCAGATAAGTATGATAGAGGTGCTTCCGTGTTGTTTGATCCGGGATCTATGTATTTATAAGTGTCATCCTATTTTGCACCCCATTTGGTTATGCCTAGTGAGGCCTTGGGTATTCATGTATATGTGTCTACACCGATGGGTGATTCTATTGTAGTCGACCGAGTGCATCTTTCATGTTTGGTAGTATTTGAGGGTTTGGAGACCCGTATCGACTTATTGCTCCTATATATGGTTGACTTCGACGTTATATTGGGGATGGATTTGTTTTCCCGTATCATGCTATTTTGGATTGTCACGCCAAGACCGTGACCTTGGCTTTGCCGGACTTGCCCCGACTTGAGTGGAGAGGGACCCTATATCTTGCCACCCGCAGTGTTATTTCATATGTCAAGGCTCGACGCATGGTCGAGAAGGGGTGTATAGCATATAGCATATCTGGCATATGTTCGTAACCCCAACGCAGAGGTTCCATCAATCTACTCCGTTCCTATTGTTCAGGAGTTCCCCGAGGTTTTCCCTTCAGACCTACCGGGTATGCCGCCTGACAGGGATATTGATTTCTGTATCTATTTGGCTCCGGGCACTCAACCTATTTCCATTCTACCGTATCGCATGGCCCTTCCAGAGTTGAAAGATTTGAAGGAGAAGCTTCAGGACTCGATTGATAAGGGTTTCATTAGACCCAGCGTATTGCCTTGGGGATGCGCTAGAGTTATTAGTGAAGAAAAAGGATGGGTCGATGAGGATGTGCATTGATTACCGGTATTTGAACAAGGTGACGATAAAGAACAAGTATCCACAGCCGAGGATTGACGATTTATACGACCAGCTTCAGGGTGCTAGGGTGTTCTCAAAGATAGATTTGAGGTCTAGTTATCATCAGTTAAGGATTAGGGTGTCTGATGTCCCTAAGACATCATTTCGCACTCTGGGTGGGCATTATGAGTTGTTAGTCATGTGATTTGGGTTGACCAATGCCCCTGCAGCATTATGGAGTAGATGAACCGAGTGTTGAGGCCCAATTTGAATTTGTTCGTGATTGTATTCATTGACGACATTCTAATATACTCCCGCAGCCAGGAGGAACATGTGCAACACCTCAGAGTGGTTCTTCAGACTATGAAGGATAGCCAGTTGTACGCCAAGTTTTCGAAGTGTGAGTTTTGGTTGAGTTCTATTTCATTCCTATGTCGGGTGGTTTCTCTAGAAGGTATTCAGGTGGACACGAAGAAGATTGAGGCAGTCAAGAACTGACCTGGACCAGCGTCAGCTATAGAGATCCAGAGTTTCCTCGGGTAGCAGGTTACTAACGATGGTTCGTGGAAAGGTTTCATCCATTGCAGCCCCAATGACTAGATTGACCCAGAAGGGTGCCTAGTTCAGGTGGTCAGATGAGTGCGAGGCGAGATTTTAGAAGCTCAAGACAACTCTGACTACGGCACGAGTATCGGTTTTGCCCACGGGATCAGGGCCTTATACCGTCTATTGTGATGCGCCCCGTATTGGGCTTGGCGCAGTGATGATGCAGAATGGCAGGGTCATAGCATATTCTTCGAGGCAGTTGAAGATCCATGAGAAGAATTATCCAGTTAATGACCTAGAGTTGGCAACCATTGTTCATGTCTTGAAGATCTAGAGGCATTATTTTTATGGTGTGACGTGTGAGGTGTACACGGATAACAAGAGCCTTCAGTACTTGTTCAAACTGATGGAATTGAATTTGAGGCAGAGGAGGTGGTTGGAGTTGTTGAAATATTATGATGTTTCTATCTTATACCACCCGGGGAAGGCCAATGTGATGGCCGATGCATTGAGTAGGAAGTTTTCCAGCATGGGTAGCCTTGCCTATATTCCGGTCAGCCAGAAACCGCTTGCTTTGGATGTTCAGGCCTTGGCTAATCGATTCGTGAGGTTGGATATTTTTGAGCCTAGAAGAGTATTAGCTTGCACGGCTTCTCATTCGTCATCGATGGGCTGTTTCCGTGAGCGGAGTTTGATGATCCCCATTTGTGTGTCCTGAGAGACACGGTGCAGCGTGGATGTGCCAAGAAAATGACCTTGGGAGATTATGGTGCATTGAGATTTTAGGGGCGAGTTTGTGTACCTAATGTTGATGGTATTAAGGAGTCTATATTAGCAGTGGCCCACAATTCTCGGTATTCTATTCATCCGGGCGCTGCGAAGATGTATTAGGATTTGAGGCAGCATTATTGGTGGCGCATAATGAAGAAGGACATTGTTACGTATGTAGCTCGTTGTCTAAATTGTTAGCAGGTTATGTACGAGCATCAGAGGCTAGGTGGTTTATATTAGAGGATTGAGCTTCCCGAGTGGAAGTGGGAGACAATTACCATGGATTTCGTTTCTGGCCTTTCGATGACTCGGAAGAAGTTTGATGCTATATGGGTTATTGTTGATAGGCTAACCAAGTCAACGCATTTTATTTCAGTTGCCTCCACCTATTCGTCCGAGGGATTAGCTGGGATTTATATCAGGGAGATCGTTCGCTTTCATGGGGTGCATATACATTTTATTTTAGACCAGGGCCCGTAGTTTACCTCGCATTTATGGAGAGCGGTACAGTAGGAGTTGGGCAGCCAGGTTCAGTTGAGTACACCATTTATCCCTAGACGGACGGTAAATCCGAGAGGGTTATTCATATTCTTGAGGATATGCTCCGAGCTTGCGTTATTGATATTAGAGGCTCGTGGGACAAGTTCTTGCCTTTAGCAGAGTTTTCCTGCAACAATAGCTACCCCTCCAGCATTCAGATGGCTCTGTATAAGGCATTGTACGTTAGGCGGTGTCGGTCCCCAGTCGAATTTTTTGAACTAGGAGAGGCTCGGTTATTGGGTACAGATTTAGTGGAGGAGGCCTTGGATAAGGTCAAGATCATTCAGGATAGACTTCGGTCAGCTCAGTCCATGTAGAAGAGTTATGCAGATGGCAAGGTCAAAGAAGTTGCTTTTATGGTTGGTGAGCGAGTACTGCTCTGTGTATCGCCTATGAAGGGCGTGGTGAGATTCGGAAAGGGCAAGCTTATCCCTAGGTTTATTGTCCCATTTGAGATTCTTGATCGCATGGGATAGGTTGCTTATAAACTTTCCTTTCCGCCTAGCTGGTCCGCTGTGCATCTAGTTTTCCAAGTATCCATGATTCAGAGCTATCACGGCGATCCAGCCCACGTGTTAGATTTCAGCCCTATCCAATTGGACATGGATCTGTCATATGAGGACGAGTCGGTGGCTAATTTAGACTGGAAGGTTCAATAGTTGAGGTAGAAGAGTTTTCCTTCAGTGCGTGTTCAGTGGAGAGGTCAGCCTCCTCAAGCATCGACCTGAGAGTCCGAGTTTGACATATGAAGCCATTATCCTCATCTATTCCCCGATCGGGTACTTCTTCCTTTTGTCCGTTCGTGGACGAACAATTGTTTTAGAGGTGGAGGATGTGACAACCCGAAGGGGTCATCACCGTAATTCTCCCTTTTTTGCTTTTTCGAGGCCTTGAAAACCTTATTTTTATTTGCCTTAATTTGAGTGAGCAGCTTGGCGGGAGGCGGAAAATATATTTGTTAAAAATATGTGAATTTTGTGGAAAATTTAAGGAATTTTGATATTAATTTTGATATAGTTTATTTTGGTCAACATTTTGGGTAAATGGACCCGGACCCGTGATGTGACGGTCCCGGGAGGTCTGTAGGAAATATGAGACTCGGGCGTATTCCCGGAATAGAAATCCGAGATCCCTAGCCCGAGGATAGAATTTTTGAAAGAAATTATTTTTCTGAATTTGTTAAGGAAAATGGAAACAAAAATTGATTAAAAGACTATGATATCGGGCTCGTATTTTGGCTCCGACGTCCGGTACAAGTTCCATATATGTTTAAGCGCTTCCTGTGAAGTTTGGTTGGAAACGTACGTCGTATGACGTATTTCGGACTATAAGTTCCAAAATTGAAAGTGTATGAAACATAGAAGAAAAATCTTGAGTTTGAGGCTAGATTCATAGATTTTGATGTTATTTTGGCGATTTGATCGTACGAGTAAGTCCGTGGGATGATTTTGAAGTTGTGTGCGTATTTGTTTTTGAGCCCCGAGGGCTAGGGAGAGTTTTGGATAGGCCAATAGTTCTTTTTTCTTGTTTGAAATTGCTTTCGGGATCACAGACCTGCAGGCTTCGCTATTGCGAAGTCTGATTCGCATATGCGAAGAAGGTCCATGCCTACCGAGCTCGCAAACAAGAAGTTTCCTTCGTAAATGCGAAGATTCTTTTTTCCTTCATATGGGAAGCAGTCTTCGCAAATGCAAAGATTTCCATGACAAATGCGATCCCTGACCTAAAACCACGGTTCGCAAATGTGAACATCTTCTTCGCAAATGCGAAGTCCGCTCTTCCTGCCTCAGTTCGCAAATGTGAAAAATTATCTCGCAATTCCCAAGTCTTCTGTGTTGGAAATTGTGAACCCAGTTTCGTAATTGCGATATCTGCACCAGCATATTTCATACTCAGACGATTTTAAAGCTTATTTTGCATATTTTCAAAACCCAAACACCCATTGGAGATTTCTCACGAACTCTCTATTTTCCCAATCAGTTGTAAGTAAAATTTAACTCAATTTTTTCAACCTCTGACATCATTTATCATGTTTCCATCTTAAAATCAAGGTTTTCCATGGGTGAAAATGGGGATTTTGGGTAGAACTTAGGTTTTCACTAAATTGGAGCTTTGAACCTCAATTTGTGTTCCGATTTAAAAAAAAACATAGATATGAACTCATGAGGGAATGGGTAACCAGGTTTTGGTTCGAACAACGAGTTTTGACCAAGTGGGCCCAAGGGCATTTTCGGAATTTTTGGGAATAACTTTAGGGAATTCATTCTCATATATTTAAATTAGTTTTTCTCGCATTTGTTGATATATTCGAGTAATTTGTGACTAGATTCGAACTGTTTTGAGGTGAATTAGAAGGGTAAAGCTATTCTAAGGGCCTGAGTTGAGCTTGGAGTTTTCGAGGTAAGTGTTTCTTCTAACTTTCGCTTGAGGGATTAGGATTAGGATATTATTTGCTAAGTGCTAAGTGTGTAGTATGGTGTATAGGCAAGGTAACATTTATCTATGCACCAGAGTCTAGCATGATCGTGAGTCGTAATTGCTTTCAATCAAAAAGATGTGATACAATTGTGTTGTTTAATTGATAATTTCATATGAAGCGGTAGTTGAGAAGAAAATAAGTTAAAGGAGGTGGTGTAGTATCAATTCCCTTGCCGTGACTTTTTTGTTGACTTTTTCTCTATTGCCGAGATGTTTAATATTGTTGTTTATCCTCTCTCCCGATTTTGTTGTGACTGTTACCTGGGCGAGGAAGAGCGATTATGCATGAAGGGTCTTTCCGTGCCATGTTTTGATAATTATTCACGAAGGGTCATTCTGTGTCATGTTTGTATAATTAAGCACGAAGGGTCATTCTGTGCCTTGATGGGAGAGTTACGTGAGGAAAAGAACGAAGGGTGATGCCGTGTATTGTATTTAACTGTTTTGGTGAGTTTGAGAGTAAAATCACGAAGGTTGCTATCGTGCAGTTTTTGATTTACCTGTTCTCTTTGATGGATGTTATTGTCCAGTTCCATCTCTTGTTCGTTGATCCTATATCTGAATTGTTTCACCCCATAGCATGTTCCCTCCCAGCTTATTTTGCATTATCTGTTACTGTTTTCTTGAACTTATATATATATATATATATATATATATATATATATATATATATATATATATATATATATATATATATATATATATATATTCCTATCTACCCTCGTCACTGCCTCGCCGGGGTTAGGCCAGGCACTTACCAGCACATCGGGTCGGTTGTGCTGATGCTACACTTCTGTGTTTTTTGCACAGATTACGGCACCAGAGTAGCTTTTGGACCATATTAGTAGCCTATTTGATCGGGAGCTAACTTTTGTCCAGGGACTTTGAGGTATCCTAGTTTGCGTTCGCAGGCCGGAGTCATTGTCTATGCTTAGTTTGTTTTCTTTGCACCGAGACATGCGTTTTGTATTTCCATTCAGACTTTTTGTAGTACTATTTAGTAGTCTGTGAGCTAGTGACACCAGATTTTGGGTAGAGATATGATTTAAACTTCTGCATTATGATTTCCTTTTTATTAAACATAAAGTCTTTCGTTTCTATTTAGTCGTTTCCGCATGTTTATATTGTTGAGTTTTACCGGAGAATGTTTAATGTTTTGGCTGGCCTACCTCCGTTAGTAGGCGCCATCACGACTTTCGAGGGTGGAAAATCCGGGTCATAACACCCGACCCCACCCATATTGACAGCTCTAGCTGTATCTGATTGTATTCACGGCGTGAAACAGAAGATTACACTATTTTTAAACGGAAAGTGTATCTATTAACATAATAGACTCCTAATAAAACTCAACAAACTCAATTGTAACATAAAAAATTAGTATTTTCGGTTAAAAGAAAGATTCTCAGTTGAAAAATACCCCAAAAATATAGTAATCTTCAGAGAAATTACATAATACATTTGAACACATATATTATTTCAATTAAAAAAATATATGAATACATTCATGTCATATAGCAAAACAGAAAATACAATGAAATACATAGAATACAACGGGATACATTGAAAAGTGATGAAAAGAAAGAAAGTGAATACAAGTAAATACACGAAATACAGCGAGATACATTGAATATAATGGAAAATGGACAATGAATACAATGAAATACATTAAAATACAATCTGATACATTGAAAATATATTGAAATATATTAACAGAAAATCAAGTTGCTCAGCCCGAAACTCCGTCGTCTTTGCTCAAGAACAAAATGAAATTTCCACCAGGGAAATGAAAATGTTGTGGGGAGATCGCAGTTACAATTAGGAAATCTCAAACAGAAATGGAAATAGCGAAGCCACTACCTCAGCAAGAATCAGTAAACACAAACTTGCACGGCACCGCTTTTCGTGCTTTTACTCTCGTCCTTACCAAATCAATTGTATCAAATAATCAGGTATACGACATCACCCTTCATGCTTTTACTCTCTTTCCTCACAATGTATATAATCATGAATATTAGTATGGAATGGTATACTGTACGACACGGCATCATCCTTCATGCTTTACAATCTTTCCTCAGCAAATCAACAGTATACGATATCACCCTTCGTGCTTTATAACTCTTCCTCACCCAAACAACATTCACAAATAAGGGACAAGAAAGTAAACAAATAATTATAGGAATCCCGACAAGGGAACAATAAAAACAATTTCAATATCCCAGCAAGGGAGAAAAGTCAACCAAACAACAAACATCCCGGCAAGGGAATAACCAATAACTCATTAGCTTTCTTTCATTTCTTACTTCATATCTCACTTTATCACTTGATCCAAAGCTCCAAAGAATTCATAATCTCATACACCTTTTCATTTTGTATCACAACGAGCTACTGCTCCTCGAAATCAAATGGTCTTAATGTCTTTCACATGTTCTTTACAATATATAGAAATTCTCAATTAAACATAGACTTTTACAACAAAATCATGATAATCACATTGTAATGACTAACGGTCATGCTAGACACCAATGTATAGATATCATCACCATGCCTATACATCGTACTTGACACTTAGCAAGTTGCAAACAAGACTCAACTCCTATTCCCTCCAGCTAAGGTTGGACCAAACACTTACCTCAAACTTTCACGGCCAATTCAATCCTCAATTACTGCTTTTCGTCTCAAACTCGGTTCCAACTCAATCAAATATATACAATAATGATTCCATAGTATCAATATATGCTGAACAGATCAAACCTAATGCCTAAATATAGATTTCTAAGCTTTCTTCCAAAAATTCCAAAAATCGACTCTAGGCCTGCTTGGTCAAAACACGAGGTTCAGACCAAATTCATATCCCCCATTCCCCCACAAGCCCAAATATATAATTTGTTTTCAAATTCGACCCCAACATGAGGTCTATATCAAGAAGATACTATTGGAAATCATGTATATCTATGATGTGTGCGCTTTGGTTGTATGAGCATGATTTTCAGGTATAGGTTCTGATGAATGACAAACAATGAAGTCAAAGCGTCAAACAACGATATAATATGACAAACTATCAAATGGAGAGAAGCATATTGATGAAGGGATTGCATAGAAAAGCCAAGTCGAGCCAAAGAGTTCAAGACCGAAGACCCAAGACGAAGGTCGTTAGGTAGAACCAATGTAAGAACAACGTTTAAGTTATCTTATCTTTTGGCTCAACATTAGGTCATCATAAATATGCATAAAATCATTTTATTAAAGTAAATCATTTTATTAAATTATATATATCATAAATATTTTTAATATACTTCAAACAAAATGATTTTAACATTTTCTTTTTTAACCAAAATGGGTTTTGAAGTAAGTTTTCAGTTCTGGTATACATAGTGTATATCAAGTGTATATCAATGGTATATAATAGATCCGTTGTCAAAAGTTTTGAACACTGGAACAACATAATTGATTATATGAAGTACACAATCGATTATATGAAGTCAACAATCGATTGTATACTTTTAACAATCGATTATTTTGAGACAGTGCAACCGAAGTTTAAATATCAAAACAATCGATTGTCTTTGTCCCACAATCGACTATCAACAATCGATTGTCATTTTCATACAATCGATTATATTTTGACCGTTCCCACAATCCTAAATTGATTTTTGAACGTTGAATACAATCGATTATTTAGAGTTAACAATCGATTGTTTTGCCTAAATCAGGAATGTTTTTGAACGTTGGTCAAACAATCGATTGTCTACTCCAAACAATCGATTGTCTGAGCACTGAATCAGGGATTTTATTTGTCAATTAAGCGACGGCCAGCACCACTTTTTCACCTATAAAAAGAGGTCTTTTGAGCTGATTTTAAACACACAACTCTTGCATATATTGATATAAATATTGATCATTTTCAAGCATCATTTTAGAGCTTTTGTTGAGCCATTTGATAGACAACTTTGTGTTGTTCATAGAGCTTATTTTGTTTCTCTTTATCCACTCTATTGAGAGAGTATTTGTTGTAAAAGAGAGTTGTTTTGAGAAGAACATATCTTCTCATTTGTCGGGTTTGCTAAGTACCCAAAGTCTTAGTGGTTGAAGTCTTGGGGTGAGGTATCCTCAAGCAAGTGAAGTCTTAAGGTGCGGTATCCTTGAGCAACTGTAACGGTTTGTTAAGCACCCGTAAGCTTGACGAAGATAGTGGAATTCTCGAGAGAGTCTCTCGGGGACTGGACTAGCCACGGGTTGTGGTGAACCAGGATATATCGGTGCGTTCGTTCTTATTTATTTACTTATCGCACTCATTTATTTCCTGCAATTTTTAAATTCCGCAAGTTTACGCTATTTTTATTATAACGCTATTCATCCCCCCCTCTAGCGTTAAGCGTATTATCTAACAATTGGTATAGAGCCTAACTCTCTGAAAGCCTTAACCGGTTGAGAGCAATATATATTTTTTCTGTTGAGATTATTGAACGCAGGAACGATGAATGAAGGACAATCCACCACTTGCCCTCCATTTTTCGATGGAACGAATTACTCATATTGGAAGGAGCGAATGATAATCTTCCTCAAAGCAAACAGTTTTCGTTTTTGGCAAATAATCAAAAACGGTGAACCAATGCCAACAAAGAAAGTTGGAGAGACCACGGTTCCAAAATCCGAAGATGAATATGATGCCGAGGATATCAAGAAAGTTGAAAATAATGCAAGGGCCATCCATGTATTATATTGTGTGGTGAATGCGGATGACTATTGGAAAATCTCGTGCTGCACAACCGCCAAGGAGATGTGGGACAAACTCGAGATCATTTATGAAGGTACGTCTCAAGTCCGAGAATCTAAAATTGATTTTCTAACACATAAATTTGAAATCTTTAAAATGGAGAAGGAACCCATTGGTGTTATGTTTGAACGATTTTTAAAAATCGTCAACGATCTACATGCTCTCGGAAAAGTTTACACGAACAAAGATCTTGTTCGAAAAGTCCTACGGAGTCTCACTCCCGAATGGCGTTCCAAAGCCAATGCCATCCAAGAGTCAATGGAATTCACGAATATCACAATTGATGGACTAAGAGGTAACCTCGAAACTTATGATAGCACAATTCTCAATCCTTATCTTAGAAGTAATTCGAATTTTGCCTTCAAAGCCTCATCCTCTAAAAGAGAAGAGGTAAGTGATTCGAAAAGGGATAATATTTCCAATGATATAATTGAAAAGTTTTGTAAGTCTATGAAGGACAAGAAAAAGAAGAAACACCATAGGCGAGTATCACGGGACTCGGACAGCTCGGGCGATGAAGCCGCCGCATTATGTCTCATGGCAAACGACGAAAAAGAGGTAAGTACTTCTAACTCTCACTCGTTTGAAGAATTACAAAATGCCTATGATGAATTGTATGGTGAATTTGTTAATGCTTCCAAAACGATAAAAGATTTGAGGAAAACACTTTCTTTGCAGAAAACACTTTCTTTGCAAAGAAACAGATTTTAGAAAACACTTTCTTTACAAGAAAAAGATTTTGAAAAATCCTCTTCATTGAAAGAAATAGATTTTGAAAAATTGACTAATGAAAATGGCGTTCTTAGAAATAAAATTGAAGTTTTAGAAAAAGAAAATAAATTATTGGAAAATGACATTGTTGATTTCAAAAATAAAATCAAGGAATTGAATGAAGCTTCTTCTATTGATAAATGTTCTAATAGTTCTTCTTGTAATTCTTTAAAATTAGAGAACATAGAACTTAGGAACGCACTAGAAAAACGTAGTGTTGATAGTCCTAAAATTGAAGAGAATAAAAAGGATATTAGTAATGAGGTTGGTCCATCTAGAAAGAATTCTAGGAACCTCACAAATGAGTCTAAGATTAATTATTTTAGACAACCTAGAAACAACTCTAGGACTTTTGCTAATGAGTCTAGAATGAATAATTTTAGACCACCTAGACATGACTCTAGGAAATTCAACGGTTCTAGGGGGAACAACTTTAGATCACCTAGAACGCATTTGGCTCAACCTAGACATATGCACAATCCAAATGTTATATGTCACTATTGTAATCGGGTAGGACACATTGCACCCGTTTGTTTTGCTAAACATAGAGATTTATATGTTGATTATAATTGTTATTATCCTAACCCCCAAGGACCCAAAAGAAGTT
Source organism: Nicotiana benthamiana (assembly GCA_034376525.1). NCBI lineage: Eukaryota > Viridiplantae > Streptophyta > Magnoliopsida > Solanales > Solanaceae > Nicotiana > Nicotiana benthamiana. Next base: position 49,243,761 of record CM067328.1, read on the forward strand.
GGGTACCAAAAACCTATTTTTAGGTTCTTTTTGCAGGTGTGCTTGAAGACTACAATATTGTAGTGGATGCACCAAGCAAGAAACCTTAATGCATTAAGGGGGAACTTCGGTTAGTTGTCGTATTTTGAATAAAAACGCAATAAGTTGATATGTGCAAATAATCTATATCAGTTTTGGTTGATACATGCTTTAACAAGTTTTATTTTTGAATAACAATTAGTATCAATTGGTTTTATAATAAATGATTGATTCATGTTTTGATGAATATTTTTAGTTTAAATAACAATTGGCATTGTTGAGAAAAATGACCGTTATCATTAGTATGCCATTTACTAATATTTGATATGATCTTGTTTATAACGATTGGTATCGTCAATGGTTTAAAATTTTTTGGCATAGTCTTTTTGCTAATGCCAAAAGGGGGAAGAATATGGGCGATATGCATGCCTTAATTAAGGGGGAATTATATTGAATTGAATTGGTTGCATAAATTGTATGTTGAGATATAGCATCTATTTAGGGGGAATTCAATATGCATATCTTCCATTGTTTGTCATTATCAAAAAGGGGGAAATTGTTGGAAATCATGTATATCTATGATGTGTGCGCTTTGGTTGTATGAGCATGATATTCAGGTATAGGTTTTGATGAATGACAAACAATGAAGTCAAAGCGTCAAACAACGATATAATATGACAAACTATCAAATGGAGAGAAGCATATTGATGAAGGGATTGCATAGACAAGCCAAGTCGAGCCAAAGAGTTCAAGACCGAAGACCCAAGACGAAGGTCGTTAGGTAGAACCAATGTAAGAACAACGTTTAAGTTATCTTATCTTTTGGCTCAACATTAGGTCATCATAAATATGCATAAAATCATTTTTTTAAAGTAAATCATTTATTAAATCATATATATCATAAATATTTTTAATATACTTCAAACAAAATGATTTTAACATTTTCTTTTTTAACCAAAATGGGTTTTGAAGTAAGTTTTCAATTCTGGTATACACAGTGTATATCAAGTGTATATCAATGGTATATAATAGATCCGTTGTCAGTTTTGAACACTGGAACACCATAATCGATTATATGTACACAATCTATTATATGAAGTCAACAATCGATTGTATACTTTTAACAATCGATTGTTTTGAGACAGTGCAACCGGTTTTTAAATATCAAAACAATCGATTGTCTTTGTCCCACAATCGATTATCAACAATCGATTGTCATTTTCATACAATCGATTATTTTTAAACCGTTACCACAGAATCCTAATTTGATTTTTGAACGTTGAATACAATCGATTATTTAGAGTTAACAATCGATTGTTTAGCCTAAATCAGAAATCTGTTTTTGAACGTTGGTCAAACAATCGATTGTCTACTCCAAACAATCGATTGTCTGAGCACTGAATCAGGGATTTTATTTGTCAATTAAGCAACGGTCAGCACCACTTTTTCACCTATAAAAAGAGGTCTTTTGAGCTGATTTTAAACACACAACTCTTGCATATATTGATATAAATATTGATCATTTTCAAGCATCATTTTAGAGCTTTTCTTGAGCCATTTGATAGACAACTTTGTGTTGTTCGTAGAGCTAATTTTGTTTCTCTTTATCCACTCTATTGAGAGAGTATTTGGACTAAAAGAGAGTTGTTTTGAGAAGAACATATCTTCTCATTTGTCGGGTTTGCTAAGTACCCAAAGTCTTAGTGGTTGAAGTCTTGGGGTGAGGTATCCTCAAGCAAGTGAAGTCGTAAGGTGCGGTATCCTTGAGCAACTGTAACGGTTTGTTAAGCACCCGTAAGCTTGACGAAGATAGTGGAAATCTCGAGAGAGTCTCTCGGGGACTGGACTAGCCACGGGTTGTGGTGAACCAGGATATATCGGTGCGTTCGTTCTTATTTATTTAATTATCGCACTCATTTATTTCCTGCAATTTTTAAATTCCGCAAGTTTACGCTATTTTTATTATAACGCTATTCACTCCCCCCTCTAGCGTTAAGCGTATTATCTAACATATACAAAAAGCCCTATCTCTACCTATTTCCCCCAATTTTTACCCTAATTTATATGGTTTCTTAGGAATTCAATAATTAATGATCGAAAATGAAGAAAAGAAGTTGGGATTTACTAATCCAAGAGGTCTTGATGAAAGGAAGCTTCAATGGACTCCTACTTAAAGCAGTGAAACAGTGAAGAATCAAATGAAATCTCTTTTTAAAAAGGTAAAACGGATAATTTAACCAGTAAATAGAAAGTTGAAATCAGCCCCTCGAGCTCAGTATCAATCCGTCAGAACAGTATTAGCCCCTCGCGCTCAGCATTAATCACTCACGATAGTATCATCCTCTGGCTCACTCTCAGATCATATGGGTACCCGCGCTCGTTGTGGTTGTGTAGACTCTGGAGGGGACCCTTACGGCCCAAGCACTATATAAAGCCACATCATGGCATAAAAACTCAGCAGTCGGCCTCACATCACTTAATCATATCCGCACATATGGCCCTCGGCCTCACTTAGTCAAAAAATCATCCTAAGCCCCTCGGGCATTTATAAAAATAGTAGTTCTCAGCCCAAAACATGATTTGGAAATATCATTTAAGTTTCAAATATGAGTAGAAGTGGATGATTTTGTAAAACAGTAGAAATCAATAGGAATGAGCTCAAGTATAAGTCAAAACAATTAGGGAACAGTGATAAAAACTCCCAGAAGGATTCAAATAATTGGCACGGAGCCCAAATATGGCAATCAGCCCAAATCATGATGATAACAAATAAATCTTAGTCAAATATACAGTAAAATCATCAATTGGGATGGACCAAGTCACAATCCCCTGTAGAAAACCACCCCATGCTCATCATCAAGCGTGTGTCTCATCTCAATATAGCACCACGATGTACAATCCGAGGTTTCAAACACTGAGGACATCTTTTACAATCACTACTCGCCTCGAACCTGCTACTCGCCTCGAACCTGCTACAACTCTAGCTCGCGTCACCTTTTCCCCTATAATCGGCCCTCACGCGCATCAAATCTGACCAAAACCAGAATGAATACGTTACAATAGGCTAAGGGAACAAAACCCAAGGGAAAACAATCGAAAAATATTAAGAATCCCGAAATTGGAAAAACCGATCCCTGTGCCACTTTTTGAAACTCAAACACTTTAACATCAATGGGTTCCATATCGCGCCACGAGTCCATACATATAATAATACTCAAATCCAACCTCAAATGGTCCATCAGATCCCAATTTAAAATCTCAAAATCCCAAGCCCTCTTCTAGTTTTGTTAAATTTCCATAAATGATTAGGTTAATTTGACATTGGAATCACGTTTTTGGTTCATAAAACATACACTCAATCAATCCTCTTCGAATCCCTCTTCAATTTCTCCCAAGGAGCTCTCAAAATACTGAACAATGATGGAAAAAAGACATAAGCTCGCGAAGGAAATGTTAAAAGACCTTCGGCCCAGCTCATGGAATTCCTTCTTTGCGAACGTGGTCAACCCCACGCATTCGCGATGCAGCACTTTACTTTGACCAAAAATAACCCTTCATAAATGTCGTGCCATACCCATGAACATGAAGCTTCCACAGCCTCAACTATGCGAATGCGACTCCTTGGCTGCAAATGCATTGAGCAAAACAAACGGAACCCCAGATCCTCCTATGCGAATGAGAATAACTCCTACGAACATGAAGGTCAAGGAACTCAGCCTTCGCGAATGTGAAGAGAAAACTCCCGGCCTGCCATAGCCCTTCTATGCGAGCGCGACCCCTCGCACGCGAAGGCGAATGCCAAATTAGGCCTGCACTGCTACTGCAATTTTCTGCAATTATACAAAGGCTTTGTTAGCCATCCGAAATCACCCCGAGACCCCCAGTATCTCAACCAAAAGTGCCAACACATCCTAAAATATCATCCAAATCAAGACACCTCAAACAACACCAAAACCATCAATTCACATCGAATTCAAGCCTAAGTTCTCCAAAAACTTTCAAAACGCGCATTTGATCAAAAACCCATTCAAACCACCTCCGAATGATCTCAAATTTTACACACACATCCCAAATCACATAATGAACCTACAACAACTCTTAGAATTGCATTCCGACCCTCGAATAAAAATCTCACCTATAAACAAGAAATTACCAAAATACTAACTTAGCCAATTTAAGCCTAATACCAGACCTCCAAAACAAATTTCGACCACACTCCTAAGTCACAAATCATCCCCCAAAGCTAACCGAACCATTGAAAATCACATGTGAGCCTTCTAACGCATAAGTCAAAATCCAGTTGGCTTTTCCAAACCAAACTTTCCTTGAAGAGACTAAGTATCTCATTTCCTACCAAAACCACTCCAAACCAACTCGATCATACAAGACACAGATAACGAAACATAAAGAAGCAGAAAATGGGGGAAACGGAGCGGTAAATCATGAGAAGACTGGACAGGTCGCCACATCCTCCCTAACTTATTAATAATTCTCATCCTCGAGCAAGTCAAGAAACATATCTGAAGCCTCAAATACGTGAGGATATCTGCTCTGCATCTCCCGCTCGGTCTCCCAGGTAGCCTCCTCCATGGGCCGACCCCTCCACAACACCTTTATGAAGCTATGTCCTTTGATCTAAACTTTCGAACCTGAAGACCCAAAATAGCCACTGGTCTCCACATCATAGGTCAAATCACATCTAACGAACTGTGCTAATATCCAAAACATTAGACGGGTCCCAAACATACTTTTGGAGCATAGAAATATGAAATACCAGATGAACGCTCGACATGCTGGGCGAAAAATCAAGCATATAAGCCATCTCTCCAATCCTCCGAAACCCCTCAAAAGGCCCAATGGACCGAAGACTCAACTTTCCTTTCTTACCAAACCTCATAACGCCCTTCATGGGTGAAACCTTCAGTAAGACCTTCTCGCCAACCATGTAGGATACATCTTAAACCTTCTGGTCCGCATTAACTCTTCTGATATGACTGCGCCATACGAAGCCTTTACTGTATCACCTTCACCTTCTCTAAGGCATCCTGAACCAAATCTGTCTCCAACAGCCTAGCCTCATCGAGCTCGAACCAACCAACTAGAGATCTGCACTGTCTCCCATAAAATCCTCATATGGTGCTATCTGAATACTGGACTGATAGTTATTTTGTAGGCAAACTGTGCAGGCGGTATAAGCTCATCCCAGGAACCCCTAAAATCAATAACAGATGCATGTAACATGTCCTCCAATATCTTAATAGTATGCTCGAACTGTCCGTCCGTCTAAGGATGAAATATTGTTCTCAACTCCTCCTGAGTACTCAACTATCTTTGAACGATTCTCAAAAATTGTAAAGTAAACTGAGTGCCTCTATGTAAGATGATGGAAACCGGAACACCATGCAATCAAACAATCTACTAGATATAAATCCCTGCAAGACACTCTGAAGAATAAGTAGTACACACAGGAATGAAGTGTGTGGAGTTGGTCAGCCGTTCCACTATCACCCAAATAGCGTCAAATTTCCTCGAAGTCCGAGGAAGTCCAACAACAAAGTCCATAGTGATCCTCTTCAACTTCCAGCGGGGAATATCCATCTGCTGAAGCAAGCCACCGGGTCTCTGATGCTCATATTTCACCTGCTGACAATTGAGACACGGAGCCACAAATCCCAGAATATCTTTCTTCATTCTTCTCCACAAATTACGCTACCTAAATCCTGATATATCTTCGTGGAACCCAGATGAACGGAATACCGTGAGCTATGGGACTCCTCTAGAATCAATTCTCTAAGAACATCCACATTGGCATACAAATCTAGCCCTGCATCCTCAATACTCTATCATCAACGATGGTCACGTCTCTGGCATCATCATGTTGAACTTTGTCCTTAAGTACAAGCAAATATAGATCATCATAATGGCGCTCTCTGATGGGATCATATAAGAAGACCGAGTAACCACACAAGCTAACTGTGAGGCCCCAAAAAAATGAGTGCACAAATCCAAGCAACTCGTAGAGTCAAGTCCACCTACGTGTTGGGACTATGTAAAAAATTTCATCAAGTCAACCAGCCGGTCGGACCGTTTTTACTAATTTTGCACCTAAAATCTAGAGTCAAAGTTTTCCAGAAAAGAGTCATTTTTGCGGTCCAGAATGCGATCGCAAATCATGTGTGTGGACCGCATTTCTTCCGTAGAGTTAATCAGATGAGCAGTCAAATTTAATGTTTAAAATGCAACCCATTATTCGATCGCATAATAAGTATGCAAACCTTATTTCTACCACAGAGTTAATCAATTGAGTAGTTAAATTTGATGTTGAAAATGCAGTCCATTATGCAACCGCATAATCAATATGCGGACCCCATAGTAGTCGCATTAATTTCTTAAGAACGTGGAAAGGTCAGTTCTACAGTGCAATATGCGATAGTAGAATAGGAATGTGACCTGCATCCCAAACGCATACCCAGGTAGGGAGTTTAGTAAATTAGGACCCTTCTGCGGACAACATTTTTATTCTGCGATCGCAGAGTGCAACCGCGTATCCTCCTCGGGCTCCTATTTTTTAAAATTTTAAACCCAGCCCCTTTCTAATAAAACACCCCAATCACTCATTTTTAACCCATTTCCTGAACAAAATAAGAGAGAGGGAAAAGAGGGTTTTTGAGCAAGAAAGTGGTCTTCATCAAATTGATTCTTCAAAATCTATCCGGGCCGGGAAAATTCTAACTGATTGTCTTCATCCCCACTCGTAAAGGTAAAATCCATAACCCTTTATCCATGATATTCATATTTAATCTAAGGGAGGGAGTCTCATGCATTGATTCTTGAAATAATGGTTGGAAACTCACATGTATGTCTTTAAAAACCTAAAATCTAGTAAGAGAAATTGGGTAGAAGTAAGGGATTGTGCTTGATAAACTAAATAAGCTCGGTAGTAATTGTGAACTTCAATTATTAGGCTCATGTGTTAATCTGTGAACTAGAATGACGTTGCTAGATTACTTGGTTATTGAAAAAATGAGTTAAAAAGGGGGATACGACTTCAGGTATGTATGACTAACTTTGATCTTTGTAAAATTGCCTTGTTTGGTGTGAATATACTCCAGGTATGTATGGCTAACTTTTATCTTATTAAAATCACCTTGTTTAGTATGCAAATGCTTGGTATGTGATATTTATGTGGACTACTTGTGAAATTCTGTGATTGGTTTGATTCGGGTGTTTGTGGTTACTTCTCCCGATATAATGGTGCAAGTAATGGGAAATAAATGAAATGCATTATTATGAAAATGTTATGTTGTAAGAGTCGAGAAACAAAGAATGGAAGGAAATCGTAAATAAAGCAAATGGAACAACTGTGGTATTAACATATTTGGCTTGTTTTGGATAATTATTGTGGTGACTTAAATTGCATATGAATTGTCAAAAATGATGGAAAATGGTACTGATGGCTATGGAAAAATTCTTGTGAATTGTTGTGGTTGTTCATTGAGAATTGTTGTTGTTGTTGTTCTTTGTGAATTCTTATTGTTGCGTTAGTTGTGAATTCTAATGGTACGGTGGGATCGGTTTGCACACCGCAATATGAACTAATAAGGTATGGGTTGTGGTGATAAGGGTGACCGAGGTAATAAGGTGTGGACGAGGTAATAAGGGTGGAAAAGTGATCGAAATCACTGTGGAAATAAACATTCAAGCAAATTTGTGAAATCTTTGGTGTGGAATTGTGGAAGGTGGGAAACTAGGAGAGATTGAAAACTTGTTTGGCATGATTGCACTTTTCAGGTGTGATTGGTTGTTGCTTCTATTACTGTTTTCTACTTGTGTACAGATTGAGTTTACTTGGGACATGGTTTGTTCATACATACTAGTATAATTCAAATGTACCGACGTTTCTTTTTCCGGGAGCGCTACATTCGTATTATGATTGTAGGTGGATCTATAGCAGGTACTCAGTCCATCTACTGTAGCTCCTCCTCACTTCCTATTAGCTCAATTGGTGAGCCCCTTTCCTTTTGGGGCCCTGCGTGGCTCATGCTAGCCATGTTATTGTATTTTGAGATCTTGTTTTGGTGCTTGAAAAAGGTATAGCCGGAGACTTGTTGCCGACAAGTATTATATTAACTTCTTTCATCCTTAGAGGCTCCGTAGACAGGAAATGGGGGTCATGAACTTATGTAATATGTACTTTGTATATTAGGCATTGTAAATTGTAAACAACGCTAAAGATCATCTATGTTATGTATGCTTTTGTAAAAGGTGTTTCAATTATAAATAGCTGCTTCAATCAGTCTGTAAGTAATGAAGAATGTGGGGTAACACGTGGGGCAGTAAAGGCACCCAGTTCCGCTTGATTAGGGATACCGGTAAAGTGCGGTTCATGTCCCTCGAAATTGGGGTGTGAAAAACTTTGTACAGTGCCTAAGGATTTAAAAGAGTCATAGGATATCTCGAAGCCCTGCCTAGTAGAGCCCTTCTTATCGGTGTGTTGTCGACCACATCTATAGGTAGGGGGCTACTCGGAAATTTTTGAAACTATTCTCTTCTTTGTTATCCCATTTCGTGCGGTAAGGTGAAAGGTGGAAGTATTTACGTCTAACTCATGATTTGTTCTGGAATTTTTAGAAATGGCACCTAAGAAGAAAGCTAGACTCGGCCTTGGGGCCAATGCCACCCCAAGTGTGGCCGTGAATCACGTACCTGATGCCGTGGGTGAGAGTGACTCCCCGGCCTTTAATATTCCTGGCCCATCTATTCTAGACCCAAGCATTCCTGTTCCAGCCACGGCAGAGGGTGCCACCGTACCTCCCACCGATATTCCTAATCCTGATGTTGTTCTAGCTTCCAGTCCTGAGGCTTCTGATGGGGGCCTTAGAGGAGCCATCCATATGTTGACTCAGTTAGTGGTTGCTCAGGCCCAGAGACCATATGATTCCCCCATGTCCTCCAGCGGACGGGGAGATTATGGCAGTTCCAGAGTCCACCAGTTTCTGCGATTGGCCCTTCCAGAGTTCTCAGGCACAGACATAGATGCCGATCCGCATGATTTCCTTGATGAGATGTACAAGACCCTTCGTGTGATGAAGGACACAGAGACAGAGGGGGTTTAGTTGGCTTCGTACAAGTTTAGAGGAGCAGCGCGTCAGTGGTTCGAGATATGAGAGGATTCCCGCGAGGAGGGAAGACCTCCAGCTAGATGGGATGAGTTTGTGGATGCCTTTATGGACCATTTCTTACCTGCCGAGAGAATGGCAGCCCGCACCATCGAGTTCGAGGTTCTAAAGCAGGGCAGCATGAGTGCTTGGGAGTACCACATGGAGTTCGTGAGGCTTTCCAAATATGTTCCTCAGTTAGTGTCGAACATCGATGCTCGAGTTCACCATTTTGTGCAAGGTCTTAGTCTTTTGGTGGTGAATGACGCTACTACAGTGGACTTGCACTCAGATATGAATTATGGAAAGATTATAGGATTAGCTTAGGCCACAGAGGCTAGGAAGTTGAAGATATGAGCAGATAGAGAGAGTAGTGCCAGGGCCCGGTCAATGGGTCAGTCAGGGAGGTCAGCTCCGCGAAGAGGGTCACTAGGGCCATCCCAATCATATGCACAGTCCACAGCGAGCGCACCGTCATCTGTGGACAGTTATCAGCAGAGCAGTCACTCGAAACCAAGTTCAGATATAAGGAGGTTCCGTCAATCCGGTCATCCAAGAATGAGGTCTCAGCAGTAGGGGAGAGATGTATGCCCCAAGTGTGGGAGGTTCCATACAGAGACTTGATTTTTTGATGTCCTGGTATGTTATGGGTGCAGGGTGAGAGGTCATATCCGGCGGGACTGCCGACCGCCCTGTCATGGCATGGGCAGCGGATCAGGTTAGTCATCCGGTTCTTCAGTTGCTGTATCATCTAAACTTCCTCCAGTACTGGCAGGGAGTGGAGCAGATAGGGGTAGGGCTCGGGGTAGAGGTGGACTTATCCGATTTTATGCTTTGAGTGGCCGCTAGAATGCTGAGGCATCTCCAGATGTTTTTACAGGTATCTTACCTGTTCAGGCCATTGATTGTTATTTTCTTATTGATTCAGGGTCTTCTTTGTCCTATGTCACCCTATTCGTTGCTTCGAGTTTTGGGATAGAACCCGAACTGCTTCACGAGTCGTTCTATGTGTCGACTCTGGTTGGTGATTCTATTATAGGCACACGAGTTTATAGGATATGTGTTGTCATGGTGTGTGGTCGTGCTACCATAGCCGACCTTATTGAGCTCGGGATGGTAAATTTTGATATGATTATGGGAATGGACTGGTACCATTCGTGCTTTGCTAAACTTGATTGCCGAATGAGAGTTATGAGACTCGAGTTTTCTAACGAGCCAGTTATTGAGTGGAAAAGAAATGGTGTGGTGCCAAAGGGTAATTTTATTTCTTACCTTAAGGCTTCGAAGATGATTAAGAAGAGGTGTATCTGTCATTTGGTTCGGGTGGCGGACATCACTTGAGAAGTATCTGCCCTCGAATCCGTGCTAGTTGTGAATGAGTTTCTTGAGGTATTTCTAGATGTGCTTCAGGGATTCCTTCAGATAGAGAGATTGATTTCAGGATTGATGTATTGCGAGATACAAAACCAATATCTATTCCGCCATACAAAATGGCGCCAGCAGAATTAAGAGATATAAAGGAGCAGCTGAAGGATTTATTACAGAAGGGGCTCATACGACCGAGCGTGTTTCCGTGGGTGCTCCAGTTTTTTTTTGTTAGAAAGAGGGATGGGTCGCTTCAGATGTGCATTTGCCTCAGATAGATGATTTGTTCGACCAATTGCAAGGTGCAAAGTTCTTCTTCAAATTTGATTTTTGATTCAGGTATCACCAATTGAAGATCAGAGAGCAAGATATTCCTAATAGTGCTTTCTGAACCCGCTATGGTCACTTCGAATTCTTGGTCATGTCTTTTGGGCTAACTAATGCCCCGACATGTTTCATGGATCTTATGAATCGGGTCTTCAAGCCATTTCTAAACTCTTTTGTGATTGTTTTCATTGATGACATACTAGTTTACTCGTGAAGCGGGGAGGATCATGCCGATCACTTCAGGGCAGTTTTGCAGACTCTTTATCAGCACCAGTTGTACATTAAATTTTCAAAATTTGAATTTTGGTTGGAGTCCGTCGCCTTTTTGGGTCATGTGGTTTCCAGTGAGGGGATTCAGGTATGAAGATCCATAGCTTCTTGGGTTTAGCATGGTATTATTGGAGGTTTGAAGAAGGGTTCTCCATCCTCACCTCCCTATTGACTAGATTGACGCAGAAGACAGTCAAGTCCAAATGGTCCGACGCTTGTGAGAGAAGTTTTCAGGAACTGAAGTTGAGGTTGACCTCGGCACCGATATTGTCTTTGTCAGAAGGCATGGAAGGATTTGTGGTCTACCGTGATGTCTCCATGGTCGGTTTAGGGTGTGTATTGATGCAGCATGGGAAGGTTATAGCGTATGCTTCAAGAAAACTCAAGAATCACGAGAAGAATTACCCGACGCATGACTTGGAGCTTACAACAGTTGTATTTGCCTTGAAATTATGGCGGCATTACCTTTATGGGGTCCATGTGGATGTGTTCTCAGACCAGAAGAGTCTCCAATATTTATTCAAGCAGAAGGAGTTAAACTTAAGGCAACGACGATGGTTGGAGTTGCATAAAGACTATGATATGAACATCTTGTATTATCCAGAAAAGGTGAATGTGGTGGCCGACCCCTTTAGTCAATAGTCCATGGGTAGTTTGGCTCACTGGGGAGAGGATCAGAGGCTCTTAGCTCGAGAGGTTTATCAATTGGCCAGTCTTGGGGTTTGTATTTCAACCCCAAATGAGGAGGAAATTATGGTGCACAACATAGCAGAATCGTCGCTTGTAGCGAAAGTCAAGGAAAAGCAGTTTATTGATCCAACATTGGCACAGATGAAGGACGCAGTTCTAAATAACAAGATCTCATCATTTTCCTTCAGCAACAATGATGGTGTGTTACGTTGCCAAGGTAGTCTAATCTTCCAAATATGGATAATCTTCGAGAGAGGGTAATGGTAGAGGCACATAATTCCAAGTATTGGGTGCACCCAGGTTCTAGAAAAATGTATCATGATCTCAAGGAAATTTATTGGTGAAGCAGTATGAGGAGGGGCATGCTGGACTTTGTAACGAAGTTTCCGAATTGTCAACAAGTCAAAGCCGAGCATCAGCGGCCCGGTAGGGTAGCCCAGCATATGGAAATTCCAATGTGGAAATGGGAGATGATAAATATGGATTTTGTGGCTGGAATACCTCGCACTCAGCGCAAGTACGACTCTATTTGGGTGATAGTGGATCGATTCACCAAATCAACTCATTTCTTTCCAGTCAAGTCCATGGATACAGTAGAATATCATGCTCGATTGTATATCAAGGAAATAGTGAGGCTTCATTGTACTACACTTTCTATTATTTCAGATCGAGGGGCTCAGTTCAAAGCTAACTTTTGGAAGAAATTTCAACAAGGTTTGGGAACTCAGGTGAATCTCAGCACGACTTTCATCCCCAAACCCACGGTCAAGCAGAGAGGACTACGCAAATGCTTGAAGATATGTTCTGGGCTTGTGTCTTTGATTCCAAAGGTAATTGGGATGATCACTTGCCCCTTATAGAATTTGTTTACAATAACAACTTTCATGCTAGCATTCAGAGTGCCCCATTTGAAGCATTGTATGAGAGGAGATGTAGGTCTCCGATCGGGCGGTTCAAAGTAGGTGAAGCAGAATTGATAGGGCCAGATCTCGTGCATCAGGCTATGGAAAAAGATAAAGTTATTCAGGAAAGGATCAAGACTGCTCAAAGTCTCCAGAAATCCTATACTGACGTGCATCGAAGAGAATTGGAGTTCCAAGTAAATGATTGGGTATTTTTTAGGGTGTCTCCGATGAAAGGGAGTCATGCGATTTGGGAAGAAGGAGAAACTGAGTCCTAGATATGTCGGGCCGTATCGGATCAGTCAAAGGATTATACAAGCCACTTATAGGCTAGAATTTCCCCCTGAAATGTCTTTAGTGCACCCAGTGTTCCATGTGTCCATGTTAAGGAAAGTGGTTGGAGATCCGTCCACCATCGTGCAGTTGAAGACATCAAGGTTACTGAGGATTTATCATATGAGAAAATTCCGGTTGCTATTCTGGATAGGAAATTCCGTAAATTGAAAAATAAGGAAATTGCTTCAGTTAAAGTGTTATGTCGAAGTCAACAAGTTGAAGAGACCATGTGAGAAGCGGAATATTAGATGAATGAAAAATACCCCCATTTGTTTGAACAAGTCTAGAAATGCTAGTGCGAATTATTGTCCCTAAGTGAACTAGTATTGTGTCCCTTTTGGTGTAAAGACACCACATTTCTTCCCTAAGTGATTTACTATTGTAATTCTCCAAGTTGTGCCAAAATTTTTTGTTGTGATTACTTGAGCCATAGGCAACCCTCCTTGGTAAATGGAAGTTTTGTGCTCTTGTGATAAGTAAATGGCTTATGATAGTGTAGATTGGTAATGATTAATTTACTTGTGTGTAATTTACCAAAGTGGTTAAAACTGTGTCGGACTCCTTAAGGTAATCAACTATGTGAAAAAGTGTGTTGAGCAATTGAATATGTTCAAGTGTAAAGGTGATGAATTGTATACCAGTTGTAGGGATAGCAAGATTTGTGTAATGATGTTTGGAAATGTGTTTTGGTTGGCTCTCTGGCAGGTAGATATGTCCAAATTACAAAGGAAACTCCGGCGAAATGTTTCTAAAATATGGAAGTTAGAGAAAATTTAGGAGCTTGCATATTATGTTTTCAAACCGTCTGATTTTCAAAATCCTCATTCGAGAACAAATGATCTTAAGCAGGGGAGGACATACGGCCCCGAGAAAGTGAGTTCTCATATCCTAGTAACTCGTAAAGTCATGTCCACCTATGTGCTCAAATCCTAGTAACTCGCCACGGGTCGAACCCTTTTTACTGATTTTGCACTTAAAATCTAGAGTCAAAGTTTTCCATAAAAGTGTCATTTTGCGGTCCAGAATGCGGTCGCAGATCATGTATGCGGACTACTGTTCTGCCGTAGAGTTAAATAGAGTGTAGTAAAATTTGATGTTGAAAATGCTGCCCATTATGCGACAGCATATTCAATATGCGGACCACATATTCGTCGCATAAATTTCATAAGAACTTGTGAAGGTCAGTTTTGTGGTGCAATATGCGACCGTAGAATAGGAATGCAGACCGCATCCCGATCGCATACCCAGGTAGAGAAGTCAGTAATTTAGGACCCTTCTGTGTTCCAATCCGCGGACCGTATTTCAACTCTACGATCGCAGAGTGCGACTGCATATCCTGCTCGGGCTCTTACTTTGTAAATTTTTTAACTGGCCCCTTTCTAATAAAACACCCCAATCCCTCATTTTTAACCCATATCTTGAAACAAATAAGAGATAGGGAAGATAGGGTTCTTGAGAGAGATCGGGGTCTTCATCAAATTTATTCTTCAAAACTATCCAGGCCGGGAAAATTCAAATTGATTATCTTCATCCCCACTCTTACAGGTAAAATCCCTAACCATTTTTCCTTGATTTTGCAGATTTAAGATAATGGAGGGAGTCTCATTCATTGATTCTTGAAATGATGGTTGGTAACTCACATGCATGTCTTTAAAAGCCTAAAATCTAGTAAGAGGAATTGGCTAGAAGTAAGGTATTGTGATTGATAACCTAAATACGCTCGTGTAGTACTTATGAACTTCAATTCTAAGGCACACATGTTAATTTGTGAACTAGATTGACATTGCTAGTTTGTTTGGTGATTGAAAATAGGAGTTAAAAAGGGGATTCGACTCCAGGTATGTATGGCTAACTTTGATCCTTGTAAATTCGCCTTGTTTGGTGTGTGCATGCTTGGTAGATTATCCATGAAATTCTTGTAACAGGTAACACTGTGATTGTGATATGTAGTAAGAGTTGAGGAACACATCACTAAAAGAAATTGTAATTTATGCTACCAAAATAACCGTGGTAACAATATCTATGGCTTGTTGTGGCCAATCACCAATGTGATGTAAAACGTATATGAGTTGTTGAATATGATGCAAATAGTATTGATAGCTAGGGAAACACTTGTAACATTATTGTGGTTATGTCTTGAGAATTATTTTGGTTAATCTTTGTGATTTGTTTATTGTGGTTGTGTTGTTTGTGAATTGAAACTGTACGGCGGGTTCGGGTTGCGCTCCGCAACACGAAGTTATAAGGAGTAGGCTGTGGTGGTAAGGATGGACAAGGTAATAAGGGTGGACGAGGTAATTAGGGCAGAAAAGTGATCGAAATCACTATTGAAATAAACATGGGCAAATTTGTGAAATCATTGGTGTGAAATTGTGGAAGGTGGGAAACTAGGAGATATTGAAAACTTGTTTGGCTTGATTATACTTTTCATGTGTGATTGCTTGTTACTTCTATTACTGTTTTCTACTTGTGTACGGCTTGAGTTTACTTGGGACAGGGTTTGTTCATACATACTAGCACAATTAAAATGTACCGACGTCCCTTTTGCCGGGGGTGCTACATTCGTCTGATGATTGTAGGTGGATCTATAGAAGGTACTCCAGTCCACCGACTGTAGCTCCTCCTCATTTCCTTTCAGCTCAATTGGCGAGCCCCTTTCTTTTCGGGGCTCTGCATGGCTCATGCCGCTCCCGTTCTTGTATTTTGAGATTTTGTTCTGGTGATTGTAAAAGGTATAGCCGGAGCCTTGTTGCCGGCAAGTATTGTGTTAACTTCTTTCATCTTTAGAGGCTCTGAAAATAGGAAATATGGGTCATGAACTTATGTAATATGTACTTTGTATATTGGGCGTTGTATATTTTAAGCCACGCTAAGGATCATATATGTTGTGTACGATTTTGTAAAAGGTGTTTCAATTATAAATAGCTGCTTCACTCGACAAGTAAGTAATGAAGAATGAACAGTAACACGTGGGGCAGGAAAGGCACCTAAGTCGGCATGATTGGGGTTACCCGGTCGAGTGCCGGTCATGTCCCTCAAATTTGGGGCATGACACGTTTATTGTTCTGGACCTGGCTTACCCAAGCGGACAACTCGAGTCAGGGGGGGCAAGTTACCAGGGATACAGATGCTCTGCAAGCTTAGCAACTTATCCGAACCTCGTTCTAAATGGGAAAAGACTCTAAAAAGAAGAGAAGCTACATGAAGTCCACCCTTCTCTATGATGTAGAAGACTTAGAGAGAGAAGAATGAATTCGTAACAGTTTATCTATACAATTCAACAAAGCGGTAAAATATTTAGCACGTATAACATGGAACATCTAGGAAAATCATATAAAGACAAATATAACAATTATATTAAGCTCAAGTTTTTTAACCTTGAACCGAAATTATTGGTTTGTGTCCCCA
Source organism: Nicotiana benthamiana (assembly GCA_034376525.1). NCBI lineage: Eukaryota > Viridiplantae > Streptophyta > Magnoliopsida > Solanales > Solanaceae > Nicotiana > Nicotiana benthamiana. The sequence goes on from CM067328.1 coordinate 49,260,235, forward strand.
ACAGAGTCGCTAGAGCTGTCATACCTCATTTTTACCTACCCCCTCGAAGGGTGTAAAAGAGTTTTTCCAATTTAAGTGACAAATGAAATGAGATTTATTATTACGATTCAGAGTCACCATTTGAAAGACTTAGGGTATTCCAATTCACCGGTTGAATCTCGAATCGAACAAAATATGACTCTGTTTAACGGTCCGCGAATCAGAAATACGAGTAAGGAATATTTTTAACTCGGGAGAAGGTATTTGGCATTCCTGGGTTCCATGGTTCTAGCATGATCGCTCAACTGTCATATCTGGCTTAATTATCTGATTTTGTACAATTGTGAACCTTTATGCAAATTTAACTTTTAACCGCTTTTAGTCAATTTTTTAAGAAAGTTGAAGGTCGTTTAAAATGTGTCTTTGGGTCGTGTCACAAGAAATGCACCTGCAATCCTAAACACATTTCATTCAACATTTTGGCATTTGATTTGGGTCACATAAAATGCACACCTGAGGTTAAGAAGATAATGTTATTAAAATACGTGCCTAAAGATACTAACATGTTATTATGTTTGAGGAAGGCCATGAAATTTGCTAAACAGCCCGTCCTGAATTCTAAGTATTCTAATATAAGCATTTAAAGAGGGCCCCGAAATTTATACATTTTGTTTGGCGGGGCTCACCTCATTTATTATGTAAAGGCCAACCTAAAGAAAACTACTTTCTATTTAATTTGTTTCTAATAAGGCCTAATTAATTAATATTACTAATTCGGGCTTCAAGGTCAAGTACGGATTCAAACAAAAGGAAGAAGATTTTAATTTGAACCCGCTGCCTAACTTAAAAGCCCATATTTATGATATAAAATTAATCCTAATAATCCTAACATGATTTCAAGGCTTCAACATTTTTCAGGCTTCAGAACCAATCCAAGACAAAGGAACACAAACATGTAGCTTTAGGAAGAATACCTCTTTTGAAGGAATTCAGGCCCGGACTTAATATTGAAACAGGCCTTCACGTTTGGATCCCAAAATGAACACATGATAATGGTCGAAACTTGCCCAGCTGCGGGCCGCTGATGGTTGGACGGCCCAACCAGTCTTCCAAAGTGACTACTGGGCCTATCAAATATTTTTCCAAACAGTACCACCACTTACTTCATTCAAATATTTTCAAACAAATTGATATACTAACTCTTAATGCTGAAACTCATTAAGGTTCATTTTAGCCATGGTTATTGAATTGATTCGTGACTCTTCCAAATTGATAGAATAAAAGTGAAAGACTATGAGTTGTATCTTAGATAATAGGCCGAATGTTACGATTAAACACTTCCTTTTCAAACTATAAAACTAGTTCTAATGCTACTAGATTTAATGTGATTCCTACGGTATGCTCAAGTGGCAAGATGCATTCATGGCACTACTTGCTACCTAAATAAAACTAAATAAACAACTAATTTTAACTAAATCAGTTTTACTTAAGCAATTCACGTCATCAATAACTACATACAGGAGCTCGAGACAGTCCTGGGCAATTCGAAAAAGTACAAATCCATTAATAGTCCTACAGTTCAAAGTTCATGTTATTACAAACCAAGCCTAAACTTTACAAGACAACACAAAAATTAACTAACACATATCTAACTATATATACATCATTCAAGTGAACACATATCATGAAAAAGAGGATGTGAAAATGCTTTATTTCATTTTCATTTCAACAGCTGCATCGAGGTAATTTTGAGATGTGTACCTGGAGTGTGAATCAAATAGAAAGAAGGAGAAACCAACAACAGTAACAGTTTTCAGCAGTAGTTCAGGAACAAGTTCAAAAACCTAGCAGAAAATCAATTAACTTAGCACCAATTTCAACCAATAAATCACCCAAAACAAGCTTGAATAAACCCAAAGTAACTCAACACTGAACCCAGAAATCTCCTGAAACCTCAAGTGATTAGAAACTGAGCTAGGAAATGAGGATCCACAACTAAATCTCAAAATTGACTAAGGGATTTTTCAATGTAACAATATTTTTAGTTTTTTCTACTATATTTGCTTTATTTTTTGGTTTTTTGTTTTAAAGAAATCTAAGATATAAGATGAAAGGTTTTAATTGTGAATTTCAGATTTGGCTTTTTGAATTTGAAATTCAAATTTCAGTTTGAAACTTGTAAAACACTCTTTGGGGGAATTTTTAGATTCGAAAACTTGTAAAAGAAGGCAAGGGCGAGGGGGTATCTTTTATAGAAATAAAATCAAGGGAAACTTCTAACTTGCACTACCCATTTTTCCCTTTTTTTATTTTCAGCATTGCATTTACAATCCTTTTTAATTTTTTTTGCTTACATGTCCCTTAATTATTAGCTTTTTACTCAAGTTAAAACCCCTATTTTTCTATAATTAAAACTAAGGCCCTATTTAGAAGACTAGAAAGAGTTCTAGATTTAACTACAGCCTTCTATGCAACCATAAGTACCCAAACTAACCCTGAATTCAATATGAAATTACCAGACTATACTAGTTGACCCCAGCCCATTTAGTTAGACCATGGTCACCTAAAATATGGATATTCAGCTGTAACCAAATATTACCAATAAGAAAATTTAATAATTGAGCTAATTAATCAACCAAAAATAACTCCTAATTAACACTAAACCACTAAAGCTAAATTGAAGCCAAAGTCATATTAACACAAACTTAAAAGAATGATATTATACTTCCAATCGTCAAACTCCATAAAAGTTCAAACTTAAACCAAATTAAATCAAATCAAAAGAATAAAAACAAAAAATTTGAAATCCTAGAGTCAGTATGAATTACTCAGTCAAACTCACAGAACAAAGTTACACTAGATAACTACCTAAAAAAACTGCATCAATCAACATGAATAAAATGAAACCCTATTGACGAACAATTAAAAAGAGAAAAACTTAAACTAAGCTTAAAATACTTGAATAAAAACAATACTAATGAAATAGGAACAATCATGTAAATGACTCAAAACAACACGAGCGAAGAAAAAAAGCGAAAACAAAAATTGAAATAACTGATATGACTATAGGTTCTGCCACCTTTTCGATTCAAAATTCGAGTGGCTCCAATAAGATTCACGCATCATTGACATTGGATTCTTCCTACGTATAGTCAGGAGGCCATGTAATGTTGATTTGATGAGGATTGGTCGATTTAGAATTTTGACAAAATCTTTAATTTATGATTCGAAGACTTCGATGGGGATTGAGGAAAAAGGGTTAAGGATTTGAAGAGATGAGGGTAAGGAGACTATGTGGTGTTATTTTGGTGGTGAACGGAGGTGGCGTCACCGTGAGTGGCGGAGGCGAATGTCACTAGTTTTGAAGATTCGAGCCAGTTGGTTAACATTCGAAGAAAAATATTTGGGGAATCGGAAAGTGGAGGTGAAGAGGAGTTGATGGTAAAAATTTTGGTGGGTTGTGAGCTTGACCGCCGCCGTGGGCGATTTCCGGCGGTGGAGCCGGCGAAGGAGGCGGGGGTACGAGGAAGATGGCAATGGTCTCTGATTTTTCTAATGTGCTATTACACTTCTATTTAAAACTTAAGACCGAACCTGGGCCGTTAGATTGGGGAGATGGATGGTCTAGATTTCTATAAGCCAAAACGGCATCGTTTTACTAAGGGGGGTAGGCCGGGTTTGGGGGTAGTAATTTGGGCCGGATTTGTGACTTTTGGGATAGGATTTGTTAGGGCTAAGCAATTTTTTCCCAAAACGTAAATCATCCTATTTATTTTTCTTTTCAATTATCTTCTTTCTTTTCTTTTTCAAACAAAGCAAATTAAATCCTTTTTTTCCTTTTCAAAATTTAATAAGAATCCAAATTTAATCTCTAAAACTAAAATTATTAATTCCTAAAAATTGATTAAGCCCTAATTTAAAAGTAGACTCGTGAAAAATTAACCAATTAATAGTCAAAAATACAAAATAAATATTTTTGTTGTTTTTTCTTTGTAAAGTAACTTAATTATTAAAACAATATGAAATAAATACCTTAATGTAAATGCCATATATTTTTGTATTTTTCACTAACGAAAATGCACAAACAAACTGCAAACAATTAACATAAAATGTCATAAAAATCCACAAAATTGTAAAATAATGCAAGAAATTATTTTGTTTGAATTTATCGGAATATTCATATAGGGAAAAAATCACGTGCTCACACAAGTCATGAGCTTATAACACATAATTTACAAATCTCGTACAAAATAAATACATTATGTGTTCAAAATATTATAAACAGTTTTATAAATCTAAAGCTACCATGAACAAGACACAACAATAACCAGAACACAAGTACATCCTCAATGCCAGCTCCTACCATACCCAGCAACATCAGTCCAAGTTCTGCATGCAAGGTGCAGAAGTATAGTACAAGTACAATCGACCCCGTGTACTCAATAAGCAACAAACCTAAGGTTGAAAGCAATGATGGGCTTGGAAAAATGTTAGTTTACAACACCAATAGCCAGTATCAACTCATGTTAATATAATGGAGACAATAAAAGTAACAATTCAAAAGCTACCATGCTCAGCTCGTTTACCATAATGGGAAAGTGGACATGTTTTCCTGGTATAACAATAAAGTTTAGATATTACTACTAAAAATCAACTAAACACGAGTTTCTCGAAAGAACTGCATTCCCAATTCATGACACCAAATAGGAATTTTCGGTTACCAGTAAGCATGAGGAAAATACACCTTTATGCCTACATATAAAGTCGCCAAACTATCATATACCGTCTAGCATAAGGAATATACATCACGATGTTTACATTTCAAATCATAAATATCAAAGTACCGTCTAGCATGAGAAAAATGCACCTCTATGTCTACATGCCAAGTAAGTATATCAACTCAATGATTTCATGATCATATTCCATGTACTCTCATGCTCAACATAGTTAAGCTTTCTATCTCAAATACCCACTTCACTTCACCCACAAAAAATCACTTAGCACTATACGGGTGCATGGCTCATAAGCCCTTCATCAAAGCATGCGTGTGTATATATATATATATCTCACTATGCCTAGCTCAAAAGCCCCTCATCAAATCACGTGTATATATATATTACTACGCCTGCACTCACTACTAGTATGTCAGACTTATGGGGGACGTATCTTGCCTAAGAGTTGATCAAAAGCCAATAAGGCCTGTTGCGACATGCGGCCCGATCAATAATAATAAATAAACCAATAACGCCTACTAGGGCATAAAACCCGATACATATTAATAATAAAGCAAATATGGTCTGCTGCGACGCGTATATCGATCCGTTATAACACTCAAAACTCGGCTCTCATGCCTACCTTAGTCATAAATCTCTCAAGTCATAACGGCTCACCATCTCGTACCACTCAGCAGAAACAGTGATAACATATGATGTAATAGTGAATGATGAATAGAGACTGAGATATGATATGCAAATGAAGAATCATGATTGAGTATATAATTATAGTTAGAGCAGATAACTCAAAAAAATATTAATAACCTCGTTAGGTCTCAATGAATAAGCACATAGCCTAAAAATAATTTTTAACATGAATCACACCTCAATTACTCTATCAAGCAGGAATTACACGGATAGTCCAAGATATAACAACAAAACAAATTTGTTCATAGTCTAATAGTTTAGTAGAATCGTGATTACTCTGGTGCATGTCTATACAAAGGTCACCTAGTATGTGCATCACCCCAATACATCTCTTATAATTGTGATGACCGGCTAGTCGTCTCATGAGTTACCGCTCCATCTTCCCCATTTTCTGCTTCTTTATGCTTCATTATCCATGTCTTGTGTGATTGTTGATACCTAATTTTTTTCTTGGTATTTTTTGTACCAAAAACACTTTCAAAATAACATATAGGTGCATATATAAGGACATCCAAACGTTTTGGTACTTTTCCAAAATTTAATGATTCTTAAACCTATTAATTGACAATTTTAATACCACAAAATCCAACAATTCTTCCCAAAATTATCATTTTTTGGCGAAAAATTTATGTCATTCCAATATTTATGCCACAATATAATTAAGATGATCTTTGTGTATTTTAACAAATTTGTTTGGTATTTTAAAACTAAATTGCATGTAATTGCAATCATATCCTATTTTTACGATTAATAGCTTTTTATAATTATAAAATTAATGATAGTATTTTTAAATTAATATTTTTATAGTATATGTTTGCTCAGTATTCTTAATTTACTTTTTAAATCATTATTACTATTTTTTTATTAAGTAAAAGTGGATAATTAGCTATTTGACACTAAGCCCATTTCTTTTTCAATAACAGCTCCTTTCAATTTTTGCGCAATTCCGCCCAAATTAAACGACTCAATTCCTAATAAGTTCAACCCACGACCCGCTCTTTAAACCCGCTCGGTTTCTTTTTAAATCCAGGTCGTTGATTATTTTGATCAACGACCGATATTATTTCTTTCCCATCTGACCCTAATCCATTCTATCAAAGACGCCACATTTGGGACCCTCTTCGTCTCTCAAACTCTCTCTAGCCTCTCTGAAACCCTAACCGATTCCCACCTTATCTCACCATGTTTCCACCGAAATCCATGGCATCTGTGGCCATGGATGATCTATACTCATTCTCTATCACCATCAGACCTAAGCTATTCAAGGTTTGGAGACCCAAACTCGGTGGTCCTCCTTTAGATCCGTCTCAGATATGTAGATCTATGGAGATGTGATGACCAAACCCGTCGTCTTTCATATTTAATCCCCGTTATCCTTGTCTTATGCTTCTCCATATGTTAATATATGTGTTTGATGAGTCTGAAGTGTGTTGGTTTGAATTTGATTAGAAATGAGACCAATAGTCTCTTTAAGGAAAGCTTAAGTTGGAAAAGTTAACCGGACATTGACTTGTGAGTTAGAGGGCTCGGAACGGATTTCTGACGATTCGATTAGTTTCGGATGGTGATTTATGTCTTGGGAGCAAAATAAGAATTTAATTTAGAGGTCCGGTGTAGAACTAGGGTTGAATTGGCTAAGTTCGAATATTGGGGAATTCCAATTGATAGGTGAGATTTTGATCCAGGGGTCGGAATGGAATTCCGATAATTCCAGTAGCTCTGTTAGGTAATTTTGGATATATGTGCAAATTTTCAGATCACTCGAAAGTGTTTAGGCCGGGTTTTGGATCGAATGCGAATTTGGAAAAGTTCTAGTTTGGATTAGGCTTGAATTTGAGGAATTTGATGATTTTGATGTTAACGCTAGTGTTTTTATGACCCGAGCAAGTTTGCATGAGGTAATAAGTCGTGTTGGTGCTTTTGGTTGAGGTCCCGGGGGCCTCAGGGTGATTTCGGATGGCTAGCGGAAGGATTTTAGTATTGAAAAGTTGCAGCTTTTGAGGCTACAACTGTTGCAGGCATTTTCCTTATGCGATCGTAGGTATGGCATTGCGATCGCCTAGAAGGCTTGGTTGGAGTCTTGGAGTTTGTTCTATGCGATCGCGTATTTGGTGATGTGATCCCGTCGGTTTATGTTGTTGCTCTCTGCAATCGCAGAGGGGAGTTGGCGATCGCGTAGGTCTGGCCAGTGAATCAATGCGATCGCAGGTTGTTGGTCGCGTTTGCAAAGGCCAATATGGAGGCCTGGGAATCTTGTATTATGCGATCGCAGGAGAAAGTTCGCGATCGCATAGAGGAAATTACATCTGGGCAGAGGGTTTTTTATAAACATTTCATGCGCAAGCTATCTCATGTTTCCTCCATTTTTGCACTACCTTAGAGCTTGTGGACGGATTTTGAAGGGGATTTTGATGGGTAGTGATTGGAGGTAAGTCTTGTGCCCTTAATAGGTCATATAATCGAAAAATCATCCATTAATTCTCTAAAATTGGGCATAAACATTTAAGAACTAGAGCTTGAAATTTCAATTGAAAATTGGGGATTTGGAGGAGCTATTAGACTCCGATTTTGATGAATCTTATCTGTACGGACTCATGGCGAGACGAGGATTCTGAAAATATAAATTTCGTAATTTTTCGAGAAGTGGGACCGGGGCTCGAGTTTTGCCAACTTTGTGTTTTTGGTGTTTTTCTAGTCCTTTCTATTGGGTTATGTCCCATTAACCTATTTTGACATATTCCTTGTGATTTTGCTCAGATTCTACACTCGAGGAGGTCGATTCGCGAGGATAGAGAAAAGCGAGCTAGAATTTTGGTCAGTTTGAGGTGAGTAATGGTTATGAATGATATACTGAGGGTTTGAAACCCCGTATTTGAACTATGTGGTGCAATGTTGAGATGCTATACGCGTCATATGACGAGCGTGGTGATGTATCGGCTGGGGACTCGGACTTGGTCCATCCCGATTGAGGATTTACTGTACTTCTTGATTGAGACTAAGCTTGTATTCATATATTTTGGGGCCTTGTGCCGATCTGTAGAACTCCTAAGGAGCATGTTGAGCTGTTTAACCTCACTTTACCTATTGGATACATACCATCTGTCCTGATTTCGATGGTTAAACATGAAATAAGCTGGACTTTATAACTTTCACTCTAAATGAGTAATACCTAGGGTCGAATACCCTGTCTTAGCTGAGTGGGCCCGAGTGGCCAAGTCTATATTGACCGAGAGGGGTCAAGGACCCCGTAGTGAGGCTAATTAATACATATACTTATATATCGGGTCGTGCTGCATGCCACAACAGTATACATATACATGTATTGGATCGGACTGCACGCCAAAGTATTATATTATATGGATCGGACTGCACGCCGTAGTAGTATAATATATTGATCGTACTGCACGCCGCACTGATATATGGATCAGATTGCACGCCGCAGTATCTTAGTGCTTGGGTTGAAGGAGCCCCTCCGAAGTCTGTACACACCCCCAATGAGCGCAGCCGGCTATATCTATTGGATCTGGATGTGCGCCGCAACATTATATATATTATATTGGATTGGGATGCGCGTTGTAGTAGTGTATATATATATATATATATCTTGTGTTGGATCAGGTTGCGTGCCGCAGCAGTATTAGTAACTGGTCGGACGGAAAGGAAAGTATTTTATCATATTCTTCCCTCTGTTTGGTACTTATTTGTTGTTCTTGCAGTTCCAAATAAAACTGTATAGTACTTTTACCGCATTTCTTACATTATGTTATTATTTATTTCTATTACTCATTGAGTTGGTAGACTCACCCCATGCTCCCCGCACATTGTGTGCAGATCCAGGTGCTCCCGAGATCTACCGCTACTGCTGTTGATTACCCAAGCTATTCATAGTATTGAGGTAGCTGCCCTGCATCCGCAAAACCACTTACTCTTTCTCTATTAGCCTGTTCTTTTTGATATTTTGTCAGACTTTGGTATCATTTCTGCTTAGACTTGTATCCTGATTTGTTATAGGCTCTATACTCGTGAATATTCCGTTTTGGGTGAATTATTGTTCTTACTCAGTTGTATTTTTATTGGTATCAGAGCCAAGGTTTACTAGGACTCACGAGATATGAGCCGATTTGGTAGAGTCTTGCTGATCGATACGTAGACGTCTGTATCTATCCTCCAGATGCTGGAGAACCTTTAGGAAAACTTTATATTTTGAAATTCATGTCGTGCGACTTTGTTTATCCGGGAATTAACTTATGTATTTTATTCTCTCGTAGATGGCGAGAACGCGTGGACCGGATGTGGCGGACAACCACCCTTGCCACCCACTAGAGGCCAGGGACATGGCCGTGGTCGAGGCAGAGCAGCAGGGTTCGTACCAATTTACCCACCTGTTGCTACTGTTCAGGATCAGGGCCCAGTTGTTGAGGCTCCAGTAGCATCTACTGAGGCATCGACAATGCCCATTGTGATACCTAGTATCCAGGAGATGTTGGCTCAGATCTTATCCGTCTGCACCCGGTTAGCTCACTTGGTATCAGCTACTACTGCAGCGGCTACTTCCTAGACCGGTGGTGGTCATCAGACCTCCGCAGCTCGCACTCTAGAGTAGGGTGCACAAGGTTTGCAGACCCCATAGGCACCACCGGTTCGGCGAGTTGCCTCTGTTCAGCCAGTTGCCCTTGTCCAGCCTGTTGTTCCAGTTTAGGGCGATGGGGTACCAGTGATGCCAGATGACGAGCAGCGTCGTCTAGAGAGGTCTAGCAAGCTTTCACCTCCGACTTTTAGCGGTGTTCCGGGCGAGGATGCCTAGAGGTTTCTCGACAAGTGTCGACGCATGCTCAAGACAACAGGGATCTTGGAGACTAGTGGGGTATCTTTTGCCATTTTTCAGTTCTCAGGAGCAGGTTTCACCTGGTGGGAGGCATATGAGCGGCGTAGGCCGACAGGTGCAGCACTGTTATCCTAGCAGGAGATCTCTACTACCTTTCATGAGAAGTGGGTACCCAGGTCGCAGAGGGAGGAGTTACGTAGGACGTTTGAGATGCTTCGCTAGGGGGATACGTTTGTGACGCAGTATGAGGTTTGATTTGCAGATTTAGCTCATTATGCTTCGTGGATGGTCCAGACGGATCAGGAGAGGATCAGACGATTTGTGGACGTGCTCATTTATCCCATTTGTATTTTAATGACTCGATACAGGGTCCTGAGTCACACCTTTGAGGAGGCAGTGGATATAGCCCGTGATATTGAGACAGCTCCCCGTCAGGGGAGAGAGGAGAGGGAGCCCAAAAGTTCTCGAGGATCAGGTGGCTCCAGTGGTGCTCCATCTAGGAGCCAGTCTTAGCAGAGTAAGGGTCGTTCTTTTAGGGCTCCACCTGCAGCGTGGTCAGAGTACCGTGGTTCATCTTCTGATTGGGGTTATTAGGGCTCTCAGCAGGGTCAAACATCTGTTAGCGCACTTCTAGCGCAGGGTTCATGTCATGCCCCATCTGTTCAGGGTTCATCTCGGCCAAGTTGTTCGGCCAATTACTCTAGTGCAAGGGGTTCCCTCAGTCCCAGCCCCCAACGCCAGGGAGTTGTTATGAGTGTGGTGAATTTGGGCATATATGGAGGGAGTGTCCCCGTCATCCTTCAAGTTCATCTCAGCAGAGCGGTCATCCCTCATCTTCTGGCCCAGTGTCTTCAGCACCCGCCCAGTCAGCTAGAGATGAGAGTCGGGTAGTTGGGGGTCGCCCCAGAGGGGGAAGCCGATCCGGTGGCGGTCAGGCCTGTTGCTATGCTCTAAAGGGCAGGTCAGATGTTGTTGCTTCGGATGCTGTTATTACAGGTATTATTTCAGTCTGCCACAAGGATGCCTTAGTTTTATTCAATCATGGTTCAACATATTCTTATGTATCTCCTTATTTTTCTCATCATTTTGGGACTACCTTAGGGTGTCTAGCGTTACCTGTGCATGTATCTACCCCGGTGGATGACACTATTATTGTGGACCACGTGTATCGGTCCTTTATTGTTACTGTCGGGGGTCGGAAGACCCGAGCTGACTTGCTACTATTGAGCATGGTAGATTTTTATGTTATTCTAGGCATGGATTGGCTATCTCCGTGCCATGCTATTCTGGACTTTCATGCCAAGACAGTGATGTTAGCTATGCCGGGTATCCCGAGGATCGTGTGGCGTGGTACGACTGATTATGCACCCAGAAGGGTGATCTCTTTCTTAAAGGCCCAGCGGACTGTTGGGAAGGGATATTTATCAAATTTGGCATTTGTGAGGGATGTTGGAGCTGAGGCTCCTAGTCTTGATTCAGTCCGCGTGGTGAGGGAATTCTATACCACCGGACAGGGAAATTGACTTCGGTATTGATTTGGTGTCGGGCACTTAGCCCATTTCTATTCCTCCCTATCGTATGGCATCAGCAGAGCTAAAGGAGTTGAAGGAGCTGCTGCAAGAACTCCTAGATAAGTGGCGCACCGGTTTGATTTGTAAAGAAGAAGGATGACACCATGAGAATGTGCATTGATTACAGACTGTTGAACAAAGTGACAGTGAAGAACAAGTATACACTACCTCGTATTGAGGATTTGTTTGACCAGCATTAGGGGGCAAAGGTGTCGAAGATTGATCTCCGTTCAGGCTATCACCAACTGAAGATTAGAGATTCTGATATTATGAAGATAGCTTTCCGCATGAGATATGGGCATTATGAGTTTCTCGTTATGTCATTTGGGCTAACTAATGCCCAAGTCGCATTTGTGCACCTAATGAATAGTGTATTTCAGCTGTATTTGGATTCTTTTATGATCGTGTTTATTGATGATATACTTGTGTCCTCGCGTATCAAGGAGGAGCACGCGCATCACTTGAGGATTGTATTGCAAAGGTTGAGAGACGAGAAGCTCTATGCGAAGTTCTCCAAGTGTGAGTTTTGGCTCAGTTCTGTAACTTTTCTGGGAGACTTGGTGTCAAGTGATGGTATTCAAGTTGACCCAAAGAAGATCGAGGCGGTGCAGAGTTTGCCCAGACCATCCTCAACTACTGAGATTCGGAGTTTCCTCGGTTTGGCAGGTTATTACCAAAGGTTCGTCTAGGGTTTTTCATCTATTGCTTCGCTTTTGAGGAAGTTGATGCAGAAGAATGCACCATTTGTGTTGTTAGATGAGTGCAAGGAGATCTTTAAAATTCAAGTTAGTGTTGACTACAGCTCCTGTGCTAGTATTTCCATCAGCTTCAAGCTCTTATTCGGTATATTGTGATGCTTCAAGAGTTGGGATTGGATGTGTTTTGATGCATGAGGGTAGAGTTATTGCGTATGCTTTGCGTCAGCTTAAGCCTCATAAGAAGAACTACCCTGTTCATGATTTGGAGTTGGCTACTATAGTTCATGCTTTGAAGATTTGGCGGCACTATCTATATGGCGTGTCCTGTGAGGTGTTAACGGATCATCACAACCTTCAACGTTTGTTCAAGAAGAAAGATCTGAATTTGACGCAGTGGAGATGGCTTGTATTATTCAAAGACTATGATATTACCATATTGTATCACCCAGGGAAGGTCAGTGTAGTGGCCGATGCTTTGAGCCAAAAGGCAGTGAGTATGGGTAGCTTAGCGTACATTCCAGTTGGGGAGAGGCCCCTTGCAGTTGATGTTCAGGCCTTGGCTAACCGGATGGTGAGGTTAGATATTTCAGAGCCCAGCAGGGTGTTGGCTTGTGTGATTTCTCAGTCTTCTTTGTATGATCTCATCAAGGAGCGCCAGTATGATGATCAGCATTTGCTTGTCTTGAAGCACAAGGTCCAGCATGACGATTCCAGAGATATGACTATTGGTAGCGATGGTGTGTTGCGGATGTAGGCCGAATTTGCGTGCCCAATGTGGATAGGCTCCGAGAGATGATATTAGAGGAGGCCCACAGCTCGCGGTATTCCATTCATCCGGGTGCCGCGAAAATGTACCAGGACTTGAGGCAACATTATTGGTGCAGAAGAATGAAAAAGGACATTGTGAGTTATGTAGCTATGTGTCTCAATTGTCAGCAGGTCAAATATGAGTATCAGAGACCCGGTGGTGTGCTTCAGCAGATGGATATCCCGAAGTGGAAATGGGAGAAGATCACTATGGACTTTGTGAGTGGTCTCCCTCGTACCTCGAGGAATTTTGATTCTGTTTCGGTGATTGTTGATAGGCTGACCAAGTCTGCGCACTTCATTCCGGTGTGTACCACCTATTCTTCAGAGCGGTTAGCAGAGATTTTCATCCGTGAGATTGTGCGGTTGCATGGGATCCCAGTTTCTATTGTATCAAACAGGGGTACTCAGTTTTCTTCCCAGTTCTGGAAGACTTTTCATCACGAGTTGGGAAATATGATTTAGACGAGCATAACTTTTCATCCTCAGACAGACGGACAGTCCGAGCGTACTATTCAGATATTGGAGGACACGTTGCGTGCTTGTGTTATTGATTTTGGAGGTTCTTGGGTTGAGATCTTGCCGCATGCAGAGTTTGCTTATAACAATAGTTATCAGTTAGCATTCAGATGGCACCGTATGAGACTTTATATGGGAGACGATGTAGATCTCCAGTTGTTTGGTTTGAGCCCGGCGAGGCTAGATTGTTGGGGATAGAGTAAGTACAGAACGCCTTAAAAAAGTGAAAGTTATCCAAGAGAGACTTCATACGGCTCAGTCGCGTCAAAAGAGTTATGCGGACATGCGGACCGAAAGGTTCAGGATGTATCTTATATGGTGGGTGAGAAGGTTCTGTTGAAGGTCTCGCCTATGAAAGGCGTGATGAGGTTTGGAAATAAATGGAAGCTGAGTCCGCGGTTTATTGGGCCTTTTGAGATTCTCAGAAGGATTGAAGAGGTGGCCTATATGCTTGATTTGCCACCCAGTTTGTCCGGAGTTCACCCGGTGTTCCATGTTTCCATGCTCAGAAAGTATGTTGGGGACCGGTCTCATGTTTTAGACTTCAGCACGATACAGTTGGATGAGGACTTGACCTATGATGTGGAGCTAGTTGCTATTATGGGTTGACATATTCGAAAGTTTAGATCAAAGGACATACCTTCGATGAAGGTGCAGTGGAGAGGTCCGCCCATGGAGGAAGCCACTTAAGAGACCGAACAGGAGGTGCGGAGCATATATCCTTGTTTGTTTGAGGCTCCAGGTATGTTTCTTGACCCGCTCGAAAACAAGTGCTTGTTTTAGTTGGGAAGGATGTGACGACCCAACCCGTCTTCTTTCATATTGCAGCCCCGTTATCCCCGTTTTATGCTTCCTCGTGTGTTAATATATGTGTTTTATGAGTCTGAAGTGTGTTGGTTTGAATTTGGTTAGAAATGAGACCAATAGTCTCTTTAAGGAAAGCTTAAATTGGAAAAATCAACTGGATGTTGACTTGTGAGTTAGAGGGCTCAAAACGGATTTCTGACGATTCGACTAGTTTTGGATGTCGATGTATGACTTGAAAGAGAAATTGGAATTTAATTTGGAGGTCTGGTGTAGAATTAGGCTTGAATTGGCTAAGTTCGAATTTTGATGAATTCCGGTTGATAGGTGAGATTTGATCCGGTGATCGGAATGGAATTTCGACAGCTGCAGTAGTTCCGTTAGGTGATTTTGGATATGTGTGAAAATTTTCAGATCATTAGGCGGTTTTGGACCGAATGCAAATTTGGAAAAGTTCTAGTTTGGCTTAGGCTTATGACCCGAGCAAGTTTGAATGAGGTAATAAGTCGTTTTGGTGCTTTTGGTTGAGGTCCCAGTGACCTCAGGGTGATTTTTTATGGCAAGCTGAAGGATTTTAGTTTTGAAAAGTTGCAGATTTTAAGGCTACAGCTATTGCAGGCATTTGCCTTATGCGATCACATGTATGGAATTGCGATCGCATAGAAATCTTGGTCGGGATCCTTGAATTTTTTCTTTGCGATTGCGTATTCGGTGATGCGATCGCGTAGGTTTAAGTTGTTGCTCTCTGTGATCGCAGAGGGGAGTTCCCGATCGTGAGGTCTGGATGGTGAATCAATGCGATCGCAGGGTGTTGGTCGCGTTCGCATAGGCCAATATGGAAGCCTGGGAATCTTGTACTATGCGATCGCAGGAGGAAGTTCGCGATCGCATAGAGGAAATTACATCTGGGCAGAGGGATTTTTATATATATTTCATCCGCGAGCTATCTCATATTTCCTCAATTTTTGCACCACCTTGAGAGCTTGTGGATGAATTTTAGAGGGGATTTCGATGGATAGTTATTGGAGGAAAGTCTTGTGGCGTTAATACGTCATATAATCGAAGAATCATCCATTAATTCTCGGAGATTGGGAATAAAAATTGAAGAACTAGGGCTTGAAATTTCAAATAAAAATTTGGGATTTGGAGGAGCTATTGGACTATGATTATGATGAACTATATATATATGGACTTGTGGCGAGACAAGGATTCTGAAAATTTAAATTTGTAATTTTGCGAGAAGTGGGCCCGGGGCTCGGGTTTTGCCAACTTTGTTTAATTGGGTGTTTTTTGAGTCCTTTCTATTGGGCTATGTCTCATCATCCTATTTTGACATATTCCTTGTGGTTTTGGTCAGATTCTACACTCAAGGAGGTTGATTTGCGAGGAAAGCGCAAGGCGAGCTAGGATTTTGGCCGGTTTGAGATGAGTACTGGTTCTGAATGATATACTGAGGGTTTGAAACCCCGTATTTGCACTATGCGGTGCTATGTTGAGATGAGATACGCGTCATGTGACAATCTTGGTGATGTATCTGCTGGGGACTCGGACTTGGTCCATCCTGATTGATGATTTACTGCACTTCTTGACTGAGACTAAGCTTGTATTCATATATTTTGGGGCTTTGTGCCGATTTGTAGAACTCCTAGGGAGAATGTAGAGCTGTTTAACCTCACTTTACCTACTGGACAAATACCATTTGTCCTGATTTTGATTGTAAAACATGAAATAAGCCGGACTTTGTAACTTGCACTTTAAATGAGTAATACCTAGGGTCGAATACCCTGTCTTAGCTGAGTGGGCCCGAGAGGCCAAGTCTATATTATCTGAGAGGTGTCAAGGACCCAGTGGTGAGGCTAATTGATATATATACATATATATATCGGGTCAGGCTGCACGCCGCAACAGTATATACATATACATGTACTGGATCGGACTTTACGCCGCAGTATTGTATTATATGGACCGGACTGCACGCCACAGTAGTATATTATATGGATCGGAATGCACACCGCAGTATCTTAGTGCTTGGGCCGAAGGAGCCCCTCTGGAGTCTATACACACCCCTAGTGAGCGTAGCCGACTATATCTATTAGATCATGCTGCGTGTTGTAACATTATATATATTATATTGGATCGGTCTACGCGACGCAGCAGTATGTATATATCTAGTGTTGGATTAGGCTACGCGTCGCAGCAATGTTAGTAACTGTCGGGCGAAAAGGAAAGTATTTTATCAGATTCTTCCCTCTGTTTGGTACTTATTTGTTGTTCTTGCTATTGCAACTAGAACTGCATAGTACTTTTACCGGATTTCTTACATTCAGTTATTATTTATTTCTATTACTCACTGAGTTGGTAGACTCACCCCATACTCCCTGAAACTTGTGTGTAGATCCAGGTGCTCCAGAGATCTAGCACTGTTGTTGTTGACTACCTGAGCTATTCAGAGTATTCAGTAGTTTCCCAGCGTCAGCAGAACCACTTACTCTGTCTCTATCAGTCTGTTCTTTTTTATATTTTTTAAGACTTTGGTATCATTTCTGTTCAGATTTGTATTCTATTTTGTTAGAGTCTTTATACTCGTGACTCCTCGGTTTTTGTAGGATTATTGTTCTTACTCAGCTGTATTTTTATTGTTATTGTCTATCCCTGGTTGGTAGTTTGATTAAATTCGTTGTGTTATATTAAATTGCTTCTTTTGGTTGGAATGCCGTTCTTGGATGTGGTTTGGTCGGGCTTGCCCAGCCTCGCGGCCGGGCGCCATCACGACCGGGTTTGGGGTCGTGACATGTTTCTCTGGTCACGCTCCGGCATATTCACGCAGTAGAGACCTGATTCCTAACCTTCTCTATGAAAGGTCTTCCAAGCCTTTCTCACTTCTAGGGTTTCCATGAATCATAAGTTATTTAAGGTTCTTTCTTTCTTTGTTTGCCTAGATCTGTGCTAAATATATGCTCTACTTGACATTTTAAGCGTTTTTCCCAAAAGTTTATTTTTGAAAAAGTTTCTCTTCAATATTAGGGTTTCTGCAAAGATTTCTGGGATAAATCATTCTGATTCTTTTTCTTCTTTGTTTTATATGTGTTTGCCCATACCCTGCTCGTGTGAATTCTTTTATTTTCTCATGTATTGCCTTGTACCTTTTCTTTTCATCTATGCGTGTTATTCCTGTTAATCCTTGCTTAGTTTTCCTGACGCTTATACTGTGTGTGTTTACCGTTATGTTATTTGATATCGTTTACTGAACTATGTTCATGTTCTTACATGCTTCATCTCCTTGTGTTCACGTTTTAGTATCTCTTTCTTTTGAACTTGTTTATCTTCCAAGTTTTCTCAAATATTTTCTTCATGATTTTTCTTTCTTGGTCGTTTAAAAAAGCTATCATATTTGTTTTGTTGAGAATCTGAAACAAGTGGCTTGCTTCCCCACTTCCATGCTTGATTCAATTTTGAAACCCTAGGATTTTGGGATTTCCTTTGACGGTGTGGATTTTGTGTTCGGGTTAAGGCTCCACTTTGGGAACCTGGACTCTCAGGCTCACTATGAGTCTGCAAATTGAACCTGTATCTCTTTGCTTATAATTCTAAACTTCTCTTTGATTAAACTCTGTTCTGAATAATTTTCCTTTCTCTTCTTCATTCACATGTTTGTGTGTTTTATATATGAGAACTCTTCTTTCAAATGTTTTGACAACTAATTGATTGATTCTGAATTCCTTTGATAGAGTTTTTGTTAGAAACTACGCTTTACGCTAGAGGGGGGGTGAATAGCGTATTAATAGAATTTAGCGTTTTCTTGCGGAATTTAAACTTTGCAGGAAGTAAAATAAATGCAGAAAAATAAACTTACACAAAGATGTATACTGGTTGGCCACCAACGTGGTTAGTCCAGTCCCCGAGAGACTCTCTCGAGATTTTTCACTATCTTGTTAAGCTTAAGGGTGCTCAACAAACCGTTACACACTTGAGGACACAAGCCTCAAACAGTTGCTCGGAGATCGCAATCTCAAAGACTTCACCCAAGGAAACGCAAGTTCCTTGAAACAAGAGAATCGCAATTCTCTTACAAGTATATCAAATACTTGGACACTCACTTAACTAAAGTACTCCTTATTGAGTAGATATGAGTAAAAGAATATGTTCAAGATCACAACAACTTTAAGCAATAATATGGCTCTCAAAAGCTTTATGAAATGAGTAGAAAATGAAGAACAATTGAATGAAAGCTTATAGCAATGTAATGATCAGTTTTGTGTATGTTGTTTTTAAAACACTGAAATGAAGCTGTATTTATAGTTGAAAAAGTTGGTTCAACCGTTGTCTAATTGCCAATTAAGAGTTGCTGAAATTACTCAGTGATAATCGATTATTAAGACCAAACAATCGATTATCTGCCAGTCAGTTTAAAAATCAATCCCAGATTTAACGCTTCACAATGGATTATACATAATCTATAATCGATTACTGGCAATATTCAAAATCAGATAATCGATTACACTAAGTTCATAATCGATTACTTTAGCAACGTTCTAAAAATCATTTCCAGATTTTAAGCAAAAGATCGATTATATAAAATCAATAATCGATTACTTCAGCAACGTTCTAAAAATCATTTCCAGATTTTAAGCAGAACATCGATTATATAAAATCAATAATCGATTACTTCAGCAACGTTCTAAAAATCATTTCCAGATTTTAAGCAGAACATCGATTATCTAGAATCAATAATCGATTACCTTATGGTATTTGAAAATCATTTGACAACGGCCAGCTTCAACAATCGATTGTCCTTTGCAACAATCGATTACTTGTTATTTTCTGAAAATCATAAAACTTACTGGCTCAGTGATAATCGATTATCTAAAGACATAATCGATTACTTAATTAAATTTAAAATCATTGGAAGACATCAACTCAACACAATCGATCACCATTAGTTCATAATCGATTATTTTGAGTATTGAAAAACTTTACCTCAACAACAATCGATTGTCATTTGTTCACAATCGATTATCATGCAGATTTGGAAAAACCTGATGTTCACTGTCTTACTCACAATCGATTACCATTAATTCATAATCGATTGTCATGCAGTCTTGGCTCAGAAACAATCGATTATCATAAGTACATAATCGATTATTTTAGCCCAGATTTTTGAGGCATGTTTAGAAAACATTTTGTCTAATGTAAATATGCATGATTTAAAATCTTTTTGACACAGAATTAAATATGCATGATTTTGGAAAATAGTTATATGAGAGAGGCCATACTATGAGTCAAGTTATAGGATCGAGATTACAATTTAGAACAACTCAATAACAATTAAAAGCTATATCTTGAACTTCAATCTTATTCGCAACCATTGTGCGCTTGTACTTGAATTCCGTCATATATCAATTTTTGCTTCGTTTGTCAATCATCAAAACCTACAAAAGAGTACACGTTTAGTATATTGCATTGAGAACGTGTTTCTAACAATTTCCCCCTTTTTGATAATGGCAAACATTAAGCGGGATATGCAATTTAGGCAAAAGATATTGACAATTCAAGACAAGTAATTATGAAATTTTGTTCTTGTTCCCCCTCAATTTTAGCTTATAAGCAATCAATGAATTAAGAGGTGGTGCATACCCGATATCCCGTTTTCTTCCCCCTTTTGCCATTAGCAAAAAAATAGTAAGGAAAGATGCAAAAAGATGAAATAAACAAGGTTTATTTATTGGAAAAAAAAGAGGGTACATCAATGGGAACCAAAGAGAACAACAGCAAAAACCACACAAAACACAAAAAAATTTTATTCATTTCCGTCGTTGTCCGCCTCGTTATCCGGCGCTGCTTCAAAAGGAACGAGAGCTGCATATGGATAATTGACATGATCAAAGTATCCATGGATCTCATGAGTGAGTTGAGCAAGCTGGTCGGATATGGTTTGGAGAGTAGGCTCTTGGGACGAACGAGCACGACGGGGTGGACGACTTGAAGAAGGAGCTGGAGCATGATCACCATCATGATGGAAAGAAGACTCCGAGATTTCCCAAATTTTGGTACTCCTTTTGAGAGGACCATTTTCCGTGACAAATCCGGATGCTTCAAGGAAGTTCATAATGAGGAGGGCATAAGGAAGAGGCATGTCATCACCGATGGCATCGAGCATATGAATTTTGATGAGCCGACACCAATTTATTTTGGCTCCGGTGACAATGGCATGCAGAAGTTTGGTATCCTCCTGGGAGATGGTGGCGTGATTGTGCCGTCTAGGCTTGAGGACTCGGGTGATGAAGAAAAGAATCAACCGGTAGTTTGGATCCATTCCCGTTATGGTAGGACGACGGGTAGAGATAGATGGATCATAGGAGGTTATACCGGCTTGGTGGAGAAGGATGGTTTCATCAAAGAGAGCCCCGGCCTTATCAATATACTGGTAAAGGTCTTCACCTTCATTTGGAAGGCGGGCAATGGTGTGGAGATTCTCTTCAGAGAGAAGAATTTGAACCCCATTAATGGAGGTGACAAGTTCGCCATCTTCATCTTTATGGAGGTTTGAGTAAAAAGCTTGAACGAGAGTTGTGTTTATGTGAGGATGAGTGAGAAGCAAGAAGTCATATAGTTGACACTCCTTTAACATATTTGCGGCAGGGGTGAAAGGCTCAAGGAGTTTACTATTTGAGAACCGAGGAGGAAGAATGGTGCGTTTCTCAAATTTTGATAGGAACCTTGTGAGTTCATTTTCAGTTTCAAAGAACAAGACGGAACCGTCTTGGTATGGAAAATTTAAAGGAGGAGGGGCGGTTGAGGCTGATGCGCCATGTTTGGATCGGGAACGTTTTGAAGATCGTACAGACATGTTAGGAGAAAGACTGCTGGAATTTGGCAAAGAAAATAGAAGAGATTTAGCTTTTGAATACTAGAGATAGTGCTTGAGTGGGTGAATGTGAGCTCTTATGATGCCTATTTATAGAGGAAAGGATTATCAAGCATTGAATGGAGACATTTGCTGAGATTTTTGTTTAGGAGCAGTCAGAAAACGGTAAGAATTAAAATTACTGACCGTTAGATAATCGATTATTGAACTGAAATAATCGATTGTATTTACTGTTTGATTGAGATTTTGAATCTGACAAATCGATTCTTGAGTCAAACGGTAAAAAAGTTTGAATGAAATAATCGATTGTTAAATTTTGGTAATCGATTATGGAGCATTTAAGACCTGACAGGAATCGATTGAGGAGCCAAACGGTAACAAAAAATTAATATGGAGTAATCGATTGTCAATTCTTGGTAATCGATTATTTAGGGAACTAATTTGATACAGTGAACTTGGAGAATATCAGAATTTGTCAAATAATCGATTGTATGAAAAAATAATCGATTGTTGTAGAAAGCATTGCTGAATGACTGAGGCGGAAATCGATTATGCAATTTAGGAAGTAAAAAATTAAACACAGATGCATAATAGTAATAATCAGTCATAAACAATCGATTATTGATACTGATAATCGATGTACTGCACAGAAAATAATCGATTAGTGGCTTGAAATAGTCGATTATTTTGTGCTAAAACTTCATAGTTCCCCCTACCTTCGGGGTGGTACCTGCAAAATAGATTTAAACGTCTCCGACGCTCAAGTTAGTAATTTATAGCGAAATTAATAAATTACACTAGTGTTAACAAGTAATGCCGTGAACTCTTAAGAATTGTGTCCTAGAGTGTTCTTAAGAGAGTTTCGGGTACTTACCTTTTCTCCAACATCGCCAATTACCTGTTCGAGAGGATGATCCTTGATCGTTCTCCACTCGTTAGGCGTATTTATTCCTTTTTCTAATTGTGGCGCTTCTTCCGTTGGTTGTTCCCAAATTTCATTTTTGTTTTCCTTTGAAGGTTCTTCTTGGATTTTATCTTTCAAGCTATCCAAGATACCTGCAAGATCAAAACCGGATTCCTTTCTCGCCAAGCAAGTATTATCTTCGGAAAACACAACATGAGGGGATTCCTCCACAATTTGGGTTCTTTTGTTAAAGATCCTATATGCTTTGCTACGTGAGGAATAACCAATGAAAATACCTTCATCCGATTTAGCATCAAACTTACCCAATTGGTCCTTGCCATTATTATGAACAAAACATTTACAACCAAAAACACGTAAATGAGAAATGTTGGGTTTTCTACCCTTATAAAGTTCATATGGGGTTTTCATGAGTATCGGCCGAATTGCTACTCTATTTAAAACATAGCAAGCGGTACTCACGGCGTCCGCCCAAAAGTATTTGGGAATCTTAGCTTCGTCGAGCATGGTTCTAGCCATCTCTTCGAGACACCTATTTTTCCTTTCCACCACCCCATTTTGTTGTGGTGTCCGTGGAGCGGAAAAGGTGTGTTCGATTCCGAGTTCGTCACAAAAATCCGCAAAGAGATTGTGATCAAACTCTCCCCCATGATCACTTCTAATCGAAGTGACGGTCGATTCCTTTTCGTTTTGAACACGCTTAAGGAAATACTTGAAATTTTGAAAAGCATCACTTTTATTTGCAAGAAATAGAGTCCAAGTAAATCTAGAAAAGTCATCAACAATTACAAAAACATATTTATTTTTACCAAGACTTTCAATACGAGAGGGACCAAATAAATCCATGTGAAGTAATTGCAAAGGTCTAGACGTTGAAACAATATTCTTGGATTTAAAAGATGCTTTGGTTTGCTTCCCTTTTAGACAAGAATCGCAAATAGAATCATTTTCAAACTTTAAACTGGGAAGACCAACTACTAAGTTTTGAGAAAGAAGCTTGTTCAAAAGATGCATGTTCATGTGTGCTACTCTACGATGCCATAGCCAAGAGTTATCCTCTTTGCTTACTAAACAATCAACATATTCGGGTGAGGAGTTTGCAAGATCAACCATATAGATATTATCAATTCTAAAACCACGAAGTATGATCTTGAAATCACTACGTCTAAATACAAGACATTCATCCGAATTAAATAGAGCAAGATTTCCCTTGTCACATAATTGGCTTATGCTCAAGAGATTATGCTTCAAACCTTTCACAAGTAGTATATGTTTAATAGAGGAGTTTTCGTCCTTACCGACCAAACCAATGCCGATGATTTTTCCTTTATTGTTATCACCAAATGTGACACTTCCTCCTTCTTTGTGCTCTAGTTGAAGGAATTTGGATTCATCTCCCGTCATGTGTTTGGAGCATCCACTATCAAGGTACCATAGTACACTTGATCCCTTCAAGCACACCTACAAAACAAATTAATGTTCTTTAGGTACCCATGCCATCTTGGGTCCTTGAGGGTTAGGCATGTTATAATGATGCAATTGATTTATATGTCTATGACGAGTAAAGCAAGCGGGAGCAATATGACCAATACGTCTACAATAATGACAAGTCACGTTGGGATTATGCATTTTTCTAGGTACATAGTAACTAGATGAATGAAGGTTGCTTACTCTACTTTGAACACCATTGTTTCTCCTATTATGAGCTCTAGGAGGTTCACAAGTTTGTCTAAAATATGCATCATTTCTAGAATATCTATTTCTAGGTGGAGGGTCATTTCTTGGTCTTCTAAATTGTTCAAGGTTTGGCCTAAAATGTGCATCATTTCTAGGTCTTCTAGCATTTTCACTATTTGGTCTAACATGCAAGTTATTTCTAGGATTTCTACTTCTAGGATAAGCATTTTGGTTATTAGTCCTAGGTTGAGCTCTAGGTTGTTGTGGTTTAGCACCAACCTTTTCTTAATTCTTGAATCCTATTCCATGTTTAGTTGATTTTAGATTAACAAGCACATCATTCAAGTTTTTATGCGAAGAATTAAACTTATCTAATGTGCCTTTAAGTCTAGCTACTTCATTCTTAAGAAGCACACAAGAAGAACAGTTTCTAGTAGAACCTTCAGGTTTATCAGCACTTCTTTTTCCATAAAACTTGTTTTCCTCTTTTAGCTTCTCATTTTCGAAAACCAGTTTTTCTAATTCTTTTTCTTTTAATGAAAGCTGTGTTTGAAAATCTTTATCTTTTAGAGAAGCGCTTTCTTTAACACTTTTGACAGTTTTTGAAGCTTTGATAAATTCAGCATATAGTTCATCAAAAGCATTTCTCATTTCATCAAGAGTAAAGAAATTTTGAGAAGAGATTTGACTTACCTCGTCTTTGCCGTCTTCTTGAGCCATGAGACATAAATTTGCTGCTTCATCGTCTTCTTCTTCGCTTGCTTCATCTCCGGAATCTCCTCCCCAAGAGATGTATGCACGTTGCTTTTTGAAGGGTTTCTTCTCCTTTTTGAAGTTAGGGCAATTTGATTTTATGTGCCCGGTTTCTCCGCATTCATAGCATTTTAGTTGATCGCCTTGCTTTTTGTTCTTGCGTTCATACTCTTTGCGCATGAATTTTTGAAACCTTTTGATAACGAGTCCAAACTCGTTGTCACCATCCTCATCAATTTGCAGTTGGCTAGCCTTTAGAGCAATCCTTTGCCTTCTTTGATCATCAACAAACGGGTTAAGTATAGTTGATTCATAGGTTTTGAGATTACCTCTTAATGCATCAATTGTGACATTTGTGATGCAAATGGATTCTTGGATTGCATCGGCCTTTGATCGCCATGCCGGAGTGAGACTTCTGAGGATCTTCCGGACAAGTTCTCTATCCGTAAACGTCTTTTTGAGGGCGTGTAGATCATTCACGATCATTGAGAATCGCTCAAACATTTCGTCTACTTTCTCTCCTTCCTTCATGTGGAATAGTTCATAAGAGTGAGTTAAGAAATCAATTTTAGCTTCTCGTACCTGGTCGGTTCCTTCGTATGTCACTTCAAGCTTATCCCACATTTCTTTTGCTGTTTTGCAACATGATATCTTCCTGTAGTCGTTAGCATTAACAGCACAATATAATAAATTTATAGCTTTGGCATTATTTTGAACCTTACGAATATCCTCCGCGGTATATTCCTCTTCGGTCTTTGGAACCCATTCGTCTTCCACCTTCTTGGTTGGAATTTGGTTTCCATTGGTGAATACTTTCCACAAATGAAAGGTATTTGATTGCACAAAGATTTGCATCCTCTCCTTCCAGTATGAGTAGTTTGTGCCGTTGAATAGAGGAGGTCGTGTAGAGCATTGTCCTTCTTCAATTCCTGCAAAAGAGTCAAGAGTAGAAGCCATGGATGGTTCTCTCAAACGGTTAAGTTTTCAGAGAGTTGGGCTCTGATACCAATTGTTAGAAACTACGCTTTACATTAGAGGGGGGGGGGGGTGAATAGCGTATTAATAGAATTTAGCGTTTTCTTGCGGAATTTAAACTTTGCAGGAAGTAAAATAAATGCAGAAAAATAAACTTACACAAAGATGTATACTGGTTAGCCACCAACGTGGTTAGTCCAGTCCCCGAGAGACTCTCTCGAGATTTTTCACTATCTTGTTAAGCTTAAGGGTGCTCAACAAACCGTTACACACTTGAGGACACAAGCCTCAAACAGTTGCTCGGAGATCGCAATCTCAAAGACTTCACCCAAGGAAACGCAAGTTCCTTGAAACAAGAGAATCGCAATTCTCTTACAAGTATATCAAATACTTGGACACTCACTTAACTAAAGTACTCCTTATTGAGTAGATATGAGTAAAAGAATATGTTCAAGATCACAACAACTTTAAGCAATAATATGGCTCTCAAAAGCTTTATGAAATGAGTAGAAAATGAAGAACAATTGAATGAAAGCTTATAGCAATGTAATGATCAGTTTTGTGTATGTTGTTTTTAAAACACTGAAATGAAGCTGTATTTATAGTTGAAAAAGTTGGTTCAACCGTTGTCTAATTGCCAATTAAGAGTTGCTGAAATTACTCAGTGATAATCGATTATTAAGACCAAACAATCGATTATCTGCCAGTCAGTTTAAAAATCAATCCCAGATTTAACGCTTCACAATGGATTATACATAATCTATAATCGATTACTGGCAATATTCAAAATCAGATAATCGATTACACTAAGTTCATAATCGATTACTTTAGCAACGTTCTAAAAATCATTTCCAGATTTTAAGCAAAAGATCGATTATATAAAATCAATAATCGATTACTTCAGCAACGTTCTAAAAATCATTTCCAGATTTTAAGCAGAACATCGATTATATAAAATCAATAATCGATTACTTCAGCAACGTTCTAAAAATCATTTCCAGATTTTAAGCAGAACATCGATTATCTAGAATCAATAATCGATTACCTTATGGTATTTGAAAATCATTTGACAACGGCCAGCTTCAACAATCGATTGTCCTTTGCAACAATCGATTACTTGTTATTTTCTGAAAATCATAAAACTTACTGTCTCAGTGATAATCGATTATCTAAAGACATAATCGATTACTTAATTAAATTTAAAATCATTGGAAGACATCAACTCAACACAATCGATCACCATTAGTTCATAATCGATTATTTTGAGTATTGAAAAACTTTACCTCAACAACAATCGATTGTCATTTGTTCACAATCGATTATCACGCAGATTTGGAAAAACCTGATGTTCACTGTCTTACTCACAATCGATTACCATTAATTCATAATCGATTGTCATGCAGTCTTGGCTCAGAAACAATCGATTATCATAAGTACATAATCGATTATTTTAGCCCAGATTTTTGAGGCATGTTTAGAAAATATTTTGTCTAATGTATATATGCATGATTTAAAATCTTTTTGACACAGAATTAAATATGCATGATTTTGGAAAATAGTTTTATGAGAGAGGCCATACTATGAGTCAAGTTATAGGATCGAGATTACAATTTAGAACAACTCAATAACAATTAAAAGCTATATCTTGAACTTCAATCTTATTCGCAACCATTGTGCGCTTGTACTTGAATTCCGTCATATATCAATTTTTGCTTCGTTTGTCATTCATCAAAACCTACAAAAGAGAACACGTTTAGTATATTGCATTGAGAACGTGTTTCTAACAGTTTTGACTGATTGCCACTGAGAACCTCCTCTACCTTTCTTGACTGGGTTCATTCAAATTGAACTTGTAATTTTGGTTTCATGACTGTTTAATTGATTCCTTTACCACATTTGGCACAAACCGTGTACCATTGGTTATTTTCCTTAAATAACTTTTATGTACTTACACCTTTTGTGCTACTTTGAAAGGTTTCTTATCAAATTTTCTTTCCTTAACTTATTTTTACCCGTTAAAATCAAAATCCCTTAGACAAAGAAAGTCTGATTTCAATGATATCTTCTTGCCTTCTTTATTCATTTCTCTGCACTATTAAAGGGGGTTGCAATTTTGCACTTTAACGCACAGTCAATTTTGAATACATTCAAAAAAACATGACTTCGAGCTGAATACTTTCAAACACACTTAGAATTCAATACTTTTCACGAGCACTCGAGTTTTCTCTGAACTCACTGCAAGTGTTCTTTCTAATTGTGGCTTGTTTGCAAGAATCCTGCTTTATGTTTTCATCTTTTTCTGAATCTGGCATGTTCCTTATTTGCGCTTTCGCCTCACCTTTATATGTTTATTCCATAGTTTATTCCTTGTTTGGCTTATTGTTTATATGCTGTAATTTTCTACAAGCTTTACCTCTTTCTTTGTTTCTGTTCTTATATGAATCCCTACCCCTAATTCCCTTTGTGTGGTTGAGTTATAGTTCAAAAATATGGCAATACTTGGTATTATCATCCAAGGATATGAACTAGAACCTCTAAGTCCTGAGCTCCTTCAATTACTATTCCCTATTCCCTTTCTATATATATGATGAGTTAAGAATTTGGTCTGGCAGTGCCCTAATCACTGCCCAAGCCATGGTATGACCTTCAATAGGTCCTTACGCTTCATTGTTTGGCTGAAAGGTTGGTCAGGGGTGTGCCATCCTACCATATGGCTGGGCATGACCACCAGCCTTCCTTGGCACTCCCTAATACCCACTATTACACTTGCACTTGTTCCTAAAATTTATGTTCTTCCCACTTCTTGTGAGCCTTGCCTTGGGACCCATGAGCTCCCTCTGAATTTGGACACTAGAAGGTTGGCCTTTCCACACTCCACTTTAATTTAGTTCTAATTAATATCTGGGGTTTAAGCACAACATGGAGATCCTAAAACTCCTTGGAACTTTGAAACACCCTAGGTAAGATAAGGCTTTATGGACATCTTGGTCTCGGAAGTGGTTCACCTCATGTTATTGGACATTAAGTCTGAATTAGGTTCGTTGGATGTAGCTGTAATTTTTTATGTAATTTTTACTTCCATATTGATTCATTGGTCTGTAATAATTTATAATAAACTCATAGGGATTTAGTGAAGAAATGGAAGGGGTTTACTTAATGTATAAAGGGTAGATAACACGCCTATAGGGGTTTAACTTCTGATTTCTGCAAATTCACAAATAGATATCATGCCTATAGGGGTTCACTTCTGATTTCTGCAGCTTCACATATAGATATCATGCCTATAGGGGTTTAACTTCTTATTTATGCAATAGATATCTTGCCTATAGGTTTAACTTCTAATTTATGCGACTTCACTCATAGACCTTCTGCCTATAGGGTTTAACTTCTAATTGATTTGTAAATTTACACATAGATATCATGTCTATAGGCTCCTGCATTTTTGCATATACAAATGTCATTAGCCAAATAGTTTGTAGGCTTAATAACAAAAGTTTCATATAGATACCATGTTCATAGGACTTTTGTTAACGTCTGAGAAGGTGTCAAAATCTGTAAACGTATAAAAAGCATGTCTATAGGAAATCTCGAAGCTGAACTGTCTCATTCATTTAAAGCAATAACGACTGCTGAAACTTGTATTTATTCTATTAAAACTGGTAACTGTTTCTATAATCAATTTTCATCTTTTCTAAAATAAGTAGATATCATGTCTATGGACTTGTTCAACACATAGGCAAAACGTTAGGTAATTAATCATTAGGTCAGTTTTAGACAACTACATCCAAGCGGACCTAATGGGGACTTCTTGTCTAAAAATATATGTTGAACCAGTCCGCTTATCGCCTTAATTTAATGTAGACCAAATTAGTACATGAAAGACATGCTAAACTATATGCCTTTGTTTGATTTAAGGAGGCTTACTTGAGCCTTACTTGTTTACTTGCTTTCCAATACTTGCACTACGTGTTTTGAATATCGCCTTAGTGTTTTGTCCTTTGAAAACTCTCAAAAGACCCCAAATTCCCTTTCCCTCTAGTATTAGTAGTCCCAAATGCCGGTCTCATAGCATTGAGACGGGTACTAGCATGCAATAAATAATGATAGATTCCTCTCTTTAATACCTTAACTGGATGGGAAGGTAAGAATATGGATATGATGACCGGTGTGGTAATATCACGTGCGACTCTATTTTGAGGAGTGTACGCCGAGTATTGCTTTGATGTGATCAATATTATTTGTGAACCTAGGATGCCTTTTCCCTTCTACTTGTTACTCATATTAAGTTGTTCAAAACTACTTTTCTAAACTTTCTACTCCTTTCATTTTTTGTAACATTATGTGTAAACCTCTCTACTTGAGACCTCTATTTGTTCCCTTGTTTTTAAAACCACAATTCTACTATGGCCGGGAACATCACTAGTGGATCTTGAGAGGTGCCTAACACCTTCCCCTCGAGATAATTTCTAGCCCCTACCCAAATTCTGTTTTCTTCATCTCAAACCTTTCTTAAAGTGTCCTAATGCACTATAATCTCTAGGTGGCGACTCTCCAAACTCAAAAAAGTCCCAATTCTCAAAAGAGAATAGAGTTGTCCTCCCAAATATCGTATACCTGATTTCGAACGATTTTTGCAAGAAAAGGGGGCGTCGACAGCATGGAGAATCTGCTGGGGAATTCTTTTGGCTTTTACCATTGCACGATACTTGTGACTTTATTATCTCTTTAATTGCCTTTACTTACTGTGTTTATTTCCTCTGCTATGAAACTGACTTGGCTCTTCGTGTCTTTTCTTTCTTTATGTTTTCTTTACCGCTATTGTAATTACGAGCAATTATTGTAATTGTTGTCTTATGATCATGGAAATATATGACAATCTGCTTCATTCTTTTAATTAAATCTTCAACATCATTTTCTACTCGTGCCAAATAAAATACCATAGCAAGACTTATAATGAGTGGTTGAGCTCTTCGAATATTATCACCCTTTAAATTTGGCAAAATGAATATTTGCGGTAAAACCAGTCGATCCGCGGTGCAGTCGACAGTTCCGCGCCTTTCCTTCTTGAGTTGTCCACTCAAGGGTACCGGTCTAATACCCATAGAAACCTTACTATGTTTAACTATGCATCATGGTCAAACCTAGCCGAGTTAGTTATGTTGTCCACATAATTACTCATTAAGATAGTCTTGTCCAAAGTCCACTTGTTTTTCCTTGGAACCCAAATGGACATTACCACGTCTGTGCATTTATTTGGAGAACTAAATGCCGCTTAAGCTAATTATTAGTTTAAATAGTCGAGTCTGGCGGGGGTAAGGGCCTCACCCTTTTGTTTTGCATAAATGAATGACAACGTTCCTGATTTTGGTATGGTCAACATACCTTCACTCTTGTGTACTTGGTGGAGAAACTTGCCATCGAGCAACCAAATCAACGAATGGAAAGAGAGAGTGACCAAGTCTAGTGAGAAGCTAGAATACCTGGTGTACAAATTGTTGGAATTAGAAGGGAAAGTGAGGAAAAGATTCATCGACTGTCAAAACACTGAGGGAACTGAAGGAGAACGCGTGGCAAAGGCACTTTTACAAGAAAATTTCCGCGAGCCGGAGGATCTTATCAACGAGAACCTTCAACCTGAAGAAGGTCCTTCTGGGACCAAGTAGTTAGATCCAACATGTCCACCCCTAAAGTAGAAGCTAAGAAAATTAAAACCTGATATGAGTTTGAAAATCAAAGAAGACGTCACCAAGCAAGTTAATGCCAAGGTGCTCAGAGTGATGGAATATCCGACATGGTTAGCCAACATCGTGCCAGTACCAAAGAAGGATGGATAAGTTAGAGTCTGTATCAACTACTGAGATCTTAAGAGCCAGTCCCGAAGATAACTTCCCTTTCCCAAACATACACATTCTTATTGACAACTGCACCAAGCATGAGTTGTAGTCTATTGTTGATTGTTTTCCTTGGCATCATCAGATATGGATTGATGAGGAAGATTTTGAGAAAATAGCTTTCATTACTCTGTGGGGAATGTATTGTTACAAACTGATGCCATTTGGGTTGAAGAATACTGGCGCCACCTATATGATAGCCATGACTATTATCTTTCGTGACATGATAAACAAGGAAATCGAGGTATATATAGACGATATCATCATCAAATCCAAGAAATCTACAGATCATATGGAAGATTTTAGGAAGTTCTTCATTAGAGTAAGAAGATACAATCTGAATGCCAAGTGTGCATTCGGAGTTCCTGCTGGAAAATTACTGGTTTTTATTATGAGTTGTCGAGGAATAGAATTGGATCCATCAAAGTTCAAAGTCATTAAAGAATTGCCATCACCAATAAACAATAAGGACGTAATGAGTTTCCTGGAGAATTAACTATATCAGTTGGTTCATAGCTCAGTCCACTGTCATTTGTGAACCTATCTTAAAAATGTTGAAAAACGACACTTCTACCAAATGATTGTTGATTGTCACAAAGCCATTTGACAGAACTAAGGAATACTTGTCAACGCCACGAGTCTTGGTTCTGCCCTAGCTAGGAAGACCTCCATTGCTTTACCTTTCAGTATTGGATGGAGCATTTGGTTGTGTTCTGGGACAGCACGATGAAACAGGGAGAAAAGAGCAAGCCATCTAGTACCTCAGCAAGAAGTTCACTCCATATGAGGCCCGATATTCTCTTCTAAAGCGCACTTGTTGAGCCCTAATGTAGGTAGCTCAGAAATTGAGGCATTGTTTCTGTTCCTACACCGCATATCTCATATCAAGGATGGATCCTTTAAAATACATCTTTCAAAAGCCCATACCCACTAGGAACCTTGCTAAATGTCAAATCCTGCTATGTGAATTTGACATTGTTTACGTGACTCAAAAGGTAATCAAAGGATAAGAATTGGCGTATCATCTCACTGAGAATCCCGTGGATGGAGAATACAAGTCTTTAAAGATGTATTTTCCCGATGACAAGGTATCTTTCATAGGAGAAGACATTACAGAATCATATTATGGTTAAAGGATTTTCTTCGACGGAGCAGAAAACTTCAAAGAAGTTGGCATAGGAGCAGTCCTAGTATCAGAAACTGGCCCGCATTATCCAGTATCGGCCAAACTCAGGGTCCATTGCACCAATAATATGGCTGAATATGAAACCTGCATCTTGGGGCTCAAGATGGCCATTGATATGAACACTCAGGAGTTGCTAGTGAACGGGGATTCAGACTTGCTTATACATCATGTCCGAGAAGAATGGGCAACCAAGAACTCCAAGATACTTACCTACTTGCATCACATACAAGAGTTAAGAACAAGATTCACAAAGACAGAATTTCACCACGTCCCCAGGGTCCAGAATGAATTTGTAGATGAGTTAGCTACTCTATCATCCATGATCCAACATCTAGACAAGTATTTTATTGTTCCCATCCCAGTAAAAATTTATGATCAGCCAGCTTATTGTGCTCATGTTAAGGGGGAAGCAGATGGAATGCCATGGTTCCATGACATCAAGGAGTACTTATCAATAGGAGAATATCCAGAACTTGCAAACACCACTCAGAACCGCACACCTTTGAGGTTATCTAACAACGTGTGTCACAGTAGAGGAATCATGTCCAAGGGGACTCCCGAAGAAAAAGAAGCATCCACGCTATTAGAAGAAGTGCATGCAGGGACCTACTGGCCACACATGAAATGGTTTTGTCTTAACAAAGAAGATAGTCTGGGCAGGATATTTTTGGTTAACTATGGAAACAGACTGTATCGAGTATGTTCGCATGTGCCATCGCTATCAGATACATGTAGATATGATAAAGGTTCCTCAAACCGAGCTTACTGCAGCAAGTACACCATGGACATTTGTCTCTTGGGTAATGGATGTTATCGGACCTATCGAGCCTGCCGCATCAAATGGGCACATGCTTATCCTAGTGGCAATTGATTATTTTACCGAATGCATCGAAGCAGCATCATATAAGGCAAAAACCAAGAATGTTGTGTCAGATTTTGTCCACATTTGTATTTTTGTCGGTTCAGAATTCCGAAATCAATCATCACTGATAATGGTTCCAATATCAACAGCGACATGATGAAAGAATTGCGTTAGACATTCAACATCAAACATAGGAACTCAATAGCCTACAAGCCTCAGAATAATGGAGCTGTAGAAGCGGCCAACAAGAATATCAAGAAGATACTAAGGAAGATGATTGAAAGTCACAAACAATGGCGTGAGAAGTTATCATTTGCCTTATTGGGATATCGCACCACCCTCCGCACATCAACCGAGGCAAATCCCTACATGCTGGCTCATGGTACAGAGGTGGTCATTCCTGTCAGGATAGAAATTCCCTTCTTGAGGATCATACAAGAAGCAGAGTTGGGTAATGCATAATGAGTAAAAGATCGCTATGAGAAGTTAGCCTTATAGATGGAAAAAGATTGAATGCAGTCTGCCATGGTCAATTGTATTAGAACAGAATGACCAAAGCCTTCAACAAAAGAGTCAAGCCGAGAAAGTTTACACCAGGGAAGCCGGTGTTGAAGAAAATATTCCCACATCAAGATGAAGCCAAGGGAAAGTTCTCTCCCAATTGGTAGGATCCGTAGATGGTTCAACAGGTTCTAACAGGAGGAGTCATTTTAGTTGTAGAAATGGATGGAGATGTCTGGCCGAAGCCAATCAACTAAGATGTAGTAAAGCGATATTATGTGTAATCACTTAAGATTTATTTATGTTGTAATTTGAACTACGCCTGACCCGATTCCCCTTAAGAGGGGATATGTAGACATCCCTATTGGTTCGGTCACAATTCAATAAAATTTTCGATTTTCCCGCCATTAGAAAATGGGGCAGAATTTTGAGGAAGACCCTCAAAATTTCAAAGTTGATTTCAGCCAATCATTACACATAGCCATCGGAAGCGCCAACCCAGTAAACAGGGGTAGAATTTTGAGGAGGACCCTCAAAATTCCGAAACAAGAGAGGTTGCAATGTCTTGAACCATGTCGCAGCCGTTGGTTAATATAAAGATAACTATTTTCAATTATATACATACTAAATCATGCATAACTATTATTCGAATTGTTGTTGTTTAGAGATGCTACCCCAATGATACACAACGCCAGGAACCACAGGAAAACAAATTAACCTTTCCCCCTTTACAAAACTGATGATTTTTCTCTGGATGCAGGCGCCCAACTTGCAATGTCCGCAAGAATATTTATGCGCTCATACTTTAACGAGAATGCAACTTCTCAGTATCATCACATATTCTCAATTGTCGTCCGTACATAACATCCCCAGCAGTCACAATATAGTAATCGACTATCAGCTAAGAGATCTTACTACTATCTATCCCTTTACATTGTTGCATTGCATATGGCTAATTTTCTACCTTTCGAGATTAAGCACCATCTCTATCTACATATTTGCATAAGCCTACCTATCTGCCTTTCGAGACTAAACATTGTCTTCATATGCATTTTTCGCATTAGGATACTTTTCTACATTTCAAGACTAAGCATTGTCTCCATCTACATATTTGCATAAGGCTACCTATCTGCTTTTCAAGACTAAGCACTGTCTCCACATGCACTTTCTGCATAAGGCCACTTTCTGCCTTTTGAGACTAAGCATTGTCTCCATCCGCATCTTGCATAAGGCTACTTTTGTGCCTTTCAAGGATAAGATCTAACTCCATCATCATTTGCATAAGGCTACTTATCTGCCTTTCAAGACTAAGCACTATCTCTATCCGCATCTTGCATAAGGTTACCTTGTTGTCTTCCGAGACTAAGCACTGTCTTAATCTTTCATGGCTGAAATATCACCTCGTTATTTTTCTCGCATGGTTGCAATATCGCAACCCTCATTTAAATTCTACACTTGCTAAAATATCGCTATTTCTTGAATGGGCTGAAAGATCACCACCTTTTGCATTTCATGGGCTGAAAGATCACCAACCTATTCAAAGGCATCATAGTTTAGAGGCACCATCTGAATAGCCCGAGAGCATCATCTCATAGCGTGCGAATCTTTACTTATGTGCTTCAGCCATCTCCGGGTTCACTGACTAGCAATGGCCATCTTAGCAGGAGCGATCCCGCTCCGGCTCCCACAACCTATCTGATTTCAAATACCTTCTCAACCTAAACATCGCGTCCGTCCTTTTTAAATCTCCATCGGCGCATTCCTTCAATGGTTCTTGAACTACATATGGCCTGATTCCTGTAAGACTAGGGATATGTAGGAAGCTCAGAAACCAGGGCTATCAGAATTCTTTTCAAATTGCTGCCTCCAGTCTAAATTTGTCATCTTATCTTTACCCGACAACTCTTTCATCTTTCCTAAGTAAAGAAGGGCAGCTGTTGATACCCAATTTTTTTCCATGTATTTTTTGTACCCAAAATACTTTTAAAATAACATATACCTGCATATATAAGCATACCCAAGAGTTTTGGTACTTTTCCAATTTTGAAAGATTTTAAAACCTAGTTAATGCCTATTTTAATACCACAAAATCAAACAATTATTCAAAAAATTATCATTTTTAGTGAATAACTTGTATGCGAAAATATAATTAAGGTGATTTTTGTATATTTTTACAAATGTTTTTGGTATTTTGAAAGCTAAATTGCATGTAATTATAATTATAGCCTATTTTTTTACGATTGGCTTTTAATAATAATAAAATTAATGCCAATATTTTTAAATTAATATTTATATATTATTTATTTTCTCAATATTTTTAATTTACTTTTTAAATTATTATTACTATTTTTTATAAAATAAAAGTAGAAGATTGGCTATTTAACACTTAGCCAATTTCTATTTCAATTACAACACTTTCTCCTTTCAATTTGGCCATCAATTCGGTCCAATTCTGCTCCAAATTAAACAACCCAATTCCTAAAGAATCCAACCCATGACCCAATATTGAAACCTGCCCAGTTTCCCTTTAAATCCAGGTCGTTGATTATTTTGATCAACGACTAATATTCTTTCTTTCCTTTTTTAATTCCCTAACCTACCTAACCCTAATCCATTCTATCAAAGACGTCGCCTTTGGAACCCTCTTCGTTTCTCAAGCTCACTCTAGCCTCTCCAAAACCCTAACTAATTCCCATATTGTCTCACTTTGTTTCCACCGGAATCCATGGCGTCTCCGGCCATGGATGGTCTGTAATCATCCTCTCTCACCATGAGACCTAAGTCATTCAAGGTTTGGAGGCCCAACATCGATGTTTCTCTTATAAATCTATATCAGATTTGTAGATCTATGGTTTCTCAGATCACGTTCAGACATATTCAAGCATTAGAGACCTGATTCCTGACCTTCTCGACTCAGGATATGAGGTCTTCCAAGCCTTTCCCACTTCTAGGGTTTCTATGAATGCTAAGTTATTAGAGGTTCTTTATTTGTTTGTTTGCCTAGATCTGTGTTGAATCTATGCTTTACTTGACATTTTAAGCCTTTTCCCCCAAAAGTTTCTTTTCAAAATAGTTTCTCTTCAATTTTAGCGTTTCTGAAAGGATTTCTGGGAAAATTCTTTTTGATTCTTTTTCTTCTTTGTTTAATGTGTGTTTGCCCATACCCTGCTCGTGTGAATTCTTTTATTTTCACATGTACTGCCTTCTACCTTTTCTTTTCTACTATGCATGTTATTCATGTTAATCCTTGCATAATTTTCTTTACTGTTTTACTATGTGTGCTTACCCTTAAGTTATTTGATTTTGTTTACTGGACTATGTTCATGTTCATACATACTTCATCTACTTGTGTTCACGTTGTATTATATTCTTCTTCATAACTTGTTTAGCTTCCTAGTTTTCGCAACTATGTTCTTCATGATTTTTCTTCCTTTGTCATTTAAGCATGCTATCATATCTGTTTTGTTGAGACTCTGAAACAAGTGGCTTGCTTACCCACTTCCATGTCTGATTCAATTATGGAACCTTAGGATTTTGGGGTTTCCTTTGACGATGTAGATCTTGTGTTCGAGTTAAGGATCCACTTTGGGACTCTAAACTCTCAGACTCACTATGAGTCTGCAAACTAAACTTGTATCTCATTGCTTATGATTAGGAACTTCTATTCGATTAAACTCTATTCTGAATAATTTGAATTTCTCTTCTTGATTCATATGTTTGTGTGTTTTATATATGAGAAATCTTCTTTCAAAAGGACTTGACAACTAATTGATTGATTCTGAATTCCTTGATGGGGTTTTGACTGATTGCCACCGGTTTTCCTTCGATTGAACATCCTCTACCTTTATTGACTAGGTTCATTCAAATTAAACTTGTCATTTTGGTTTCATGACTGTTTAATTGATCCCTTTACCATATTTGGCACAAACTTTGTACCATTGATTGTTTTCCTTAAATAAATTTCATGTAGTTACCACTTTTCTGCTACTTCGAAAGGTTTCTTATCCAATTTTCTTTTATTAACTTATTTTCACCCATTAAAATCAGAATCCCTTAGACAAAGGGAGTTTAATTTTAATGATATCTTCTTGCCTTCTTTATTTGTTTCTCCACACTATAAAAGGGGGCTGCTCTTCTGCACTTTAACACGCGATCCATTTTGAATATTTCAAAGAACATGACTTCCAACTGAATACTTTCAAACACACTTAGAATTCAATACTTTTCACGAGCAGTCAAGTTTTCTCTGAACTCACTCACACGCATAAAGTATTCTCTCTGATTGTAGCTTGTTTGCAAGAATCCTGCTTTTTTTGTTTGTCTCTTTCTTAAACTGGTATGTTCTTTATTTAAGATTTTGCCTGACCCTTATGTGTTTATTCCATAGTTCATTCCTTGTTTGGCTTACTGTTAATATGCTGTAAGTTTTACAAGCTTTGCCTCTTTCTTTGTTTCTGTTCTTATATAAATCCCCACCCCAATTCCCTTTATGTGGCTGAGCTATGGTTCAAAAATATGATAATACATGGTATTATGGTCTATGGATATGAACTGGACCCTCGAAGTCCTAAGCTCATTCAATTCCCATTCCCCATTCCCTTTCTATGCATTTTGAGTTAAGATTTTGGTTTGGCAGTGCCCTAATCACTACCCAGGCCATAGTATGACCTTCAATAGGTCCTTACTGTTAATTGTTTGAGTGACAGGGTTGTCAGGGGCATGCCAGCCTACCATATGTCTATGCATGACCACCAACCTGCCTTGACACTCCCTAATCCCCTCTATTGCACTTACACATGTTCTTAGAATCTATGTTTTGCCCTTTTATTGTGAGCCTTGCCTTGGGACCCATGAGCTCCCTCTGAATTTGGACACTGGATGGCTGACATTTCCCACTGACATTAACTCAGTTCTAATTAATATTTGGGGTTTGGGGTATAAGTACTTCCTGGAGCTCCTGAAACTCCTTGGAACTATGAAACACCCTCGATAAGAGAA
Source organism: Nicotiana benthamiana (assembly GCA_034376525.1). Classification (NCBI taxonomy): domain Eukaryota; kingdom Viridiplantae; phylum Streptophyta; class Magnoliopsida; order Solanales; family Solanaceae; genus Nicotiana; species Nicotiana benthamiana. The sequence continues at coordinate 49,299,488 of CM067328.1, forward strand.
GGCTTTGGAAATCTTGGTCTCGAAATTGGTTTACCTCGTGTTATTAGCATTAAGTCTGAATTAGGTTCCATGGATGCAGCTGTAATTTTTGATGTAATTTTTACTTCCAGTTTCATTCACTGCCCTGTAATAATTTGTAATAAAATCATGGGGAATTAGTGAAGAAAGGGAGGGGGTTTACTTTATGCATAAAGGGTAGATGTCATGCCTATAGAGGTTTAACTTCTTGTTTCTGCAAATTCACATATAGATATCATGCCTATAGGGGTTCACTTCTGAATTCTACTTCTTCATATATAGATATTATGCCTATAAGCGTTTAACTTCTTATTTATTCAATAGATATCATGCCTATAGGGTTAACTTCTAATTTCCGAAACTTCAAACATAGACATCCTGCCTATAAGGGTTAAATTCTAATTGTTCTACAAATTTACACATAGATGTCATGTCAATAGGCTCCTGCATTTTGCATATACAAATTTCATTAGGCAAACAGTTTGTAGGCATTAATAACAAAAGTTGCATATAGGTACCATGTTCGTAGGACTTTTGTTAACGTCTGAGAAGGTGACAAAATCAGTAAACGTATAGAAAACATGCCAATAGTACATCGTGAAACCGAACCGTCTCATTCATTTAAAGCAATAACAACTGCAAAAATCTTTTTTATTCTGTTAAAACTCGTAACCATTTCTATACCCAGTTTACCTCTTTTCCAAAATCAGTAGATATCATGTCTAAGGTCTTGTTCAACACATAGGCAAAAGATTAGGTAATTAATCATTAGGTCCATCTTAGAAAACTGCATCCGAGCGGACCTAATGCTAACTTGTTGTCTAAAAATATGCGCTGAACAAGTCCGCTTCTCACCTTAATTTAATCCAGTCCAAATCAGTACATGAAAGACATGCTAAACTATATGACTTTGTTTGATTTAAGGAGGCTTACATTAGCCCTACTTGTTTTCTTGCTTTCCAATACTTGCATTATGTGTTTTTAATGTCGCCTTAGTGTTCTGTCATTTGAAAACTCTAAAAAGACCCCAAATTCCCTTTCCCTCTAGGACTAGTAGTCCCAAATGCCTCCGGGGCTAATAGGATTGGGACGGGTACTAGCATGCAATAAGTAACGATACATTCCGCGCATTAATACCTTAATGGGATGGGAAGTGTAGAATATGGATATGATTACCAATGCACTAGTATCACATATGACCCGTCTTTTGAGGAGTGTACGCCTGGTATTGCATTGATGTGATCCATATTATTTGCAAACCTAGGACCCCTTTTCCCGTCTACTTGTTACTCTTCTTTTAAGTTGTTCAAAACTACTTTTCTAAACTTTCTACTCCTTTCATTTTTTGCTTGTAACATTATGTGTAAACCCCTCTACTTGAGATTTATATTTGTTTCCTTGTTGTTTAAAGTCACAATTGTAGTATGGTCGGTAACCACACTAGTGGATATTGAGGGTGCCTAACACCTTCCCCTCGAGATAATTTATTTCCCTTACCTAAACTCTGGTTTCTTCATCTCAAACCTTTCATAATGTATCCTAATACACTATAATCATTAGGTGGCAACTCTCTAAACTCCAAAAGACTCAATCCTTGAAAGAGAATAGAGTTGTCCTACCAATGTCGTATACCCGATTTTGAACAATTGTCGCGAGCAAAAGGGGTTGTCGATAGCAATCAAGTTGGTTCGGAGTGGTTTTAATAGGAAATGAGACACTTTGTCTCTTTAAGGAAGGATTGGTTTGGAAAAGTCAACCTGATGTTGAATTATGCATAATAAGGCACGGATGTGATTTTTGATAATTCAGTTAGCTTCGGGGGATGATTTTTTACTTAGGAGTGTGATCAGAATCAATTTTGGAGGTCTATTGTGGAATTAAGCTTGAATTGGCGAAGTTAACATTTTGGCGATTCCGGTTGATAGGTGAGATTTTGATGTGAGGGCTGGAATAGAATTCTGAGAGTTGTTGTAGCTTCATTATGTGATTTGGGATGTGTGTGTAAAATTTCAGGTCCATTGGAGGTGGTTTGGTTGTGATTTTGATCAAATGCGTATTTCGGAAGTTTTTGGAAAACTTAGGCTTGAAATCGATATGAATTGATGGTTTTGGTGTTGTTTGAGGTAGTTTGATGATTTTAATGAGTTTGGATGATGTTTTTGGATGTGTTGGCACTATTGGTTGAGGTCCCGGGGGCCTCGGGTGATATTGGATGGCTAACGGGAAGTTTCGGGCCTTGGTTAGTTGCAGAAACTTGTAGTGCATTGCAGGCCTAATTTGGCATTCCCGTTCATGAGACAAGGGCCGCATTCGCATAGAAGGGCTATGGAAGGCCAAAATTTATCTCTTCGCGTTCACGTAGAGGTGTTCACATTCGCGGAGGGTGAGTTCCTTGAGCTTCGCATTTGCGGGGAGTTGTTCGCGTTCGCATAGAAGGATCTGAGTTCCGTTTGTTTTGTTCAACGTCTGAAGCCAAGGAGTCACGTTTGCATAGTTGAGGTTGTGGAATCTTCACATTCACGGGCATGGCACCGTGTTCGCGAAGGGTTATTCATTGTCAAAGGAACGTTGTGCATCGCGAACGACTGGGTTTGACCGTGTTCGTGAAGAAGTAATTCCATGAGCTGAGCACAAGGTTTTTAAACATTTCCTCCGCACGCTTAAGTTATGTTTCCACCATTATTACGTATTTTTAGAGCTCATTGGGAGAAATTAAAGAGGGATTCGAAGAGGATTTATTGGAGGTGTGTTTTATGAGCCAAAAACGTTATTCTAATGTAAAATTAACATAAATGGAAGAACTAGTGCTTGGAATTTTTGAGATTTTCAATTGGGATTTGAGGGGACATTTGAGGTTGGATTTGAGAGTTTTTGATATGTATGGACTCGTGGCGAGATAAGGAACACCTTGATGTGAGAATTTCTGAGTTTCGAGAAGTGGTCCTAGGGCTCGGGTTTTTCCAATTTTGGGACTTTTGATATTTTTTGATTATTTTCTCTTGGGTTTTGTTCCCTTAGCCTATTGTAATGTATTTGTTCTAGCTGGTTAGATTCGATGCACGTGGGGTCCGTGTCGAGGGGCAAAGGCATCTAGAGCTAGAGTTGTAGCCAGTTCAAGGTGAGTAGTGATTGTAAATGATGTCCTGAGGATTTAAAACCCTAGATTGCACATTGTGGTGTTGTATTGAGATGAGGCATGAACTTGATGATGAGTGTGGGCTCCTTTTCTACTGGGAATTGTAACTTGGTCTTTCCTGATTGATGCGTTTATCTCGTATTTGACTGAGATTTATTTGCTATAATCCTGATCTGGCTTGATTGCCATATTCGAGCTCCATGCCAATTACTTTAACCCTACGGGGAGTTTTAATCACGTATTCCTCACTATTTTGACTTATAATTGCGATATTTCCTGTTGATATATATTGTTTTACAAACTCTGCCAATTTTACTCAGATTTGAAACTTAAATGATATTTCCAAATGATGTTTTAGGCTGAGGACTATTGTTTTACATATGCCCGAATGGCTTATGATAATTTTTTGACCGAGTGAGGCTGAGGGCCCTATGTGAGGACATAACTAAGTGATTTGAGGCCGAGTGCCGAGTGATATGAGGTCGAGTGTTGAGTGATGATGCCACCAGGTGTCTTGATATAGCGTTTGGGCCGTCACGGGCCCCTCCGGAGTCTACACACCCAAAGTAAGCAAGGGTACCAATATGATCTGAGAGTGAGCCCGGAGGGGATGATATTATGATGAGTGATTGATATTGAGCCCGATGGGCTATTACTGTTCTGATCGATTGAGACTGAGCCCGAGGGCAGATTTCTACTTGCTTATTTTAAAAGAGATTTCATTTGATTCTTCACGGTTTCACCACTTTAAGTGATTTTACCGCTTTGATATAGAAATGTTTTGTGCCTTTACATGTTTCATGCTTTTGGTCATTATTAATAATTATTACTTACTGGGTGAGAGTACTCATATTACTCCCTGCACCATGTGTGCAGATTCAAGCATCGCAGAGTCCGCTCCTGAGTGCTGATTCTTCTAAACCAAGCAGTGATTTGGAGTTACAAGGTAGCTGTTCACGTCCGCAGCCCCCGTGTATCTCTTATCTGCAATAATCTATGTTTTATTAAGACTATTCTATCGGATTTCATACTTTGTAGACTTGTAGCATATTCAACAGTAGCTCATGACTTGTGACATCCCGGTTTGGGCTGTGTCGGGATGGTTACCTTTGTTATTATCGTTGTTTCCGCAAATTATAGTTATTTTAATCATGTTATAGAATTGTTTATTTTACAAAATTGTTTAGAAGAGGTGTGTCTGTTTTTTAGGCTGGCCTTTTCTTCACGAGAGGCACCATCACAACCAGGTTCGAGAATTGGGTCGTGAAAAGTTGGTATCAGAGCCTATGTTACATAGGTCTCACGGATCGGTACAGAGACGTCTCTATTTATCCTCGAGAGGCTACAAAACCTTCTAGAAAAACCTTTATATTCTTGAAATTCTTGTCGTTTCGACTTGTTGATCCAAGAACTAAACTTCTGTATTCTTTTCTCTCTCATATAGCGAGGACTAGTTCTACCATACGAGGAGTAAGACCAGAAGTACCACCCACAGAGACCACCAGAGGCCATGGACGCGGTCGTGGTCATGGAAGAGGTAGAGCAGCGAGGGCAGCACCTGTGTATCTACCAGCTGACCTAGCTCAGGATCAGGCTCCAGCTATGGATTCTCGAGCAGCACCAGTTTAGGCACCAGTTGTGCCCATCTTGATTCCGGGTCTTCAGGATTCTTTGGCATAAAACTTATCAATTTACACTAGTCTGGCTCAGGTAGTTTCAGCTCCAGAGCAATAGCTACTTCGCAGGCCGCGGGAGGCAATAAGACCCCCTACTCGTACACCTGAGCAGGTAGTTTTGGGATAACAGACATCAGGGCCATCTCAAGCCCAGCCGATTGCACCAGCTCAATAGTTCATTGTACTAATTATGCCTCAGAATGAGTAGCATCATCTTGAGAGGTCCGGTAGACTCCAGCTTCTATCATTCAATGGTTCTTAGGGCGATGATGCCTAGGATTTTCTTGACAAGTGTCAGTAGATGCTCTGTACGGCAGAGTTTATGGAGTCTAGTGGTGTGGCACTTACCACCTTTCCGTTTTGTTGGGTTCCCTTCACTTGGTGGGAGGCCTATGAGAGGCGTAGGCTGGTTGCTGCAGCGCCTTTGACTTGGCAAGAGTTCTTCACTCTCGTTTTAGAGAAGTATGTACCGCAGTCTCGTAGGGAGGAGGTGCATAGTCAGTTTGAGTGGTTGCGACATGGAGATATGACTGTATCAAAGTATGAGTTGAGGTTTTCTAAGTTGGCTCGTCATGTCGCCTCGATGGTTTCGACAGATCTTGAGAGGATCAAGAGATTTGTTGATGGCCTTAATTATCATCTTCATATTCTGCTGAATAGAGAGAGAGTATTTGGTGTATCATTTGAGGAGGTGGTTGATATCTCTTGTGAGATTGAGATGGCTCGCCGCAGGATAGAGAGGCCAAGAGGCCTCGAGGTTTGGGCAGTTTTAGTGGTGCTCTTTTAAGGGGCCAGTTCCACGTGGTAGCGGTCATTCTTTCAAGCCTGCTCAGTTGGCCCGTCCAGAGTATCATGCGGCATCTTCAGGTCATGGTTACCATGGTTCTCAGAAGGGTCAGCCTTCACTCAGTGCCCTTCCAGCTCAGAGTTCATCTCGTACCCTGTCTGTTTAGGGTTCTTCCATGCCGAGTGTGTGAGCTAGTCACTCCGGTGCAAGGCTTCCCTTCTTTCCCATTCTCCAACACCTAGAGTTATTTCTAGTTTAGGGAGTTTAGCATGTATTGAGGAAGTGTCCTCGTTATATTTCTAGTTCATCTCAGAAAAGGGATCAGCCCTCACCTTCTGCTCCAATTACTTCACCACCTGCCCAGCCAACTAGGAGTGGAGGTAAGGCAGCCAAGGGTTGCCCTAGAGGGGGAGGTTGATCAGGCGTTGGTCAAGCCTGATTCTATGCCATCCCAGGCAGGATAGATGTTATTACTTCAGATGTTATCATTATAAGTATTGTCTCAGCCGGCCATAGAGATGCCTCTCTATTATTTGATCTGGTTGCACCTATTCAGATCTGTTTTCATATTTTTCTCGTTATTTGAGTTCCACTCGGGACTCCCTTGTTTTACCTATTCATGTGTCTACCCTGGTGGGCAATACTATAGTTGTGGACCGTACGTACCGGTCATGTGTTGTGACTATTGGGATTCTAGAGACTCGAGTTGATATATTGCTATTGAGCACGGTGGACTTTGATGTTATTTTGGGCATGCTAAGACAATCACTTTGGCTATGCCGGGTGTACCGCGGATTGAGTGGCGTGGTGTGACTGACTATATTCCGAGTAGAGTGATATCATACTTAAAGGCTCAACATATGGTTGGGAAGGGTTGTTTGTCATATCTAGCTTTTGTGAGTGTTGTTGGATCTGAGACTCCTAGGATTGATTTTTTTCCAATTGTGAGGGATTTCTTGATATATTTCCTACAGACCTACTGGGCATGCCACCGGACATGGATATTTATATTGGTATTGATCTGGTGCCTGACACTCAACGCATTTCCATTCCGCCGTATCGTATGACACCATTGGAGCTGAAACAATCGAAAGAGCAACTTCAGGAGCTCCTAGAAAAGGGGTTCATTCAGCTTAGTGTTTCACCTTAGGGTAAACCGGTTCTATCTGAAGAAGAAGGATGGAACAATAAGAATGTGCATTGATTACAAACAATTGAACAAAGTAACAAGGAAGAACATGTATCCCCTGCCTTGTATTATCGATTTATTCGGCCAACTTTAGGGAGCGAGGGTGTTCTCCAAGATTAATCTCTGTTCGGGCTATCACCAGTTGAAGATAAGCAATTCAGATATTCCTAAGACTTCTTTCAGGACTAGATATGATTACTATGAGTTTCTTTCCATGACTTTCGGGCTAATCAATGCTCCAGCAGCATTCATGCATTTGATGAACAATGTATTTTTTCCTTATCTAGATTCGTTTGTAATCATATTCATTGATGTTATTCAGGTGTTCTCTCGTAGTTAGGAGGAGTACACGGAAATTTGCGATTTGTATTATTGAGATTGAGGGAGGAGAGACTTTATACAAAGTTCTCCAAGTGTGAGTTTTGGATCGGTTCTATGGCTTTCTTGGGACACGTGGTGTCCAGTGAGGGTATTCAAGTTGACACAAAGAAGATATAGGCGGTGTAAAGTTGTCCTAGACCATCCTCAACCATATTGATTCATAGTTTTCTTGGGTTGGCAAGCTATTTTTGCCGGTTTGTTCATGGATTTCATCCATTTCATCGCCCTTGAACAAGTTGACCCGGAAGGGTGCTCCATTTGTATAGTCGGATGAGTACGAGGAGAGCTTTTAGAAGCCTAAGACAGCTTTAACCACAACTCTAGTATTGGTTTTGCCATCAGCTTTAGGTTCTTATATCGTGTATGCTGATGCCTTGAGAGTAGGGATTGGTCATGTGTTAATGCAGGAGGGTAGATTTATTGCTTACGCTTCTCGTCAGTTAGAGCCTCATGAGAAGAACTACCCCGTTCATGATTTGGAGTAGGCTGCCATAGTTCATGCATTGAATATTTGGAGGCATTACTTGTATGACATATCTTGTAAGGTGTTCACCGATCATCGCAGTCTTCAGCATTTGTCCAAGCAGAAGGATCTCAATTTGAGGCAGCGGATGTGGCTAGAGTTTCTTAAGGATTATGATGCTACTATTTTGTATCATCCGGGAAAGGCCAATGTGGTGGCCGATGCTTTGAGCTGAAAGGCAGTAAGTATATGGAGTTTGGCGTACATTCCCATTGGGGAGAGACCCATTGCAGTTGATGCTCAAGCCTTGGCCAATCGGCTTGTAAGGTTAGATATTTCAGATCCCAGTCGGGTGTTAGTGTTACGCACCAAATTCTAGGGACATGACCGGCACTTGACCAGGTATCCCCAGTCAAGCGGACATGGGTTCCTTTCTTACACCATGTGTTACCCTACATTCTTAATTACTTACTAACGGAGTGAAGCAGCTATTTATAATTGAAACACCTTTTACAAAATCATACATAACATAGATGATCTTTAGTATATATTACATAAGTTCATGACCCCCATTTCCTGTCTAAGGAACCTTTAAGGATGAAAGAAGTTAATAAAATACTTGCCGGCAACAAGGCTCTGACTATACCATTTTCAAGCACCAAAACAAAATCTCAAAATACAAGAACAGGAGCGTCATGAGTCACGCAGGGACCCGAAAATAAAGTGGCTCACCAATTAAGCTGACAGGAAGTGAGGAGGAGCTACGGTCGGTGGACTGGAGTACTTGTTAGGAATCCACCTATAATCATAACACGAATATAGCGCCCAGCAAAAGGGACGTCAGTACATTTGAATTATATTGGTATGTATAAACAAACCCTGTCCCAAATAAACTCAAGCCGTCTATAAGTAGAAAAGAGTAATAGAATCAACAACCAATCACAGATGAAAAGTACAATCAAGCCAAATATGTTTTCAATCTCTCCTGCTTTCTCACCTTCCACAATTCCACACCAATGATTTCACAAATTTTCTCGAATGTTTATTTCCACAATGATTTCGATTACTTTTCCGCCCTTATTACCTCGTCCACCCTTATTACCTTGGCCACCCTTATCACCACAACCCAGACCTTATAACTTCATGTCGTGGTGCACAACCCGATCCCATTGTACAGTTAATATTCACAACGAACACAACAACAACAATTCACAAAGAACAACAACAACAACAACAACAACAACAACACCAACAACAACAACAACAACAATTCTCAAAGAACGACCACAACAATTCATAGGAATTTTTCCGTAGCCATCAGTACCATTTTCCATTATTTTTGACAATTCATATGCAATTTAAGTCACCATAATAATTACCCACAACAAGCCAATATGTTATTACTATAGTTGTTCCGTTTGCATTATTTATGATTTCCTTCCATCCTTTGTTTCTCGACTCTTATAACATAGCACTTTCACAATCATGCTCATTTATTTCCCGTTACTTGCATCATAATATCGGGAGAATTAACCACAAACACACAAATCAAACAAATCACAAGAATTTCACAAATAGTCCACATGGATATCACATACCAAGAATTTTCACACCAAACAAGGTGATTTTACAAAGGTCAAAGTTAGCCGTACAAACCTAAATTGACCCCCCCCCCCTTTTAACTCCTACTTTCAATAACCAAGCAATCTAGGAATATCAATTTAGTTCACAAATTAACACACGAGCCTTAGAATTGAAGTTCACAATTACTACCCGAGCTTATTTAGGTTATCAAGCACAATCCCTTACTTCTACCCAATTCCTCATACTACATTTTATGTTTTTAAAGACATACATATGAGTTTCCAACCATTATTTAAACAATCAATGCATGAGACTCCCTCCCTTAGCTTAAATCTTAAAATCAAAGAAAAGGGTTAGGGATTATACCTGTAAGAGTGGGGATAAAGACAATCACTTAGACTTTTCCCAGCCCGAATAGTTTTTGAAGAATCAATTTAATGAAGACCACTTTCTCTCTAAAGAACCCTCTCTGCCCTCTCTCTTATTTTGTTCAGGAAATGGGTTAAAATGAGGGATTGGGGTGTTTTATTAGAAAGGGTCCGGGTTTAAAATGTTAGTAAATAGGAGCTCGAGCAGGATATGCGGTCGCACTCTCCGATCGCAGAGTTGAAATGCGGTCTGCAGATTGGACCGTAGAAGGGTCCTAATTTATTGACCTCTCTACATGGGTATGCGATGGGGATGTGGTCCGCAGTTCTATTCTGCATTCCTATATTGCACTGCATAACTAACCTTTACAAATTTTTATGAAATTTATGCGACGACTATATGGTCCGCATTTTAATTATGCGGTAGCATAATGGGCCGTTTCTTCAACATCAAATTTTTCTGCTCATCTAATTAACTCTATGGCAGACATGCGGTTCGCATACTAATTATGTTGTCACATAATGGAGCGCTAAACATGAAATTTGACTGCTCATCTAATTAACACCGCGGCCAAAATGTGGTCCGTATACATGATCTGCGACTGCATTCTGGACCGCAAAAACGACACTTTTCTGGAAATATTTGACTCTAGATTATTAAGTTCAAAATCATTAAAAAGTGTCCGAGTTTTCGCCAGAGTTTCCTTTGTAATTTGGACATATCTACCTGCGAGAGAGCCACCAAAACACATTTCCAAACACCATTACACATCCTTTTATCCCTATAACTGGTATGTAATTCACCACCTTTACACTTGCACATATTTAATTGCTCAACACACTTTTGCACATAGTTGATTACCTTAAGGAGTCTGACACAGTTTTAACCACTTTGATACATTACACACAAGTAAATAAATCATTACCAATCGACATTATAAGCAATTTACTTATCACAAGAGCACAAAAATTTTCATTTACCAAGAAGGGTTGCCCGTGACTCAAATAATTTCATCACACAAAACTTTGGCACAACTTGGAGAATTACAATTGTAAAGAATTTAAGGAAAAATGGGGTGTCTTTGCGCCAAATGGGACACAATACTAGTTTGCTTAGGGACAAGAGTTCGCACGGTCACTTCTAGACTTGTTCAAACAAATGGGGGTATTTTTCTTTCATCTCATCTTCCGTTTCCCACATGGCCTCTTCGACTTGTTGAATTCGCCATAACACTTTAACTGAAGCAATTTTCTTATTCGCAATTTACGGACTTGCCTATCCAGAATAGCAATCGGAATCTTCTCATATGATAACTACTCAGTATTCTTGATGTCTTCAACTGGCACGATGGTGTACGGATCTACAACCACATTCCTTAACATGGACACATGAAACACCGGGTGCACTACGGACATTTCAGCTGGCAATTCGAGCTTATAAGCGACTTGTTCGATCCTTTGAGTGATCCGATAAGGTCCGACATATCTAGGACTCAGCTTCCCCTTCTTCCCAAACCGCATGACTCCCTTCATCGTAGATACCCTCAAGAATACCCAATCATTTACTTGGAACTCCAATTTTCTTCGATGCACGTCAGCATAGGATTTTTGGCGGCTCTTAGAAGTCTTCATCCTTTCCTGAATTACATTAACTTTTTTCATTACTTGGTGGACTAGATCTGGCCCTATGATTTCTGCATCGCCTACTTCGAACTACCTGATTGGAGACATACATCTCCTCCCATACTATGCTTCAAATGTAGCCATCCGTATGCTAGCATGAAAGCTGTTATTGTAAGCAAATTCTATAATGGGAAAGTTATCATCCGAATGCTAGCATGTCTGAATAGTCCGCTCTACTTGACCGTCTGCGGATGAAAAGCCATGCTGAGATTCACTTGAGTGCCCAAACCTTGCTGAAGTTTCTTCAAAAAGTGAGCTGTGAACTGAGCCCCTCGATCCTAAATAATAGAAAATGGAGTACCATGAATACTCACTATTTCCTTGATATATAATTGATCACGTTGTTCTATCGTATCCGTAGACTTGACTGGCAAAAAGTGAGCTGGTTTTGTGCGACGATCAACTATAACTCAAATTGAGTCGAACTTGCACTGAGTGCGAGGTAGTCCTGCCATGAAATCCATATTGATCACCACCCATGTCCACCTTGGTATTTCTATATGCTGGGTTACCCCACCGGGCCGCAGATGCTCGACATTTTCTTGCTGACAATTCGAACACTTCGATACAAAGTCCCCACGCCCCTCTTCATCCCGCTCCACCAATACATTTCCTTGAGATCATGATACATTTATGTATAACCTGGGTGCACCGAATACCAGGAATGATGAGCCTCCGCCATTACCCTCTCTCGAAGATTATCCATATCTAGCCTACCTTGGAATCGTAACACACCAACATTGTTGCCGAGTGAAAATGCTGAGATCTTGTTATTTAGAACTGCCTCGTTCATTTGTGCCAATGCTGGATCAATGAACTGCTTTTCCTCGACTTTCGCTACAAGCGACGATTCTGCTACGTTGTACAAAATAATTTCCTCCTCATTTAGGGTAAAATATAAGCCCCAAGACTGGCCAATTGATAAACCTCCAGAGCTAGGAGCCTCTGATCTGCTCCCAAGAGAGCCAAACTACCCATGGACTTCCAACTAAGGTCATAGGCCACCACATTCTCCTTTCATGTGCGGTACAAGATGTTTATATAAGAGCCTTTAAGCAACTCCAACCACCGTTGTTGTCTTAGGTTTAACTCCTTCTGCTTGAATAAATATTGGAGACTCTTGTGATTCGAGAACACATCCACATGGACCCCATAAAGGTAATGCCGCCATATTTTCAAGGCAAATACAACTGCTGCAAGCTCCAAGTCATGTGTTGGGTAATGCCTCTAGTGATTCTTGCATACCTTTGAAGATACGCTATAACCTTCCCATGGTTCATCAATATACACACTAAAACAACCCTGGCGGCATCAAAGTAGACCAAAAATCCTTCTATGCCTTTCGGCAAAGCCAATATCGGTGCCGAGGTCAACCTCGACATCAATTCCTCAAAACTTCTCTCACAAGCATCAGGCCGTTAGAACTTGACTGTCTTCTGCGTCAATCTAGTCAATGGGGAGGCGAGGGTAGAGAACCCCTCTACAAACCTCCGATAATACCTTACTAAACCAAAGAAGCTATGGATCTCCGTCGGTGTTGTAAGTCTGGGCCAATCATTCGCTGCTGAAATCTTTTGGGGATGTACCTGAATCCCTTCACTAGAAACAACATGACTTAAAAAGGCGACAGACTCCAACCAAAATTAACATTTTGAAAATTTAGCATACAACCGGTGCTGATGAAAAGTCTACAAAATTGCCTTGAGGTGATCGGCATGATCCTCCCTGCTTCACGAGTAAACAAGGATGTCGTCAATGAAAACAATCACAAAGGAGTCTAGAAATGGCTTGAAGACCCGAGTTATAAGATCCATGAAAGTTGTTGGGGCATTGGTTTGCCCAAAAGACATGACCAAGAATTCTAAGTGACCATAGCGGGTTCTGAAAGCTGTCTTAGAAATATCTTGATCTCTGATCTTCAATTGGTGATACCCAGATCGCAAATCAATTTTGGAGAAGAACTCTGTACCTTGCAATTGGTCAAACAAATCATTTATCCGAGGCAAAGGGTATTTATTCTTGATGGTGACTTTGTTTAGTTGTCGATAATCAATGCACATCCGAAGTGACCCATCCTTCTTTCTGACAAAAAGAACTGGATCACCCCACGATGACACACTCGGTCGTATGAACCCCTTGTCTAATAAATTCTTTAGCTGCTCATTTAATTCTCTTAATTCTGCTAGTGACATTCTGTATGGTAGAATAGATATTGACTGGGTATCTGGCAATACATCAACCCCGAAATCAATCTCTCAGTCTAGCGGAATCCGTTGAAGCTCATATGGAAATACCTCAGGAAACACATATACAACCGGTACAGGTTAGGGGCAGGTACTTCTGAAGTGATGTCCGCCACCCGGACCAACGGATAGATGAACACATTCTTAATCATCTTCGAAGCCTTAAGGTAAGAAATAAACCTGCCCTTTGGAACCACGCCATTTCCTTTCCACTAAATAACAGACTTGTTAGGAAATTCGAGTCTCATGACTCTCGTCTGGCAGTCAAGTTTAGCAAGGCACGAATATAACCAATCCATTCCCATAATCTCATAAAAATATACCATTCCGACCTCAATAAGGCTGTCCATGGTAATACGACCACACACTGTGACAACACAATTCCTATAAACTCGCGTGGCTGAAATAAAATCACTAACCGGAGTCAACACAAGGAACGAATCGTTAAGCTGATCGGATTCTACCCCAAAACTTGAAGAAACGAATGGGTTAACACATGACAAAGAAGACCCTAGATGAATAATAGCATAATAATCAATGTACTGAATAGATACGATACCTGTAACAACATCCGGAGAAGCCTTAGCGCTCTGGAACCCACTAAAAGCACTAAACCGGATAGGTCCACTTCTACCCCGAACTCCACCCCTACCTACACCATGCCTTGTTAGGACTGGAGGACTCGCAGATGATGTAGTATTTGAAGAATCGGATGACTGAGCTGATCCCCTGCCCATGCCCTGACTGGGCGCACCACAGTCCTACCGAAGATGACCTCTCGCCCCGCACCCATAACACACCTGAATATCCAAATAGCACGTCTCTGTATGGAACCTCCCACACTTGGGGTATGCAGATATCCCCTGCTACTGAGACCTCATTCCTGGATGACCGAATTGGCAGAACCTCCTACTGCCTCAACCTAGTCTAGAGTTACTGCTCTACTGATAACTATGCACAAATGGTGGTGTGTTCACTTAGGACTGTGCATATGACCGGGATGGCCTTGATGACCCTATCTACATTGATGACCTCCCTGAGTGACTCATTGACCGAGCCCTGGTGCTACTCTCCCTATCTGCCCGTAGCTTAAACTTCCTAGCCTCCATAGCCTGCGCGAATCCTACAATCTTTCCATAATTCATATATGAGTGTAAGGCAGCTATAGCACCCTTATTCACCAACAAAGGACTAAGACCCTATACAAAACGCCGAACTCGAGCATCCATGGTCGACACTAACTGAGGATCATATTTGGACAACCTCACGAACTCCATGTGGTACTCCTAAACACTCATGCTGCCCTGTTTGAGAGCCTCGAACTCGGTGGCACGGGCTTCCATTGTCTCAACAGCTAAGAAATGGTCCATGACGGCATCCACAAACTCATCCCATCTAGCCGGAGGTCTTCCCTCCTCACAAGAATCCTCCCATATCTCGAACCACGAATGCGCTGCTCCTCTCAACCTGCAGGAAGCCAACTCAACCACATCTGTCTCGGTGGCCTTCATCACTTGAACGGTCTAGTACATCTCGTTAAGGAAATTATGCGGATTGGCCTCTGGTTTCTGTGCATGAGAGCTCTGGAGGGGCCAATCGCAGAAACTGGTGGACTCTAGAGCTGGCAGAACCTCCATGTCCGCTACAAGACACGGGGGCATCATGATATCTCTGGTCCTGAGTGGCCACTAACTGGGTCAACATATGGATGGCTCCTCTGAGGTCCCAATCAGAAGCCTCGAGACCGGAAACTGGAACAATATCAGGATTACGAATATCTGCAGGAGGTATGGTGACACCCTCTGCCACGGCTAAAAGAGGAATGACTGGATCTGGAATAGATGGGCTTCTATTCCAGGAAGATTCAAGTTCGGAGAGTCACTCTCACCCACGATATCATGTACATGATTCACGACCACACTTGGGGTGGCGTTGGCCCAAAGGCCGAGTCTAGCTTTCTTCTTAGGTGCCATTTCTGAAAATTTCGGAACAAAGCATGAGTTAGATGTAAATACTTCCACCTTTAACCTTACCGCACGAAATGGGATAACAAAGAAAAGAATAGTTTCCTCAATTCCCGTTTATCCCCCTACTTATATATGTGGTCTACCATACACCGATAAGAAGGGCTCTACTAGGCATGGCTCCGAGACATCCTAGGACTCTTTTAAAACCATAGGATCCGATACCAAGTTTGTGAAGCCCCAAATTTGAGGGACATGACTAGCACTCGACCGGGTTTCCCTAGTCAAGGGGACCTTAGTTCCTTTCGTGCTCCACTTGTTACCCCATATTCTTCATTACTTACTAGCCGAGTGAAGCAACTATTTATAATTGAAAAAATGTTTACAAAAGCATACATAACATCGATGATCTTTAGCGTGGTTTACAATTTACAATGCCCAATATACAAACGTTAGCACAATACTTGCCGGCAACAAGGCTCCGGCTATACCTTTTACAAGCACCAAAAGAAGATCTCAAAATGTAAGAAGTGAGAAGGAGCTACGGTTGGTGGACTGGAGTACCTGGTTAAGGTCCACCTACAATCATAACATAAATATAGCTCCCCCAGCAAAAGGGACGTCAGTACATTTAAATTGTACCGGTATGTATAAACAAACCATGTCCCAAGTAAACACAAGTCGTACATATGTAGAAAACAGTAATAGAAGCAACAACCAATCACACATGAAAAGTACAATCAAGCAAAACAAGTTTTCAATCTCTCCTGGTTTCCCACCTTCCACAATTCCACACCAAGGATTTCATAAATTAGCTTAAATGTTGATTTCAATAGTGATTTCTATCACTTTTCCGCCCTTATTACCTTGTCCACCCTTATTACCTCGGCCACCCTTATCACCACAAATCACGCCTTATAACTTTGTGTTGCGGAAGGCAACCTAACCCCGCCGTACAATTTCAATTATCAAACAACACAACCACAATAAACAAATTTCAAACATTAACAACAATACTTTTTTAGACATAACAACAACAATGTTACAAGTGCTTCCCTAGCTGTCAATAATATTTCCATCATATTCAACAACTCATTTACGTATTACATGCATTGGTGATTGCCCACAACAAGCCATAGATATTGTCACCACAGTTATTCCGGTAGCATAAATTACAATTACTTTTAGTCATGTGTTCCTCAACTCTTACTACATATCACAATTACAATCATACCAAGCATGTGCACACCAAACAAGGCAAATTTACAAGGATCAAAGTTAGTCATACATACCTGGAGTCAAAACCATTATTTAACTCTTATTATCAATCACCAAACAATCTAGCAACGTTAATCTAGTTCACAAATTAACACATGTGCCTTAGAAATGAAGTTCACAATTACTACATTAACTTATTTAGGTTATCAAGCACAATCCCTTACTTCTACCCAATTCCTGCTACTAGATTTTAGGTTTTTAAAGACATGTATGTGAAGAATCAATGCATGAGACTCCCTCCTTTAGCTTAAATCTTAAAATCAGCAAAAAGGGTTAGGGATTTTACCTGTAAGAGTGGGGATGAAGACAATCAATTAGAATTTTCCCGACCCGGATAGTTTTTGAAGAATCAATTTGATGCAGACCACTTTCTCTCTCAATAACCCTCTCTTCCCTCTCTGTCTTATTTTGTTCAGGAAATGGGTTAAAAATGAGGGAATAGGGTATTTTACTAAAAAGGGGTCGGGTTTAAAATTTTACAAAATCGGAGCCCGAGCAAGATATGTGGCCGCAGTCTGCGATCGCAAATGTGAGATGTAGTCCGCAGATTGGACCGCAAAAGGGTCCTAAATTACTGACTTCTCTGCCTGGGTATGCAATGGGGATGCGATCCGCATTCCTGTTCTGCGGTCGCATATTGCACCGAAGAACTGACCTTCACAAGTTCTTATGAAATTTATGGGACGACTATGTGGTCTGCATGTTGATTATGTTGTCACATAATGGACCGCGTTTTCAACATCAAATTTGATTGCTCTATGATTAACTATACGGAAAGTGCGGTCCGCATAAATGATCTTTGACCGCATTTTGGCCCGCAAAACTACACTTCTCTCAAAAACTTTAACTCTGGATTTTTAAGTGCAAAAACACTAAATAAGGTCGGACCCACGGCGAGCAAGCTTGCTGTGATGAAAAATTTTACATAGTCCCAACACATAGTTGGACTTGACTCTACGAGTTGCTAGGATTTGAGCACTCATTCTCTCGGGGACTTACAAAACCAAGGTCATAAACCTAGTATAACAAAACCACATGACGGATCCCTAGTAGGAACATTTATTAGCATCATGTGCATTTTGACTTAGGGGACTCAACACAGGGGTTGGTTCCATTTAGGACAGGTAACCCAAAATGAAAGACCATGCTGATGCATCTTACGTGCTACTTGCGCATCTATTTTCTCGGCTTTGCATGTTGACCATCTTGTGTATAATTAGAGAAAATTGAGAAAAATAGCAGTTTTAAGGCTAAGCGAGGATAACCACTTATTTTGAAAAACAAATGCCCAAATAGTACTGAAATGCTGCCGGATTTTTTAAAAAGGAATAAAAAAGGAAAATATTTGAAAATATGAAAGATTGTTGTTCAAAAATAATATATTTGATTTTGGCAAATTACCCAAACTATGCTTGTTTGATTCTCACCGGATGTGAGATACATAGGCAATCCTCCTCGGGTCCAACCTCCCTTCTGCAAAAATAGCCAAAAAATGTCAAAATTTTAATTTTTGTTATAAGTAAGTCGGGTGATGTAATTCTTGCTTAAAATGAGTCGAATGTTCCCAAAAGGGCATCGGAAGATGTTTTTTGCAAGAACAGCCACCATGAGTAATTTTTAAATGGTTTGTAGGCACAGTCTCAAAATCTTCTTCCCGAAAATGTTGACATGTGGTGGAATGATTTAAAAAAGGTAGCAGAGTAACTGTGGTGAAGATTTTGCATGGTCCCGTTGGATTGTTAGACATCAAACTAAGAACGGATATAATTGAAGAACTGATACCATTCTGCGACCCAATTTGTAATGCATTCCGGTTCTCAGATTTGGAACTTACACCTACACTAGAGGATATTGTAGGATATGTGGGTCTTAACAGAAACCTATGTCGTAGATATCCATTGGCACCGAGACCGGTAACCGTCCACAGATTCTTGGACCTGTTGAGAATTCGTCGGGACATTCAAGATAAGCATCTATTAGAAGGATGTTGCACAATTCATTTCAAATACCACCAATATGGAAACCCGAAAGGTTTTAAGGAACCCAACACCAGTTTGACACATGCTAGGAACAAAGATAAATGGGAGGCTCGGCGGGGATTGGCATTCATGATAGCTTTTCTGGAAATCGTGGTCTGTCCAAGAAAAAACTGTTACGTAGACATAGGCCTTGTGGGAATGCTGGATGTCGTCGTAAACCTACTAGCACAGTTGTTCCCTTGATTTTGGCGGAGATGTATCGAGCCTTAACCATGCGCTGAGAGGGTATGAAATTCTTCCAAGATTGTAATCTGTTACTGCAACTCTGGGTACAGGAGCACCTTTGTCATCGCACGAGGTATACGAACTATTGTTTAACTGGGGTTAGTTGTATAGTGGAGTTCGGAACCATGGTAATAGGTATAAAGTTCCCCGAGGGAACAGAGGCTTGGTTGTCTTGCTTGAAATTTTTGACTACGGATAAAGTCGAATGTGCTTTCGGATGGCTTCGCGCTACTGAGGTTGTGAACACATCGGCAAAGAAACCTTATATTCCCGCTAGTGAGGCTGTGTACACATCGGCAAAGATACATTATATTTCAACCTTATGCTCCATACCGAGTCTTGAGGAACCTTGGAAGATTCCAAACCGCCCACGGTGAGGAAGACCTGAGCGGACAAATCATTGAGTTACGTCTAAAATCTGCATTTCTGGAAGATAAAGTCTGATAAATATGGAATGAGTGCAGATACCTTAGGCCTAAGACTATAGTACAGGATTCGGATAGAGGTGAAGTGGATCCCAAATTATTAACCTAGTTTGGAAAAAGATTTCAAATCCATGGGAGACCCACCAAAATGCCACATGTGGTACAATTCACAGACGGGGCCAAGGTGTAGTGGGAGTGGCTAGCCAAAGAAAAGGAATACCAAGTGAAAATAGGGAAGTTCGAGCAACAGGTCTGAGATCTTCAATATGAAAAGAGTGTGGAAGTTGGAACTCATGAAGGTGATACAAAGAAACTGGCCCAAGAGAATGAAGCTCTCAAGGCTCAAATTCAACAAATAAACATAGCCGCCAAAAATCAAGAAAGAAGTCAATCTGACGAGAGGTTGATTAAAGGGATGAAGAAGTAAGTCATAGAGTGTCAGGAAGAATTGGAGAAATCTGAACGGAACATGGCAAAACCTCGGGCATAGTGGGCAAAGAAGAAAGAGGAAAAGAGCCTAGTTTGTATGACAAAAGAAAAGATATTATGAGGGAACCATTGCTAATATGAAGAGAAAAATGAACGCCTTTGAAAATGAGGCAGCCCGACAGAACAAAGAATTTCATGCTGAAACAGAACAATGTTATGGGCTAATCGCTGAAATGGAGAAGGAAATAAAATTGTTACAACACCAGCACATGACTCCCAGGTATTAGAGGCTTGTAACCAGTAGATAAGCCGACTATTCCAAGAAAAGTGTCGGATTAAGGAAAGAACAAGAGGCATTGCACAATCTATTGTCATGAAATGTCGGGCCGGTGAACGAATGGCTCGAACCACTTTTTTTTCTGCAGTGATGATATTTGTTCGTCAAGTTATGAATGATATGGAGAGGTTACAAAGGGTCTTGCACGTAGGCCTGCGGCAATGCCGAATGATGCTCTGCGGGCCCCAGTATTTCAAGCTTTATTGTACTCTTGATCTAGTTATCGAGTCTATATTTTGTTATTTCGAGTCTATTTTGTAATTTTCCTTTTCAGAAAACGAACAGTCTAGTATCTTTGTAATCGTAGTTTATTAATGTAATTGAAGTTTTATTAATGAAAATTTAAAAATCCCAAAAATTAATTCTTGATTTTTGCATTTATGTGCACAAAATACGCCCGGTTTGATTCATGCGGGGTCATGATAAGTATGCAATCTCCATAGCATTTGATCCTAACCAATGAAAAAGAAAATGAAGTAAAGAGGTGAAAAACAGGAGAGGAAAGAAAAACAAAAGACAGAAAAAAGAAAAACAAACAAGAAAATAAGAAACCAAATGAAAGAAACATCAGCAAAAAAAGGGGGAATGAGAGAAAAAAAAAGAAGAAAAAGAAGAAAAAGAGAGAAAAAAGAAAGGAAAAGAGAAAGTTGCAATCAGAAATAAGGAAAGCCGGGATGACACAAGCAGTCGAGCAAATGCATAATAGAATCTGTTAATTGCTTAGGTGCATTTATTCCCCAA
Source organism: Nicotiana benthamiana (assembly GCA_034376525.1). Classification (NCBI taxonomy): domain Eukaryota; kingdom Viridiplantae; phylum Streptophyta; class Magnoliopsida; order Solanales; family Solanaceae; genus Nicotiana; species Nicotiana benthamiana. The sequence continues at coordinate 49,320,454 of CM067328.1, forward strand.
ACGTGCGGTTATCCAATCTGTTACGGCCCTTATCATTAACCAAGTTGTTATTAACATTGAGTCCAGGCAGGTGGTTAGTTGATTGACATTCTGGAAACCCATTCTGACAACACCCGTTCAAAAGACAAACTGAACATAACAGACCAGGAATGAGATACTAGTATTGTGGGCCCGGTAAAAGAGGTAGAGGTGATGGATGTTAATGCAATGAGGGAAGAAATGTATAATTTGAGGTAGCAAATGGCTGAAATGCATCAGACCTGGTCTAAGGGTCAGCCGGTGCCAGTTTATCCTACTAATACAGCCTATATCCCACCTTTGGCTTAGTCTCAGGAGCCTCCAACTGTGAATTCATCTCCAGCCTTCCCTTTCTACCAAAAGAGATATAGCACCACCTCATCCCCTCCCCAAGCTCAACCACCTAATCAAATCCCCCTCCAGCAATCACCTCTATCTTTGTGGCGCCTCCACCTTCCACACTGCAAAGATCTTCTAGTGAGCCAATGTTTCAGGCTCACGACAGCCAGTACTATCCTCCTGAGCCATATTCTTACACCCCTCACATTGAGCTCCCGATAGAAACTGAAAAGCTGCTCAATAACCCAGAGTAAGAAAAGATGTTTTGAAAAGTAAAATTCCTGCAGTAATCCTTCAGGAATATGCAAGGGTTGAGTGGCCAAGTCACTATGGCCTATGAGTATTGGTGTCTATTCCAGGATGTTCAGTTACCAATAGGGTTCAAAATGCCAATATTCGATCTGTACGACGGGCATGGTGACCCGGTAGACAACCTGGGGGGAATCTGCAGCAAAATGAGAGGAGCGCAAGGAAAACATGAGTTACTAATGGCGTACTTCAGCTAGAGTCTGAGTGGGTCTACTTTGGAGTGGTATACACGTCACGACCACGGTAGATTGTATACCTAGGATGACTTGGCACAAGCGTTTGCTTGTCATTTTCAATACAATCAAGAAATTGTTCCAGATCGTCTGTCACTGATAAAAATTGAGAAGAAGCCCGAGGAGAGCTTTAAGGAGTATGGGTTCCACTAGAGAAAACAAGCCACAATGGTCGACCCTCCGATGAAAGAAAGCGAGATGGTCGATTACTTTTTTCAAGCTTTGGAGCCAATTTACTTTGCTAATTTGGTAACAACAATTTGAAAATCTTTTTATAAAGTTGTGACTATGGGAGAAATGGTGGAAGAACGATTGAAAAACAATAAAATCTTGAGTTAATCAGCGATCAATGCAACCACCCAAGCCATCCAAAGCGGCACTGGGGGAGTGCTTGGGAAAAAGAAGAAAGAAGAGGTTGGAACAGTGGAGTCTGGAGCGTGGTCCATATCTAGAGGCCCTTCACTCAACTACAACCAACCCCAACCTCACTATCAAAATTATCCATACACACCATATATCCCTCCACAACACTACTACTCACCACCAGATCCATATTTTTTCGTCCGCCGTGCTCAAACTTACACTCAGCCTCCAGCTCTTGTGCAATGGCGTGCACCGGCTTCCCAAAATATATACCCAGTTCCACAAACACATATCCATCCCCAAGAGCTATAGAAACCCCCCGGGAGCGGGTCGCTGACCAAATAAAGCCTTGAAAGATGAAATATTACAAAAGCAAAAGACTTTCACTCCATTGGGAGAATCATATACTATTCTTTTTCACAAATTGAGGCAGCTAAGCCTGTTGAATCCAATTGAGCCCAAAATGCCAAATCCCCTTCCTATGCTGAGAAGTGTTGGAAATTGAAGACTATTGTGCAATAGCTCATTGACACTCACCGGATCGAGGTTCAGGCCACATGCATACACTAACCAGAATTCATTTCCTGCTCAACATGAAGCTCACATGATTAAATTTACACAAGGGAGGGGAGCCCAAGAAAACCTCGCAACCGGTAATGATGATCCGTGCTAGTAAAACCAGTTCGAAAGAAAAATCAACCAGTGGGAAAGCAGTGGCTCAATTCAAAGAGGTCGACAGCAAGCCAGTTATGGTAGTCGAGAAAGGGTCATCGGGTAGTGTTGCCATAAAACCCGAGCCAGTCAAAGTGGTCGTACAAGGGGTGGCAAACAAACATATGATGGTTGTGAAGAGAGCTCGCATAGAGCTTGTTATCATAAATCCAGCAACTCAGTTGTCAGTGACCTACAACTAAACTATTCCTTGGAGTTATCAACATGTAGTGATGACGTGTAAGGGGTTTAAAAGGGTATTTTCCAAGGTTAACATGGTTGAAACAGGGGAAGGGTCAGACAAGGCAAATATGCAGTCTGTCAGACCACGTGGAAAAGTCAACAACTAGGAAGCTACGCCTCTTCTAACTCGAAGGGAGTCTTGGTAGTGGGTTTTGATTTTCTTTTGTTGTCTGGATTATTCCAGTGTTTGCAATTCATATATTATGTTCCGTCCGATTGGATGTGTTAAAGCGCTGTTATCTTCAATAAAATGCAATTGTCTTTCCTCATTCCTAATTTTGTTTTAGTTTTCTTTTCCTCTCTTTATAGCTCTTTCTATGTAGATATCAATGACATGACATGCTTGAGGAATCCTCGGCTCAGTCATATAAGCTGGTATAATTCTGAAGTAATAATACAAGACAATGCGTGTGATAATAAATTGGAACATGACAATGACGAATGGGTGCAAACCCGTCTGGAACAGTTGAGTTTGATCGATGAGAAAAGATTGGCATCAGTGTGACATAGCCAATTGTACCAGCAAAAGATGGCAAGAGCGTACAATAAGAAAGTGCGTCCGAGGATGTTTGAACTGGGACAATTAGTGTTGAGATGTATTTTGTCTCATTGGTCTGAAGCAAAAGTAAAGTTCACCCCAAACTGGCAGGGGTCATTTGTTGTAACCACAGTGTTGTCTAATGGTGCAGTATATCTAATAGATGTGGAAGAAAAATGTGTAGAAGTGACATCAGTTCCGATGTGTTCAAGAGATACTATGTATGATTTTTTTGTTTGATTGTACTTGTTTGTATTTGGCATATTTTGAAGATTGAAATGACGAAGGCGTTTTGTTCTACTATTTAAATACTTTTTCCCTTATCATCCCCTTTGAGCCTTATTTTTTTTCTTTCATACCCTTTTTTTGGAATCAATGTCATAATTCAAAAATGCAAGTGCAGAAGATAATCAAGTGAAAAGAAAATGAAGGAAGAAAAAAGAAAAGAAAAGAAGAATAAAAGATGGAAAAAAAAAGAAAGAAGAAAAGAAGGAAAGAAAAAGAAAAGAAAAGAAAAGTGAAAAATAAAGAATAAGAAGAACAGAAGAGCAGAAAACAAAACAAAGAAAAGAAAAATCACAACAACAAAGTATTTCCTATCACGTGAACTACATTTGGCTTGATTCTGAAAGGGTACGTAGGTAGCCTCTCTGAGGTTCAGTCATACTTAACTAAAAATCCAAAAGTCCTTAATCAAGAAAATGAGGCAGAAGTTGTGGTTGTTGTAAGAAATTTGATTCTGAAAGTTGTAATTTTTAACCCATTATAAATAGTTCTTTAGCTTTTATACCCTTTCTTTCTAACCCGTCTAAAAGCCCACGTTATGGTCCAAAGAAAGACCTTCCGATTAGTTTTTGAGAAATGCCAAGTCAAGCAGGTAAAGGTAATTCATGTCGGGAGCAACAATTTGGTTCAAGCAGGAAAATAAAAAGAGAGAGTTTTATTAGAGAATCTTATTGGTGAAAACCTTCACAAGCACCGTATGGCGACGTGAGCTAAGAGAAATAAAAATTAGAGAGTCTTATTAGTGAAAACCTTCACAGGAACCGTAAGGCGGTGTGAGTTGAGAGAAATTGAAATGATAGAGTCTTATTGGTGAAAACCCTCACAGGCACCTTGAGGCGAAAGTGAGTGAAAAGTGAACAATTGAGAAAGATTTGCTGGTGGAAAACTGTTTTGAGGTACTGCAGGATGCACAAGGTCAAGGTTTGGGTAAAGTAATCAAGTTATGAAAATTCCGAGGAAACACGGTATAGCAAGTGGAAGTTGATTGGTTGAACAGATTTGGCTGATTAGTCGGAAATGCGTGTCATGATAACTAGTATCAGTTGTTCCGATAAGATAAGTTTCTTTTCTTTCTCTTTTTAGAAGTCATCCGGCTTTGGATTCTTCGTATCCTTCACTCGTAAAATCATTGCATTTCATTTTCTTTGGGGTTTATTGGTCTAAATATGTTTCAATGATAGTGCTATTCAAAGCAAATGAAAAGGGAATTCAAAGCTCACTACCAGTTTCTTAAAATTCCAAAGCACTGCGTGGTCTGAACATATTAATGACGACATGATGTGAGGTGTAATGCAGGGAATCACCTAAAGTTTCATCGGTAGATTGATTGGGAGATGTCGTGGGAAATGGAAACGTCAGCTAAAGGGATCAGATCTTTAAAACAACATCATGGGTATTGAACACTTGGGAAGTCAAGCGGTTCAGGGCTAGTTCAAGGAAGCCGGTTAAAACAAAACAATGTAGTGGAAGGATTTTTAGCAAGAATGTTGTCAACTAACCACCGTTTTAAACTGACAAAATTTTCTTTGACTGAAATAGGGGCAGGAAAATTTGTTTGTTCCGGAGGAAATTTCCAGAAGGGAAAAATAAGCATTAATCACGTTTTGACCGTAAAGTAGGGATTGATCAAATACAAGATAATCATGAATAGAATAGGGGAATATAAGTTGGTGTCAAAAGAATGCATGTTTAAGATAAGGTTCAACTAGGAGATTGTAAGGACTAACCTGGATAATAGGACTTAGCTTTAAAACTCTTAGTAATATTTAGCATAATGATTTGGTTAACACTCACCCATGTACCCAATTTCAAAACTGCGGCAGAAAATTTTCTTTGTTTTGTCTATTTTATTGAAATCAGGAGCCCGCTTGGAGAATAGAGGCACACAATTCAAGTTAGAGTAGTCGGTTGCCCACCTGTATAACAGAGGCATATATTTTTAAGTGTTGAAGTAGAGAGACCACCCGTAGAATAGAGGCATTCATTTCAAATTCCAGCAGTCAGAAGCCTGCCTACAGAACGGAGGCATACATTTCAAATTTAAGCAGTCAGGAGCCCGCCTGGAGAACCGAAGAAAACATTTCAAGTTTCAGCAGTCAGGAGCTCTCTTGGAGAATAGAGGTGTTACAATTCAAGTTTTAGTTTTCAAATTCTTATTAATGTCTGGTAATATGTGCCTACCTCTCAAACTGGGGAAGAAAAGTTTCCTTGTTTTTGTCTATTTTGTTGAAGTTAGGAGCCTGCCAGGATAACAGACGAATACATACATTGTCACGACCCCAACCCGGTCATGATGGCACCAAGCCCTAAAGCTAGGTAAACATGACCAACAATCTCTTCCAATTTAACTTTAAGTCTCAAAACCGACAATTTAAGAATATTATAGTGATTTTTGAATAATAATCCAAAAATATTAATATAGTAATAATGACAAATACGGAAAACCGGTAAACCCCCATAAGATCTGGGGTCACGAGCCTAAAGCATTTAAACAAAACTGGAAAATCATATCTAAATGAAAATATAAAAGTCTGGAAGTGTATATAATAATAAGCCGAAATATGAAGAGCAGCTAGGTCCTGCGAACGTCAAGCAGCTACCTCAATGACTCTGTAAAATATCTGGAGACTACGAATGTTAGCTAAGCCTCCGGTGTAAGTGAATCTGCACACAAGGTAGGGGTGAGTACTACCGTCTCAATGAATAATAAGCATAGAAAAAAGTCTGAAAGCAAAAAATCCACGAAATGCCACAAAGCAAATCTAAATCTAACAGTCATATTCCTTAGCCACGAACTAACAGAAAAACAATATCAAATAGAACAGCCAAGTATTAGATAAAAATGCAACGCAATGCACATGAATACGCTGCGGTGTGTAGCCCGATCCGTTTAACGTCGACAGCGCTCACTGGGGGTGTGTACAGACTCCGGAGGGGATCCATCAGCCCAAGCGCAATATCAACCAGGTATTGGCATAAAACAGGCTTTCGGCCTCAATGTCAATATATGATAATCGCCACGATGTGTAGCCCGATCCATGCTCAGTCCACAGTATGCAAATGATTCACACAATAGATTCAATTAAATTCTCAGATTCCAATTACTAAGGAAATATAACTTAGTTATTTAACTTCAGGAAAAGTGACTTAGCATTTTATAACAGTGATTAATCACAGGACTGAGATCAATGATTATGCAAATCATGTCATCACACAGATATTTATCCTGGAAGGATGTTACAGATCGGCACAAGGCCCCACACATGGCATTATGCCTAATCATCAACAACACAATGTTCGTATCAGCTGCCAATAATTTATATTCAGCTCTCAGGATGGACCAAGTCACAATCCATAATCACATACCATAATGCACCTGCCATGGGGTGCGAGTCACGCCCTAACATAGTGTCACGATGTGATAAGCCGGGGTTTCAAACCCTCAGGCCATCATCTATACAAACAATTCACCTCTAACCGGGCGCAGACTAGCCCGCGATGCCCTTTCCTCCTATATTGACCTCTTCGTGTGTCGAATCTAGCCAAAATCACAACGAACGCATAAATATGGGATACATAAACATAAGCCAACTGAAATTATTCGAGAAACACTAAAAATCACAAAGTTGGCAAAACCCGAGCCCTAGGCCCACTTCTCGAAAAATTTAAAAAATTACATCTTTGGATTCTAAAAATCACATCTTTGTATTCCGATACAACAAACCAACTTGCTTCTCTTTACACTAAGCATTCCTTATCCACAACGCAAAACATCCTATTAGCTTCTCACTTCTACGAAGCACCATATAACCTTTGTCAAAACATTTGCTTCATTCGTGCCATCCTCAGCTCAATTTCTGCAACAGAAACTGATTCACCCACATGCATCAAATCGAAACTAACATAGTACCTAATCGTACAATAAGGCTAATCAATAGCAATCTCCCCAACATAGCTCGAAGCCATATATACCACAACACATAGCAGTTGAGCCAACTCTTTCGGCAATAAAATTCTTTACAAGTTCCCAGACTTTTCAAAAATTTCGGTAGAATTTTCTTTGTAACTGAGTTTATCCACCTGCCATAGAATCACCAAAACTATCCTAACAACATGTCCACAACTTGACAAAGCATCACAATGTATATCAACAACATTAATCTCAATACTACATGTCTTATATCATCAACAATTGATACATGGGCATGTCTTGTACCTATTTGAATCCTAACACATGGAAAATACCTTTCAGTTACACATGAAGTCTTCTCACAATATACATAGGAACCGCATACCTTCAGAACACTCTGCAGAAGATAACCCACCTCCTTCGTCGCATATATCCTTTCTATATACCTTCCACTGTCATACACATTAGACAACTACTTAGTCTTCCTGAGTCAGCACTCATATCGTATCGTGCAAATTACTTCACTCCCACTAAGAGACTTGAAAATATTCTTCACGCCCTCACAACCAGGGCTACTCATCGGACCACCATAGGAAATGAATCACTTGATAGTCATCCATTCGCTAGTAGACTCATTCATCACTACAAGGTCATATAACTGCATCTCGCAGTACTAGCATACTCATCACACAATTATCAAACTACCATTCTGGCTAATAGCGATAATTCCAAATATATACGTTCAAAACACTTGATCATACAGTCACCACCTTAGTGCTCAGCCCTAAGCAAGGCCCGGCCTCAAGTCCTCAATGCTGGCCCAACATCCACCTCACGAAGATTACATATCGCCCCTTGATCGGGGAATTGCAAGCCATCGAAGCACATATAATACCGAGCGCTCATGTGTGCATGCAAAAATGTGGAAGAAATTTCAAGAGTTAATCTTTCCAGCTGAATCAAGGATGCAAGACAAGATTTCTTGAAAGTGGAGTGTTTCTTAATGGTTCTGTAACCTCCTGCTTATAAGTGTAGTGCACGACACACCCATAAACAAGACTTTACTAAACCGGCCCATGACTCGTAAGGCCTAGTAACCTAGGCTATGATACCAACTTGTTATGACCCAAACCCAATCGTGATGGTACCCAAACCTAAAGCTAGCTAATCTTGACCAACAATCTCTTCCAATTTAACATTAAGTCTCAAAACTGATAATTTAGGAACATTAGTAAGTTTTGAATAATAATCAAAAAATATTAATATAGTAATAAGGAGAAATACGGAAAATCGATAAACCCCCATAAGATCTAGGGTGACGAGTCTAGAGCCTCTAAACAAAACTGTAAAATCATATCTGAATGAAAATATAAAAGTCTGGAAGTGTATATAATAATAATAAGCTTAAATATGAAGAGCAGCCAGGTCATGCGAACGTGAAGAAGCTACCTCAGCGACTGAAAAATATCTTGAGACTACGAATGTTAGCTAAGCCTCCGGTGTACCTGAACTACACACAAGGTGAAGGGAGTAGGGGTGAGTACTACCGTCTCAGTGAATAATACGCATAGAATAATTTCTGAAAGCAAGAAATCCACGAAATGCCACAAAGCAAAGCTAAATCTAACAGTCATATTCCTTAGCCACGAACTAACAGCAAAGCAATATCAAATACAACATTCAAGTATCAGATAAAAATGTAATGCAATGCACATGAATACGCTGCGGCGTGCAGCTCGATCCGTTTAATGTTGACGGGGCTCACTGGGGGTGTGTATTGACTCCGGAAGGGCTCCTTCAGCCCAAGCGCAATATCAGCCAGGTATTGGCATAAAACAAGATCTCGGCCTCAATGACAATATATGATAATCGCTACGGCGTGTAGTCCGATCCATGCTCAGTCCAGAGTATGCAAATGATTCTCACAACAGATTCTATTAAATTCTCAATTTCCAATTACTAAGGAAATATAACTTAGTTATTTAACTTCAGGAAAAGTGACTTAGCGTTTTATAGCAGTGATTAATCACATGACTGAGATCAATAATTATGCAAATCATATCATCAAACAGATATTCATCCTAGACGGATGCTACCGATTGGCACAAGGCCCCAAACATGGCATTAAGCCTAATTATCAACAACACAATATACGCATAAGCTGCCAATAATTAATATTAAGCTCTCGGGATTGACCAACTCACAATCCCCAATCATATACCATCCCGCACCTGCGAAAGGGTGCGAGTCACGCCTTAACAAAGCAACATGATGTGATAAGCCGCGGTTTTAAACCCTTAGGCCATCATCTATACAAACTACTCACCTCTAACCGGCCGTAGACTAGCCCGCGATGCCCTTTTCTTCTGTATTAACCTCTTCGCGTGTCGAATCTACTCAAAATTACAACGAATAGATAAATATGGTCTAAATAAACATAACCCAACTGAAATTATTCGAAAAATTCTAAAATCACGAATTTGGCTAACTCGAGCCTCGGACCCACTACTCGAAAAATTTTAAAAATCACATCTTTGGATTCCTCGTCTCTCCATGAGTGCGTACTTATAAAGAAAACTAAAATCGGAGTCCGTTTGACCCCGCAAATCGACTCTAAATGTCTCATCATCTCAGGCCCCAAAATCCTATTTTTCTACTATTTCATGAATTAAAGGCTAGGATTATAGTTTATAATCACCTATAAACGAGTTTTAATAATCAAATAACTTACCTCTGCGATACCCACTGATTTTCTCTCATAAAAATCTCCTCGGAAGCTTCTTCCCGTTCAAAAATTGGAAAAAAACTCTACTTGCTCATTATTCCTTTTGAAATTATAATGAATTTAGGCTTTTGAATCACTCGATTCGACCTTACAATGCAGGCGATATGTAGGTTTTAAGATTTGAAAATAGTGCAGGTTTTTAATACGCCGTCAGGGCTAATTTCGTCATTAACTTGAAAAATCTGGGCAAACCTTGGTAAAACGGTCATAAAATCCTCATACGATGTCCAAATTCGATAAATCTTTTTGCTACAGATCCATAATTACGATACGAATCTAGTGCTTTATTTAAAACAGTAATTAGAACTTATTTGTTCAATATTATTCATCTATGCTTGAAGAAACGACGTCGAAGCATATGAAAAACGAGCACAACTCAGCCCAAACATATCCGAAACTCACCCAAACTCCTCGGGACCGCATATGAACATACTAAAACATAACATATGATCATTCAAACTTAGTTGCACTCTCAAAACACGAAAACTAATATCAAACACCAAATTTACATCAGATTCAAGCCTAAGTTCTTCTAATACTTATAATATCACCTAACGGAGCTACTGCAACTGTCGGAATCCCATTATGATCCCCGTATCAAAATCTCACCTATCAACTGGACTTCGCCAAAATTTCTGACTTAGCCAATTCAAGTCTAATTATATACCGGACATCCAAATTCAATTGTGATTGCACTTCTAAGTCAAAAATCATCACCGAAAGTAGTCGAATCATCAAAAATCCATTCTGATCCCTCTAACTAATAAGTCAACGTTTGGTTGACTTTTCCAAACTAACCTCCTCATAAAGAGACTAATTGTCTCATTTCTATCAAAACTCTATCCGAATTACTTCAAGCTCTCCAAATACATATATTGAAACACATAAAAGCATAAAACGGGGAAAGCGTGGTGGAGATACCTAAGACGATGGGTCGGGTCGTTACATACATTTTCAAGTTTTGAAGTCGGGAGCCCGCCCGTATAACAAAGGCATATATTTTTAAATCGGGAGCCCGCCCGTATAATAGAGTAATACATATTCAAGTTTTGAATTCAAGAGCCCGCCTGGAGAAGAAATGTATTATAATTCAAGTTTTAGTTTCAATTTCTCATTAATATCTGGTAACGTGATGCCCAGCGACCAAACTGAGGCAGAAAGTGTTATTTGTTTCATCGATTTTGTGAAGTCACAAGCCCACCTGGATAATAGAGGAATACATTAAAGTTCACAGTGGGGAGCTCGCCCGTATAACAGAGGAATATATTTCAAGTTTCGAAGTCGGGAGTCCGCCCGTATAACAGAGGAATACATTCAAGTTTTAACGTCGGGAGGCCGCCCGTATTACAGAGGAATACTTTCACCTTCAACAGTTGGAGAAGGAAAAACATCTCCGTTTACAATTTGAAATAAAAATAATGGATTTCACCGAGAGAACTCAAGACAACAAGGCAACAAGAACATAAGATCAAGTTTGAAGAGTTAGATAGGATTTTTGTAATTCATAGATCATAGCTAGTTTATCTTTTTTTATTTTCATGGTGTAATAAGGGATATCAGAAAGCAGTAGCAGCAGTAACAACAGTGAAATCACAACTCCTTATAATCCCAGCTACCAGACATACCCGAACTACGCTGACCGAATTCCTTTTTAGCCAAGGATATGTAGGCCACCTCTGAAGCAGGGTGCAGTCAAAATTTTCAAAAAATGCTTCACACAGAGTATTCGAACGGGAAAAAATTTCTCGAATACGCTCACTTATCTTTGCAGAAAAACTTTTCGTGTTCTCGAGCAAAGAGGAGCAGCTGTGAGCACGTAATTTTTTTCCTATATTTTTGTGGATTTTTGTGATGTTTTATGTTAATTGTTTGCATTTTTTTTGTGCATATTAGTTAGCGATAAATACAAAAATATTTGGCATTTTCATATAGGGTTTAATTTCACATTATTTTAATAATTAAGTTACTTTACAAAGAAAAAAATACAAAAATAGTACATTTAGCATTTTTAACTATTAATTATTTAATTATTCATGAATCTACTTTTAAATTAGGGCTTAATTAATTTTTAGAAACTACTTAGATTAGTTTTGGGGGTTTAATTTGGATTCTTGTTAAGTTTTAAAAAAGAAAAAAGGATTTAATTTGCTTTTTTTGAAAAAGAAAAGAAAGAAAATAATTGAAAAGGAAAATAAATAAGATTGTATACATTTTGGGAAAAAATTGCTCGGCCCAAATGAATCATGTCCCAAAAGTCACGATTCCAGCCGAAATCACTACCTGCAAACCCGCCCTCCCCCAACCCCCCCAAGTAAAACGACGCCGTTTTGGCGGCAAGAGATCTAGACCATCCATCTCCCCAATCTAACGACTCAAGTTCAGTCTTCAGTTTTAAATAAAAGTGAAATAGCACTTTAGAAAAATTAGAGACCATATCTTCCTCGTACCCTCGCCTCCTTCTCCGGCTCAATCGTCGGAAATCGCCCACGGCGACGGTCAACCTCCAAACCCACCCAGTATTTACCATCAACTCCTCTTCCACTCCACTTTCCAATGCCCCAAATATTGTTCTTCGAATGTTAACCAACTTGTTCGAATCCTAAAAATTAGTGAGGTTCCTCCGCCACCCACGGCGGCTCCACCTCCGTTAACCATAAAAATAAAATAGAGTTTCCTTACCCTCATCCTTTCAAATCCTTAAACCTTTTTCCTCGAATCTCCATCGAAGACTTCGATTCTTAAATCAAAGATTTCGTTAAAACCCTAAATCGACCAATCCTCATCAAATCAACATCACATGGCCTCCTCGCTCTCCTCATGAAGAATCCAACGTCAGTGATGTTCGAATCTTGCTGGAGCCGCTCAAATTTTGAATCAAAAAGGCGGCAGAACCTAGAGTCATATTAGTGAGTTGTTTCAATTTTTGTTTTATTCTTCTCTTGTTTTGTTTTTAGTCATTTCCATGATTGTTCATGTGTCATTAGTATAGTTTTTATTCAAGTATTCTAATTTTAGTTTAAGTTTTTCTTTTCTTAATTGTTCGTCAGTAGGGTTTCATTTTATTCATGTTAATTGATGCAATTTTTTTAGTTTGTTATCTAGTCCAACTTTGTTCTGTAGTTCGACTGAGTAATTCATACTGACCTCAGGATTTCAATTTGACTTTTGTTTTGAAAAACTTTTGATTTTGTTTGGTTTGAGTTTGAGCTTTTACGGAGTTTGACGATTGGAAGCATAATGTCGTTCTTTTAAGTTTGTGTTAATCTAACTTTGGCTCAAATTTAGCTTTAGTGGTGTAGTGTTAATTAGGAATTATTTTCAGTTAATTAATTATCTCAATTATTAAATTTTCTTATTGGTAATGTTTGATTATATTTGCATAATCTAGATTTTTGTTGACATGGTCTAATTAGATGGGATGGGGTCAACTAGTATAGGGTGGATAATTTCATATTGAATTCACGGTTAGTTTGGATACTTAGGTTGCATAGGAAGGCTGTAGTTAAATCAGGAACTCGCTAGTCTTCTAAATAGGGCTTTAGTTATAATTACAGAAAGATAGGTTTTTTAACTTGAGAAACAAGCTAATAATTAGGGGACATGTAAGCAAAAATAAAACTTAAAAAAGGATTGTAAATGCAAAGCTGAAAATAAAAGGAGGGGAAAATGGGTAGTGTAATCTAAAAGCTTCCCTTGAATTTTTTTCCATAAAAGGAACCACCCTTGCCTTCTTTTACAAGTTTTCGGATCTAAAAATTCCCCCCAAGAGTGTTCTACAAGTTTCAAAGTGAAATTTGAATTTCAAATTCAAAAAGCCAAATCTGAATTCAGAATTGAAACCTTTCATCTTAGATCTTAGACTTCTTTTAAATAAATAACCAAAAACAAAAGCAAATATAGCAGAAAAACTAAATATACCGTTACACTGAAAAACCCCTGAGTCCATTTTTTGATATTTGGTTATTTAAAAATTTGGGAGGGTCACGAATCAATTCTATTACCATGGCTATAATGAACCTTAATGAGTTCTAGCATTAAGAGCTATTATATCAATTTGTTTGACAATGTTTTAATAAAGTAAGTGGTGGTACATTTTGGCAAAATATTTGATAGGCCTAGTAGTCAATTTGGAAGACTGGTTGGGCAGTCCAAACCATTAGCAGCCCACAGCTGGACAGGTTTCGTCCATTATCCTTGGTCTATTTTTGGATCCAAATATGAAGGCTTGTTTCGATATTAAGTCCGGGCCTGATTTTGTTCAAAAGAGGCATTCTTCCTGAAGCTACTTGTTTGTGTTCGTTTGTCTTGGATTGGTTCTGAAGCCTAAAACATGTTGAAGCCTCGAAATCATGTTAGGATCATTAGACTTTATTTGAAACATAAATGTGGGCTTTTAAGTCAGGCAGAGGGTTCAAATTAAAATGTTCTTCCTTTTATTTGAATCCGGACTTGAACTTTAAGCCCAAATTTATAATATTAATTAATTAGGCCTTTGTTACAGAAAATTAAAAAGAAAATCATAGTTTACTTTAGGTTAGACTTTAAATAATAAATGAAGTGAGTCCCGCCAAATAAAATACATAAAGTGTGGGGCCCTCTGTAAATGCTTGTAGTAGAATACTTAAAATTCGGGACGGGCCGTTTTGCAAATTTCACGACTTTCCTCAAATATAATAATGTTTTAGTTGCTTTAGACATGTATTTTAATAACAATACCTTCTTAAACTTGGGTGTGCATTTCATGTGACCCAAATTAAATCCCAAAATATTGGATAAAATGTGTTTAGGATTGCGGGTGCATTTCATGTGAATCAACCCAAAGACACATTTTAAAGGACATTCAACTTTCTTAAAAAAATAAATAAAAGCGATTAAAAGTTATTGCATATAGGTTCACAATTGTATAAAATCAGATAATTAAGCAAAATATGACAGTTGAGTTACCGTGCTAGAACCAGAGAATTCGGGAACGCCTAATACCTTCTCCCGGGTTAACAGAATTCCTTACTCGGATTTCTGATTCGCAGATTATTAAACAGAGTCATAGTTTCCTCGATTTAGGATTCAACCGGTGTCTAGGGACACCACAAATCTCCCAAGTGGCGACTCTAAATCTTAATAATAAATCTCGTTTCGATTGTCACTTAAATTGAAACAATTTCTTTACACCCTTCTTGGTGTAGGTAAAAAGAAGATGTGACAACTTGTACTACCAGTCCTTGGAAAAATGAATTAAACTAAGTTATTTTACTTTTTGACTTATCGTTATCTTTAGATTATATTACTGTTAATGGCTTTACCTAGCAGGTTGGGCTAACTATCATCACGACTAGTAGGATTTTTAAATCGTGACAAGCACGCACTTCTTTCCCAGTGTACACCTTTTTCACATAATTCAATTATTATATTTAACTCAAATTCTAATGGAAAATGTTTTCCACAAAAGGCTAGGCAAGAAACTTACCTTAAAGAAACTAAATAAATACTTTAAGTGGATCTTCTAGTATGAAATAAGCTCCAGACGGCTCGAATCAGGCCAAAATAACTTAATATAAGAAAAAGTCATAGGAAACAATTTTGGATAATAAAGCTTCGATCTATAATAAAACAAAAAGTCAACCGAAAACATCAACTTCAGGCTTGCACTTCCCTACTAATAACCAAAATCCAAACAATCATTTCGATACGAGTCCAGCAATACCAAAATCATCCAATTCCAACCTCAAACCGGCCTTCAAATTATCATTTTATGTTGTAGAAAGTTTTTACAAAAATCCCCAATTTCTCCTATTTGAATCAAAATTAAATGATAAAAACAAGGATGTAATCATGACATATCACCAAATCCGGGTCAAGAATACTTACCCAACCCAAAACGTAAAAATTTCCTCCAAAATTGCCATAATTCGAGCTTTAACTCAAAAAGTGATAATATAACATAGCCCTCGAAATAGAGTACTTTTATATTCTGCCCAAGTATTAATACATCATGATTGCGGAACTTTAATCAAAATCGCGAAGAAGAAACAACACTACCCCACAAAAACACCATGCAAACGCGATACTAGGGGCACGAATGCGATGAACCAAAATCCCCAGCTTACGCGATCGCAAACCGAATAATGCAAACTCGAAGAACAAGGAACTTGGCCTCCCCGACATGGTATCCCACTACGCAATCATGGCACCCTATCGCGAACACACTGAGCCAACAGTACAAAGGTTCGCAATCACGATTCCTACACTATAAATGCGAAGAAAGAATAGAGGCCAGTCACCAAACATCTTATGCGATTGTGATTTTCTCTTCGTAGTTGCGAAGAAGAACATCAGACACAAACTATCGGCAAATACCAAACAAAGATAAATTGCTCGTATCCTGTCCGAAACACTCCTGAGGCCCTCGAGATCCTGTCCGAACATACCAACAAGTTCCATAACATAATGTAGACCTAATCGAGGCCTCAAATCATATTATACAACGTAAAAATTACAAATCGCACCTCAATTTAATCCTAATGAACTAATGAACTTTCAACTTGTACAACTCGCACCGAGTTATATCAAATCAACTCGAAAGACCTCAAATTTTTCATGCAAGTCCCAAATGACATAACAGACTATATCTATGGCCAAAATCACATGTCAAACCTGATACCAACAAAGTCAACTTCTGGTCAAACATCTCAACCTTCTAAATCTTAATTTTTCCAACTTTCAACAAAAATCATCAAATCAACTTAGGAATTTGAAATCCAAATCCCAACATACTATTAAGTCCAAAACTACATATATAGCTACTAGAAACTTCAAAACACAATTCCAAAGTAAATAATTATATATGTAACCCTCAATAGTAAACAAATCAAAATGATATACATGTGCTACCACAATAGAATCTCCCAAAAGGAGTAAACACATAAGCAGAGTATAAAAATCACGAAATAAATCCATATATAAAGCAATATAGGAGGACTTACGCTGATAAATAGGATTAGATCAAAATAAGACTAATGTTCCTATATGACAAACCGAAACAATTAGTGACATCATCTAGTGCAACGGCCTCGACCCTGCCAGGAAAAGCATATCAACGGGCCGAAGCCTCCCCTCTAAGGCCCCTCTATCCGCCTATATTCATCCTCTAGATAGTTGTGCAAGTGGATTAGCAACTGGAATGGAGCTCAAAGCCTGAGTGCCCTAACGAAATGCAGTTCTCCTGAGTTTGGGACAATCCCTCGTGATGTGTCTATTATCGCCACACTCATAACAACTCTCCAATTACTAAGCCATGTTAAATCTATGACAATAACTGATTCCCTCGATAAATTTGCGTACCCACTCTCTTACGGTAGAAACCAAAATAAGTGCATGACGGGATAAGTCACTAAACCTGTTGGCATATTTGACACCTTTATAGTGTCCTGACGCAGATTCTCGAAATCTATACGCAACGCATGCCCGAGAGTCTGGGGAACAAACTCCCTCAAAAACATATCTAAATCTGGGCAGCGGGAGTTTGAGCTTTTTCCCCAATCTGTGAAGTAGCTAGTGCAACTGGGATCAACCCCGCCTGAGCTAATGTACCAAACATGCTCTAGAACTATGCTAAAGTGTCCTATAGGTTTGGGGTAGAAACAAGCGCCTTTGGTGTCTGTCCCACAACTGGAGCTGATCTTGGCTCCTCCATTGCTGCTCTGACGGGCGCTCTAGCTGTGGCACGTGCCCCTCGTCAGCCCCGACCTCTTACAGCTCTAGTATTGGGGCGCGAGTGTCTACTCAACCGATCTGGTAATGTGTGTCCTCACCATCTGCGATAATAGAAATACAAAGGCTCAAACTCTGAAATCTATAAATCTGCATGTTAGGAATTAAGGAAGTAGAATTTTCATAATAATTATGTAGCCTCTCGAAGATAAGAAATGATATCTTCATGCCGATCCCCAAGACTACTAAACTTGCTCGTGACTCGTAGAACCTATGAACGTAGAGTTGCGATACCAACTGTCACGACCCAAAATCCCACCTTAGGCGTCGTGATGGCACCAGACTAGGTAAGCCGATTACATACAATAGTAAAACTAGTTAAACATGATATTATATAGTAGAGTTTAATATAAAATAGCGAAATAAAGGTTTTACATTCCTACACAATGATAATAACAATAATCCTCAAAAGACTAGGTAATACAAAGTCTCGAACTCCACCGTATACCAATACAGTACTGTACGGATAAAGACACTCCATTTAACAACAACTTCAACTAGAATAGTTTAATGGCTCTCAATGACTTCAACTTTAATTAATTTCTTCAGGATAAACTTAATAATAAAGGTATTTCCATGAAATGACAACTTCGAATTCTTGTGCATGATATAAGCTAACAATGAAATATATGGCATGCAATAACAACTATGTCTAAATGCATGAGGATAACTCGACGGTGAAGGGATATCATGTAATAGCAACTTCAGATAAGAATCATTCCACAATAAAAGAGGTAACATGATAATAAAATAGGCAACAACCTCAAATGACCTTATAAGAGTAAACTTGACAAATAGAAGATAGAACATGTGCAACTTCAAATGAAGCATGTAAGAGTAAACATAACTTGGATGATATAACATGGTATTGCAATTTTAATTAATGCATGAAAGAAGCCTAGGAGTTTAACCAGTCAAGTACCACTCGCATACATACCTTTCACATAATCCAAATAGTATAATGAACCTAATTCCTAAAGGATAGTTCCCCCTACGCAAGTCAGGCAAGGTATTTACCTCAAAGAAGTTAAATCAATACTCTAAATATCTTTCCATGTGAGACAACCTCTGAATGGCTCGAATCTAATCAAAATAACATAATATCATATTAAAACCACAGAAAATAATTTCGGATAATATGTTTAGATCTTTAATGAAAACCTAAAAGTCAATCCTGGGCCCATACCTCAGAACCTAATAAACCAACCAAATTTGAACACTCATTCTAATACGAGTCCAACCGTACAAAAATCATCGAATTTCGACCTCCAATGGCCTTAAAATCATTATTATATATTTTAGAAAGGTTTTACAAAAATCCCCAATTTCTTTCATATCATTATTTAAATGATAAAAATAAGGATAGAATCGTGAAATATAACCTAATTCGGGTCAAGAATACCTACTCCAACTTATAATGTGAAACTTTTCTCCAAAATTACCCAATTTCGAGCTATCTAAATCAAAATGTGATAAAATAACATAACCCTCAAAATAGAGTACTTTTATATTCTACCCATGTATTTATACGCGATTGCGGAACTTCAATCGCTATCGCGAAACTTCAATCTTGATCGCGAAGAAAACAATATTGCACCACAAAAGCACTACCTGAATGTGATACCAAGGGCACAAACACAATGCACCTAAACCCTTAGCTTACTCGATCACGGACCGAATAATGTGAACGCGAAGAACAAGGAACTTAGCCTCCCTAGCATGGTCGCCCACTATGCGATTGCGGCGACCTATCGTGAATGCACTAAGCCAACAATCCACAAGTCTGCAATTACGAATGCGAAAAACATATACACTGAGAATAGCGGCCATCACTAAACACCATACGAGATCACAACTACTCTTCGCGATTGCGAAAAAAAACATTAGACACTAGCTATTAACAAATCCAAAACAAAGATAAATGGCTCGTAGACTATCCGAAACACATCTGATGCATTCGAGACCCTATCCGAACATACCAGACCCGATCGAGGCCTCAAATCATATCAAACAATATGAAAATTTAGAATCGCACCTCAATTACACACTATTGAACTTTCAACTTCTACAACTCGCACCGAATCATATCAAATCAACTCGAAATGAGCACAAATCTTTTATGCAAGTCCCAAATGAAACAACAAACCTATACCGACACCTGAAATTACAATCAAAACCTGATATTAAAAAGACAACTTCAGGTTAAACCTCTCAGACTTCAAAACCTTCAATTATTTAGCTTTTGCCAAAATCATCAAATCAGCGCACGGACTTCCAAATCCAAATACGACATACACCTAAGTCGAAAATCACCATATGAAGCTCTTGGAACCATCAAAGTACCATTCCAAAGATGTCTACATAAAAGTCAAACTCCGGTCAACACTTACCAAGTAAGCTTCTAAAATAAGAGTCACCACTCAATATCAATCCATAAATGCATGAAAACCAAAATTGACTATACATGCAAATTAGAATACATAATATGAATTAAGCTACTCGAGACCTTAGCGCACTGAACGAAATACTGAATCTCAAAATGATCGGTCGGGTTATTCCAAAAAACCTAGAATTTACAGTGAAAATTCATGATAATGTAATGAAAATAAGTTAAAGTTACTAACTTATGAAGTTGAGAAGAAATTGCTCTTAAAAAATGTCACGACCCCAAATACCTCAGTCGTGATGAAGCCTATCACAGTACTAGGCCAGCCGAAATAACACGAACCAAATGAAAGATCTTTTGTAAAATTTATTTTTTTAACCAGTTTAAGTCTCAATTCCTTCATTATAAAATATCAAGAGAAATACATTGAAACAAGTACGAAAATAGATCAGCACATCCCGAATCTAGTGTCACTAGTCATAAGCCACTAAGTACACTCAAAATTGTCTACCAAATGCAAAATAAAACTGAAATACACAGTACTAGAAAAGGAAGGAGAAACGCAGGGTTGCAAACACCATGTAGGTACCTTGCAATCTCCAGATAAGACTGTGAAGGTACTCAAAGCTCTTACTCTGATGTTCGGGCACCTTGATCTGCACACACGGTGCAGGGAGTAACGTGAGTACACCAACTAAGTAAGTAACTAAAGTAAATAAAGTCTGAGTGGAGTGATGCGCATTTAAAATCATATGCATACTTATCAAGAAATCTCAATAAAAATACCAAGTTAAAATCAACAATCCAATAACAAATTATCTCGTAAAACTCCAGTTTCAATTAAAATCCTTTATAATATTTATTCAACATTTTTCAATTGCGACCTAGTAGGAAAGAATAGTGAAAATAGAAAAATGTCATAAACAAAACCCTCGGGAAGGGTATCACTCATAAGTATAGCTCTCGGGAAAGCCTCCCAGTCACTCGTGACTTGGCTAGCGTTAATGAGTACTCGCACTTAGCACTCTAGCTCAATAGATAACTCATATCAATAATAATAATTATAATAATAATAATAATAATACTAATTATAATAATAATTATAATAATAATTATAATAACAACAACAACAATAATAATAATAATAATAATAATAATAATAATAATAAGAACAGCCGTGACGTGCAGGCTGATCCCTAATATATAGTTGATTATGCTCAGTGGGAGTTGTATAGACTCCGGAGAGCCTCCTACATCTAGAGCGCCATATCGGTTGCGGCGCACAGCCCGATCCAATTTATATTGTTACACCGTGAAGCCCGATCCATATATATATATATATATATATATATATATATATATATATATATATATATATATATATATATATATATATACACACACACCTCAGTATTCTTTATTATAAACAGGTCAAAACATCTCAGTATTTCTCGCACCTACAAAGCACCATATAACCTTTGTAGAAATTTTTCCTTCACACGAGCCATCCTCGGCTCAATTTCTATAACCAGAACCGATCTTCCATCCTATCTCAAAACGGAACCACCATGGCACATAACCATGCAATCAGCTGACCAACAGCTACCTCCACCCTACCTCAAAACGGAACCACCATGGCACCTAACCATGCAATCAGCTGACCAATAGCTACCTCCCCAACTTGGCTCGAAGCCAAATATTAAGGCACTCTTAACATCTCATAACACTTTTACTCTAATGATGCCACAATGAGACCAAACTCAAATCATTAACAAGTTTTGTGAATACATGGATCATCTAGCACTGACATTCTTTGCAAACCTCGCATTCATTTCCACATCAGCTGAGTCCACTTTCTTAGGTGTCCCAATACTTCAAAATATAACACATACCTTCCACCATCATATACGTAATACACATCTTTAGTCTTTCTGAGTTTATACTCATACTGCCACACGGAATGCACTTTACTTGCCAACTAAGAGACATAAAATATTCTTCACGCGCCCATAACTCGGACTACACATAAAATCACAATAGGAGTCGAACACTCGACAACTCATAAATTATTCAGCAGAATCTCTCGTCACTACCAAGATCACATAGATACACCCTACGGTACTAAGATACTCATCACATGGATATCCAGCCGCCATTGTTGCTAATGAGATTAACACTGAACATATAAGTTCGAAACACTTACTTACTCAATCAGCACCTCGGTGCTCAAACCATAGGCAAATATCCGGCCTCGAGTCCTCCAAAATGGCCCAACATGAACTTACGGAGATTACCTCTCCCCCCTCGATCGTGGAATCACAAGCCATCCAGGAACATATACTATTGAGCGCTCATGTGCACATAAAAACATGCGTAAGGAATTTCAAGCGTTATCTCAAACTGAATCAAGTACGCACAATAAGAATTCCAAGAATGGGAAGTTTCCCTAATGGTTATGTAGCCTCTCGAGGATAAATACAGACGTCTCTGTACCAATCCGCGAGAATCTACTAACCCTGCCCATGACTCGTGAGACCTAGTAACCTAGGTTCTGATACCAACTTGTAACGACCCAATTCCTAAATCCGATCGTGATGGCGCCTCTCGTGACGGCAAGGCCAGCTAGACTGTTCAGCTACACCACTTAAAGCAATTAATCAGTTATAACAGATCGAATCTAAATTTATGACATTAATTAGTATGAATACCAATACAGCCCGACCGGGGTGTCACAAGTCACGAGCATCTATAAAGTAGAGACACTACTACTACTGGACCAACAATACATAAATTTACAAGGAAAGACCGGAATTAAGGATGGAATGCGGTGCCGCGAACGCTGGCGGTCACCTTGCTCAATTACCAGAATATGGCCTTCGATCCTTCTAATGACCCGCTATCGGGTGAACAATACCTGCAACTGCATGCAAGATGTAGGGAGAAAAGTGAGTACTTCCAACTCAGCGGTAATAAGAGATAATAATATCTGGGCGATAGGGAAACACGCATAAGCACACCAAGCTGCTATAAGAGACAAGACAACTCTTTTTAAGAAAATCGAAATACTGTGAAAAATCCCTTTAGAAAATCCCAAGTTTTGTTCAAAATCTCTTTTGAAAATATGATTTTTCAATAATTGCAAAAGTACTTTCAACAAGTAGGAAATAGTCAAAAACTTACCACTCGGAATCAATATCAACTCACAATATCCAACATCAGTCTCTCGGGATCAGCACTCCTTAACATATAACACCAGGGTATCTGGTCAACAAGGCAAGTAACAGTATGTATGCCAATGATATATGAGTGCTAAATGTCGTGCCACGTAGTACAAATAGAAGTAAGTGCATGAACGCAATGCAATGCATGAACACTACGGAACGTGCAGGCCGATCCATTTGTGTACCCACGCTCACTGTGCCAATAGTTACCACCGTTTCAATTACAATACATGGTGCCCATATTTACCACCGTTTCCATTTAAAATGCACGGTGCCCATAGTTACGACCGTTTACATTTAAAATACACGGTGCCCATACTTACCACCGTTTACATTTAAAATACAAGGTGCCCATTGTTACCACCGTTTACATTTAAATAATATACAGTCCAGAAATAGTGAGATAGTACTTGTCAGCCCAAAATATCATTTAAAATCATTTGAGTTTTCAAAACGTATAAATATGGCTGAGTTTGCAAACATAGTATTTAAACCGGGACTGAATTCGAATAATATACAAATCATGAAAATTCTGGGATAACGATTCCTGAAGGATTCTACAAGTCGGAACAAGGCCTCAAACATGGCATCAAGCCCAAATAACATCAATATAAGGTGCGAAGAAATCGCCAATATAGTACGTGTCTCGCCTGAAATAGCATCACAATAATATACTGGGGTTTTCAAAAGAATCGCCAATAAGCCACAAGTATGGAAATGAGCCCATGTCATAATGATAAAAATAAAACATTTACAATTTAGCGGTAAAAACTAACAACCGGGACTAACCAAATCACCATCCCAATGGTGTTCTACCCCACGCATAGGTCCAGTGTGCAAGTCACCATAATATAACACTATGATGTGCAAATCCGGGGTTTCAAACCCTCAGGATATCATTCCCAAGTATTACTCATCTCGAACCAGCAAATTCTCGAGCTCACGACGCCTTTTCCCCTCAAATTGGCCTCCACGCGCTTCGAATCTAGCCAAAAACAAAGCGAATACATCACAATATGCAAATGGGGCAATAACCAATCGAAAATAATCGAGAAAGAGCAAGAATCTCGAAACTAGCAAAACCCGAGACCTATGCCCGCTTCTCAAAAAATTACAAGACTTACATTTTTGCAATCCTCATCTCGCCACGAGTTCATCCATGCCAAGAACTCCAAAATCCAAGCTCAAATGACCTACCAAATCCCAATTTGAATATCAAATACACAAGCCATAGTTTCTTAAATTTTTGGCTTATTCCTATGAATTTCTAGGTAGATTCCCAATAAAAACGAATTTTAAAGTTCCAAGATCTTACCTCAAATCATTCCTCTTTGTATCCCTCTTCAATTCGCTCTCTCAAGCTCAAAAATCGCTCAACAATAGAGGAAAATAACATAGGCTCGCGGATTGAAAATGACTTAAATCAATTTTGTCCAGGTGCAAATTTACCCTACCAGAACGCGGTCCAAGACCCACGCGTTCGCGATGACCAAATTATGGTGACCCCAAATTATCCTTACGCGAATGTGACCACCGACCTACGATCGTGATGCACAGCATCCCTTCTCTACGCGGACGCGACATTTCTCCTCTGAACGCGATGCCCAGCATCCCAGACCCACGCGATCACCATAAGCTTCACGCGAACGTGATGCACAAGAATTCCAGGCCCTCAAGTTACTCTACGCGCTCGCCTTAATCCCCACGCGAACGCGATGAACAAAAGTCTGCAACATATGACAGCAAAAATCTGATCTCCCCTAAGGCCAAAACTAGTCCGTTTGAACACCCGAAATCACCCAGAATCCCCCGGGACCTCATCCAAAGACACCAACATACCCCGAAACGTCATACAAACTTGTTCCAATCATAAAAACACTTCCTTTTACACAAAATCATCAAATCACGACGGTTTCAAGCTTAAATTTTTTTAAAACTTCCAATACACAAAATTGATCAAAAACCTGACTAAACCACGTCTGAATGACCTGAAAATTTGTGGACATATCCAAAATCACCTAACGAAACTACTGCAACTCTCGTAATTCCATTCCGACCCTCGAATCAAAATCTCACCTATCAACCAGAATCTGCCAAAATGCAAACTTTGCCAATTCAAGCCTAATTCTACACCGGACCTCCAAATTCAATTCGGATCGCTCTCCTAAGTCACAATTCATCTCCTGAAGCTAGCCGAAACATCAAAAATCACATCCGAGCCTTCTAACTCACAAGTCAACTTCCGGTTGTCTTTTCAAAAACAAGCTTCCTTCTAAGAGGCCATGCACCTTATTTTCAACCAAAACAAATTCAATTACACCCAATCAACTCCAATACTGATATTGAAACATGAAGCAACACAATAAGGAGGAAACGGAGCAATAACACATAGGACGACGAGTCGGGTCATCACATCCTCCCAAACTTAAACAACGCTCGTCCTCGAACGTACCCAAAGTTGTACTAGAAGCAACCCAATAGCTGAAAGACATTACCAAGCATATACCCGGGATGGTCCCAGGTCACCCTATCTCACATAGGTACCGATAACACAACACAGCAGAAATTTCACAATCCATCAGGCCCATAAACCGTAGAACCACACTGCACTTCCTGAAATCATACACAAGATTAGAACCTCACCTCTATACTCAGAACTAACCCGAACCAGTTGTAATAACCCACACTTGCAACCTCAGGTGAATTCATACAGTATACCACATTCCAACACCTCGGGCGATAGCCTATGTTTACACTAGTTGCCCACAATAACCAATTATTGATAGAAAAATCATTATATTGGCCAAAGTCTTATGCCAACACCTTCATATACCGCCAATGGCAAATGAAACACCCGATAAACCGAACCCATCTCTCAGATCACCCATTCATGAGTCCATTTCCTTTCTGACTGATACTACCACATATTTCGGGGCCCAACCTCGATATTACCTTTCTAACAAGCTGAAATCAAATATGCTCATACTCATTAATGACTCCAACAATCATCTCAACTATAACACTCCACTCTCGTGATATGGAATCTCAACCTCGGCCTAAGCCACAACGTGCTCAACACAATCACCAATAAGAAATGATCTGAACACACTCGAACCAAGACTACTAACTCAACGAAAGAGCTGTAATTCAAATTCCTCCATACGATCAAAACGCAGAATTGAGATCCCATATCACATCATAAAAATAGAATACTTGAATCCTCCTCGAAAGGTCGTAACATCACGTGGCCTTGCCACAACGTGCGACTCTATCCAAACACTATTACGTATGAAGCACCTCAAGCCACCATGCTCAACACAGACAGCCACGCACAGATTGTGTTCTGAAGCCAAGAAATCTATCACACCCACGGTGAAGAAATTATTATTCACTATTCAATCCTAAAAGGACACAACCGATGCTCTATATTCCGAGAAACACCCAATACGGATTTTCCTCAGAAACCAGGAAATACGGCATACAAAGTAGCATATACTGGGTTGTTCTCAATATCACGTTGTTGCGGAGGGCAACCCGCTCCAGATAACATACGTGTGGCGGCGTGCCACCCTATCTAGATATCATACCCGTGGCGGCATGCCACCCGTTCCAGATATATATCTCACAAAAGTAGATGTACACTGAGCCAAATCTGCTCATTATAATAAACACATCTATCCTCGTGCCCGGCCGCGAGAAACGCTTTCGAAATGTCCCTCAATATCAAAACTAAATCAATGGTAGAAACCTTTGCACAGACATCCACCACGAAGGTCCAATCAACAAAGCAATACTTACCAACCATCCACTGGTCCTTGGAATATGACTACTCTGCTAGAACAATAATTCTATGCACCTTACCATGCAATCTGTGGCCCTTTCCGACATAGCCCATAACACATAAGTCTAGACAACCTGACACTGGACCAACCAGTCTGCAATCTAATATCATAACCCAATTTAACATACCAAGCAAAGAAAAATCCACTCGGACCTCCAGTCTCCAACAACTGCAAGACATACACATGACCCACAACCACCACATGGTCGGATCACGAGAACTTCTAGTCTCCAACACATATAACGCATGAATCAATATGCATGATCCCACACTCCGCCATACGAATACATAACACACATCAAGTATTTATTCATACCACGAAAGATATTCAATATTTCCTGCGCGCCAACAAACTCAAGTATCCATAGTCGATCCAACAAGAAATATGTCGCAGTGCTACTGATGTATCATCAATTTACCTTACCTAAATCATTTGAAGATCAGCTCTTTTACCACCTGTAGCTGACCATGCTACTCAAGAATTTAATGATTTCCCAGTACGAACTGAACCAAAGCCTTGAACCCGCAATTCTCCATATCATAACACACAGACCATACCACACTAGGATAACATGCCCATTTTCAAACCATGGTAAAACACATTAAGAACTCTTTCTCCCAATTCCATTGCACAAGCTAATATGCTAGGACTAAGTCCTTCTATCCAGATCAAGTTAAACAAACTGCCGACACTTAAAAGCCTTGCTACATAACACTTGTAAGTCTCATTACCTCGAACACATACAACAATTAATGATATCTTTGCCATACCGATTCGGTTCATTATCAAGTTATTCCATTTATCTAATTTCCTTCCCGATTCATCTTTGATTTGATATTCCCCTTTGCTGTAGCTCCACAATGCCTTGACCCAGGTTACCACACCAGACTGTCACATAAAACCACATTGTCTAAGACCCATAGGCCACTGAATAGCCTCTCAAACAATCCCAAAAATGCCACATTCCAGAATGCTTTACCTTGAAGAACTTCCTGCGAATATGAATTTGTTACCATTAAAACCCAAACACGGATACATAGAATCCCATGTTTACCATAAAATACCACCAGTCTTGATCCTTTTCAACGAGAACACAATCTCTAGCCACATACACAAACTTAAGACACCTGATTGTTACATGCAAAATCTTGAACATAGAAAAACCATTCTCGAGCGTCATTCACTCTCATTCAGCTATAATTCACATGCCCTAAAAGAACGGAACCACTCGTGCCTTATTAGTACCCAGACATCACAGAACATTATTTCATACAGATACACAACCATCTTTCTTCTCTGTACTCTGAGCATTCTATATCATCAAGAGCTCAAAACATCTCAGTATTTCTCACACCTACAAAGCGCCATATAACCTTTGTAGAAATGTTTCCTTCACACGAGCCATCCTCGGCTCAATTTCTGTAACCAGAACCAATCATCCATCCTACCTCAAAACGGAACCACCATGGCACATAACTATGAAATCAGCTAACTAACAGCCATCTCCCCAACTCGGCTCGAAGCCATATATTAAGGCACTCTTAACAACTCATAACAGTTTTACTCTAATGATGCCACAATGAGACCAAACTCAAATCATTTACATGTTTTGTGAATACACAAATCATCTAGCACTGACATTATCTGCAAACCTCGCATTTATTTCCACATCATCTGAGTCAACTTTATTAAGCGTCCCAATACTTTAATATACAACACATACCTTCCACCATCATATACGTAATACACAGCCATTTAGTCTTTTGAGTCTATGCTCATACTGCCACATGGAATGTACTTTACTTGCCAACTAAGAGATATGAAATATTCTTCACGCACCCATAACTCGGACTACACATAAAATCACAATAGGAGTCGAATACTCGACAACTCATCAATTATTGAGCAGACTCTCTCGTCACTACAAATATCACATAGATACACCCCACGGTACTAACATACTCATCACATGGATATCCAGCCTCCATTCCGGCTAATATGATCAACACTGAACATATAAGTTTGAAACACTTGCTCACACAATCAGTACCTCAGTGCTCAAACCATAGGCAAATATCCGGCCTCGAGTCCTCCAGACTGGCCCAACATGAACTTACGGAGATTACCTCTCGCCCCTCGATCGGGGAATCACAATCCATCCAGGCACATATACTATTGAGAGCTCACGTGCGCATACAAACGTGCGGAAGGAATTTCAAGAGTTATCTCAAACTGAATCAAGTACCCACCATAAGAATTCCAAGAATGGGAAGTTTTCCTAAAGGTTCTGCAGCCTCTCGAGGATAAATACAGACGTCTCCATTCCAATCCGCGAGACTCTACTAACCCTGCTCATGACTCGTGAGACCTAGTAACCTAGGCTCCAATACCAACTTGTTACGACCCAATTCCCAAATTCGGTCGTGAGTGCGCCTCTCGTGAAGACAAGGCCAGCCAGACCATTCAGTTACACCACATAAAGCAATTAATCAGTTATAACAGATTGAATTTAAAATTATAACATTAATTAGTATGAATACCAATACAGCCCGACCAGGGTGTCACAAGTCACGAGCATTTAAAGAGTAGAGACACTACTACTATTAGACCAATAATATATAAGTTTACAAGGCAAAACCAGAATACACAGATGGAATGCGGTGTCACGAACGCTGGCGGTAACCCTGCTCAATTACCAGAATATGGCCTTCGATCCTGCTAATGACCCGCTATCGGGTGAACAATACCTGCAACTGCACGCAAGGTGCGGGGAGTAAAGTGAGTACTTCTAACTCATTGGTAATAAGAGATAATAATATCTGAGAGATAGGGAAATACGCATGAGCACACCAAACTGCTATAAGAGAGGACAACTCTTTTTAAGAAAAACAAAATACTGTGAAAAATCCCTTTAGAAATCCCAAGTTCTGTTCAAAATCTCTTTTGGAAATATGCTTTCTCAACGATCGCAAAAGTACATTCAACAAGTAGGAAATAGTCAGAAACCTGCCCCTCGGGCTCAATATCAACTCACAATATCCAACATCAGCCTCTCGGGCTCAGCACTCCTTAACTTATATAACACCGGGGTATCTGGTCAACAAGGCAAGTAATAGTATGTATGCCAATAATATATGAGTGCTAAATGTCATGCCACGTAGTACAAACAGGAGTAAATGCATGAATGCAATGCAATACATGAACACTACGGAACATGCAGCCCGATCCATTTGGTTACCCGCGCTCATTGTGGGGGTTCATACTCCGGAGGGGCTCCTACAACCCAAGCGCCATATCATACAGTGCAAATAGGTACCGCTGTTTCCATTACAATACATTGTGCCAATAGTTAACACCGTTTCAATTACAATACACGGTGCCATAGTTACCACCGTTTCCATTTAAAGTACACGGTGCCCATAGTTACCACCGTTTCAATTTAAAATACACGGTGACCATAGTTACCACCGTTTCCATTTAAAATACACGGTGCCCATAGTTACCACTGTTTAAATTTAAAATACACGGTGCCCATCATTACCACCGTTAACATTTAAAATAATATACAGTCCATAAATAGTGAGATAGTACTCGTCAGCCCGAAATATCATTAAAATCATTTGAGTATTCAAAACGTCTAAATATGGCTCAGTTTGCAAAAATAGTATTTAAATCCGGACTGAATTCAAATAATATGCAAATCATGAAAATTCTGAGATAACGATCCCTAATGGATTCTTCTAGTCGAGACAAGGCCACAAACATGGCATCAAGCCCAGTTAACATCAATATAGGTTGCGAAGAAATAGCCAATATAGTACAATTCATCCCTCGGATTGAACCGAGTCACAATTTCCACATATATGACCCCGCACTAGCCATGGAGTACGTGTCTCGCCTCATATAGCATCACAATGATATACCAGGGTTTTCAAAACAATCGGCAATAAGCCCCAAGTATGGCAATGAGCCCAAGTCATAATGGTAACAACAAAACATTTACAATTTAGCGGTATAATCCAACAACCGGGACGGACCAAGTAGCAATCCCAACGGTGCTCTACCCCAAGCTCAGGTCCAACGTGTAAGTCACCACAATATAGCACTAGGATGTGCAAATCTGAGGTTTCAAACCCTCAGGATATCATTCCCAAGTATTACTCACCTCGAACCGGCGAGTTCTCGAGCTCGCGACGCCTTTGCCCCTCAAATCGGCCTCCACGCGCGTTGAATCTAGCCAAAAACAGAGCGAATACATTACAATATGCAAATGGGAAATGCCCAATCGAAAACAATCAAGAAATAGCAAGAATCTCGAAACAACCAATACTCGAGCCCCGGGCCCGCTTCTCAAAAAAAATTACAAAACTTACATTTTTGAAATCCTTGTCTCGCTACAAGTTCATACGTACCAAGAACTCCCAAATCCGAGCTCAAATGACCTACCAAATCCCAATTTGAAGTATCAAAAACTCAAGCCCTATTTTCTTCAATTTTTAGCTTATTCCCGTGAATTTCTAGGTAGATTCCCAATAAAACGAGTTTATAAGTTCCAAGATCTTACCTCCAATCATTCCTCTTCGAATCCTTCTTCAATCCGCTCTCCCAAACTCCAAAATCGCTCAACAATGGAGGAAAATAACATAGGTTCGCGGATGAAAAATGACTTAAATCAATTCTGCCCAGGTGTCAATTTATCCTATGCGAACGCGGTTCAAGACCCACGCGTTTGCGATGACCAAATTATGCTGACCTCAAATTATCCATACGCGGACACGACCACCGACACGTGATCGCGATGCACAGCGTTCCTTCTCTACGCGGACGTGATATTTCTCTTGCGAACGCGATGCATAGCATCCCAGGCCTATGCGATTGCGATTGCCTTCACGCGAACGCGATGAACAATAATTCCAGGCCCTCACATTACTCTATGCGATCACGTTACTCCCCACGCGAACGCGATGAACAAAAGTCTGCAACATATGACATCAAAAATCTGATCTCTCCCAAGGCCAAAACTAGTCCATTTGAACACTCGAAATCACTCTGAGGCTCCCCGAACCTTATCCAAAGACATTAACATACCCCAAAACATCAGACAAACACTTTCCAATAATAAAAACATGTCCTTTAACACAAAAATCATCAAATCACGACGGATTCAAGCTTAAATTTTCATAAAACTTTCGAAACTCATATTAGATCAAAAACACGACTAAACGACGTCCGAATGACCTAAACATTTGTGGACATATCAAAAATCACCTAACGAAACTACTGAAACTCTCAGAATCCCATTCCGACCCTCGGATCAAAATCTCACCTATCAACCGGAATCTGCCAAAATTCAAACTTCGCCAATTCAAGCCTAATTCTACACCGGACCTCCAAATTTAATTTCGATCGCTCTACTAAGTCATAATTCATCTCTCGAAGCTAACTGAAACATCGAAAATCACATCTGAGCCTTCAAACTCACAAGTCAACTTCCGGTTGACTTTTCCAAAACAAGCTTCCTTCTAAGAGGTCATGTGCCTTATTTTCAACCAAAACCAATTTAATTACACCCGATCGACTCCAATACTGATATTAAAACATGAAGCAACACAATAGAGGGGAAACGTAGCAGTAACACATAGGACGATGGGTCGGGTCGTCACACACTGCCACTACTAAATCATGCGATTGTGATCCCTCTTACGAGATCGCATAGAACAAATCTCAGCATTTCACATCAGCTCTTTCTCTTCTACGCGAACACGGCTTTGGCCACACGTTCGCTAACTGTAACATCCAAATAAATCACGATCGTGTTATGACCTTCGCGATCGCACTAAAATTTTCACCTCTGCCCCTTAAAGCCTACGTGATCCCAGACTGTCCTATGCGATCGTGAAGAACATAATGTCTGGAACAGAATGCCAGAAAACCTGCTATGTCCTCAAGTCCAAAAATACCCCGTTGAGCATCTGAAACATACTCGGGGCCCTCGGGACCTCAATCAAACATTCCAACACATGCCATAATATCATTCAAACTTGTTTCAGCCTTCGAATCACTAAAATCAATAGCAAAACATCAAATCACCATTCTATTCAAGCCTAAGGATTTCCAAACGATCAAAAAGTCTATCAAACCTCGTTTCAATGACATAAAATTTTGCACACATGTCCGAAATGACACAATGGACCTATTTCAACTTCCGAAATTCTATTCCGACCCCGATATTAAAATTATCATTGCCGACCGGAAAATGGCAAATTTCCAATTTCGTCATTATAAGCCTAAATCTTCCACGGGCCTCTAAAACACATTCTGATCACGCTCCTAAGTTCCAAATCACCTAACAAAGCTATTCGAACCATCGAAATGCACATTCGAGATATTTTTCACATAAGTCGACATCCGTTTGATTTTTTCAATTTAAGCCTACTCAAAAGAGACTAAGTGTATCATAACACTCCAAAACTACTCCAAACTTGAACCAACCAACATGATATAATAAAATGTAGCTGAACAACACATAAAAAAGCATAAATGGATAAAACGGAGAGGTAACTCATGAAACAACCGCCCGGGTCGATACAAATAATCACCTCTATAGAGTCTAGGTCTCAAAAATAGTTTAAAGTAAGCTAAGTCCCGAAATTCTCAACTTTTACCCATTTGTAGATATGTTCGCAATTGCGATGCTCACAAATGCTAACCATGCAAATCACTGATCGTACATGTGATCAGTTCAGCCTCCAATATAGCAAATGCGACTACACAGTCGCGAATGTGATACCGGGGACCTTCACAAATGCGAAAAAATCTTTGCATATGTGAAGCATCACCATTCCCCCAGAGTCCAAATGTGACTGAACTACCGCAAAAGCGAAGACTTCTAGTTCGCAATGCGATACATTTTTTCCAAAAGTGAAGTACCCAACCCCAACCAATATTCGCAAATGCGAGCCTTGCTTCGTAGAAGAGAAGCTCGCAATTGCGAACAGGTCATCGTAGATGCGAGACCTGCAGATAAACAACACCAGTAAATTTTCAATCATGCCAAAACAATCTACGACCCATCTGAAATTTACCCGAGCCTCTCGGGCTCCAATCGAACAATAATACAAGTGTACTAACATCATAGAGACTTGCTCGCAAGCTCAAATCATCAAAACAACATAAAAATCAAGAATTGATAATTAAAACTCAAAAATTTTCAATGTTAGACTCAATTTTTCAACTTTCCACATAAAGTGCCGAAAATGGCCTCGAGTCACCCAGAACCCCAACCCAATATGTGTACAAGTTCAAAATTATCATATGAACCAACAGAAATCGCCAAAACATCGAGCCGATATCGATTACCAAAAATACTAACCGTGGTAAACTCTAGCTATTTTCAAAGTTAAAAATTACGTTTCCTTTAAAACTTAACATTTAATTTTTTTAGAAATTGATGCGGACAACACACGCAATTCATGAATCATCAAATAGAGCTATAAAGAATCTTGATACATAGAAAGGATAGCTAGTACTTATAACGACCGATCAGATTATTACAAATTATTCACAAGTTATAACGGCATGTCATAAATTTATCTTTTACACACAATTTATCCGAATGATCTTACCCCATTATTGCAACCTCTGTTATTAGTTGCTTTCCATGTTATCGTTGTTTCGGGCCATCTGAGCCATTCATTTGAAAGGCAAACAGTGAACAAAAGATTTTGTGCTAGGAAGAGGAGGAAGCAGAAGGAGGGAGAAGGAGAAGTCGGTGGATCTATACATATTGCAAACTTTAAAAACGAGTGCAAAAGTTAAAAATTACCCCTTAAAAGGAACAGCCGGTAAAACTTCTCCTAGGTTCAATTTGTTTTGCAGTTGGTTCACGAATTTAGTTCCCTAAATTTATGTATTATATTAATATTTTTAGATCGGAAAACGAGGAATAACATAATAAGGTAGGGAGTAATTCGGAAGTGGATTAGCTACGAGAGCAGAATATAAATTTTTTTTAAGAATGTATTTTACGCACTTTGTTTATTTATTCTTTTTTTTTTTCAGCTAAGACTATGGGACAATTACCTATATTGCTTATGTGTAGTCCACCTACGAAGATGGTTTGCTGATTCCCCTTTTTTAGGTCTTCTGATGTTGCTAAGATTATCTTAACTAAATTTCAAAATGCATTTGCAATTGGTGTAATATAATGCACTACCTTGGTTTAATCAAGAGTACATAGGTAGTGTAAGGCTTTTCTTCATCTCCAAAATAAAGTTGAAAATATTGGAGACAACTCTCAGTCTAAACGACATGCATAAGCTCCAAGTTTATGTACAACAAAGATCATTTTTACACTATCAATATAATTTAATTTGTAATAAAAATGTAACGAACAAAATTTTCTTTCGTTAGGTGTCATGATGGCACCTAGTCTTAGGGACTAGGTAAGGCTAATAAATTTGAAAAATAATTAAAAAATAAAAATTAGCAATATAGTCCCAAAATTAGAATTCTTTAGACAAGTATTACAATCTCAAAATCGTTAGTACAAGTCATAAGCTCTACAGCGTTTGCTACAAGTTATAAATACAATTATTTGAAAATAAGTAAAACAATTATACAATAGGAAAGTGACATCGAAGCCTGCGAACGCAGCGGTAGGCTTACCTTGAGTCTCCACAGCAGCGATCCGCACAGCTACTAACGATCAAATACCTGAATCTGAACAAAAATATGCAGAAGCGTAGTAGATATGAGCACGCCATATCGGTGCCCAATAAGTATCAAGACTAACCTCAGTGGAATAGTGACGAGAAACAGTCAAGACACATACTGGTCAAATAACCTGAACAAGCATAAATATAGGAACAATAGAGTATGATATCTACATAAAGACTACGCGATATGACTAACAATACAGCAATTTCAATAAGGAAACAACAAGTACCAGCAGAGCACTATAATAATGACACGGAAGAGTGAAAGGAAACACAACCTAATTCCAAAATTACAATACAACAAGGATAAGTAATAACTCAACAACTACGATCGCTTTCACATCACGTTTTAGTCAACAAACTCCACAAGGAATGGAACCTCGAATAAATCACAACTCGCAGATCTCTATACATGAACCCTAACACTTGTCATCATGTACCCTCATTATATCTCATAATCGCTCTGACGACTCACGTGCCAAATAAAATCATTCTCACAGAGAAGGCACGTAAATAGGTGTGTGCATCTATACTCAACAATATCATGAAAACCTCTTTATCCAATAGGAGTGTTAGCTACGTGTATGCTTGTGCAAGTTTCTTAACATAGTTTGCGGAGGAGAAGACGCGAACACGAAGGAGAAAATCAAATGATAGATATCAGTAGTTAAAAAATAGAAGAAAATGGCTCGTAGCCCACCCGAGACACACCCGAGAACCCGTCTAAACACACAAACAAGATTCATAACCTGATACGGATTTGCTCGAGGTCTCAAATCACATCAAACAATGCCAAAATGCAAATCGCATCATGAATCGAATTTATGAACTTTTAAATCTTCCAACTTCTAAAACTCGCGTCGAAATATCAAATCAATCCGGAATGACGTCAAATTTCGCAGATAAGTCCCAAATGATATAACCGAGCTTTTCAACTCTCGGAATCGCATTCCGAGTCCAATATCACAAAAACCAACTATGGTTCAAACTTCTCCATCTTCCAAACTTCAACTTTTCCAACTTTCACCGTAATGACTCAAATTACCCTACGGACATTCAAATGCAAATTCGAACGCACGCCTAAGTTCAAAATCACCATACGAAGAAGCTGATATAGTCCAAATCCCATTCCGGAACCGTTTACAAAAGTGAAAATTTCAGTCAACTCTTAATGCTTAAACATTCAAATCTTTCTTCCAATTTGACTCTGAATCGGCCGGTAACTAAATTCGGCCACGCATGCAAGTCAATACACATAATATGAAGCTGCTTAAGACCTTATGCCGTTGAAGAAAACTTAAATTCTCAAAACAATCGGTCCGGTTGTTACAAAAAAGCTAATTAAGAGTTTAAGTTATATGAACCATTAGTGTAAAAATCTTTTGCACTATGAAATTACCTAAAAAATATGTATAATTTCTTAAACTATGAAATTTGTAATCTTAAAAATAAGATAAATTGCCTAATACAACATATAAAGATGACTGATGATTTAATAATTAATTATACCATCAAATAGCTAAACATCTTACTATATTACTGGTTGTTTCACTTGAATACATTATTATTGTGGAGTCACTAATGATTTGACTTTTTGGACCCAATGAAGGTTCTATTTGTGATCATTCCTTTCTACCGATATATTCCTTCCAACAAATTAAATCACAAAGTTTGGTGCCCCATCACATCATCTCGAACGACATATTGTGGTACGTTTTAATGTACTTCTCATTTCCCTCTAGTCTTTTTCCAATATATTAGTTGAAACAAGTCTATTTACAATTTAATTTTCTAGCTAAAGAAAGATTCCTCTATCCCCACCATTAATTTGCGGCAAACTTTGATCTTAAATTCTACTACTAATTGCTTGCTTGCTGAATTCTGAACTACTCCTATATATCATGGGTAATAATAATGACTTGGAGATTACTTCTTCCCGGCCCACCATAGCTTTTCCTCTTGGTCTGGCTATTCTTGTCCTTGCCCTTGTCTGTATAACTGGCTTCTTTGCTTGTTGCTACCACTGGAATAAGCTTCGATCCCATCTTTGCTCTTCTGTTTCTGCTACTCACC
Organism: Nicotiana benthamiana; assembly: GCA_034376525.1. NCBI lineage: Eukaryota > Viridiplantae > Streptophyta > Magnoliopsida > Solanales > Solanaceae > Nicotiana > Nicotiana benthamiana. The sequence continues at coordinate 49,358,194 of CM067328.1, forward strand.
TTGATGATCAATCACCTGATGATTCAGCTCATGTTTCAGGTTCTAAAATTATCCAGGTACTGTTAACATTTCCTTAGCATTTTCTTTTTTATCCATTTTATGTGTGTATCTGTGGTGGCTTGGGGTGGGGGGTGGGAGGGGGTAGAGGATGCTTACATGGTGGTGTCAAGAACCAAGGAGATTCATAAGAGGTAGCATATGTAGTTAGGCATATTGAGGTGTGTTACTATCTTATCTAAAAGTTTAATAATTTGATAGAAAGATCATACTTTTATTTATCTAATTATGTTTTGAGCGTGCTCCTTAATTACGGCCTTAACTTTTTTATGCGCCTAGCACATGCTTTTTTTTTATAATGGATGATAGTTATACTAAAACCGAAGGGCAAACACTTAAGCATCAGCTAGTGGAACCACTTCTGTCCTTCGTTCGTATCAGAAGTGGGCTCTTTACACATATGATACGGAGGTCTAGTACGGTGAACAATTGAGGTAGGGGCTCTTCGATTAGGCGAACCAGTCCAACTAGTATCACGACCCCAAACCCGAACCCGATCGTGATGGCGCCTCTCGTGAAGACAAGGACAGCTGATACATTTCCAATCATGTTGTTAAGCAATTAAAAAATATGCATTTACTCATAAACATGATATAAACCCAAATGTAAGCAGTGACAATACAGAATAATCCGCGGAATACAACTTAACACACCCCGGTACGGGGGTGTCACTAGTCATGAGCATCTAAAATTCCGGAGTAAGACAAGAAAGTATGCAGAGTTCAATACAAATCTAAAACTAAGAGAAATAAGACAAAGGAAGAAGCTCTGGTCTACGAACGCCGGTAGCTACCTAGAGAATCTTCGGATCTGTCTGAGTTGGAAAGATCAACACTCGGTAGCGGGACCAGATGCATCTGAACTTACACAAGAGATACAGGGAGTAAAGTGAGTACTCCAACTCAGTAAGTAATAATCATAAATAAATGACTGAGACATTTGAAAACACGTAAGGCACATTACAGGTGACAATAAAGTAGTAATACAGCTAGGAACAGTGAATCAGTAAAGACATGTAAAATCGTTTAAGTTCAGTTTAAACTTCAGGAAATACCTTTTCAACAATTAAACAAGTAAATGACATATAAATAAGAAAGATAAACACATAAATGTTCGCCCCTCAGGCACAATGTCAATAAATTCGCCCCTAGAGCAATATCTCGGAACAATACAAGCCCATCGGGCTATGTCTCACATCACAATGAATACCCGCGCTCACTGAGGGTGTGCAGACTTCTAGAGAGGTCCCTTACGGTCCAATCACAATATCAAGCCATTTCGTGGCATCATCACTACGCTCCTGACATCATATCAACAAGCCACCTCGTGGCGTATATATCTCAGGCCCTCGGCCTCATATTCAAAATCAGTGTTTCCTCACAACATAGGTCATCGGCCTTATTAAGTCAAAAATCCTCACAAGCCACTCGGGCAGTAGTAAAACTTGATTTTTAGCGCAATTATCATTTAAATGATCATACAAGTGTTAATACATAGTAAACATGGCTATGTATTAAGACAGTGGAATATAACATCATTACGTTCAAGTATAAAGTCAAAATAGTGAGGAAATATCAATAAAAAATCCTGATGGGTTCAAATAGTTGGCACGAGGCCCAAATATGGCATTCAGCCCAAGTCATAATGATAGCAAATAAATTTCAGTCAAATACGCGATAAAATAATCATTCGAGACAAACTAAGTCACAATTCCCAATAGTGTACGACTCCACGCGTGTCATGAAGCATGTGCGTCACCTCAACATAGCATAACGATGTGCAATTCGGGGTTTCATACCCTCATGACATCATTTACAAATCATTGCTCACATTATCCGATCAAATATCTGGTATGCGACGCCTTTGCCACTCAAATTGGCCTCCACTCGCGTAAAATCTATCCAATATCAGAATCATGGCGTCCAAATATGCTAAGGGAACGAAGACCAAGTGAATACAATCAATTCATAACATAAATCATGAAATTACCAAAACCTAACTCCTGATCCCATGTCTCAGAATTCAATAAAATTATGACAACAATGGACTCCTTATCTCCCCACAGGTTCATCCATATCTAAAGTATCAAAATCTGACAACAAAATGGTCCCTCAAAACCTTAAGTTGAGGTCTCCAATACCAAGCCCTAGTTTTCCCAATTTTAACCCTTAAATTGCATTAATTATAGCTCTAATCCGTGAAATTATACCATACGAACGAGTTTTAGGTCCAAAATCCTAACCTCAATGAATTCCTCCTTCAAAATAGTCCAAAAAGCTCAAAAGAAGACTTAGAAATGGTGAAATAGCTCAAAAATCGTGAACGAAACAATTTATACTTCTGGCCCATGTACTTCTGCATCTGCATTCAATCCATTGCATTTGCGGTACCGCTTTTGGAGTCCAAGAGCCGCTTCTGCGATTTTTTACTTATTCCCAATTTTTCGCATCTGCGATTCACCAGCGCAGGTGCGGTTCACCAAACACTTCTGCAGTTTCTGCCTCCCTCAACTACTTCCCCTTCTATGGCAACCTTCCCCTCACATCTGCGGCATCTCACCTGCGGTCCCCAATCCGCAGGTGCGGAAATACTAGAAGCAGAAAATTTGCAGCTTCCTCAAAAATTCCAAACTATTAGACCATTCAAAGTCACCCCGAGGCCCCCGGAACCTCAACCAAAAGCACAAGCATAACCCATAACCTTATTCAAACTTATGCCAATCTTCAAAACACCTCAATCAACATCAAATCAACCAAAACACATCGGAATGAAGCCTATTTTCCAAAATCTTCCGAATTTCTCTTTTGATCAAAAACCCAACAACCACATCCGAATGACTGAAATTTTTCAAACACATTCCAAATGACACGACGGAACTACTGCAACTCGCAGAATTCCATTATGACCCATATATCAAAATATCACCTACCAACCGGAAATCACCAAAATTCAATTCCGCCAATTCAAGCTTATATCTACTCTAAACCTCCAAAACAAATTCTGATCACGCTCATAAGTCCCAAATCACCTCCCGAAGCTATCTGAACCATCGAAACTCACATTGGAGCCCTCTAACACATAAGACAGCATCTTGTTGACTTTTCCAACATAATCTTCCTCAAAAGAGACTATGTGTCTCAAACCTTACAAAATCCTCTCCAAACCCGAGGAAAACAACCCGATCACATATAAACCGATAGACAAAGTAATAAGAAGCGGAAATGGTAGGAACGGCGGTAACTCATGAAACGAATGGCCAGGTTGTCACATCCTCCCCAACTTAAAAACATTCATCATCGAACGAGTCAAGAAACATACTTGAAGCCTCAAACAGATAAGGATATCTACTCTGCATCTCCTGCTTGGTCTCCCAGGTAGCCTCCTCCACGGGCCAACCTCTCCACTACGCTTTCAATGAAGCTATATCCTTCGATCTCAAATTTTAAACCTCATGCTCCAAAATAGTTGTCGGCTCCACATCATAAGTCAAATCACCATCACACTGAACCGTGCTGAAATCCAAAACATGAGATGGAGCATGAAATATGAAATACCGGATGCACACTCGACAAGCTGGGTGGCAAAGCAAGCTCAGAAGCCACCTCCTCAATCCTCTGAAGCACCTCAAAAGGCCTAATGAACCAAGGACTCAATATACCCTTCTTTCCAAACATTATGACACCCTTAATGGGAGACACCTTCAACAAAACCTTCTCACCAACCATGTAGGACACATCTCGAATCTTCTTGTCAGCATATCTCTTTTGCCTCGACTGGGCTGTACAAAGCCTCTCCTAAATAATCTTCACCTTTTCTAAAGCATCCTGCACCAAGTCTATCCCCAATAGCCTAGCCTCACCCGTTTAAACCAACCAACTGGAGATCTATACCACCTCCCATACAAAGCCTCATATAAAGCCCTCTAAATACTCGATTGGTAGCTGTTGTTACAAGAAAACTCTGCAAGCGGTAGAAACTAATCCCATGACCCTCGGAAATCAATAAGAAGGTCATGCAACATGTCCTCCAATATCTAAATAGTGCGCTCGGACTGTCTGTCTGTGTGAGTGTGAAAAGTGGTGCTCAACACTACCTGAGTTCTTAACCCTCGCTCCACAGACCTCAAAAACTGCAAAGTAAACTAAGTGCCCCTATCTGAAATGATGGAAATTAGGACACCATGCAAATGAACAATCTCCCGAATATAGATCTCTACCAACCGCTCTGAATAATAGGTAGTACACACAGGAATGAAGTGCGCGGACTTGGTCAGCAGATTCACAATTACCAAATATCATCGAACTTCTTCAAAGTCCGTGGAAGTCCAACTACAAAGTCCATAGTGATACGCTCCCACTTCCACTCTGGACTATCCATCCACCAAGGCAAGCCACCCGGTCTCTGATGCTCATATTTACCTGCTGACAATTGAGACACCGAGCTACAACTCCCACAATGTCTTTCTTCATTCTCTTCCATCAATAATGTTGCCTCAAATCCAAATACATTTTTGGAACCCGGATGAATGAAATACCGCGAGCTATGGGCCTCCTCCAGAATCAACTCCCAAAGCCCATCCAGATTGGGCACACAAACCCGAGCATGCATACTCAACACCTGATCATCACCAATGGTCACATCTCTGGGATTATCATGTTGAACTATTTCCTTAAGGACAAACAAATACGGATCATCATACTGGCGCTCTTTGATGCAATCATATAAGGAAGACCGAGAATCCATACAAGCCAATTACTAGATGGGATACGAAATATCGAACCTCACGAACCGATTGGCCTGTACATCAACTTTAGGATGCCTCTCCCCGATTGGAAGATATGCCAAACTTTCCATACTCACTGCCTTTCGGCTCAAAGCGTCGGCCACCACATTGGCCTTTCTCGGATGGTATAATATAGTGATATCATAATCCTTTAGTAACTCAACCATCTATGTTGCCTCAAATTAAGATCCCTCTGCTTGAACAAGTGTTAGAGGCTACGATTATCAGTACACACCTCAGAAGACACACCATACAAGTACTCCCTCCAAATCTTCAATGCATGCACAATGACAGCAAACTCTAAATCATGAACGGGGTAGTTGTTCTCATGGGGCTTCAACTTATGAGAAGCATAATAAAAAACTCTATCCTCCTGCATCAATACACAACCAATGCCAACTCTCGAAGCATCACAATACACAATATATGAACCTGATGTTGATGGCAAAACTAACATTGATGATGTGGTCAAGGGTGTCTTAAGCTTCTGAAAGATCTTCTCACACTCATCCGACCATATAAATGAAGCACCCTTCTGAGTCAACTTGGTAAAGGACATTCAGATAGATGAGAATCCTTGATCAAACCGATGATAATAACCTACCAAACCAAGAAAGTTGTGAATCTCTGTGGCTGAGGATGGTCCGGGCCAACTCTGAACTACCTCTATCTTCTTTGGATCAACCTAAACACCCTCACTGGACACAACATTCCACAAGAAAGCCATTGAACTGAGCCAAAAGTCACACTTGGAGAATTTTGCATAAAATTTTCTCCTCCCTCAATCTCTGTAACACAACTCTCAAATCTCTGTTTGCTCCTCCAGACTAAGCAAATTCTCCAGAATATCATCAATGAAGACTATGAAAAACGAGTCGAGATAAGGCCGGAACACGCTGTTCATCAAATGCATGAATGCCGCTGGGGCATTGGTCAGCCTAAAAGATATCACAACGAACTCATAATGACCATATCGGGTTTTGAAAGCCATCTTATGAATATCTGAGTCCCTGTTCTTCAACTAGTGAAAACCTAATTGGAGATTAATCTTGGAGAACACTCTCGCTCCATGAAACTGGTCGAATAAATCATCAATGCGAGGAAAAGGATACTCGTTCTTAACTGTTACCTTGTTCAATTACCTATGATCAATTCACTTCCTCATAGTGCCATCCTTCTTCTTCACAAATAGAACTGGTGCACCCCAAGGTGACACACTAGGCCAAATGAACCCCTTATCCAGGAGTTCCTGAAGTTGTTCCTTTAACTCCTTCAACTCCGATGGTGCCATTCGATATGTTGGAACATAAACGGGCTGATTGTCCGGCACAAGGTCAATACCAAAATCAATATCCTTGTCCAGTGGCATGCTCGAAAGGTCTGCTGGAAACACATCGGGAAAATCCCTCACAACAGTAACAGTATCAATACTAGCGTCTCTGCATCGACATCCTTCACAAATGCTAGATAGGAAATACAACCCTTCCCAACCATAGACTAGGCCTTCGAGAATGAGTTCACTCTACTGGGAACATAATTAGTCATACTTCGCCACTCAATCCGTGACACACCCGACATATCCAATGTGACTATCTTAGCATGACACTCCAGAATAGCATGACACGGAGATAGCTAATCCGTGCCTAAAATAATATCAAAGTCTACCATGCTCAATAATAAAATATTCGCTCGGGTATCCAGACCCCCAATAGTCACCACACACGACTGGTACACATGGTCTAGAATAATAGTATCCGAGGAAGATACATGAACAGGTGAAGCAGGAGACTCATGGGACATATCCCAATTACGAGAAAAGTATGATAACATATAAGAAAAGGTGGAATTGGTATCAATAATACAGAGGCATCCTTGTTGCACACTTAAATAATACTTGTAATAACAGCATCTGAAGCAATAGCATCAAGTCTAGCTGAAAGTTCATAGAAGCTGGTATGACTGCCACTTGATCGACCCCCCCCCCCGGGCGACCACTAGCTGACTGACCTCTACCCCTAGCTGGCTGGGCGGGTGGTGTGATGAAGTAAGTGGCACTGAAGTCGATGACTGGCCCCTATGCTGAGATGAACCCGCAAGACAACGAGGGCACTGCCTCTACATATGACCCATCTCTCCACACTCATAACAAATTCTAAGTGCTGGAGAAGGGGAAAGAAGGGAACCCCTCATACCAGAATGACTAGCTAATGCACATGGCATAGAAGAGCTCTGAACTGATGGAGCATGGGACAAACTCTAAGCTGGAAGGGCACTAAGTGATGATTGGCCCTGATTAGAACTGTGATAACCATGACCCAATAACGCCCCACGATAACCTGGGTGAGGTGGCTGAGCATGCCTGAATGACGACCTTTGTCGTGCTGAAATTGACCTCTCGAATGAGTACCATTCAAACTACCAGATCCTCGAGGCCTCTTGTCCTCCCTCTCTTCTCTCTTCTAACGACGAACAACCTCAATTTCAGGCAATATACACAACCTCCTCGAAAGTAGCACCAGTCACCCTCTCCATGGTCATAAGAATACGAAGCTAATAAGTGAGGCAATCAACAAACCTCCTAATCCTCTCTCTATCTATCGGAACAAACTAGATAGCATGACAAGCTTATTCGGAGAACCTTATCTCATACTACGTTATAGTCATCTCTCCCTGACGCAACCACTCAAACTGTTTGCCCAGCTCCTCTCTGCGAGACTGCGGCACATACTTCAACAAAAAGAGAATGGAAAATTTTTGCCAAGTAAGGGGTGCTGCACTACTAAGCCTATGCCACTCAAAAGCCTCCCACCAAGTGAAGGCAGCTCCAGAAAACTGATAAATAGTGAAAGTGACCCCGCTGGTCTCCAAAATACCTGCTATGTGAAGCATCCTCTGACACTTATCCAAGAAACCATGGCATTCTCGCCCTCTACAATACTAAAGGTCGAAGGCTGGATCTACCAAACCTCTCCAACCTACATTGCTTGTCCTATGGCATGGCAGGAACTACATAGTCCTAAGTAGCTGCAACCGGCTAGGTTGGATGTGCTCCCGGCGTATGAAGTCTCTGCACAACCTGCTCAGGTGTCCGAGCGGCGGGAGTTTGATTGCCTCCCTCGGCCTGAGAAGTATCTGCAGCTGTAGTAGCTAATATCGCCTGAGTTAGGCCAGTGCAAACTGATAGAATCCGAGCCAAGGCCTCTTGAAGACCCGAAATCACAATACGCACAGCTGGTTCTCCTGGAGTGTCCATAGGTGGGACCTGATCCTGAACTGGGAAGGTTGGTGGATTTGCAGGTGCTGCCCTAGCTACTATACGGGCCACACCTCTGCCCCTACCGCGACCACAACCGTGTCATCGGCCTCTAGTGGCTACAACTGGTTGTATTGGTGGTCGTCCATCCTAACCGATAGCGCGTGTCTTCACCATTTGTGAGAGAATAGAATGATAGAAGTTTAGTACTCGGATCAACAAATCCACACGACAAAAATTTATAGAATATGAAGTTTTACCTAATGGTTATGCAACCTCTCGATGATAAATACAGATGTCTCCGTACAGATCGACGAGACTCTACTAAACTTACTCATGACTCGTGAGAGTTATATAATCTAGACTCTGATACCAACTTGTCACGACCCCAAACCCAAACCCAATTGTGATGGAGCAAGTTGTGAAGACAAGGCCAAACGACACACTTCCAATCATGTTTTAAGCAATTAAACAATAAGGATTTAGTGTTAAACATGATATAAACCCAAACATAAGCAGTGAAAATACAAAACAATTCATGGAATACAACCCAACACGGGTCGATACCGGGGTGTCACTAGTCATGTGCATCTAAAAATTCTAAATAAGACAAGAAAGTCAACAAAATTCAATACAAATCTAAAAAAAGAGAAATAACTAAGGGAAGAAGCTCTAGGCTGCGAACGCCAGGCAGCTACCTAGAGAATCTTTGGATTTGCATGAGATGGAAAGTTCAACACTCGGTAACGGGACCATATGCGCCTGAATTTGCATACAGGGTGGAGGGAGTGAAGTGAATACTCCAACTCAGTGAGTAATAATCATAAATAAACGACTGAGAGATGTGAAAACATATAAGGCACTTTACAGGCTACAATGAAGTAGTAAAACCAGTAGAAGAGTTAATCAGTAAAGACATACAAAATCGTTTAACTTTAGTTTAAACTTCAAAAAAATACCTTTTCAACAATTATACATGTAAATGACAGATAAATAAGAAAGATAAACATATAAAGGTTTGCCCCTCGGCAATGTGTAAACAAATTCGCCCCTCGGGCAATATCTCGGAAAAATACCAGCCCCTAGGGCTATGTCTCACATCACAATCGGTACCCGCGCTCGCTTGAGAAGTGCATACTCCTGGGGGGGCCTTTACGGACCAAGCGTAATATCAAGCTATCTTGTGGCATCATCACTAGGCTTTCGGCCTCATCTCAGCAAGCCACTTAAAGGCGTTCATATCTCAATCCCTCGGCCCCATATTCAAAATTAGTGTTTCCTCACAACATAGGCCCTCGACCTTACTCAGTCAAAAATTTTCACAAGCCACTCAGGCAGTAGTAAAACTTGATTCTTAGCTCAATTATCATTTCAAATAGATCATATAAGTGTTAAAAATAGAGTAAACATGGCCGAGTATGAAAACAGTGTAAGATAACATGATTGAGTTCAAGTATAAAATCAAAACAGTGAGGAAATATCAATGAAAAATCCCCGAAGGGTTCAAATAGTTGACACGGGGCTCAAATATGCATTCAATCAAAATCCTGATGATAGCAAATAGATTTTTGTCAAATACGCAGCAAAATAATCATTTGGGACGGAATAAGTCACAATCCCTAACAGTGCACGACCCCACACTCGTTATCAAGTGTGTGTGTCACATCACTATAGCAGAATGATGTGCAATCAGAGATTTCATAACCTCAAGACATCATTTACAATCATTACTCACCTCAATCCGGTCAAATCCCTAGCCCGTGACGCCTTTGCCCGTCGAATCGGCCTCCATTCTCGTCGAATCCATTCAAAATCAGAATCATGGCATCAAAATATGTTAAGGGAACGAATCCCTAGAGAAAAAAATCAATTTACAACATAAATCCCGAAATTACCAAAATCCGAGCTCGCATCTCAACATTAAAAAAAAAATGACATCAATGGATTCCTTATTTCCGCACGAGTTCATATATATATATATATATATTAAAAGTACCAAAATCCAAACACAAATGGCCCCTCAAAACCTCAAGCCCAGGTCTCCAATACCAAGCCCTAGTTTCCCCAATTTTAGCCCTTCAATTCCATTAATTATTGCTCTAATCTATAAAATATACCATAGGAACCATTTATAGGTCCAAAATCCTTATCTCAATAAAGTCTCCTTGAAATCATCCTTCAAAATCGTCGAAAAATCTCCAAAGCCGACTTACAAATGGTGAAATAGCTCTAAAATCATGAAGTAAACAATTTATACTTTCTGGCCCAGGCATTTTTGCATCTCTGGTCAATCCACCGCATCTGCAGTACCGCTTTTGCGTTACGAGAGCCGCTTCTGCGGTTTTTCACTTATTTCCAATTTTCCGCATATGCGATGCACCAGCCGCACTGGCGCCATTGCAGGTGCGGTCTACCAACCGCTTCTGTGGTTTTTGCCTCCCTCATCTTCTTCCGATTTTGCAGCCTTCCCCCTTGCATCTGCGGTATCGCACCTGCTGTCCTCAATCCACATGTGCAGAAATACCAGAAGCAGAAAATCTGCAGCTTCCTCAAAAATTTTAAAATCTCAGTCAACCATCCGAAATCACCCCGAGGCCCCCGAGACCTCAACCAAAAGCATAAACATAGCATATAACCTTATTCAAACTTATATCAATCTTCAAAATACCTCAAACAACATCGAATCAACCAAAATATATCGGATTCAAGCTTAAGTTTCCAAAATCTTCGGAATTCCATTTTTGATCAAAAACCCAACCAAATCACATCCGAATGACCTGAAAAAGTTTGCACACACATCCCAAATGACACGACGAAACTATTGCAACTCTCGAAATTTCATTCCGACCACTATATCAAAATATTACATACCAAATGGAAATCGCGAAAAATCTAATTCACCAATTCAAGCATAAATATACTCCGAACCTCCGAAATACATTCACGCTCCTAACTCACAAATTATCTCCCAAAGCTATCTGAACCATCGGAACTCATATGTCCTCTAGTACATAAGTCAACATCCGATTGACTTTTTTCACTTACGCTTCCTCAAAAGAGACTAAGTGTTTCAAACCTTACCAAATCCTCTCCGAACCCGAGCCAACAAACCAGATCACATGTTAAACCGATAGACAAAGTAAAGAGAAGCAGAAATGAAAAACGGAGCGGTTATTCATGAAACGACTGGTCGGGTCGTCATAACTAGAAATAAATACAACCGTCCACTCCTTTTCACGGCTTTAGCAAAGCTTAGGTCCTCAAGTCTAAAATTAGCCTGTCAGTCCAATCTCTATTCCCATTCTATTTTTCAATGACCTTTGCCTACGTACTCAAACCCCATATAAGTATTTGAACATCTTATCTAAAAGTGTAGGCAATTAGATAGAGCATATTTTATTTATTTATGTCTTCAATACGATCAATTACGACTTCTGGCACAAAACTAGTGTTAATTATTAATACATAATAGTATATATTTCGAGCTTCAATTTTTAACCTAAAATTCATAGCATCTAAATTTTGGATGTATACAATTTTTTCATGCATGCATATTGGGGGTTTGTTTTAGGCGCAGAAGCAGAAACATGGGGAGAGCTTGACAATATTGATGCCCGGAGATGAAGTTCCAAAATTTGTTGCTTTGCCTACTCCTCATTAGTGTACTCTCCAACTCTAGAGGCTGGTATAGATATAGTAAGGATTTTTATGTAATATAGATTGAGAACCAGTTGAAATTTAAGCTGAGCAGCAGCATAGAATTGAAGTAAGAGTAACTACTCCTACGAAATCAAATAGACAATTTTGTTATACTTCTTACTATCTTGGCTTCAACTTTCGAACTTGTTTTTGGACTTTGGACTGTTTGATGGCTTTTCCTCTCTGTCCTCGATGTAAATAAGGTTTGCGGCAAGGCAAGATGAGAAATGTTACTTGCACGTGATGTTTATATCAACCAACAACAACTACTACTCAGTATAGTCCCACAAAGTGGGGTCTAAGAAGGATAATATATAGACAGGTCTTACCTTTATCCGAAAGGACAGAGAGACTATTTCCAATCGACACTCGGCTCAGTTTATAAGATTTGCGGCAAGGCAAGATGAGAAATGTTACTTGCACGTGATCTTTATATCAACCAATTAATACAAATTAAAACATTTGTCTATATAAAGTTTTATCCATTACAGACGGCTAAGTGATGACATGTTGTCGTGCGCATAAATTTTTATTCCCATTAAATAAGTAAAATAACATATATTTCAAATTTAGTAAATTAGACAGAATGTAGTAGAAATTAGAACTCAATCCTGTAATGTTCAAATCTAGTTCCGCCTCCGGTCTAACCCTCGGCAAGAGTTTTTCTTTGGAAATTACCCAAACTTGAACAAGGTTATCTATCATTTATGAACCAAAACCTTATAAAAGAATCATTCCATTTGCACAGAGCTGAACTTTTTTGAACTTGATACAGTTTCGAAATATGATAGTTCCCCGAGTATAAGTTAAACAAAGATGTAAACAATCAAGTGTAGTATGAGTATACCACAGATAATACCCAGTAAGTATCAAGATTAACCTTGATGGAATAGTGACAAGGTACAAGTCAAGATACTTACTAGACAAGATAATCTAAGCAATATATAGATATAAAGCTAATAATGGAAGGTAGAAATCAGTAAATGACAACAAAATCAGCATGTGATATAAACAGTAAGGCAACAAGACCACCGTGAAATATCATTGAATCCAAATAAGGAAAACTGATAACAAACAATCAATTAATCAATCAAGTCGTTCTAACACACAATTCACAGTAAAATTACCCTGTGGCACCTCATCTCATAATCACAAGTCATGGGTCAAAGCCCATCACCATCTTCTCACGGCACGTCGTGCACACATCTCGAATCACATAGCACGGATAACTCATGTGCCAATATCTCAATTCTTCAGGCATGATAGGCTCACAACTACAATCTTCCCCGGCATGATAGGCTCACAACTACAATCTTCCCCGGCATGACCACAGGCTCACAATCACAATCCGTCCAATATGGTCGTAGGCTCAAAAAAATTTCACCATGCATGATCATAGGCTCACAATCAGCCCGGTATGGTCACAGGCTCACAATTAAAATCCTTCAGGTATGGTCACAAGCTCAAAATCAACGTGGAGACAAATAATACAAGAACACATGGGCATTAGCGATAAACATCGAGTTTCAGGCTCATGAGCTAGTATAAGTGGAATATTATGGTGTATGCTTGTGCGAGTGTACTACTGCAGCCCAAGTCAATAAGCAATATCAAAGTCATTGAATAGCTCATCGAAAAAATAAAACAATTCACGCAAAGTGTATGACAAATAAAAGGAAAAGCACACCATCACACGAAAATTACCAACACAATGTCTCCAAACCATAACACATCATCCCTGTAATTTCTACCTTTATCTCTCTGATAGCAACCTGTATCACTCCGCCCTAACAATATCATTGGCCACCCTTATCTCTACTATAGACACACGTATCACTCAGTATAATAGCCATCTGTATCACTTTGTGTAATATCCAGCCTTATCACTCTGCCCGGACAATAACACAATAGCCATCTGTATCATTCCGTACATTCAACAACACTGAGATGCCACCTTATGCCCCATATTACAATAACGGTGAAATGCTACCCTTGTACTCCGCATAACAACAATGGTGAAATTCTAACCATATAATCTGCATGACAACAATCAAACTACACAACAATTCACACGTGTTATCATCACAACAACACAACATACTCGCATGGCAAGTGCCCATAGGTCACAACCTTGTCACGACCCAAATTTTCCACACTCGGGAGTCGTGATGGCGCCTACTAGTGAAAGCTAGGCAAGCCAATCATTACAATTATTTAACCTTTTTTATTTTTAATCCCTTAAAAATTGTGAGCTAACATCTTATAAACAGCGAAAATAATAAAGAGGAAGAACGAAATATAATAATTTAAAATAATACCGATACAAATCCATAAATAAAATCTACCCAGAACTGGTCTCACAATCGCATAAAGTGTTTATGAATACTACAAATAGGGGTCACAAAGATTAATACAATGCTGTTTCGGAAATATATAAAAGAAATAGTATGGAAAGAAAGAAGGAGATGATAAGGGTTGTGGATGCCTGAAGGACTACCTCGAGTCGCCTGATGAACTGAAGCCAGCAGCCTCAATGTGGTCCAAAAGTTGAAGCACTGGGATTTGCACACAGTATAGAGTGTAGTATCAGCACAACATACTCCATGTACCGGTAAGTGCCTAGTCTAACCTCGACAAAGTAGTAATGAGGATAGGACAATACTACCAACTAAACCTGTGCGGTTAAATCATATACAGCGGAAAAATAATGGAAGAAATATACAGTTAAAGATAGGAGGGGGAAAACATGCTGCGAGGAATATTAGGTAACAATAGAAAATCAATAGAAGAATGTAAAGAAAGCCATAAATGAATTATCAGCAAGAATCAAGAACTCAATAACACGTGCACGGAATCACCATTCGTGCTTTTACTCTTATCCTCACCATAAAAATCAAAAGAATCAGCACGACATCACCCTTTGTGAGTTTATCGCACAGAATCATGGTACAAACTTATCCTTCGTGCATTATCACGCATATCATGGCACGACATTGTACATCGTGTTGTACTATAGCACCCTTCGTGCTTTTACTTCACAATATCGGCACGACATCATCCTTCGTGCATTAATACTCTCAAATCATGCACGGCATCACCATTTGTGCTTTACACTCTTCCTCACTCAAGCACCAATCACAAAGCAATTTGGACAAGAGAATCAATAATAACACAATAAGATCCCGACAAGGGAACAATGGCTTAATCATTATATCTCGACAAGGGAAACAATATCGTGAGTATATTACTTCCTATAGCTATATTTTCAGTTTTGCAAATTTGATGTATTTAAGCTACTATATTCATGAATATATTAGCAAAACTCGGCGTGAAATAGGGGACTACAGTTAGGCAATTATGGTATTCGACTGTACTCACGATATGTATTTGTGAATACATTAACGTAAGTAGCGTAAATCGTGATCATTCAGCTGTTTTTAAATAGAAAGTGAATCAATTTACACAAATAGACTCCTAACATGACTCAACAAACTCAATTATAAATCTGAATACATAGATATATCTAAATATATAAATTAAATTAATTAAAAAGTATATGAATACATTCATAGAATATAGCGAAACAGTGAATACAATAGAATACAACGAGATACATTGAAATATAATTAAAAAAAGTCAATGAATACAATGAAATACATAGAATACAACGAGATACATTGAAATACAATGAAAAAAAAGATAACAGACTCTTCAACTTGCTTCGCCCCAAACACTATCGTCTTTGTTCAAGAATAACCCTAATTTCGTCTCGTTGAAAGCAGATTTTAAACCTACATTATCAGCCTCAATTTACCCTATGTCAGATTTCGACATTGATACGAAACATGAGGCATTGATTTCTAAATAGCCTCTTCAACTACTGAACATAGTTGTACGAAATTTTCATTTGACAGTCCCAATTTACCTTTCAATTGCAAATTTTAAATTACCATCTTTCTCTCTAGGCCTTGATTTGGATATTGATTCAGAGCCCGGGCCACTTACAATGACAATTTCGTTCGACGGTGGAGAATCATGGTTGTATGGCTAATCTGCCATTCTAAAAATGTACTCTTTCTTGAAATATCTGCCAAATCTTTCTAATTGTTGGTCTGTTTGTTTCAATTGAATTTTTTTGTGTATGTGATGTACAAATCATTCATACATACATAACATAGTATCTATCTATGGTTGAATGCCACCTCTTCCTTTTTCTCTCTCTTCACTTATAATCTTATGAAAACTCTTCAAAAGCCGCTTCACCTTTACTTTCTCTGTTTTTTTCACAATCCAAGAAAATCTCCCTTTTTGTTTGATTTTTTGGTAACCTTAGAAAAATCAAGAAAACCCTTTTCCCTGTGAATTTCATAATTCATGGAGAAAGATTGACATTGAGAGAGAGGGTAGAGAAAAAAATACAAAACATATTTTATGACTTTAGGAAAGGAGTTCATCATAAATATATATTTGGCTATAAAAATTAAAAGATAACTATAGAATATCTTTTTAAGAAGGTTATTTATTTAAAATAAATAAGGTATCAAGATTTGTTACACCAGATAAAAAAAATTTGGATTAAATTAAAATGTGTTAATATTAGCTTAACGTATATATGAGTGGAAGTTAGATTAATAAAGAAACAATTACCATATATTTGCGAGAAAATTATCATGAATCTGTCTTTCATGTGGACGAGAAGAAAATAGGAAAAAACCAACAAATCGAATTAGATTGAAAATTGAAAAATAGTTAGTGTGATTTTGCAGAAAATTTAATCATGAACAATTTATCCCTATAGTTGAATCATGAAGAAAATTGAATCACGAAGAAAATGAAAATGGTACGCATTTCGTTGCACCAAATGCTTTTCTTACGTAGCTCGAATTGACGGCTGCCACTTCCTTTAAATCGACCTTTTCCTCTGTACCTATTTCTTCATCCGTTTTAATTTATATGTATTTTTTTTTAATCCTTATTAAAAAAATAATCAATTTACATATTTGGAAATATTTATTTTTATGCACTGATTTATAGTAACATAGGTTATATGTGTCTAATTTTATACAACAAATTCAAAAATTATTCTCTTTTTTCTTAAATTTCGTACTCAACCAAATAAATTTATATAAATTGAAACAGGAGTACTTTTTTATGCTTCTTTTCCATATTTTTTGCGTTCTGCAATTGGAAGTGTACACAAGCCTAAAGAATCACCATAGTTAGGCCGCATTATTATACTCATCAACCTATGCAAATTTATTGGTACAAAGTATACAATATAAGCTTAAATTGTTACTAAAATTTGATAGTTAGGCGACGTAGCAAATTGCAATATGCGGGCAAGATGAGACGGGGTTTATAGATGGTAGTTTCCGAAATAAAGAAACGAAAGAAGTATTTAATTTAAGAAAGAAAAAAAAATAAATTGTTATGAAATATTAGATTATGGTGGATGTCCATAACTCCTATAACACCCACTACTTTTATCCATTATTTCCATAACTCCCACTACTCCAATACTTATGGTTGTAACTCCCACACCTCCATGATCTCCCTCATGATCTTCCTCCATGATCTCAAAAGCTTAATGACATATTTATGGAATTGTTTTAGTATACCTCTATGTAGTACTATAAATAGAGGATGAGAAATCATTTTGTAATATACTTTGATACATAGAAGAAATATCTCTTCTCTATTTCTCTCTACTTTGTTGTCTATCTTCTTTGTTTATTACTTTGAGCTAAGTTTTGTAACACGTTATCAGCACAAAGCTCTACTATCTCAAGAATCTCTTTGAGAAAATTAAGGTATTTTTTCTCCTCCTAATTTTGTTTTAATTATGTCTGACATTATGAAAAGAAAGTTTGTTGCCCTTGAAATTTCGGGCAAGAACTACATGACATGGGTGTTGGATGCTGAAATCCATTTCGATGCAATGGGTCTTGGAGACGCCATTAAAGACAGAAATAATGCATCCACCCAAGACTGTGCTAAGGCCTTGATTTTCTTGCGCCATCACCTTGATGAAGGTTTGAAAATTGATATCTCACAGTCAAAGATCCACTTATCTTGTGGAATGGCTTAAAGGAGAGATATGACAACTTAAAGTTGGTCACTCTGCCACAAGCACGATATGATTGCGCTCATCTGAGGCTCCAAGACTTTAAGTCTGTTTCTGAATATAATTCTGCAATGTTTAGAATTACTTCTAAATTGAAACTCTGTGGAGATACTATAACTGATTATGATATGCTTTAAAAACGTTTACAACGTTTCATGCCTCCAATATGGTTCAGCAACAACAGTACAGAGAGAAATATTTCAAAAAGTACTCTGAGCTGATTTCTCTTCTCCTTGTGGCTGAGCGAAACAATGACCTGCTCATGAGAAATTACGAAAATCGACCCACTGGGTCTACACCATTGCCTGAAGTAGATAAGGTGTTTTCCCATTATGCTAAGCGTGGAAAAGGCTATGGCTTTAATCATGGTCGTGGTCATGGTCGGGGTCATGGCCGTGGACGTGGACAAGGAAGAAATTTCCCTTGTGTTAGTCACCGACCAAAGAGATATAACCACCAAAAGCGGAAATGGAATTATGAGAATCCAAAAGCAAATAGTTCAGAAACTATATGTTATCGTTGCGGTGGAAAAGGGCACTAGGCAAAAATTTGCCGTGTACCAAGACATTTGGTTGAGCTTTATCAAGCATCTCTAAAGAGTAAAGGCCCTCAAACCAATTTTGTCTCTGACAATAATTTTGACATCACCCACTTGGATGTGGCAGACTTCATTGAGCACCCTGAGCAGAAAATAGATCACTTGATTGGTGATGGATCCATGGTTAAAGAAGATTGAGCAGTTTGATATTTTTATTTTTACTTATTCGTAGTAGTTAATGAATAAACAATTATCATAGTTTATATAAGTTATCTATTATTGTGATATGGTTCAAATTTTATATTTTCTGCTTTCACCTAGTAAAGCTAAGTATCAAGCAAGTATTCGTTAAAATTATAATATGCTTGAAATAAAATTAAAAAAAATAATATATATATATATATATATATATATATATATATATATATTTATATATATTTATATATATATATATATATATATATATGTACCTTAAGAGTTTTATCAACTTGACAAATAATCTGTATTATGGTTTTAAAATATATAACTTTAGATTACACATTCATCTTATGCTTTATTTGTAATGATTTTTCAGTAAGTTAATCGATTAACATAACAGATAATCGATTATCCAATATATTCTATTAAACTCGACCTTTTCCGCAAGGCATGTTAGTCGACTATCCGATTTAGTTAATCGACTAACCTCAGCAGATTTTGAAAATATTGCTTAATTATTAAGCAACGGATACAAGAGTATTAAAAGGAGAATAACTATGATAAAAGATTTTTTTTTTCATAATGACCGCACTGAAACTATTATGTTGAATCATAGACTTAAATTTGTTTATTCCCATATCTATAAAAAAAAATACTAATATTTTTCGTATATTTCTTTTGTATGTCAAACCATGGGAAGCAAATATGGATATCTCACAAAGCAAACTTGGATCAACGTCCAATTGTAAAAATATTTGTTTAATTAATTCATGTACCACACATACGATATTCAAAGAGAAGAAATATTTCTCTCATTTAAGTATGTGTAAGGCAGATGTTTCTACAATTTCTGGTAGTAGTAAATTGATTGAAGGCTCCGGAAGAGCAACTATAACTCTGCCTAAAGGAACAATATTTATCATAGAGAATGCAATGTTCTCTTCCAAGTCCAAGAGGAACTTGTTGAGTTTTAAAGATATCCGTCAAAATGGATATCATATTGAGACAATAGATGAGAATAATCTTGAATACCTCATCACTACAAAGAATGTCTCTGGCCAAAAGAGGGTTATTGAGAAGTTCCCATCTTTATCTTGTGGCCTGTATTGGACAAAAATTAGTGCAATTGAGGCACATTCCACAGTAAACCAAAAGGTTACAGATTCCATACTTTTGTACTTTGGCATGATCGATTGGGACATCCTGGATCAATTATGATGAGACGGATTATTGAAAACTCATATGGGCATCCATTAAAGAATTTCAAGATTCTTTTAAATAATGAATTTTGTTGCACTTCTTGTTATTAAGGCAAGTTAATTATTAGACCATCACCAACAAAGGCTGGAACTGAGTCACCTACGTTTTTGGAACGTATACAAGGGGATATTTGTGGACCTATTCACCCACCTAGTGGGTCCTTTAGATATTTTATGGTCTTAATAGACGCATCCTCTAGATGGTCTCATGTGTGCCTATTGTCATCACGCAACCTTGCGTTTGCAAAATTAATGGCACAAATAATTCGATTACGAGCACAATTTCCTGATAATCCAATTAAGTCTATTAGACTAGATAATGCTGCTGAGTTTTCATCCCAAGCATTTAATGATTATTGCTTATCAATTGGTATAAAAGTGGAACATCTTATAGCTCATGTTCACACTCAAAATGGTCTTGCAGAATCTTTAATTAAACGTCTGCAGTTGATTGCAAGACCATTACTCATGAAAACGAGGCTGCCCACTTCGGTTTGGGGTCACGCCATTTTGCATGCAGCAATGCTAGTTCGTCTCAGACCGACGAATTATCACAAATATTCCCGTTGCAATTAGTTTTGGGTCATGAACCTAATATATCCCATTTAAGAGATGCGCAGTATGTGTGCCTGTAGCACCGCCATACCGCACCAAAATGGGTCCGCAAAGAAGGTTAGGAATATATATTTTGGGTTTGAATCGCCCTCCATTATTCGCTACCTCGAAACATTGACAGGGGATTTGTTCACTGCACGATTTGCAGACTGTCGATTCGATGAGACACTTTTCCCAAAATTAGGGGGAGAAGTTGGTGAAACCAAACGGGAAATTTTGTGGAAAAATCCATCATTATCTCATCTTGATCCACATACCTCTATTTGTGAAAAATAGGTGCAAAATATTATCCATTTGCAAAGAATAGCAAATCAAATGCCTGACGCATTCACGGACTTGAAAATGATAACAAAATCTCACATCCCCGCAGAGAATGTTCCAATCCGTATTGATGTCCCTATTGGACAATCTTCTAGTGTCATATCTAATGAGTCGAAAGCACGCCTAAAACGTGGCAGGCCATTAGGTTCCAAAGATCGAAATCCTAGAAAAAGGAAAGCAAATGATCAAAATGACACTACGAAAGAATCTCATGAGGAAATTCACGATTTAATAAATTCTGAGATTCATGAAGAATCCATTGAGCCCGAGACTCAGGAAATAAGGAACTATCAATAAATCCAATCGATATTGAGACAAATTTTAATCGAGTGGATATAGTGGTGGATTATGTCTTTTCATATAATGTTGCATCTAGAATTATGCAAGAAAGTGAGGATCTTGAACCTCAATATGTTGGAGAATGTCGACAAAGACTTGATTGGCCAAAATGGCAAGAAGCAATCCAATCAGAATTGAATTCACTTGCAAAACGTGAAGTTTTTGGGCCTATAGTTGAAACACCTAATGGTGTTAAGCCTGTTGGCTATAGATGGGTCTTTGTACGCAAGAGAAATGAGAAAAACAAGGTACAAAGATATAAGGCACGCCTTGTTGCACAAGGATTTTCTGAAAGGCCTGGTGTCGATTATGAAGAGACATATTCACCCATAATGGATGCTATAACTTTCGGTTATCTCATTAGTTTTGCTGTCCTTGAAAAGCTTGACATGCATTTAATGGATGTGGTTACTGCCTATCTTTATGGCTCACTTGATAATGAGATATACATGAAAATTCCCGATGGATTCAAAATGCCAAACACTCATAATTCAAAGTCCCGGGAAATGTTTTCAATCAAATTGCAAAGATCTTTGCATGGTCTAAAGCAATCAGGACGAATGTGGTATAATCGTTTTTGTGAGTATTTATTAAAGGAAGGCTATATAAATGATGCCATTTGCGCATATGTTTTTATAAAGAAAACAACATTGGAATTTGTTGTACTTGCCGTATATGTCGATGACATAAACCTTATTGGAACTCCCATAGAACTCCAAAAGGCAATTGATTATTTAAAGAAGGAATTCGAGATGAAAGATCTCGGAAAGACAAAATTATGTCTTGGTTTGCAAATTGAATATTTGGCAAACGGAATTTTTGTTCATCAATCTGCCTATATAGAAAAGGTATTGAAACGGTTTTACATGGATGGAGCATATCCTTTAAGTACTCCGATGGTTGTTCGATCACTTGATGTGAATAAGGATCCATTCCGACCGCAAGAAAAGAATGAAGAGCTACATGGTCCTGAAGTACCATATCTTAGTGCAATTGGCGCACTAATGTATCTTGCAAATACTACAAGGCCTGACATAACTTTTTCAGTTAATGTCTTAGCAAGATATAGCTCTGCTCCCACAAGGAGACATTGGAATGGAATCAAACATATATTGCGGTATCTAAAAGGGACTACCGATATGGGCTTATTTTATAGCAATAATTGCAGTCCTGATCTTGTTGGTTATGCTGATGCTGGATATTTATCTGACCCACACAAGGCTCGATCTCAAACAGGTTATGTGTTTATCTGTGGAGGCACTACCATATCTTGACGATCGACTAAGCAATCAATTGTGGCTACTTCATCTAATCATGCTGAGATAATCGCTATTCATGAAGCAAGTCGAGAGTGTGTGTGCTTGAGGTCTATAATACATCATATTCAAGACAAATGTGGTTTGAAATGTGACAAACTACCCACGATTTTGTATGAAGACAATGCAGCATGCATAGCCCAATTGAAGGGAGGATTCATAAAAGGAGATAGAACAAAGCATATTTCACCAAAGTTATTTTTCACACATGATCTTCAAAAGAATGGTGATATCAATGTGCAACAGATTCGTTCAAGTGATAATAGGGCTGATTTGTTCACAAAATCTCTACCAACGTCAACCTTCAAGAAGCTGGTACACAAGACTGGAATGCGAAGGCTCAAGGATGTGAATTGATGCTCTTTTCAGGGGGAGTTAATGCGCGTTGCACTCTTTTTCCCTTACAAGGTTTTTTCCCACTGGGTTTTCCTTGCAAGGTTTTTAACGAGGCAACAAAAATGCATTTTGTTAGATATGTGTACTCTTTTTCCTTTCCTAGAATTTTTTTTTCCCATTGGGTTTTATTTTAGTTAAGGTTTTAACGAGGCACATTATCTTTGGACATCCAAGGGGGAGTGTTATGAAATATTAGATTATGGTGGATGTCCATAACTCCTATAACACCCACTACTTTTATCCATTATCTCCATAACTCCCACTACTCCAATACTTATGGTTGTAACTCCCACACCTCCATGATCTCCCCCATGATATTCCTCCATGATCTCAAAAGCTTAATGACATATTTATGGAATTCTTTTAGTATACCTCTATGTAGTTCTAAAAATAGAGGATGAGAAATCATTTTGTAATATACTTGGATACATAGAAGAAATATATTCTCTTCTCTATTTCTCTCTACTTTGTTGTCTATCTTTTTTGTTTATTACTTTGAGCTAAGTTTTGTAACACAAATGAAAATTAAACGCACCAAAGCATGAAGAGGGTATTATTAAAAAGAAGAAAATTAAATAACTTTATAAAATTTTGAAAAATTTCGTAAACTAGTGAGTAATTTGCAACTGAAGAAAGAAAGTTAAGAAAATTTGTCTGTTTTAATGTCACGACCCAAATTTTCTACCATCGAAAATCGTGATGACGCCTATTAATAAGAGCTAGGCAAGCTAAACATTAAATACTTTCTTTAGTGAACATCAATAATATTAACAACATTAAAACTTTTAACAATAAAGTGGAAGTCTCAAATATAGTTCACTGAAAGGAATGCGGAAGTCTAACAAATCCTATATCCAAGACTGGTATCACATTACTCACGAACATATAGGATTACTAAATACAATCGCCTGAAGAAATCATAACAGTCTGTTTCGATAGAAAAGCTAACAAACTGAATTACAATAAAAGAGACTCTGGGCTTGCGAACGTCAGCAAGGCTACCTCAAGAGTCCCTGGAGTGATGGTATACTCCTGATCTAATATTGCTACGATTCGAAAGTTGTTTCCCGATCTGTGCAAAAGAAATGCACAGAGTGTAGCATCATCACAACCGACCCCATGAGCTAGCAAGTGCATAGCGTAACCCCGGCGAAGTTGTGACGAGGCTAGACAAGACCTACCATAAGTAACCTGTACAGATATATGTGCAATAACAGGAAAATACGCTAATTTAAACAATTAAAAGGGGAAGGGAGCATGGTGCAGGGTGCGACACTCTAAACATAGATATCATCGGTAAACAAATGAAACTGAACAATAACAACTGATAAGAAAAACACCAGAAGTCTTTACATACAAAAACAATACATTCAACCCATACTCCGTTGCGACGCGCAATCCGATCCTCAATATATATCACTGTTGCAGCATACAACCCGATCCTCAACAATCAATACATTCGCGGCGTGCAACCCGATCCTCAATATTCAATACCGTTGCGGCGTGAAACCCTATCCTCAATATTCATCAACACTGTTGCGGCGTGCAACCCGATCGTCGATATTTAATACAAAGAACTCACCCCAAACAACGACCGTAACTCAAGTGCGAGGGGAGTAACAACAATTACAAGAAATCACGGTAAGAAAATACAATTAACAATTCAATTATCCCGGTAAGGGGAAATGCAATAAATACTTACCTCCCAGCAAGAAAATACTCACTACACGTTCCTCTTTTAATCGCCTATTTCTCGAGTAATAATATCTAGTGCGAGCCAATTCTCCAAATGACAAACCAGTCACAAACTTCCCCAACTATTCATTTTATGTTATACTTAACACCCAAGCAAGAAGGAAGTATCATTTAATCTGAATCCAACACATATAGGACTCACAGTCATGCTAGACTCTGGTGCATAGGTAACCGTCAACATGCCTATGCACCGTACTCCACAGTTAGCACGTAGAAAATAATATCCTAATCCTAATTCCTCAAGCCAATGTTAGAACAAACACTTACCTCGAAAGCTCCAAACTTAACTCAAGCCTTTAATATAGCTTTACCCTTCAAATTCACCTCAAAATTGTTTGAATCTAGTAAAAAATTACTCAAATGTATCAACAAATGAAAGTTAAATTAATTTGAATGCATAAGAATGAATTTCCCAAAGTTTTTCCCAAAATTTCCAAAAAGCCCACGGGCCGGGCCTACGTGGTCAAAACTCGAGGTTTGAACTAAAATCGGATTACCCATTCACCACGATTTCATATCTATGTTTTATTTTGAAATCGGACTTCAAATTGAGGTCCAAATCCCCAATTTAGTGAAAACCTAAGTTCTACCCAAAAATCCCAATTTCACCCAAGAATATCCTTGATTTCAAGTAAAAAACATATTTAATGATGCTAAACATTGAAAGAATAAAGTAAAAATCAACTTACAAGTGATTTAGGATGAAGTTTGCTCTTGAAAAATTGCCTATGGGGTTTGGGTATTGAAAGAATGGTGAAAAGTGATGAAATTTCGACTAAGTATAAAAACAGTCGGGTTGCGGTTATGGGAATTGCGAACCTTGGTTCGCAATGGAGAGAAACACAGGCTTGGGAATTGCAGTATTTTGGTTCGCATTTGCAAACACTGGGGACTGGTTGCGGACATCGCTTTTGCGAAGCCTTAATCACATTTGCGATCTGGTCCCCTCTGTTTTTGCGCACAATTAGATCTCATTTGCGATCTGGCCCATATTTCTATTATTTCGCATTTGTGAGGCTTTATTCGTATTTGCAGATCTCGCCTTTGCAAGAAATTATTCGCAAATGCGAAGAAACCAGTACTGAGAACATCAGCTTTTTCAACAATGAGAAATGCAATCTGATGCCTATCCAAAACTCTTTCGAGCCATCGGGGCTCCAAACCAATTATGCACCCAACTTCAAAAATATCCTACGGACTTACTCTCGCGATCAAATCTCCAAAATACCATCATATACATAGAATCAAGCATCAAAACTCATGAGTTTTCTTCTAAGTTTCATAAACTTTCAAATTTGGAACTTATAGTCCGAAACGCGTCATACGACGTCCGTTTTCAGCCAAACTTCACAAAAAGTGTTTAAGCAATATATGAGACTTGTACCGGGTGTCGAAACCAAAATACGAGCCTCATACCATGGTCTTTTAATCAATTTTCATTCTCATTTTACTTAACGAATTTAGAAAAATAATTTCTTCCAAAAAATTTATACTCGGGCTAGGGACCTCGAATTTCGATTCTGGGAATACAGCCAACTCCCATATTTTCCTACGAACCTTCCGGGACCATCACATCAGGGGTCCGGGTCGATTTACCTAACATATTGACCGAAGTTAACTATATCAATATTAATATCAAAATTCTTC
This sequence comes from Nicotiana benthamiana, assembly GCA_034376525.1. Lineage (NCBI taxonomy): Eukaryota > Viridiplantae > Streptophyta > Magnoliopsida > Solanales > Solanaceae > Nicotiana > Nicotiana benthamiana. The sequence continues at coordinate 49,384,494 of CM067328.1, forward strand.
AAATTTTCTACAGAATTCACATATTTTTAACATAGAAATTTTTCGGCTCCGCGTCCGAACTGCACACGTAAATCGAGGCAAATAAAAGTGAGATTTAATGCGAAAAAAGAAGAATCACGGTGATGACCCGTCGTTACATTTAACGGGTAATAGAATCTTATTTTTTAAAATTACATCTCAAATTTTAGAAAGTTTCACATATTTTGTTGGATAGTGTAAAAGAATTTCTTACACTGGTGGTATATATATAACTTAAGTTCTTTCCAAAGAATTTTACTTAATACAAACGAGATGTAAGCCCCATGGATAACAATAATACAAAAAAAAATATTCTTGTCACAACTTCTTTTCCTTGAGGGAGAAGAAGTTTTCTTAATTAAAGTGACATTAATTGAAATGAGATTATTTATTTAATTCAGAATTCGCTAATCAAATTTCTGTAAAAAACGACCAAAGATTAGCGACCACATTTAGTCTGTCAAAAAAAGCGACCAAATTTGATCGTCAAAGTGCCGAAAATAATAATAAAAATATTTGAAATGCTTTAGCGATCAAAGTTGGTCGCTATTTTTAGTCAAATTATTGACTGGACTGGTCAGACTTGCTTGATCAAAGATATACTAAGATAAACGACCAATGTTGGTCGCTAATGTGAGACCCACATAAATTTTTTTAATTATTTTATTATTATTTTATAAAAATCGTAAAAGATAAATATATATACAATTTAGCATTGGCGGCAAAAGTTGGTCGCTATTTGAAGGACAAGTTCATAGAGACCAACAGTGGTCGCTAAAGTGGGACCTAGATGTAAAATTTTAATAACTGAAGGACAAGTTCATAGAGACCAACAGTGGTCGCTAAAGTTGGACCTAGATGTAAAATTTTAATAAATATATATATTTATTTTAAGAAATTTATAAAATATTAATAAAAATAATTAAAAGGTTAGCGACCAACTTCGAAAAAGAGACCAACTTTGGTCTCCAATGTGGAACCTAGTTCTAATATTTAACAATTTATATTATTAATTCAAAATATTATATAAAATATAAATAAGTTCGATTAAAATTTAATGACTAACTTTTGTCGCTAAACTAAGTTCATGTACAGTTAGTGACCAACTTTGATCGCTAAATTAAATTCATGTATAGTTAGCAACCAAAGTTGGTCTCTATATGGTCAAAATAAAAAATTATTTTTGTATTTACTATCTAAATAATATAAATGTAAGTCGTTAATACATTTGTAATACAAGAAAAGAATAGTACTACGAAGCGTGCGTGTGAGTCTAAGTATAAGTGTATTAGGTAATATTGTATCGAAAATAGCTTTTATATATATATATATATATATATATATATATATATATATATATATATATACACACACACACACGTACGCTATACGATGCGCTAAGTATAAGTGTATTAGGTAGTACTGTATCAAATATAGCTTTTATATATATATATGATATATACTTATGCTATACTATGCACTAAGTATAAGTGTATTAGGTAATACTATATCGAATATAGCTTATATATATATATGATACATACTTACGCTATACTATGCACTAACTATAAGTGTATTAGGTAATATTGTATCGACAATAGCTTATATATATACTTACGATATGTCATGCACTAAGTATAAGCGTATTAAGTAATATTGTATCGAATATATAACTTATGCATACATACATACATACATATATATATATATATATAATTTATTTTTTTATTTTTTTTAAATAGTGACCAACGTTGGTCGCTATTTTAATTACAGAACTGTCAGGACCAGGATCCCTTCCTATTCTTTCTAAAAATTTCCCAAAATCCCTCTTTTCTCTCTCACGCTCAAACCCCACCCCCTTCCAACTCCCACCACTAGGCTCCACCAACGACCACCACTCAGCTGCCATTTGTCGACGTTGTGACGACTCAAAGGTTCATCACCGTAATTCTCTATTTTTTCATGCTTTCGAGCCCTTGAAAACCTTACCTTTAGTTGTATCGATCTGCGTGCGCATTCCGGACGCATAGCCTGAAAGCTTTTATGTTGAAATGTGTGAATTCTGTGAAAAATTTAAGGAATTCTGATTGTTAAATGGGTAAGCAGACCCATACTCGTGATGTGATGGTCTCAGTGGGCCCGTAGAAAAATATGAGACTCGGGCGTATTGTCAGATTCGAAATCCGAGGTCCTGATTGCGAGTAAAGAATTTTTTAAAGAAATTATTTTTCTAAAAATGATATAAAATTTTAAAATGAAAAAGAGTTAGAAAATATAGGTACCGGACCCGTATTTTTGTTTCGGTGCCCGGTACAGGTCTTAAATATGCGTTAAGAGCTTTCTGTGAACTTTGGTCAAAATAGGACGTTGTTTGACATGTTTCGGACCTAAATATCTAAAGTTGGAAATTTATGAACTTGAAATGAAAAATCATGATTTTGAAGTTTGATTCTTGAATTTTTGAAGATATTTTAGCGATTTGATCGCTCGAGTAAGTTCATAGGATGTTATTGAGTTAGTGTGTGGGTTTGGTTGAAAGTCCCGAGGGCTCGAGAGTGATTCGGAGGTGGTTCGGGGTAGTTTTACACTTAGAAAAGTTGTAGAAAATGTCTAGTTCTGGTATTTTTTTATTACTCTATGCGATCGCATGGCTTCTTCCTGATCGCACTATGTTATTTTGGAACTCCTATTTTGGTTCTATGCAATCGCATTATCTCTACACGTTCGCATTGCCTTAGCTCATCTCCCCTAAAAATCCTTCTATGTGTACGCACTAGCACTCACGCAATCGCAGTGCTTCAACTCTCCAACCCTATGTGGTCACATGCCTCCTTCTACGATCGCAGTGGGCAATTTCGCCCAATGGTTTTTATAGCTCAAAACACACCCATTACGGGATTATTTTACTTTTTCATAAGACTTGTTTTCTCCAAGCACTAGGGGCAATTTTTGAAGCTCTTTTCACCAAAGTCTTTGGGTAAGTAATTTTCCACCAAATTCTTTCACTGTTTTTTATTAATTACTGAAATCCTAGACCTAAATCATAAATTCAAAGTAGAAACTGTGGGTTTTGGGTAGAGTTAGGACTTTGGGAATTTTGGACGATTCAACCTCAATTTAGGGTCGAATCTTGAAACAAATTGCATATTTGAACTCGTGGGATTATGGGTGGTTGGGTTTTCATCCGAGAGTCAAGTTTGGACCATGTGGGCTCGGGGTCAAATTTTGGTATTTTTAGAAGAAAGCTAGGAACTTCATTTCTAGGCTATGGGATTTTACTTTTGAGCCTTTATATATATTATTGAATTTATTGTGCTTAGCTATCGTTGTCTCGGAGTTAGATTGTAGAGGAAAGGCGGCATTGGAGGGTTGATATTCATTCTTAGACCGAGGTAAGTGTCTTTTCTAACTTTGGTTAGAGGGAATAGGATTAGGATATTATTTGCTAATTGTTAAATGATGCATACGGTGTATAGGCATGTGATGCTTATCTATACACCGGAGTGTAGCATGATCGTGGGTATTAAATGTGTTTGAACCGGAATCAGCGAAATATATCTCTTGTCCAATTGCTCAGTTTCATATAATGTGAATGATTGAGAAAGTGTGTTGACTTTTCCCTAGCCGGGACACGTAGTTTATCATTGTTGATGCTCCCTTTCCGGGATATTTGGGTTGTTAGTTGTACCCTTGCCAGGTTTAATCGTTATGTTGTTGAATTTCTTGAATGGGACCTCTTTTGGAGAGATTATTTGTGCTATTCATTACAATATGGGATCGTGTGGCACGTCGTCCACTTAAGAACTATAATAAGGGATCGTGTGGCACGACGTCCACTTATGAATTATAATATGGGATCGTGTAGCACGCCGTCCACTTATGAAATATGAATTAGGATTGTCTGTGTCACGACCCAAACCCAGTCGTTATGGCGCCAACCCTAAATCTAGGCAAGCCTGACCAACAGTCGCTCTCAATTCAACAATAAATCTCAAATCTGACAATTTAAGGAGAATATAGTAGTTTTAGAATAATAATCCAATATCTATCGTAAAGTAATACGGAGAGATACGAAATCTGCTAAAATCACTCCCATAAAACCTGGGGTCACGAGTCTAGAGCCTCTAAAACAAACTAGATAACAATTATCTAAACGAAAAAACATAAGTCTGGAAATGTATATATAAATAAAACTAGAATGGTAGGAGTAGTCATGTTCTGCAAACGTCGAGCAGCTACCTCAACAACTCTGATAAGCTCGGGAGACAACGACTTCTCAGCTAAGCCTCTGGTGCACCTGAATCTGCACACAAGGTGCAGGGAATAGGGGTGAGTACTACCAACTCAGTAAGTAATAAGAATATAAAATGTCTCACGATAAGAATCCATGAAATGCCACAAAGTAAAGCTAAAACTAACAGTCTGACACCTTAACTATGAAACAATAGCAAAACAATATCAAGTATATCATCTGAGTATAATGCAAGAATGCAATGCAACGCACATGACCCGTTGCGCCGTACAACCCGATCCATTTAGCGTCGACAGTGCTCACTGGCGGTGTGTACAGACTCCGGAGGGGCTCCAACAGCTCAAGCGCTATATCATCATATCACTACTGCGGCATGCAGCCCGATCCATACTCAGTCCACAGTATGCATATGAGTCACATATCATATTCAATTAATTTCCCAGTTTCTAATTATTAAGAAGAATATAATTTAGTTATTTAACTTCAGAAAAAGTGACATAGCATTTCATAACAGTGATTAACAAGGAGACTGCGATCAATGATTATACAAATCATGCTATCACAATGATATTCATCCTCTAAGGATGCCACAGATTGGAACAAGGCTCCAAACATGCCAATAAGCCCAGATATATTCAATACAGGGTGCGTATCAGTCGCCAATATAGTACATTCTTGTTCGGGATAGACCAAGTCACAATCCCCAGTCATAAACAGCCCCGCACTGGCCATGAGGTGCCAGTCATGCCCTAATATAGCATCACCATGTGATGAACCTGGGTTTCAAACGCTCAGGTCATCATCTATACAGACTACTCACCTTTAACCGGCCGTAGACTGGTCCGCAATGCCTTTTCCTTTTGTATCGACCTCCTTGCACGTCGAGTCTAGTCAAAATTACAGTAAATACATAAATACGAGCAAAATAAAAATAACTCAACCAAAAATACTCGAAAAGTACTAAAATTCACAAAGTTGGTAAAACCCAACCCCGGGTCCACTTCTCAAAAAAATCTAAAAATCACATCAACGGATTCCTCGTCTCGCCATGAGTCCGTACATATAAAAGTTTGTCAAAAACAGAGCTCAAATTGCCTTTCAAATCCTAAAATTCGTTTTCAAAACCAAGCCCTAGTTCTTCACAATATCAACCCACTTTCATGAATTTGAGTGTTGATTCTTCACTAAAATGGTGTTTCTAAGTCAAGAGACTTACCTCCAATCAATACCAGTTGAAAACCCTCTTCAAATCGGTCAAAATGCTCTCTCGGCGGAGTAAAAATGGCAGAATTAATAAATGGACCGCGGATGAAATAAATCTTAAAAGTATTCTGTTTAGGTATTTTTAACCCTATGATCGCAGCACTACCATTGTGATCGCATAGCACAAATTTCTCCTTCCCAAAATTACTTCTATGCGATCATATCACTGGACCTGCGATCGCATAGCACATCCTACTACCTCTACGCGATCGCACATCCATTTACGCGATCGTATAGAGAAAATCTGAGCCCCTTGCCAAACCTTCTATGTGATTGCAATGATGCCTATGCGATCGCATAAAACTGTTAGGATTTATGCCCTTCACTAGAGGGGGGGTGAATAGTGAGGCACGAGAATGTCGGTAAATTTTGCAGAATTAAAATTGCAGGAGTAAAGTAAGTGCAGTAATTTAAAGAGTAAGGAGAGGACACACTGAATTTATACTGGTTCACCAACGTGTGGTTAGTCCAGTCTCCCGAGAGACTCTCTCGAGTTTACACTAACTCCGTTAAGCTTACGGGTGCCTAACAAACCGTTACACTTGCTCGTAGGTGTACGCTCTACAAGACTTCTACTTGCTTGAGGATACCTTACCTCAAGACTTCACCTTGCTCGTGGATACCGCACGACAAGACTTCACACACTAAGATTGAAGGTACTTAGCAAACCCAACGCTCAATGAAAAGGTATGGTCTTCTCAAGAACCTTTCTCTTTTACAACAAGAACTCTCTAAGAAGAGTAGATAAAGAGATACAATATAAGCTCTATGAACAACTCAAAGTTGTCTCTCAAGTGGCTCAACAAAAGCTCTAAATATGATGTAGAAATGTTATCAATATGTTCAAGAATAATGAGAGATATTGTTCATATCAAATGAGTCAAAAAGACCTCTATTTATAGGTGGTAGAGGTTGTATGTCCGTTGCTTAATTGACAATCAATAATGCTGGTTTTATGCAAGGATAATCGATTATCTACTTTACATAATCGATTATTTTCTCAACGTTCATAAAACTGAACGTTGGAAGGCAACGGTCAGTGAATAATCGATTATGCTAAAGAGGATAATCGATTATTTACCTTCTCTGGAATTTCCAGTTTAAGCTGGAAATTGAACATAATCGATTATGCAGTTTGATAATCGAATATGTGACTATTCTGGAATTTCCAGTTTAAGCTGGAAATTTCAGATAATCGATTATGCACATTGGATAATCGATTATGTAGCCTTTCTGTCCAGAATTGAAAACTTACTTCAAAAACCATTTTGGTTAAAATGAAAACGTTAAAATCATTTTGTTTGAAGTATATTAAACATGTTTATGATATATATGATTTAATAAAATGATTTTATGCATATTTATGAATACCTATGTTGAGCCAAAAGACGAGATAACTTAAACGTTGCTCTTACATTGGTTCTACCTAACGACCTACGCCTTGGGTCTTCGGTCTTGAACTTTTGAGCTCGTCTTGGCTTTTCCATGCAATCCCTTCATCAATATGCTTCTCGGCATTCAATCTTGATTGTTTGCCATATAATAACGTTGTTTGACACTTGACTTTATTGTTTGTCATTCATAAAACCTATACCTGGAAATCATGCTAATACAACCAAAGCACACATATCATGGATAGAATGATTTCCTACAATTTTCCCCTTTTTGATAATGACAAACAATAGGAGATATGCATATCGGATTCCCCCTAACTTCATGCTATATCTCAATGTACAAGTTATGCAAAACATTCCCCCTTAATTGAGTATTCCCCCTCAATTAAAGCATACTAGAAGGTGGAGACATTCCCCCTTATTAGATGCATATCGCCTAATTTCTTCCCCCTTTTGGCATTAGCAAAAAGAGAGTATACACAGGCTACTTTCCCCTTTTGACACTTCCCCCTTTTGGGAATACCAACTGTTAGTGTCAACCATAAGATAGGAGATACAATGAGGAATACACATGATGACGATTTTCAAAAAAAATCATACCAACATAAAATGATACCAAATTTTAGCAAAAACATAACAACCATAATAACGGTTATTTTTAGCAAATCATATTACTTAAAAACATATCAACTGTTAATTTTTAACAAACTAATAGTTTTAAAAAACATGAATCATTTATTTTTCAAGAATATACCAACTGTTATTCAAACCAAAAATAATATTCATCAAAACATGAATCAATCATTATTTTTAACAAAAATAATTGATACCAATTGTTATTCAAAATGAAAGTTATCAAAACATGAATCAACAAATATAATTGATACCAATTGTTAACAAAGACATATCAATCGTTAACACATATCAACTATTACGTTTCTATCAAAAATATGATAACTAACCGAAATTCCCCCTCGATGCAATAAGGTTTCGTGCTTGGTGCATCTACTACGATATTATAGTCTTCAAGCACACCTGCAGCGTACCTAAAAATAGGTTTTAGGTACCCAAGTACTTTTGGGTCCTTGGGGGTTAGGCAAATAATGATCATAGATAAAAGATTAATCCCTATGTTTTGCAAAACATACGGGTGCTATGTGTCCTACCTGGTTGCAATAATAACATATAACATTCGGGTTGTGCATATGTCTTGGTTGAGCCAAAAAAGTTCTAGGTGATCTACAGTCATTATTCCTAGAAGTGTTGAAATTCCTAGAGTCATTTCTAGGTGGTCTAAAATGGTTAATTCTAGACTCATTAACAAAATTCCTAGAATTATTTCTAGGTTGTGCATCGTAATTTCTAACATGATTCTTTTTCTTTTTACGCCTTTTATATTTCCTGGGCTTTTTCTTCTTAATTTCTTCAACAGTTTTAGGATCTTCTACACTTCGTTTTTTTAGTGTGTTCCTAAGTTCTATGTTCTCTAATTTCAAAGAATCACAAGATGAACAATTAGAATTTTGATCAATTGAAGAATCTTCATGCATCTCCTTAATTTTATTTTTAAGATCAATAATATCATTTTCTAAAAATTTATTTTCCTCTTCTAAAACGTTAATTTTAGCCTTGGCCTCTTTGGAGATTTTTGAAGTCTTTTTCAATTCACCATATAATTCATGAAAAGCTTCTTGTAATTCTTCAAAAGAGTAAGAGTTAGAATTACTTACCTCTTCTTCCTCGTTAGCCATGAGGCATAGGGCGGCCGTTTCATCACCCGAGCTGTCCGAATCCCATGTGACGCGCCTTTGGTGTTTCTTCTTCTTCTTGTCCTTGGGTTTTGGACACTGTGACTTGGTGTGGCCAAGTTTTCCACAATTATTGCATGACGGACTTGGTTCTTCCTTCTTTATTTCCTTCTTCATAAACTTATAAAACTTTTTAATTAAATCGTTGGAAATAGTATCATCATCGCTTTCCGAATCACTTAACTCTTCTCTTTTAGACGATGAAGCTTTGAAGGCAATACCAGGACTTTTCTTAATTCCAACGAAGGATTAAGAATAGTGCTTTCATAAGTCTTGAGGTTACCTCGTAGTTCATCAATTGTGACGTCCGTGATTCCTATCGACTCTTGGATGGCATTGGCTTTGGAACGCCATTCGGGAGTGAGACTCCGTAGGATTTTTAGAACAAGATCTTTGTTCGAGTATACTTTTCCGAGAGCATGGAGATCGTTGATGATCATTGAAAACCGTTCAAACATATTATCGATGCTTTCCGGCTCCTTCATTCAATAGAGTTCATATTCATGTGTTAGAAAATCAACTCTTGATTCTCGGACTTGAGGCGTACCTTCATAAGTGATCTCAAGCTTATCCCACATCTCCTTGGCGGTTGTGCAGCAACAAATATTCCGATAGTCATCCGGATTCACCGCACAATACAACATATTGATGGCCTTTGCATTATATTCAACCTTCTTGATGTCCTCAGCATTATATTCATCTTCCTCCTTTGGAACCGTGGTTTCCCCAACTTTCTTTGTCGGCATTTGTTCACCGTTCTTGATGATTTGCCACAAGCGAAAGTTATTTGATTGGATAAAAATTCTCATCCGCTCTTTCCAATATGTGTAATTTGTTCCGTCAAATAGTGGAGGCCTATTGGTGGAGTGTCCTTCGCTCATCATTCATGCGTTCAACATTCTCAACAAATATATGGAACGTTCTCTCAACCGGTTAAGGCTTTTAGAGAGTTAGGCTCTGATACCAACTGTTAGGATTTATGCCCTTCACTAGAGGGGGGGTGAATAGTGAGGCACGAGAATGTCGGTAAATTTTGCGGAATTAAAATTGCAGGAGTAAAGTAAGTGCAGTAATTAAAAGAGTAAGGAGAGGACACACCGAATTTATACTGGTTCACCACAACGTGTGGTTATTCCAGTCTCCCGAGAGACTCTCTCGAGTTTACACTAACTCCGTTAAGCTTACGGTGCCTAACAAACCGTTACACTTGCTCGTAGATGTACGCTCTACAACACTTCAACTTGCTCGAGGATACCTCACCTCAAGACTTCACCTTGCTCGTGGATACCGCACCACAAGACTTCACACACTAAGATTGAAGGTACTTAGCAAACCCAACGCTCAATGAGAAGGTATGGTCTTCTCAAGAACCTTTCTCTTTTACAACAAGAACTCTCTAAGAAGAGTAGATAAAGAGATACAATATAAGCTCTATGAACAACTCAAAGTTGTCTCTCAAATGGCTCAACAAAAGCTCTAAATATGATGTAGAAATGTTATCAATATGTTCAAGAATAATGAGAGATATTGTTCATATCAAATGAGTCAAAAAGACCTCTATTTATAGGTGGTAGAGGTTGTATGTCCGTTGCTTAATTGACAATCAATAATGCTAATTTTATGCAAGGATAATCGATTATCTACTTTACATAATCGATTTTTCTCAACGTTCTTAAAACTGAACGTTGGAAGGCAACGGTTAGTGAATAATCGATTATGCTAAAGAGGATAGTCGATTATTTACCTTCTCTTGAATTTCCAGTTTAAGCTGGAAATTGAACATAATCGATTATGCAGTTTGATAATCGATTATGTGACTATTCTGGAATTTCCAGTTTAAGCTGGAAATTTCAGATAATCAATTATGCACATTGGATAATCGATTATGTAGCCTTTCTGTCCAGAATTGAAAACTTACTTCAAAAACCATTTTGGTTAAAATGAAAACGTTAAAATCATTTTGTTTGAAGTATATTAAACATGTTTATGATATATATGATTTAATAAAATGATTTTATGCATATTTATGAAGACCTATGTTGAGCCAAAAGACGAGATAACTTAAACGTTGCACTTACATTGGTTCTACCTAACGACCTACACCTTGGGTCTTCGGTCTTGAACTTTTGAGCTCGTCTTGGCTTTTCCATGCAATCCCTTCATCAATATGCTTCTCGGCATTCAATCTTGATTGTTTGTCATATAATAACGTTGTTTGACACTTGACTTCATTGTTTGTCATTCATCAAAACCTATACCTGGAAATCATGCTAATACAACCAAAGCACACATATCATGGATAGAATGATTTCCTACAAAAACAAAAATTCTCTGCAATTTTTCTACTGTATTTTTCAACTCAAAAATCCCCGTTATCCACCCAAAATCACCCTGAGGCCCCTCAGAAGCTCAATCAAACACACAGATACGTTCTATTACTTCATTCAAACTTGCTCGTAACATAAAAACACTATGATAAACATCAAAATCATCAAATTACCGCGGATTCAAGCCTAAGTTAACTAAAACTTCCGAAACTTGCATTTGATCTAAAACCGACCTAAACACTCTGAATGACCTGAAACTTTGCATGCATATCCAAAATCACCTAATAGAGCTAGTGCAACTGTCGTAATTCCATTCTGACCCCGGATCAAAATCTCACCTATCAATCGGAATTCGCTAATATTCAAACTTAGCCAATTCAAGCCTAATTCTACACCGGACCTCCAAATTCAATTTTTGATTGGGCTCCTAAGTCACAAATCATCACCCAAAACTAGTCGAATCATTAAAATCCATTCCGAGCCCTCTAACTCATAAGTCAACATCCAGTTGATTTTTTCAAACTAACTTTCCGACTGCCAGTAAAGGGCCAAGCAGAGGCTTCATCTAGTATCCCCAAAAGCAAGCAGAAAGTCAGTTTATTCGTGAAAAGATGGGACGGGAGTTGCCCGAATCAAATACGAAACAACATATTTGGAGATTATTAGCGCTTTGAAACTTAACTTCTACGCAGGGATCTGATTTTACCGGTCTAGAAAAGGTCAGTGCTGAACAAAGCTCCTAAGGTCCCCATTCGGGGATTTCCCCGTAAAAGCTAAGTCCTTACTTTACACAGAGTGAAGCGTTTCTCATAAAGAGACTAATTGTCTCATTCCTAACCGAACTCTATCCGAGCTACTTCAAATTCTCCAAAAACATATAATGAAACATATATAAGCATAAAATGGGCAAACAGGATGTTAACTCATGTGACGATGAGTGGGGTCGTTACATCCTCCCCAACTTAAACAAATGCTTGTCCTCGAGCGGGTCAAGAAATATACCTGGAGTCTAAAGAAAGTGAGGATATGTGCTCCACATCTCCTGCTCGGTCTCCCAAATGGCATCCTCCACGGGCCGACCTCTCCACTGCACCTTCATCGAAGCTATGTCCTTTGATCTCAACTTTTGAGCCTGACGACCCAAAATAGCCACCGGGGTCCACATCGTAGGTCAAGTCCTCACCCAACTGGATCGTGCAGAAGTCTAATACATGACAGGTCCCCAACATACTTCCGGAGCATAGAAACATGGAACACTGGATGAACTCCCGACAAGCTAGGTGGCAAAGCAAGCATATAGGCCACCTCCCCAATCCTCCTAAGTATCTCAAAAGGTCCAATGAACCATGGAATCAGCTTAACTTTCTTTCCAAACCTCATAACGCCATTCATAGGTGAAACCTTCAACAAGACCTTCTCGCCCACCACATAAGATACATCTCGAACCTTCCGGTCCGCATAACTCTTCTGACGCGACTGAGCTGTATGAAGTATCTCCTGCATCGCTTTCACCTTCTCCAAGGCATCCAGAACTAACTTTGTCCCCAATAATCTGGCCTCGCCAGGCTCAAATCAACAAACCGGAGATCTACACTGTCTCCCATATAAGGCCCCATGCGGCACCATCTAGATGCTGGATTGATAGTTATTATTACAGGCAAACTCCGCAAGTGGCAAGAACTCAGCCCAAGAACCTCCAAAATCAATAACACAGGCACGCAACATGTCCTCCAATATCTGGATAGTATGCTCGGACAGCCCGTTTGTCTGAGGATGAAATGTTGTGCTCAATTGTACCTGTGTGCTCAACTGTACCTGTGTGCCCAACTCCTGATGAAAAGTCTTCCTGAACTGGGAAGTAAACTGAGTACAATGGAAACCGGGAAGCTATGCAACCGTACGATCTCCCGGATGAAAATCTCTGCTAACTTCTCCGCAAAATAGGTAGTGTATACCGGAATGAAGTGTGCAGACTTGGTTAGTCTATCCACAATCACCCAAATAGAATCAAACCTCTTCTAGGTACGAGATGACCACTCATTAAATCCATAGTAATATTCTCCCATTTCCACAATGGAATATCCATCCACTGGAGTACACCACCGGGTCTCTGGTGCTCATATTTGACCTGCTGATAGTTGAGACACCGAGCCACATAATTCACAGTATCCTTTTTTATCATCCTCAACAAGTAATGTTGTCTCAAATCCTAGTACATCTTCGCGGCACCCTAATGAATCGAATACCGCGACCTATGGGCCGCCTCTAATATCAATTCCCAAAGCCCATCCACATTGGGCACGCAAATCTGGCCCTGCATCCACAACATACCACCATCTCCAATAGTCACATCTATGGCATCATCATGCTGGACCTTGTCCTTCAGGAAAAGTAAATGCGGGTCATCATACTGGCGCTCTCTGATGCGACCATACAAAGAAGATCGAGGAACCACACAATCCAAAACCCGACTGGGCTCAAAAATATCTAACCTTGCAGTCTGATTGGCCAAGGACTGAACAACAACTCCAAGGGGGCACTCCCTAACTGGATTTTATGCCAAACTACCCATGCTAATAGTCTTCCGGCTCAAAGAATTTGCCACTACATTAGCCTTCTCGGGATGATACAAAATAGTAATATCATAGACCTTGAGTAATTCAAGCCACCTCCGCTGTCTCAAATTAAGATCCTTCTGCTTAAACAAGTGCTGAAGACTGCAATAGTCCGTATATACCTCACAAGATACACCATATAGATAATGCCTCCAAATCTTCAAAGCATGAATAATAGTAGCCAACTCTAGGTCATGAATAAGGTAGTTCTTCTCATGTGGCTTTAACTGACGAGAAGCATAAGCAATAACTCTACCATCTTGCATCAATACACAACCGATCCCAACTCTCGAAACATCACAATACACCATGTCAGAACCTGAAGCTAATGGAAATACTAATAGCAGAGTTGTGGTCAAAGAAACTTGAGCTCCTGGAAGCACTCCTTGCATTCATATGACCACACAAATGGAGCATTATTCTGCGTCAACTTTGTCAAAGGCAAAGCAATAGATGAAAAGCCCCTGAACAAACCTGCGGTAATAACCCCCCAAGCCGAGGAAACTCCGAATCTCAATAACTTAAAACTGTCTGGGCCAATTCTACACCGCCTCAATCTACTTTGGGTCAACCTGAATACTATCACTCGACACCACGTGTCTCAAAAAAGCCACAGTACTAAGGAAGAACTCACACTTGGAGAACTTCGCATAAAGCTTCTCTTCTCTTAATCTCTACAATACCACCTTGTGGTGCTGCGCGTGCTCCTCCTAGCTACGTGAATACACTAGACTATCATCAATAAACATGATCATAAATGAATCCAGATACGGCCGAAATACACTTTTCATTAAGTGCATGAACGTGGCTGGGGCATTAGTCAGCCCGAAGGACATCACTAGAAACTCCTAATGCTCATATCTCGTCCTGAAAGTTATCTTCATAATGTCTGAATCCCTAATCATCACCTGGTGATAACCTGATTGGAGATCAATCTTAGAGAATAACTTTGCTCCCTGAAGATGATCAAACAAATCCTCAATACAGGGTAGTGGGTACTTGTTCTTCACTGTCACCTTGTTCAACAGTCCTTAATCAATGCACATTCTCATTGTGCAATCCTTCTTCTTTACAAATAACATCGGTGCACCCCAAGGTGACACACTCAGACAAATGAACCCCTTATCTAGGAGTTCCTAACGTTGTTCCTTCAACTCGTTTAGCTCCACTGGTGCCATACGATAGGGAGGGATAGAGATGGGTTGAGTGCCCGGCACCATATCAATACCGAAATCAATTTCCCTATACGGCGGCATGCCTCACAGGTCCACTAGAAGGTAAATCCCTCACAACGGGAACCGAATCAAGACTAGGAACCTCTGCTCCCACATCTCTCACGAAAGCCAAGTACAACAAAAACACTTCCCAATCATCCGTTGGGCTTTTACGAAAGAAATCACCCTGCTAGGTACATATCCAGTCACGCCTCACCACTCGATCCTCAGAATACCCGGAATAGCAAACATAATTGCCTTGGCATGATAGTCTGGAATAGCATGGTACAGAGATTCCACCATGCCAAATAATAACAAGTCAACTTAGGTCTCCAGACCCCCAATAATCCCCAAACACGATCGATATACATGATCCACAGTAATAGTATCACCCACTAGAGTAGATACGCTCACAGGCAAGGCAAGACAACCATGGTTCGTACCCAAATGATGAGAAAAATATGAAGATACATAGGAATAGGTAGATCCGGGATCAAATAATACAGATGGACCCCTATGGCAGACTGAGATAATACATGTGATGACAGGATCTGATGCAATAGCGTCCCTCCTATCTGGAAGAGCATAGAATCGACCCTGACCACTTCCAGTATGATCTTCACCCCTATGGCAACCTCTAGATACCTGGCATCCACTCCTAGATGACTAAGTGGCTGCCGAAGGAACCGGAGTAGAAGATGAGGGATGATCCCTCTGACGAGACTGTCTACTACGGAGCCGAGGAAACTGTCTCCTCATATGACCCAACTCATCGCACTCAGAGCAGTGACCTGGAGCTGGAGAAGAGGACTGATGGGAACCCCTCACTGTAGATGAACCATGGTCTAAAGAAGCAGGAGCAGAGCTCTGAGCTTGAAGGGCACTCAATGCAGGCTGGCTCTGCTGATGTCCCTGATGACCCCGGCCTGAAGAGGTCCTACTTGTCTCTGGACGACCTGACTGAGGAGGTCTGAAGGAACGACCTCTGCTTCAAGGCCCTTTAACCTCCCTCTCTTCACGCTCCCGATGACGATCTATCTCAATATGACGAGCAGCATCAACTACCTCCTCAAATGTAATTGTTTTAGCCCTCTCTCTAGTCATCAATATGCGAATCGGATAGTTGAGGCCATCCACAAACCTCCTAATCCTCTCTCAATCTATCGGGATCATCCAAGTAGCAAGTCGAGCCAGTTATGTTAACCTCAACTCATTCTGAGTCACCGTCAAATCTCCCCAAGTCAACCATTCGAACTGACGATGCAGCTCCTCCCTAAGAGACTAGAGCACATACTTCTCCAAGAATAATGTGGAGAACTGCTTCCAAGTGAGAGGCTCTGCCCCAATAGGCCTACACCTCTCAAACTCCTCCCACCAAGTAAATGCAAACCCTATGAACTAGAAGGTAGTAAAAGCCACTCCACTAGACTCTAGAATACCCGCAGTACGAAGCATACGTTGGCACTTAACCAATAAACCCAGGGCATCCTCGCCCTTAGCACCATTGAATGTCGGAACCACATGAGTTGGTGCTGGTGCGACTGGCGCAATTGGAACAACTGGTAAAACTGGTGCAGCTGGCTGAACTGGTTGAACTGGAGATACCTCAGGTGTCTGTAATCCCTGAACAACCTGCTCGAGTGTGCGAGCATCGAGGGTCTGATTACCACCACCGATTTGAGAAGTATCCGCCGCTATAGTGGCTGAAACCGCCTGAGCCAAACCAGTGCAGACGGATAAGATTTGAGCCGAAGCCTCCTGGAGAACAGAAATCACGATGGGCACTGTCAGTGCCTGAACAGGTGCTGCTCGAGCATCTACAGCTGGGGGCTGGCCCTGGACCTGGGCAGCTGGTGGCCTGCAGGTGCTGCCCCTGCTAGTCCGCCTCGACCACTACCACTGCTGCGTCCACAGCCTCTAGCAGGTGATACTGGCGGTCGCCCACCACGTCCGTTAGCACGGGTTCTCGCCATCTGCGAGAGACTATAATACTGGCTCATACCTCGCGAGGCCAAGTAACTTAGGCTATGATACCAACTTGTCACAACCCAAACCCGGTCGTGATGGCGCCCAACCATAAAGCTAGGAAAGCCTGACCAACTGTTGCTCTCAATTCAATAACAAATCTAAAAACCGACAATTTAAGGAGAATATAGTAGTTTTAGAATAATAATCCAAAATTTATTGTAAAGTAATACAGAGAGATACGAAATCTTCTAATACCACTCCCATAAGACCTGGGGTCACGAGTCTAGAGCCTCTAAAAATAACTGGATAACAACTATCTAAACGAAAATACATAAGTCTGGAAATATATATATAAATAAAACTAGAATAGGAGGAGTAGTCAGGTCCTGCGAACGTCAAGAAGCTACCTCAATAACTTTGATAACCTTTAGAGACAACGACTACTCATCTAAGCCTCCGGTGCACTGCACACACGGTGCAGGGAGTAGGGGTGAGTACTACCAACTCAATGAGTAATAATTATATAAAATGTTTGAAGATAAGAATCCACAAAACGCCACAAAGTAAAGCTAAAACAAACAACCCGACACCTTAACAATGAACCAACAGCAAAACAATATGAAGTATATCAGCCAAGTATAACGCAAGAATGCAATGCAATGCACATGACCCGCTCCGATGTATAGCCCGATCCGCTTAACGTCTACGACACTCACTGGGGTGTGTACAGACTCTGGAGAGGCTCCCACGGCCCAACTGCAATATCATCACATCACTACTGTGGCATGCAGCCCGATCCATACTCAGTCCACAGTATGCATATGAGTCACATAACAGATTCAATTAATTTCCCAGTTTCCAATTATTAAGAAGAATAATAATCTAGTTATTTAACTTCAGGAAAGTGACTTAGCATTTCATAACAGTGATTAACCACGAGACTGTGATCAATGATTATACAAATCATGTTATCACAATGATATTCATCCTCTAGGGATGCTACAGATCGGCACAATCCCCAAACATGACAATAAGCCTAGATATATTCAATACAGGGTGCGTATCAGTCGCCAATATAGTACATTCTTATTCGGGATGGACCAAGTCACAATCCCATGTCATAAACAGCCTTGTACCTCCCATGGGATGCGAGTCATGCCCTATTATAGTGTCACCATGTGATGAACCTGGGTTTCAAACCCTCAGGCCATCATCTATACAAACTACTCACCTCTAACCAGCCGTAGACTGGTCGCAATGTCTTTTCCTTTTGTATCGACCTTCTTGCGCATCAAATCTAGCCAAAATTACAACTAATACATAAATATGGGCTAAAGAAACATAACCCAACCAAAACTACTTGAAAAGTTCTAATATTTATGAAGTTTGTAAAACCCGAGCCCCAGGCCCACGTCTCGAAAAATTCTAAAAATCACATCAACGGATTCCCCATCTCGCCACGAGTCTGTACATTTAAAGTTTCTTGAAAAAAGAGCTCAAATGGCCTTTCAAATCCTAAGAATTCATTTTCAAAACCAAGCCCTAGTTCTTCACAATTTCAACCCACTTTTATGAATTTGAGTGTTGATTCTTCACTAATATGGTATTTCTAAGTCAAGAGACTTACCTCCAATCAATACCCGTCAAAAACCCTCTTCAAATCAGTCAAAAAGCTCTCTTGGCGGAGTAAAAATGGTGGAATTAATAAAATGGGTCGCAGATGAAATAACCCTTAAAAGCATTCTGTCCAGGTATTTTTGACCCTATTGCATAAATTTCACCTTCCCAAAATTCCTCCTATGCGATCGCATCACTGGCCCTGCGATCGCATAGCACATCCTTCTACCTCTAAGCGATCGGACATCCCTTTACGCGATCGCATAGAGCAAATCTGAGCTCCCTGCCAAACCTTCTATGCGATCGCAATGATGCCTATGTGATCGCATACAACAATCATTCTCTACAATTTTTCTGCTGCATTTTTCAACTCAAATATCCCCGTTAGCCATCCAAAATTACCCCGAGACCCTCGAGACCTCAACCAAACACACAGATATGTTCTATTACTTCATTTAAACTTTCTTATAACATAAAAACACTATTATAAACATCAAAATCTACGAATTATCACGGATTCAAGCCTAAGTTAAACTAAAACTTCTCAAACTTGCATTTGATCTAAATTCCCGACCTAAACACCTCCGAATGACCTGAAATTTTGCATGCATATCCAAATTCACCTAACGGAGCTACTGCAACTGTCGGAATTCCATTCCGATCCTCGAATCAAAATTTCACCTATTAACCGAAATTTGCCAAAATTCAAACTTAGCCAATTCAAGTCTAATTCTACGCTGGATCTCCAAATTTAAATTCTTATTGCGCTCCTAAGTCACAAAACATCACCCATAACTAGACGAATCATCGAAAATCCATTCTGATCCCTCTAACTCATAAGTCAGCATCCGGTTGACTTTTTCAAACTAACCTTCTCATAAAGAGACTAATTATCTCATTCCTAACCGAACTCTATCGGAATTACTTCACATTCTCCGAACACATATAATGAAACATATAGAAGCATAAAACGGGGAAAAGGGATGGTAAGTCACATGATGGCGGATCGGGCCGTTACAATGTGGCACACCGTCCACCTATGAAATATGAATTGGGATAGTGTGGCACGCCGCCACTTATGAACTAATAAATAGGATTGTGTGGTGCGTCGTCCACTTATATAATGAGTTATGGTATTGAGATAGTTTCGTTATTATATCCGTTGATCTATTTTTCACTTTATCTCCCCCGAGCATCTCCCTTCCCCCTTTTAGTTGGTGTTCTCTATTGTTATTTTTGTTGCTTTGTACATATATATCTGCACAGGTTGTTTTAGGTATGTCTTGTCTAGCCTCATCACTACTTCGCCGGGGTTTGGCCAGGCACTTACCAGCACATGGGGTCGGTTGTGCTAATGCTGCACTCTGTGCATTTTTGTGCACAGATCAGGACGTAGCTTACAGACCACACCAGAAGGACTTCTAGGAGCTATCTTCAGAATAGGGATTCCCTATGTGGACTTGCTGGCGTTCACAGGCCGAAGTCCCTTTTTAGTACTATTTGTTTTTATAGTATCGAGACAGACACTATATGTATTTCTTTCAGACTCTGGTTTTAGTATTTTTGATAGTAGTCTGTGAGTAGTGACATCAGATACTGGGTAGAGGTTTATTTTGAACCTTCCGTATTTCTATTTTTCCGTTATTTAAGTATTTAAAGGTCTTCCCCTTTAATTATTGTTTCAGTTTATTATAATCGTTTAAATAAAATCAGGAAAAATGTTGTAGTTCTTGTCTTGCCTAGCTCCTATAATAGGCGCCATCACGACTCCCGATGGTAGGAAATTCGGGTCGGGACAAGTTGGTATCAGAGCACCAGGTTACATAGGTCTCACAACTCATGGACAGACTCAGTAGAGTCTAAATGATCGGTATGGAGACGTATGTATTTATCCCCTAGAGGCTACAGAGTTAGTAAAAAATTCAGTTTTTTCATTCTTATCGTGCGAATCTGTTTCTCAAATACTAGTTGCCATTCTACTATATTCTTTCAAAGATGGCGAGAACATGTGTTTCCTCTTCCACCATGCAGCAGCTCGAGCCCCCAGCAGCAATTTCAATGAAGGGCAGATGGCAACGCCGAGGTCGTGCCATAGGCCGAGGCCGGGGCAAAGCTCAGCCCCGAGCAGCAGTCCCGAAGGAGGAGCCTCATGTTGACTATGATAAGTAGGTTAGAGCACCAATAGCTCTAATGGGCCCAGCTCAGGTCCCAGAGGGTTTCATAGCCACTCCAGTACTCCAAGATGCTTTAGTCCGACTGCTAGGCTTTATGGAGAGCGTCTCTAGAGAGGGTTTGCTTCCCGTAGCACCACCGACATCTCAGGCTGGGGGAAGAGTTCAAACTCCCACTACGCGTACCCCAAAGCAAGTAGCTCCTCAGCCTCATGTTCCAACAGTTCAGCCAGTTATGGTAGACCAGCCAGGTATTCCAGCTTAGATCGGCGATGGTGCGGCGATGTCTGCAGATTCTTTATGGAGGCCTGATAGTTTCACCAAGCTCTTCACCACCACCTTCAACGGTGCTTCTACATAGGACCCCCAAGACTTCTTACTCAACTGTCATGAGGTTCTAAGGACTATGGGTATTGTAAAGACCAATGGGGTCGATTTTATCACCTTTCGGCTCGCAAGATCCGCTAAGACTTGGCGTAGGGACTTTTGTTTATCTAGATCAGCAGGGTCGCCATTATTGTCTTGGGATCAGTTTGCAAACTTGTTCTTGGAGAAGTTTCTCCCAGTTACTGAGCGAGATGCTCTATGCAGGCAGTTTGAGCATCTTTATCAGGGTACTGTGACAGTCCCGCAGTATGAGACTCGTGTTATTGATTTGACATGCCATGCTATTATTATACTCCCCACTGAGAGCGAGAGAGTGAGGAGATTTATGTATGGATTGATTCAGCCGATCCGACTCCAAATGGCTATCGGAGCCGGTAGCGATATTTATTTTCAAGAGGAAGCTAATGTGGCCTGCAAAGAGACAGTCAAGGGTCAGATAAAAGGCCTCATCATTCTGGTAGGTTCGGCGGTAACTCATCTAGTGTTAGGGATTCATATGGTAGAGGCCATCCTTAGAGGCTCTTTCAGTCAGCCCTACAGGTTTCACATGTTACTACAGGTGGTCGTGGTTCCCAGCCATAGTATCGTGACCAGTAGCTTTCTAGCTAATCATCAGCACCTATCAGTGCACCACCACTCTGTTATTCTCAACAGCCGAGGGCTTGTTAGACATGTGCCGACACGAGACATATTTCAAGGTATTGCCCCCGAGCATCTGATAGCTCTCAGCAGCAGGATCCTCATCCCATGATTCAGGCAGCAGGTGATCCACTGGCTGCTCAGCCAGCTAGAGGCGGGGGTAGAGGCCATAGAGGTGGAGGTAAGGATCAGAGAGGTAGAGCTCGAACCGCTAGAGGCAGGGGTCATCCAGTGCCGATCGCACCAGAGACATAGTTTAGGGAGGTGGGGCTCGGCCTCGATGTTATGCTTTGCCATTTAGGCCAGAGGCTGAGTCTTCCGATGATGTCATTACAAGTACTATTATGGTCTGTGATAGAGGTACTTCAATGCTATTTTACCCCGGATTTATGTATTCATATCCGTCATCCTATTTTGCACCCTATTTGGTTATGCCTAGTGAGGCCTTGGGTATTCCTGTATATATGTGTCTACACTGATGGGTGATTCTATAGTGGTCAACCAAGTGCATCATTCATGTGTGTTAGTATTTGAGGGTCTTGAGACCCGTTTCGACTTATTGCTCTTAGATATGGTAGACTTTGACATTATTTTGAGGATGGATTGGTTATTCCCGTATTATGCTATTTTGGATTGTCACGCCAAGACTGTGACCTTGGCTCTACAAGACTTGCCCCCACCTGAGTGGAGAGGGACCCAGGTCATGCCGCCTGTAGTGTTATTTCATATGTCAAGGCTCGAAACATGGTCGAGATGGGGTTTCTAGCATATCTGGTATATGTTCGTGACTCCACCATAGAGGTTCCATCTATTGACTTTGTTCCTATTGTTCAGGAGTTCCCCAAGGATTTTTCTTCAGACCTGCCGGGTATGTCTCCCAATAGGGATATTGATATATGCATTGATCTGGCTTCGGGAACTCAACCTATTTTCATTCCTCCGTATCGCATGGCCCCACCATAGTTGAAGTAGTTAAAGGAGCAACTTCTGGATTTGCTTTATAATGGATTCATTAGACCCAGTGTATCTCGTTGGGGTGCGCTAGTGTTATTTGTAAAGAAAAAAATGGGTCGATGAGGATGTGCTTTGATATCGGCAGTTGAACAAGGTGTCAATAAAGAACAAGTATCCACTATCGAGGATTGACAATTTAGTCGACCAGCTTTATGGTGCTAGGGTGTTCTCGAAGATATATTTGAGATCTGGTTATCATCAGCTGAGGATTAGGGCGTCTGATGTCCCTAAGACAGCATTTCCCACTTGGTATGGGCATTATGAGTTTTTAGTCATTTCTTTTGGGTTTACCAATGCCCCGGCAGCATTTATGGAGTTGATGAACTAAGTGTTCAGGCCCTATTTGAATTTTTGTGATTATTTTCATTGACGACATTCTGATATACTCCCGCAGTCAGGAGGAACATGAGTAGCACCTCAGAGTGGTTCTTCAGACCCTAAAGGATAGACATTAATATGCTAAGATCTCGAAGTGCGAGCTTTGGTTGAGTTCTGTTTCATTCTTGGGTCACACTATTTCAGTAGAGGGCATTCAAGTGGACCCAAAGAAGATTAAGACAGTCAAGAACTGGCCTTCATCGGTGTCATCTATATAGATCTGGAGTTTCTTGGGGTTAGCATGTTACTACCGACGGTTCATTGAGGGGTTTTCATCCATTGCAGCCCTGATGACAAGATTGACCCAAAAGGGTGCCTAGTTCAGGTGGTTAAATGAGTGCAATGAGAGCTTCCAGAGGCTCAAGATAGCTCTGACTACCGCACTGGTATTGGTTTTGCCCACGGGATAAGGGCCTTGTACTGTTTATTGTGATGCTTCCCATATTGGGATGGGCGCAGTATTGATGCAAAAAGGTAGAGTCATAGCATATGCTTCAAGGCAGTTAAAGATCCATGAGAAGAATTATCCAGTTCATGACCTAGAGTTGGCAGCCATTAATCATGCTTTGAAGATTTGGAGGCATTATCTATATGGTGTTATGTGTGAGGTGTACACGGATCACAAGATCCTTCAGTACTTGTTCAAATAGAAAGAGTTGAATTGGAGGTAGATGAGGTGGTTGGAGTTGTTGAAAGACTACGATGTTTCTACCTTATACCACCCGAGAAAGGCCAATGTGGTGGCTAATGCATTAAGTAGGAAGTTTGCCTGCATGGGTAGCCTTGCTTATATTCCGGTTAGCCAGCAACCTCATGCTTTGGACGTTCAGGCCTTAGCCAATCGATTTGTGAGGTTGGATATTTCTGAGCCAAGCAGGGTGTTAGCTTGCATAGTCGCTCGATCGTCGTTGCTGGAGCGTATCCCTCAGCGGCAATTTGATGATCCCCATTTATGTGTCTTAAGAGACACAGTGCAGTGTAGAGGTGCCAAGAAAATGACCTTGGGAGATGATGGTGTATTGAGGTTCCAGAGGCGAGTTTGTGTGTGCAACGTTGATGGTATTCCGGAGTTGATCTTAGCGGAGGCCCATAGTTCTCGATGTTCTATTCATCCGGGTGCCGCGAAGATGTATTAGGATTTGAGGTAGCACTATTGCTGGCATAGAATGAAGAAATACATTGTTGCATGTGTGGCTTGTTGTTTGAACTATCAGCAAGTTAAGTACGAGCATCAGAGGCCAAGTGGACTATTTTAAAGGATCGAGCTTCCCGAGTGGAAGTGGGAGAGTATTACCATGGATTTCGTTTCTGACCTTCCAATGACTCGAAGTTTGATGTTATATGGGTCATTGTTGATAGGCTAATCAAGTCAGTGCATTTTATTCCGGTTGCCACCACATATTCGTCCAAGAGATTAACTGAGATATATATCAGGGAGATCGTTTGCCTTCATGAGGTGCCTATATCTATCATTTTGGAGCGGGGTCCGCTGTTTATCTCGCATTTATGAAGAGTGGTACAGCAGGAGTTGGACACCCAGGTTCAGTTGAGTACAGCATTTCATCCCCAGGTGGAAAGTCAGTCCGAGAGGACTATTCAGATTCTTAAGGATATGCTCCGAGCCTGCGTTTTTGATTTAGGAGGCTCTGGGACCAGTTCTTGCCTTTAGCAGAGTTTGCCTACAACAACATCTACCAGTCTAATATTCTGATGGCTCCATATGAGGTGTTGTATGATAGACGGTGTCAGTCCCCAATCGGATGTTTTGAGCTAGGAAAGGCTCGGTTATTGGGTACAGATCTAGTACATGAGGCCTTGGATAAGTTCAAGATCATTCAGGACAGACTTCGCATAGCTCTGTCTGTAGAAAATCACTCTATCTATGATATGCGCGCTTTGGTTGTATGAGCATGATTTTCAGGTATAGGTTTTGATGAATGACAAACAATGAAGTCAAGTGTCAAACAATGATATTATATGACAAACAATCAAGCTTGAATGCCGAGAAGCATATTGATGAACGGATTGCAATGGAAAATCCAAAGACGAGCTCAAATGTTCAAGACCGAAGACCCAAGGCGTAGGTCGTTAGGTAGAACAAATGTAAGAGCAACGCTTAAGTTATCTCGTCTTTTGGCTCTGTTAGAATATACGCTTAACGCTAGAGGGGGGGGTGAAGAGCGTTATAATAAAAAACAATGTAAACTTGCGGAATTAAAAATTGCAGGAATAACGTAAGTGCAGTAATTAAAATGATAAGGAGAGAACACACCGGATTTTATCCTGGTTCACCATAACATGTGGTTAGTCCAGTCCCCGAGAGACTATCTCGAGTTTTACACTAACTTCGTTAAGCTTACAGGTGCTTAACAAACCGTTACACTTGCTCGTAGATATACCCTCTACAAGACTTCAGCCTGCTCGAGGATACCGCACCTTAAGACTTCAAACCAAGGAACTACTTTTCCTTATTACAACAAGGGATTAGACTATCCCTTCAAGTGTGTACAAACACTTAGCACTCACTTAAACAGAACTCTCTTGAAGAGTAGATATGAGTAAATAAATACGCTCAAGAACACAACAACTTAATCAAGAGTTTGGCTCTCAAAAACTTATGAAATGAATATAAAATGATTGCAAAGAGAGTATGTAAGCTTTAGCAAGAATGTAATCAGTTGTTGTGCTTAGAAGAGTGATTTTGAGTTGTATTTATAGTGCTCAAAACACCCAAGATCGTTGCTTAATTGCCAATCACAAATTGTTGATTTTGTGCTAGGATAATCGATTATCTGATTCTGCATAATCGATTATCTGCCAACGTTCAAAAATCAATCCCAGATTTTAAGCAGAATAATCGATTATCCAAATCGTATAATCGATTACTAGACAACGTTCAAAAATCAATTCCCGATTTTATTCTAAACATAATCGATTGTCTGATTGTACATAATCGATTATCTTTCAGCGTTTGAAAATATTTTGGCAACGGTCTTTAATATAATCGATTACTAGAAAACCATAATCGATTATTTTTCTACTTTGAAAAATCTGATGCTTACTGTCTCAACATAATCGATTAGTCTAAGGCACATAATCGATTATCTTGTAGCTTTGAAAAATCTGGTGAACACTGCCTCAACATAATCGATTATCATAAGGTACATAATCGATTATCTTGTAGCTTTGAAAAATTTGGTGAACACTGCCTCAACATAATCGATTATCATAAGGTACATAATCGATTATCTTTCAGCTTTGTAAAATCTGGTGTACACTGCCTTAACATAATCGATTATCATAAAGTACATAATCGATTATCTTTGTCCAGATTTGAAAGACATGTTTAAAAGATCATTTTGGTTAAAATGAAATGTTTGAAAATCATTTTGCTTTAAATTAAAGATGCATGATTTGATAAAAATGATTTTACGAGAGAAGCCAAGTCTTGAATCAATTGTCGGATCAAGATCACAATTATAGAACGACTCATGTATAACTTTGTTGCTTTACTTAATCTTGATCTTTGTTCTTCTTGTGCTTGGACTTCGGCATATGTCAATGTTCCGTTCACGTTGGTTTGTCATTTATCAAAATCTACAAATATGAACACACGTTTAGTTTAGCGACTTGAGAACGTATTTCAACAATTTCCCCCTTTTTTATAATGGCAAACCAATATCGGGATATGCATATTAATTAATTCATAATGACGATCCAAGACAAGTATATAGATATGCAACGAATTCCCCCTCAAGTTATGAATTCCCCCTCAATTTATGCCAATGTGCATAGCCCATATCTTCCCCCTTTTGACATTAGCAAAAAAAATAACGAATTCTTTATTGATTGAACAATATTGCAAATACAAAAAAATAAAAGATAGAATATTTTGCAAACTAGAAAAAACAAAGAGGCAAGACATTATTCATTAACTCGGGGAATAATCGATTGTACTTTTGAAATAATCGATTATTTCAGGAAATGTAGTAACGGACATCCAAGACGGTAATAGAAAAATCTATTACACTGTTTTAAATAATCGATTATTTTCCCACAGTGACTTAACACCTGAACATAAATGTCAACATAATCGATTAGGGATATGTGATAATCGATTTTTATATTTAACAGCTAAAATCCTGCAAAGCCAAAACTGTTAGATAATCGATTATAGTGTCGTATAATCGATTATGTCAATTTTCCAGCATAATAAACATAAAACGTTAATGGGGGATAATCGATTATTGACTTTAGAGAAATCGATTATTCTGCACCAGTGTCTGATAATTCCCCCTGTCTTTGGGGCGATACCTGCAAAAACGAATAGGCGCCTCCGACGCTCAAGTTAGTAATCATTAAAACATGAAAATGCAATGCATGAATTAGATCAACGTGGAGTCAAGAATCCCGAGTTCACTACGAATTCGGAAGAAGGACTCTTTCTCTAAAGGCTTTGTAAAGATGTCGGCCAATTGATTTTTGGTTTCAACAAATTCAATTTCGACATCGCCCTTGATAACGTGATCTCTTATAAAATGATGTCTAATTTCTATGTGTTTCGTTCTTGAGTAAAGAATAGGATTCTTTGTCAAGCTTATGGCGCTAGTATTGTCACATCGAAGAGGAACATGATCGATACTAAGGCCATAGTCTGAGAGTTGTTGTTTCATCCAAAGGATTTGAACGCAACAACTCCCCGCGGCTACATATTCAGCCTCGGTTGTGGACAACGCAACACTAACTTGCTTCTTGCTAAACCAAGAAACTAAGGAGCTACCGAGCAAATGGCAAGTGCCACTAGTGCTCTTGCGGTCAAATTTGCAACCTGCAAAATCGGAATCGGAATAGCCAACAAGTTGGCATGAAGAATCTTTGGGATACCATTGTCCCACGTTTATTGTTCCAACAAGATACTTCATAATCCATTTTACAGCAGTTAAATGAGACTCCTTCGGACATGATTGATATCGAGCGCATAAACACACGCTAAACATGATGTCCGGTCTACTAGCAGTAAGATAGAGAAGAGATCCGATCATACCTCGATACTTTTTGATGTCTACTTCCTTACCTTTCTCATCTTTGTCAAGATGGTCGGATGTACTCATTGGGGTGGTCATTGCTTTGGCGTTGCTCATTTCAAAGCGATTTAGCAACTCCTTGCAATATTTGGATTGGCAAATGAAAGTTCCCTCTTTCATTTGTTTCACTTGTAGCCCCAAGAAGAAGTTTAGCTCACCCATCATCGACATTTCGAATTCGCTAGTCATTAACTTAGAGAATTCCTCGCATAGAAGATCATTAGTAGCACCAAAAATAATATCATCGACCTAAATTTGAACTAATAGAATGTCATTGTTTTTATTTTTGATAAAGTGTGGTGTCAACTTTCCCCCTTTCAAACTCATTGTCTAAGAGAAATTTACTTAGACGTTCATACCAAGCTCGAGGAGCTTGTTTAAGACCATATAAAGCTTTCTTAAGCTTGAAGACATGGTCGGGAGATGTAAAATCTTCAAAACATGGGGGTTGTTCAACATACACTTCCTCTTGAATAAACCCATTGAGGAAGGCACTTTTGACATCCATTTGAAATAATTTGAAATTCATAGATGATGAAAACGCAAGTAATAAACGAATGGCTTCTAGGCGTGCAACGGGTGCATAGGTTTCTTCATAGTCAATGCCTTCTTCTTGATTATATCCCTTAGCAACTAGCCTAGCTTTGTTTCTAGTGATTATTCCATTTTCATCTAATTTATTCCGAAAAACCCATTTCATACCAATTATGGTATGATTATCGGGTCTTGGCACCAATTCCCAAACATCATTACGTTTGAATTGGTTAAGCTCCTCTTGCATTGCCAAGGTCCAATGCTCATCCTCAATTGCTTCAGAAATGGTTTTAGGTTCTATTTGTGAAACAAAAGCCATATGTCCTACAGTATCTTTAAGAAGGTTTCGTGTACTTACCCCTTTCTCGATGTTGCCAATTACCTTGTCAAGAGGATGGTCTTTAGACGTCCTCCAAGCCTTAGGCATCATCGATTCTTCTTCTTGTGGTGGTACTTCTTCCGAAGGTTGTTCCATGACTTCATCTTGAACTTCCTTTGGATCCTCCTTTTGTACCTCGTCTTGAAGATTGATTTTCTTTAAAGCATCTGCAAGATCAACACAAGAATCCTTTCTCGCCAAGCGAGCATCATTTTCACAAAATACTACATGAGGAGATTCCTCAACAGTTTTGGTTCGATTATTAAACACGCTATATGGTTTGCTACGTGATGAGTAACCAAGAAAAATTCCTTCATCAGATTTCGCATCAAATTTTCCCAAGTTATCTTTTCCGTTGTTGTGAATAAAACATTAACAACCGAAGACTCTAAGATGGGAAATATTTGGTTTCCTTCCCTTATAGAGTTCATAGAGAGTTTTCATGAGTATCGGTCTAATGATAGCTCTGTTTAAAACATAGCTTGCGGTACTCACGGCGTCCGCCCAAAAATATTTTGGAATATCGGCCTCGTCGAGCATGGTTCTAGCCATCTCTTCGAGACAACGATTTTTACGTTCTACCAGTCCATTTTGTTGTGGTGTACGTGGAGCCGAAAAGGTATGTTCAATACCTAGTTCGTCACAAAAGTCCGCGAAGAGATTGTGATCGAACTCTCCCCCATGATCACTTCTTATGGAAGTGACGGTTGTGTCCTTTTCATTTTGAACACGTTTAAGAAAACTTTTAAAAGCTTGAAAGGCATTACTTTTATGAGCAAGAAATAACGTCCATGTAAATCTAGAATAGTCATCAACAATTACAAAAGGCATAAAGATTTCCACCAAGACTTTTAATTCTAGAAGGTCCGAAAAGGTCCATGTGTAGAAGTTGTAAAGGTCTAGTGGTTGAAACAACATTTTTGGATTTGAAAGAAGCCTTTGTTTGTTTCCCTTTTTGACATGAATCACAAGTAGAGTCTTTTTCAAATTTCATGTTTGGAAGACCAAGTACTAAATCTTGTGAAACTAGTTTGTTTAAAAGATTCACATTTACATGAGCTACTCTACAATGCCATAACCACATGTCGTCTTCTTTACTCAAAAGACAATTCACATAACTTGATGAAGAATTTTCAAGATCAACCATATAAATGTTATCCATTCTAAAACCACGAAGAATAATTTTAAAATCACTACGACGGATAACTAAGTATTCTTCGGAGTCAAACAATACAAGATTTCCCTTGTCACATAATTGGCTTATGCTCAAGAGATTATGTTTGAGACCTTTAACTAGCAAAATATGCTTAATGGAGGAGGATTCTTCCTTACCGACCGATCCAATGCCGATAATCTTTCCTTTGTTATTGTCTCCAAAAATAACATTTCCTCCTTCCTTGGGTTTTAGTTGAAGGAATTTTGATGCATCCCCGGTCATATGTTTGGAGCATCCACTATCAAGGTACCAAAGTACACTTGATCCCTTCAAACACACCTACAAAACAAATTAATGAGATTTTGGTACCCAAGCCATTTTGGGTCCTTGTGCGTTAGGTGCAACATATTGGAGTGATTGCCCTGCAGTGAAATGTCTATGTCTAGTGAAGCATGCGGGAGCAATATGTCCAATTTTATTGCAATATGACAAATGACATTCGGATTGTGCATTCTTCTAGGATGATAATAATTTGGAGGTCTAAAATTATTCACTCTATTTTTAGGAACATAATTTTGATGTAGTTTTCGAAAATCTTGTCTTGGTGATCTATACATGCCAACGTTTCTTCTAGTGTTAACTACATTTTTAGAAATATAGTTTTGATGTGATTTTCGAAAATCTTGTCTAGGTGGTCTATACATTCCAATATTTCTCCTAGCATTTGTTCTAGAATGAGGTGCAATTCTAGGATTAAAATTTCTAGGTTGAGTGATGACATTTATTTTGTTTGGCCTAAGTTGAGTCTTAGGTGGTTTAGGAATGGACTCAACCTTTTCTTTTGGCTCGTGTTTGAAGCCTATACCGTGCTTAGTGGATTTCAAATTTACAAGCACTTCATTGAGATTTTTGTGTGAAGAATTGAATTTGTGCAAAGTGCTTCTAAGACTTTCTACTTCTTCCTTTAGAGATTTGCAAGAAGTACAATTCTTATTTGAGCTTTCGGGTTTATCGGCGCTTCTTTTGCCATAAAACTTGTTTTCCTCTTTTAATTTCTCATTCTCAAGAGTGAGTTTTTCAAAATCCTTTTCTTTTGAAGAAAATTGTTTTCTTAAACCTTTTATAGATTTAGAAGCGCTAATAAACTCTTTATACAACTCATCAAATGCATCTTGCAATTCTTCTAAGGTGAAATAGTTCTTAGAATAAGTACATACCTCATTTTGATTTTCTTCGTGTGCCATAAGACACAAGTTTGCGGTCTCGTTTTCTTCTCCATCACTTGATTTGTCTCCGGAGTCACCTCCCCAAGAGATGTATGCTCTTTGTTTCTTGAATGGTTTCTTCTCCTTTTTGATGTTTGGACAATTTGATTTGATATGCCCGTTTTCTCCGCATCCATAGCACTTCAATTGGTCGCCTTGTTGCTTACCTTTTCGTTCATACTTCTTTTGCATGAACTTGTGAAATTTCTTAATAACAAGTCCAAGCTCGACATCTTCATCACTTGACTCCTCATCGTTTTGAGGTTGAGTAGTTGATGCTCTGAGCTCAATCTTTCTTTTCCTTTGATCGTCCAAAGGAGAGTTAAGAATAGTTGATTCATAAGTTTTAAGATTACCTCGTAGTCCGTCGATGGTGGCGTTTGTGATGCTGATTGATTCTTGGATAGCATCGGCTTTGGAACGCCATTCCGGAGTGAGGCTTCATAGAATTTTCCGGACAAGCTCCTTACCCGTGAATGTTTTTTTGAGGGCGTGTAGGTCATTAACGATTTTTGAGAATCGTTCGAACATGTCATCTATCCTCTCGTTTTCCTTCATGCGAAACAGTTCATATTCGTGGGTTAGGAAATCAATTTTAGCTTCCCTTACCTGGTCCGTACCTTCGTAGGTGATTTCTAATTTGTCCCACATTTGCTTGGTAGTGGTGCAACATGATATTTTTCGATCGTCATCGGGGTTCACTGCACAATACATCATGTTGATTGCCTTTGCGTTGTTCTCTATTTTTCTGATATCATCGGCGTCGTATTCGTCTTCTGTTTTTGGAACGAGTTCTTCTCCAACCTTTTTGGTAGGTTGTAGTTCTCCATTTTTGATAATTTTCCACAGTTGGAAGTTGTTTGATTGTATAAAAATCCTTATTCTCTCCTTCCAGTAAGTGTAGTTGGTGCCATCGAAAAGTGGTGGCCTTGTGAAGCATTGTCCTTCACCTAGTCCTGCATAAACACTACGAGTAGAAGCCATGGAAAGTTTCTCTCAAACTGTTAAGTCTTTCAGAGAGTATGGCTCTGATACCAATTGTTAGAAAATATGCTTAACGCTAGAGGGGGGGTGAATAGCGTTATAATAAAAAACAATGTAAACTTGCGGAACTAAAAATTGCAGGAATAACGTAAGTGCAGTAATTAAAATGATAAGGAGAGAACACACCGGATTTTATCCTGGTTCACCACAACGTGTGGTTAGTCCAGTCCCCGAGAGACTTTCTCGAGTTTTACACTAACTTCGTTAAGCTTACGGGTGCTTAACAAACCGTTACACTTGCTCGTAGATATACCCTCTACAAGACTTCAACCTGCTCGAGGATACCGCACCTCAAGACTTCAAGCCAAGGAACTACTTTTCCTTCTTACAACAAGGGATTAGACTATCCCTTCAAGTGTGTACAAACACTTAGCACTCACATAAACAGAACTCTCTTGAAGAGTAGATATGAGCAAATAAATACGCTCAAGAACACAACAACTTAGTCAAGAATTTGGCTCTCAAAAACTTATGAAATGAATATAAAATGATTGCAAAGAGAGTATGTAAGCTTTAGCAAGAATGTAATCAGTTGTTGTGCTTAGAAGAGTGATTTTGAGTTGTATTTATAGTGCTCAAAACACCCAAGACCGTTGCTTAATTGCCAATCACAAATTGCTGATTTTGTGCTAGGATAATCGATTATCTGATTCTGCATAATCGATTATCTGCCAACGTTCAAAAATCAATCCCAGATTTTAAGCAGAATAATCGATTATCCAAATCGTATAATCGATTACCTGACAACGTTCAAAAATTAATTCCCAATTTTATTCTTAACATAATCGATTGTCTGATTGTATATAATCGATTATCTTTCAGCGTTTGAAAATATTTTGGCAACGGTCTTTAATATAATCGATTACCAGAAAACCATAATCGATTATTTTGCTACTTTGAAAAATCTGATGCTTACTGTCTCAACATAATCGATTAGTCTAAGGCACATCATCGATTATCTTGTAGCTTTGAAAAATCTGGTGAACACTGCCTCAACATAATCGATTATCATAAGGTACATAATCGATTATCTTGTAGCTTTGAAAAATCTGGTGAACACTGCCTCAACATAATCGATTATCATAAGGTACATAATCGATTATCTTTCAGCTTTGTAAAATCTGGTGTACACTGCCTTAACATAATCGATTATCATAAAGTACATAATCGATTATCTTTGTCCAGATTTGAAAGACATGTTTAAAAGATCATTTTGGTTAAAATGAAATGTTTGAAAATCATTTTGCTTTAAATTAAAGATGCATGATTTGATAAAAATGATTTTACGAGAGAAGCCAAGTCTTGAATCAATTGTCGGATCAAGATCACAATTATAGAACGACTCATGTGTAACTTTGTTGCTTTACTTAATCTTGATCTTTGTTCTTCTTGTGCTTGGACTTCGGCATATGTCAATGTTCCGTTCACGTCGGTTTGTCATTTATCAAAACCTACAAATATGAGCACACGTTCAGTTTAGCGACTTGAGAACGTGTTTCAACAGGCTCAACATAGGTCATCATAAATATGCATAAAATTATTTTATTAAATCATATTTATCATAAACATATTTTATTAAATCATATTTATCATAAACATATTTTAAATACTTCAAACTAAATGATTTTAAAGTTTTCATTTTAACCAAAATGATTTTTGAAGTAAGTTTTCAATTCTGCCTCAGAATAATCGATTATCAGTATATGCATAATCGATTATGCTGTAGACCGTTGCCAGTGTTTGAACACTGCCACAGAATAATCGATTATGCAGTATCAGATAATCGATTATTCAGCAGAAAATCAGCTTCTGATTTTCTGAACATTGGAGAATAATCGATTATCAGATACTGAATAATCGATTATCTGGGCACAAAATCAGCATAATTGATTGCTAATTAAGCAACGGACATACACCATTTTTCACCTATAAAAAGAGATCTTTTGAGCTGATTTTAAACACACAACACCTCCCAATATTGATATACATATTGACATTATTTGAGCATCATTTTAGAGCTTTTGTTGAGCAATTTGAGAGACAACTTTGAGTTGTTCATAGAGCTAAATTTGTATCTCTTTATCTACTCTTTTGAGAGAGTTCTTGTTGTAAAAGAGAAAGGTGTTTGAGAAGAACATATCTTCTCATTGATTGTCGGGTTCGCTAAGTACCCTAAGTCTTAGTGTGTGAAGTCTTATGGTGCGGTATCCACGAGCAAGGTTGAAGTCTTGAGGTGCGGTATCCTCGAGCAAGTTGAAGTCTTGTAGAGTGTACATCTACGAGCAAGTGTAACGATTTTTTAAGCACCCGTAAGCTTAACAGAGTTAGTGGAATCTCGAGAGAGTCTCTAGGGGACTGGACTAGCCACAAGTTGTGGTGAACCAGGATAAATTCGATGCGTTCTTTCCTTGTTATTTTAATTACCGAATTTATTTTATTCCTGCAATTTTTAATTCCGCAATATTTATCAATATTCTCGTGCCGCACTATTCACCCCCCCCCCTCTAGTGACGGGCATAAATCCTAACAATTGGTATCAGAGCCTAACTCTCTGAAAGCCTTAACCGGTTGAGAGCGATATATTTTTTTGTTGAGAATATTGAACGCAGGAATAATGAGCGAAGGACACTCCACCGAGAGGCCTCCATTTTTTGATGGAAGAAATTATACATACTGGAAAGAGCGGATGAGAATATTCATCCAATCACACAACTTTCGATTATGGCAAATCATCAAGAAAGGTGAACAAATGCCAACAAAGAAAGTTGGGGAAATCATGGTTCCAAAGGAGGAAAATGAATATGATGCCGAGGACATCAAGAAAATTGAAAGAAACGCAACGGCCGTCAACTTACTATTTTGTGCAGTGAATCCGGACGACTATCAGAAAATCTCTTGTTGCACAACCGCAAAGGAAATGTGGGATAAACTCGAGATCACTTATGAAGGTACGTCTCAAGTCCGAGAATCTAAAATTGATTTTCTAACACATGAATATGAACTTTTTAGAATGAGGGAAGATGAAAACATCGATAATATGTTCGAACGATTCTCAATAATCGTCAATGATCTTCATGCTCTCGGAAAAATATACTCGAACAAAGATCTAGTTCGAAAAATCCTACGGAGTCTCACTCCAAATGGCGCTCCAAAGCAAATGCTATCCAAGAGTCGGTAGGAATCACGGACATCACAATTGATGGACTACGAGGTAATCTTAAAGCTTATGAAAGCACAATTCTTAATCCGTATCTTAGAAGTAAGTCGAATATTTCCTTCAAAGCCTCATCTTCTAAAAGAGTAGAGGTAAGTGATTCGGAAAGTGATGATGATATTATTTCCAATGATATAATTGAAAAATTTTATAAGTTTATGAAGAAGGAAGAACCAAGTCCTTCATGTCAAAATTGTGGAAAAATTGGCCACACCAAATCACATTGTCCAAAATCAAAGGACAAGAAAAAGAAGAAACACCATAGGCGCGTAACATGGGATTCGGACAGCTCGGGCGATGAAACTGCCGCATTATGCCTCATGGCAAACGAAAAAGAAAATGTAAGTACCTCTAACTCTTACTCGTTTGAAGAAATACAAAATGCCTATGATGAATTATATGGTGAATTTGTTAAAGCTTCCAAAACCATAAAAGAATTGAAGAAAACACTATCTTTGCAAGAAAAAGATTTAGAGAAAACACTTTCTTTGCAAGAAAAAGATTTTGAAAAACAACCTTCTTTAAAAGAAAAAGATTTTGAAAAATTGACTGGTGATAATGAAAAACTAAAAGAAGAAAATGATCTTTTAGAAAATGACATTACTTTTCTTAAAAATAAAATCAAAGTTTCAAGGAAATGGCCAGAAAGAGAAGAAATGGTGCTCCGACGACTACTGATGTTCCTCCCAAGCTTGTTACACATGCGCATGGCATTACTACTACTCTCGAACCCTTAACATTTGGTAACTTTCTTCCTCAAAAGTACCAATCGAAGGAAAATTCACATGCAGAAGCAGTTAAGGATAGATCGAAAGGAAATGAAGTGACGATTGAAACAACTGCAATTAGATTGCAATTTTCAGCAGTAATGGAACCAGAATTACCATTACCAGTACCTGTTGAAGATATTGAACCAGAAAAGTCAAAACCAACAGTTGCAGAGGTGGTCAGAGGCAACAGAGACATGCAGATGGGTAAGACTCTATCCTTTGTTCCTCCTACTATGCGAGATGGGAAAAAAGTTGTGAAGATCTGTGAAGAAGATTTGGAACCACGGTTAGAGTATTGGCAAAATGCTTTGATTGGGTTTGTAATTGGAGATCGACCTAATGAACAAAACATGGAAAATTTTGTTATGCATGTTTGGAATTTTGTTTCCAAACCGCAAGTACTTGTTCATGCTGAAGGGTATTGTATATTCAGATTTAATAGTGTTGAAGATAGAGACGTAGTCATGCAATCTGGTCCCTATACTTTTAGGAGTAGGCCTATGGTGTTAAGGCCATGGGAAGTGGATTTCAGTTTTCAGGCTAGTATTCTTAGCACAATTCCTATATGGATTCGATTCCCTGGACTTCCTGTAGGGTATTGGTCTGTAGAGGTATTGAGTAAGTTGGCAAGTGCGATTGGGAAGCCATTGTATACTGATAAGTATACTGCTCATTATGATAAAATCTCATTTGCTAGAATAATTGTTGAAGTTGATGCTGCTTATGGTCTTCCTGATGAATTGGAAATTGAAACTCCTTATGGTCCTAAGATTCAAACTGTTGAGTATGATTGGAAACCTACTTTTTGTAACCATTACCTCAAGTTTGGTCATGAGGAAATTGAGTGTTGGTACTCTACTAATAACTCAAACAAGCAAAAGGAGGAACATGGGGACATAAGGAACTTGAATGATAGAGATAAAAAGCAAGGAAAACAGAAAAGGAAGGAATGGATTGTAAAGAAGAATGTACCAAACGAAAAAGTTCAACAATCATCAGCCCAGGAAGTGCAGATTAATCAGGAGCTAAATGTACCAAATGAGAGGCAAGGTACTATGCAGCAGGGGCAAGACAATGTGCAGCAACATGAACAACAGATAGCAGAAGAGCAATTGATTGAAGTTAATATGGCCATCACTAACAATGGTGAGCAGGTGGATGGCACAGGTGATAGAGGGAAAGCAGTCATGCAAGTGAAGAGTGGAGGGCAACAGTTTGATCCGGGACCCTCTTACAGCTTAACAAATGATGTTTCATGATTGTAGTCACTTGGAACATTAGGGGACTTAATCAGTCCCCAAAACAGAAGGAGTTGAAACAATTCCTTATTGATAATAAAGTAGATGTAATTGGTATTCTTGAAACTAGAGTTAAGGCGCATAAATCTAAGAAAATCTTTGACAGAATTGCAAAGGGTTGGTTGTGGCAGTGCAACTATGCAAGGGCTGTTAATGGGAGAATATGGCTCTTATGGAAGGGTCATATACAGATTCATATAGCAACTTTATCTGACCAGTTTATACATTGTCTAATTGAGGATACAAGGAGTCTAGTCAGATCACAGTTCACTATTATTTATGCACACAATACTGCAGTACTTAGGGAACAATTGTGGAGAGACTCAAATCAATTCCTATAAATCAACAAGATGCATGGCTTATAAGTGGGGATTTCAACTGTGTTCTGAGCTCTGAAGACGGGATTGGATCTCCAGTTACTGAGGCTGAAGTAAGGGACTTCAAAGGCACAGTTGATGACTTGCAGCTGACTGCTGTAAGAGCAACAGGGTGGCACTATACTTGGACAAATAAGCAATATTCTGATTCTAGAGTTAATAGCAAAATAGACTGGCTTTTGGTAACTATCAATGGTTACAGCAGTTTGGACATTTGGAAGCAGATTACATGAATCCATTCGTATCAGATCATTCTCCTATTTTAGTTAAGTTTGGTGTGTATAAGCCATTACATCCTAAACCTTTCAGGCTTTACAACAATGTAATGGAGCATGAGCAGTTTCATGATATTGTTGAGCAAGTATGGGATAAGGTATATTATGGTTCACACATGCAGTAGATCTGGAGCAAACTGAAGGCAGTAAAGCAGAATCTAAAAGGGTTAAATGAACACTTAGCCAAATACAAGAAGCAGATTATTCTGACAAGGGAAAGACTTGACATTCTACAATTTCAAATGCAGAATAACTGTCTTTCACAGGAGCTGATAGATGAAGAAAGATGCTTACTTGAAGAACTTGAAAAGTGGAACAATGTGGAGGAGCAAGTAATGAGGCAGAAGTCCAAAGCTATATGGATTGAATGTGGAGATGCAAATACCAAGTATTTTCATGCACAATGGAGGATCAGAACAGGCCAGAATAACATTACTTCCATTTATACTGATACAGGTATCAAGTTAACTGAGCCTATTGCAGTGGAGCAGGAGTTCTTAAAGGTCTTCCAATCACTAATGGGGGAATCTGCTTCTGAACTTCCCTGTGTGGACACTAGTATAATGAAAGGAGGAA
This sequence comes from Nicotiana benthamiana, assembly GCA_034376525.1. Taxonomy (NCBI): domain Eukaryota; kingdom Viridiplantae; phylum Streptophyta; class Magnoliopsida; order Solanales; family Solanaceae; genus Nicotiana; species Nicotiana benthamiana. The sequence continues at coordinate 49,423,531 of CM067328.1, forward strand.
GATGTCTCAAAATTGAACAGCGACAAGATCATATTAAACCAGTCACCTTGGAGGAAATAAATGCAGTTGTAACTGAAATGCCTAGGGATAAGGCACCTGGAGTTGATGGTTTTCCCATTGAGTTCTTTACTAAGAGCTGGAATATAGTACAGTATGATGTGTTAGCTGCTACTAAAGAATTTTTTGGGACATGCAGTATGCCTCACATGATTAATACTACTGCAATAGCACTGGTGCCAAAGGTAAAAACTCCTACTACTGTGAAAGATTATAGGCCAATTGCATGTTGTACTACACTTTATAAAATCATTTCCAAAGTTTTACAAGAAGGATGAAGGGAGTAATTGGAGAGTTGATTGGCCCTGCTCAATCTGCATTCATTGAAGGAAGAAGTATCATTGATAATATTTTGCTAAGCCATGAAATATCCAAAGGATACTCTAGGAAAGGGGTTTCACCTAGATGTGTTCTAAAAGTGGATCTCAGGAAGGCATATGATACTTTAGAGTGGAGCTTCTTGAAGCAAGTTCTTATTGCATTGGGATTTCCTGCTAAGTTCACTGGCTGGATAATGGCTTGTATTTCTTCTGCCTCATACTCTCTAGTAATGAATGGAGGTCTTACTAAGCCATTCAATGCTAAGAGAGGTATAAGGCAAGGGGACCCTGTGTCCCCTTATCTATTTGTTTTGGCCATGGAGTACTTAAATAGATTGCTGCAGCAACTTCATAAGGATGGAAACTTCAATTTCCATCCTAGATGCAGGAAACTTAATATTTCACATGTATGCTTTGCTGATGACCTATTAATGTTCTGTAGGGCTGACAGGGTTTCTATTCAGATACTACACAGCACTTTTCTTATATTTTCAGCTGCTTCTGGGCTTCAGGCAAATGTAAGCAAGAGTGCAATCTATTTAGCTGGAGTTTCACTGGACACTAGAGAGGAGATTATTGATTCTTTAGGCTTTATTGAAGGTCATCTTCCCTTCAGATATCTTGGAGTTCCTCTGGACTTTAAGAAATTAGCTATACATCATTACTTGCCACTCATTGAAAAGATCACAGCCAGAATTACTTGCTGGTCAGCAAAATTATTATCATATGCTGGAAGAACTCAGCTGATCAAGGCAGTGGTCTTTGGAATGCAGACTTATTGGGCACAGGTGTTTATAATTCCTAAGAAGGTATTAAAGGCTATAGAGGCAGTGTGCAGATCATACTTATGGAAAGGGAAAGCATCATTATCCAGAAGAGCTCTGGTGACTTGGGAAAAGGTATGTCAACCTATCTCTGCTGGGGGTTTAAATATTATGAGAATGGATGTATGGAATAGAGCAGCTATAGCAAAACTACTCTGGGATTTGGCAAGGAAAAAGGACTGTCTATGGGTTAGGTGGGTACATTCTTATTATATCAAGAATGGAGCCTTAGACTCAGTTGTTGTACCATCCAATTCCTCTTGGGTGGTGAAGAAGATATTGGATAGTAGGACAATGGTGATGGGGAATACTCAGCTGCAAGGTAATATGATGAGCAGACTGCAGAGTGTATGCAAACTTGGAAAATTTCAAATCCACAAGTTGTACATTGCATTGTTGCCTAATTTCCCTAAGATAGCATGGAAGAATATAATGCTTGTCTCATCTGCTCTTCTTAGACATAAGTTCACAACCTGGTTGGCAGCTCACCAGAAGCTTCCCACAATTGAGAGACTTCAGAATATGGGCATCCAGATTCCAACTGTCTGTGTATTCTGCCAACTGTATGATGAAGAATTCAATCATTTGTATTTTGAATGTGCTATTACTAGTAGAGTATGGAGGAGAATCTGTGTGTGGTTGGGTCATACAAGGACCATTGGATGCTGGGAGGATGAATTGAAGTGGATTTGTAGTAAAGTCAAAAGCAAAAACTGGAAGCAAGTCATCACTGCCACAGCATTTGTAACTACTGTTGCATTGCTGTGGAGGAGTCGAAATCTGATCAGATTTGACAACAAGGGGTTTGATGAAGATCAGTGTTGCAAAGAGGTAGCAATGTTAATACAGCAAGAAATAGGAAGTGTAAAAGGTGGAAGGATGGGCTACAAATGCTCAACTTTTATCCTTAGTTTTTTTTATCATAAACTACTAGTAGCATTGTATATGGATGAGTAGTTAGAGTTGAGAATAGTTAGAATGGAAGTGTAAATGAGTAGTAGGAGTCCATATTACTACCATAGGAATACATTGTATATTTTTAGAATCAATATAATTTGACAGTTAAGCTAAAAAAAATAGATTTTTGGAAAATGACAATGTCGATCTCAAAAATAAAATGAAGGAGATGAATGAAGCCTCATTAATTGTTCAAAGTTCAAATTGTTCTTCTTGTAGTTCTTTAAAAATGGAGAACGTAGAACTTAGAAATACACTAGAAAAATGTAGTGTAAATGATTCTAGAACAAGTGAGGTAATTAAAAAGGACGATAGAAATAAGGTTAAATCGCCTAGAAACGACTCTAGGATTTTTGTTAATAAGTCTAAAACTAATCATTATAGACCACCTAGGCACAATTCTAGGAATTTTATTAATGAGTCTAGAATGAATAATTTTAGACTCTAGGAATTTCAACGCTTCTAGGAATAACAACTTTAGATCACCTAGAACGCATTTGGCTCAACCTAGACATATGCACAATCCTAATGTCATATGTCATTATTGTAACCAGGTAGGACACATTGCACCAGTATGTTTTGCTAAACATAGAGATTCATATTTTGATTATGATTATTATTTGCCTAACCCCCAAGGACCCAAAAGAAGTTGGGTACCGAAAACCTATTTCTAGGTACATTTGCAGGTGTGCTTGAAGACTACAATATCGTAGTAGATGCACCAAGCACGAAACCTTATTGCATCAAGGGGAAACGTCGGTTAGTTATCGTATTTTTTGATAAAAACGTAATAGTTGATATGTGCTAACAAATGTTTTGATAAGTCTTATTTTGAATAACAATTGGTATCAATTATTTTTTTATTAAATGATTGATTCATGTTTTGATGAATATTTTAGTTTAAATAACAGTTGGTATATTTGCGAAAAATGACCATTATTATGGTTGGTATGTTTTTACTAACGTTTGGTATTATTTGATGTTGATACGATTTTTTCCCTAACAATTGGTATCGTCAATAGTTTAAACAACAATTGGTATACTCTTTTTGCTAATGCCAAAAGGGGGAAGAATTTAGGCGATATGCATCGAATAAGGAGGAATGTCTTCACATTCTAGTATGCTTTAATTAAGGGGGAATTATATTGTATTGTTTGCATGAATTGTATGAGATATAGCATGAAATTATATTGTATTGTTTGCATGAATTGTATGAGATATAGCATGAATTTAGGGGGAACTCGATATGCATATCTCCTGTTGTTTGTCATTATCAAAAAGGGGGAAATTGTAGAAAATCACTCTATCTATGATATGTGCGCTTTGGTTGTATGAGCATGATTTTCAGGTATAGGTTTTGATGAATGACAAACAATGAAGTCAAGTGTCAAACAACGATATTATATGACAAACAATCAAGCTTGAATGCCGAGAAGCATATTGATGCGGATTGCAATGGAAAAGCCAAAGACGAGCTCAAATGTTCAAGACCGAAGACACAAGGCGTAGGTCGTTAGGTAGAACAAATGTAAGAGCAACGCTTAGGTTATCTCGTCTTTTGGCTCAACATAGGTCATCAGAAATATGCATAAAATCATTTTATTAAATCATATTTATCATAAACATATTTTATTAAATCATATTTATCATAAACATATTTATCATAAACATATTTTAAATACTTCAAACAAAATGATGTTAAAGTTTTCATTTTAACCAAAATGGTTTTTGAAGTAAGTTTTCAATTCTGCCTCAGAATAATCGATTATCAGTATATGCATAATCGATTATGCTGTAGACCGTTGCCAGTGTTTGAACACTGCGACAGAATAATCGATTATGCAGTATCAGATAATCGATTATTCAGCAGAAAATCAGCTTCTGATTTTCTGAACGTTGGAGAATAATCGATTATCAGATACTGAATAATCGATTATCTGGGCACAAAATCAGCATAATTGATTGCCAATTAAGCAACGGACATACACCATTTTTCACCTATAAAATGAGGTCTTTTGAGCTGATTTTAAACACATAACACCTCCCAATATTGATATACATATTGACATTATTTGAGCATCATTTTAGAGCTTTTGTTGAGCCATTTGAGAGACAACTTTGAGTTGTTCATAGAGCTAAATTTGTATCTCTTTATCTACTCTTTTGAGAGAGTTCTTGTTGTAAAAGAGAAAGGTGTTTGAGAAGAACATATCTTCTCATTGATTGTCGGGTTCGCTAAGTACCCTAAGTCTTTGTGTGTGAAGTCTTGTGGTGCGGTATCCACGAGCAAGGTTGAAGTCTTGAGGTGCGATATCCTCGAGCAAGTTGAAGTCTTGTAGAGTGTACATCTACGAGCAAGTGTAACGGTTTTTTAAGCACCCGTAAGCTTAACAGAGTTAGTGGAATCTCGAGAGAGTCTCTCGGGTACTGGACTAGCCACAAGTTGTGGTGAACCAGGATAAATTCGGTGCGTTCTTTCCTTGTTATTTTAATTACCGAATTTATTTTATTCCTGCAATTTTTAATTCCGCAATATTTATCAATATTCTCGTGCCGCACTATTCACCCCCCCCCCTCTAGTGACGGGCATAAATACTAGCACAGTCTAGGCAAAAGAGTTATGCAGATCGCAAGGTCAGAGATGTTGCTTTCATAGTTGGTGAGCGAGTATTTCTCTGTGTATCGCCTATGAAGGGCGTGATGAGATTCGGGAAGAAGGGAAAGCTTAGCCCTAGGTTTATTGTCCCATTTGATATTCTTGATCACGTGGGAGAGGTGGCTTATAGACTTGCCTTGCCACTTAGCTTGTCATCCGTGCATCCGGTTTTTCATGCATCCATGCTTTGGATGTAAAACGGTGATCTAGCCCACGTATTCAATTTTAGCACTGTCCAATTGGACCAGAATCTGTCATATGAGGAGGAGCTGGTGCCTATTTTAGATCGGCAAGTTTGACGGTTGAGGTCGAAAAGTTTTCCTTCAGTGTGTGTTTAGTGGAGAGGTCAGCCTCCTGCGGCATCAACCTGGGAGTACGAGTCTTATATGCGTAGCCGCTATCCTTATCTATTACCCGACTTAGATACTTCCTTCTTTTGTCTGTTCAAGGATAAACGGTTGTTTTTAGAGGTGAAGGATGTGACGGCCCAAAGGTCCATCACTGTCATTCTCCCTTTTTCCATGCTTTTGAGGCCATGAAAACCTTCCATTTGTTGCCTCGATTTGCATACCCAGTCTGGATGCGTTGCCAGAAAGCTTTTATATTGAAATATATGAATTCTATGAAAATTTTGAAGAATTCTAATATTAATATTGTTGAAGTTAACTTTGGTCAATATTTTGGGTAAACGGACCTGGACTCGTGATATGATAGTCCTGGATGGTCTGTAGAAAATTATGAGACTCGAGCGTATTCCCTAAATCGAATTCCGAGGTCCCGAGCCCGTGTATAGTATTTTTGAAAAAATTATTTTTCTGAAAATGATATGAAAATTTAAAATGAAAATGAGTTAGAAAATATAGGTATCGAACTCGTATTTTGTTCCGGTGCCTGGTACATGTCTTAAATATGTGTTAAGCGCTTTCAATAAAATTTGGTTGAAATCGGACTTCTTTTGACGTGTTCCAGACCTAAATATCTAAAGTTAGATGTTTATGAACTTGAAATGAAAAATAATGATTTTGAGGTTTGATTCTTGCATTTTTGATGTTATTTTAGCGATTTGATCACTCGAGTAAGTGAGGATGTTATTGAGTTAGTGTATGGGTTTGGTTGGGAGTCTCGAGGGCTCGGGAGTGATTTAGAGGTGGTTCGGGTTAGTTTTACACTTAGAAAAGTTGCAGAAAATGTCCATTTCTGGTATCTGGTGTAATACGCTATGCGATCGCATGGCTTCTTCGCGATAACACTGTGTTACTTTGGAACTCCTTTTCTTTCTACGCGATCGCATTGCCTTAGCCCAGCTCCCCTAATAATCCCTCTATGTGTTTGCACTAGCACTCACGCGATCGCAGTGCTTCAACTCTCCAACCTTACACGATCGCATGCCCCCTTCTGCGATCGCATAGGGCAATTTCGACCAGTGATTTTTAAAGGTCAAAACAGACCCATTATGGGATTATTTTCATTTCTTCATAAGGCTTGTCTTCTTCAAGCTTTAGGGGCGATATTTGACGCTCTTATTCACCAAAGTCTTTGGGTACGTAATTTTCCACAAAATTCTTTCTCTTTTTCATTAATTACTGAAATCCTAGACCTAAATCATGAATTCAAAGTAGAAATTGTGGATTTTGGGTAGAGTTAGGATTTTGCGAATTTTGGGCGATTGAACCTCAATTTTGGGTCGAATCTTGAAACAAATTTCATATTTGAACTCGTGGTGTTTCGGATGATGTGGTTTTGGTCCGAGCCTCGCGTTTGGACCATGTGGGCCGGGGGTCAAATTTTGGTATTTTTGAAGAAACCTAGGAACTTCATTTCTAGGCTATGGGATTTTGCTTTGAGCCTTTGTTGATATTATTGAATTGATTATGCTTAGATATCATTGTTTTGGAGTCGGATTGTAGAGGAAATGCGGTATTGGAGAGTGGATTGTCATTCTTGGACCGTGGTAAGTGTTTGTTCTAACTTTGGTTAGAGGGAATAGGATTAGGATAGTATTTGCTAATTGTTAAATGATATATACGGTGTATAGGCATGGTGACGGTTATCTATACACCGGAGTCTAGCATGACCGTGGGTCTTAAATGCGTTTGAACCGGACTCTGTGAAATATCTCTCTTCTCTAATTGCTCAGTTTCGTATAATGTGAACGATTGAGAAAGTGTGTTGAATTTTCCCTAGCCGGGGCACGTAGCTTATTATTGTTGTTGCTCCAATGTCGGGATATTTGGTCTGTTAGTTTTACACTTGTCGGGTTTGATCGTTATATTGTTGAATTTCCCTAATGGGACACATTTTGGAGAGATATTTGTGCTATTCATTATAATATGGGATTGTGTGGCATGCCGTCCACTTAAAAACTATAATATGGGATTGTGGGGCACGCCGTCCACATATGAATTATAATATGGGATTGTGTGGCACGCCGTCCACTTATGAAATATGAATTGGGATCATGTGGCACGACGTCCACCTATGAAATATATATTGGAATCGCGTGGCACGCCGTCCACTTATGAACTAATAAATAGGATCGTGTGGCGCACCGCCCAATTATATATATGAGTTATGGTATTGAGATAGTTTCGTTTTTATATCCGTTGATCTGTTTTTCACTGTATCTCCCCCTAGCATATCCCTTTCCCCTTCTAGTTGGTATTCTCTATTGTTATTTCTGTTGCTTTGTACAAATATATATACACACATGTTGTTTTAGGCAGGTCCTATCTAGCATCGTCACTATGTCGTCGGGGTTAGGCTAGGCACTTACCACTACATGGGGTAGGTTGTACTGATGCTACACTCTATGCATTTTTTGTTGGACAATACGCTTTACGCTAGAGGGGGGGGTGAATAGCGTTTTAAAACTATTAAGCGTTTTAGTGCGGAATTTAAAAACTTTGCAGAAATTAAAACAAGTGCAGTAGAATAAACTTACACAATGATGTATCCTGGTTGGCCACAAACGTGGTTAGTCCAGTCCCCGAGAGACTCTCTCGAGATTTCCACTAAACTTGTCAAGCTTACGGGTGCTTAACAAACCGTTACAGCTGAGGACACAAGCCTCACCTAGTTGCTCGGGGATCACAATCCCAAAGACTTCAATTGCTCGGGGATACCAATCCTAAAGACTTCAATTGCTCGGGGATACTAATCCCAAAGACTTCAATTGCTCGGGGATAACAATCCCAAAGACTTCAATTGCTCGGGGATAACAATCCCAAAGACTTCAACTGCTCGGGGATAACAATCCCAAAGACTTCAACTGCTCGGGGATAACAATCCCAAAGACTTCAACCGAGGAATCACAAGTTCCTCAACAAACGAGAATCGCAATTCTCTTACAAACACAAAACACACTCACTTTACAAAGCACTCCTTAATGAGTAGATATGAGTAGAAATAGTACGCTCAAGATCACAACAACTTAGCTCAATAGAATGGCTCTTCAAAAAGCTTTATGGATGAATGGAAAATGATGATCAATGTAAGAAAGCTTTTAGCAATGAAAATACTCAAAGTGTATATGTTGTTGTTGTGAAAACACTGAGTTGAAGCTGTATTTATAGGTGAAAAACTCAGTCTTACCGTTGTCTAATTGCCAATTAAGGATTGCTGAAATTACTCAGTGACAATCGATTGTCAAGACTAAACAATCGATTGTGTGCCTATCAGATCAAAAATTAAATCCCAGATTTTACGTCAACAATCGATTACTTCAAATCAATAATCGATTATTTATAACGTTAAGAAATCCTTTCCAATTTTTGGCATAAAACATCGATTGTCCGGAAATCAACAATCGATTATTTTAACAACGTTCAGAAAATCTTTTCCAGATTTTACGCAAAACATCGATTGTTAAATATCAACAATCGATTACCTGAAGGTAATTGAAAATATATGACAACGGTCAGCTTCAACAATCGATTATCAAATGGGATAATCGATTATTAATTAATTTCAAAACTCTCTGTCTCATATATAATCGATTATCAAAAGCCACAATCGATTATCATTTTATTTAAAATCACTGGGAGACATTTTTCTCATTCTAATCGATTACCATTAGTTCATAATCGATTTTTATGAGTTTTGAAAACTTTGCCTCAGTTAACAATCGATTATCATAAGTACACAATCGATTGTTATGCAGTTTGCAAAAACCTGATGTTAACTGACTTACTCACAATCGATTATCATTAATTCACAATCGATTGTCATGCAGTCTTGGCTTAGAGATACTCGATTATCATAAGTACATAATCGATTATCTTAGCCCAGATTTTTGAGGCATGCTTGGAAAACATTTTAACAAATGTAAATATGCATAGTTTAAAATCATTTGACACTTAATTTAAATATGCATGATTTTGGAAAAATAATTTTAGTAGAGAAGCCATGTTATGAGCCAAGTTGAGGAATCAAGATCACAATTAATATTGACTCAATTATAACATTTCTAAACTTTGTCTTGAGCTTCTTGTAATGCATCCATTTTGTGCTTGTCCTTGAGCATTGCTATATATCGCTTTTTGCTTTGTTTGACATTCATCAAAACCTACAAAAGAACACACGTTTAGTATATTGCATTTGAAACGTGTTTCCAACATTTTTGTCCATAGATCAGGAAGCAGCTTACAGACCCCAGCAGTAGGATTTCTGGGAGCTGGTGTTTGCAGGACGAAGTCCCTTCTTTAGTACTATTTGTTTTCATTGTATTGAAACAAACACTATATGTATTTCTTTCAGACTCTAGTTTTTGTATTTTCATCGTAGTTCGTAAGTAGTGACTCCAGATACTGGGTAGAGGTGTATTTTAAAGTATTTGTAAAAAAAATTACCGTTATTTAAGTATTTAAAGGTCTTCGGCTTTAATTATTGTTTCAGTTTATTATTATTGCTTAAATGAAATCAATATAAATGTTGTAATTCTTGTCTTGCCTAGCTCCGATAGTAGGTGTCATCTCAACTCCCGATGGTGGGAAATTCGTGTCGTGACAACTGTCGTTGCCGCCGTCACCACCACAGTTGCGTCTCTCCTTCTTCACCTCCTAATAATTCAAGGTTAGAATTACAAACCTAGGGTTTCAATTAGTGTTTAAGTTGATTATTGTTTCAAGCTAGAATTAGTATTTCAAATTATTATTTAACATTGTATTTAATAGAAACCTAGGGTTTAGATTGTATTTATCATTCTTTAGAATTTTATTGAAATCTAGGGTTTAGGGTATGGGTTGAAAATTTAGGCTAGGATTTCTTGAGTATTTTTCCTTCAATGTCAAAGATTTGATTCATAGGTAGATGTATATTAGGGTATGGAACTTTTAGTTTAATTTTGATTAGTATATAGGTAGATATTTAATATAGGCACATGATAGAATATTTGAATTTTCTCTTAAAGTTCAAGACAATGTTAATGTTTAAGGCCTTATGCGAATCGTTCCGTGGCTCTTATTTGAGTACAAAGACTTTTAGGATATAAATTAAACTTTTCGTTTAAGTTTAAACTCGTAGGATACGAATATAACTTTTAGTTTTTAGGATTTGTTCTTGTGAATTGAACTTGTTGGATATAAATTGAACCTTTTAGGATATGAGTTGAATTTTTAGGATATGAATTGAACCTTTTAGGTAGGAGTTGAACCTTTAGAATATAGACTGAACTTTCACTTTATGTTTAAACTCGTAGGATATGAATATAACTTTTAGTTCTTAGGTTTTGTACTTGTGAATTGAACTTGTAGGATATAAATTAAACCTTTTAGGATATGAATTGAACTTTTTAAGTATGAAATAAACCTTTTGGATATAAATTTAACTTTTACTTTATTTTTAAAATCGTAGGATATGAAACTTTTAGTTTTTAGGTTTTGTTCTTGTGAATGGAACTTGTAGGATATAAATTGAACCTTTTAGGTATGAGTTAAATTTTTAGGATATGAATTGAACCTTCTATGTATGAGTTGAAGCTTTAGGATATGACTTGAACTTTTTGTGGATATTAATTGAAGCTTTTATGATATAAATTGAACTTTTATTTTATGTTTATGCTCGTAGTATATGAATATAACTTTTACTTTTTAGGTTTTGTTCGTGTGAATTGAACTTGTAAGAATAAATTCAAACTTTCAGGTATGAGTTGAACTGTTAGGATATGACTTGAACTTTTATGGATATGAATTGACCCTTTTATGATATGAGTTGAATTTTTAGGATATGAATTGAATTTTTTAGGTATGAGTTGAACCTATAGGATATAAATTGAACTTTTACTTTATGTTTAAACTCGTATGATTTTAGTTTTTAGGTTTTGTTCTTGTGAATTGAACTTGTGGGGTATAAATTGAAACTTTTAGGTATGAGTTTAATTTTTAGGACATGAATCGAACCTTTTATGTATGAGTTGAAGCTATAGGATATGACTTGAATCTTTTAGGTATGAGTTGAACCTTTACGATATGAATTGAACCTTTAGGATATGAATTGAAATTTTGGTTTATATTTTGGAATTTTAGAATGTGAGAGGATTTGGTAGAAGAGGTTGATGATATTAATAGACATGTAATGGAACTTCCACCAAGAATAACTAAGAAACAGTACCTGGAAGAATGTGCCTTTAATTGTTATTCTCATTAGTGACAATGATGATGTAAAGGCAATGGCATGTATTTCAAATAGTAATGGTGTAGGTAGGAATTTAATATTTCCTAAGTAGATAAAAGAAGAGCTTATAGCGGAAATCATTACTTCATTTTCCATGAGGAAAAAAAGTTTAATTGAGAATGACGAGGCTGATGGAGGTGGAATGTGTTCTGTCGGTTTTGACGGTTCCCATAAAAAAGGGATCATAAGACTGGATGATGATAGAGAATATAGGGAGTTGTATACTCAACTTTCTTTCAAATATGATATGTAGAAGCTTAACGTGATAATGGTGATATATCATCGGATTTAGACAATGATTTGGCCAACAAAAGTGTGGAAATGTTGATAAAAAGAACTAAAGATAAAATAATTTCCTTGGCTCTCTACCAAGAAAAACGTTTTACCTTTAATTCTTTTTAACAATATTTCCATACTTTTATCGGTCAAATCATTGTTTGTATCCGATGAAATATCACCAATATCACATTAAACTCGTACATATCAGACTTGGAAGAAAAATGAATAAAAGACTTCCTATAATCTTTCTCATCAAGAGTTTTATGATCCACGTTTTATAGGAACTGCCCCGATCGATGGAAAATATTCCATCTCATCAACCTTGTCGCTATCAATCAAACTTTTTTCCTCTTGGAAAGTTAAGTAGATATTTCTCTATAACCTCTTTTATCTACTTAGGAAATGTTAAATCCTACCTACACCATCGCTATTTTGATACACATGTCTTTGCCTTCTCATTATCATTGTAGTTAATGAGATCAACAATTTATCAAAGACACACCCTGTCAGGTACTGTATCCAAGTTATTCTCTATACCCAAGTTCATCCCGAGTAATAGTACCACGAAGAGGTTGATGACATTATTAGACAAGCATTGGAACTTCCACCAAGAATAACTAAGACACAGTACCTGGCAGAATGTGCCTTCAATTGTTATTCTCGTTAGCGACAATGATGATGAGAAGGGAATGGCATGTGTTTCAAATAGTGATGGTGTAGGTAGGAACTTATTATTTTGTAAGTAGATAAAAGAAGAGCTTATAGAGTAATTTTGTACTTTATTTTTCATGAGGAAAAGAAGCTTAATTGAGAGTGACAAGGTTGATGAAGACAGAATGTGTTTAGTTGGTCATGGAAGTTCCCATAAAATGGGGATCATAAGACTCGATGATGACATATATTACCGGAATTTTTGTTCTAAATTTTCTTTCAAGTTTGATCCGTACAACATTAATGTGATATTGGTGATATTTCTACGGATTCAGACAATGATTTGACTGACAAAAGTGTGGAAATTCTCTTAAAAGAAATTAAAGGTAAAATGTTTTTAGCATCCTTCTCTACCAAGAAAAATTTTAACCTTTAATTCTTTTTAAGAGAATTTCTGTACTTTTGTCCGTCAAATTATTATCTGAATCCGAAGAAATATCACCAATATCACATTAAGCTTGTACGGATGAGACTTGGAAGAAAGTTCATATAGTCTTATGATCCCCGCATTATTGTGACGAGCCGGCCCGTCGTCACGTGAGTTGCTGCCCCGTTTCCCTCATATTATGCTTCACTATGTTCCAATATCAATGTTTGAGTTGGTGGGACAGAATTGGATTGCTTTTAGTTGGAAATGAGACACTTAGTCTCCTAAAAGGAAGCTTGTTTTAGAAAAGTTAATTGGAAGTTGACTATTTAGTTAGAGGGATCAGATGTGAATTCTGATGATTCGGTTAGCTTTGCAGGATGATTTATAACTTAGGAGTGCGATCGGAATTGAATTTGGAGGTCCGGTGTAGAACCAGTCTTGAATTGGCAAAGTTTTAATTTTGACGAATTCCGGTTGATAGGTGAGATTTTGATCCGGGGGTCGGAATGAAATTCCGAGAGTTACAGTAGCTTATTTAGGTGATTTTGGGTATGTGTGCAAAATTTCAGGTCTGTCGGACGTCGTTCGATCAGATTTTTGATCGAATGTGAGTTTCGGAAGTTTTAGTTTAACATAGGCTTGAATCCGTGGTGAATTGGTGATTTTTGTGTTGTTGGATGTGTTTTTATGATTGGAACAAGTTTGTACGATGATTTTGGGTATGTTGGTGTTTTTTGTTGGGGTACCAGGGACCTCGGGGTGATTTCCGATTATTTCCGGGAAGGTTGGACTTCAGAATTTCTGCAAAAATTACAGCAGCAGTGCTGGAAAAAATTAAGCCTTCGCGATCGCGTGGCTTGGGCCGCGATCGCCTAGGCCTCAGGTGCTGGTCTTCACATTCGCAGATGTATGGTCGCATTTGCGTGGTTGTGCTTTCATTGTTCATCGCGTTCTCTGTCGGGGTGATGCGTTCGCGTAGAGTAAAAGATGGGCCCAATGGATTTTTTTAATCGTGATTGCGGGAGGACCCACGCCATCACGTAGAAGGAAAATTGGGCATGACTTTGTCTTTTAATGACATTTCATCCGTGACCTATCTCACTTTTCCTCCATTTTTTACACCACCTTGAGAGCTTATTGGTAGATTTTGAAGGGGATTTTGACGGGAAGTAATTGGAGGTACGTCTTGTGGCCTAGAAAAACCATTAAATTGAAGATTCATCCTTTGATTCTCAAAATTTTAGGTAAAAATTGAAGAAACTAGGGCTTGGTTTTTGAAACTTAAATTTGGAATTTGATGGACCATTTGAAGTCCGATTTTAATGAACTTTATATGTACGGACTCGTGGCGAGATGAGGAATCCAGTGATGTAAATTTTTTAATTTTCGAGAAGCTGACCCGGGCTAGGGTTTTGCCAACTTCGTGTTTTTGGGTATTTTTTGAGTTCTTTCAATTGGGTTATGTCCCATTAGTCTATTATAACATATTCCTTGTGGTGTTGGTCAGATTCTGACTTGAGGATGTCTATTTGCGAGGAAAGCGCAAGGCGAGCTAGGATTTTGGTAGGTTTGAGGTGAGTAATGGTAATAAATGATATACTTAGGGTTTGAAACCCCGTATTTGCACTAAGTGGTGCTATGTTAAGATGAAACACGCGCGTGTGATGAGCATAGTGATGTTTCTGGTGGGGATTCGGACTTGGTCCATCCCGATTGATGACTTACTGTACTTTTTGACTAAGAGTGAGTTTATATCCATATATTTTTTGCTAGTCGCCATGTTTGGGTCCTTGTGCCGACCTGTAGGACCCTTAGGGAGCATGTTTAGCTGATTGACCTCTCTTTACCTATTGAACATGTACCCTCAGTCATGTCCTTAACTGTGAAACATAAAGTAAACACGTCTTAGTAATTTGCACTCTAAATGAGAAATACCTAGGGTTTAATACCCTATCTTAGTTGAGTGGGTCCGAGAGGCCAAGTCTATATTAACTGAAAGGGGTCAAGGACCCTATTGTAAAAGTATTTGATATATACCGGATCGGGTTGCACGCTACAGCAGTATATACATATACATTTATTGGATCGGATTGCACGTTGCAGTAGCATATTATATATATGGATCGGACAGCACACCACAATGATATATTACATGGATCGGGCTGCACACCGCAGTATTATAGCGCTTGGGCTGAAGGAGCCCCTCCGGAGTCTGCACACACACCAAATGAGCTTAATCGACTATATCTTTTGGATCGGCCTGCGCGCCACAGCATTATATATTATATTGGATCGGACTGCGCGTCGCAGCAGTATTAGATGTGGATCGGGCTGCGCGCTACAGCGTCGTTAGTAAATTATCGGACAGTTCGAGGATTTTTATCAATTTTTTCTTGCTTAGCACATATTTACTGCCTTCACTGTTGATATTAGAACTGTGTAGTGTTCTTACAGGATTTCTTATTTTCAGTTGTTATTTATTACTATTACTCACTGAGTTTGAGTACTCACTTTACTCCCTGCACCTTATGTGAAGATACAGGGATCCTGGAGGCTTAGCTGTGATTATTTGCTGCTTTCCACTTCAGTATCGGAGTCATTGAGGTAGCTGTCGGCGTCCGCAGGACCTGATTTCTCCTCTCATCTATCCTTTACTTCCGCATCTAGATTCTCTTTGCATAGGATACTGAACAGTTGTATCTAGAGGCTCTGACTTGCGATGTCGGATCTGTTGGGCTTTTATTACTTTTATTGTGGTTTCCGCACTGTGCCTATTATTGTCAACTGAGAGTTTATGCTTAAATCGGTATCTTAAGAAAATGATTGGGTTGGAAATGTTCAAATGGTCAGGCTTGCCTAACAAGGTATTAGGCTCCATCACGACCGGGGTTTGGGTCGTGACAAGTTGGTATCAGATCCTAGGTTACCAGGCCTCGTGAGTAATGAGCAAGTTTAGTAGAGTCACGTGGATTGGTATGGAGACGTCAGCACTTATCCTCGAGAGGCTACAGAACTTTTAGGAAAAACTTCATATTCTTGAATTTCTTGTCGTGTGACTTTATTGATCCGAGAACTAAACTTCTGCATTCTATTCTCTCGCAGATGGAGAGAACGCGTGCTACCGGACGAGGCGGACAACTACCATTTCCACCCGCTAAAGACCGACGCGACCGTGGTCATGGTCGAGGCGAAGCAGCAGGGGCAGCGCTAGTTGACCCACCAATTGCCCCCACTCAGGATCTGCCTCTAGCTGTAGAGGTTCCACCTGCTCAGGCACTAGCTGTGCCTATTGTGATTCCGGGCCTTCAGGAGGCCCTAGCTTAGATTTTATCGGTTGGAACTATCCTGGATCTGGCAGTCTCTGCCACTACTATTGCAGCTACATCTCAGACCGGGGTGATCATCAGACCCCGCAGCTTGCACTCCTAAGAAGGTAGTGCAGGTTTTGCAAACACCGGAGGTACCACCAGTTCAGCAGGTTGCCCCAGTTCAGCTAATTGCCCCATTTCAGCCACTTGTTCTGGTTCTGGGTGATGGGGTGCCAGTGATGCTAGACGACGAGCAGCGCCTCCTTGAGAGTTTCAACAGGCTTCCACCTACTATTCCAGGCGAGGATGCCTAGGGGTTCCTCGACAAGTGTCAGTGCATGCTTCGGACATTAGGGATCTTCGAGTCGAGCGGGGTATCATTTACCACCTTTCAGTTCTTAGGAGCAGCCTTTACATGGTAGGAGGCATATGGGCGGCATAGGTCGGTAGGTGCAGTGTCGTTATCATGGCAGGAGTTTTCCACCATGTTTCTGGAGAAGTAGGTTCCACGGTCGCAGATGGAGGAGCTGCGTAGGCAGTTTGAGTGGCTACGTCACGGAGATATATATGTGATGCAGTACGAGGCGAGATTCTCAGAGTTAGCTCGTTATGATCCATGGATAGTTCCGACTGATCAGGAGAGGATCAGACGATTTGTGGATGGACTCATTTATCCCATTTGTATTCTGATGACTCGAGAGAGGGCCCTGGGCTATACCTTTGACGATGCAGTGGATATTGCTTGTTATATTGAGATGGCTCGCCGTTAGGAGAGACAGGAGAGAGATGCCAAGAGGCCTTGAGGATCAGGTAGCCCCGGTGGTACTCCGTCTAGGGGCCAAGTTTAGTAGAGTAGAGGTCATTCTTTCAAGCCGCCTCAGTCATCTCGCTCAGAGTACCGTGGGTCATCTTCTGCTCAGGGTCATCAGGGCTCTCAGCAGAGTCAGCCATCTCTGAGTGCACTTCCAGTGCGGAGTTCATCTCATGCCCCATCTTTTTTGGGTTCATCCCGACTGAGTTCTTCAGCTAGCCACTCTAGTGCAAGGGGTTCTCTTCAGTCCCAGCCCCCAGCACCAGGTAGTTTCTATGAGTGTGGCGAGTTTGGGCATATGCAGAGGGAGTGTCCCCGCCGTACGTACAGTTCATATCAGTAGAAGGGCCAGCACTCATCTTCTAGCCCAGTATCTTCAGCACCCGCCCCGCCAGCTAGGGGCGAGGGTCAGATAGCTAGGGGTCGCCCCAGAGGAGGAGGCCGATCCAGTGGTGGTCAGGCTCGATTATATGCTATTCAGGGCTGGTCAGATGTTGTTGCTTCGGATGCTGTTATCACAGGTATTATTTTAGTCTGCCACAGGGATGCCTCAGTCATATTTGATCCCGGATCCACTTATTGCTATGTATCTTCTTACTTTGCTCATCATTTGGATACAACCCGGGGGTGTCTTGCATTACATGTGCACGTATCTACCCTAGTGGGTGATACTATTATTGTGGACCACGTGTATTGGTCCTGTCTTATTACTATTGGGGTTCTGGAGACCCGAGTTGACATGCTGCTATTAAGCATGGTAGATTTCGATATTATTATGGGCATGGATTGGCTATCACCGTGCCATACTATTCTAGACTGTCACGCCAAGACAGACACATTGGCTATGCCGGGTATTTCGAGGATCGAGTGGCATGGCACGATTGATTATGTACCCAGCAGGGTAATTTCTTTCTTAAAATCCCAGCGGATGGTTGGGAAAGGATGTTTATCATAGTTTCCATTTGTGAGAAATGTAGGAGCTGAGACTCCTAGTCTTGATTCGGTTCCAGTTGTGAGGGATTTTCCTGATGTATTTCTAGCAGATCTGTCGGGCATGCCTCCGGGCAGGGATATCGACTTCGGTATTGATCTGGTGCCGGGCACTCAGCCCAGTCTATTCCTCCCAATAGTATGGCACCAGCAAAGCTAAAAGAGTTAAAAGAGTAGCTGCAGGAACTCTTAGATAAGGGGTTCATTCGCCCGAGTGTGTCGTCGTAGGGTGTACCGGTATTGTTTATAAAGAAGAAGGATGGCACAATGAGAATGTGCATCAGGGGGCAGTGAAGAACAAGTATTCACTACCCCGTATTGAGGATTTATTTGATCAGCTTCAGGGGGCAAAGGTATTCTCTAAGATTGGTCTCCGTTCAGGCTATCACCGGCTGAAGATTAGGGATTCTGATATCATGAAGATTGCTTTCAGGACGAGATTTGGGCATTATGAGTTTCTAGTTATGTCATTTGGGCTGAATAATTCCCCACCCGCGTTCATGCACTTGATGAATAGTATATTTTTACCGTAGAGAGTGGTAATTTCCCCAGCCAGGAGGATCACGCACTACACTTGAGAATGGTACTGCATAGGTTGAGAGAGAGAAGCTTTATGCAAAGTTCTCCAAGTGTGACTTCTTGCTCAATTCTGTGGCTTTTCTGGGACACGTGGTGTCCAGTGATTGTATTCAGACTGACCCAAAGAAGATTGAGGCGGTGCAGAGTTGGCCCAAGCCATCCTTAGCTACTGAGATTCCGAGTTTCCTCGGTTTGGCGTGTTATTACCGCAGGTTCATTCAGGGTTTTTCATCGATTGCTTCGCCTTTAACGAAGTTGAAGCAGAAGAATGATCCATTTGTGTAGTTGGATGAGTGCGAGGAGAGCTTCCAGAACCTCAAGTGAGCTTTGACCATAGCTCCGGTACTAGTATTGACATCAGCTTCTTACATGGTGTATTGTGATGCTTCGAGAGTTAAGATCGGCTGTGTGTTGATGCAAGAGGGTAGAGTTATTGCGTTTGCTTCACATCAGTTAAAGCCTCATGAGAAGAACTGCATGTTCATGACTTAGAGTGGGCTGCTATAGTTCATGCCTTGAAGATTTGGCGGCACTATCTATATGACGTATCTTGTGAGGTGTTCACGGACCATCGCAATCTTCAACACTTGTTTAAGAAGAAAGGTCTAAATTTGAGGTAGCGGAGATAGCTTGAGTTACTCAAGGACTATGATATTATCATTTTCTATCATCTGGGGAAGGCCAATGTAGTGGCTGATGCTTTGAGCCGGAAGAAGGTTAGTATGGGTAGCTTGGCGTACATTCCAATTGGGGAGAGGCCCCATGCAGCTGATGTTCGGGACTTGGCTAATCGGATTGTGAGGTTAGATATTTCTGAGACCATTCAGGTGATGGACTGTGTGGTTTCCCAATCTTCTCTGTATGATCGCATAAGAGAGCGCCAGTTTGATGACCCGCATTTGCTTGCCCTGAAGGACAGGGTCTAGCATGATGATGCCAGAGATGTGACTATTGGTTATGATGGTGTGTTGGGAATGCAGGGCCAGAATTGCGCGCCCAATATGGATGAGTTCCGAGAGTTCATATTAGAGGAGGCCCACAACTCGTGGTATTCCATTCATCCGGGTGCCGAAAAAATCTACCAGGTTTTGAGACAGCATTACTGGTGGAGAGAATGAAAAAGCATATTGTGAGTTATGTGGCTCGATTTCTCAGTTTTCAACAGGTCAAATATGAACATCAGAGACCCAGTGGTGTACTTCAGTAGATGGATATTCCGGAGTGGAAATGGGAGAGGATTACTATGGACTTAGTGAGTGGTCTCCCTCGTACCTTGAAGAGCTTTAATTCGATTTGGGTGATTGTGGATAGGCTGACCAAGTCCAGGCACTTCATTCCGGTGTCTACTACCTATTCTTCGAAGCGATTAGCAGAGATTTTCATCTGGGAGATAGTACGGTTGCAAGGGGTCCCAGTTTCTATTGTCTCAGATAGGGGTACTTAGTTAACTTCCCAGTTCTGGAGGACCTTTCATCAGGAGTTGGGCACACAGGTATAGTTGAGCACGGCGTTTCATCCTCAGAAGGACGGACAGTCCGAGCGTAATATCCAGATATTGGATGACATGTTGCATGCATGTGTTATTGATTTTGGAGGTTGTTGGGCTGAGTTCTTTCTACTTGCAGAGTTTGCTTATAATAACAACTATCAATCAAACATGCAGATGGCACCGTATGAGGACTTACATTGGAGATAGTGTAGACCTCTATTTGGCTGGTTTGAGCCCAAAGAGGCTAGACTGTTGGGGACAGAGTTAGTTCAAGATTCCTTAGAGGATGTGACAGTGATCCAGGAGAGACTTCGTACAGCTTAGTCGCGTCGGAAGAGTTATGCGAATCAGAAGGTTCGAGATGTATCTTAGATGGTGGGCGAGAAGGTCTTGTTGAAGGTTTTGCCTATGAAAGGTGTTATGAGGTTTGGGAAGAAAGGGAAGCTGAGTTCGCGGTTCAGTAGACCTTTTGAGATACTTAGGAGGATTAGGGAAGTGGCCTATATGCTTGCTTTGACACCCATCTTATCGAAAGTTCACCCGGTGTTCCATGTTTCTATCCTCCGGAAGCATGTTGGGGACCCGTCTCATGTATTAGACTTCACCACGATCCAGTTGGATGAGGACTTGACCTCTGATGTGGAGCCAATAGCTATTTTGGGTTGTCAGGTTCGAAAGTTGAGATCAAAGGACATAACTTCGGTGAAGGTGTAGTGGAGAGGTTGGCCCGTAGAGGAGGCAACTTGGGACACCGAGCAGAAGATGTGAAGCAGATATCCTCACTTATTTGAGACTCCTGGTATGTTTCTTGACCCGCTCGAGGACAAGCATTTGTTTTAGTTAGGAAGGATGTGATGACCCGACCCATTGTCACGTTAGTTACCGCCCTGTTTCCCTCATAATATGCTTTACTATGTTTGAATATCAGTATTTGAGTTGGTGGGATAGAATTGGATTGGTTTTAGTTGGAAATGAGACACTTAGTCTCTTAAAAGGAAGCTTGATTTGGTAAACTCAACTGGAAGTTGACTATTTAGTTAGAGGGATCGGATGTGAATTCTGATGATTTGAATAGCTTCGAGGGATGATTTGTGGCTTAGGAGTACGATCGGAATTGAATTTAGAGGTCCGGTGTAGAATCAGGCTTGAATTGGCGAAGTTTGAATTTTGGTGAATTCCGGTTGATAGGTGTGATTTTGATCTGAGGGTCGGAATAAAATTCCAAGAGTTGTAGTAGCTTCGTTAGGTGATTTTGGGTATGTGTGCAAAATTTTAGGTCTTTCGGATGTCGTTTGGTCGGGTTTTTGATCGAATGTGAGTTTCGGAAGTTTTAGTTTAACATAGGCTTGAATCCGTGGTGAATTGATGATTTTTGTGTTGTTGGACATAGTTTTATGATTGGAACAAGTTCGTACAATAATTTTGGGTATGCTGGTGTTTCTGGTTGAGGTTCTGGATGCCTCGGAGTGATTTCACATGATTTTTGGGAAGTTTTGACTTAAGAATTTCTGCAGAAATTGCAGCAGCAGTGCAGGCAAAAAGTAAGGCTTCGCGATCACGTGGCTTGGGCTGCGATCACGTAGGCCTGAGGTGCTGGTCTTCACATTCGTGAAGGCATGGTCGCGTTCGCATAGTTGTGCTTTCATTGTGCATCATGTTCGCGGTCGGGGTGACGCGTTCGCATAGAGAAAAAGAGGGGCCAAATGGATTTTGTTAATCGCAAATGCGGGAGGACCCACGCGATCGCGTAGAAGGAAAACAGGGCATGACTTTGTCTTTTAATGACATTTCATTCGCGACCTATCTCACTTTCCCTCCATTTTTACACCTCCTTGAGAGTTTATTGGTAGATTATGAAGGGGATTTTGATGGTAAGTGATTGGAGGCAAGTCTCCTGGCCTAGAAACACCATTTAATTGAAGATTCATCCTTTGATTCTCTGAAATTTGGGTAAAAATAGAAGAAACTAGGGCTTGGTTTGTTAAATGTAAATTTGGGATTTGATGGCCCATTTGAACTCCTATTTTGATGAATTTTATATGTACGGACTCGTGGCGAGACATGGAATCTGGTGATGTGAATTTCGTAATTTTTCAAGAAGTGGGCGCGGGGCTCGGGTTTTGCCAACTTCATATTTTTGGGTGTTTTTCGAGTTCTTTCAATTGGGTTATGTCCCATTAGCCTGTTATAACCTATTCCTTGTGGTTTTGGTCAGATTCTGCACTCGAGGAGGTCGATTTGCGAGGAAAGCGCAAGGCGAGCTAGGATTTTAGCCTGTTTGAGGTGAGTAATGGTTATAAATGATATATTGAGGGTTTGAAATCCCGTATTTGCACTCTGCGCTGCTATGTTGAGATGCAACACGCGTCGTATGATGAGCGTAGAGATGTTACTGCTGGGGATTCAGACTTGGTCCATTTCGATTGATGACTTACTGTACTTTTTGACTGAGACTGAGCTTATATACGTATATATTGGGCTAGTTGTCATGTTTGGGGCCTTGTGCCAATCTATAGGACCCTTAGGGAGCATGTTGAGCTGATTTACCTCACTTTACCTATTGAACACATACTCTCAGTCATGTCCTTAACTGTGAAACATAAAATAAACCGGTCTTAGTAATTTTCACTCTAAATGAGAAATACCTAGGGTTGAATACCCTGTCATAGCTGAGTGGGTCTGAGTGGCCAAGTCTATATTGACTGAGAGGGGTCAAGGACCCCACAATGAGGGTATTTGATATATAGCGGATCGGGCTGCACGCCGCAGCAGTATATACATATACATGTATTGGATTGGACAGCACGCCGCAGTAGTATATTATATATATGGATCGGACTGAACATCGCAGTGATATATTATATAGATCGGACTGCATGCCACAGTATTATTGCGCTTGGGCTTAAGGAGCCCCTCCGGAGTCTGGACACACACCCACTAAGCGCAGTCGACTATATATATTGGATCGGGCTGCGCGCAAATATTATATATTATATTGGATTGGGCTACGCACCGCAGCAGCATTTGATGTGGATCGGGCTGCGCGCCGCAGTAGTGTTAGTAAATTGTCGGACAGTTAGAGGATTTTTATCAGTTTTTCCCTGCTTATCACATATTTACTGCCTTCACTATTGGTTTTAGAACTTTGTAATGTTATTACAACATTTCTTATTTTCAGTTGTTATTAATTGTTATTATTCACTGAGTTGGTGTACTCACTTTACTCCCTGCACCCTGCGTGCAGATACAGGGATCCCGGAGGCTTAGCTGTGATTATTTAATGCTGTCCAGTTTAGTACCGGAGTCATCGAGGTAGCTGCCGGCGTCCACAGGACCCAATTTCTCCTCCATCTATCATTTATTTCTGCATCTAGATTTCCTTTGTATAGGATATTGATCAGTTGTATCTAGAGGCTCTGACTTGCGATGCCAGATCTATTGGGTCGTTATTGTTAGGATTTATGCCCGTCACTAGAAAGGGGGTAAAATAGTGCGACATGAGAATATTGATAAACATTGCGGAATTAAAATTGCAGGAATAAAATAAGCGCAGTAATTAAACTAGTAAGGAGAGGACACACCGAATTTATACTGGTTCACCACAACGTGTGGTTAGTCCAGTCCCCGAGAGACTCTCTCGAGTTTCCACTAACTCCGTTAAGCTTACGGGTGCCTAACAAACCGTTACACTTGCTCGTAGATGTACACTCTACAAGACTTCAACTTGCTCGAGGATACCTCACCTCAAGACTTCACCTTGCTCGTGGATACCGCACCACAAGACTTCACACACTAAGATTGAAGGTACTTAGCAAACCCGACAATCAATGAGAAGATATGGTCTTCTCAAGAACCTTTCTCTTTTACAACAAGAACTCTCTAAAACGAGTAGATAAAAAGATACAATATAAGCTCTATGAACAACACAAAATTGTCTCTTAAATGGCTCAACAAAAGCTCTAAATATGATGTAGAAATGTTATCAATATGTTCAAGAATAATGAGAGATATTGTTCTTGTCAAATGAGTCAAAAAGACCTCTATTTATAGGTGGTAGAGGTTGTATGTCCGTTGCTTAATTGACAATTAATAATGCTGATTTTATGCAAGGATAATCGATTATCTACTTTACATAATCGATTATCTTCTCAACCTTCATAAAACTGAACGTTGGAAGGCAACGGTCAGTGAAATAATCGATTATTCTCAATCACATAATCGATTATTCTACCTTGCGGAATTTCCAGTAAATATGGAATTTCCCAGCATAATCGATTATGCACTTTGCAATAATCGATTATTTTTCTTTACTGTCCAGAATTGGAAACTTACTTCAAAAACCATGTTGGTTAAAATAAAAACGTTAAAATCATTTTGTTTGAAGTATTTGAAATATGTTTATGATAAATATGATTTGATAAAATGATTTTATGCATATTTATGATGACCTATGTTGATCCAAAAGACGAGATAACTTAAACGTTGCTCTTACATTGGTTCTACCTAACGACCTACGCCTTGGGTCTTCGGTCTTGAACTTTTGAGCTCGTCTTTGGCTTTTCCATGCAATCCATTTATCAATATGCTTCTCGGCATTCAATCTTGATTGTTTGTCATATAATAACGTTGTTTGACACTTGACTTCATTGTTTGTCATTCATCAAAACCTATACCTGAAAATCATGCTAATACAACCAAAGCACACATATCATGGATAGAATGATTTTCTATAATCTCCCCCTTTTTGAAAATGACAAACAACAGGAGATATTCATATCGGATTCCCCCTAAATTTATGCTATATCTCAACATACACGTTATGCAAAACATTCCCCCTTAATTGAGTATTCCCCCTCAATTAAAGCATACTAGAAGGTGGAGACGTTCCCCCTTATTAGATGCATATCGCCTAATTTCTTCCCCCTTTTGGCATTAGCAGAAAGAGAGTATACACAGGCCACTTCCCATTTTTGACACGTTCCCCTTTTGGGAATACCAACTGTTAGTGTCAAACATAAGATAGGAAATACAATGAGGAATATACATGATGACGATTTAACAAAAAATCATGCCAACATAAAATAATACCAAATGTTAGTAAAAGCATAACAACCATAATAACGGTTATTTTTAGCAAATCATATTACTTAACAACATATCAACTGTTAATTTTTGACAAACCAATAGTTGTATTAAAAACATAAATCATTTATTTTTCAAGAGTATACCAACTGTTATTCAAGCCAAAAATAATATTCATCAAAACATGAATCAATCATTATTTTTAACAAAAATAATTGATACCAATTGTTATTCGAAAAGTTATCAAAACATGAATCAACAAAAATAATTGATACCAATTGTTAACAAAGACATATCAATCGTTAACACATATCAACTATTACGTTTTTATCAACAATATGATAACTAACCGAAATTCCCCCTCGATGCAATAAGGTTTCGTTCTTGGTGCATCTACTACGATATTGTAGTCTTCAATCACACCTGCAAACGTACCTAAAAATAGGTTTTAGGTGCCCAAACACTTTTGGGTCCTTGGGGGTTAGGTAAATAATTATCATAGCTAAAAGATAAATCCTTATGTTTTGCAAAACATACGGGTGCTATGTGTCCTACCCGGTTGCAATAATGACATATAACATTCGGGTTGTGCATATGTCTTGGTTGAGCCAAAAACGTTCTAGGTGATCCAAAGTTGTTATACCTAGAGGCGTTGAAATTCCTAGAGTCATTTCTAGGCGGTCTAAAATGATTAATTCTAGACTCATTTACAAAATTTCTAGAATTATTTCTAGGTTGTGCATCGCAATTTCTAACATGATTTTTATTCTTTTTACGCCTTTTATTTTTCCTGGGCCTTTCCTTTTTAATTTCTTCAACTATTTTAGGATTATCTACACTACGTTTTTCTAGTGTGTTCCTAAGTTCTATGTTCTCTAATTTCAAAGAGTCACAAGATGAACAATTAGAATTTTGATCAATTGAAGAATCTTCATGCATCTCCTTAATTTTATTTCTAAGATCAATATTGTCATTTTCCAAAAATTTATTTTTCTCTTCTAAAACTTTAATTTTAGCCTTTGCCTCTTTGGAGATTTTTGAAGACTTTTTCAATTCATCATATAATTCTTGAAAAGATTCTTGTAATTCTTCATAAGAGTAAGAGATAGGAGTACTTACCTCTTCTTCCTCGTTGGCCATGAAGCATAGGGCGGCAGTTTCATCACCCGAGCTGTCCGAATCCCATGTCACGCGCTTTTGGTGTTTCTTCTTCTTCTTGTCCTTGGGTTTTGGACAATGTGACTTGGTGTGCCCAAGTTTTCCACAATTTTGGCATGAAGGACTTGGTTCTTCCTTCTTCATTTCCTTCTTCATAAACTTAAAAAACTTTTCAATTAAATCGTTGGAAATAGTATCATCATTGCTTTCCGAATCACTTACCTCTACTCTTTTAGACGATGAGGCTTTGAAGGCAATACCTGGACTTTTCTCATCTCCAAATGAAGGTTTAAGAATTGTGCTTTCATAAGTTATGAGGTTACCTCGTAGTTCATCAATTGTGACGTGAGAGATTCCTACCGATTCTTGGATGGCATTGGCTTTGGAGCTCCATTCGGGAGTGAGACTCCGTAGGACTTTTCGAACTAGATCTTTGTTCGAGTATACTTTTCCGAGAGCATGGAGATCGTTGATGATCATTGAGAACCGTTCAAACATATTATCGATGCTTTCCGGCTCCTTCATTCAAAAGAGTTCATATTCATGTGTTAGAAAATCAACTCTTGATTCTCAGACTTGAGGCGTACCTTCATAAGTGATCTCAAGCTTATCCCACATCTCCTTGGCGGTTGTGCAGCAAGAAATCTTCCGATAGTCATCCGGATTCACCGCACAATATAACATATTGATGGCCTTTGCATTATATTCAACCTTCTTGATGTCCTCGGCATTATATTCATCTTCCTCCTTTGGAACCGTGGTTTCCCCAACTTTCTTTGTCGGCATTTGTTCACCGTTCTTGATGATTTGCCACAAGCGAAAGTTATTTGATTGGATGAAAATTCTCATCCGCTCTTTCTAATATGTGTAATTTGTTCCGTCAAATAGTGGAGGCCTATTGGTGGAGTGTCCTTCGCTCATCATTCCTGCGTTCAACATTCTCAACAAAAGATATATATCGTTCTCTCAACCGGTTAAGGCTTTCAGAGAGTTAGGCTCTGATACCAACTGTTAGGATTTATGCCCGTCACAAGAGGGGGGGTGAATAGTGCGGCACGAGAATATTGATAAACTTTGCGGAATTAAAATTGTAGGAATAAAATAAGTGCAGTAATTAAAATAGTAAGGAGAGGACACACCGAATTTATACTGGTTCACCACAACGTGTGGTTTGTCCAGTCCCCGAGAGACTCTCTCGAGTTTCCACTAACTCCGTTAAGCTTATGAGTGCCTAACAAACCGTTACACTTGCTCGTAGATGTACACTCTACAAGACTTCAGCTTGGTCGAGGATACCTCACCTCAAGACTTCACCTTGCTCGTGGATACCGCACCACAAGACTTCACACACTAAGATTGAAGGTACTTAGCAAACGCGACAATCAATAAGAATGATATGGTCTTCTCAAGAACCTTTCTCTTTTACAACAAGAACTCTCTAAAACGAGTAGATAAAGAGATACAATATAAGCTCTATGAACAACACAAAATTGTCTCTCAAATGCCTCAACAAAAGCTCTAAATATGATGTAGAAATGTTATCAATATGTTCAAGAATAATGAGAGATATTGTTCTTGTCAAATGAGTCAAAAAAACCTCTATTTATAGGTGGTAGAGGTTGTATGTCCGTTGCTTAATTGACAATCAATAATGCTGATTTTATGCAAGGATAATCGATTATCTACTTTACATAATCGATTATCTTCTCAACCTTCATAAAACTGAACGTTGGAAGGCAACGGTCAGTGAAATAATCGATTATTCTCAATCACATAATCGATTATTCTACCTTGCGGAATTTCCAGTAGATATGGAATTTCCCAGCATAATCGATTATGCACTTTGCAATAATCGATTATTTTACTTTGCTGTCCTGAATTGAAAACTTACTTCAAAAACCATTTTGGTTAAAATGAAAACGTTAAAATCATTTTGTTTGAAGTATTTGAAATATGTTTATGATAAATATGATTTGATAAAATGATTTTATGCATATATATATGATGACCTATGTTGAGCCAAAAGACGAGATAACTTAAACGTTGCTCTTACATTGGTTCTACCTAACGACCTACGCCTTGGGTCTTCGGTCTTGAACTTTTGAGCTCGTCTTTGACTTTTCCATGCAATCCATTCATCAATATGCTTCTCGGCATTCAATCTTGATTGTTTGTCATATAATAACGTTGTTTGACACTTGACTTCATTGTTTGTCATTCATCAAAACCTATACCTGAAAATCATGCTAATACAACCAAAGAACACATATCATGGATAGAATGATTTTCTACAGTTATTACTTTTATTGTGGTTCCCCCACTGTTCCTATTATTATCAAACTGAGATTTTATGCTTAAATTGGTATATTAAGAAAATGATTGGGTTGGAAATGTTCAAGTGGTCGGGCTTACCTAAGAAGGTGTTGGGCGCAATCATGACTGGGAGTTGGGTTGTGACAATTATAGGAACTGCCACGACCAACGAAAAACATTCGGTCTTCATTAATGTTGTCACTATCAATAAACCTTATTTTCCTCTTAGAAAGTGGCGTAGAGAATACCTCTATAACTTCCTTTCTCTACTTAGAAAATGTTAAATCCCACCTACACCATCACTATTTTAAAATATATGTCGTTGCCTTCTCATTATCATTGTAGCTATAGAGATCAACAATTGATCAAAGACACACCATGTCAGGTACAGTATCCAAGTTATTCTCTATATCCAAGTTCATCCCGAGTAATAGTACCGCAAGGATAACCACCAAAGCCACCAGATAGCTTTATGATGACAATGAAGTAAGATGAGATATTTAATGAAACTCGTATTGTAAAGAAGAAGAAAAAGATTCATTCAGAATGGAAGGTCGAGCCTCGACTATATACATGTAAGCTTTTTACTTTTTATTAAGTATTTTGATTTACTTTTATATAAATTTTGAAATATTAATTCGATATGTATAATTTTTCATATAGGTTCACTTCACATCCAGCTGACGTAGGGAATTCATACGCAATCAACCACCTATTAAATCGGGCGAGGCAATCCAACTTTCGGATGAGGATGCTGAAAGAACATTCCTTGAGTACTTTATATACTATGAACTAGAAAAAGAAATTTAGTTCTATTGTGTTTGTTCTTATTATTTCGAATGGGCTTGTAATAAGCGTTAACTTAGTTTTATTAGCTTAATATATTAATTCTATTAATTGTTGCTTTTAATTATTGTTGTTGTTGTTGTTGTTGTTGTTGTTGTTGTTGTTGTTGTTGTTGTTGGCATAAAATGCATGTTTAAGATGTTTGGTAAGCTGGCACGTGGTGTAGCTACCAAAATAGACAGTTTTTGCCAAATATATATCAAGAAAAACTACCAACTTTGGTCTCTATTTGGTCACTTTTTACTATTAAAAAAATTATTTTCTAGGCAATAGCGACCAGTTGGTCGCTACCTGCCCATATTTCTATTAAAACAATATAATTTTTGGAAATATAGCGACCAATAATGGTCGCTTATCTTTAAAAAATATTAATTTCTTAAATTTAACGACCAGGTTTGGTCTCTATTGTCCAGATTTTAAAATATAAAATTTGGATTATAGACCAAAGTTGGTCGCTTTCTAATGATTAATAATAAATTAAAAACAACGTATTTCATATGTGAGACCAATTTTGGTCGTCAAATTTATATTATTAAATTAATATAGCGACCAAAGTTGGTCACTAAAGTCAAAATCGAAATATTTGGCCCTTTTAGCTTAGAGACCAAAGTTGGTCGTTAAATAGCGACCAACTTTGGTCCGTAAATAAAAGGGACCATCAATATAGCTACCAGGAGTGTTTGGTCACTTTTTGGTCGCTTTTTGGGCCATAAGCGATCAACTTTAGTATCTTTTTGTGGTCGCTTTTTCCCGAATTTCTAGTAGTGGTCGCCACTTGGGATAATTATTTAATGTCCCAAGTTACTGTTTTATTTTAAATCCCAAACCAAGGAAGTTTGACTCTATTTTTGGTCTGTGAACGCAGAAGACCGGGTAAGAAATTCTGTTAACTCGGGTAAAAAGTGTGTGGCACTCCCGAGTTCCGTGGTTTTAGCACGTTTGCTCAACTAATAATAATTGGTCTAATTATCTGCTTTATTACATGTTTTAAACCTATTATGCATTTTATCTTCTAACCTCTTTTAATAATTCATCTAACCACTTTTAATACTTTTGGAGTTTATTTGAACAAGTCGCGATGTTGCACACTTGTTTATTTTTGTAATATTGTGAATCGCGTCGCGTGAAGTGCATTCGCGATTTACAACATGTTTATTATTAATATTATTTTAAGTTAGGATCGAGTCACGTGAAACGCACACTCGTATGGGAATTATGTATCATGATTATGCCATGGGAACCGTACCCATAGTCACAATGAAGTTACAATATTTATAAATTATTTCCTAAACTAGTTTTGAATTTTTTTGCAAGGTCACGTAGTATGGCAAAGGAACTGTTGGAGTTAATGCTTGATCTATTCATATGATCAAAGAATTCTGGGTACATTCAAATTAATTCAAAAACTTGTGATTATTCTGGTTCTTCGATTCACGGTTGGAAATTTTATTGGAGCCCAAACATTTGGAATTACTCAGTATGACAAAACAAAATACTCCACTAAATAAACCAACACATATTTCAACAAATTAGTACTAAGGAGATTAGCTTATTCATGTATAATCCTGCATTAAGAGGAGAACAGGTCTATGATGGACCTTGAAAT
Organism: Nicotiana benthamiana; assembly: GCA_034376525.1. Taxonomy (NCBI): domain Eukaryota; kingdom Viridiplantae; phylum Streptophyta; class Magnoliopsida; order Solanales; family Solanaceae; genus Nicotiana; species Nicotiana benthamiana. The sequence goes on from CM067328.1 coordinate 49,454,556, forward strand.
CGATGGACCACATTTACTTAACATACTCAAAATGAACCCTTAACAAGTTACCTGTGAGCACAAAAAAATCTATGCAATCAACCACTCTGTATGCATGATCCAAACAAACAAACAGAACTCAATGATCCTTACTAAGTTGAATTTTTCACATTGAAACAAACTTGTAGCAAATTTAATCATAATAAACCATTAATTTTAACAAGAAAACATAGACATAACTTACTTCAATAACACTCAATCTACAATAAGCACGTTCCATGGATTTACACACAATTATAAGATTAAAGTTTAAGGAATACCTTGAAAAAATTGAGTAAGGAAGAAACGAAAACATTAAAGAAGTGAAGAAGCGGGAGTAATTCCAGCAGAACAGCATATCTGATCGAAAAACGGCAATAATTTTTCAACCGCAGCGATATTTAGGACCCGGTAAAACCTAAACACATACGGTTGATTCAGACTTTGAATTCAGAACTATTTTGGAAAGGGAGTCCATTTTCATTTTTTTTTTATCTTGAAATTTTCAGATTTGAGAAATAGGCAAATCTGAGGGAGTGAAGAAGGAATGGGTGGCGGCTACTAGGGTTTAAGGGATGGGACCATTTCTATGTTCAAAGAGAGGGAATTGGGAATGGATAGCTAGGATTTTTCAAGGGGAGAGGGCATGTCCTTTTGTCTCGGCAGCGGCTCCGTTTTTTTAGGGGAAGGAGGTCTGGTTATTTTTCTCTGATAGGAGGGAGGAGCAGCGCTAGGGTTAGGAAATGGGGGAGGACCTCTGGTTCTAGATTGGAGAGGGTTGTTTTAACGGAGAAGGATCAGATATGCCCCTGAACTATATGTTTTGGATCAACAATGCCCTACATCCACCTATTGGGCCAAATATGTCCTTTCTTTAATGGAAACCATGGCATGGCGCAGTAAGTTAGCCTAGTCTCTCGCCCAGCCTTCGCCTTCTTCAGTGGCCAAGTTGAAGCGTTCAACGTCGGCCTACCCCCTTTTTTTCAAGGTTGAGCTTGTTCAATTAAAGCTAATGCTATGCTGCCCTTCCCTTGTTCAAGAGAAAGCTAATGTTGTGCTGCCCTTCCCTTGTTCAAGAGAAAGCGCTACCTTTGCTTTGTGCGCTTAGAGCTTTCTTTCCTGTAGGATAGGAAGAATGGAATATGAAGATAAAAGGACATTCTTCAGAGTGAAACTGAACCAGGGTCTTTGCCGGGACCGATGCTAGTAGTTAGATTCAATATTCAAAAAGTCTTAAATAGAAGCCAAATCCAGTTGAGAAGAGACAAGCACGGTGACATCCATCGAAAGGATCTCGGTCGAGAAGCGGCCCAGGTAAAGCCAGATTTCAAAGGTAGAATTTATTGGTGGCACATCGACCTAGAATAAGGTCTCTAGTCCACGATTCCTGGATTCCAACCTTTCAAAGGCAAAGGAACTCTCAAGCTGTAAAAGTAGGCCTGCCATCGATGCTAAGAGATAGACGAGCTACCATAGATCCCTCACCCTGGCCAATCCACGTGGCCTGCTTGACGAACATCAGCGACGGAGACATCGTAAATTGGTCCGCGGGCATCGTGATAAGTCCTCTGTCCTACTACAGGTGCCGCGACAACCTTTACCAAGTCCAAACGATTGTCGACCACCAGATCTGCTGGTCTACAATATTCACCCCGGCCCACAAGCACAAATCCTCGGCGCGGAATATAATCCTAAAGTACTCCAAAGACTAAATTTTAGTAAATAAAGAAGGTGGTAAAACCCTTGCAGAGTTCCCCAACAGCATAGAGCTGTTTTTGGCTCACAAATGCCATTTGAGTTAACAGAGGGACACGAGTCACTGTCCAGATGATCCATTCTAAATATTTCGTAATTAATCAAAAAGACCCATTATTCATACTCAAAAAATAATTTCCGAAAGCAATTCTTCCAAAACTTTTTTTTACTAAAAACTGAAGGAAAAAAGGATTTTTTTTTTTTCAATTTTTGCAAAAAAAAAAGAGACTTTTTTTACTAATTCAATATTTTTGTAAAAACAAAAATAAAATCTAAAAAGCAATATTTTTGTAAAAATTGAAGAAAAAAAAAACAAAGTAGATGTTTTTTGCTAAAATTTCCAAATTTTTTCAGTTTTTACAAAAGACCCAATTTTTTTCTAAGTTTTTTGCTAAAATGGAAAATAATTAGAAACAAAAAGCTAGAAAAATATGATATGATGGTGTAAAAATTTCATGACACGTATCCAACTTAAACTCTATATTATAATACAATAATACACATATATCATCGTTGTAAAAATGGGAAAAAACCAGATTTAGCAAAAATTGGAAAATTTGTTTTGATGTGACTATTTTTTTTTGCTAAACTGGAAAAAACTTGAAAAAAAGAGTTAGAATAAAAAATGGCTATTTTGTAAAAACTGAAAAAAATTAGAAATTTTAGCAAAAAACATCTACTTTTTCTTTTAGTTATTACAAAAATATTGCTTTTTAGTTTTTATTTTTGTTTTCACAAAAACGTCATTATAGTAAAAAGATTTTATTTTCTTGTAAAAACTGGAAAAATAATACTTTTTTTTCTTCGGTTTTTAGTAAAAAAAAGTTTTAGAAGAATTGCTTTCGAAAATTATTTTTTGGGTATGAATAATGTGTCTTTTTAATTAATTACGAAATATTTAGAATGGACAAACAAAACGATGACACGTGTCCCTCTGTTAACTCAAATGGCATTTTGTGAGCCAAAAATATTAATGGAAGGATATTTGGCCAAATAGGTGAATGGAGGGCATTATTGACCCAAAACGTATAGTTCAGGGGCATATCTGACCCTTTTCCGTTGTTTTAATGAAGAGGAGGGTTTGGGCCAGGCGGGTTGGGTGTGAAAATTGGGTTGGGGCAGAGCTAAAAACGCAAATGGGCTCTTATGAATTGCTTGGCCCAAACCAAAGGTGAAGCTGACAGTCCATTTCTTTTCTTTTCTTTCTTTATAAGATTTTTGCAAAGTTAGTCACTTTAATGTCACATCCTTAGTTCTTAACTAAGTACACGTGCTGCACTTGACAACTTGCTCACGATCTTGTACAACTTTCTCATGTTCTTGCTATGCCAAGTCGGCCCTACTACACTCAAGATCGCTAAGAGAATGGAAGAAAGAACACAAGAGAATTGCTAAAGGAAGCTATGTATTAGAGAGAACTTGAAATGTTTGCTTGATGAGTTAGAAATGAATGGTCCCCTTTATATTCCTCCTAGGGGATAGTATGTAAATATTAATTATTATACAAGTCCTTGATATTTACAAGATAAGGGTTTTCTCAAGAATTCTCTATAAGCCTAGAAGATTCCAAGGACTTTCCTATCAAATCCATAAGGATCTAGGTTCTTTCTAAGAAAATATCCATACTTCTCTAGAATTTTCTTACAAATACGAGCCTTCTTCTCATGTAGGCCTCCACATGGCAATAATAAATGGCAAATGGTGCCTATGTGTCATGATGACATGGCGGGTCATCACATTCTCCCCCGCCCAATATTGCAACGACTGCGGGGCAATTCTGTTGCATAAACTCTCGGATATTATCTTTGAATTTCTACAAGTCTTCATATCGTTCTTATGTAGCCTCATCCGGTGATTACCCTTTTTAATGGACGAGGAACATAGCGGTGGCTTTTTGCCCTTGTTTTTTCCTAGCCTGATAATCTATGATAGCCTCAATCTCCCGATCATGCGAGGCAATGATAGTCATTGGTGCCCGACTTGATTGGCCCCTACTCGGATCATCCTTATCTTCATGATATGGCTTAAGCATGATGGCATGAAAGACATGGTAAATCTTAAGATATGATGGTATGTAAATCTTGTATGAGATCTTGCCTACCTTGGTGATGATCTTAAATGGCCCCTCGTACTTGCGAATCAGATTTTGATGCATGCTCCGTATTGCCTTGAACTGCCTTAGTTTAAACTTTACCATGACCATGTCCTCAACTCTATTCTCTGTGGGATGTCGCTTCCGGTCTGCAAACTTCTTCATCTTCTTAGCTATTTATCCAAGTAGGACTTAGCAGTGTAGAGTTGTTACTCCCATCCTTTAGTCATATGATAAGCCCCCAAACTCTTTCCCTGGAATGCGGCTGGCAATGAATGTGGAGTTTGTGGTTGTTGGCCTGTGGCTAGCTCAAATGGTGTCCGCCCCCTGGACTCACTCTGCTGCAAGTTATAAGAGAATTGGGCGATGTCTAGGAGCCTTGCCAAATCCTTCTGATGTGCGCTTACATAATGCCTCAGGTAGCATTCTAGTAAGGCATTGACCTGTTCCGTTTGTCCATCTGTCTGTGGGTGGAAACTAGTGAAAAAGTGCATCTCCGTGCCAAGTATGTCGAACAACTCTCTCCAAAAGTTTTCAGTAAAACGGGGGTCTCGATCACTGATAATATGCCTTGGTAAGCCCCATGCTTCACCATGCTCTTAAAGAATAGCTTGCCGGCTTCCTTGGCAGTGCAACCTAGTGAGGCGGGCATGAAGGTGGCATATTTGGAAAATCTATCCACGACCACCATAATAGTACCATATCCATCGGACTTTGGTAGAAAATTGATAAAGTCCATAGTCACGCTCTCCCATGGACGCTTTGCAATGGGTAGTGGCTCCAAAAGTCCTCCAGGTTGTTATTGTTCAACCTTGTCCTATTGACAGACAAGACAAGTCCGCACATAGCACTCTATGTCATCTCGCATGCATGGTCAATACTAGACTGACTCAACCTAGGCCCTCATGCTAATAGTACATAGACCTTTATCCACGTAGGCCATCTTCCTTCTCCATTATAGCATGGCATTCTTTGAGAGGTACAATACCGCAGTGTTGATCGTGTCCTCGTCTTCCCTCACTTTGCTATGCCTGAAGTAGTTCTCCATGTGCCAAAGGATGTTTTTCACTTCTTGTGCATCACGCACACCTTTGAACACTGGGGGTTTGGGAGTCTCATTCTTGAACTCCCTCGTCACCATAACATCGCTGGCTACCTCAGTCGCACCAGCATTGACATGCTCGTCGAGTGACTCTATCTTTGCCTTCATAGCATTGATAGTACTCAAAGCCTCCATAAGTCTGCACTCTACGACAGTGATGTTTTGCCTTAGTTCCATCTCAGTCTGTGTACGTCCCTCTAGATCATTTCGGATACTCTCAATCTCTTCAAGAGTGTGCCCCTCAAGAACGCTAAGGGTACCTTCCACCTTTCCCAAGCATTGGCCAAAGATCTCCAGGGCGTTCATCCCCTCATTCATCTTCATCACCCACTCTTTACCGAGCGAGACGTCCTCTAGAAGGACCTCCACTTCATCATCACTTGCCTTAGTGGCAGATGGTTCTTGGGATGTGAGCCCTTCGCTTGACACAATCTCAGGTGTCACCTCTTGGCTCTTGTTGGTGGCATTCCTCTTTTTGCTACGGCCGCTCTTGCCAGCACCATCCTGGATGACGTTGGCTTGGATGTTGGCAGCATTAATTTCTCTGTCGTTCTCCATTCCCTTAGTTGAGACCTTCGCTCTGATACCATGTTGTCACATCCTTAGTTCTTAACTAAGTACACGTGCGGCACTTGACAACTTGCTCACGATCTTGCACAACTTTCTCACGTTCTTTCTATGCCAAGTCAGCCCTACTACACTCAAGATCATTAATATAATGGAAGCAACAACACAAGAGAATTGCTAAAGAAATCTTTGTACTAGATGGAACTTGAAATGTTTGCTTGATGAGATACAAATGAATGGGCCCCTTTATATATTAATCTCCTAGGGGCTAGTGTGTAAATAATAATTATGATACAAGTCCTTGATATTTACAAGATAATGGCTTTCTCTAGAATTCTCTACAATCCTAGAAGATTCCAAGGACTTTCCTAGCAAATCCATTAGGATTTAGGTTCTTCCTAAGTAAATATCCATACTTCTATAGAATCTTCTTACAAATACTAGCCTTCTTATTATGTAACCTTCCACATGGCATTAATAAATGCCAAATGGCGCCTATATGGCATGATGACATGGTGGGTCATCACATTATGCTCTATCATCTAATTAAATCTTATTTTTGTAATACTAGCCTATTGTTTATTTTACATAATGATGAACTAATGCAACTACTTAATTAACCTAAGAATAAATAGATAATATAAAAACATCTAGAGAGAGAGACTTTCATCTCTCACTACATCCAACCCAATAGAAAACACACCCTAAATACCTAACATACCACCATACCACCGGATACAAACCACATGGAGGAAGATACCAACCAAACACACTCATACAAAGAAATGCTTCTTGACAAACAGGACATCTCACAAACAAACTACTTTGTATCAGATCTTGAAATGTCAAAATATGATCGAAAGGGTAATGAAAATCTAGGCTTAATACTTCTCTCCCAAGAAGACAAAAATAGATTATGGTGTTTCTCGTTCATTATTAAATTTTTTGTCTGGCATATGTCACATCATCAACTCCGGTCCAAATTAATTGAACTATGAAATCCATTAGAACAGTTAATCTTGATTGATCTAGGATGGGCTTCTTCATTGTCAAGTTTGGTAAGGAAAACAAATTATCAAGGCCATAAATCAAGGCCTATGGTTTGTGTTCGGAGTTTTCCTCTCTGTCAGATGGTGGGAATAAAATGTTGTCCCACAAAAAGACACCATATCCTTCATTGCGATATGTGTACGACTTCCTCAACTGCCCACTAAATTCTATGACAAAGAAATTCTAGAAAATATTGGCAGGAAGCTTCTTAAGATCGATACGTGCACCTAGGCAATCCTAAGGGGGAGATATGCGAGAACCTGCATCCAAGTTCCACTGGAATCACCAGTCGCAACATCTGTCACCATTAGTAATCACAAGAAAGTGATTGTCTATGAAGGTGAGAACGTCCTACGAATAGGATGTGGAAGACTAGGTCACAACCTGAGAGGGTGTTCACACAGGAAAAAATCCGACTCACCCCCCGGCATAGGACAACCCAGGCTACCCCAATACAAAATCAAATAGTGACGAAGAAGAGGAATCAAAAATTGTGTCCTTCCCCCCAGGAGACACAAACAAGGACACCCCACACAACAATGCCGATTAATGAACTTGAATAGAAAAAGCAAAATTCTGCACAATCGGACGTCATCCATGTATGAATGTTTGACGTCATCTCCAGTAAATTCCTCAAAACCCAAACCTTCCGCTATAATTGTAAGACTAACTCTATGCAGGACACAATCCAAGCTGAGAGCACAAAAGACATCTCACCCCTATGAAGAATCAACCCACCAAGTGTCAGCCCATAAGGGACCAGCCCAATATAAGCACAAAAAGAAAAGCAGGCCCACATGGGAGAGACCCAACACCCAGTATTGATAAGCTTCTTACACCCCAATGACAAAATACCCAGGCTCCCCCAAAAGCACAAAGTCAACAAGCCCAAAAGGCCCAGAGGGGAGTTTAACAATAACTTAGGAGAAGGACCACGCCAATGCCAACCCCAAGGACGCCCTAGTAGACCCAAATGATGAATCTTACTATGCTATATCTCCCCTACCAACACACACTATATAGAATACTTCCATGGAAACTCAAGAGCCATCTTTTAGAATCCAAAAATCGTAACTGATTTGACAATAGCTATCAATTTAATCGGATCTTCCTTTAATCTCAAAATTAGTATATTAGACACAGGTTACGAAGCAACTACCATGACCGTCGATGCAATCCCATCACCAACCATGCCCCTTGATAAACCCAAAAAATCCCCATATAATAGTATTCCAAAAAAGCTTAAGCAAAAAAAAATTAAAAAATGTCCAATCATTCTAACCTCCACCCCGACCACCACAGGACCACACGTTGGCGTCCTGACTAGAGAATGCTCTCCATGGCCAGGCAGTGTGCTACAATTTTTAGTTGGAAAACCAACCAATTTCACTCATCATCCAAAACACGGCCCATGTGGAAAAAGTGACTACAAAAGTGCTAAACAGGGGTTGGGCAACGTTTGAAGCTCAACTTTGGCAGTCGATGGTTCTACCGAGCAAGCTTAACCCTCTGAAGTTGCCCAAAAATCCACCTTCAGTCTACAACATGATGCAACAAATCTTTAACACCATCCTAGTCTTCCTAGATTATGCAGTACCACACCCATTTGCAACACCACAGTTAAATGTCCTACATTAATGGCCATAATAGGACCTTTCATCTTCAATATAAGAGAAACAACACTCAGCACCACTGGAGAATATCTCGAAAGAGATATCCAAAACCCTAGATATCTAAGGAGACAAGAAACACCCATTGAGAAGGATCCATAGATCTCTTACAGCCTAACGAGAATAGACTCATTATGGCTAGAGGTAGTACGAACAGTGGAGTTCAGTGTGGATCACAGCAAGACGCTAATCCTACTATGCCTGAAAGCTCTTGTAAGATGTGGATTGGGTCTGTCCTCCCATCAAATCCAGCGTGTACTGAAGCCACTCCTAACCCTAACTCCAGTGATAAGAACCCAGTCACCTTCAACCAGGGGGAATGATGTGATGTCAACATAGGGAAGGGACGAGGCATCGATGAGAAATCTACCAACAAACCGTCACCCCCTAATGAATTTCATCATATCAAATTTTAGGGGGCAAACATTGCTGAGTTCAAAAGACACTGCTCGAAAATGGTGAAAATGCACAAACCGTCAATGCTAGTGCTATTGGAAACCAAGATGGCAGACCAAAAGCTCACAAATGAACTGCAATATGACCTGCATATCTAGTTCCCAGCAGTATTGCATTCAGGATGTATTGTCATCATATGGTAGGAGTCCTCTCTCCAGGTAGATGAAGTAGTGGTAATACCCAGGGTATCCATGCAATGATCAAGGTACTACTATCCAACCCCTCGGGATAATTTGATGTATATTTCTAACCACTTTAAGGGTAGTTGTTTATGGGTGGGATTTCAATGAAGTTTTAAAAGCAAGAGACAAATTTGGGGGAAACCACATTAACATAAATAAGAGCAACTTATTTTGGAATTGTATTAACCATTGCAAGTTATTCGACCTAGGCATTAAAGGCAATAAATACACTTGGCCTAATAAGCATAACAAAAATAGGTCCAGTCTTATCCTAGAGAGAATTGATAGGTTCTTTGCCAACAACCTCTAGGTAAATGAATACCCATAGAAAAATGTTACTCACCTAACTGGGACCCACTCCGATCATTGCACCTTGCTTGTCGATCTCAATAATAGCACACAAGTAGCCTCAGCCAGAGCTCTTTAGATTCGAATCCATTTGGTGCATCAACCCAACATTCCAAGCTCATATCAGAGAATCCTTGCCAAACCACTCCTCCCTAATACCTTCCTCTAGTAGGTTCAAAAAAAATGCCATCAATTGGAACAAACACACTTTCAGCAACATATTCAAAAAAAAGATTAATTTCCAGGATAGTTGGGATCCAAAAATCTCCAAACTACCAATCTAATAATTTTATCCAAAACTTAGAAAACACTCTCATTGAGGATCCTGACTCAATCCTGAAAAATGAGGAAGATTTTTAGAAGTTGAAAGCCAGAATCAACTGGCTCTATGATGGTGATTCCAATACTAGATTCTTCCACACCTCAACTCTCAATAGAAAAAGGAGAAACAAAATCCTCTGCCTCAAAGATGAAGCAGGAAACTGGCAGTATCAGCCCCTGGGAATCAAAGAATCAATATTCAAGTTTTTTCAAGAGCGCTACTCTACATCCCACTCTTGGTCACCCATGCACACTACCCCACATATACACAAAACCCTTCACTGTCCAATATCCAGAAAACCACCATTGACATGTCCCTCAGGGATAGTGAAATCAGAAGTGTTGTCTTTTCTATTAAACCCTTCAAAGCTCCAAGCCCTAATGGCCTGCACTCCTTCTTTTGCCAAAAATACTGGGATATAATGGGAAAGGATGTCATCTAATTTTGTAAAAATTGCTTCTCAACAGCAACAATGCACTCATTAATGAATGACTCCCTTTTGTGTTTAATCCCAAAATGCCCCCATATATCCATGATTAAAAACTTCAGGCCCATATGTTTATCCATTACTTTCTATAAAGTTGTGACTAAAATCCTAATCAACAGAATCAAACCTTACCTGTCCCATATCATTAGTCCTAGCAAAGCAAATTCTCTCTCCAAACAGAAGAGAATATAATAATGTTATCATAGTCCAATCATCACCCGCTTTGGGAATATGAGAGGCAAAACACCTCATATCATTCTAAATATTGACTTGAATAAGGCTTTTGACAGAATAGAATGGTCCTTCATCAAAGAGATCCTCCAAGTCTTCAACTTTCCCATTGCCCCCATTAATCTCATCATGTCTTGTGTTAGTTCAACCTTTATATCTGTCCTAGTGAATGGGGATCAGACTAAACTCTTAAAACCTACAAGAGGCATTAGGTAGTGTGACCTTCTATCACCTTACCTTTTCATTCGGTGTATGGAAAGACTCCCCGAGGCTATTGAGAGGAATGTCAAACAAGTAGTAGTGCCATATTAATATAAAAAGATATGTCCCTAAATTATCCCATTTGTTCTTTGATGATGATCTAATTCTTTTTGCTAGCGCTAATAAGAGAAACTGTACCACAATCATCAATATTCCCAATTCCTTCAATCAGGCTTCATGCCAAAAGATCAACCTTAGCAAATCAAGAGTCGTTTTTAGTGCTAACTGCCAACCTTACCAAATGGAGTCCAACTCCAACAACCTTGCCATTTAGGCCACATCTAACTTTGACAAATACCTAGTGTTCCCTATCTTTCACAAAAGGCCCACCAACAGTGATTTCCAATTCATCATAAACAACTTAAATACCAAAATGCTGTGTAGAGAAAAAACATGCTAAGCATGACTGGGAGGACTACCCTAGCAAAAGTTTCTCTTAACAGTATCCCTAACCATGTCATGCAATACATAAAACTTCCCTCCAAGACATCCAAAGAGATTGATAGAATTCAAAGGAATTCATCTGAGGTACCACCCCAATCAAGAAAAATATGCATCTTGTGTCCTAGAATATAATCACAAAGCTTAAGGCCTAGGTAGTCCTAAGAATCAAAAAACATATCTGAATGACAAAACCATTCATTCAGGACTGGCTTGGAGGCTCTACTAGAACCCATCATCCCTCTGGGTAAAAACTCTCATGTTAAACATTGTAAATGGAGGAATCCTCCAAAAAAATTAATTCAAGTATTTGGCAATGCATTCTCAAAGGGTGGTAAACATGCACTCAAGCAACAAGATGGGTAGTCCACTCAGGGAACAAAGTCAGCTTCATCAATGGCCCTAGGATCCCAAACTACCCCCTGATTAAAGCCACGATTGAGGACCGGTCTACAGCAGTAGCATTATTCCATAACAATGGGACTTGGGAAACTTCTTCCATCTCCCTAAACATTTCCTCCAATATTAGAAACATCCTCCTAAATATATTCATACCATCCAATCTTATAAAGGAGGACAGAATGATCGAGGGGATCACCACCAATGGCATCTTCACCGCAAAGTCAACATACTCCCTTCTGGACAACCTTGTCCGTCCAGACTGTATAAACACAAGTAACAATTGCTCGTGGGTGAAAATCCTTCATTTGGCTCCTCTTCCATGAAGGCTTCCCACTGGAGCTTTCCTTTACCACATTGGGATATATCTGGATCCAATGAAGTGCTTCTGTAACCATGCATATAGACATCTGCCGACATCTTCTTTGAATTCCATAACACAAAAACATTATAGGGAATTTGGTTACTGAAAGTACTAGTAGAGCTCAAAATCAGAATATCTCCTTCACAAGGTGGGATTGACCTACCACATGGGCCTCTCTTAAAAAGAAATATTTCAATAATGTCATCAATTGGGAAGACATCCTCCCTTTTTGCTTCTGGCATAACTGGATCACCGGGAATTATAATCTATTCAACAAAGAGAAGGACATGGTCAATGCAAAGGTTGATTTGGCAAAGGAAACTGAGTATATCACCATTTCGGTAGATAGAACACCCATAAAAGATAAAACTTTCTAGGTCAAATGGACACACTCACTAAGAAACACTTATAAACTTAACACTGAGGGGCTACAGCTGGAAACCCGGGAAAGGGAGGAATCTTCAGAGATGCAAGTGGAAACTAGGTACTGGGCTTCATAGGAAGCATGCATCACACTACCAACACACAAGCAGAGCTGCTGGCAGTGCTGAGAGGATTGCAAATTGCTGAAGAAAGGCAGCTAACGCCTCTAGAAATTAATACAAACTCTACTGAGGTAATAAGAATGCTTAACAATGAAAATTATATTTTTAACTCAATTATATTTGAATGCAGGTCAATCATCCAAAGGCTAGGAGACGTGGTGAATAAAATACAGCTACAGGGAGATGAACATAGTTGCTGACCTGCTGGCAAAAGAGGGTGCCAAGAAGGATTTTTTGATAAACTTTTTGTAACAACAGTTCCTCCGGTGTTTGCTGCTCATGCTTTTTGGGCAAACATCGCAGGAATTGTTTTCTCAAAACAAGTTTTGGATTGTAATAGTGCTACTTATGCTCATAGCGGGGGATACTATCCCCCCCCCCCACCACCACCACCACCACCAAAACAATGCTATGTTTTTTATACCGTCACGGGTAGTGTTATAAACCCTTTTACTATAAAAAAAAAAAAAAACTAACCTAAGAATGCGTTTTTTATTTTTTGTTATTTAAATAATGTATTTTACAATGTAATGTAATTCTAAAATGCAATTTAAAATCTTAAAGGCTATGAAATTAAGATTTGAATATTTTTATGATTATTACGATTTATGATATTCCTAACATGCATAAACAATGGGAATAAATTCAAAATAAAAAAAACTCTTGGAATTCATAAAATAATTAAAAATTTTGGATTATTTCTTAGGAGTAATTTTCTATGTAGAAAAAAATTAGGTGCTCATAATTCTTAATAGTGTAAGAGAATTATAAAATAATTAAAGAAATTATAGAAAACAAAATTTCTAGCATATTTTTACAAGTATAAATAATGCAATAATATTAAAGTTATTATGAAAGACAATCAACAATAATTTCTTAACTTTCAAACACTTAAAAACTATAATTTCTTAAAAATATTTCCAAATTACACAATTTACCTCCCTAAAATTAAACAGCTAAGTAATAATGTTATCAGTTATCTATTTAAAACATTAATCCTACAAGAAAAAATATCAAATTATTTTCAATTATAAAAGTCTGGTAAAATTGAGTGACATAGAACTAAGACATGTAGACCAAAAACAAGTAAAAATTAATTCAGCTATCTAGCTATTTTCAAAAGAAATGTTCAAATGTTATTCTCAATTATCGAATTTGTATTATGATACATTATTATTTGAGTTACTCAATATTCATATATTTATACATGAATAGAACGTTTATCATTTATTTATTAAAGAATTTTGAGGGTCAACGGTGTTAATTAAGGATTCAACACATGGTATGTGTTAGAACTCATGTTAGATGATTCCCGAGCAGTGAATGGTAGGCATATTTAAGGGCATAGCCGGACGCTTGGGACGCAAACCTCACAAACCTAAGCCCCAAATGTGAATCTCAAGACGTTTTGTAAGTGTCCCACCCGGGGGGCAAGCCTCGAGCATGTACCAAAATAGCCTCTTAAAACAATGAATTTTTCCAAATACCGACATGTAATAGTACGTTCCGTTATAAATATCCAATGCCTCTAAATGACTCAAAAAAAATGTCACATTTCTATTACTTTCTAATTCCAATTGTGTGAAGTAAGCTGTTCTATTTATGAACAAACTTTAAAGCGATGGGTGCGTGGATAATAAAAGGCAGAATATACAGATAGACATTTAAACTATCAACGAAAGTTTACTAGAACACCTCAACTAAGATATTTTTCACCGAAACACTTTTACTATACTTTTACTATACTAGTTTAACACGTCCGACCAATTTAACACGCCCGACCTTTAAGGAAATTATTATTAATGCTTACATCCACCTTTATGTTGTTGATAAAAATAACCATATTGACAAAATAACCCTATTGTCTTAGTTTTCTACTTATAACATAAAGGTCGGACGTGTTAAACTGATGCAGTAAAAGTATAGTAAAAATGTTTCGGTGGAAAATATCTTAGTTAAGGTGTTAAGTGAGCTTTTGTTGATAGTTTAAGTATGTGTCTATAACTCTATATATTCTGCCATAATAAAAGTATATATTCAGTTAGCGGGTGCTTCGTCTCCTATCCCTAGATCAACTTTTACCATAAAATCTAAAATAAATGTGCCTTATTCTTCACCATTAGTTTTACTATTATTTTGGTTTCAGAAATCTTATGTTGACAAGTATTCCCTTTTTTTAGCCGATAAATAACTATGACTATTTAGACGAAGGTCTAATTTAGGCCTACGGTGGTACTATGATTATAAATCACAGATATTAGCAGCCCAAATATCAAATATTTTCATTTCTTCATTTCCTTGTTGGAACTTCTCACTGCATTAATTAGACATCGTCATCATAATCTCCCCATCTTAATTCCTCTCCGATCCTCGGTTAGTTTTCTTCCCATGTTTGTACAGTATATACAACCAATATACAACCATTGAATTATTTCCATATGCATGCAAATAACATGCATATGACTAAATAATGCCTACTTTTCTAAAGCAGAAAAACCTGAAAAAATAAGTTGATTAATGAAAATAATGATACTACTTATATTCTCTTAACTGTGGTTGATGCGCAGGTAAGTAAGAATGGCATCCCATGGCAATGGGCTGGCGAAGATCGAGACACAGAAGATGAAAGAAGATAAGATCATATGCCACGATGATAGCGCAGTTCCAGTGAAAGCTCAGACGGAGGACGAGTTGCATTCCCTTCAGAAGAAGAAATCTGGACCCAATACTCCTATCAAAGATATTCAGAGTGCCTTTGGCATCCCCACTACTGAAGTTGAGCGACAGAAACAACAACTCCAATCCATCAGGTAATTAATGGATTCTAATGTAAAAACTTTTATATTGGGTGTACAAAGCATTTCGTGTTTATTTAGGATCTTGGAAATGTAGAAGCCTACCTAATGCAAGCATTAGTAGCTGCTGCTTTCATGGCTGTGCATTAATGCAAATGCAAAAAACTAAAAACTCAAATCTTGTTGTAATTTATATTGCTAAATGATGTAGTTTGTTTTGTTGCATGGGCATAAAAACAGTGCATCATTGGCATCATTGACAAGAGAGACGGGACCAAAGGTTGTGAAAGGAGGCCCTAGGGTGGAGACGCCCAAGTTGGTGCAAGCCTCTCAGCCTAAACACACTGCAGCACCTAACATTACTGATAGTGCTCTCAAGTTCACTCACATCCTCTATAATCTTTCCCCTGCTGGTAATTAATTCCCTATTCGTACATTTGTCATTTTGATAATTGATTAAAGTTAGAAAACACAAATCACATTTGTATCTGCCTTTTGTAGAGCTGTATGAGCAAGCAATCCAGAATGAAAAGGGCTCATTCATCACATCAAGTGGTGCTTTGGCCACACTTTCTGGAGCCAAAACTGGCCGATCCCCAAGAGACAAGCGCGTTGTCAAGGATGAAACCACTGCAAATGAGCTTTGGTGGGGAAAGTAAGTTCATCTGTTTCTTTCTTTTGGATAACCATTACGCATTCAAAACTCACTAGCCCGAGTAATTTGGATTCGAGCTGGCTCGACCCACTAAGGAGTAATGCACTCCCTGCAAAAATAAAAAAAATTATTCATTCAGAGGGATATATCCTAACCATCATACTGTAAAGTTCAATTGCTTCTGCCTGATGGCTTACCTTTAATTTTTCAGACAAAGATTCTTTAGTTCAATCAAATATATGTTTAATTGATATCGGGCATTTTCTAACATCATCTTTGTATTATGATTTTCAAAAGGGGCTCACCTAACATTGAAATGGACGAACAGACTTTCTTAATCAACAGAGAAAGAGCCGTTGATTATCTGTGCTCTTTGGAGAAGGTATTTTCATTATTGCATACTAGATTTTACTTTGATTTCCTCAAGTCTACTTTTATCATCAATTTTTAATGTATAAAAGACCTCTTAAGATGTCACTATCCAAATCACACCACCCATATTAATATCAAGATTAATATAGTATTATAACACACATACGTGCATATAATTTGTTGCAAATATATATCAGCACAGGTCGGGCTAAGATTTGCAACTTAACTAGACAGTCAGTATGTTAAAGAAATTTTATCTATATATATTTCAGGTTTTCGTGAATGATCAGTTTCTCAACTGGGATCCAAACAATCGTATCAAAGTTAGAATTGTATCTGCCAGAGCCTATCACTCCTTGTTCATGCACAACATGTAAGCACTTGATCATGATTACTATTTAACTTTCTGTTTCTGCCTTCCTTTGTATTACAGCTTACTTTGTAGTTTACATGTTAATTAGGTACGTTTAGATTGGATTTAACTTATATACACTTACAGTATTATGTAAAAATAACTGCATGGGGGACAGGTGTATCCGACCCGCTCCTGAAGAGCTAGAGAATTTTGGTACTCCGGACTTCACAATATACAATGCTGGGAAATTCCCATGTAACCGTTACACTCACTATATGACTTCTTCCACTAGCATAGACATCAATCTTGCTAGGAGAGAAATGGTGATCCTTGGCACACAGTATGCTGGCGAAATGAAGAAAGGTCTTTTCAGTCTAATGCACTATTTAATGCCTAAGCGCCAGATTCTCTCCCTGCATTCTGGCTGCAATATGGGAAAAGAAGGAGATGTAGCCCTCTTCTTTGGATTATCAGGTACAAGTTTAACTTATATACACTGACACGTCGATCATCAGTGTATTTTAACTGGTTATTTACCTGCATATTGTAGGTTATCAAATTAGAATTTCTATAGAGAGTTACCTGTTGTTAGAAGTGATTTTAACTTGATGGTGCAAAAGATATTGAAGGGATTAGTCATCTATTTTGAGGAATGTAAAATTTTCTCTGGTTTTCTAACTTTGTTAATAATGTTTCTTTTTCTGGACATGTTTATTTTAGGAACTGGGAAGACTACATTGTCTACAGACCATAATAGGTACCTAATCGGAGATGATGAACATTGTTGGAGTGATCATGGCGTGTCGAACATTGAGGGTGGTTGTTATGCAAAATGCATTGACTTGTCAAGGGAAAAGGAACCTGATATTTGGAATGCCATCAAGTTTGGCACCGGTAATATTCTCATTACCTCATCATCTAAACATTATTTACTTAAAGAATTTCCAGTATCAGCAAGTACTGGTGATATGTTTTCTTGTTCTGTGCAGTGTTGGAAAATGTGGTTTTTGAAGAGCGTACTCGACAAGTGGACTATGCGGATAAATCAGTAACAGGTAAAGTCTCAACTAATGTCATTGATTAGAATCCTAGCCCTGGCATATCAGAAGTCTTTAATTAGTTTATGTTGATTTTTGTCTTTATTAATCGATTGCTTTGGTTGCAGAGAACACAAGGGCAGCATATCCAATTGAATACATCCCGAATGCTAAAATACCATGTGTTGGTCCTCATCCTAAAAATGTCATTCTCCTCGCCTGTGACGCGTTTGGTGTGCTTCCTCCAGTCAGCAAGTTGAACTTGGCACAAACAATGTACCACTTTATTAGTGGCTACACAGCTTTGGTATATGCATAAGAACTTGTATAGACTGACAATGTAAAGAATTTACATACAAAGAGGTCAAGATAATTTCTTTAACAATTCAAACAGGTGGCAGGAACCGAGGATGGAATTAAGGAGCCTACAGCAACATTTTCAGCATGCTTTGGTGCAGCATTTATAATGCTTCATCCGACAAAATACGCAGCAATGCTAGCTGAGAAAATGCAGAAACATGGAGCTACGGGATGGCTTGTGAACACTGGATGGTCAGGTGGAAGGTATAACTTAATTATAAGCACTCTAACCACAAACATGTATTGATTCTACTTATGTAATTAGACTTACCTAATGAACTTTCTATATCACAAGCAGCTACGGATCAGGTAGTCGTATTAAGTTAGCATACACAAGAAAGATCATTGATGCTATCCACTCAGGAGAACTTTTGAAAGCAAATTACAGGAAAACTGAGGTGTTTGGGCTTGAAATCCCAACTGAACTTGAGGGAGTTCCTTCACAGATTCTAGATCCAGCGAACACTGTAAGTTACCATGTAACGCTGTTTCAATCAAACGATTCTATTTATATATGCTGACAGTATAAAGAAAAAACTACAGTACATTGAGGTTCTTGGAATATTTTATTTTTGTTGCAGTGGACGGACAAGAATGCGTACAAGGAAACTCTCATGAAGCTGGGATGTCTGTTTAGGAAGAACTTTGAAGTGTTCGCAAACTACAAGATTGGTGCAGATAACAATCTGACTGAGGAGATACTGGCTGCAGGTCCCAACTTCTGATATTGATTTAGTAGCAGAGTGAAAGTTAGGGGAAATAAATTAAAATATGTTGCTTTTGCAGAGAGACACAAGATTGCTAGAAAACCTTTGTGATTATCAGTGTGCTACATTTTAGATGTAGCTTAGTTAAGAGAGTTAATTTCATCATAACCCAACTTGTCTTGTTTCTGTCTTCACATTCATTTTCTTCTTCTTTTTTTTCTTTAACTTCATTCACTATTACTGTAATTTACTTGGTCTATAAAGAAGGCTTAAAGAACCAAATATTTGTCCCCCTCTTGCATTTTGACATCCATCTCAGACAAGCCAGAATTGTGCCCTTCGATTTCCGCGTACCTTATTCCTATAAATAGAGGGTGGTTCAATGGGATTCATCTTTCGAACCTTTAGAGAGTTTCCCTTTGTTCCTTTCTTCATCTTTCTTTTTGGTAATCGTTGCATCATTAGAGAATTACCATTTCTAAGGATCGGATCTCTTGTTATTAATACCTTTTCTTATAAATCTTATCATGGTGAAGCGTCGTCAAGACAGCAAAAGGATCAAGGATAACGCTCCTTCTAAGGCTCCGCCTTCTTCCGATGGTGAAAGGGAAGAAGTAGAGAAAACCCTCGTTCCTTTAACGGTGGATAATGTTCTTCCGAAGGACTTGAGCATCCGAAAAGGCTTCAACTCGACATGCCCCTCTTATCCCTGGGAGCATAGTAAGTTACTGCAGTCTCACCTAGATGCCATCAGAACTACGTACAGAATCCCGGCTATGGTGAAATGGCTCCGTCGGGACGGACTATGCCAATGTGCATAGGCCCAGGTTATGTACGTTCTATGAATACGCACTTAGGATCGGGTATAGCTTTCCGCTTAACCCTCTAGCGGAAGAGCTTTGCTGCTTTTATCATGTGTGCCCGGCTCAGCTCACACCTTATGCCCTGATGGTGTGTTGAATTCTTACCACGCTTGCGAGCGAGGCCGGGACCATCGTTTCTGTTCACCACCTGCTGCAGATGTTCAGCCCTAGCTATATGATAAGTATCATGCTCCAATTGAGGAGCCGTGGTAAGAAGAGCTTTGTGGTAAGGGCTGACGACAAAGCTAACCACAACTTCTGATGTAAATACTTCTACATTAGGACGAGCCATCTGGTGTCCAATCCCAATGGGTTTCCAGAGACGTGAAACGCGGGATGTAAGTATCTCTGCATGTAAATTCCCGACGCCTTATTTTGACCGATCAATCATTCTGACTTACTTTCCTTCCTTTTGTAGTGGTGCCTCGCTCGCCCCATCTCGTCGACGACATTAGGTCGTGGGTGGCGGGGCTGATAGCGCATACAGAGAAATGCCGCACTTGGGCTGAGTTTCATATATTGTATGGCCCAACTGGTAACAACCTTTTTTCCTGTTCTTCTCTTTCGCCCTGTTTTGGCTTGCAGACCATTTTATTCAATGTACTCTCATTTGGAAGGTCGGGACGCTTCTACAAAGGCAAAAAGGAAGAAAACTCACGCTGGCGCGTCTAGGGTAGAGTCTGATTCCGACGGGGGAGATATATTTGTGGGAGGCTCGCCTAGAGACAACGCCATTTCGACCTCTCAGCACGGGGTTACACCGGTGGCTGCATCCGAGGCGGTGCCTAAGGTGCTTCCGTAGAGATACCTGAGGTCGTACCAATAACGACGTCTGAGACCGTTTATGTGTCGGTACCTGAAGTCGCTCCAGCGGAGGCGGATTTTGAATAAGAAGAGCCACCGGAGAGAAAGAGGCGGTGACTAATTACTGGAAAGGGAATTGCAATTAAGGGCGTGAGGCCTAGTGAGACCCGCCAAAGGCCGAGGCCAGTTTTTATAGTTGAGTCCATTCATTCAGGGAGATTGGCTCCTCGGGGAATAGCTGCCGTCGTTCGCTCGGTTCGTGCCTTAGGAGGCGGTTCGTCTTCCGCAGTTAGGGGAGCGGCTGTAGAAATTAAGAGGACGGGCTCTAAAGCCGCTCCTGCAGAAGCAACAGGGGGCTCGGCCCGCGTGGAGATAAGGGAGAGCAGGTCTACTCGACGTATCGTGATCCCTGGGGGGTATAATTTGTTAGAAGACAGCGAGCAAGCCGCAGCAGATATGACCTTGTTATGTGCGGCTGCGGAGCATGAGACGTTGAGAAGTGTTAGCAACAGGGATTTGTCGAGGCGGATAGCCGGCACAGCTTTGAAGGTAGCTTTCAATTTTTTTTGTTTGAGTCGTAAAAGCGACTTTGGTAAATACTGACCCGTTTCTTCTCTTCTTTTCGACCCTCATCTTAGAGGTGGAGAGGAGGTGGCGTGAACAAAAGAAGGCGGCCAACTTCAATAAAATGGCGAACAAATATAAAGAGTGTCGTGCCAAGAATCAGGCGTTGGCAGATGTACTTAAGCAGGACCCCCAGTTCCAGACGTTCCGTGAGGGTCTTGAGGAATCGGAAGCTCTTTTAAAGAAAAGAGTTGCCGAGCTGAAGGGGATTGATGAGCAGCTGATGGCTGCTTTGGCTCGAAACATCGAGCTGGAGACCCTCCTCCAGTCAAAAAAGAAGGAATTTGAGTTAAGCTGTGGGGTAGCGATGGAGGTTGCAGAACTACTGACCCATGTCACGGCCCTTATAGCTGAGCTTGATGCTAGGACGGCCGAGATTGAAGTTCTCAAGCGAACTGCCCCACAAGATGTTGTGCATCATGATGCGCATGAGATTTGGGTGTATCATGATGCCAGTTTGGTCGTTTTTGAGGAGATTTTGGTGGCAGGTCGAGCTACTGAAGCGGAAGTCAGAAGGCAACAGCGCATAACCCATGTTTCCCGTGAATCGTCAGGCTATAGCTCCAACTCGCCTGGTAGGGAGGGCTGTGACTCTGAGGACGTCAACCATTTGGACTCAAGTTCATGGATTTCTAAGGCTTATCAGCATGGAGATGGTAACGAAACGGACGGCGACCAGGCGGTTCGTGAGAGGCAGAGCGGCAAATGTTCTTAACACTTTTATGTATATACTTGTTGTGTAGATGAAGCCTTTTTCTAAGGCCAGGTGTATGTATACCTTTGGAGATAATGAAATATGACTTTTTGCTGTTGTTGTTTTTCTTTTGTTCCTTAGAGCTCTTATTGCATTTTCGGTTTGTTGTTTTCATGCTTTTCACTTAGATTAAGATTGGTCAGCATGAGCGGCTTTGACAATAGTCAAATGACTCGTTCGTCGTAGCCAAACCAGATTGACCATCGGCATTGATGGCCATAGTCAGGCTTAGATTAACGACCATATTCGTGGTGGAGTCGATGGCCCTAGCCATAAAGGAGACTTCGGCTGTCGTCGAGTCGTTTGCTTACCGTAGTCGAATCTAGGTCAACCGTTGGCAGCGATGGCCTTAGCCATAATAGGATCGATGGCCTTATCCATAATAGAATCAATGGCCTTAGCCATCTAGGCGACTTCAACTGTCGTCGAGTCGTTTACTTACTGTAGTCGAATCTCAGTCGACCGTTGGCGGCGATGGCCTTAGCCATAATAGAATCAATGGCCTTAGACATGATAGAATTGTTGGCCTTAGCCATGATAGAATCGATGGCCTTAGCCATGATAGAATTGATGTCCTTAGCCATTTAGGCGACTTCGACTATCGTCGAGTCATTTAATTACCGTAGTCGAATCTCGGTGACCGTTGGCGGCGATGGCCTTAGCCATAATAGAACTAATGGCCTTAGCCATAATAGAATCGATGGCCTTAGCCATGATAAAATTGATGGCCTTAGCCATAATGGAACCGATGGCCTTAGCCATGATAGAATTGATGGCCTTAGCCATTTAGACGACTTCGACTGTCTTCGAGTCGTTTAATTACCGTAGTCGAATCTCGGTCGGCCGTTTGCCATGATGGACTTAGCCTTAATAGAATTGATGGCCTTAGCCATAACAGAATCGATGGGCTTAGCCATGATAGAATTGCTGGCCTTAGCCATGATAGAATCGATGGCCTTAGCCATAATAAAATTGATGGCCTTAGCCATAATGGAATCGATGGCCTTAGCCATGATAGAATTAAGGGCCTTAGCCATTTAGGCGACTTCAAATGTTGTCTAGTCGTTTAATTACCGTAGTCAATCCCGGTCAATCGTTGGCGGCGATGGACTTAGCCTTTCATACATTGGAGATGGCCTTAGCCTTTCATACATTAGAGATGGTCGTTGCCTTTCATACATTGGAGATGGTCGTAGCCTTTCATACATTAGAGATGGTCGTAGCCTTTCATACATTTGAGATGGCTGTAGCCTTTCATGCATTGGAGATGGCCGTAGCTTTTCATACATTGAAGATGGTCGTATCCTTTCATACATTGGAGATGGTCGTAGACTTTCATACATTGGAGATGGTCGTAGCTTTTCATACATTGGAGATGGTCGTAGCCTTTCATACATTGGAGATGGCCGTAGCATTTCATGCATTGGAGATGGTATAGCCTTTCATACATTGGATATGGTCGTATCCTTTTTTTAAATTGGAGATGGTCGTAGCCTTTTATGCATTCGGGATGGTCGTATCCCTTCATATGTTGGAGATGGTCGTAGCTTTTCACACATTGGAGATCAGACAAGTCTAGTCCCTTTATCATGTCGCTCTGGAGGTCGTAGGGAGAGAATGATATCGTAAACTTGTGCCGAAAATATCTCCAAGCGTTTCCTTTGCCTCCTCGTTAAAAACCTTCCCGCAAAAACCCAATTTGGATAAAACTTGGGAAAGGGAAAAAGGGTACGACTCGGGAGACGCCTTTCAGAAGTCGAAATACTTGAGGTGGGCAACGTTCTAGTTGTTTTAGAGCGTTTTCTCTTCCATTGTTTCCAACTGGAATTCCTCTTTGCTGGCTACTGCTGTGATTTTGTAGGGTCCTTCCCTGTTGGTGCCCAATTTTCCTTCACTTGGGTCTTCGGATGCAAATGTCTTGGCTTTGAGGACATAGTCTCCCACTTTGAGTGGTCTTATTTTTGCCCTCTTGTTGCAGTATCTTTCGACTTGTTTTTTTGGGCCACCATTCTTATATGGGCCATTTCTCTCCTTTTATCAGCTTCGTCGTAGTCTTAGAGCCTATTTGTATCATTTTCTATTCCAATGGTGTGTGAATATCTTAGGTTTCTTGACCTTAACGGGTATGACTGCGTCGGTTCCATAGACCAACGAGTACGGTGTTTCTCCCGTGCTGGATTTGGGTGTGGTCCTGTGCGCCCACATCACTTTGGGTAGCAGCTCGGGCCATAGCCGTTTGGCGTCCTCGAGCTTCTTCTTCAGTATGTTTAATATAGTTTTGTTGGAATATTCTTCTAGGCCGTTAGCGGCGGGATGATATGGCGTGGAAAGTATCCTTTTGATGCGCCATTTCTCGAAGAATTCGATCATTTTTGACCGATGAACTGTCGTCCGTTGTCGCAACTAAATTCGTGGGAATGCAAAGCGGCATATAATATTTTTCCATATGATGGTGATCACCTCATGTTCACGTATTTGTGCATACGCCACTACTTCTACCCACTTAGAGAAATAGTCAGTTAAAACTAATAAAAATCGTACCTTTCCCCGTCCTGCGGGTAGGGGGCTAACTATGTCCATTCCCCATTTGATGAAAGGCCATGGGGAGGACTGAATGGAGGGGCTCTCCTGGTTGGTGTATCATGGGGGCGTATTTTTGGCATTGTTCCCATCGGCGAACGTATTTTGCTACCTCCTTCTTCGTGGTGGGCCAGTAATAGCTGTCCCATATGATGCATCGCACGAGGGCGCGATTACATGTATGGGCACCGTAGTGGTCCTCTTGCACTTCTTCAAGTATCGACCTCGTTTGGTGCAGCCCTAGGCACTTGGCTAAGGGTCTGCCAAACGTTCTTTTGTAGGTCATTGTTTATTAAGCAGTACCGAGCAGCTTGCGTGCGGAGTTTCTTTGCCTCTTTTTTATCGGATGGTAGTGTTCCATCTTGCAAATAGGATACAAACTGGTTGCGCCAATCCCAAGTCAAATTTAAAGAGAATACGTCAGTGTGATCAATGGCGGAGTGGGTGAGGGTGACCACGCTTTCTTTGTTGAGGTTTTTAGTGGCCGTAGACAACTTTGCTAGACTGTCTGCCTCGATATTTTGTGCCCTTGGGATCTGTTCGAAGCGGCATTCGTCGAACTCAGCCATTAACCTGCGGATTGCCGAATGGTATTTTTGCAATCTTTGTTCCGTGATCTGGTAAGTCCCGGTGACTTCATTTACTACGAGTTCGGAATCACTGTAAAGGATGAGTCGGCAAGTCCCATATTTGATGGCGAGTTTCATGCCTGAAATAATGGCCTCATACTCGGCCTCGTTGTTAGACATTTAGGGCATCATATGGACTGGCAAATCGTTTCGCCCGTGGAGACCTCAAAGACGAGTCCCAGTCCTGACCTTGATGCATTGGCGGCGCCATCAGTGTAGATGACCCATAGGTCGTTATTGGGGGAGGCATGTTGTCCCCCAAGTTCTGCTTTTGGCAAGATTTTTGCGCTAAAGTCGGCTACAAAATCGTCCAGGACTTGAGACTTGATGGTGGTTCTTGGAAGATACGAGATATCGTGCTCGCTGAGCTCAATGGCCCATCTTGCGATCGACCTGATAGTTCGGGCTTGTGTAAGACGCTTCTTAATGGGAAGGTCATTACCACTTTTATAAGGTGGCACTGAAAATAGGGATGTATCTTTTGTGAAGCTACCACCACTGCCAGTCTCTCGAGGTGTGGGTACCGAGTTTCAACGTCCACTAAGCTCTAGCTAATGTAATAGATAGGGTATTGTGTACCTTTGCTTTCGTGAACTAGGACGGCGCTGACAGCGACCTCAGACATGGGCAGATACACCAACAAGGGTTCGCCTGGACTCGCTTTGACCAGCAAGGGCGGCGAAGGCAAGTACGCTTTTAGCTTTCTCAAGGCTTCAATGCATTCCTCGTTCCACTATACCCCTTAATCTTTTTTTAGCACATTGAAAAATTTATGGCACCTATCGAATGACCGCGAGATGAATCTGGATAGGGTGGCTATACGCCCCGTCAGCTTCTGTACCTATTTTTTGCTACTCAGCACCTCAGGTATTGCGTCTATCGCCTTGATTTGTTCTGGGTTGACCTTGATGCCTCGTTGCGATACGAGGAACCCTAAGAATTTTCTTGAGGCTACACCGAAAGCGCATTTCTCGAGGTTCAACCTTCATCCTGTACCTCCTCAGTATCTCGAAGTCCTCTTTTAGGTGGTCGATATGGTCTTCTTTCCTTGTCGATTTTACCAGCATATCGTCGATATAGACTTACATGGTCTTACCGAGTTGCTCTTTGAACATCTGGTGACTAGCCTTTGGTATATGGCTCCAGCATTTTTTAGCCCGTATGGCATTACCTTGTAGCAATATGTCCCCTAGTGGGTGATGAAATTTGTTTTTTCCTGGTCCTCCTCGGCCATCATGATTTGGTTGTAGCAAGAGTATGCGTCTAGGAAACTTAGCAGCTCATGCTCTACGGTCGTATCTATCAGCTTGCCGATGTGGGACAGTGGGAAGGAGTCTTTTAGGCATGCCTTGTTAAAGTCGGGGAAGTCTACACACATACTCCACTTCCCATTTTTATTCTTAACCATGATGACATTAGTGACCCATTAAGGGTACTTTGATTCCCTGAAGGAGCAGTCAGCCAGAAGTTTGTCCACTTCCTCGTCAACCGCTTCGTTGATAGCGGTGTTGAATTTTCTTCTCATTTGTCGCACGGGCGAGTGTAATGGATCGACGTTCAGCTTGTGAGTAGCGATTTCTTGCGGGATCCCTGGCATATGTGAATGGAAAAACCAAATAGGTCTGCATGGTTAGATAAAAATTCATGATGCTTACTTGGATTTGAGAGGTCGTGCCCGATGTAAGATTCCCTTGAAGTGTCGTCGTTGCTTAGCTGGACGGGGTTGAGGTCTTCGACTGTAGCCTTGCAGGCTTCTATGACATTAGGGTCTTTAATGGCGTGCATTGTCAGGTAGACCGTAGTCCCCAACATAGCTGGTTGCTATGCATCTGTGCTCGCCCCTTTAAGTTGTTTGGTGTGGGTGCAGTCTTGAGCTATTTTATAGAATTCTTGAGATGTACGAGTCTCGCCTCAAATGTTGAATACTCCCCAAGGGGTGGGAAATTTGATCATTTGACATAAGCTCGACGGGACCACTCTCATGGCATGTATCCACGTGCGTCTGATGATGGCATTGTATGCTGTTTCCAGGTTCATCACGTGGACAGTCATTTCCAGCGTTACTCCCCCTGCTAGGACGGGTAGCGATATATCCCCGGAGGTTTGCTCTACGGCATTATTGAAACCAGTTAGTGTTATGCACCGCGGTGTTATCTTACCCCCCGAGTCCCATTAGTACGAAGACCCTCGGGTAGATAATACAGGCGCCGCTACCGTCATCGACCATAATTGTATTAACATCCGTATCTGCGATATGTAAAGTGATAACTAATGCATCGTAATGAGGGAAAGACAAACCTTCAGCATCGGACTTATGAAGGTGATACTATCTTTGAAGTCGTCATACCATTCGTGGGCGATAATTCGCTTAAGGTTGTGCATAGTGGTGAACTTCACGTGACTGATCGCCGGTTCATCGTCGTTTTTGATGATCATGTTGATCATGCATGTTGGTGAAGGTGGCTTTGGTGGACCGTGGGACTGCTCCCGTCCATGTGCAAAGTTGATTTTTCCTTTGTCGATGAGCAGCTCTCTCCCCTTGGTTCAACATCCTGACTACCTCTTGCACTAGGCCAATACAATCTTCGGTTCTGTGCCCTCGCTCCTGGTGGAACTCACACAAGGCGTTTGATTTTTTTGTGACGGGTTCCGACTTCATCTTTTCTGACCATTGCACCTTGTTTCCCAGCTTCTCAAGTGTGTATACTATCTCTAAAGGGGACACACAAAAGTTATGGGCAGATAATAAAGGGGATATAGCTATGTCGTTTCATAGTGGAGCGACATGTCGCTATAGTGCGTCCGCGTGCCTGGGTGGCGGTGGGTGAGAGGATATGATGTAGGGTTGGTGTCTCTCCTTATTGAGACGTGGGAATTGTTCCCGCCGTCCTTCATTGCGTCGGTCCCTCCTGATTTCTGGGTGTATTATTGTTAAATGTTGGGTCGACCCATTGAGGTCGTCCTCATCTGCACATACCTCAGCGCAATAGGCATTGTGAATCTCTTCTCACGTGGTGGGCGGGTACTTCATGAGACTACTTAGTAGTTTTTGTTGCCCTCGAGCCATCCCTTGTTAACCCTCTATGGAAATCAGCGACCGTCATGCCTTCCGATACGTTTGGTAGGCTCATCATTACTCTGTTAAACCTGGATAGGAAGTCCCTGAGTCATTCTTCTGCGGTTTGCCGAACAACAAAGATGTCGTTGACCCTCGTTTCTGCTTTCTTTGCTCCTGCATGGGCGGTGACAAACTTGTCCGCCATCTCCTCGAATGTAGAAATGATTTTGGCCGGTAGCTGGGAATACCAAGTCAATGTTCCTCCTTTCAATGTTTTGTCGAACTTCTTTAGCAGCATAGACAGTACCTGTTCTTTTGATAAGTCGTTTCCTTTTACAGCAGTGATGTAGTGGATCAGGTGGTCCTCGAGGTCTGTACTTCCGTCGCACACTCTCAAATAAGGAGGCATTTTGAAGGTTTTTCGGATGGAGTATGGTGCAGCCTCTTCCGTGTGGGGTTGTTCAACAAACCTCCCCACATCACGCTTTGGCAACAACTTGGGAGCACCAGGGATATTATCCACCCTCTCCTGGTGTTCCTTCATCTGGTCATGGAGTTACTTGTTTTCGCTTTCCATTTCCTCCATCTTCTTGAGGATAGCTGTGAATGTGCCACTGTTGGCCCGAGTATCGATAAGCGCATTGGTTGCTCGTATGATATCGGGTTCACCTTCGACTGCAGCAAGGTATGCTATCGGCATGCATATGACGTTATTTTGGGGTAACTTATTAACCAAGCCACTTAGAGTACTCATTAACCACTATTCCAGTAGTTTCCTGACCTCTGGGGATGCTTCTTCAGTTGCAAATGTAGAAGCGCCTTTTTCCCGCAAGATCGTTAGATCTTCGGATGGTGGGGTGGGATTTATCCGCTTATGGTGGTGCTAGGGGTTGCAATCGAAACCCCCTCTTCAGCGACTTCGTTGAGAGGACCGATGAGATTGGTTGCAACATCTGCTATTGCTTTCATTCTTACGTTATTGTCAGCCATTTTTCATTTGTGTGTTTTAGAGAAGGGTTTTCGATGGTTCACTAGGTGCAAACTATGGTTTTGATTCTTCAAATCCACATAAACAGCGCCAAATTATTTAGCTCAAAAATTATACTCGTACTTTATAAGCTTAAAAACTCTCGAAAATATATAAGGGTAAATCGTAATCAAATATAATGAGCCCTAGAGATGATTATTATTTCAAGATTGTTGTAAATTTGAAAGTGTGAAGAAAGATAAACTTAGCTTAAGAAAGAAGCAACAGTTGGAAAACCAAGAAAGAGATAGAGAGAGAAGTTGTATTATCCGAGAATAGTCATAACACCTATTACAATGTGAAGGTCTCCTTTCTATAGCAGGAGACCCTCCTCAAAGTAATAAAAAGGTACAAAAGTTTGTGCCTTCCACTCAGTAAAAAGTTAGGCTCTAAACGACGCCACTTTTCTTCACCAACTTGGTCGTGCCCTTACTTGGGTCGCACTTATCGTAAGGAACATTCTCACTCGGCGTGGGGGCGTTACGAACCAAATTTTACCCTATACAATATTTCTTAAATTGATCAATTTATGCGGATCACAATTTAAAGTTTATAGTTTCTGAATTTGTCATCAATTCTATAATATTTGTTAAATCGTTTGCGATTAACTACTTTTATATGTGTGTGTGTGTGTGTGTCTATATATATATATATATATATATATATATATATATATATATATATATATATATATATATATATATATAGATATATATATATAATCTAAGCAAAAACTATTTAGTTAATTCATCTGAACTAATATTTACTCCCTCCGGTCCACAATAAGTGACCAATTTGCCTTTTTATTTACTTAATTGGTGCTATTTAAACACTACTGTCAAAATGATAAAGTGTCGCCAATTAATTAGATCCTTATATACTTATATGGATATTGAACCAACTGAACTCCTGATATTGACACTTGTATTTCTCAGCTACACACACATTTACAAACTTTATATAATTATTATGCTAAAATTGTTGATGCTCCTTCGGTTGAAGATGCAAATATTCCTTCAACTAATCCTTCAACATCTGGAACAACTATGGATGATGATGATTGTGTTCAAGATTATATAATTTGGTCTACAATAGGAGAGCATCAACAAACCAGTAGCCGGATTGATGAACTACAATTCTAGTTGCAAAAGTCACTTAAGCCCCTCACAAAAGATTTTCTACCGATGGGTTAGTGGAAGAGCAACTCAAATTAATTTGCTATTCTTTCGGCCATGGCTCGAGACATGCTAAATATATTGATTTCAACAGTCGCATCAGAGAGCGCATTTAGCCAAGCAAGGCAACAACTAGGAGATACACGTCATTCATTGGACAGCAACGCTTTGAAAATTCTAGTGTGCTTCAGCGATTGGATAAGATCAGAACGTCAAAATCAGGGCGTGCCAAGGTAGACAAAGAGGAGGGCCAAGAAATTAGAGATATAATGGTTTATGGTTCCGATTCAACCAATGCCGAAAACCTAGAAAATTTTGACATGGAAGAACTTAGTAAAATGATGCAAAATATGGATGTACTATTTTTTATTTTTACAGTTATTGTAAACTTTTAATTTGCAAATTCAAAAATAGAAAAAAAAAACTTGCAAATTAATTTGAAGTATGAAGAATATAAAATGAAAGCCTTCGGAGTTTGGAGTTTGTTCCTTATATTGCCTGGCCTTATTAAATAATATTTTGTAGCTACTTACTTTTTTTAAATTTTCAATTTTATAATTTTAAAATGCAAATTTTAAATTTAAAACTTTAAACTTTAAAATTTAATTCTAACCCTTAAAAGTTTGCAAATACTTAACTATCAATAGCATTGAATAAGAAAAATAAAGTAAAATTTAAAAAAAAATTGAAGCTCAGCCCACCCGAACCCGCTTAGCCCGAACCCACACGGGCTCTAAAAAACCTGAAACTTTCCAACCCGCTGGCAGCTCGCTAACTAGCCCGCCCGATAAACACTTATACTAAATCTACATCTACATCTAAAGTCAATATTTGACTACCACCCATATATCGAGCAAAGTTATCAGGAACTAAGACCATATCATGGTACACTTGAGTGTAATCAATTTTAAAGACATTTTTTGGAAACATACAATGGGACAAATAAATCGACTACCACATGCAACAATTGGAAATAAAGAAATACAGATGAAAAACAAATGTGGAGACAAAGACAAGAGCATATCATATTGTTCAAAGCAATGCTATTACGGTAATCACTTAAACCCTAACTTCACACACGGTTTGCAAACACAAAGTAAATTTTTTTATAAAAGGCTATCTGTAAAGGCAACAACACGACAAGTTCACAGTAATATCGATAATGACAAAAGATTCCCTTTTAAAAAGTCCGAAAACAACCCTAAAGCAAATAGAAGAAATTTCACAAAAACCCTAGGTTCAACCCACCCACTACTAAAATAAACGGGTAATGCAAGGAGAAGAAAATTACTAATCTAAAATCGCATAAATCCACCTCCCGTACAAAATGAAAGCCTTGCTTGAGATAGTTGCCGGAATCGCCTTCACCATAGCTCCTTCGAAACGTATCGAGAAATGAAAGTTAATTTCGGTTAAATTAGTTTTAACCCTTTTTAATTGATAGGTCGGGTAGGGTCGGGTTGGTTAATATAATATAAGGGGTTAAAAATAAGTGGGTCAAGTTTATAAACTAAAGTCAAACACGTGAAATACACGGATGAACTTTTTTACATGACCTTATCAAAAGAGGTGTGTACTAAATATACTTTAGAAAGATTGTGTGCGTAATATTAGGGGCATTTGCATCTACACCCGTTTTTTGTGTCATGTTCTAATTTGTGTTCGCTTTGCGAAAAAATTACAAGCATACTTGCTGTTTCGCATAATTTCACCATACAGGGCTGAAGTAGCAAAGGTAATCCCGTAAAACTTCAGCATTCTAGTAGACGGGCCTGAAGTTCTGCTCTAGAGCTGAAGTTTTTGTTTTGTAACTGGCGAACTTTAGCTCTAGAGATGAAGTTTTTATTTTGTAACTAGGAAACTTCAGCTCTAGAGCTTAAGTTTTTGTCTTTGTAACTGGGAAACTTCAACTTTATCTTTATAACTGAGGAACTTCAACTCTAAAGCTGGAGTTTTTATTTAATTATAATTTCATTTGCCACAGCATCTTGACCAAACTAAAAGAATACGTAAAGCTGAACAAGCACTTCCACTTTAAAATTAAAGCATTGCGAAAAAAGTCCTGCAGCAAGTATCCAAAAATGGGAGAAAGGCAGAAAATTAGAGGCAACCAGTAGATCCAAAGACTAAATTTAACCTTGCAAATAAGACCTGAATCCTGACTAGTTTCTTATTACAAACAGTTCAAGCACCAAAAACAAACAGTAGTTGTTAGCTTCCTTGAAATTTGGTCCAACACTAGTAATTAATCAAACAGATCACCAAGTCAGTTGTATATATATGCATGTCACTTGATAGAAAGTGACGAAGAAAGCAAATTGGTCGTTTCCGATGTATAAGTTGGCATGAAAATTTGTAGAACTCCCCGGACAAATAAGAAGAAGCATATAGGTATGAACCTTAGTTCTGAAAAAAAAGAAAAGATAAAAACTTTGAGGAGAAGAAGGAGGAGAAAGGAGGCTGAATTTGTATAAAAAATGGGTACAAGTTAAATTTTTAAAAAAATAAATATAAATTAAATGGAGACGATCAAATAAAACGCTTCGTACAATTTTTACGTAATATTATTATTGTCCATATTTTATGTGTAAGGGAGATTTGGGTCAAAGATTATATGGCAATTTTGCCATGAGAAATCAATAAAAATTGACCATTCATGTACGTAAGGCCTGGGACCATCCACATAAAGAGAGGTGTTTGTTTCAAGTATTCAACTGAAGTTACACATTTACTGCTATTCTAATAAATGTCTGACATTTTAAATATTACCTGTAGGTAAAGGAAAAAAAAGTAGAATGTGAAGAGACTGAAGAAACAGAAGTAAGATTTACTTCCATTTTTTTGGTGATGCTAACCTGTCAAATCATGTGCGTCATCATATAAGTTGTTGACGTATGGTTTAGTATTTTTATTCTGGACTAGATATGCTATTGCTAATCTTTCTTTTCTTTTAATATTTGATATTCAGAAATTATGGACTTGTCGAATTTGAATTTGCACTAGGTGGACTTAATAAAGATAAAAGTTAAATTCGTCAATTTCAACGATAGAACTCTAGCCAAAGGTAGAAAGACTTCAGCAATCAACCATATTCTTGAGTTGTTAGAATTAGATTCAGAATTTAAATTTAGAACCTGTTTTGTCATAAATTTTGCAAAAATTAATTTTTAATTTATTTTTAAAATTTATGTTTGGCCATAAATTTGGTCCAAAAATTTGGCAAAATTTCAAATCCCAAAATCACCCTAATTGTTAATTTTTGGCCAAAATCCCAAAACTTGGAAGTTATATACATGTTTTTCCTAAATAAAGTTGGAAAATATATTTGAAAACGTATGTCCAAACACATTTTCATCTTCAAGCCATATTTCACCTAAATCAGATTTTTCAAAATAAATTTAAAATCTATGGCCAAATGCTAGCTTAATAAGTTTGATATTTAAGGTTCTTAGGGCCCGTTTATCCATAAATAAATTCACTGCTTTTGGGAAAAAATTTCACTGTTTTTTTTTTTTTGAAATTAGTATTAAGCTATGAAATTTTTACTTGAAGTTGAATTTCGAATTTTTTGAAATTCAAAAAATTCTAAAAAACTGCTTTTTAAACTTTTTACTTCAAATCACTAATTAAAATTCAAAATTTCGCAATTCTTATGTCCAAATCCCCACTTAGTATTGAACTCATAGTAATTTTAAAATTAAGAGTTTTAATCTAAGACTTGTTATAATTTTAATAAATTGTTACAAGTAAATTATATTCTATTTTAACATTATTATATTTGGTTTAACTCGGTATCGAAACACTAGAGCTGCCTCTATTTGTATCATTATTGATCCATTACAATAACCTTTCTATTTGATTTTTGTAAATGGAAAGGGAAGCAAGCGAGGTCTGAAAAAATCATCTGCCATGGATACTTGCCATTGATTGGAAGCTGCAGATCTAAAGTTCAGAGAGAGGAGGAAATGGCGTGATACTTCTGAGGAAGAAGAAGCACTATTTGTTGATCTGTAAAAATATTGTATATGTACATGCAGAGTATATATAATTAACTAACTCTAACTCTTGACTAGAGTTAAAACTAAGCTAGCTAGAGTTATACTAACTCTACTCTAGGTAAGTTAGTTACAACTAATCTAACTAATTAATGAAGTCTAACCGCCACAATCATTACTAATCTCAACATTCCCCTCAAGCTGAGGGGTACGAACAAATTTTCAGCTCCCGGTTTGCTAGGTAAAGAATAGTGCTAGATTTTCCCTAGACCTTTAGTAAGTATATCTGTCAATTGCAATTTGGTGTTAATATGATGAGTCTGAATAAGGCCTTGTTGCACCTTTTCTCGCACAAAATGTTGTCAATATGCTTTGTCCTCTCATAGAAGATGAGATTTGCAGCTATCTGAATGGCTGTTTTGCCGTCACAATGCAAGTGAATATGCAACTAAATATGGACTCCCAACTCCTTAAATAGTCCTACTAACCATGACACTTCTGCCACTGTGGAGGCCATACTCTTAAACGCAGCTTCTACTGAACTTCTGGAGACTGTATTTTGTTCTTAGACTTCCACGATATCAAGGAATTCCTAAACTTGACCAGATACCCTATGACTGATTTCCTAGACTGGGGACAAGAGGCCTAATCTGAGTCACAAAATGCAACCAAGTTTTCAGATTGCTGTGAAGACATCAATAGTCCCAATCCTGGTACATTTTTTACATACCTAATCACCCTCAATGCAGCATCCATATGTGGTCTCTTAGGTTTATGCATATATTCACTGAGAACCTGGACAACATAGGCTATGCCAGGCCTTGTCATAGTTAAGTATAGCAACCTGCTTACTAACCTTTAATAAGGTTCAGGGTCAAGTAATACACTGCCCTTCACTCTTGCATTTGTGATGTCTATAGAAACCAGAAACCAAAACAGCTTCATCAAATTTTGATGTAGTCCGTCTCTGATTGCATTACAACGGAGTGGATATTGGCTTAGTTCCCTAGCCCAGAATCAGTTATCAAATCTAGTGCATACTTCCTTTGATTCATCAAAATGTCAGCTTTTCTGCGAGCAAACTCTATGCTTAAAAAGAATCTGAGTTCCCCCAAATATTTCATTTTGAACTTCTTCTGCAGATTTTCCCTAGCAGCCTGGATTAGGCTAGGGTCATTCCCTAAGACTAAGAGGTCATCTACATAGACTATAATGACCACTAAGGCTGACTCTCTCTGTTGTGTGAACAAGGAGTAGTCAGAGTGACTTTGAACAAACCCCAAATCTTTAAGGGCTTCTGTCAATTTCAAGTTTCATTGTCTTGAATCCTGCTTCAGACCATAGAGTGATTTCTTTAGCTTGCATACCTTGTTCCTGGACTCCCCCTTGATGTTATACCCTTTTGGCAGATGCATGTATGCTTCTTCAAATAGATCACCTTGCAAGAAGCACATCCATTTGGTAAATGTGCCGGTGCTTAGATGTTTCTACTGCTATAACTGATCTAATAGTGACCATCTTGGCCACTGGTAAAAATGTCTTATTGTAATCTAGGCCTTCCTTTTAACTGAAGCCTTTGGTTACAAGTCTAGATTTGAGGCTCTCCACTCTGCAATCATCATGGTATTTTACTTTGTATACCTACTTCATCCTATAGGAGCTTTATGAGTAGGTAGATCAACAACTTCCCATGTGTTGTATTCTTCTACTGTTGTGACTTCTTGTTGCATAGCAGCCACCCATTTTGCATCTTTGGAAGCTTCATGATAATGCTTAGGCTTAAATATGGGGGATTGAGCTAACAAGCATCTAACATTATAGGGAGATTATCTATCATAGCTCAGGTAGTCTGACATAGGGTATGCAAGATGTGGACACAAAATCCTGCAACCATTTTGGTGGCCCTGCAGTTCTTACTTTTTGACTGTAATAGGTAGTGCATCATTCATGTCCTGCAAAAGGGAGGACTTAGGCTATAACTGTGGTACAAAATTATAAGCAATATTGTCAACAATTGGTATATGAGCAAGTGGAGTATCTGATTCTTTAGGGACTGCCTTATTCCCTTGTCCTGCATCACTATCATGGTCTGTAGTATGCTCAGCTGCTGAATCTTCACACAATGTATCTAAAACATTTGATATCTCATCTGGCTCAAGTGGTAGGAAGAATGGAGCAGGTGGCAGCTTCATTTTTCTGAAGGGAAATATATGTTCCTTAAAGACAACATCTCTACTAACAACAAATTGTTTAGATTGCAAATCATACAGTTTGTAGCCCTTTTTAATTGGAGTATATCCCATGAACACTGCAGGTAAAGCTCTATCTTAGAACTTGTCCTGCCTTCTGACATTCACAGCATAGCATAGGCACCCAAACACCCTCATATGGTCCAAAGAAGGTTCAGTATTGAACAAATTTTCATATGGAGGTTTACCCTTTAGAACTGTAGATGGTAACCTGTTTATTCTATGCACTGCTCTAAGAACACACTCACCAGGAATAGCAGCTTGGAACCTTAGAGCTCTTGCAACATTTTTTGTTGTGGAGTATACACATGTTGTTTGATGAATGATACCCTGTGATTCTAAGAAGTGTCTCACATTTGAGTTGACAAATTTTGATCCATTGCTCGTTCTAATAGCTTTAACAGACCAATTAAACTGTGTATGAATCATGGAAATTAATCCTTTCATCGACCAATAAGTTTCATCTTTGGTTTTCATCAGAAATAACCAAGTGCTTCTAGAGTAGTCATCAACAATAGTAAGAAAAAATCTTTATTGTCATAGGTGTGTACCATGTAAGGACCCCATACATCTGCATGCAAAAGTTCAAATGGACTCTTTGTTCTACTAGTAGTAACAGGAAATAGCAATCTAGTTTCCTAGCTAATGGACAAACAGAACAATCAAAACTTATAGCATATGATCCTTTCTTTGTAAAATGCTATTTGAGCTTGCCAATTTTCATAATAGCTTCCGTAGGCATATATCCAAGTCTTTGATGCCAAAACTTCAGATTTATATAGCTCTATTTATTTTGTGTTAAAATCTGCATAGCTGTGGTATTAATAGTTGGTGTAGGTGAATGTTTCTTATGGAGACAGCTCCTAAGAATGTATGGTCCATTAGCTTCACTACCAATCCCCAACACCTTGTCAGTGTGGAGGTCCTGAAACACGCATAGATCAGGAAAGAATGTAACCAAGCATTGCAACTCCTTAGTAAGCTTGGAAACTAATAGTAGGTTATACTTAAAATGTGGAACATGAAGCACATCACTAATCCTGCAATCTTTAAGAATATTAGTTGATCCTCTATAAGTGATTTTAGCTAGGTTTCCACTTGGTAAGTGAACTGAGCTACTACTGTCTAATGAAGTGGTATTACTCAGCAATTCAATAGTTGAAATCGTGTGATTTGAGGCTTCACTATCTACAATCCAGTCTCCCTGACTCAAAAAGGTCATTATACAAGTGATATTACCTGACTCAAGATCTACTGCATTATCTTTCACCTCTGTAGGCTTTCTATTTAGAAGTTGCAAAATCTGCTGGTACGGTTCTGGAGTGAAGGTTTGTGCAGTAGGAGTTGGAATTGGCATGTATTTTGCTGGTGCAGTCTGTTCAACTGCTATGTTAGTTGCAGCTTGTGTGTTGTACTTCTTCTTGAACTTGTTATAACTTGGATATCACACTATTTTGTAGCAAATCTTCTTAGTATGTCCCTTCATTTTGTAGAAATCACAGAAAAGGTTATAATTCTTCCTCAACTTCTGCTGATTTCCAGCCCTATTAGCCATCAAATGTTGTCATTTCAGCATTATCCATGTTAGCAGAAGCACTTTCCATAGTTCTTTGGCTTTCACATTCCATTACCATAGAATATACCTTGTTCACTGATGGTACATGCACCATCATTATGAGTTGACTACAAGCTTGCTCATAAGACTCATTAAGTCCCATCAGAAATTGCAGAAGCTTTTGATGCTCCATAAACTGAACAAAGTCACAAGAATTTGCAGCATCTCGACCTGGAATTGGTGGTAAACTGTCAAACTCTGCCCAAAGTACTCTCAATTTTGAGAAATAAGTGAAAATTGAGCTAGTACTCTGCCTAGCTGTTGCAATTTCTCTATGGATCTGAAAAATCCTAGAGCAATCGACCTTATCAAAATTTTCCGTTAAATCATCCCAAACTTCACTAGCATACGAGGAATACACCAATCAACTTAGCAATTTCGGTGAAACGCAGTTCATCAACCAGGATAAAACAATCGCATTGCATCATTCCTAGAGATCAATGAGATCCGTACCGTAATTTTCCTTTTTGCATGTTCCGTCGATGAACCCTAGTTTATTTTGACCTAAAATTGCAATTTGCATTGCTCGACTCCACACAGAATAGTTTTCATGCCCTCTCAATTGTAATAAAATCAAAAGAGCTCCTGAATTGTAGTTGGAATTCAGGTAGAGTGGATGATTATGACCTAACTTCTCTAGTTCAGTGTTATCGATGTTCTCCATTGTTGAACCTTCAAGTGAGCTTCGTGAAATCAGAATTGAGGAAGAAACTAAGACCACACTAGTGGTCGTGTGGCTCTGATACCATGAAAAAATTAGCTACCATGGATACTTTCCATGGATTGGAAGCTGTAGATCTAAAGTTCAGAGAGAGGAGAACATGGCGTGATACTTTTGAGGAAGAAGAAGCACTATTTATTGATCTATAAAAACACTGTATATGTACATGCAGAGTGTATATAATTAACCAACTCTAACTCTTGACTAGAGTTAAAACTAAGATAACTTGAGTTATACTAACTCTACTCTAGGTAAGTTATTACAACTAATCTAACTAACTAATGAAGTTTAACCACCACAATTATTACTAATCTCATCATTTTCAATTGGAGCACGTTCTACTTATAAGAAATGTTTCTTGGGTGTAGTAGTCAATGATTTTATTGTCCTTTAAAAAGTTATTTTTTATTCAAAGTTGAAGTGTTTGGCCAAGCTTTTACAAGAAAAAAAGTGCTTTTGATTAGAAATAGAAGCAATTTTGGAGAAGCAGAAAAAAGTAGCTTATTTTTAATAATAATATTTTGAAAAGCACTTTTAAGAAAAATACACTTAGAAACAGTTTTATAAGTTTGGTCAAATACTAATTACTGCTCAAAAGTGTTTTTCAAATTAATTAGCCAAACACAAACTGGTTCTTACCAAAAGTACTTTTAAGAAAAGCTTTGAAAAAAAATACTTCTCAAAACAAACTGATTTTTGCAACTTAGCTAAACGGGCTATTAGTTAAGGACTTGAGGGCACAACTCCAAAATATACACCGCGCACATTTTTTTTAGACTAATCATCTTGATTGTTTCAAATATCGGCTAAGGTTGGTTAATTATTTTCTTAATTAATCTGATCTAATTCTTTTGTCTAAGCCCATCTCCAAGGCTAGCACCATTTCTTGCACCAAATTTCATATTAAAATGGTGTAACACCAAATTTATTCCAACCATTACATTATTTTTTATACTAAATTTTCTCTCTCTTCTATGTCATATTATTATCTTCTATTTACTTCTTATTTTTTATTTCCTTCAAACTAATACTATCTTTTTTCTTTTTTTTTTCATATTCATTATATATAATTCGCGTTCACCACTTATATAATTATTTATTAAAAAAATATTTTAAATGATAAATTAATTAAAAGTAAAATTGTTGATAAAAGATAATTATATAAAAAGAACAAATTAAGTAAAATTAAAATCATTGATAATATAACAAAAACGAATAATCGATAAAAGAAGCAATAATTTCAACAACCACAACCACAACAATCTTTTACCCCCTTCTCTCAGTATTTTAGTAATTTTGGTGCACCTGGAAATAACATAGGGGATTACTAAACTTATATTTTATGTTTTTAATGTAATTTTAATTTTAACATATCCTCCATTTATGTACGTTAATTATAATGTATTTTTATTTTATGTATTGTTAATTTTATTTTTAAAATTTTGTTTTTACTTTTTAATTTTAGCAACATTAGATATCTTATATTTGCATTTTTTATTTTTAAATAATGGTTATATTTTATTATACAATTATAATAATAAAAAAATTAACTTATAATTTTATATAAATATAATATATACAAAACTTAATATATAAAAATATGGTATAAAATTAAAAATATAAATATCTTAATATAAAAATTAATTATATACAAAATATATGAAAAATTAAAAGTCTTTCAAATAAAAAGATTGAATAAAATAATATTAACTCAAATGCTCTATAATAGTACATGAATTAGTATTGTAGAGTCCGGAACTGAAATGATAATTTTTTGGACTCAAAGTACTTTTCTAATATTAAAAAAGTTATATTTTTAGCTATTTCGCAGAAAATTACTGTGAAATAGTTTTAAAAAATTAATTTTTTAATAGAATTCGCACAAATTTACTGCGAATTGTCTTATTTTTTTTTAAATTAATGACCTGTCCAGGCCCATAAAAAATATACATTCGCAATAAATTACTGCGAAATGCACAATTCGTAGTAATTTTCTGCGAAATGCACAATTCGTAGTAATTTACTGCGGAATGTACCTTGTTTTTTGGGCCTGCACAGGTTATTTTAACTTACACAACAGCAATAATTCAAAATTATAAAACGCAGTATTTTACTGCGAATCCATTTAAAAAATTCTATACCCCGACCTCGGACTTGCCTTATTTATAGACATTTGATCTTCATGAACATTCATTCAATAAACTTCTCTCTCTTCTTTTTATCAATCTTTACAATAATATCTGAAGTGAAAAAAATAAGGGTTTCTCTTTATTGGGGTAGTGAGGTTGTGCTGGAGAATAACTCTGTGAGGTATAGTTCACCTCCACAGTGTCACATTAAATTGACACTTAAAATGGAGTATCACCTCCACAGTGTCACATTAAATTGACACTTAAAATGGAGTACGATACATTGGTATCATTGTTACGTAAAAAAATGAGTGAGAGGAGGCGTTCGGTTAACTTCAAAGTAACCGGTAGATTTTCGTATTCAGTGACTCCGCAGGGGTTTGCTTATTATTCGGAGTTTAACATCGATGATGATGAGACCCGTAGAGATTTTTTGCGGATTCCGAAGGAATACAGGAAATTTATTTTAATAAAATTATTAAAAATGTACGTTAAGGTGGAAGAGGGTATGCGTAGCATGGATAGCCCCCAATCATCGGGTGGTTATTCTAGAGCAAGTTTTGCCGGACAGATTGGTGAAGAAAGAGTTTGCATTGATTTAAACTTGTCACCACTAGCGAATGAGCAGACACAAAATAATTTATCGACTTTATATAATCAACAAGAGTACTGGTAAACTTCAATTTTGCTATGGTTTTGCGCTGATTATTTTACATTTGAATTTGATTTGTATTAACGGTCATATTTTTCATAGGGGGTACCGTTCGGATATGAATTTTACGAGTTATGAGCCGACCGCTCGTTGTGGAGTATTAGATCACGGTGGTCCATCCGGGATTCATCACCATCAAGAATTGTCAAGACAATACGACTTGTAAGTAAAGTGATATAGCTATATCTACAATATTTTTCCGGAGTATTAGGTAACTTATCTTGTTG
The DNA here is from genome assembly GCA_034376525.1 of Nicotiana benthamiana. Classification (NCBI taxonomy): domain Eukaryota; kingdom Viridiplantae; phylum Streptophyta; class Magnoliopsida; order Solanales; family Solanaceae; genus Nicotiana; species Nicotiana benthamiana. The sequence continues at coordinate 49,496,289 of CM067328.1, forward strand.
TTCTTTTTGTGTAGTGAAAACCAGCTTCTTGAAGCTCCTGACCTCATACAGCTTCCCATAGATGACGTCTTCACTCGTGATTAGGCTGATGCACAGAATCAGGAAGATGGTAGTGACTACAAAAATTATGTGGATGAGTCTGCGGATGACACGCCCTTCCCTTTTGAGGTTGGTGATGAGGAGGAGGAACTAAATGTTGAACCTGAACCGGCGAGGGAGCATGTTCCTCCACCTCCTGTGCGACCAAGAGTGTACGAGTCCATCGTGCCATTTCATGAGCGGAATATCTCCTACCTTGATTTTCCAAGCATGACGAACGTGGATGCCCTCACAAGAGAAGGTGATGAATTTCGATCACAAATGTTGGATGAGTCTAGGCCATCTGTTTTGACTAAGGGCATGTATTTCCCTTATAAAGCTCGCCTAATTGGGGCTGTAAAAATCTACAGCGTAAAAGAGTGCCGTGAAATGACTGAGTTGAGTCAACTACGGATAAATGGAAGGCTGTATGCCGTAGATTTTTTATGGGTTGCCATTGGATGTTGCATGCCACCAAGAATAAATCAGGTTTGTGGAAAATGGGTAAATTTATTAGCGAGCACAGATGTGAAATGGACACATACAATGAGAATCACTTCAACTTGAATGTCGACTTGATTTCTCTTGTCCTGATTCCGTATTTGTTTGTTTGTTGTTTTTTGTAATTCATGAAGGTACTTGTGTGTGTTTCTCTTGATATGAAATAAAATAAATTTCTGCAATATTGTTACATCTTCTTTTTATTTGTAATGTTTGTGTTTTTGTTAACCCCTTTAAATAAAAATATTGTTATACTATTCACCTTAAAATATTATTCTTCTCAATTTCAACATTTTTAGAATTTTCTTACCTTAAATATTTAAATTATAAATTTTTGAATTGGATTGAATAATTATGTAAGGGTTCCAGGCTTGATTTTTTATGTCGGGTACCACCGAGTTATCCTTAAAATATTATTTTTCTCAATTCAATATTTTTAGAATTTTCTTACCTTAAATATTTAAATTATAATTTTTTTAATTGGAGTGAATAAATATGTAAGCGTTCCAGGCTTGATTTTTTATGCCGAGTACCACCGAGTTATCCTTAAAATATTATTCTTCTCAATTTCAATATTTTTGGAATTTCTTACCTTAAATATTTAATTGATAAATTTTTGAATTGGAGTGAATAATTATGTAAGGGTTTTAGGCTTGATTTTTTATGCCGGGTACCGCCGAGTCATCCTTAAAAGATTATTCTTCTCAATTTCAATATTTTTAGAATTTTCTTACCTTAAATATTTAATTTATAAATTTTTGAATATTGGAGTGAATAATTATGTAAGGGTTCCAGGCTTGATTTTTTATGCCGGGTACCACCGAGTTATCCTTACTACGATAAAAGGCACTAACAAGGCTCTATATTTAACTATGGTACAAGGCTCTAAATTTTACTACGCTAAAAGGTTATATTTTATTACGCTAAAAGAAACTATATTTTACTACACTCCAAGGCTCTACAAAATGAACATAAAATAAATAACACAAACAATCTAGTACCATTTTTGTTCACAAATATAACATAAATTTGGGTATCAAATAAATCAATTCGGGTATATTAATGTCTTTGACTTTTTATCAGCATAAAAAAAGCCAAATTTCTCTTATGAAAGCCTGTCGGTGACTGCCCCCGCCGAATAAGCAAACAATACGTATCATATTTCAGTGCCCTGACCGACCCCACCCCACCTCCCCCTTTTGTAATTTTGTTAGACGGAATAGATTCACGAGTCTAAGAGTTTCAAAATAAGTAGATCTAAGATAGAATATCTAGAGTGCAAGTTTACAGCCGAGCCGAGCGAAGTAGGTAGGGACGTGATGATTGGATCTCAGGTCGTCGTCAAAAGGGACAATGTCAAATATTTTGGGTCGGTGATTCAGGGGGACGGAGAGATTGACGGAGACGTTACTCATCGTATAGGAACGGGGTGATTAAAGTGAAAGCTGACATCAGGAATCCTGGGTAGTTGTTGTTGTTTGTTGTTGTTGAAATAGGCTCTGCTCCAATAACCTACCTCTAGTATTTGTCAATAATCCTTTCCATGAATGCCACGTGGACACAAGAACTTTTAAAGGCTAGATTCGTTTTTACATCATTTCAGTGATAAAATTTTTAACCAAAAAGTAACAAACTAAAAAATTGTGTACTGTCCCCTCTTGCATATTTTATTTTTCTCGTCTCCACTATATTTTCATTACAAACAGCTATTACACTTCTTCGAGAAGTTTTACTATATGTCTAACATAATCTATATTAATTATATGAGATTTATTTTTTTTTATAAATTTGTGAACTCTAAATTGTACACTTCTGAATTCATAAAATTTGAATTTACAAAATTATAAGACAAAAAATACCACAGCTAGTACTGTTGTATGAAAAACAAAGTAAAATTTTTTTCACTTTTCCATAGAATCTTCAAATAGTCACATATCAATATATTTTAAACAGAGAAAAGATCAGATCATTCTCATCAAATTTAAGAAAAAACAAATAGGTGTATTCTTTAAGCTCTAGTAAATTGCAATTTCTTGAATTTTAGGTGAAAACACTAGCCGGAAAATAGAACAAAAAAAAATCATTTTTGATTGTTCTTGATAGAAACAGAGCGAGAGTGAAGCTGTTTTTTTTTTAAGGATTTTGAAGAGCGATGCATGCATGTTCCATTATTGAAGAAAGAGAAAGCTAGGTGCTGGCTCACCTGGGTGGCGATGGAAAAGAGTGAAGTAGATATAGAATATAATTGGTTAAAAAATATAACTCAATTAATAAACTAAATAAAAATTGTAACAAAATGAATCTAGCCTTTAAAAATTCTTTATCCACAACCCTGAGGGATAGCTCAATTGGTAAAAGTTTGAAGATAAAGTTCTCCAGGTCATCAGTTCGAGCTCTCGCATGGTCACTGAAGGCATTACAAATCTGTTGCGTCTTCAAGGCCTCGTAGAACTAACCATGACGCACGCATTGAAACAGCGAATTCCAGTGAATACAACTACTCAGGTTCACAAAGTAATGCCCAAAAATCATGATAAAAAGAAAAAGTTCTTTATCCACTGGAGTTGAGCTGATCCCTTTTTAAACATACATTCTTCGTCCTCAAAAGATTACGAATTCCAACTACGAACATTGAAGTACCAATTTTTCAGCATATAACGAGACTAGTTATAGACTATAGCGAGAGGAATAATGATATAGACTTTTTATTTCAAAAAAGTAAATGTACATACTTACTTTTTTGGTAGGAATGTAGATACTTGGACAAACCGAATCGAATAACCGTACCAAACTAAAAAATCATATTAAATTGATTAAAAAATTCAATAAAGTTTTGGTTTGATTTGGTTTGGTATTGAGTAAGAAAATTCGAACCAAACCAACATATAAATATATAATTTTTATATATACTTTTAAGACTTTATATAGAATTTTCTTTAAAAAATGTCTAGAAATATTTACAATTATCTTATGAGATGTAATATTTAATAGAATATGAAATGCTCCATTTCTATTAACTTTAAACAATGTGTTGTTCGATATCTTTCTTATCACTTAATCACTTTATTTTTTCATATTTATTATATTTTTATAACTTTTTCAAATTTGAAGTGATGTTTCGATAATCAAAAATTAAATAGAACATATCATTATTTAGGTATCGTATTGATTTTATGTTTAATTATTAAATTCGGTTAATTTTGAAAGTGTATGTATGGGTTAGAATCTGACCACATGTTAATTACGTCCTCAATACTCTACAATTGATAAGTGATGCGATAACTCTGAAAGAATGACAATTAACTCTCATACAATCTAATCGACAGGGTTACGACCCCCCCCCCCCCCACGCTTCAGAGGCGAACCTCGACATGATCACGGCCACTTATTGCCAGCTCACGAAGCTCACTGCTATAAATATCCAGAGAGAGAACCCTAGGGATGGGGGCTTCTTCATCTACACTACTCATAATAGAGAAATACACAACAGTACTCATATTATGAGGGAATGGAACACCATTGTAAGGCTCTGAACCTCTTCAAGGAGAGGCAGACCAAATCACTGCAATCAATAAAGTCTCCTTCTATATTTTTCCCTAATTCTCAATGCTTGTTCTTCATGTCTTTCACTTGGTCTAGTGATTTATCATGATTGTCTATGATTTACCCTCATTTATTTTGATTGTTCTATGCTTGTAAGTATCTTGATAACTTTTGAGCCAAACATTTGGCACCGTCTGTGTGGATTTCATAGAAAGATCGCATAGTTCCTCCCAGAACCAAAGCGAAAAAGTGCCCGAGAAAGTAAACAATCCAGTTCAAATGAGTCAAAAGTAGTACATCGAGCAAAGGAATTCGAAGGCCTCAACGAAAACTTAAATCCTTTGTCTCTCTGACCTCGAGCAGTGTGCAAAGACGAAGAAGCCCCTACAAAAGAAGGATCTATGTAAAACATCTCCCACATCCCTGATACGAGATCCAGCCGGAAACCGGCGCAGAAATATCTCAAAATTGGGAGTCACCTCAGGACAACCTACATACCCCTATTAGGAAGACAACATATAAGTTATACAAGATCTCAAATTAAAATCGAGACTCGACACAATATGCCTATGGCATTTGACCCATCAAACTCAGTACGTTTAACTTCAGTTGAATTGGGACTAAGGTCAAGCGCCTTCGCCACTTAATTCAACAGGTTCGACCTCGCTCGAACTAGAAGGATAAGTGCCTTCGCCATCAAATCCAATAAGTTCAACTTCAGTTGAACTGATACTCAGGCAAAGCGCCTTCACTATTTAATTCAATAGGTTCGACCTCGCTCGAACTACAAGGCCAAGTGCCTTCGCCATCAAATCCAATAAGTTCAACTTCAGTTGAACTGGGACTTAGGAAAAGCGCCTTCACCATTTAATTCAACGGGTTCAACCTCGCTTGAACTACAAGGCTAAGTGCCTTCGCCATCAAATCCAATAAGTTCAACTTCAGTTGAACTGGGACTCAGGCCAAGCGCCTTCACCATTTAATTCAACGGATTCGACCTCGCTCGAACTACAAGGCCAAGTGCCTTCGCCATCAAATCCAATAAGTTCAACTTCAGTTGAACTGGGACTCAGGCTAAGCGTCTTCAACATCAAACTCAACGGGTTCGACCTCGTTCGAACTACAAGACCAAATGTCTTCGCCATCAAATTCAGTAAGTTCGACCTCAGTCGAAATGGGACTCAGGCCAAGCTCCTTCACCATTTAGTTCAACGGGTTCGACCTCGCTCGAACTACAAGGCCGAGTGCCTTCATCATCAAATCTAATAAGTTCAACTCCAGTTGAACCGGGACTCAGGCTAAGTGCCTTCAACATCAAACTCAACGGGTTTGACCTTATTCGAACTGTAAGGCCAAGTGCCTTCGCCATCAAATCCAATATGTTCAACTTCAGTTGAACTGAGACTCAGGCCAAATGACCTTGCCATCAAACTCAGTTATTCAACTTCAGTTGAACTGGGACTTAGGCCAAGCGCCTTTTCCATTTAATTCAACGGGTTTGACCTTGTTCGAACTGCAAGGCCAAGTGCCTTCCCAATCAAATCCAATAAGTTCAATTTCAGTTGAACTAGGACTCAGGCCAACTGCCCTCACCATCAAACTTAGTAAGTTCGACTTCAATTGAACTATGACTCAGGCCAAGCGCCTTCGCCATTTAATTCCACGGGTTCGACCTCGCTCGAACAACAAGGCCAAGTGCCTTCACTATCAAGTTTAACAAGTTCAACTTCAGTAGAACTCGGAAGTTCAACTTCAGTTGAACTGGGACTCAGGCCAAGCGCATTCACCATTCAATTCAATAGATTCGACCTCCCTTGAACTATCAGCTAAGCGCCTTCGTCATTAAACTCGACAAGTCCAACCTCCGACGAATTGAGGCGCAGGTTAAGTATCCTTGCCATTCAAGTAAGTTCTTCTCGTTTGAACTAAGATTCGGGCCACATGCCGGTACCTCCAAGTTAAAGTTCGGCCCCGGTCAAACTACATGGCCACGTTTTTTACCATCATAGCCGGTAGTTTGACCGCGTCCGAACTGGGACTAAGGCTATGTGCCACTATCACCAAATAATGGTTCCAACTCGCTCACAGCGAGTCAGAGAAGCAAAATTGTTAACGGTCAAAACTAATATGCCGACCCAGTCGAGCTCAAAGGCGAGTCATCTTTTCGAACACGTGCAAAAGAAATTTTAAAGGGGAAAAGGGAAGGTACAAAAATAAATACAAGACAAGCAACAGAAAAGAGAATTTATTTATTGACAAAGTTAACTGCGGGCCATCCCCACTTACATCCGGCCAAGGCCGGTCAGAACAAGAAAAAAAAAAGAGAAAAACAAGAAACATATGAATGCCAAACGGCGAATAGAGCAAAAAAATCAATCAATAACAAAACTTTTTTTCTTGGCACCGCCACCATCAGCACCATCATCAACCTTCGGCGTCGCTGTGTCAAAACCACAAACGGCACGGGCCTCACGCGCCTTCTGACGCACTACCACGAAAGCAGCTTTGGTCACGGTACTAGCCTCCCACAAGTTCTTATAAATGTCACATTGGACCTCAGCGTAGACCTAAAGCTCGCGAGCCTAGCTGGAAGCAGCAGCTTAGTCCCGTAGCCACTGATTCTCTCTTTCTAAGGCCATAATCCGATCCGCCGTGACTTGGGCCTCCTGCTCGAGAACGTCGATCCGCTCCTCGAACCATGACTCTCTATCGGGTGTCATAGCCCTCTCCGACTCCCGTTGAGACCCGTGCACGTGGATCGCTTCCTCCAACCCTGAACCCTCATCGAGGCAGCCCTCGCCTGAAGTTTCAAAGCCGCAACATTACCTTCCAGTTCCACCACTTTCCCGTTCCATGCCGCAGTGGCCTCCGCCGCCTTGATCTGGCTCTGTGCCGCCTCTAACTCCATTTCCCTCAACTTACTCTGCAGGCGCTCACACTCAATTGTAGCCCTCTTTCCCACCTCGAGCTTAATATCCTTCCAACGGAGCTGCTCCTCGAGAGCACTTCTGTTGTCAAGTGCCTGCTGCATGCAGCTACTGTCCTCGCCTTGCCAGCTCCTCGCCCAGAGCCCAGTTGTGGGGATCGTTCCTCAAATGCTCACTCTCTCTCGACACCGTAAGGATAGCGATGATACTTCCCCAACGCTTGAAGAAAGATCCTCAAGCGAACGTTAGCTCGACGGAAGCTCTACACCTCCAACAAGTAAGTCTACAAAAAAAAGGCAACAATTAAAATAAAGAATGAGCTAAGGCAGAGAAGAAACAAACCAAAGTCGTATTACATACCCTCAGGCCCATCACGACCACTTCATTCATCACCCCGATATCCGAGACGTCCCTCGACGATGCGTTCTTGGTCTCCGAGCACAGCAACTCAAACTGCATCACCAAGTTATTCCTTTGGAGCAGTAAATTCAACTTCATGGGGACCTAGATGAAGCGAGCCTGCCCCTCCGTCTGCGCTGTTGAATTGGTGAAACCTTCTTGAAATATGTGAACATCGTCGGGATCCAGGTCGGATTCGGACTCGTACTCGCCCTCTACCACACTCCGTCCCCCTTCCGCCACCAACGAGGTGGAAAAACCCACTAAGGAATAACATCCGCCGCTAAGGAACGACCTTCCACATCGTCGACTGAAATATTCAACTAAGCCACCGCAGAGATAGTGCTATCCTGGCTTAAGTTAACCGGGGCAACCCCCACTGCTCGCACACCCTCAATGATGGAAATTGCAACCGCACTTCTCTCTTAGATCCGACGGGGGAGTCCAAATTAATTACCGTGGGGAGAGCTGGCACGAACGCCACCCTCCGCCTATGCAACGACCTCTCTTCCTCCCCACTCTTCTCTAGGGCAAACAGCCCCATGCAGCCCTTCATCTCGAAGAACAACCCGTGTCGGAGAAGGGGCCGTTGATGACTCAATCGATGTTGCCCTCGATACTGGGCGTGGCACCGATGTTGCAGCAAGTCGAGAAATCGGAGCCGGCCGATGAAAGGCCAAGTAAGAAGCCCTGACACAACGTGACCTCCTGGCCACATCAAGTAAACAAAGTCAACAGGGGGAATCAAAACAAAACGAAAGAGAAGAACGAGCCAATATTCCACCTGTCACGGGCCGGTGACCATGTATTTCCCAAAAAGACGCCCATGTGTGAATCCCCACCATATGGGGGAGAACAGCCTCTACCCACTCGCGTATCCCAGCCAACAGAGGTGGCGGCAACTTTCAGCTAAAAAAATAATTACAAGAGTCAACGCTTACGAGCATTAGAAGAAAAGAGAGACAAAAAGGGGTATTTTATGGTCGGGAACTTACGTGCAAAATTCCAAACTTATGGGAACCCAGTCGGGTCCGCCACTAGATGCTCGGCCCTGATATAAAAGAAATGCTCAAAAAGGTAACAGTCGATCTCGTCATCCAGTTTTATGGCCAATCCCCTCGACCCGCGTGGGCGTGTATGGATCATGGTGCCACGAATTTTCTGGGGAGCGTAAAGGCTAAGCACATGCTGCGGCGTGACCTCCCTACCAGCTAACTCCGCGTACTTAATAAACATCGAGAGCAATTTATAGAGAGAAGGAGAAAGCTGGGCCGGGTACACCCCGTGGTAACGACAAAAGTCGACCACAAATACTGGAAGCGGGAGCATGAATCCCACCTTGAAGGGGTAGACGTAAAACATGCAGTACCCTCTATGGTCGACCTGGACCCTGTCCTCCCCGTTAGTAGGGGCAATGACGACATAGCTTTGAAGTCCCCACTGTTCTCGTATTTTGGATATCCCAATTTCCCCCATTAATGGAACCGCATCCACCTGCTGCACTCCACCATCAACAGTAAGGTCAACCAACAAACCCGTGGGCAAAAATACGATCTCATCGACTGATGGAACTTCATCTCTTTCCACCAGTTCTAAATTTCTCATCGCCGGAACTGGGTCTTCAACCATCGAAAGGCTCACCGGAAGATCATTATGAGAAAGATTTCCTACCATTGATAACTCACGAACGAAGGAAAGATAGGATTTTTATAGAAAAGATAAAGTTTTTAACAATCAAAGAACAGAGATGAAGATAGAATTACAGACAAAAATGTTTCTCCATAATCTCTCAGTTAATCAACGAAAGTGTGAGAAGTAAATGCCCAACTCCCTTTATTTATAAAGAACAAAATTGGCCTTCACGAAACCCAAGAGCGATAATTAAATACACGACTGGCGGCAAAATGGTTCAGTTCCACGGAAACGGCGTCATTATGATAGACTCCACGAGGCGACGTTTCAGTTACCGACCAACGTCTCACCCCCGAAATGGTCGTAACGACCCGTGAATGCCGAGATGGTGCTCTATGCGGTTTCAAAATTTCAAATACCGCCAAGTGTATAGAAAACACGCCTTCACTCTTCTTGGCCATGCCACGTACAGTCCGTCCTCCAGGGCCGACGGGTTAAGTCCCTGGCGAACGGAAGGACTACCTGTATGAGTCAGAATCTGATCACATGTTAATTATGAAATTAGCCCTATCCTCAATACTCTACAATTGATAAGTGGTACGATAACTCTAAAAGAATGATAATTGACTCTCATACGTTTCAATCGACAGGGTTACGACCCTCCCACGCTTCGGAGGCGAACCTCAACATGGTAACGACCACTTATTGCCAGCTCACGAAGCTCATTGCTATAAATATCCAGAGAGAGAACCCTATGGGGGGGCTTCTTCTTCTACACTATTCATAATAGAGAAATACACAAAAGTACTCATATTATGGGGGAATGGAATACCATTGTAAGGCTCTGAACCTTTTCAATGGGAGCCAGACTAAATCACTACAATCAATAAAGTCTCCTTATGTATTTCCCCCTAATTCTCAATGCTTGTTCTTCATGTCTTTCGCTTGGTCCAGTGATTTATCATGATTGGCTATGACTTACCCTCATTTATTTTGATTGTTCTATGCTTGTAAGTATCTTGATAACTTTTGAGCCAAACAGTGTACATCAGTGAAAATTTATTGTCAGACTACTAAGAAAATAACTAACATGTGTTACTAAAAAAATTATCTCATAAGAATTTTATAATAGATCATATGTTTGTCAATTTTTTAATTTTTATTAAACATATATTTACTTATAAAATACTTAACAAAGTAAGATTGACATATTATTCATGCAATAATAAAAATTTGAAAACCTGGAAAGTTCAACAAAACCGAACCAATCCTAAATAATGCAAATAATTTAGTTTGATATTAGAAAAAATTGAACCAACTCGATCCATGTTCACTTCTAATACAAACAATATTCTAGTTACTATTACTTTCTAGCACTCAAGTATGGTATAACTATCTGTCAAGATGGTAAAAATCATTAGAGATTCGAGTTTAAATTCCAATATAACAAAAAAGTATTTGGTGATTTATTTTCATTTGTACCTACCCGAATCGTTGTGGTGCCCATAAAATGATCGACTACGATAACATCTAGCAGATATAGATGACACGTGTCTTCAAAACATAGTTTTTACTAAAGCATAATTAATTAAAACACTTGACATATTAACTTATAACTTAATCATAATAAATTAATACGATTAAATATAAACACTCAGTATAAATAACTTTTAATCTCTTTTCAGATTATACAAACAATATGTCATCATATCATTTTTTTAAATATTTCAAAAATTATAACTAGGGGTGTTCATTGTTCGGTTTGGATCGATTTTTCCCTAAAAAGAAATCAAACTAAGTAAGTCGGTTTTTCAAATATTAGAACCAAATCAAAACAATTAAGTCGGTTTTTCTTGATTCGGTTTATGTCAGTTTTTCAGTTTTTTCGGTTATTCGTCGGTATTTCTTAGTATAAGACATACAGTACCAAACATATATTCTGACGACCACATTTCAATTTAACACTATCAAATCAATTGCCCATTGAAAAATTTATTATTTACCAAGATATATTGATGATAATTGAATCAAATAGTGATGAATAATTTAAGGACTCAATTAGAATATATTTTTTAAACACAAAATTGATTCTTGCGCTAAAAAAGAAAACTAGCAATCAAACTAGAATGTAAAGGTAAAGAACTATATTAAAAGTGTAAATTATTAATATTACCATAAATTTTTTGAAACTTTGTATAACAATATATATATATATATATATATATATATATATATATATATATATATATATATATATATAGATATATATATATATATATATATATATATATATATATTATAGCTACTCCATAGTCGGTTTGGTCCGGTTTTTTATGATTAAAACCAAAATCAAACCAAATATGATCGATTTTTAAAATTCAAAACCAAAATCAAACCAGGCCAAAAAGTATCGATTTTTTTGATCGGTTTGGTTTGTTTTGTTTTTTTTTTCCGGCTTTTTATGAACCCCTAATTATAACTAAAGAAAGAACATCTTGATATTATAAAAAACAAGTACTATTATATAAATAGATAAAGCTATAAAATTTGTAAAAGGAAAGAGTTTTCGGCTAATATTGTCCCTTATCTTTGAGGATAGATCTATCCCACAAATATAACTCTAAGCATATTTAGTCCTTAAATATGCTAAAATGGAGCATCTTTAGTCTCATTGACATAATTTGTCCAAGAACAATTACAAGGTTGGTTTCGGCACGCACCATCTTTTAGGTTTACTTATCGATATAAATCAACACCCACTAATTGTACAGAGCTGATAAATTTAAGATTTTAATGTTGAAACGTTTACCTTTAACAATTTTAGTGTATTTTTTCAAAAAGAAAAGTTAAAATTTGAAAAAAATAGAGTTGCCAAGATCACTTCTAGGCATATTATTGAAGCAAATAACTAACCAGATTGTATTATCACTGTTAGGCCGCGCCAAAAACTATTTACATCTAATAGCCGAAAGCGTTTATAAAATTTGTATAATTATTGTATATTAATATACAAAATGCATATACACAAAATAATATACAGATTTTATATATTTTTTCGATTATTAATTTTATAGCGTCATTTTCTCATTGAAAACTGGCATTGAAGGGGATATTTTCAAGGTTAACATTTTAGAAGACGTTATCTAAAAAATGAGAAATTAAAGTGATAATTTGCATTATCCAATAAAAGCAGAGTAAAGATTTTGTTTCATGAATTAGAGTTAGTTAACACTGTTAGTTTTTGAACATATTATGTGAGTGAGACTAAAAGTGCTCCACTTTAGCATACTTAAGGGACTAAGAGCTTGTTTGGATTGGCTTAAAAGCTGGTCAAACCAGCTTTTAAGCCATTTTAGATGTTGGGAGTGTTTGGCAAAAAAGAAAACAGCTTGAAAAAAGTTAAAAATGGCTTTAAAAAGCCAAAAGCTACAAGTTGATTGATCCCAACTTTTTTTTTTCAGCTTAAAAGCCAACTATCTTTGACCAAGTATTTTACCCTCTTGTCCCTAATAACATTTATTATTCCAAAAATATCCCTCACAACTTTTGAAATAATTATAATATCCAACACAAACTTTTAATATTCATTGGTAATTTCTTTTTTCCCTTTTAGCCAATGGTTTTTTATTATTCGAATTCCTAAAATCATCGGCATAACAACAGTTTCAACTATCTAGTATTTGTTTTAATTTCAATTTCTTAATTTTTAATAAGAAATAAAAATTTGTTCGTGCAAAATATGTAAAGGATCAAAATCAAAAAGGTTTTTTTGTTTTCTTTGAAATAAAATTCAATAGAAATGTGTTCAAAACATATTAAAATGTTCACTCTTTTTCTTACAAAATTCTTCAAAAAGCATTTCTTTTGGTGATTTTTGTCAATAAATTTATATATATATATATAAAAGATTTGAAAGAAAAGGTATAAAAATTGAATGTTAACAGTAAGTCGATAAAAGCATTATCAATGAACAATAATAAATAAGTATACCTAAAATAAAGAAATCAGTTTATTAGGAAATAGGACTCCTAAACCTAAAAGGAAGAAAAAATAGTCCTATATTAAGAATTTTACATAGTTCAAATAAGAAATAGAATAATAAAATGTGATACTCATTTCATATATTTTCCCAGTAAGCTTGGAATTTCAATAAATAAATAAAAAACTTACATGGTTGAAAGAAGTGATAAAAAAAGTTCAACATATAAAGATTATTTTAGGTGAACAGTTAAAATATTAATTATTTTATATGTATATTAATAAGTTTGAAATAAAATATTATAGTAATAAGCTTCTTTATATTGTTAACAGCTTTAAGGATATTTCAGTTATTTTAATAAAAATAGAAAAAGTGCTTCCCAGCACTTATTTACCAAACATTTCAACAATTTTTTTCAGCTTCAGCACGTTTATCCAAACACATAACTGCTTATTTATAAAATTAGCTCCAGCACTTAAAAAGTACTTTTAAGCACTTGTGCTTAAGAGCTACTTTTTTTAAGCCAATTTAAACGGCCTCTAAATATGCTCAAGTTGTATTTGAGAGACTACTCTCAAAGATAATGGAGAGTGTTGATCAAAAACTCTTGAAGGAAATACTCAGTCCGTTTCAATTTATGTGAACCTATTTGACTGGGCACTGATTTTAAGATAAAAATTAATACTTTTGGAGTTTGTGGTGTTAAGCAAGTTCAAATGGGACTCAAAGTATTTGTGTGGTTATAAAAGCTTCTTATTAATAGCAAAATTATAATTTTAAGCTAAAAATAAAATAGGTTCAGAAACATAGGGAGTATAAAAACCCATCGATTGATGAATTAAAAGGGGAAAAGGTAAAGGCAGAATACAAATGCCAAACACTTACTGCTAGAAGAAGGAAGAAAGAGAAAGTTGAAAATGGCCTTTCACCGGCCTACCAAAATTCCAAAGGCCAAAACACATAATCTTCCAAATTCTCAGATCCCAATACCCCACCCCTTAACCCTCTGGCAATGGTCCTTTTCACATTTCTTCTGCAAAACCATTCAAACAAACACTCTGCTCTCTCTAGACCTTTAGTAGGAGTAATAGTGGTGAATAATGCAGAAAGCTGAAAAAGACCTCTCTCTTTATCATCTCCAATTTTCTTCTCTTCTTTGAATTTTATTTCATCACTTTTAGAATATCTGTCTTGTTCGTAACTATATGTATCGAGTCAACTTGTCCAAAAAAGCTTAATTTAAAGGGGGCATTATATTGCGCAAAGGGCACTGTGAGCTGAAATGGGGACTCGATCGTTTTTCTCGACGAGGAAGATGGCGATATGGAATGACGAATCTGCCCTTTTGTTTGTCAAGAAAGAGGTACTATTTTCATTTCTAAATACAAGGTCATATTTGGGTGGAGGACAACGTAGGTCGTAGATGTCTGTCTCTACGTGAAAATCTCTCATTTTTTTCTTCTCATTAGGTGGTTAGAAGGCAGACAGGATGGAGCCAGGCATTTATTTATTATATCCGTGTATTTTGATTATGAAAGAAATGGGAAGCATTATACTATATCTTGGTACTGGATATTTTATCCCTTATTTCTTTTTATGAATTATTAACATTTTTAACGGCACATAAAGGAGGTGAAGGAGCTAAAGATTCATCAATTATCATGGTCATGCATAGAGTAATCAAGAACCTGCTGACCTGAAATGAGAAAGAATAGGGGAAAATACACACATTTTTTATGTCAATATTTTCTAATATACGATTGTCATTGTATTCACAAATGATGTACTGGCGGCTGTCTAGCTAGACATTGATTTTTATGACTATTGATTTTTAATTGGAAGGGGGGTTGATGGATAATACCAAATATGTATGGTTGGTTGATTAAAGTTTGTTTTTCTGGTTTTGTTTTCTTTGGTTCCCAACAGTTGAAAATGATTCCCTTTCTATTAATGGCAGTTGAAAATGAACTCAAAGTTCAAATAATTTTCTTACTGATTCTGGAATGTATTTTGGGTTTATCCTCTTTTTGTGAGGGACAGGAGCTTGTTCCTTAGAAATATTAGTAAGGTGACTTGTCCAACATTTCTAAATAGTATTGCTTCTTTCGTTCCAATTTATGTGAACCTGTTTGATCGGCCACGCAGTTTTAAAAAAAATAAAAAATTTTGAAATTTGTGGTCCTAAACAAGCCAAAAAGAGACTCGTGGTTATAAAAGCTTCTCATTAAGAGTAGATTTGTAAGTTTAAGCTAAATTGTTATCAAATTTAGAAAGGGATCATTCTTTTTGAAACAAACCAACACAGATATAGGTTCACTTAAAGTGAAACAGAGGGAGTAGTAAGATTTATATAAGCGGCTTTTAGAAGTGTATATAATCTGACTGACTTCAAAATTATACCACTTTGCTTTGCAAGTTTCTATACTTGTCCCATTCACTTCTTCGGTGGCGAAGCTAAAAATTTCTTAAGAGTGTTTAAATTTAGAAGAAGTGAAAAAAATTCCGTTAAAGGGGATTCAACATATGTTATATATCTCTAAAACATAATATTTACCAACGTATACAGTAAAATTTTTCGATGAAAGACGACCAGTTGACTATCTTATGAACATGTGGCATCGCTACTACTCTTCTTAATTAACAATTTGGAAACCATGAATGAGTTTGCGTTCGACCTTGGCTTCTGGGTTGGCTCCTAGGCCCAGCTAACAATAAACTACAACACTAGATCTCCTGCGGATAATACCGATGAGATCCTTCTACCCTTACACTAGAGGTCTCGGGGTAGTCATGACAATCACACACTAATATCTTGTATACCTCTAGATATTGTTCCTTAGTAGCATAATATTTATGTCTGGCATCAGGAAGCAAGCAGTAGACCAGCTTTTTTATATTTGTGGAATGCTGCTGAAATTCGTATAGAAAATCACAGATTGTGACGGTTTTTATGACGATTTTATTCTTCCCAACACAAGTTTCATTCTCAATGGACTTTTTTCTCGTAGAGCAATTGTAACTTAGAAAGTAAGAAGTCATCAACGGGTGCAAGTGCACATATAGTCATTCTCAGAGATGCTATTCAGAGATTAGTCAGTACTTATTTTGTCTTAAATTTTTAAACTAAAAATCTCAATTTCACCACAATTCAGAACATTTTTGTCCTGAAAATTTGAACCAAAGTCTAAAATTCAAGAAGCACTGGTTAATTCTTAAATATTAACCCTTTAAAATGGCTACCTGGTGTCATTTCTACACATCAAAGGGACGAAGGCCCAAGCCTTGCAATTAGCCATCCAACTTTTGCCCAAAAGCTTTTGGATCAGCCAACGAAACCTCCCATGTTATGGCGCCACCAAGTATGTAAACAAACTTATTTGAAGGAGTAAATCAGAGAACGTGTTTCTATTCAACGTTCAGTATCATGCAAAGAGATCGGATATGAATTTTAACATATGTTACATTCCTAGATATAAACAACAACAACCCATTATAATGTCACTTAGTGGGGTCTGGGGAGGGTAGTATGTACGCAGACCTTACCCCTACCTTGGATAGAGAAGCTGTTTCCAAATAGACCCCGTCATCCTTCCCTCCAAGAACTTCTCACCTTGCTCTTGGGGAGACTCGAACTCACAACCTCTCGATTGGAAGTGGGGCTGCTTACCATCAGTACATTCCTAGATATACTGGAACTAAACTGACTATTAAGACTATATATTTGGCATATATCATATGGAATGTGACAAATAGAGTAAGTTTAATACATAACTAACCCTCTGAGAACTTGCACAAAAATTTCTCTTACACAGCTTAGCTTTAAAGGCATTCTTTTAGACTAACTTAACTTGCAAGTTTTGTGGCTATGCTCCCTAAATTTCCAGTTGCCGAAAAATAAAGCGCGTTAGAGGGCTAAAAGTATACCAGACCCCATTTTTTTACCATTCTTCCAGTGGTTAAATTTGTTAACATGTTTTCCTATTCTTTCATTTTTTCCTCTACCGTTTCAACATGAAAGGATAAGAGTAAAACATAAGCATGTCTCATTTACTAAAACAAAATGAAGGAATAAATTTAGGGCATATTTGGTATGAAGAAAAATATTTTCCTTGGATTTTTTTTATGAAAATAGTGGTTTCTCACTTATTTTCTGTAGTCTGGTTAAATAGCAAAGAATATTTTTTTAAAATATACAATTCACACAAACACTATGGGCAACAAAATGGGTAAGGGCGAGAAATGCTGGTAGGTCGGGGTCTAGGAATCTGGGTGGCGGGTTAGGGGTTGGGTGGGGTGGGTGGGGGAAATTAGGGTGGGGTAGGTGTGGCGGGGTGCTAGGGTGGGGGTGGGAAGTATGGTGGGGAAGATTGAAAAAGAATTTTGAAAAATATTTCCGAAGTCATTTTCATCCAATTAGAAGAAAATAAGTTCATGCAAAAAATATTTTTTAAAATATTTAATCCAATCAAATATGAGAAAATTAAAAGTATTTTCCTTCAAACCAAACATACTGTTAATCTATCTATATCTATATATTCTATCTATATATTATTAAAATGAGAAGACAAAGCCATTTCCTTAAGCCAAGTGGCATCCTTAAAAAAGACACATGACATAATTAGTTACTAATTAGTTTTACTTATTTAGTTAATAATTAATTATTATTTTTGAATTTAAATATCTATAAAAACTAAAATAATAAAAAATAAAAATACCATCTATATATCTATATCTATATATTATTAAAAGGAGACGAAAAAGTTCTCTCCATAAGCCAAGTGGCAGCCTAGAAAATGTCACATGGCATAAGTAGTTCATAATTATTATTTAGTTAGTCATTGTTTTTGAATTTAAATATATAAAAAATAAAAAATAAAAAATAAAAACTAAAAAAAAATCTATATATTATTAAAATGAGAGGACAAAGTCATTTTCTTAAGCCAAGTGGCATCCTTAGAAAAATTCACATGGCACAATTTTTTTTTTATAAACAATATACTTTCATTTCATCAAAACAAAAACATTACAGAATCCAGTAGCTGCTGACCAGCTACTGCTCTCTACCAGTCTAAATAGACTCACTCCCGTAAGCTATACATACATCAATACAAACATACTACTTAAGCTTAAACTATTTACTTCAATTCTATAGCTAGGGGTAGTGATCCAGCCTTCGCAAAACATCCTTCCAGTATTTAATTGAGGTCCCCTGTATATGTATGTGAACTGCTATCTCTTTGCATATATCATTGATATTGATTCTTCCTCCTTGGAACCTAATCTTGCTTCTTTCTCTCCATAGAATGTATACTATCATCCCAAACACACAGGCGGTTAGTTCAGCATGTCCATTTCTCCTTCTTGCAATTTTGCTGACCCATTCTACTTCACTGTTCCAGTCACAAATGGACCTCTGGTGTCCCATCCATATTAGCAGTCTATTCCATAGCTCCAAAGATGTCAGGCAAGCAAAAAATAGATGGTCAAAAGATTCATCTACTTGCCTGCAAAATACACACTGTTTTGAAATCTGTATTCCAAGTTGCATTAGTCTCTCCACTGTTGCCAGTCTTCTGTGCAATGCTAGCCATAGGATAAATTTGAATCTTGGGGATAGTTTTGTCTGCAGAATAATACTTTTCCAGTGTACTCTTTGGAATTGAGGGAGCTGCATTCTGTAGAGTTTTTTATGCTGAATAGTTCACCCATCTGTAGCTGGATCAGTCTGCATTTCAGATTGCCCTGTATACCCTGTTTGTTATCAGTGATCTTGTCTCAAAGATCTTTCTCACAGCCCAGGAAGCATTCCTATGAGTAGGTACATAATCCACAGCATTGTTCTTTATGTAATATGTGTGCACCCATTTGATCCACAAGCTCTCCTTCTTCATTGTCAGTGCCCATAGATGCTTTGCAACAATTGCCTTATTCCAGTATGGCAGATTTAATACATTGAGGCCACCAGCACTATATGGTAGACATTGTTAGATAATACGCTTAATGTTAGAGGGGAGGGTGAATATCGTTATAATAAAAATTAGCGTAAACTTGCGGAATTTAAAAATTGCAGGAAATAAATAAGTGCAATAAGTAAATAAACTAGAACAAACGCACCGATATATCCTGGTTCACCACAACCCGTGGCTAGTCCAGTCCCCGAGAGACTCTCTCGAGATTTCCACTAACTTGTTAAGCTTACGGGTGCTCAACAAACCGTTACAACTTGAGGACACAAGCCTCAACAACCTTTGCTCGGAGATACAACACTCCAAGACTTCAACCAAGGAAACACAAGTTCCTTCTTACAACACAAGGGACTAACACTTCCCTTCAAGTGTACAAAAACACTTAGCACTCAAACAAGACACTCCTTTAAGAGTAGATATGAGTAAAAAGAATACGCTCAAGATCACAACAACTTTTGATAAGAATTTGGCTCTCAAAAGCTTATGTAATGAATATAAAATGATAAGCAATAAAGTATGCAAGCTTTAGCAATTGTATGATCAGTTGTTGTATGTTGTTGTGCTTAAAAGACTGAATTGAAACTGTATTTATAGTTGAAAAACTTTGTATTACCGTTGCCTAATTGCCAATTAAGAATTGCTGATTTTACTCAGTGACAATGGATTGTCAAAATGCCACAATCGATTGTTTGCCAATCGTTCCAAAAATCAATCCCAGATTTTACGCATAACAATCGATTATCTAAGATCAATAATCGATTACTGGCAACGTTCAAAAAATCATTTCCAGATTTTACGTAAAACAATCGATTGTTAGAAATCTATAATCGATTACTCAGCAACGTTCAAAAAATCCTTTCCAGATTTTAATTAAAACAATCGATTATGAGAAATCAATAATCGATTACTCAGCAACGTTCAAAAAATCTTTTTCAGATTTTATTTAAAACAATCGATTATAGGAAATCAATAATCGATTACCTGACGGTATTTGAAAACATTTTGGCAACGGTCAGTTATACAATCGATTATATTAAGTTAACAATCGACAATATATCAGTCTTGAAAAATCAATTTAGACACTGTCTCTTGACAATCGATTGTCATAAGTTCACAATCGATTATTTAATAACTTTGAAAAAGTTTGGAAGACACTGCCTCAACACAATCGATTGTCATAAGTTCACAATCGATTATTTTGTGACTTTGAAAAATCTGACGGACACTGTCTCTTCACAATCGATTGTCATTAGCTTCACAATCGATTATTTTGAGCTTTGAAAAACTTTGATGGACACTGCCTCATCACAATCAATTGTCATAAGGTTCACAATCGATTGTCATGCAGATTTGAAAAATCTGATGCTCACTGCCTTAACACAATCGATTGTCATGAGTTCACAATCGATTGTCAAGCAGCTGACTTAAACATAATCGATTATCATAAGTACATAATCGATTATCTTAGTCCAGATTTTAGAGGCATGTTTAAAAATCATTTTGACTAAAGTAAATATGCATTATTTAAAATCATTTTGCTCTAAATTAAATATGCATGATTTGTTAAAAATATTTTTACGAGAGAAGCCAAGTCTTGAGTTTAAGTTGTCGGATCAAGATCACAATTAAATACCGACTCATATAAAACTTAATCTCGATCTTTGTCTTGTGCTTGAATCTCGTTGTATATCAATTTTGCGCTTGTGCTTGGACCTCGTCATGTGTCAATTTGCGCATAGTTTGTCATTCATCAAAACCTACAAATATGAACACACGTTTAGTATAATGCCTTGAGAACGTGTTTCCAACAATTTTCCCCTTTTTGATAATGGCAAACTTTAAGCGGGATATGCATATTAGGCAATTCATAATGACGATTCAAGACAAGTAAAGATATGCAACAAGTATATAGATATGTAATTTGTCCCCCCTCAATATATGAATTCCCCCTCAATTTATGCCGATAAGTATTGAGAGTGCATACCCGTTATCTTCCCCCTTTTGTCATTAGCAAAAAAAAATATAATAATAAAAAACTTGTTTATTTATGAAATCTGCAATTTCAGAAATAATAACGCAAATAACGCAAATAATGTCAAGACAATCGATTATTGATACTGGATAATCGATTATATAAAAGAGAAATCGATTGTTCTGTGCGTCAAGCTTTATAATTCCCCCTGCCTTTAGGGCGATACCTGCAAAAATACGTTAGACGTCTCCGACGCTCAAGTTAGAAAACATGTGAAAGGGAAAATGCAATGCATGACTTAGATCAACGTGGAGTCAAGGATCCCGAGTTCACTACGAATTCGGAAGAAGGACTCTTTCTCTAAGGTCTTTGTAAAGATGTCGGCCAATTGATCCTTGGTTTCAACAAATTCAATTTCGATATCGCCCTTGAGAACGTGATCTCTTATAAAATGATGTCTAATTTCAATGTGTTTTGTTCGCGAATGAAGAACGGGGTTCTTCGTCAAGCATATGGCACTAGTATTATCACATCTAAGAGGGATATGATCAAGACTTAGGCCATAGTCCAAGAGTTGTTGTTTCATCCAAAGGATTTGAGCGCAACAACTCCCCGCGGCTACATATTCAGCCTCGGTTGTGGACAACGCAACATTTACTTGTTTCTTGCTAAACCAAGAAACGAGAGAGCTACCGAGCAAATGGCAAGTGCCACTAGTGCTCTTGCAGTCCAATTTGCATCCAGCAAAATCGGAATCGGAATAGCCAACAAGTTGGCATGAAGAACCTTTGGGGTACCATAGACCCACATTTACAGTACCAACAAGATACTTCAATATCCGTTTCACCGCAGTTAGGTGAGACTCCTTCGGACACGATTGATAACGAGCGCATAAGCACACGCTAAACATGATGTCCGGACGACTAGCAGAAAGATAAAGGAGAGAGCCAATCATACCTCGATACTTTTTGATGTCGACTTCCTTACCTTTCTCATCTTTGTCTAGATGATCGGATGTGCTTATGGGGGTTGCCATTGCTTTTGCATTGGTCATTTCAAATCGTTTCAGCAATTCTTTGCAATATTTCGCTTGGCAAATGAACGTACCTTCTTTTATTTGCTTTACTTGTAATCCCAAAAAGAATGTTAACTCACCCATCATAGACATCTCAAATTCGCTTGTCATTAAATCAGAAAATTCCTTGCACAAAACAATGTTAGTAGCACCAAATATAATATCATCCACATAGATTGAACTAATAAAACATCATTGTTTTTATGCTTAACAAAAAGAGTGGTGTCAACTTTCCCCTAATGAAATTATTTTCCAATAGAAATTTACTCAATCTTTCATACCAAGCTCGGGGAGCTTGTTTTAAACCATAAAGAGCCTTTTTGAGTTTAAAAACATGATCGGGAGATTTAAAATCTTCAAAACCGGAGGGTTGTTCAACGTAAACTTCTTCTTGAATAACACCATTTAGAAAAGCACTTTTCACATCCGTTTGATATAAATTGAAATTCATAGAAGAGGTAAAAGCAAGCAATAAACGAATAGCTTCTAATCTAGCTACGGGAGCATATGTTTCTTCATAGTCAATACCCTCTTCTTGATTATAGCCTTTTGCTACAAGCCTAGCTTTGTTTCTAGTGATTACCCCATTTTCATCTAGTTTGTTTCGAAAAACCCATTTCGTACCAATTATGGTATGATTTTCGGGTCTTGGCACCAAATCCCAAACGTCATTCCGTTTGAATTGGTTAAGCTCCTCTTGCATTGACAAGGTCCAAAATTCATCCCCAATTGCTTCGGAGATGGTTGTTGGTTCAATTTGAGAAACAAAAGCAGTATGTCCTAAGGTGTTCTTAAGGGAGTTTCGGGTACTTACCTTTTCTTCGACGTCGCCAATTACCAGTTCGAGAGGGTGATCTTTGATTGTCCTCCACTCGTTAGGCATTTTCGTTTCTTTCTCCAATTGTGGCGTTTCCTCCGTTGATTGTTCCAAGATTTCATTTTGAATTTCCTTAGGAGTTTCCTCTTGTACTTTGTCTTTTAAACTATTTAAAATACCTGCAAGATCAGAACAAGAATTCTTTCTCGCCAAGCGAGCATTATTTTCGGAAAACACAATATGAGGGGATTCCTCCACAGTTTGGGTTCTATTATTAAACACCCTATATGCTTTGCTACGTGAAGAATACCCAATAAAAATTCCCTCATCGGATTTGGCATCAAATTTTCCCAATTGATCTTTTCCATTGTTATGAATAAAACATTTACAATCGAATACTCTAAAATGGGAGATATTTGGTTTCCTTCCCTTGTAGAGCTCATAAGGGGTTTTCATGAGTATTGGCCTTATGACTACTCTATTTAAAACGTAGCATGCGGTACTCACGGCATCCGCCCAAAAATGTTTGGGAATCTTAGCCTCTTCGAGTATGGTTCTAGCCATCTCTTCGAGACACCTATTTTTCCTTTCCACCACCCCATTTTGTTGTGGTGTACGTGGAGCGGAAAAGGTATGCTCGATACCAAGTTCCTCACAAAAGTCCGCAAAGAGATTGTGATCAAACTCTCCCCCATGATCACTTCTAATTGAAGTGACGGTTGTTTCCTTTTCGTATTGAACACGTTTAAGAAAATATTTAAAATTCTGAAAAGCATCACTTTTATGGGCAAGAAATAAAGTCCAAGTAAATCTGGAATAATCATCAACAATAACAAAAGCATAACGATTTCTACCAAGACTTTCAATGCGAGATGGTCCAAACAAATCCATGTGAAGCAATTGCAATGGTCTAGTAGTTGAAACAATATTTTTCGATTTGAAAGATGCTTTTGTTTGCTTCCCTTTTTGACAAGAATCACAAGTAGAGTCATTTTCAAATTTCAAATTTGGAAGACCAACAACTAAATTTTGTGAGACCAATTTGTTCAAAAGATGCATGTTGATGTGAGCTACTCTACGATGTCATAACCAAGAATCATCCTCTTTGCTCATTAAACAATTCACATATTCGGGTGAAGAATTTGCAAGATCAACCATATAAATGTTATCCATTCTAAAGCCACGAAGGATAAATTTAAAATCGCTATGTCTAAACACTAAGCATTCATCCGAATCAAATAAAACAAGATTTCCCTTGTCACATAATTGACTTATGCTCAAGAGATTATGTTTTAAACCTTTCACAAGTAATATATGCTTAATGGAAGAAATTTCATCCTTACCGACCGATCCGATGCCGATAATCTTTCCTTTGTTGTTATCACCAAAAATAACACTTCCCCCTTCCTTGTGTTCTAGTTGAAGGAATTTGGATTCGTCTCCCGTCATGTGCTTGGAGCATCCACTATCAAGGTACCATAGTACACTTGATCCCTTCAAACATGCCTACAAAACAGATTAATGAGTTTTAGGTACCCATGCCATTTTGGGTCCTTGGGGGTTAGGCAAATCAGAGTGATGTGATTGAGTGTTATGTCTATGTCGTGTAAAACAAACAGGGGCAATATGTCCAATTCGTCTACAATAATGACAAGTCACGTTAGGATTATTCATCCTTCTAGGTTGATAGTAATTGGACGGACGAAATTCATTTGCTCTATTCTTGACAATATAACTATTGCGCAAATCATGAAAATCATTTCTCCTGCCATTTGTTCTAGGATATGCATCATTTCTAGAATAGTTGCTTCTAGGTTGGAAGTCATTTCTAGGTGTTCTAAAAGGTTCAAACTTCCTTCTAGTGTTTGGCCTAGAATGTGCATTATTTCTAGCATGATTATTTCTAGGTTGCGATTGATGAAAACCATTTCTAGATTTGTTTTATCTAGGATGAACATTTGTTTTATTTATCCTAGGTTGAGCCTTAGGTGGTTGGGGTTGGCTTCAACTTTCTCTTTAGGCTCGTTTCTAAAACCTATGCCATACTTGGTCGACTTCAAATTAACAAGCACTTCATTCAAATTTTTATGAGAAGAGTTAAACTTATCTAAGGTGCCCTTAAGCCTTTCTACTTCATTTTTGAGATGCATGCAAGAAGTACAATTTCTAGAACTTTCGGGCTTGTCAGCGCTTCTCTTGCCAAAAAATTTGTTTTCCTCTTTCAACTTCTCATTTTCTAAAATTAGTTTTTCCAATTCCTTTTCTTTAAAAGAGAGTTGTTTTTGAAAATCTTTTTCTTTTAAAGAAGCATTTTCTTTTATACTCTTAACTTTCGGGCTTGGCTTGTGCTTGCTTTGAGAGCGATTCTTTGCTTCCTTTGATCATCAACAAGAGGGTTAAGTATAGTAGATTCATAAGTTTTAAGATTACCTCTTAATGCGTCGATGGTGACATTTGAAATGCCAATGGATTCTTGAATCGCGTCGGCCTTGGATCGCCATTCCGGAGTGAGACTTCGGAGAATTTTTCGGACAAGTTCCTTATCCGTGAAGGTCTTCTTAAGAGCATGTAAATCATTTATGATTTTTGAAAATCGTTCAAACATCTCATCGACCTTTTCGCCTTCCTTCATGTGAAACAATTCATATGCATGGGTTAGGAAATCAATTTTGGCTTCCCTTACCTGGTCCGTACCTTCGTACGTAATTTCCAACTTGTCCCACATTTGCTTCGCCGTTGTGCAACAAGATATCTTCCTGTAATCATCAGCATTTACCGCACAATATAATAAATTAATAGCTTTAGCATTATTTTGCACCTTTCGGATATCATCCGCATCGTATTCATCTTCGGACTTTGGGACCCATTCATTTTCAACCTTCTTGGTTGGAATTTGTTCTCCACTCATTATGACCTTCCAAAGATGAAGACTATTTGATTGTACAAATATTCTCATCCTCTCCTTCCAGTATGTATAATTTGTACCATCGAATAGCGGTGGTCGGGTGGAGCATTGTCCTTCACCTATTCCTGCAAAAGAATCACGAGTAGAAGCCATGGATGTTTCTCTCAAACGGTTAAGTCTTCAGAGAGTTGGGATCTGATACCAATTGTTAGATAATACGCTTAACGCTAGAGGGGGGGTGAATAGCGTTATAATAAAAATTAGCGTAAACTTGCGGAATTTAAAAATTGCAGGAAATAAATAAGTGCGATAAGTAAATAAACTAGAACACACGCACCGATATATCCTGGTTCACCACAACCCGTAGCTAGTCCAGTCCCCGAGAGACTCTCTCGAGATTTCCACTAACTTGTTAAGCTTACGGATGCTCAACAAACCGTTACAACTTGAGGACACAAGCCTCAACAACCTTTGCTCGGAGATACAACACTCCAAGACTTCAACCAAGGAAACACAAGTTCCTTCTTACAACACAAGAGACTAACACTTCCCTTCAAGTGTACAAAAATACTTAGCACTCAAACAAGACACTCCTTTAAGAGTAGATATGAGTAAAAAGAATACGCTCAAGATCACAACAACTTTTGATAAGAATTTGGCTCTCAAAAGCTTATGTAATGAATATAAAATGATAAGCAATAAAGTATGCAAGCTTTAGCAATTGTATGATCAGTTGTTGTATGTTGTTGTGCTTAAAAGACTGAATTGAAGCTGTATTATAGTTGAAAAACTTTGTATTACCGTTGCCTAATTGCCAATTAAGAATTACTGATTTTACTCAGTGACAATCGATTGTCAAAATGCCACAATTGATTGTTTGCCAATCGTTCCAAAAATCAATCCCAGATTTTACGCATAACAATCGATTATCTAAGATCAATAATCGATTACTGGCAACGTTCAAATAATCATTTCCAGATTTTACGTAAAACAATCGATTGTTAGAAATCTACAATCGATTACTCAGCAACGTTCAAAAAATCCTTTCCAGATTTTAATTAAAACAATCGATTATGAGAAATCAATAATCGATTACTCAGCAACGTTCAAAAAATCTTTTTCAGATTTTATTTAAAACAATCGATTATAGGAAATCAATAATCGATTACCTGACGGTATTTGAAAATATTTTGGCAACGGTCAGTTATACAATCGATTATATTAAGTTAACAATCGATTATATATCAGTCTTGAAAAATCAATTTAGACACTGCCTCTTGACAATCGATTGTCATAAGTTCATAATCGATTATTTAATAACTTTGAAAAAGTTTGGAAGACACTGCCTCAACACAATCGATTGTCATAAGTTCACAATCGATTATTTTGTGACTTTGAAAAATCTGATGGACACTGTCTCTTCACAATCGATTGTCATTAGCTTCACAATCGATTATTTTGAGCTTTGAAAAACTTTGGACACTGCCTCATCACAATCGATTGTCATAAGGTTCACAATCGACTGTCATGCAGATTTGAAAAATCTGATGCTCACTGCCTTAACACAATCGATTGTCATGAGTTCACAATCGATTGTCAAGCAGCTGACTTAAACATAATCGATTATCATAAGTACATAATCGATTATCTTAGTCCAGATTTTAGAGGCATGTTTAAAAATCATTTTGACTAAAGTAAATATGCATTATTTAAAATCATTTTGCTCTAAATTAAATATGCATGATTTGTTAAAAATATTTTTACGAGAGAAGCCAAGTCTTGAGTTTAAGTTGTCGGATCAAGATCACAATTAAATACCGACTCATATAAAACCTAATCTCGATCTTTGTCTTGTGCTTGAATCTCGTTGTTATCAATTTTGCACTTGTGCTTGGACCTCGTCATGTGTCAATTTTCGCATAGTTTGTCATTCATCAAAACCTACAAATATGAACACACGTTTAGTATAATGCCTTGAGAACGTGTTTCCAACAGACATATAGCTTTCCATGCTACTAATGCTTTCTTTGACACATTTGCGGCACCAGTCCACAAAAAGGATCTGCAAATTGCCTCGACCATCTTCATTACCTTCTTAGGCAGCAGGAATATTTGAGACCAGTAAGATTGTATTCCAAATAATACTGATTTGATCAACTGGAGTCTACCTGCATAAGAAAGATGTCTGGATGTCCAGCAATTAATTTTCAGTGTTATCTTCTCTACTATTGGCCAGCATTGTGTAACTGATAATTTTTTGGAGTCCAAAGGTAAACCAAGATATTTGAATGGAATAGAGACTTCAGGGAAATCCAGTTCATGCAAGATTTCCTCCTTGAGCCAGTTTGAAACCCCTGCTATATAGACTGCACTTTTGTCTGCATTTGCTTGAAGTCCTGATGTTTCTACAAATTTTTGGAGATCTGTTCTAAAAGTCTTACAGATTGAGTATCAGCCTTGCAGAATAGTAGAAGATCATTAGCAAATCAAATATGAGCCACTCCCAGCTTCTTGCACCTAGGATGAAATTTGAATTCCTTCCTTTCCATCATATGCTTGAGTTCCCTGTGCAAGTACTCCATAACTATGACAAAGATGTATGAGGACATTGGGTCTCCCTGCTTTATACCTCTTTTTCCTTTAAATGGAATTGTCAGCCCTCCATTTAGACTTAATGAATATGTTACACAAGATATGCATTCCATTATCCAGCCTGTGAACTTATAGGGGAACCCCATGTCCAGCAGTAGTCTCTCAATAAAAGACCACTCCAGTGTGTCATAGGCCTTCCTCAGGTCAACTTTTAATACACACCTAGGGGATACTCCTTTTCTATTGTACCCTTTGAATGCTCCTGCCATCAATAAAAGCTGAATGTGAATTATCAATCAATCCACCTATGACTGTTTTAATCCTTGCTGTAAGAACTTTAGTGATTATTTTATAAAGAGTTGTACAGCAAGCAATGGGTCTATAGTCTTTTACTGCACATGGCACAATTAGTTAATAACAAAAAAATATTTATTACAAATTAACAAAGAAATTAACTACCTAAATTAACTACTCAAACATGGGTGAGGGTTGGTTTAGGTTAGTCAATTTTTTATTTCATTTTTAAAATCATTTTCGTTTTTCTATTTCGAAATAAAAAGTGTTATTCATTAAAATTCGAAAAATATTATTTAGAAAAATATAATAAATTTAAAATTAAAAATATATTTTTAAGAGTAATAAAATATGTATCTTATTATATTACAATTAAATTAGCATACAAAAATATTAAACAAGTAATGTGCTAATAATTTCTATCAACAATATAATTATACTAAATATTGTATAATATAATAATGAGAAATACATAACAAAATAGTTATTTCATGACTAAATAAGTCCATTTAGTTTAGTAGAGATTTTATTCATTACAATTTAGAATATATCTATTCTATTTATATTTTCAAAAACTACTCAAACACGAAAGTCCATTTAATTTACTAAAGAACGATATAATAAAGATAAATACATAAAAAAAGTTACTCGATCACTACATAAGTCCCTTTAATTAACCGAGAATTTATTTATTAAAATTCAAACAATATAATTGAGAACAATAGAACAAAATTTAAAATAAAAATTATTTCAAGAGTAATAATATATATATATATATATATATATATATATATATATATATATATATATATATATTACAAAAATAAGGTAGCAAAGATAAATATTAAATAAAGTGTTATGCTAATAAAATTTTTTATTAACAGTATAATAATACTAAATATTGGATGATATAATAAAGAAAAATACTCTCACAAAAGGTTATTCGCTGCATGTATAAGTCCATTTAGTTTAATAGAGATTTTATTCATTAAAATTTTGATAATATTATTAAGAACAATATAATAAAATTCAGAATAAAAAAATAGTGATAAATTATATATCTTCTCTTATATTACAAAAAGAAAGCGAGCAGACAAAAAGAGTAAATAAAGTAATATATACTTATAAAATTTTATAAAAATAATATATACTAATAAAATTTTCAAAAAAAAATATAGAACAAAAAAGTTATCCATTGACTATATAAGTATCTTTAATTTAATAGAGATTTTATTATGGGGTTTATCATATTGACAAATAAGATGACAATTTAAATTTATTAAAGCAATACGTCTATTAGGATCAAACAAGCCCGATCATAATTTAACTTAATTAATATTTACCGCGCATCGCGCAGGTACGACTACTAGTATTATATTAAAATGAGGAAAATATGCATTGTATAATCCAAGTGGCAAGCTAAAATGAAGCTACTTGACAATTTTAGGAAAACTTTAATGATTAGAAATTACAAATTGAAACATATTTAATAGAAGTAGTTTGATGTGACGACCCGGCAGGTTGTCACGTGAGTTACCGACTCGTTTCTCCCATATTATGTTGTTATATGTTTCAATATCAGTATTTGAGTTGATTGGATAGAATTGATTTGGTTTTAGTTGGAAAAGAGGCACATAGTCTCTTATAAGGGAGCTTGTTTTGGAAAAGTCAACTGGAAGTTGACTATGTGGTTAGAGGGCTTGGATGTAAATTCCGGTGGTTTGGTTAGCTTCAGGGGATGATTTGTGACTTAGCAGTGTGGTGGGAATTGGATTTGGAGGTCCGGTGTAAAATTAGGCTTGAATTGGCGAAGTATGAATTTTGGCAGATTCTGATTGATAGGTGAGATTTTCATCCGAGGGTCGAAATGAAATTTCGAGAGTTTCAGTAGCTTGTTAGGTGATTTTGGATATGTCTGCAAATTTTCAGGTCCTTCGGGCGTCGTTTGGTTGGGTTTTTGATCGAATGTGAGTTTCGAAAGTTTAAAGAAAATTTAGATCTTGATTTGAGGATTTTGATGTTAACGATGGTGTTTTTATGGCTCGAGCAAGTTTGAATGAAGTATTAGAACATATTTGTGCTATTGGTTGAGGTCCCAAGGGCCTCGGGGTGATTTTGGATGGCTAACGAATTTTTTTTTAGTTGGAAAAATGCAACAGAAATTTGCAGAGAAAAATTGTTCATTGCGATCGCGAGCCTGTAGCTGCGATCACATAGAAGGAATTGGAGGGGGCTCATAATTTTCTCTCTGCGATCGCATGAACGAGCATGCGATCGCGTAGGCTTGGACGTTTGGTCAATGCGATCGTGTGAGGGCACGTGCAATCGCGTAAGGTCTTTGGGCTGTGTTCTGCGATCACGTGGGATTTCCTGTGATCGCGTAAGAGGTTTTTCAGGGCCTGGATTTTTGGTCTATGCGATTGCAGGGAAGTGATGCGATTGCATAGAGGGTGCTACAGTGTTCAGGACATAATGTTAAAAACATTTTGGTCCGTGACCCAAGCTCATTTCCACCTTTTTGGGCAAGCTTGGGAACTTTTGTCGAGAGTTTTGAAGATTTTTGTCTGGGAGTCGATTGGAGGTAAGTTTTATGAGTTTAATACATGATTTTATTGAAGAATCATTCTTGAAATTCATGAAAACAAAGCCAATTCATATGAAATTAGGGCTTGAAGTAAAAATTCTAAATTTAGGATTTGAGGGGTCATTTGTAGTCCGATTTGGGTGTTCTTAGTATGTACGGACTCGTGGCAAGATAAGTAATCTGTGGATATTAGTTTCATAATTTTTTTAGAAGCGGGATCGGGGCTCGAGTTTTTCTAGTTTCAAGATTTTTGTTATATTTCGATTGTTTTTGATTGGGTGTTGTCCCATTAGTATATTCTGATATATTTGTACTGATTTTGGTTAGATTTGACGTGCGTGGAAGAAAATTTGAGGGGCAAAAGCGTCGCGAGTGAGGAATTTCACCGGTTCGAGGTGAGTAATACTTGTGAATGATATCCTGAGGGTTTGAAACTCCGGATTTGCACACCATAATGCTGTATTATGGTGACTTGCATGCTAGGTATGAGCGTGGGGTAGAGCACCATTGGAGATTGTGACTTAGTCCGTCCCGGTTGTTGATTTTACTGTGTGATAGACTGAAAACTACTTGATACTATCGAAGGCTAACCTCAACATGGTCACGACCAGTTATTGCCAGCTCACGAAGCTCATTGCTATAAATATCCAGAGAGAGAACCCTATGGAGGGGGCTTCTTCTTCTACACTACTCATAATAGAGAAATACACAACAGTACTCATATTATGTGGGAATGGAATACCATTGTAAGGCTCTGAACCTCTTCAAGGAGAGCCACACCAAATCACTACAATCAATAAAGTCTCCTTATGTATTTCCTCCTAATTCTCAATGCTTGTTCTTCATGTCTTTCGCTTGGTCCAGTGATTTATCATGATTGGCTATGATTTACCCTCATGTATTTTGATTGTTTTATGCTTGTAAGTATCTTGATAACTTTTGAGCCAAACAGTATACATCAATGAAAATTTATTGTCATACTACTAAGAAAATAACTAACATGTGCTATTAAAAAAAATTATCTCATAAGAATTTTATAATAGATCATATGTTTGTCAATTTTTTAATTTTTATTAAATATATATTTACTTATAAAATACTTAACAAAGTAAGATTGACATATTATTCTTGCAATAATAAAAATTCGATAATCTGGAAAGTTCAACAAAATCGAACCAATCCAAAATAATGTAAATAATTTAGTTTGGTATTAGAAAAATTAAACCAACTCAATCCATGTTCCCTTCTAATACAAACAATATTCTAGTTACTATTACTTTCTAGCACTCAGGTACGGGATAACTATCTGTCAAGATGGTAAAAATCATTAGAGATTCGAGTTTAAATTCCAATATAACAAAAAAGTATTTGGTGATTTATTTTCAGTTGTACCTACCGGAATCATTGTGGTGCCCATAAAATGATCGACTACGATAACATCTAGCAGATATAGATGACACGTGTCTTCAAAACATAGTTTTTACTAAAGCATAATTAATTAAAACACTTGACATATTAACTTATAAGTTAATCATAATAAATTAATACGATTAAATATAAACACTTAGTATAAATAAGTTTTAATATCTTTTCAGATTATACAAACAATATTTCATCATATCATTTTTTTTAAATGTTTCAAAAATTATAACTAGGGGTATTCATGGTTCGGTTTTTTCCTAATAAAAAAACCAAACCAAGTAAGTCGGTTTTTCAAATATTAGAACCAAACAAAACCAATTAAGTCTGTTTTTCTTGATTCGGTGTATGTCGGTTTTTCGGTTATTTATCGATTTTTTCTTAATTATAAGACATACACTACCAAACACATATTCCGGCGACCACATTTTTAATTTAACACTATCATCAATTGCCCTTTGAGAAATTTATTATTTACCAAGATATATTGATGATAATTGAATCAAATACAACAACAACAACAACAACAACAACAACAACAACCTAGTATAATCCCACTTTGTGGGGTCTGGGGAGGGTAGTGTGTATGCAGACCTTACCCCAACCCTTGGGTAGAGAGGTTGTTTCCAAATAGACCCCCTGCATCCTTCTCTCCAAGAACTTCCCACCTTGCTCTTAGGGAGACTCGAACTCACAACCTCTTGGTTGGAAGTGGGGGACCATCAGAGCAACCCCTCTTGTCTTGATAATTGAATCAAATAGTGAAGAATAATTTAAGGATTCAATTAAAAAATATTTTTTAAACACAAAATTGATTCTTGCGCTAAAAAAAAAAACTACCAATCAAATTAGAATGTAAAGGTAAATAACTATATTAAAAGTGCAAATTATTAATATTTACCATAAATTGTTTTAAACTTTGTATAACAATATATATATATATATATATATATATATATATATAGCTACTACCATAGTCGGTTTGGTTTAATTTTTTTATGATTAAAACCAAAACCAAACCAAATATGATCGGTTTTTAAAATTCAAAACTGACTATGGGAGTAGCTATAATATATAGCCAAATCATATGAAATTAGGGCTTGAAGTAAACATTCTAAATTTGGGATTTGAGGGGTCATTTGTGGTCTGATTTGGGTGTTCTTAATATGTACGGACTCGTGACGAGATAAGAAATATGTGGAAGTTAGTTTCGTAATTTTTTTAGAAGCGTGCTCGGGGCTCGAGTTTTGCTAGTTTCGAGATTTTTGTTATATTTCGATTGTTTTTGATTGGGTGTTGTCCCATTAGCATATTCTGATATATTTGTACTGATTTTGGTTATATTTGACGTGCGTGGAGGCCAATTCGAGGGGCAAAAGCGTCGCAAGCGAGGAATTTCACCGGTTCGAGGTGAGTAATACTTGTGAATGATACCCTGAGGGTTTGAAACTCCGGATTTGCACACCATAATGCTGTATTATGGTGACTTGCATGCTAGGTTTGAGCGTGGGGTAGAGCACCGTTGGAGATTGTGACTTGGTCCGTCCCGATTATTTTACTGTGTGATTGACTGAACACTACTTGATGCTATCATGATTTGGGCTGATCGCCATGTTTTGGGCTTCGTGCCGATTATTTGATTCCTTCAGGGATAGATATCATTGTTTTGTATTACGTTGCATATTATTTGATCATAGTCCAAGGTTCTAAATATTGTTTTGCAAACTCAGCCATTTTTCTAAGATTTGAAAACTTAAATGATATTTCACTGACGTTTTGAGCTATGCTATTTTACTATTGCTTAAGGGGCGTATGTGCATTGCTAGACTGAGCATGGATTGGGCTACGCACCGCAGCAGTGTTATGTTTGCATTTCGGGACTGAGATATGGGTCGGGCTGCACGCGCAGCAGTATATACATATACATGCATGGATCGGACTGCACGCCGCAATAGTATATTATACGGATCGGACTATACGCCACAGTAGTATATTATATGCATCAGACTGCATGCCGTAGTATTATAGAATTTGGGCTGTAGGATCCCTTTCGGAGTCTGTACACACCCCTAGTAAGTGCGTGGTATGCGCGCCGCAGCAGTCATGTGCATTGGATTGCATTCACACATTCACTCCTGTTTGTATTACGTGGCACGACATTTAGCACTCATATATCTTTGGCATACATACTGTTACTTTCCTTGTTAACCAGATACCCTGGTGTCATATGTTAAGGAGTGTTGTGCCCAATGGGCAGACTTATGAACCGACTTGTTCTATCTGATTAGTATTCATATGCTTGGCTATTGAAAAAAAAGATATTTGAAAAAGAGACTTTGTAAAAGAGATTTTGAACTGATCTTGAGATTTTCTAAAGGATTTTCATAGTATTTAGGTTTTTATCAAAGGGTTGTACTATCTTTTATAGCATTTTTGTGTGCCCATACGTGTTTGCTTATCGCTCAGATATTATTCTCTATTATTACCACTGAGTTGGAAGTACTCACTTTACTCCCCGCACCATGTGTGTAGATTCATGTATTTTGAAAGTTTACCTGAGATAATTGCGGCTTCAGAGTTTTATTGGAGTTGTCGAGGTAGCTGTCTGACGTTCGCAGGACCCGACTCTTTCCCTATTCCCTTATTATTATTTCTTTTTTTTTCCGCAGTTTTGAACAATTGTATTATTGGAGTCATGTTCTCTGTATAGTTAGAGGCTCTAGACTCATGACCCCCAAGTCTTTGGGAAATTATCCAGTTTGGTTTCCATCTATCAATTAAGATTTTAGCTTTATTGTCGATAATGATATTCAATTAAAAGATTTTGAGCTTCATGCTCGGGTTGAGAGTGTAAATGGTCGTGCTTGCCTAGCAGTTGTGTTAGGCGCCATCACGACAAAGATTGGTGTCGTGACAAGTTGGTATCAGAGCCTAGGTTACTAGGCCTCATGAGTCATGAGCCGGTTAGTAGAGTCTCATAGATCGGTACAGAGACATCTGTATTTATCCTCGAGAGGCTGCAGAACCTTTAGGAAAACTTCACTTTCTTTGAAATCTTGTCGTGCGTACTTGATTCAGCTTGAGATATAATTCTTGAAATTCCTTCCACACGTCTGTATGCGAATGCTAGCGCTCAGTAGTATATGTGCCTTGATGGCTTGTGATTACCCGATCGAGAGGCGAGATGTAATCTCCGTGAGTTCATGTTGGGCCAGTCTGGGGGACTTGAGGCTAGATCTTTGCTTATGGCTTGAGCACTGAGGTGTTGATTTAGCGAGCTGGTGTTATGAATTTATATGTTCAGTATGGTCCCTAATTATGGGAATGGCGGCTAGATAGCTATGTGGTGAGTATGTTGGTATTGCAAGATGTTCCTGTATGACTTGGGAGTGACGAAGAAGTCTGATGGATAATAGATGAGCTGTTAAGTGTTTGTTTTCTATTGCGGTATGATGTGTAGTCCCAAGTTATGGCGCGTGAAGAATATATTTTATGTCTTTTAGTTGTAAAGTGTACATTTCATGTGGCGGTATGAGCTCAAACTCAGAAAGACTAAATGGTTGTGTACGTATATGATGGTGGAAGGCATGTTGAAATATTGAAATGAGGCGAAGTTGGCGGGTTATCTCCTGCGGAGTGTTTTTGAGGGATATGATCCTTATGTGTATGTTTGAAGGTCTCATGTGTAATTGACGGGTATGTGTTGAAATTTGAGAATTTGGGGACGCTTAAGAAAATGGACTCAACTGATCTAGAAATGAATGTGAGGTTTGCAGAGAATGTTAGTGCTAGATGATCTGTGTATTCACAAACTTGTAAATGACTTGAGTTTAATCTCACTATAATATTGTGGCATCATTGGAGTAATGTGCTATGAGTTGTTAAGAGTGCCTTGATATATGGCTTTGAGCCAAGTTGGGGAGGTTGTTGTTGGTCAGCTGATTACACGGTAATGTGCGATGTTGGTTCAGTTTCGAGGGATGATGGCAGATCAGTTCTGATAGTAGAAATTGATCCGAGGATGGCACACGTGAAGGAAAATTTTTACAAAGGTTATAGGGGTATTTTTGAGCTGTTGTTGATAAAGAATGCTCGGTGTATAGAGAAGGAAGATGGTTGTCTGTACATGTAGGAAATCATGTTCTGCGGTGTCAAAATACCAATAAGGCACGAGTGGTTCTGTTCATTTAGAGTAGGTGAACTATAGCTGAATAAGAGTGAATGACTCTCGAGAATGGTTTTACTGTGTTCAAGATTTTGCATGTAACAATCAGGTGTCTTAAGTTTGTATATGTGGCTAGAGACTGTGTTTCCATTAGAAAAGATCAATACTTGTGGTACTTTGTGTTAATCATGGGATTCTACTTATCCGCATTTGGAAGGTAAGGGTAAACGAATTCAGAATCGCAGGAAGTTCTTCAAAGTAAAGCATTGTGAATGTGGTATTTCTGGGAAACATCTGTGAGGGTATCTAGTGGCCTATGGGTCTTAGACACTGTGGTTTTATGTGCGAGTCTCGTGTGGTAACCTGGGTTGAGGTATTGTGGTGCTACAGCAGGGGAGAATATCAAATTAAAGATGAATCGGGAAGGAAATTGGATAAATGGAATAGCTTGATAATGAACCGAATCGGTATGGTAAGGATATGATTAATTATTGTCTATGTTCGAGGTAATGAGACTTACAGGTATTGTGCAGCAAGGATTTTAAGTGCAGGCAGTTTACTTAACTTGGTTTGGGTAGAAGGATTCAGTCCTGGCAGTTTAGCTTGTGCAATGGAATCGAGAGAAAGAGTTATTGATGTGTTTTGCCGTGGTTTGAAAATGAGTATATTTCATATGGGTATGCGAAGCATGGAGTGTGTAATAATTTTTCTCCTATATGGGATCATGAAAGTTCTTGACTAGTTGAGTGCGTCGATGTCTGCAACGCAGGAGAGAGATAGAAGTCCTCATGTTATCCTAGTGTGGTGTGGCCTTTGTGTTATGATATGGAGAATTGAGATTTGCGTGTTCAAGGTTTTGGTTTAGTCATAATGGGGAATCATTAAATTCATAAGCAGCACAGGCAGTTGCAGATGATTTAAGAGACGATCTTCAGATGATTAAGGAAGATGGTATTGCTATGCTAGTGATTTAGCGGGGGTTTATGTTCATAAAAGGGGGCAAGGTAATAAAAAACTAATAATATTTGGTGGTACTGCGGTGTTCTCTTGTTGGATCGACCGCTGATAATTGATTCATTGATGGCGCAGGGAAAATTTTTGAATATATTTCGTGGTATGAATAGATACTTGATGTGTGTTATGAATTCGTACAGTGGAGTGTGGGACCAGGTATAGTGATTCATGTGTTATATGTGTTGGAGACTAGAAGTTATCGTAATCCGACTACGCAGTGGTTGTAGATCGTGTGTATCGACATCGTCTAGCGATTATGGAAATTGGAGGTCCTAGTGGATCTTTCTTTGCCTGGTATGTTAAATTTGGGTTATTATGTTAGATTGCAGACTGGTTATCCCAATGTCAGGTTGTCTAGACTAATGTGTTATATGCTATGTCGAAAAATGCCACAGGCTGTATGGCAAGGTCCATCGGATTATGTTCTAGCCGGGTAGCTTGTATTCCAGAGACCAGCGGACGGCTGGCAACCATTGCTTTATTAATTGGGCCTTCGTGGCGGATGCCAGTGCAGAGGTTTCTACTATTGATTCAGTTCCGGTATTGAGGGACTTGTTCAGATGAGTTTCGTGCGGCCGGGCATGAGACTATATATGTTTATTGTAGTGAGCAAAATTGGCTCGATGTGCATCTCCTTTTGTGAAATATATATGTGGATCGGGTGGCACACCTCCACGGGTATGTTATCTGGATCAGGTTGCACGCAGTAACAGTGTGATATTGAGAATAGTTTTTTGTATGTTACCTTGCATGCATTACTTCTTGGTTTATGAGGAAGGTCCGTATTGGGTGTTTCTCGGGGAATAGCGCATCTTGTGTCCTATTAGGATTGAATAGAGTATATTACTCGCTTCACCGTGGGTGTGATGGATTACTGGGTTTCAGACCTCAATCTGTACGCGGTTGTCCGTGTTGAGCATGGTGACTTGAGGTGCTTCATGGGTAATAGTGCTTGGATAGGATAGCGCGTTGTGGCAAGGCTACGTGAAGTTATGACATTTTGAGAAGAATTCAGGTACTCTATTTTTTATGTGAGACGAGATCTTAGTTTTGTGTTGTAATGGTACTGTTGAGCTTGAGGTACATTTCTTTCGTTGAGTCATTGTCATAATTTGAGTATGTTCAGCCTGCTTCTCATTGGTGCGTGTATTACGTAAGTTGTGGATTAGGCCTGTATCGAGGTTTCATTTCACCAGAGGGGTGGTTGGAGTCGAAGTGGTCATTGGAGTCATTAATGAGTACGAACCAATTTGATTTCAGTTTGTTAGAAAGGTAATATCTGGGTTTGGCTCGGAAATTTGTTGTAGTAACAGTCAAGAGGGAAATGGATTCATGAATGGTTGATCTTAGAGATGGGTTCAGCATACCGCGTGTTTCAGTCGCCGTTGGCAGTATACGAAGGTATTGAAATCAGACTTCATCTAACAAGAGAACTTCTGTCGATATTGGTTGTCGTGGGCAGCTGTTGTGAATGGAAGTTATCCCTGCATGTGTTTGAGTTATATAAGATATCATATGATTGCATCCGAGGTTACAGGTATGGATTATTACAGCTAGTTCAGGACTATTCAAAGTATAGGTATGAGGTTTGGTTTTGTTGATGGTTTCAGAAGTGGAAAAGTAGATTTATGAATTATGGGCTAGAATGGATTGGGTAATTTCGGCCATGTTGTGTTGTCGGATTTATAAGAGAAAAGGTTACGTGGGATCACCCTGGGTATATGCTTGGTAAGGTTGTTCAGTTCTTTGTTCGCTTCTAGGACAACTTTGGATACGCTCGAGGACGAGCGTTTGTTTAAGTTGGGGAGAATGCGATGACCCGACCTGTTGTCACGTGAGTTACCGAACTATTTCCCCATATTATATTGTCCTATGTTTCAGTATCAGTATTTGAGTTGATAAGATAAAATTGATTTGGTTTTAGTTGGAAAAGAGGCACATGGTCTCTTAGAATGGAGCTTGTTTTGGAAAAGACACTCGAAGTTGATTATGTGGTTAGATGGCTCGGATGTGAATTCCGGTGGTTTGATTAGCTTCGAGGGATGATTTGTGACTTAAGAGTGTGGTTGGAATTGAATTTGGAGGTCCGGTGTAAAATTAGGCTTGAATTAGTGAAGTTTGAATTTTGGCGGATTCTGGTTGATAGGTGAGATTTTGATCCGAGGGTCAGAAAAGAATTCCGAGAGTTTCAGTAGCTTCCTAGGTGATTTTGGATATGTATGCAAATTTTCAGGTCATTCGGACGTCGTTTGGTTGGTTTTTGATCGAATGTGAGTTTCGGAAGTTTAAAGAAAACTCAGGCTGTGATTTGATGATATTTGAGGATTTTGATGTTAATGATAGTGTTTTTATGGCTCGATCAAGCTTGAATGAAGTATTAGATCATATCTGTGCTTTTGGTTGAGGTCCCGAGGGCCTCGGGGTGATTTCGGATGGCTAACTGGTATTTTTAAGTTGGAAAAATGCAGCAGAAATTTACAGAGAAAAATTGTTCATCGCGATCACGAGACTGTGGCTGCGATCGCATAGAAGAAATTGGAGGGGGCTCATAATTTGCTACCTGCGATCGCGTGAAGGGGCCTGCGATCGCGTAGGCTTGGGCGTTTGGTAAGTGAGATCACGTGAGGGCGCGGGCGATCGCGTAAGGTCTTTGGGCTGTATTCTGCGATCGCGTAAGAGGTTTTTCAGGGCCTGGATTTTTGGTCTATGCAATCGCAATGGAAGTGATGCGATCGCATAGAGGGTGCTACAGTGTTCCGGACTGAATGTTAAAAACATTTTGGTCCGCGACCCAAGCTCATTTCCACCATTTTTGCGCGAGCTTGGGAGCTTTTGTCGAGAGTTTTGACTGGGAATCGATTGGAGGTAAGTTTTATGAGCTTAATACATGATTTTATTGAAGAATCATCCTTGAAATTCATGAAAACATAGCCAAATCATATGAAATTAAGGCTTGAAGTAAAAATTCTAAATTTGGGATTTGAGGGGCCATTTGTGGTCCGATTTGGGTGTTCTTGGTATGTGCGGACTCGTGGCGAGATAAAGAATCCGTGGGTGTTAGTTTTGTAATTTTTCGAGAAGCGGTCCCGGGGCTCGGGTTTTGCTAGTTTTGAGATTTTTGTTATATTTCGATAGTTTTAGATTGGGTGTTGTCCTATTAGCATATTATGACATATTTGTACTGATTTTGGTTAGATTTGACGCACGTGGAGGCCAATTTGAGGGGCAAAGGCATCGCGAGTGAGGAATTTTACCGGTTCAAGGTGAGTAATACTTGTGAATGATATCCTGAGGGTTTAAAACCCCGGATTTGCACACCATAGTGCTGTATTGTGGTGACTTGCATGCCAGGTCTGAGTGTGGGGTAGCAGGGGCTTACACAGGAAATTTTTTAAGTGGTGTCAGAATTTATAGATGAACTGGAATATAACTTTGATTATTATATTTTTAGGCAAGAAATAGCCTTAGTTAATTGGTTTTGTTGAGTCTTACGTTAGAAGAGGTCTTGAGTTCAATTCTGCTTCATCACTATTTTACCACAAAGCCTCTATTTAATATTTGCAAAGAAAAATGTGCTAGTTGAGGTTTGAACCTATGAACTCTTAGAGCAAAATAAAACACACAACCAACACACCAGGATGTAATTTATGTTAGGTAATGTCATTTTTTCCTATTTATCCATTTCTATGCAATATTAATACATATATTTAGTAAAATTTTCCGACGAAGCTGTGTCGCATGACACCGCTTCAACAAGCGTGCATCCACCCCTGTGGGGTAGAGCACCGTTGGAAATTATGACTTGGTCCGTTCTGGTTGTTTATTTTACTGCATGACAACAACAACAACAACAACTACCCAGTATACTCCCACCAGGTGGGGTCTGGGGAGGGTAATATGTAGACGAGCCTTACCGCTACCCGAAAGGGCAGGGAGGCTGTTTCCAATCGACCCTCGGCTCATAGGATAAAAGGAAAAACAGCAGTAAAACAAAAACAAAGACAAAAACAAAAACAATAGAGCATTAGTAACTCCCGCAGAAATAGCGTAAATAATTGTCTAAACATAAGAAACATAAATACAATCGCATGCAATAATATCATACAGTAACTACCATAACTAACAACCATAGGGGGGATATAAGCTAAAACACAAATCATCTATGGGTAACCCTGCTGACCCACACCCAACCCCGGATGGGGCGTACGAAAAACTCTAGGAGCCCCTAACCTACAACCCTGATTCTAGACCTCCAAACTCTCCTATCAAAGGTCATGTCCTCGGAAACCTACATTCTAGTCATGTCCTGCCTAATCACCTCTCCCCAATGCTTCTTAGGCCTCCCTCTGCCTCGCCGACTGCCAACAATCTCCAGCCGCTCGCAGCTCCTCACCGGGGCATCGGGACCCCTCCTCCGTACATGCCCAAACCACCTCAGCCTCGCTTCTCGCATCTTCTCATCTACCGGGGCCACCCCTACCTTCTCTCGAATAACTTCATTCTTAATCTTATTTAGCCTGGTGTGCCCGCACATCCACCTAAGCATCCTCATCTCTGCAACCTTCATTCTCTGAACATGAGAGTTCTTCACGGGCCAGCACTCTGCCCCATACAACATCGCAGGTCTATCCACGGCTCTATAGAATTTCTCCTTGAGTTTGTGTGGAACTTTCTTGTCACACAGGACCCCTGATGCCAGC
This sequence comes from Nicotiana benthamiana, assembly GCA_034376525.1. Lineage (NCBI taxonomy): Eukaryota > Viridiplantae > Streptophyta > Magnoliopsida > Solanales > Solanaceae > Nicotiana > Nicotiana benthamiana. The sequence continues at coordinate 49,538,851 of CM067328.1, forward strand.
CTCCACTTTGACCACCCCGCTCCTATACGATGGGTGACGTCCCCGTCAATCTCTCCGTCCCCCTGAATCACAGACCCAAGATATCGGACACTGTCCCTCTTGGCGATGGCCTAAGAACCAATCATCACGTCCCTGCCTACCTCTCTCGGCTCGACGCCAAACTTGCACTCCAGGTATTCCGTCTTAGATCTGCTTATTTTGAAACCTTTAGACTCGAGAGTCTGTCTCCATACCTCTAACCTTTCAATAACACCGACCCTAGTCTCATCTATCAATACTATATCATCTGCAAATAGCATACACCAAGGCACATCCCCTTGAATATGTCGGGTTAGAGCATCTATCACTAAGGCAAACAAGAGGGGGCTCAGCGCCGATCCTTGATGGAGCCCCATAACCACTGAAAATGGTCTGATTCGCCACCCACCGTCCTAACCCTAGACTTAGCTCCATTGTACATGTCCTTGATTACTCTGATGTAGGCTTCCGGCACGCTCTTCGCCTCCAAGCACCTCCATAGCACCTCCCTTGGGATCTTGTCATACGCCTTCTCCAAGTCGATAAGCACCATGTGAAGGTCCTTCTTCTTATCCCTGATCCGCCAGTCGCCTGACAAGGTGGATAGCCTCTATGGTGGAGCGGCCCGGCATGAAACCGAACTGGTTCCCAGATATAGATGTCACCTCCCTCACCCGCGCCTCAATCACCCTCTCCCAAACCTTCAACAAACCTTTATCGTGTGACTTATTAATTTGATACCCCTATAGTTGTTGCAGCACTGGATGTCCCCTTTGTTCTTGTACAAGGGCACCACTGTACTCCACCTCCACTCATCCGGCATCCTTTTGGTCCTGAAGATCGCATTGAACAACCTAGAGAGCCACTCCCCTCATGACTTACCCATGCACTTCCAGAACTCCACCGGGATCTCGTCAGGCCCGGTCGCTTGACCCCTACTCATCCTACGCAAAGCCCCCTTGACCTTCTCCACCCTAATGCGCCTGCAGTACCCAAGGTCTCTATGTTGCTCTGAATGCCCCAACTCCCCTAGCTCTATGTTACGATCCCCCTCCTCGTTAAGTAGGTCCCGAAAGTACGCCTGCCACCTCTGCTTGATTTGAGATTCCCCTATCAGAACTCTACCATCCTCGCCCTTGATACACCTAACTTAGTCTTGATCACGTGCCTTCCTTTCCCTTGCTTTAGCTAACCGGAATAACTTCTTATCCCCGCCTCTCTCCCCTAGTTCCTCATACATGCGACCGAACGCCGCGTTTTTAGCTTCCGTGACTGCCATCTTTTCTTCTTTCCTCGCCTCCTTGTAGATCACCCTGTTCGCTCTCCGTTCTTCCTCGCTTGTGCTCCCTGCCAACCTAGCGAACGCCGCCTTCTTCACCTCCACTTTTCCTTTGACTACATCGTTCCACCACCAATCACCCTGATGTCTGCCTGAATATCCCTTGGCTACCCCGAGCACGTCCCGTGCTACCCCCCTAACCAAGTTCGCCGTCACTGTCCACATAGCGTCCGCTTCCCCAAAACTTCTCCAAGCTCCGCCCTCAACTAACCTCCTTTCCAACTCCTGTGCTTTCTCCTTAGTCAAAGCACCCCATCTAATCCGCGGTTAACCCCGAGCGCCCCTCCTCTTCCTCTTCACCCAGAGACCGACATCCATCACTAGGAGTCTATGAAGAGTTGAAAGAGACTCTCCCGGAATAACCTTGCAGTCCTTGCACATACCCCTATCGCTCCTTCTGATGAGGATGTAATCAATCTGAGTCCTCGCCGCCGAACTCTTGAAGGTGACCAAATGCTCCTCCCTCGTCTGGAATGTCGAGTTCGCAATCAGAAGCTCGGAAGCCCTGGCGAAATCAAGCAGCAAAGTGCCTCCTCCGTTCCTGATCCCAAAGCCGAAGCCACCGTGCACCTCATCATAGCCACCAGCATCAGCCCCAATATGACCATTAAAGTCCCCTCTAATAACTAACTTCTCAGATTGGGGAATACTACCCACCAGATCATCCAAGTCCTCCCAAAAGCGCCTCTTAGCCTCCTCGTCTAAGCCTGCTTGCGGCGCGTAAGCGCTGATGACGTTGAGGACGCAACCCCCAATAACCAGCTTAATAGACATTAACCTATCATTCACTCGCCTAACCTCGACCACGGACCACGGACTCCCTTAGGTCCCTATCCACCAAGATGCCCACTCCATTCTTACCTCTCACGACCCCAGAATACCACAGCTTAAACCCATCAACATTCCTCGCCTTCGACCCTTTCCACCTAGTCTCCTGGACACACGCTATGTTAACCCTCTTCTTCTGAAGAACCTTCGCCAACTCTATGGACTTACCCGTCAGAATGCCTATGTTCCATGACCCAATCCTTAATCTATGGGCGTCCGCTACCCTCTTCCCACCCTTACCTCCCGCCCTACCCGCAGGACCACCCCCTGCTCCCCTATTAACTCCCGCTACCACCCCCACCACCCGAGGACATGACCTTACGCTATCATCCCCCGCCGTGGCTACTATCCCTCCAACCGACTATGGGGTACAGTGGCGCACACACGCACTATAGTGAAATTCGCAAAAAAGGTGAAAACTAGATAACAACAGAATAGACCACACTCGAAATGCTAGCTAAAATACGTAAAAAGGTGCACAAAGTAAACAAGAGAGCGGGAGGTACCAACTCCCAGTGGAAAAACCTGAAAGTATGCTTTGATGCGCCCAAGTTTTCCTGAAGCTTAGCAGAACGTGTAGTTCTATTGCGTCCTGCCGCGAGTCTGAATGGGAGTCACCGGGAGTACTGTGGCTTGCCGGAAATCCTCGCCGGTAAAATAGGCACCTTTCCAAGATAACAGAACACACCCACAAAAAAGCAGAGGAGAGAATAGAAAGAAAAGAGTAGGAGTTGCCGGAAAAATTTCCGTCGAAAAGCAAGAATTTTAGACCTCTAAACAGCAATAGGGGCAAACTTGGATAACCAAACAGTAAAGGTAAATATGTTTTACAAGGTCTGCTGTGAATAAGCAGTGAGAAGAAGAAGATGAGGTGGCTAAGTGAACAGTAGAGAATGAAAGTGACCAGAGGAATATTCCGGGAGTACCAAGTTGGTCGGAATAGTGGGGGGGAAAAAACTGTATAAAAGGAGCCGGAGGAAAAAGTGACGGGAAGTGGTGTCACGCGCGCGGCGCGTGGCTGATAGTGGCGGCGCGTGGGTGAGCAGTGGGGGCGCGTGTGGAAGCTTCCGGCGACGGAATTTGCAGGGGATGTGCGCCTGACGCTGTGTGTCTCGATGGTGTGGGAGGTGAAAAAGAGAGACCACCGTGAGAGACCACTGTGGGGTTGAACAGTGTTCCGAGCAGCGAGAGAGAGAGAGAGAGAGAAAGAGAGAGAGAGAGAGAGAGAGAGAGAGAGAGAGAGAGAGAGAGAGAGGTACTTACCTGTTGGAACCGGCGACTCGCCAGAAGGTGGTGATGTCGAGGGTGTTAGCCTGAGAGAGAAGTCGAAGAGAGAGAGAGAGATAGAGAGAGGAGAGAAGAGAGAGAAAGAGCCGTGTTTATTTTACTGCATGATTGACTGAAAACTACTTGATGCTATCATGATTTGGGCTGATCGCCATGTTTTGGGCTTCATGAAAATTATTTAAATCCCTCAGGGATTTATATCACTGTTTTGTATTACGTTGTATTTGATCACAGTCTAAGGTTCTAAATACTATTTTGCAAACTCAGCCATTTTTTTAAGATTTGAAATCTTAAATGATATTTTCTGAGAACTGCAATTTTACTATTGCCCAAGGGGCTTATGTGCATTGCTGGACTGAGCATGGATTGGGCTGCGCACCGTAGCAGTGTTATGTGTGTATTTCGGGACTGAGATATGGGTCGGGCTGCACATCGCAGCAGTATATACATATACATGCATGGATCGGACTGCACGCCGCAGTAGTATATTATACGGATCGGACTGCACGTCGTAGTAGTATATTATATGGATTGGACTGCACGCCGCAGTATTATAGCGCTTGGGTTGTAGGAGCCCCTCCGGAGTCTGTACACACCCCCAGTGAGCACATGGTACCCAAATGGATCGGGCTGCGCGCCGCAGCGGTCATGTGCATTGCATTGCATTCACACATTTATTCATGTTTGTACTACGTGGCACAACATTTAGCATTCATATTTCTTTGGCATACATACTGTTACTTGCCTTGTTGACCAGATACCCTGGTGTTATATGTTAAGGAGTGTTGTGCTCAATGGGCAGACTTATGAGCCAACTTGTTCTATCTGATTAGTATTCATATGCTTGGTTATTGAAAAAAAAAGATATTTGAAAAAGAGACTTTGTAAAAGAGATTTTGAACTGATCTTGAGATTTTCTAAAGGATTTTCATAGTATTTAGGTTTTTATCAAAGGGTTGTACTGTCTTTTATAGCATTTTTTTTGTGCCCATACGTGTTTGCTTATCGCTCAGATATTATTCTCTATTATTATCACTGAGTTGGAAGTACTCACTTTACTCCCCGCACCATGTGTGCAGATTCAGGTATTTTGAAAGTTTACCTGAGATAATTGCGACTTCAGAGTTTTATTGGAGTTGTCGAGGTAGTTGTCTGACGTTCGCAGGACCCGACTCTTTCCCTATTCCCTTATTATTATTTCCGCATTTTTGAACAATTGTATTATTGGAGTCATGTTCTCTGTATTGTTAGAGACTCTAGACTCTTGACCCCCAGGTCTTTGGGAAATTATCCAGTTGGATTCCATCTATCAGTTAAGATTTTAGCTTTATTGTCGACAATGACATTCAATTAACCGATTTTGAGCTTCATGCTCGGGTTGAGAGTGTAAATGGCTGGGCTTGCCTAGCAGTTGTGTTAGGCGCCATCACGACCAACATTGGGGTCGTGACATTTAATTGATCTTATACATAATATAAATAGATCTTAGAAAAATCAAATCTATATATCTATATTTATATGTATATTTGTATCTATATCTATATTTATATCCACACATAAATTTTTTTCTATATTAGCTAGAAATATGGAGGTAAAAAATTAATTTAAAACTCACATAGAAAAAAATATATAGAAATACATAAATTGTGATAACCTATGACTATTTATACTTTATTTATAAACAGTATACTTTCACTTCATCAAAACAAAAACATTACAGAATCTAGTAGCTGCTGACCACCTACTGCTCTCTACCAGTCTAAAGAGACTCACTCCCGTAAGCTATGCATACATCAATACAAACATACTACTTAAGCTCAAACTATTTACTTCAATTTTATAGCTAGGGGTAGTGATCCAGCCTTCGCAAAACATCCTTCCAGTGTTTAATTGAGGTCCCATGTATATGTATGTGAACTGCTATCTCTTTGCTTATATCATTGATATTGATTCTTCCTCATTGGAACCTAATCTTGCTTCTTTCTATCCAAAGAATGTATACTATCATCCCAAACACACAGGCGGTTAGTTCAGCATATCCATTTCTCCTTCTTGCAATTTTGCTGACCCATTCTACTTCACTGTTCCAGTCACAAATGGACCTCTGCTGTCCCAGGCATATTAGTAGTCTATTACATAGCTCCAAAGATGTCGGGCAAGCAAAAAATATATGGTCAAAAGATTCATCTACTTTCCTGCAAAATACACACTATTTTGGAATCTGTATTCCAAGTTGCATTAGCCTCTCCATTGTTGCAAGTCTTCTGTGCAATGCTAGCCTTAGGATAAATTTGAATCTTGGGTGTAATTTTGTCTGCAGAATAATACTTTTCCAGTGTACTCTTTGGAATTGAGGGAGCTGCATTCTGTATAGTTCTTTGATGCTGAATAGTTCACCCCTCTGTAGCTGGATCAATTGCATTTCAGATTGCCCTGTATACCCTGGATATTTGTTATCAGTGATCTTGTCTCAAAGATCTTCCTCACAGCCCAGGAAGCATTCCTAGGAGTAGGCACATAATCCACAACATTGTTCTTTATGTAATATGTGTGCACCCATTTGATCCATAAGCTCTCATTCTTCATTGTCACTGCCCATAGATGCTTTGCAACAGCTGCCTTATTCCAGTATGGCAGATTTAATACATTGAGGCTACCAGCACTATATGGTAGACATATAGATTCCCATGCTACTAATGCTTTCGTTGACACATTTGTTGCACCAGTCCACAAAAAGGATCTGCACCAGTCCAGTAAGATTGCATTCCAAATAATACTGATTTGATCAACTGGAGTCTACCTGCATAAGAAAGAAGTCTAGATGTCTAGCAGTTAATTTTCAGTGTTATCTTCTCTACTATTGGCCAGCATTGTGTAACTGATAACATTTTGGAGTCCAAAGGTACACCAAGATATTTGAATGGAAGAGAGCCTTCAAGGAAATCCAGTTCATGCAAGATTTCCTCCTTGAGCCAGTTTGAACCCCTGCTATATAGACTGCACTTTTGTCTGCATTTGCTTGAAGTCCTGATGTTTCTGCAGATTTTTGGAGAGTCTGTTTTAGAAGTCTTACAGATTGAGTATCAGCCTTGCAGAATAGTAGAAGATCATTAGCAAAGCAAATATGAGCCACTCCCAGCTTCTTGCACCTAGGATGAAATTTGAATTCCTTTCTTTCCATCATATGCTTGAGTTCCCTGTGCAAGTACTCCATAACTATGACAAAGAGGTATGGGGACATTGAGTCTCCCTGCCTTATACCTCTTTTTCCTTTAAATGGAGTTGCCAGCCCTCCATTTAGACTTAATGAATATGTTACAGAAGATATGCATTCCATTATCCAGCCTTTGAACTTGTAGGGGAACCCTATGTCCAGCAGTAGTCTCTTAATAAAACACCACTCCACTGTGTCATAGGCCTTCCTCAGGTCAACTTTTAATACACACCTAGGGGATACTTCTTTCCTATTGTACCCTTTGAATAATTCCTAGGTAAATAGGATGTTATCTTTTATGCTCCTGCCTTCAATAAAAGCTGACTATGAATTACCAATCAATCCACCTATGACTGTTTTAATCCTTGCTGTAAGAACATTAGTGATTATTTTATAAAGAGTTGTACAGCAAGCAATGGGTCTATAGTCTTTTACTGTAGTAGGATTTTGTATTTTAGGTATCAATGTTACTGTTGTGGTACTCACTCCCTTATGCAGTTTGCCTGTTGCAAAGAATTCCTTCACTACTTCATATATATCATCACCAACAATGTCCCAGTATCTTGTGAAGAATACAACTGGGAAGCCATCTACTCCTGGTGCTTTATCATGGGGCATGTCATTTATTGCCTGAGAAATTTCCTCCTTTGCACTGGCCTAATCAATGATTGCTTCTGCTGCATGTTAAGACCTGGTCCCTTTTGAATAATTTCAGTATTTGGACATTGACATAGAGAGTTACTGTCCCCCAGAATCTTGCTGAAAGTCTCTATAAACTCTTCCTCCATTAGCTTAGGGTCAAACAATCTCTCCCCTGAATTAGTGTAGATAGAGTTAATATTGTTCATGTTTGTCCTCATCTTCATCTGTGCATGGAAGTACTTGGAGTTTGAGTCTCCACAAGTGATCCACTGTGCCCTGGATTTCTGATGAAGAATCTGTTCCTCTATGTTACTCCATTTCTCTACTTCTATTAAGGTCCTCTTTTCTTGATCTATCAGCTCCTGGTCCATGTTGTTCCTTCTCAGTTCTAACTGAATGATTTCAAGTTTCTGTCTTGCTGCATTGAGTTGGGTTCTATAGGATGCCATATAAGTATTCAGTTCCTTCAACTTCCATTTCAAGGTTTTGAGCTTGTTCCATATCCTTTGCATGCTCCCAGTTCCATCATCTCCCCTATGTTTCCAAACCTTTTCTTCTATACCAGTAAAGTCAACATGCTCCATCACAGGTTTGTACAGTTTAAAAGGATTGGGATGTAAATTCTTCCTATGGAATCCAGCTTTATACTGTATTAGAATAGGAGAGTGATCTGATACCTTTGGATTTAGATAATCAGCTTCAATGTGGCTGTAATGCTGCATCCATACCATATTGCCAAAAGCCTAGTCTATCATGTTATACACCCTTCTGCCAGGTTGTTTTTTGTTGCACCAAGAGAAATACCATCCCAAACTTTTCAATTGAGTAAGTTGAAGAGTGTTTAGTGCCTCTTGAAAACCTTTGAGTTCACTTTGTGTGACTGGTGAGCCAATTCTGTCATCTGCATGAAGAACATTGTTAAAGTCCCCACTAAGCAACCAGGTTTGCTGAACAGATGCACCTAGATGCACCAGCCTATCCCAGAACTGTTGTCTTTTATTTATATCATTGCTTGCATATACCACTGTAAGAAGAGTATTAAAAAGTGGTGCCTCTTTCCTGAACTTCACAATGAATGAATTGTTCATCAGTCAACAGTATTTTCACCTCACTGCTTTGTTTCCACAGTAACCATATCCTCCCATTGAGATGTTCATTGTAATTACAGTAATTCCTCCAATCTCCACAGACAATGTTTAGTATCCTTCTAGCTTTACCTTCCTTTACTCTAGTTTCTAAACAACCCATGACATCCACTTTATTCTTTCTCAGAAACAGTTTTAACTCTTTCTGCTTATGGGCCTTGTTCAGGCCCCTAATATTCCAGGTGCATAGAATCATTGTGGGGTGAAGCTGGATGGGCCAGCATCCCCAAAACTGCCATCCATCTGTAAAATAGAGAATCTGTTGTTTGAGTTTAGGATACTAGTTTCTGTTTGTTGTACATTTTTGCCTTTCTGTTTCCCATTTTACACTTCCTTAGCAATGATATTTCCATCTGTCTCTCTCGTATCCTTAGTCTTCTTTTCCTGTTGAATTGCCACATCCTTGTTTTTTACTCTTGGAATCCATCTCATGGTTCCTCGGAATATCTGTTTCAACTGTCCTGATATTTTTCGTTTGTTCCTGTCTTCCTTTGAGGTATCTTGCTCTTCCTTATACCAACATTCAGCAGAATTATGCCCAAATCTAATACAGTTATCACAATACTTTGGTTTCCATTCATAGTCTAATTGTTGGACTATGATCCCCCTTTTTGTTTGAAGTTCTAAAGTGTCTGGTAAAGGCTTGGAAATATCAGTTTCAACCAACACTCTGGCATAGGACACTTTCTCTAATTGTGCTGTGAATTTATCAGTATACATAAGCTTTCCAACCACACTAGCCAATTTACTTAACGCTTCAGTTGACCAGAAACCCAGTGGTAAACCAGGGAAAGTGATCCACAGTGGAATTACACTTATATTACCCAGATCAAACTTGAACTCCATTCTCCATTGCTGCAAAACAAGTGGTTTGTTATGGAAAGTGTAAGGTCCTGCTTGTAATACACGGTCCTTATCCTCAGCATTTTCAAATCTGAATAGATAGTACCCATCCTCATGATACATTATTTGAGGCTTTTCAACAAAATTTCACATGTTTGCGACAAAGTTTTCTATTATTTTCTCATACGGATCCCCCCAGCACAAAGCCTATCAATGCATTACTCCAATAAGCCTCCAATTCCTTCGTATCATCATCATCAATTTTCACTATAGACCTCCCATCTCTCATAGCAGGAGGGATGTAGCTTAGAGCATTTCCTTTTTGAAGGCTTCTATTTGTCTGCATGAATGCCTTTTTCTTTTCAACTTCCCATGTGTCTGCTACATCTTGTTGGCTCTGATTTTATTTTGCATGTGCTGAGAATTGCAATCGCCGGTGAACTTGCGGTTGCGCCATTGTTCCCGTCACTTGAGCTTGTTCATTACACTATTCAATTTCCTCCCTAATAGGTTAAAATTTCTTAGGCAAAAAACTTCCAAAATTTAACGGATTCAATCTCTGCTAAACACCCGAGTCTGGTGTCACTATCGCACCATTTGGTCCATCATCCTTATCAGGGTTATGGAATACAGTAGGAGCTGATCCCATTCCCGTTAACCAGCAATTAGGCTGGTTAATTGCTGGTGTGACCTTCAAAACATCATCTCCCTTGTTTTCTGGTTCCGATTGCTTCTTCTTCCTCTGCTTAGCAATGGCAGAGACGTAGGTTTGGAACCCTGCTAACGTGCGCCTGCAGAGCTCTTTGGAGTAAGTTAAAATATAAAATAAAACTAAAATTTACTTAAGATATTAAAGATTTATTGAATTAAAAAATTAAATAAATTCAAGAAACAAAATGAGTTCTTACATAAAGTATACAAATTATTTATAAGGTAAAAAGATTAAATAGTTAGCAAGCAATATTTTAATAATAAGAATAATAAAGTCATATTAATATCGATAAATCGGGCAAACAAATATTAAGTCATATTATTTGGATTCAATGTGCTCAAACAATTAAGAAAATGTTTTGTATAATTAATATTTGAATTGAGTGAAGTTAGTTTATGTTTGAAAGCATAACATAATTTTTTGAAAATGCAGTTCCATTTAGAAAAAAGAATGATAAAAATTCTTTAAATTTGAGATGAGAAAGTTATTTAATTTTTATATAATATATTAGAATGAGCATAGTATAAATAGATATTAAATTCAAACAAACTAATAAAAGTTACACATGACAATGTAATAATATTAGGTATTGAATAATACACTATCAAAAATAAATAATAAATAGAGAAAAAATATAATTCAGATTTTTTATCACAGAGAAAAAGGGTAAAACTAATTTAAATTTTAGATGAGAAAGTTTTTTATATTGTCATAAGAAAAATCGTAATATTGGTAAGTCCATGTAACTCAAGTCTAATAGATAAAATCAAAAATTAAAATATTGAATAATAAAAATAAATTAGAGATAATGTGAGGATATTTATAAATCATAAGTTTAGAAAATGAGACAAAGTAACTATAAAATACTAAAAAATATTACTAAAATTTAAATAACTAAACCTTTTCAAGCAATGATTTTTTTAAAAAAGAAATATTTATTTTATGATTAAAAAATTATATATTTATCTATATATATTAAAGAATAGTAGTTGATAATAATATTAAATAAAGTTACAAGTTAATTAAAATCATATAAAATGTAATAAGACTATATATTAGATTAAAAATAGCAAAATTACATTAAATTGTTAGAAATTTACTATTAGAAATAAAATTATTTGAATTTGAGTTAGAAATTTCTTTGAAATATGATGGGAATGCTCAAACTAATAAAAAATAAAAACTTATTTTGTATCTTAAAACTAAAAAGGAAAGAAAATTTAGGTAAAGATATAAATGACAGTGAAAATATTAGTATAATATTTACATATAATATATTTAAATAATTAATAAAATATTTTCTATGACTAAAATAAATTTTTAAAAAATTTGTAATATAGGTAATTTTACTAATGAAAAATAAGAATTAAATTTGTATCTTAAAGCTAAGAAAGAAAAACAAATTAACTTCATCTAATACAAAAATAATTATAAGACAACTCAATATTTGTAACATCATAATCAAATAACTTATGTATTAATACAGACTAATTGCAAGTTACAATTTAAAATAAAATATGATATTATTTTGGTTATATGCAAAACATTAACATAAAAACTAATTAAAATTTATAGTAAGGAAAAGAATGTATTAAAAAATAAAGGTAATATAAGGATACTTATACTTTAAATTAATTTAAAAATAAATAAATTAAATAATTAAGTTATATTTAAAAATATTAATGATAAATTTAAATATTAAAAAATTCTAAATAAGAGGATAAAAGCATAAAAATATACCAAAAATCAAGAATAAAACATTTATATATATTAATGACTATTAAAAGGATAATAAGAAATTATAATAGCATAATATATTAAATAATAAGTAACATAATAACTATAACAAAAGAAAAAAAACAATTTTTTTTGCGTAAAAGTGAAATGATAAATAAGACACATTTGACTTTCAGATTAAAACAAAGGGATACTAAAATTTTTGTTAAAATAATATGATCTAATGTGCTCAAACAAGACAGATCACGTCATGACATGTTTAATATTCTTTAATATTGACAGCAAAACGAAATGCAAGTACTAAAAAATCGAGGTTTTAGGTTACTACAAATGTAAACGAAAAATAGGTACTCCACTACGAGATTTGAACAATAATTTCATATCCTCCTCTCGAACATCTGTTGCCGGTGAGGGAGATGTAATGCGTGCTGGTGGCAAAGGTACAACTGGTGTTGAGGGCAGTGAAGTTGTTGGCGTAGAAGATTGAGAAGTAGTTGCGGCAGGAACAACGCTAATTACTGGTTGCTTAGTGTTCGAAGGTAGAAGAGGCCCCGGGTCCAAACTCCTTGGACTAGAAATAACAACGGGGGTTGGAAAGCGAAAATCAACATCCTCTACTATATTCATCTTACCCAAAGTTCTTGGACCTCCTCTGCGATCGGATTTGATGCTTTCCCGGCTAAGAGTCCAGTTGAGCTTATGAAGCTATTTTTCTCCTTTGGAGGGGAGCCAAGCCACATTATCACTGGCTTCTTCATATTTCACAACAACTACTGGGGCCGGCTCGGTCATTGATGTCTTTATTTTCTTATTCGAGAAGAATCACCTTCACGGAAAGTAGGTACACGTGTACTGCTTCGAGCAAGGGCACTTTATAGCACCCGCATGGCTTTCTCGAGGTTGGTAAAAATGTCAACCTCGGGGAAGGTGAATGAGCCCTTTCAGAGTCCTCAACCAAGAAAAAAATAAAGTTAGCAAAATTTGTCTACATTCATAAAAAGATGAAAGGAATAAGGACTCAGTTTACCATGGTTCTTGGCCTTCCACCATATTTGGGAGTTATCTCCTTCCATTGGTAGGATTGTGCTGTGTAATTTCCAGAATCTTTTGAACCCACTGGTCCAGACCTTGAACTCGTGGTGGTTCCCATTAGGTAGCAAAAACAAAAGAAACAAAGATGTTAACAATAACACAAACCAATCTTTTCACGAAGGAATGAAATACATCAGAAACTAACAAAAACGGTTCCACGACTCCAGAAAAGGCAGAGATGTAGTAGGGACGGTGTTCCTGGTCGCGATGATGAAAATTTTCACCATCCGCCCACAATCTTTATCATCGTCCATGCTGGTGAGAAGAGCGTGATGGCCATATTTTTTGAAGTTTATTACTCCCCAACAAAAAGTTTTAGGGGAGTAGAGGTTCATCATGTGTTCCAGGGTTAGGATTTTCCTAGTCTCCGTGCACAACTGGCGTACACAATACATCATTCGCCATATAGATAGGCCTACTTTTCCAAGAAGACCCTGTACCGGTGGCAAAACTCCAAAATTACGGGGTCGAGCCCTTCACTCATCCCTAAGGAAAATGACCCCAAAGTAAAAGGGTACGTATAGACGTACGACAAATCCTCCTTTGTGAAGGTAACTCGCTCTATCATATCGGGGCGAGTATGTTGAGGTTTTGGTAGTTATGCTCCTCCTTTATGGTGGGGATACTGGAAGGTCAAATAGAGGAAGGGTACCTACTAACGGTCCAAGTCCTTGGAGATGCTGATGGGACCTTCTCTTGGAAGTTGATAGCAGTACTCAAGTGTTTGGGTATGATTGCATTTACAGTGCGATGCCCATAATCAACATCATCTTCTTTGTCTTTATTTCTCTTCAGGCCTCCATCGAAGAGAAGTTCAGAGTTTCTAAATGATGAAATTGAAGAAGCCATGTTAGTATAAAGACAGTAAGAATTTTAGAAAAATTTAGAGAAGATGAAAGTTCTTGAAGCAAGAGGAAATTAAGTGTAGAGAAGACGATAAACTTATGGAAATTTTGGAAGTGAAAGAGGTAAAATGCTGAGTGTAATTAAAGATATAGATGACAAAAATTATGGTCACGATTACATAGAGAACATGCAAAAATATTGCAGAATCGTGGGGCAACACATGTTCGGAGTATTAAATGCGAGAATACATGCATCCTTTCAAGCGTCAAAGACTATTGATGAGATTTCCTGCCAAGAAAGTGTGACGACCGGCCCGTCGTCACGTGAGTTACCATCCTATTTTTCTCGTTTTATGCTTCTATATGTTTCATTATGTGTGTTTGAAGAGTTTGAAGTAATTCGGACAGAGTTTGGTTGGAAATGAGACAAATAGTCTCTTTAAGGGAATGTTAGTTTGGAAAAATCAATCAGATGTTGACTTATGAGTTATAGGGCTCGGAATGGATTTCTGACAATTCGACTAGTTTTGGATGGTGACTTATGACTTAGGGTAAAATCGAAATTGAATTTGGAGGTCCGGTGTAGAATTAGGCTTGAATTGCGTATGTTTTTATTTTGGCAAATTCTGGTTGATAGGTGAGATTTTGATCCGGGGGTCGGAATGGGATTCTGAGAGTTTCTCTAGATTCGTTAGGTGATGTTGGACATGTGTGCAAAGTTTTAGGTCATTGGGAGGTGTGTAGGTCGGGTTTTTGGTCGAATATGCAATTCGGAAGATTTCAAGAAATTTAGGCTTTGAATTGATCATAATTGGGGATTTTGATGTTAACGTTAGCGTTTTTATGATTCGAGCAAATTTAAATGAAGTATTAGGTTCGGTCTGTGCTTTTAGTTGAGGTCCCGGGAGGGGGGGGGGGGCTCAGGGTGAGTTACGGGTAGTTGAATGGAGGTTTTTGGAGTTGTTGCATGAAAATAGGATTTAGGCTTTTGGTATTTCCGCATCTGCGGAAAAGGAGGCGCAAATGCGGCTAGGTCATCGCAATAGCGGCCATGAGGGGCTAGGAAGGTTTCCGCAAAAGCGATCGTGGGGTCACTTCTGCGGGTTCGCAGAAGCGGGAAAATGAGGCCCGCAGAAGCGGAGATTGGATCGCAAAGGCGAAGGGCCGGGATTTAATGAGGAATCGCAGAAGAGGTAGGAAAACCGCACATCGGTGACCGCAGAAGCGGAAACCACTGTTGGCAGAAGGGTTTAAATATTTATTTCATTCCGCGAGTTCATTCATCATTTCCTCGATTTTTGCACCACCTTGAGAGTTTGTTGGTAGAATTTGAAAATGATTTTGACGGGAAGTGATTGGAGGTAAGTCTCGAGGCCTAGAAACACTGTTTAATTTAAGATTCATACTTTGATTCTCTAAAATTTGGGTAAAAATTGAAGAAACTAGTGCTTGATTTTTGAAAATGTAAAATTGGGATTTGATGGGCCATTTGAACTCCGATTTTGGAAAACTTGATATGTACGGACTCTTGGAGAGACGAGGAATCCGGTGATGTGAATTTCGTAACTTTGTGAGAAGTAGGCCCGAGCTCGGGTTTTGCCAACTTCGTATTTTTGTGTGTTTTTCGAGTTCTTTCTATTGGGTTATGTCCCATTAGCCTATTATAACCTATTACTTATGATTTTGGTCAGATTCTGCACCCGAAGAGGTCGATTTGCGAGGAAAGCGAACTGCGAGCTAGGAGAGTAATGGTTATGAATGATATACTGAGGGTTTGAAAACCCGTATTTGCACTATGCGATGCTATGTAGAAATGAAACACGCGGCGTGTGAGGAGCGTGGTGATGTTACTGCTGGGGACTCGGACTTTGTCCATCCCGATTGATGACTTACTGCGCTTTTTGACTGAGACTGAGCTTGTACCCGTATATCTTGAGCTAGATGTCATGTTTTGGGCCTTGTGCCGAACTGTAGTACTCTTAGGGAGCATGTTGAGTTGATTGACCTCCCTTTACCTATTGAACACCCACTATCTGAACTGACTTTAACTGTGAATGAAATGAATCGGACGTAGTAACTTGCACCCTAAATGATCATTACCTAGGGTTGAATACCTTGTCTTAGCTGAGTGGGCCCGAGAGGCCAAGTCTATATTGATTGAGAGGGGTCAAGGACCCCAGGATGAGGGTATTTGATATATACCGGATCGAGCTGCACGCCACAACAGTATATACATATACATGTATTGGATCGGACTACACGCCGTAGTCGTATATTATATGCATCAGACTGCACGCCGCAGTAATATATTATATGGATCGGACTGCAAGCCATAATATTATACCGCTTGGGCTGAAGGAGCCCCTCCGGAGTCTGCACACGCCTCCAATGAGCGCAGTCGACTATGTATATTGGATCGGGCTGCGCGCCGCAGTACTATATAAATTATATTGGATCGGGCTACGCGCTGCAGTACTATATAAAATATATTGGATCGGGCTGCGCGCCGCAGTACTATATATATATATATATATATATATATATATCGGGCTGCGCGCCACAACAGTGTTAGTAACTTGTCGGACGGAACATAGAAGTATTTATCGGTGTCCTTTCCTTGTTTAGTACTTATTTACTTCCTTTACTGCTGATATTAGAACTGTATAGTGTTCTTACCTGATTTTTTACATTCAATTGTTATTTATTGCTATCACTCACTAAGTTGGAAGTACTCACTCTACTCCCTGCACCTTGTGTGCAGATACATGGATCCCGGAGGCTTAGCTGCGATTATCTGCTATTTCTCAGTTCAGTAACGGAGTTATCAAGGTAGCTGCTGGCATCCACAAGGCCTGATCTCTCCTCTTATCTATCTTTTGCTTCCGTAGCTAGGTTTCCTTTGTTTAGGATACTGCTCGGTTGTACTTAGAGTTTGACTTGTGACGCCGGATCCTTTGGGCTATTGTTATTTTTGGTTACAGTTTTGGCAGTGTTTTATTAGTAAATCGAGAATGTTATGCTAAACCTGGTAATTTAAGTTAATTATTTTGCTGGGAATTATCTAAATGGTCGGGCTTGCCTAAGAAGGTGTTGGGCGCCATCACGACCGGGGTTTGGATCGTGATAGAAAGGGATCTTCACTAACTTTCCAGTAACACAATGATATGTCACCGAAAAGTAGGGGGACTATTTGTATATGATGAATCGGTTTATAATAAATAATCTAATGATAGCATGTCACATGGAATAGAAGACAAGCAAAAGGCGAATCAAGTAACAACCAGTACCGGGAACAACAACTGCAATTGACATCAGATAAATCCCGAATGGAGCATGATCAAAGGGAGCATATCGAGTATTTTCTATCGGATCACATTCAATGAAGAATATTCTCTAACATTAAATGGGCAGCCGTTGTAGAGAATATTTGCATTCATGGCATGCCGCTAGATATTTATCAATGACTCCTTTATTATCATTTAAGCGCTTTGATCCTATGATATTGTTTTCCTAAGTATAGCTATAAATAGCATGCTCAACCACTATTGTAAGGCACAAATTCTTGGCACAATATATGATGTATTTTATTTTCACTCTCAATTAAACAACTTTATTTGTTTTTTTATATTTCTCTCATTTATGTCCTCGAAGACATTACGCTCGGAGCCATGCTTGTCATCTTCTTCAATTTCAATTGCTAAGTCTTACTTTTAATATTATTTCATTATCATTTTTGGATCAAAATTAGTTTGCTTGTTCATAAACTACGTAAAAAATTTAATTGTACCATTTTACGACTAAACACTTACTTTTAGGCATGAAAAAGTACAAAAATAACCCAAAAACTAAAAGTTGGGTATACCCGTTAGGATTGGCTTTTAAGTATTTTTAAGCCAAAATAATTTTTAAGTCATTTTGTAGTGTTTGGATAAAGCGAAAAGTGCTTGTAAGCATTTGTTTTTAAACTAAAATGACAAAAAATAAGTTAAAAGTCAAAAGCCAAAATTCCTAACTTATGATTTTTGAAAAAAAATTCCTAACTTTTAGCTTATAGACTATTTTTTAAAAGCCAATCTAAACAACCTCTAAGCCAAAAATTCAAAATAAAGTACTATCAAAACTCAACCTTGGCAAATTACTCGTAGGATAATCTCTTAGCTGGCATTAATGATAAACCGCGGTCCCCGGATTATTTTCATATTTCGAATTTTCAAATAGTAACCACGGTTAGTTATTTCACCTCAGATTTTTTCTTTTTCTCCGGTCCCTAGATTTTTTCTTTTTTTCCAGTCCCTAGATATTTTTGGGAGAGCCATTTCTGGCATTCCTATATAAACTGCCCTCAGTTCAGCAGATACCCAGATCTGAAAATTTTCGGAAGGCGTCTTGATAAACGCCGTTTCCTATTCCAATCTCCATCTACACTTTCTCTTTCTGAATTCAAAACAAAAACAAGTGTGAAAATGAGAGAGTGCATTTCAATCCACATTGGCCAGGCCGGTATTCAGGTCGGAAATGCATGCTGGGAACTTTACTGCCTCGAACACGGCATTCAGGTATTTTTATAGTCCTGTTTGAATTTAAGCATATAAATTGAAAATTGTTTATATATACGTGCACATTTTAGATCCATTGTGAAATTTAGTTATATATATATATATATTATTTTTATTTTAATTTATGCGTATTCTGGCGGTTAGAACTATTTGAAGACGCTGTTTTTTGTATAGATCTAGGTTGATTCAGAATAGATATCCATGAAAAGTATGATATCATCTTATAGATCTAGTTGAGGAAAAATTTTGCGCATATGTGTGCGCATTTTGGTTTCCTTTGCGTTCTTATCGCTATTGTTCTTTCTGCAAATCATTAATGCCGATAAATCTGTCAGTGAAATTGATTTTTGTAATTTTTTGATCCCGCTGTTTTATCTAGATCTGCTTATTCCTGAATATATCAGAATAATAATTACTTGTATATTTTTTGCTCATGGCATTGTTATGTCTGTTCGTGTTTACGAAGAACTAGATGTGCGGTGTTATCTCCCTAAATCCATTGGAATTGAAAATGGCGGCTATAATCTAGTTTCTGTTGAATAGATCGGAATGAAATTCATTTTTTCCCCTCATAGATCCACTTGAAATTGCAAATCCTATGCGTATTTCTTTACATTTTAGATCTAAATCTGTTTCTTTTTATGTCCTATATGCTGGTTACAGATAGGTTAATGTATCAATTGGTATCTAAAAGGGCCAGAAATATGTAATTTCTTTTTTTGAAATCATCCTTAACCTTGTCGAATGCTAGGGGGTAACTTGTGTTTTTTCAAAGTTTAAAGACCTTTATTACACTTATTTCAATTTTCTGTATAATTGCTGATAATGTATGATTTATCATTTAGTCTGCCTACATATACGATTCACTGACAGTTGGAATATATATTGAAGTATTGTGTAGATTCAATTTAATTCTCTGCATTCTACCGTGCTTGTTTACAAGTTCTCATTTTGAAGTCTTGTTTATTCTGCATTACTGAAAATCTGTCTTTCACTTCTCCTGTAGCCTGATGGCCAGATGCCGGGTGACAAGACTATTGGAGGTGGTGATGATGCATTCAACACCTTCTTCAGTGAAACTGGAGCTGGAAAGCATGTTCCACGTGCTGTTTTTGTAGATCTTGAGCCTACTGTCATTGATGAAGTCAGGACGGGAACATACAGACAGCTCTTTCACCCTGAGCAGCTCATCAGTGGCAAAGAAGATGCAGCCAACAACTTCGCCCGTGGCCACTACACAAGTAAACATTATTCCTTGATGCAATGTTACCTATTTTTTTTAGCCCAATAATGTGCTGGTAGTTATCTTTTTGTCATGTTTGCAGTTGGGAAAGAAATAGTTGATCTTTGTTTGGACCGCATTAGGAAGCTTGCAGACAACTGCACTGGCCTTCAAGGTTTTCTGGTTTTCAATGCTGTTGGTGGTGGCACTGGTTCTGGCCTTGGGTCACTTTTACTGGAACGTCTCTCAGTTGACTATGGCAAGAAATCGAAACTTGGATTCACAATTTATCCCTCACCACAGGTCTCAACGTCTGTTGTGGAGCCTTACAACAGTGTGCTTTCAACTCACTCGCTGCTTGAGCACACAGATGTTGCGATTCTTCTTGACAACGAGGCCATTTATGACATTTGCAGGCGCTCACTGGACATTGAGCGCCCCACTTACACCAACCTTAACCGCCTTATTTCACAGGTATAATTGAGTGCATATCATTCTGGGCTGTGTTGTACGTTACTATATTCTTTTTCAATTGTAGATAGTAATTTCTGTGCTTCCAATGCAGGTCATTTCTTCCCTGACTGCTTCTTTGAGGTTCGATGGAGCCTTGAATGTTGATGTGAATGAATTCCAGACCAACCTTGTACCATATCCCAGAATCCATTTTATGCTTTCCTCCTATGCTCCAGTCATTTCAGCTGAGAAGGCTTACCATGAGCAGCTCTCAGTAGCAGAGATCACAAACAGTGCCTTTGAACCCTCTTCTATGATGGTTAAGTGTGATCCTCGCCACGGCAAGTACATGGCTTGCTGCCTGATGTTCCGTGGTGATGTTGTGCCAAAGGATGTCAATGCTGCTGTGGCCACCATCAAGACCAAGCGTACTATCCAATTTGTTGACTGGTGTCCTACTGGATTCAAGTGTGGTATCAACTACCAACCACCAACTGTTGTCCCTGGAGGTGACCTTGCCAAGGTGCAAAGAGCTGTGTGCATGATCTCTAACTCAACCAGTGTTGCTGAGGTCTTCTCGCGCATTGATCACAAGTTTGATCTGATGTACGCCAAGCGTGCTTTTGTGCACTGGTACGTGGGTGAGGGTATGGAGGAAGGTGAGTTCAGTGAAGCACGCGAGGACCTTGCTGCTCTGGAAAAGGATTATGAGGAGGTTGGTGCTGAAGTTGACGATGAAGAAGGGGGTGATGAAGGAGATGAGTATTGAGTGACTATTGTGGTCTAACGTGTTTGTTTTTCTGTTGTCTGGTTGATGGTTTTCTGTTGCGCTTCTAGCAATTAGTATTTTCTATTGTGTCTTGTAATCTGAACTTTGCTGTTGTTGAAGTCAAAATATGTTCGTTTGACTGGTTATTTTACATATCGATCATGGCTTATATGATTTCTTATGGCTGCTTTTGTGATTCCTGATGAAATTGCCAAGACAACCACTTTTTGCTGTTGTTGGGTCCCTTTCCATCTTAAAGAAAAGAGACGTACTTCCATTAAAACATTTTAATTAGCACAAAGCTAAACTGAAAGTTAGTCTTTCCTTGTAGTAGTAGTAGTAGTAGTAAATAGTAGAGGTATAGCTAATGTTGGTGAAGCATATTGAAGATTTTTAGGATTTAAAACCTAGTGTTGATTGGATTTATTGTTGGGCCATGATATGCATCTAATTGTTGAAAAGAAGTCGCAAGCTTTGACTTCAGCCAGCAACTTAATAGCAAACAAGTTACTAGACTTACTCTAGTTGGTTGAATTTAGTATCACTGGAGGGTCAGACTATATATTTGCCAATAACGTGTGAAACATTGAAAAATTATGAAGCAAAAGTTGAGGTGGGTGTATTAATTAATTACCGTGATTGAGTCATAAGAATGTATGTAAAAAGAAAATTTATATGATCATTTTTTATTGGTTTGGTGTAACGTAAACAGTAAGTACGAACCTATTTTTTACTACTCTCTCCATTTCATTATATATATAAATTTATTTTATTGGGCAGAAAGTTTAAAGGAGAAGGGTGTCACATAAAATAGAACAAAATAACTTATATACAATAATTTCATATTATATAGTAGTATAATAGTTTCACTTGGTAACGGAACTTCGTCCAAATTAGGTTGTTCTGTCTCATATGATATTTGACAAAATGAAATACCAATTGAAACAAATCATTGGTAAAGGGATTAAAAGTAGATGTGCATGGTCAAAGAGGGAGTAATATTAATTGCCTTCAGTAAGGGCCTGAGCTGTTAAGTTACAATGTCTTTTTTTTTGTTTTTTTTGTTCTTCTAAAACACTCGCTAGTTTTTTATAGGAAGAAGACGACCAACAGTGTGATCAGGACAGTACGGAAGAAGATAACGATGATTCAGTCGAGCAAAAATGTCAAAAGAAAAATGCAACTAAGAATTGTCGTGCAATTGTGAAACAAACAACAACTTCAAACATCAGTTTAAACCATAATGCTCCAGTTTTTGTTCCAAGAAATAATACAAAAGCAATTAGCTCAATTGAAGGGACATCAAAGTTCAACAACAATGATACATCACATAATCGTCAACAAAACCCAGCCGAAGCTTCAGTTGGTGATCGAATTACAACTCTGGTGCCATCAAATAGCCAGAATAAGGTTGCAACAACAGAACCATTCTCTAATTTAGAGGACAGAAAATTTTCGGATGCCATGACGCCAACTCTGCTATCAAATCAAGAGCAGCAAAAGAATGCTACAGCTAACTCTCATTCTGCTGATAGCAATACAGTAGCAAGGTCTCAGGCGGGGCAGCTCGTCACAACTGCTTCAGTAATCTCGTTCGAGGAAAGACAACTCTTGGAAGCAATGGTAAATACAGATACTAACCTTATTACTGGTAGTTCTGTCATGAGCAGGAACAAACCGAAAAATAAAATAAAATAATAAAGTCATGAACAATGCACAATTAACAACTCAAGGCGTTTTTCAAGAATTGCCAAATATAAGTTTGGCAGGAAGACATATATACGAAGAAGGGGAAGAAGAGGATATCTTAAACCAATGCCGAGCAGATGCTTCAACAAAAGGAGATTTGTCACCATTGCACAGTGCAAGAAATAAGAAGTCTCATCAACGGGAAAGAAGTTGGGACGGCAGGATGTTTGAAGACTTAAACATAAGGAGGCCCCCCAATGAGAACTACAAAACAAAAACAGGCCGCTCAAACAATTCTTCCAAAATCCAATCGCCTGAAGAATAAATCATTAATTTTGAAGACTTTTTGAAAAACTATGGGGAAGAAGACAACATTCTTCAAATCGAAGGTTTCACAACAAAAGAGAAAAAGGGGCATCTTTATAGCTTCTTCATCTTTTTATTTTACCATCACATTAGTATTATTCTATGTAATATCATCACCGAGCATGTTATAAACTCTGTGATGATCATTCAATTCTTAGTTTTTGCGAGCTCTTTCTTTTTACACGCTTGCTAGTCCAGGAGGCTTTTATTTGCCTCAATAGGATAGCTAAGGTAAAGTCTATGCCGACAACGTTATATGGGTGACATTACCGGTGTAATCCACCTTATTTTATTTCTCATATTTGTTGTAATTTTCTTTTCCGTTTATATATAAAAATTAACCCTAGGCGATTGCCTAGTGGAACCAAAAAAAAATCTTTGATAAAGCTCTATATAAAAACATAAGAGTCGCTATTTTGCGGCATCTCGTGTGCGTGGTAATCATCTTTGACTGACGGCAAAGAACAACCTTAAAATTTTGCAGCAAAATGGTCTAGGATCTATTTGCTAATGTGAACGCATAGATAGTCTCTAAATTTGGTTTTATTTAAAAAGTAAAGAAAATTAATCTTTTATTTATAAGTGATTTTAAATATACGTGAATTGATTATATTCAATACAAGTAATTAAGAATGCTAGATAAAAGAACTAAAGATAAAATGAATAATCAAATCAGTTGCAACGTTAAGGCCGGGCTCAGACTTGAGCTGAACAATAAGTTTGTCCTCGACCGGGCCCTCGATACGAAGCCAAATATATATAAAGAACATTGATTAAAATAAGAACTTTTCAATAGCTAGAAAAGTAGAGAAGTAAGTTTGTATTGCCTTGATATATGTGTTACAATGTGTCTATTGAATAAATTTTTTTTCCTTTATACAGTAGGAGAGTTTCATCCTTAGTACAATTCTGAAAAAGGAAAAAAATCCTCTTTGAACATCAATCACCGATACATTACCGACACCGGGCGAGATCCATACAGTTATATCCGGTTGGGTGTGGATATCAAGATCCTCCGTTAGTCATGTGCAAGTGTTTGTAGTGCTCTCCGTTCTGGAGCACGTTATGGGTTCTGGGAGTGTTGTCTTGTCAGGCCCGGTGGCGAGTACTCCCTTCCATCCTCGATTCAAAGAGTTCTTAGATTCGGCCTGTATCATATATATTCATACTTCTTACTCGTTTGACTTACCGTGAACTCGGGGTGTGCACTAATCCTGAGTTCACACGTATACAGATTGTTCCCTCTTTTCTTAGAGAGTGGGTCTGCCAAAAATATAGGAAATGATAGATGAACCCCGGTTCCTTCCTTCGTATGTTACAACCGATATGATAAATAAGCCGAAATGTCCCATCAGTCTCATCGTTCTGACTTCGAACACGTGTCGGTTATCGATTGGTCGCCTCCGATTGTGAAATGTCATGTATTGATTACATTTTATACAATAAAAGCTTCCTCCTTTTGTACTTCTTCTACTTTTCGATCCTAGCTTTTACCTTCGAATTTTCTAGCGGCTATCAACTCTTTCAAATCTTTCTTTGATCTTCGATCTTCATCATTGTTCTTAGGTTTCTACCCGGATCTTCATCCTAACTTCAAACGTTCATACTCTTTTCTTCAAACCTTCATACCTTTCCTTCAAATCTTCATACCTTCTGGATCACGATGGCTAAGACTTCCAAATTAGTTCCTCAACAGGCTGCCTCTTTATCTTCCCATCCAGTCACAGATGCTGAGGTGGTTGTTCCCGAGGTGGTCGCTCTCAAGGCGGATACTCCCAAGGTGGTTGCTCCCAAAGTGACTGCTCTCGAAGCGACTCTAGAGCCTCCCATGGAAAGCTTTGTACCCGGGGGCTATTTAACCGGTGACTATTTCAAGGTCAAGAAGGCCTCAGCCAAACAAGACCGAGGTGAAGGGGCATCAAGATACACATTCTCCATTATCGAAGATACCCTTCCCATAGTCCGAGGGGACTGCAAATGGAAAGGCAAAGATGTGGTAGTCCCGGGGCCTAATGACGATATTACTACCCATGTGGAGGGGTATTTAAATGTTTATAGTTACCCCTTCATGCTGGGCCCATTAAACCCCGTTGTTCTAACCTTTTGTAAGCGATACGAGGTGTGCCTCGGGAAAATCCACCCGTTTCTTTGGAGGATCGTGATCCTCCAACATTATTTTGTGAACAACACCGAATTTCCTCGATTTACCCTCGACCACCTACTCCGTCTGTACAATCCCCAAAATTTTTAAGGGGGACTAATAAAGCTTGTTCGTCGGGCCAGCAAGGCTCTCTTTTCGAGCACCGACGAGGATCAAGACCGAGGTTGGCATGGGCACTTTGTTCAAGTAAAAACTAAAGGTTTGATCCTTCCCGAGTTCCTGCCATTTCCCAGAAGGGAAATGCATCTCGTAAGTGTAATCTTTCTTTTAGTGTAAAATCTCCTTTTTTCCCCTCACTATTAGTGTTTGTGGTTGTGCAGTCATTGCGCGGGTTACCTATGCGATTTCTGATCAAGGAGTGGATCGAAAGAATATGCAACTAGATGTCATACTTCGAGCGCTCATGGCGTAAGCTTTCAAAAGGAATATGGGAGGCCCGTTCTCTTGGTAAGGCTCTCATGTAAATAGTTGTTTCTATGCCCCAAACTTACGTAACACTAACCTTTTTTATTTTTTGTCGCATGTTTTGGCCACCGAACTTGGGCCATTGGAAGGGGACAAGGATGCGTCCTTATCCATTGATACCTCTATTATGGGACAACCCGGCGCTTCCGTGAGGGAGAAGAAGAGGAAAAGAAAGTCCTCGGACTCCTCGGGTCCCAAGGTAAAGCCAAAAAAGGGCGGATTTCTTGGCTCGTAAGCCCAATAAGAATACCAACTCCTAGGTGTCAGACTCTGACTCGCTTTGCCGGCTCAGGGATGAGTTTGAAGAAGACGACATCTTTGTCGCTCACGGATCGAACCCTATCGAGGAGCAAGGGGCAATTGAGAAAGGAGCCATGAGTGCTATCTACTTCTGACTTGAGAGGCCAAAATGAAGACGGAGGATAAAACCTTCCGAGAAGCTGCTTCAGTTCTAAAGGACGCGACCGGTGTGACAAATATCATCAAGCCGCCCTCCTATACTGAGTTCATGCTTGTAGAGGCCCAAACGGGTAAGGAAATGTCAAGTGAAAGAGTTCACGGTGCAGACGACCCTCTCCACTCCTTCTTCGACAACGTGGACATGTACACTTTGGAAGACTTTTTCGGGTTCCTCGAATTGGAGATCTCAAATAAGAACACGCCTTCAGAAGCTGGCGGGCCGAGTTCGAGTCCGAAACGGGTGAAGCAGTTTCTTGCTTCGAGTGTGAACCCCGGATGTAAGAGGACAATCATTCTTACAGTCCCAAGAGATGCTCAAGTTCTATATGCTCCAGTGGTTATAGACAACTACCTCCGATGCATGGTAACCGAGAGGATCAGGCAAAAATGAACGACGTGAGTGCGTTGAGTATTTTCAATGAGGCGCAACAGACGTGAACCGGGTAAGACATCAATAATTCCTCGTGATTTCCACTTAGGTTTTGATATCTTTTACTATATTCGTTGTTTTACAGGACTTAGTGCTTTAACATGAGATCTTTCTCCGGTACCGCTTTGAAATCAACCAGCTCGAGTTCGAGCTCAAGGAGCAGGTTCGGAAGAAGGACATGTACATGCTTCTTAGTGAAAAACAGAATGGGGCCATCAAGGATCTTTGATTCACGTCCAAGTCTCACTCAATAATGAGTGGAAACAGTCCTTGAAAGAATAGTACCCAACAAAAGTCAGGGTCGATTTCTACAGGGAAAAAATTGGTTTTGATTTCTAATTCTACTTTTACTCTAACAATTGTAATCTAAGAGAAGAAACTAAAAAGTGAATGATTGTTTTTGGTATTTTTCCAAATAATTAAAAAACCTAAGCATATGACTTGACCTAAGTGTTTGCCTAATAGGTTAAATACGTTAATACTTATTTTGTTGATTGGGATATATTATAGCTCTCAACTCTATGTTACCCACTCAATACCTCTCGGTCATAGACAGATTTTGCCCAATTTGGCTTTCTCAAGCCTAAATGGGTATCAATCTAATTAGTTAATATGAGCTCAAGTCGGGTTCTCCCTATCTGTAGTTTGAACCATTTAATTAGACTAATAAAAATCTTAATTAGCCCAATTTATTGTTAGCCAAGTTATCCTATACTAGGTCTCTCTTTCTCAAGTAAAGACCAAGTCAAAAAGGCATGAATCAATATTTGGAACAATTAATTATAAAATTAAAGCATAATAAAAGGCTAAATAATCAACACCCAATCAGAAACAAGCAATAAATTAAGTAACCATAAGGTTTACACACTAGGGCTGGGTCAAAATCCTTGTAAGAATCTAGCTACTCATAGTGAAAAATGAGGAAAAACAAGAAACAATACTAATTAAACTCAAAATCTAAGATTAAGTGATAAGATATGATGTTTAAATCCTAAATTCTTCACAAACTTCCTAAAATAGTAAAATACAACGACTACAATACCTCAAACTTTGAAACTTGACCTAAAATGTGAATCTCGTCTATTTATAGTTGCCCAAAATTTGCTGAGAAAAACATACCTCGGGAGGTTTTGTGGCCGCACGATTCCATGTGCGGTTCGTAGATTTCTTCAGCTGACAAGGCCTTGGATTCTGCAGCCGCATAATTTGGTGTTTAGCTGCAATGCTTCTTTTGTGGCCGCACAATTCTTGTGCGCTCCACACAATTCTTGTGCGCTCCACACAATTCTTGTGCGCTCCGCACTTCAGGCAAGGCTCATGTCTTTGTCATTTGAACACTATCTGAACTTTGAATCATTTGTCAGTGCAAACTTTGTTCTGAAGCCTCACAATTCATGTGCAATCCGTACATTGGCTAAATTCTTGTTGAGCTCTTTCACGTGATCTATGACCATAAATGGAATTCTGTAGTCCGCACTTACTTCTGCAGCTGCAGAAAATATTCTGTGAACTACACTTCTTATGTTCTGCTTCCCTTCTTGCCTTGTGAGTCGTAACACTTCTTTTTGATTCACATTTCATTATGGGAGCTCAAACTTCTAATATTCCTGCAATTTTCACAATTTCACTAGTTGCGGGAACACAAATCAATACTTTTGGACTATACCAAAAGCAAAAAGGTGCTAATAAGTAGTCAAAATGCCCATTTATCAGCTCCACCAAACTTCAGTCTTTGCTTGTCCTTAAGCAAATAAAGTAGTTCCCACCACCCTCATGCAGATCACTGATAAGTAAGGATTTTAACGTGTTTATGCCCTACTTGCCTATGCTTTGAGTATAAATTGCTACAAAATAGTTTCTAAATACTCACAAGTTATGTTTGATTGCAGGTTTGATCGACAAAGTGACGAAATGTCAAAGATTGGCTCAAAAAGGAATGGAACCTGCTCAAGTGTCAAAGATTAAGTAAAGTGAAGAAAAAATAACCTAGTGCGGACCGCGTGAAAGCAACTGCGGCCGCACTAGGAGATTCAGAAGCATGGCATATTAAGGCCGATGGCTACACGATCGCAGTTGGATTCTCGCGGTTCATGTTTAGGCTTCGCGGCCGCTTTAGTCATTTGTGCAGTCTGCGTAAACGAGATTCAGAGAGATTTTCATAGAGCCAAGTCAAAGCCACGCGACCCACGGTCGTCACCGCGCTGTCTGCGCCAGACCCCTTTCGCGACCGCATTACTCATTTGTGCGGTCTGCGTCCTCCAGTTCAGAGAGTTGAAGATTTCTAAGTCAAAGAGCTAGTGCAGCCGCGGTTGCTTTTGTGCAGCCCGCATTGACCTCACATGGGTATTTTTGTCCAGTTTTTCCAGCCTAGTATAAATAGAACATTTTACCATTTTTAGGTAAAGTTTTGTTTTCAAAAACGGAGATGAGCACCTGGGAACGATATTGTATCCATTTTTTGCATTTTTGGTCTTCGTTAACAATAGATTATTGTAGTTTCTTCATACTCCCTCCATTCCAATTTATGTGAACCTGTTTGACTGGGCACGAAGTTTAAGAAAAAATAAAGACTTTTGGAATCTATGGTCCTTAACAAGTCAAAAAGAGGACCAGAGTATTTGTGCGGTTAAAGAAGCTTCTCATTAACGGTATAATTGTAAGTTTAGGCTAAATTATTTCCAAACTTAGAAAGTGGTCATTCTTTTTGGAACGGACCAAAAAGAAAATGGTTCACATAAATTGGAATGGAGGGAGTAATAATTAATTAATATGTTTAGTTCTTCATGTTTTTCTTCTGTTTCTTCTTTAATTATGTGTAGCTAAACCCATTGGCTAGGGTTGTGGCTAAACCCTAGTGTGGGTAATTGATGTGTGTTGCCATCTAGGATTAGATTGATATTGGGTGTTTGCTATTTGGGTTGATTTTATGTTTTTATTTAAGAATTGCTGGTTGCAAACATCGATTCAAGCTTAGTGGGTTTAGCTATTCTTGAGAAAGAGAGTCTATGACCCCAAATTTGACCTAACAAGGAATTGGGATGGACCCATGAGAAATTGCAGTCCCAATTAACGAGTTAAATCTCGAGAGAGTAATTACCCTACTTGAACCCTAGTTGCTTGGTCTAATTGGCCTACCCAGCTGGTCTCGAGAGAGTCAATTGGGCAAATTCACTCTCTCTACCGAGAAGTGTGAGAGTGGGTAAAATTGTACAACGGTTATATCATAAGCTCAAAATATGTCAATCTATCCTTAGTCGTATCTACCCGTTAATTAACCACCTAGGTGATTCCACGACCCTAGTGCCCTTCTTCCCATTAACTACAACTTAGCAACATTCTTGTAGTATAATTTAGTGTTAATCATTAGTTTACAATAGTAATTATAATACAAAAACCCAAAAAGTTTTGAAGTGACATTAGAAGCACAACCACAACTCTAGGCTAGACAGAAAATACAACTCTACTACTAGCTCTCTGTGGAAATTTGACCCCGACCACTATTCAGGTAAAAGCTATTGCGACCCGCTCTTCCTACCTTTGTGTATTATCGAGTCAGAAGTGATCACTTTTTGGCACCGTTGCCGGGGAGCTTATGATGTTGACTATCTGTTTAGCTAGTTTTGTGTTTTGCTTCTCTTTCATTCTTGTTTACTAATTTTGTTTGTTTCAATCAATCAGGTACAAATGGCTCTTAATGCAAATGACCCTCTCGGTAATGTGATAGCAGGGGAGCAGGTAGACGATCTAGACCAAGATGAGGCCTTACCTCAAAGTTCCATAAAGAGGCCAAAATGCTAATGCAAATGCCAATGAGAACAACAAGGTTCCAGACCCTCCTCTGCCATCGCCGAGAGGGGCTCCCAGAGTCTACCTAATCAAGGATACGCCAGTGCTATTGTTCCTCCCTGAATTCGGGCGGGGAACTTCCAAATCACAAATGTTATGTTGGCCTTGCTCGAGTAAAGATGGTATTTCACAGGCGCCTACGATCAAAATGCCTACAAGCACTTGAAGGGGTTTGTAGAAACATGCTGGGGTAGCAAGCAGAAAAACGTGTTCGAGGATGTGTTGAGATTGAGGCTTTTCCCATTTTCTCTTCGAGGTAAAGCATTGGATTCGTTAGAAATACTCCCCAATTATTTTATCACCACATGGGATGAATTGGCGGACAAATTTAATGCCAAGCTCCTTTCTCCAAGTCATATGGCAGATCTTGGGGATGAGATTCTAGCTTTCAAGCAAGAGCCAATAGAACCTTTGCACGAGATATGGGAAAGATATAGAACAATGTTGAAAGAGTGCCCTAATAATGACATGACCGAGGCGATGATACATCAAACTTTTTATTGGGACATCAACACCACGAATCAATGCATTATGAACCAATTGTCCAGAGGAAACCTTATGAAACTTTCTTACCAAGAGGCATGTGATGTACTTGATGAAATGGCCAACACCTCTTCGGCATGACAAAGCCGAGAAAATGTGCCCGAAGGTGACCCCACAGTCATTCATTTGCACAAGGAATTGCATGATCATGGCCAAGCTATTATCGATCTTACAACAACTATGAATCAATTGGTGAAGGCGCAATTGCAACAAGTCCAAAACTTGCGTCAAGTCAATGCAATGGAAGGTGTCTCGACGTTGAAAAGGAGGCAAAGAGGGAAAAAACAACCTCAAGGTAATTGTGAGCAATTTGACAACAACAATAATGGTGGTAGTTATTCGAATGAGTGCTATGATGATCAAAGCGAAGAGGTCCAATATGTTAATAACTACCAAGGGAATAGAGGAAATCAAGGGAATCAACAATGGCGTCCCCAAGGAAATTGGGGCAATCAACAAAGCGACGGAAATTGGAATAATAACAACCAACAACAAGGTGGTGGAAACTAGAACAACAATCAAAACAACAATTTGGGTAACCAAGGTAACAATCAAGGCAATTGGAACGGGGACAATAATAATTGGAGCAACAACAACAATTAAGGGGGTGGAATAATGGTAGAAACCAAGGCAACCGGGTGCAAGGCTTTCAAAGACCCCCATGTACCAACAATCGAAAAATCCAACTCCCTTTCCTTCTCAAGGTCCGAGTTCTTCCGGGAGTGATATGAGGAGAATTGAGAACATGTTCGAGCAAATGATGAAAAAGAATCAAGATTCCGATGCACAACTGGCTTCTCATAACACTTGTATCCGGAACATGGAAGTGCAACTAGGGCAAATTTCTCAAGCTTTGAACACTCGCCCCAAGGGTGCTCTACAAAGTGATATGGTAGTGAACCCGATGGGTGGGAATAACAACCACGTGATGGTGGTTACAACTAGGAGTAGAAGAGGCGGTGATGTGCATTCCTCGAGAGAGGAGCGAGTTGTAGAGGAAGATGTTGTGTTGATGATAATGACGTGCCTATGAATGTTGATGATGTGATTCAACAAAATGTGAACAATGATGTGCGGATTGATATTGATGATGAGGTTGAGGTGGAAACACAACATGCTATGAACCCGTCTAGGGAACACGTGATTGATATACCCGAGCTGGTGGTTCCCAAATAGAAGGCACCTTTTCCTAGGCCACATCTATCATATCTTCAACGGTTATCAAAGCACAAGAGTGACCACAAATTCAAAAAGTTCATATACATGATGAAGAGTCTGTCAATGAATATGCCTTTGGTAGAGTCACTTGAGCAAATGCCAGGTTATGCTAAATTTATGAAGGAGTTGGTGACGAAGAAGAGGTTGATGGAATGTGAAACAATACCAATGACGCACCAAGTGAGTTCTATCGTTCATTCTATGGCCCCTAAACTTCAGGACCCCAGAGCTTTTACCATTCCTTGTACAATCGGAAGCACGGATTTTGCCAAAGCCATTTGTGATTTGGGGGATAGCATAAATTTTATGCCATACTCGGTTTTTAAAACCTTGGGGATTGGGAAACCTCGAGCAACCTTGATGAGACTCCAAATGGCGGATCGGTCAATGAAGAGGCCTTTGGATATAATTGATGACGTTCTTGTCCGTGTTGATAACTTCATCTTGCCTTTGTTATTTTGGATTGTGAAGTGGACTTTGAAGTCCCGGTTATTCTTGGGAGACCTTTCCTAGCTGCAGGGAAGGCTTTGGTTGATGTTGAGGCGGGTGAGTTGACTTTCTGTGTTGGTGATAAGAAGGTGTTTTTCCTGGTATGCAAGGTTTGCTCCTTTGTTGACATTGTCATAGCTGTGATAATGGATGAGACAAGTTTTGTGATCAATATTGAATATCCCCTTATGGCCACATCTCTAGATCGTGATGTAAATGATGATGCAAGTAGAGTGATGTGCATAGATGCTTTACATGTCGTGGAATCGTGTGAGTCTAGTAAGTTGTCATTGGACCTTGATCATCGGGAATATCCTCTAGAAAAGCCAACAATTAAGGTGTCTCCGATGTTGGAAATGAAACAAGTTGAGCCACACCTCTGCCTCACAATCTTTGATCCTAATATTATCTTGGAGGATGATGCAACACCTCTTTTGGAGCTTCAAGGGAGACTACTTGCAATAGAGCATGAAATTATGCCTATTCTCTATAATGTGTGACTTCCTACAAGACCAGATACAGGTTGGTGGTTTTGAATGAACCATGATAATTTGATCAAAGTGCCCCACAATGACCATTATCCCTTGCCATTCATTGATCGGATTGTTAACATACTTGCTGGACGTGCTTTTATTTGCTTCTTAGAGAATTTGATGAGAGCCACGTGGTGGTGCTTCTTGATTTGAAGTGATATAATGGCAACATGCATCGTGCCGCGATATTAAATCAGGCGCTTTTTGGGAAGCAACCCATGTCTTTTTCTTTCTCTTTGATTTTCTTTGTAGCTTAGGATTTTTGAGCTAATTGTTTGTGAGATGTTGCAGGGATTTTGTTGAAACAGTGCAAAACTAAGTGGACAAATTGCACAGTCTCTGAAGTTTGCCAGTGCATTCGCGGTGCACATTTTGCGGTCTGTACTGGCATGAGCTAAATAAGGGTACTTTCTGAAGTTTTTGCCGTGGTCGCGGTCCGCGGCGGACCTACCCGGCCGGTTCCATATTTATGCGGTCCGCATAAGCTGATTACTGCAATTTTACATGAACAAAACCAGCGTGGTCCGAGGTCGCTTTTGTGGGTCGCGCTGGCAGGTGAGTACGGGTCCCACTGGGTGTCTATAAATAGAGACCAAGGGTCTCATTGTACCATTTTTGCAATTTGAAAACTCTGAGACCTAATATCACTGTTCATCCCTATTCTAAGACCAAAATTCTTGCTTGCTTGGATAGATTGCATTCATTCTTCCTTATCCTGGTAACATTTCATGCAATTGTCATTAATTATTTCATATTTTCAATTTTTAATTGCTTGTCAGTAGTTGTAACTTTTTTTTCTTTCCGTTTTTCTTGGATTTGTTTGTTAGGATAGTTTACATGTTGGGTTTTTTGTGCTGAGTGTGATTCAACATTGGGTAAATGAGTAGGGACAAGTAGGAGTAAAAAATTGAACAAAATGGAAGAAAACATGAAACCCTAACCTAGTTCCCTAATTCTAGCTCAGCGCGGCCCGAGTTTGCCTTAGAGCAGTCTGCGTGGCCCTGAGGCAGTCTGCATTATCCTTTTGTGTGGACCGCGGTGCCCAAATTGACTGAAACCTACCTTGCTTCCAGCGCGACCGCATTGCATTTTACACGACCGGTGCTGGCCCACCGCGACCGCGACCCTATTTCATGCGGGCTGCGTTGGGTGATTCCGAGAAGACTTTTTCTGGGGCATTGTTCAGTGCGGCCCCTGGCCGCCTTGATGTGGTCCGTGGTGCCTGGTTTTGCAACAATGTCTGCAACATTTTCTTCTGCTGTCTTCAACTTTAACTCATTCACATTATTCACTGCCTGTGCTTCAAATAACAATGTTAGATGTCATTGCTTGAAGATAATGGTAAAACAATGAATAAGAGGTGCCAAGAAAACTGACCGAGGTGACTCCTCATGGGGAGGAAAAGAGAAACAAGTTAAACTCACTCCCAGACCTAAACTGAAAACAAGGAAACAAGTTGTTATAGATGATGACCACTCGGGGAGTGAGTACGTACCCTCTCAAGACCTCTCCTTTGACTCAATGCCAGCTCTCCCAGTCCCAACTTCACCTACTGCCCAAGCTCCACGACGTGTACCTTCTGAGCTGTCTCATGGCTCAGCATCAGGCAATGGTGAATACTCCACCTCCCCCATAACTTCAGTATCTGGGGAGAGTGCAGAAGGTGGGACTAATAGTAATGATGAGGTACCGGACAGTGGTGTGACCCAGGTTGGGGGGTGTTAAACGAACTAGAAAACCTAAAGTTTAGGAAGATCGATTTGTCAGTCAAGTGGCATTTCATAAGTTTTAGGTGTGGTGGTTAGTATGAAAATTGATTCTAGAGAGGATTATTATCACAAGTGACCTACTAACCTTACTTCCAAATGCACATAGATAGTTTCATATAAGAGTGGGATGGGAGCATTTTAAGGATGATTTAATAGAGTCTAATGAGCACATGGTGAAGGAGTTCTACTGCAATGTGGCCCATGTCAAAAAGGGCTTATTTGTGACCAAAATGCGAAACAAAAGTGTAGTGTTCTCTGTTAAAGCTTTCAATTATTATTTGGGGTTTAATGACGAGGATGAAACCCAATACTATGAGAAGTTGGCAATGGGTGAAGAGGTTTGCCCCTAGGTAGCTAGGTACGTGGCTCACTCGGGTACTTTCCAGATTGGATACAAGCGGGAGTGCAGATTGCTCGAAGGACATTGAACTTTGACGCTAGGGGTGGCTGACATTTGTGTGCAAAGACTTGACCCCACTTTCCATGATCATACTATCCCGCCCGTGGTAGTTCTAATTGCTTCTATCACAGCTGGATTCCCTATCAATGTGGGAAATGTGATGCACCGGGCTATTACTTTGATGGGGGCTGATAGTGACCGGAACCACCCAAGCTCTCCCTCCAACTGGAACTACCCGTTTCCTAACACTCTGACCATGTACTTCTGGGATTTGAAGGTGAAATAGAAGTCCTATGATGTGAAGGTAAAACCAGTGGCTCCATTTTCATGGTTTAGCATACAGGGGCCTGTCAACCCAAAAGACAAGAAGTACAAGCCACCAACTTCTGCCCCAATTAGCTAATCTGAGGAGCTAATTGCGGTAGAGCCTTTTGTTGAGCCTTCCACTGAGCTTCCATCCATCCCTGCTTCCTCTCCTACTGATGATTTGCCTCCAGGACCATCCTCCTCAGCTGGACCAGATACTTCAGCTGGCACATGGGTTCCTTCTTCTCGGGCTCATCCTTTCACGACCCATCACTTGATCCAGACACTAGCCAGTTTGAACAATTGGATGTCAGCTGCGACATCCAAGTTGTTTACATTGTCTGCTACAGTTGAGGCCCATTCAACACCTCCCACTGCTCAGATTCCTCAATCCATTGAGGATACACTGAATAAGATCCTGGACAACCAGGAGAAGATTATGAGGACTCAGGACAATTTGACTAAGGCGGTGGATTCACATGGCAAGGCTCTGACGGAGCTCACCAAGGAGCACAAGAAGATGAGGAAGTCAAGGGTTTCCAAGGATTCGGTGAAAGTGCTAAGGACTGATATGGACGAGCTATTGGCAGACTAGATGCCGTTAGACTTTCTATTCGGGGATCTAGCCGCAGCAGCAGCACCAGTGCCATAGCCATAACAGGAGCAGGAGCAGGCACCCCGGCCTCGAAGGAAGAAGATGAAGCTCTCCAGTTTAGCTGGTTCAGTTATTGAGCTAGCAGATCCACATAGACACTCTCCAGTGATGCACCTATCACCCAGCCGGTCCAGGAGTAGGCCCCAGTCTCAGCAGTTGAGCAGCAGGAGATCGAAAACTAGTTCGAGGTTCTTGTACATACAGAGGACTTGGGGACCACTGATGATCCCATGCAGACAGACCAGGCCTAGGTAGCTCCTATATCCTTTGCTTTGTTTTTGATGCTTATTTTGTTACTTGGTATTGGAGACAATGCCAGTTTTTATTCATGGGATGCACCTTACTTTTATCTGGATGACTGTATATATAGATACTTAGTTTATGTTTTTTGTTGATTTTCTATTTTGGGTTGTATATAACTTTATATTTAGCAACTTTTATCGTACTTTCTAATTTTTATTCTCTCTTTTGGTCTGTATATAAAGTTACATTTCTGTATATATTCATCCCCCGTTGTATATTCTACTCCCATATTGTACATATGCATTCTATTTTCTATTTTCACAACTTTTTTCGTTTCTAGCTTTGTAGTTAGGATCGTAGTCTCTTGTTTTGTTTTTGAAGCTTCCAATAAGCCCTTGGTTTGCTTAATACCACAGTTCTTTCCAAGGGTGGAGTATTGTGCGAACCAGGTGGCTCTTCCTAATGATGGATGATGTGACAACCTTCTTAAGGGTTTGAGTCCGTTCCTTTGATTTTCTTTTGTTTTTGATAGTTGTAGGTAAGGGTACCTCAAGCAAAGCTTTACTTGGGCCTAGCACATTTGCCTTTGATCCTATGGTCAAAGACATAATGTTGTGCTTAGGATGGTGAAATCATGGCTTTGAGACTCTTGCGTTGATCAAACAATCATCATGTGGTCTTTTTGGCCCATTGTGTGCTTGAATCATAACTAAGATCATTGTGGGCCCTCGACTCGATGTATTTAGCAATCCCCTAGCGTGTGTGGTGATGAATTAAAATGCGAGTCCAAGTCCCGAGCCAATGGTCTAGAACTTGCCCTGAATGTTTGTTAAGGCGAAATCCTAGGTGAAATTTGATTTGAGAAGTGATTATAGGCTCTCCTTGATCCAAATGTTAAGTTGAACAATTACATAGCCTACCAATGATATGATACCTAGTTAACCTTTTTTAGTTTTAAACCTTTTTCTTTCAAGAATCAATGCTACAAGTCTATACCCATTCTAAATGATTACCATCTCTTGGCACCCAAATCTTCCCTTGAGTAATGGCAAATGTCTAAGTGTGTGTGGGGGGGAGGGGAGACAAGAAAGGAAACAAAGTAGTAAAAAAGGTACAAAAGCAAAAGAAAAGGAAGGCATGAAAAAGCAAGAAAAGAAAAAGACAAAAAGAAAGTCCAATGTGAACAAGAATAAAAAGGGATATAAGGAAAAAAAGGTGAAAAAGGTATGGAAAAAGTAGAAAAAGGAGAAATGTTTTGAATTGCATAAGAAAGAGCAATAATTTGTCTCTCTAACCCCTTGTAAAGAAGTGAAATACTCAAAAGAGTCAAGAGATTTGTGTTAAAATTAATCAAAAGAAGTGCTTAAGGGAAGATTGAACCCACTTGAATAAAAAACATGTACTACCCTTACCCAAAAGCCTTCACAATGACTCCACAAAAGTCCTATATGATCTTGAGTTGAATGAACCCTACATTAGTGGATACTTACATAAGGGGCAAGCATATGGTACTTAGAACCGGACTTGTAGTATTCTTGTTGAGAGAGATGAGTGAAATCCCATCAACCTCGGTTTGTGTGTCAATACTCTAAAAGGTGAGGTTCGCTTAGGAAAGTTGAGTATGTGTGAGTTTGGGTTCCACAATGATCAAAGTAATTGAGAGAAGTTCTTTGATGAAATGTGCCAACTCTTGATGCTCTTGTGTCACACTTGATCCATAGTTTTCAAAGTTTAAACGTGTTAATGATGCATTCGTATTGAGGGAAATTATTAGTCCCAATTGATGCTTGTTGACATTGCTTTAGCATAGCTGGAATTACTTGGATTTTTCGTTAAGGGATGGGTCGTATTTTGTTTGCTAGAGGACACACAAAAGTTTAAGTTTGGGGGAGTTGATAAGTTAGTATTTTAACATGTTTATGCCCCTACTTGCCTATGCTTTGAGTATAAATTCTACAAATTAGTCTCGAAATGCTCACACATTGTGCTTGATTGCAGGTTTGATCGAAAAAGTGATGAAATGTCAAAGAGCGGCTCAAAAAGGAGTGAAACCTGCTCAAGTCTCAAAGATTAAGTAAAGTGATTAAAAAAGGACCTAGTGCCGACCGCATGAAACCAACTACGGCCACACTAGGAGATTCAGAGGCATGGCATATTAAGGCTGATTGCTACGTGGTCGTGGTTGGATTCTCGCAGTCCACGTTCAGGCTTTCTGGTCGCTTCACTCATTTGTGTGGTTCGCATGAACGAGATTAAGAGAGATTGTCAAAGAGCCAAGTCAAAGCAACGCGGTACGCGCCAGACCCCTTTTGCGGTTGCATTACTTATTTGTGCGGTCCGCATCCTCCAGTTTAGAGAGTTAAAAATTGCTAAGTCAAAGATCTAGTGCGGCCACGGTTGCTTTTGTGCTGCCCGCACTGACCCCGTAGGGGTTTTTTATCCAGTTTTTTCCAGCATAGTATAAATAGAACTTTTTACCCTTTTTAGGTAAAGTTTTGTTTTTCAGAAATGCATATGAGCACCTGGGAACGATATTGTAGCCATTTTTGGCATTTTTGGTCTTCATTAACAATAGATTATTGTAGTTTATTCTTAGTAATTAATTAATATGGTCAGTTTTTCATCTATTTCTTCTGTTTCTTCTTTAATTATGTGTAGATAAATCCATTAGCTAGGGCTATGGCTCAACCTAGTGTGAGTAATTGATGGGTGTTGCCATCTAGGGTTAGATTGATATTGGGTGTTTGCTATTTGGGTTGATTTTATATTTTTATTTAAGAATTGGTTCAAACACTGATTCAAGCTTAGTGAGTTTAACTCTTCTTAAGAAAGAGAGTCTACGACTCCAAAATTCACCCAACAAGGAATTGAGATGGACCCATGAGAAATGGTAGTCCCTATTAGTGGGTTAAATCTCGAGAGAGTAATCACCCTACTTGAACCCTGGTTGGTTGGTCTAATTGTCCCACCAAATTGGTCTCTTGATAGTCAATTGGGGAAAAAATTACTCTCTCTACCGAGAGGTCTTAGAGTGGGTAAAATTATGCAATGGTTATAGCATAAGCCCCAAATGTGTCAATCTATCCTTAGTAGTCTCTACCCGTTAATTAACCACCTAGGTGATGCCACAAACCTAGTGCCCTTCTTCCCATTAACTACAACTTAGGCAATATTCTCGTAGCATAATTTATTATTAATCATTAGTTTACAATATTAATTACTATACAAAATTCTAGAATTTTTTGAAGTGACATTAGAAGCACAACTGCAACTCTAGGCTAGATAGAAAATATAACTCCACTACTAGATCCCTATGGAAATTCGATCCCGACCACTATTCGGTTAAAGGCTATTGCGACCCGCTCTTCTTACCTTTGTGCAGCACCGAGTCGGCAGCGATCAATCACTACTAATGAAAGCTCACCCGGTTCGATTTCAAGCATGACTTCTTTCGGGTAGTAATGAAGTCTTTTGGATTAGGGTAGGATACCATATGGGTAAGTGGTTACATCTTTCCTTAAGCACTCCACATTTTCATTTCTCGGCTCACGATTACCAATTCTTAGAGGCATTTTCTTTTCATTAGGGAATAGAGAGACTCAACATCACCTTTTCTTGTTCATTTAATTCTTTTTCTCCCTTTTTGATTTCTTATGTTAGGGATCACTACCTCCTTTTGAATCCATCAACCCTTTTACTTATTCATTTTTTGCATTTTTCTTTTTTGTTCTTTTCTTTTCTTTTCTTGCCTTGTCTTTTCATAGAGATCATTTCTTTTATATTATTGATCCTTGACACCTTCATCAA
The DNA here is from genome assembly GCA_034376525.1 of Nicotiana benthamiana. Classification (NCBI taxonomy): domain Eukaryota; kingdom Viridiplantae; phylum Streptophyta; class Magnoliopsida; order Solanales; family Solanaceae; genus Nicotiana; species Nicotiana benthamiana. The sequence continues at coordinate 49,578,932 of CM067328.1, forward strand.
ATTCCTCTTCTCCCCCAACCTTATACTTTAAGCCACTTGTTTTACAAGATTGCTAAGGAAAGTCTGAATGCCACGAGAAGTTAACGACAAAACGGATAAAGGATTATAACATGGTTATCAAATGAGAAAGGCTAGAGGCTCAATGGGGTTGACTAGAGATAATGATATTGATTGGCAATAGAAAGCTCAAACGGGCCAAGGAGAGCCCATAATCACTTCTCAAACCACGCAAAACATATGATTTCTCCTTGAAAAATATTCGGAGAAGTATAGACCATTCATACGGGTACCTGGACTAGTAACGATTCATATTACCCTCACGCAACTAGATTGTAAAAGAGGATAGATTGGAGAGCCTACAACGACCACATTCAAGTTTAAATATCATCATGATTTAATTAAACCACTTGATGATTACCAAAGACAACTCAAGGGTCACAAAGTCACTGACTAGAGTTATTTCTTTCAAAAACCTTGTCTTTAATCATACGCACGTAGTAAGTGTATTGGTACCAAATGAAGAATGACTAAATTTTCGAGAATTACTTGAATAGGTATTTTATTTATTACTACTACTATTATTACCTAAACACAAAATTAGACTCATTCTCTTAAGAAGGTTGTCACGCTATCCAATGTTGGGACGAGTCATCCGGTCCATGTAACAACTACCTTTGAAAAGAACTCTGACATTAAGAAATCAAAGGCGTATTATATTCTAAAATATAAAATAAGCTACTTAATGAAACAAGAACTAATATGGAAAAGATAAAGAAACTAATAAGCAATACCAACTAAAGAGAGATAAATACATATAAGAGAGGAGATATATAAATGCAAATAAGAAAAGAAAGAGTATCACCAAATTATTACAAACCAAATATATCAAAGTGTACAAATGTGTCAAATAAGCTCCTCCCTCACCCCCACCCCAGCGGTAATTTATGGTGGTGGTGGCGGCGGCCTTGGTGGTTCTATAATCTCAACCAACCAAGGTCGGGCTTACTCCTTCAGTGCGCACTTATCCAAATCCTTCGGCTCAACATCCTCGAAGCCCAAGTACGCATTTAGCGTATGCTGATAAAATCTCATCTTAAGGTTGTGTACTTTAGTCACCTTTGTCCCTTTCTAGATATGAGAAACATTGGAATAAAATTATCGGATGAGGCATTCTTTGGTATATTCCACTATATTGGTGAACCACCCAACCCTTATAATCTCTGAACTGCCTCAAAATTGTCGGGTTGTATTTCTCCAAATCATTCAATAGAAACTATCGCTTAAGAGTTAGCGACCTCACTGACCACCACATATAGAAATTGGTGAAGGCGGGCCAAGCTGAAAAAATGATCCTCCCAAACCTCTTTCTTAGTTTATCTCTCAATCCCTGGAGTTATAGCATCTCCTCCTCTTCCATCATCGGGTATCTCATGATAACCTTTTTCTCAGGGACTAGGGTGGCTGATGGCTCAAAAGCCTCTCTATCACTATACAACGCATCGGGGGTGCTGTGACATGAAGATGGCTTGTCCCTAAGATGGTATCTCCCCTGCGACAATGACTGTGTGACCGTCTGCTCCTCATGCATAGAGGTTGAGTTGCCCTCTGACACCTCCTTGAACGGGACATAAAAGCTAGACTCAAAGAGATCTTTACCTATCTCTATGTCGCCTGCTGGTTTCTTCCTAAATTTCTTGGATTTCCAAGGGGCAAAGCACTTTTACCTCGACCCCGAGAAGATTCACCTATCCCCTTTGAAGTCTTGCCTCGACTTCTTGATCGAACCATTATTTGTATCAAGCAGATAAAATTGTTAGTTGCAATTCATTGTTCAAACACATACAAGCATCATGTAGGTAAGGAGAAACCATTGGATACAATGGGGTTATGAAGTTGATTCATGCCTGCAGGATAGGGGACATGAAGTTTGCATATTTTTTATGTGTGGTCGTAGATGGAACTCGCGGTCCACGTATTTTTGTTGTGCGGTTGTAGAAGGGAAATGCAACCCACACCTTTGAGATTGCAGCTTCACTTTTGAGTCCCAATATTGTAAACTCTCTGATGACAGAGAAATGGCCAATCTGCATCCGCAAGAGGAATTTTGCGTTCTGTTCAATTGACTTGCGGCCGCACCTTCGAGTGTCAAAAGTGACGACTTTCTGATGACAGAGAAGGGCCCAATCTACAACCGCAAGAGGAAATCTACAGTCTGCACAATTTCACTTGTGGCCACAAATTCCTGCCTCACATAATTTACTAAAAATCCATATTTGCGGACCGCACAATTCAAGTGCGGTCATAGAACTCAAACAATTACGAGCAAATAACGTTTAGTGTAAGATTTTTAAATTTCTTGCACAAATAGGTATGTCAACATTGTAAAAGCATGAAATTTCACTGATCAATCCTAGTAGAGCATGTATTAAGTTGACTCAGTTCAGATCTACCCCACATGAACACACAATTGAACCTCAACAATAGGTGGCCTACAAAGAAATAAAAATCTACCAATTAAAATAACACAGACAAAATTAACATGAAATTAAAGCATACTAGATAGAATGAGTGTAATAAGTGACTAATCAAGGTGGCTGTGTGTGTGGACAGTTGAAATCTCAAAGAAATATTTCCAAAGCAACAATTATGTTGTTCAAAGAGGGAAAATGGTAAAATGAGGTCCATTTTTCTATTTATACTAACAATTTTGAGAAAGGAGAAGATACGAGTGTGGTCGCATATTTTCATGTTCAGTACGCACCTTATCACCTAGGTAAATACTCTCAGAAACCAATTTGCGGTCCACAAATTTTCAGGTGTGACCACAGATTTCAGGTGTGGTCGCAGATCGACATCCTCACTGACAAGATTAAAATTCAGAGATTTGGTATTATTGATATCTCAAATGAGTGGTCCGCAAGAGGAATGTGCGACCTCATCTGCTATGGCACATAAACATGTGCGATCCACATAGATAAACTGCGGTCCGCACTCTTTTGAATACTTAGCCATATTTCGTCCACAATTCTTGTAAGTCACACTCATCCCTGTAGCGCACTTCAAATCAAGTTAGAACACAAATAACACCTAACTACAAAAAGAAAAAGGAAAAGAACCCATGTTGCCTCTCAAGAAGCGCCTAATTTAACGTCACGACACGATGTAGAAAACTCTCAAATGAAGTGAATGACCATCACCACTTGCCTATCTCCAAACTTTCCCAAGTAGTACTTCACCTGGTGTCCATTGACTCAGAATACTTCATGTTTTTGTTCTTCAAGTCTAATGCATCAAAAGGTGTCATACAAATAATTACAAAAGGACCATTCCACTTGGATTTTTAGCTTACTAGGAAACTTCCTCAACCTTGAGTTAAACAATAATACAAGATTGTCCACCTTGAACTCTTTGTTCCAAATGTACTTTTCATGATGGTATTTTATCTTTTCTTTGTACAAGGATGAACTAGCATAATCATTGTACCGGAACTTATCCAATTCATTCAAATGTGCAAAACTCAAGTTAGAGGCTACATCCCAATCAAGATTCAACATCTTTAGAACACACATTCCCTTGTGCTATAGTTCTATTGAAAAATGACAAGATTTTTGATCACCAATTGATATGGCGACGTTCCGATGGGTGTTTTGTAAGCCGCTCGATAAGCCCATAATGCATCATCAAGCTTCTTGGACCAATCCGCACGATTAGTATTCACCGTATTGGAAAATATACTCTTTATCTCGCGGTTTGAGACTTCGACTTGCCCACTAGCTTGTGGGTGATAAGGATTCGTGACTTTAGGAGTAACACCATACTTACTAAGCAAAGTGTCAAAATCCTTGTTGCGAAAATGTGTCCCCCCTATCGCTTATAATTGCATGCGGATTACTAAACCATGTGAAAATATTCTTCTTCAGGAAAGCCACTACACTTCTCGTCTCATTGTTGGGTAAAGCAACAACCTCAACCCATTTGGACACATAATTCACTATGACCAAGATGTAGCTGTTTCCACCAGAACTCATAAATGGCCCATCAATTCAGTACCCCACACATAAAAAATATCAATCTCCAAAATAGTTGTGAGAGGCATTTCATATTTCTTTGAGATTCCACCGGCCCGTTGACATTCATCACATCTTTTCACTAAATCACTTGCATCCTTGTAAAGAGTGAGCCAATAGAAACCACAACTAAGAACTTTGGTTGTTGTTCTTTCTCCACCATGATGACCACCATATGGTGAAGAATGACAAGCCTCAAGAATTTCACCTTGATCTTCTTCCAATACACATATTCTAATCACCCATCCATACAAATCCGGTAAAGGTATGGTTCATCCTAATAATAATCTTGATAGTCCTGTTTGAGATTTTCCCTTTGGCTTGAAGAGAACTCATCTAAAAGTATCAAAAGTTGCCCATCGGGGAAGGGGTCACTAATTTCAAGGCTGTCATGCAGCCTCCCCTCATCCTCTAAACGAGACAAGTGGTCCGCCACTTGGTTTTCACTACCTTTTCTATCTTAGATGTCAATATCAAATTCTTGCAACAAGAGCACCCATCTCATCAACCGAGCTGTGGATTCCTTTTTTTCTCATATGATAACGAAGCACCACATGTGCCGTGTGGACAATGAATTTTGTACCCATCAGGTACGAGCGTAACTTCTAAGCTCTTTCTACATAATGGAATAGTTTACTGGGCACTATTCATGGTCTTACTAGCATAGTAGACCGGAGCAACCCCAACGGCTACGTCACTTGCATAACACATAAGTTCAAAAGGCACACTCCAATTTGGAGCAGTGATGATGGGAGAAGTTATCAACTTGAGCTTCAACAATTCAAAAGCTCTCATGCAATCGTTATTGAAGTTAAACTTAGCATCCTTCTAAATAAGTTTGCACAACGGGTTTACCACCTTAGAGAAATCTTTGATGAAGCACCGGTAAAAACCTGCGTGGCCCAAGAAACTGCACTCACCCTTCACGAAGTTGGGGTGGAAACTTAAAATCACCTCAATCTTTTCCTAGTCAACTTCAATCGATTCCTTGAGATTTTGTGGCCAAGGACAATACCTTTCTCGACCATGAAATAGAATTCTCCCAATTGAGCACCAAATTGGTTTATTTACATCGAGAAAACACTTTTTCCAAATTTGCAAGACAGTTATCAACAGAATCTCCGACCAATGAGAAGTCATCCATGAAAACTTCAAAGTAGTCCTCCACCATGTTCGTGAAAATAGCTATCATACACCTTTGAAAAGTCGCTGGTGCATTGCACAAATCAAATGGCATCCACTTGAAAGCCTTAGTACCATAATGGTATGTAAAGGTCGTTTTCTCTTTCTTCTGGAGCAATGAGATTTTGATTGTATCCCGAGTAGCAATAAAGAAGGCAATAGAAAGCACGACCGGCCAATATATCGAGCATTTGATCTAAGAAAGGAAGTGGAAAGTGATAATTCTTTGTAACTTTGTTGAGCTTGCAATAATCTATACACACCTTCCAACCGGTCACCAGTCTAGTAGGAATCAACTCATTCTTGTCATTGGTGTCCATCGTCCTGCCCCCTGCTTTGGGCCACATTGAACTGGAGAAGTCCATGAACTATCAGAGATGGGGTAGATAACCCCGACATCCAACCACTTGAAAATCTCCTTCTCGATAACTTCTTGCATAGTTTGATGTTCAATAGATGGTTTGGTGCCGTCCTCTAATTTGATCTTAGGCATGCAAAAGGCGGGGCCCTGAATATCTGCCAAGGTCCACCAAATAGCCTTCTTCCCCTTTTGTAGCACCGCCAATATGGAATGTACCTGCACGTTTGTAACACCAGAGGAAAAAATAACCGATAAAGTAGATAAAGGACCGAAAAATTCATAACAAAGATGTGGAGGAAATGGATTCAACTCCAAGGTAGGAGGCTCTTCAATAGAAGGCTCTGTAGGTGGATTTGTCCTAGTTTCAATTTCTATGGACAAATTCTGGGGTGCATAGTTGTACGACCTTATTCTTGTAAAGAGTTCACACATTTCATGAAGCCATTCATCTCGTCATCATCAAAGTTGAGCAAGACAGCCTCCAACATATCACCAACGTTGATTGTAGCAGTTGTTTCATCAACAATACCATCGGTCACCAAGTCCACAAAAAAACATACCTCATTGCTATTTAGCTGCTGCATGGAATACCACTTTTTCATCACCAACCCGTAAAGTGAGTTCTCTGACTTCAACATCACAAAGAGACTTACCCGTAGAAAGGAAAGGTCTCCTAAGATTAATCGGCCAAGTGGTCTCGACTAAATGACGATCTCCAAGCACAGCTGAGCTTGGCCATTGCAGAAGGGACGCCCTCAGTAGAGAATATGAGGCAGTGAAGTTCAAAATTGGATACAACTGTTACATCCCATACTTTAATATTATAGGATGAGTCGAAGTAATCCATGTAATCTTGAAGGGATTAAGACGAAAAGTTCTTTAAGTTCATTTTCCGTGATTGTACATGCATGGGCAGTGCGACGTTGGAAAAAAAGTCTATTGGCTATATCTATAATCAAATTTAAGCTTACACCTTTTGAATTTATGTAGTAGCCATATGAGATACAGAGTGATTCGCTTGGGATACTAGGTCACCGGGTGCCAGCCATTCCTTCCCAGGTTCGGGGCGTGACAAAGTGGTATCAGAGCAGTTTGTGTCCTAGGAAGTCTACAAGTCATGCCTAGTAGAGTCTTACTTATGGGTGTGTTTAACGCCACATTTATAAATGAGAGGCTATAGGGCATTTAGGAAATATTACCCTTTTTTTCTTTCTATATCGTGTCATAGAGCTGAGTCATAAGAAGTCAGTATAAAGTTTCCACCGAATTTTGTTTGCACTAGAGGTGCTATCACAGTAGAGGTTTAAGGAGTAATGTAGAAGAGAAATTATGAAAGAAATAGAAGATACAGTGCGAAACAAAAAAATAAATAAGGTAAATATGAATAAGATACGAGACTGAAGTACAAAAGGTTATGAATAGTCGGATATAGTTTGGGTTTTAGTTTAATTTACAGATGATACCCTAGTAAAAGTTTTGTAAATCTCTAAGAGTTAACATTTGAGGCCGAATGTTTTAAATGGGGAGAGGATGTTACATCCCATACTTTAATAATTTAGGATGAGTCGTAGTAATCCATGCAAGCCTGAAGGGATTAAGACGAAAAGTTCTTTGAGTTCCTTTTCTGTGATTGTACATGCATGGGCAGTGCAACCTTGGAAAAAAGGTCTACGTGGCCATATCAAAAATCAAATTTAAGCTTACACCTTTTGCCTTTATGTAGTAGACAAATGAGTTACGTAGTGGTTCACTTAGGCCACTACGTCACTGGGTGCCAGCCACGCTTCCCTAGGTTCGGAGCATTACAACAACCTTCACCGATACTGAAGAAATATTAGCCCAATACAAGGCCGATCATGAGACAACTAAGATTCCCTGAAGGCAAAGGCTGAATATATGAAGTGGTTGTCTCGAAGAGAGACCATCAAAGAGATCCACATTCGAGGTTTTGACATGTCGGCTAAGATCGAGGAAGCCAAAAAGATTGAGGCCGAGGTGAAGAGTTTTTACAAGCCTGAAGGTGCCAAAGGCTCTGTTCCGAGGGCTCCGAGGGATCCAAAGGCTTCGGCTGTTCTGGAGACGATTCGGGCCCTTGTGAAGACCAGGGGTGGATGCCTTATTAATTTCTTAGTTTTTTTCTCATGTCTATTCTTTTTTGTTTATTTTGAGGCCGTTTTTGTGAGGCTTTTAAAGTATATTCCGATATATATATATATATATATATATATATATATATATATATATATATATATATATATAGAGAGAGAGAGAGAGAGAGAGAGAGAGAGAGAGAGAGAGAGAGAGATAGAGAAATAACCTTTCTTTTCATAATTTCTATTCATATAATGTTTCTAATGCCTTAACATATAACCAAATATAGTTATAGGGAGTCCGCTTTTTTGGAGGTCCGAATAGGGCTCTACTTCGATACAACTTTGTTTGCTCGAGGATTGAAAATTAGGTGTGATCAAAAGTTCTCTCAATATTCTTAAGCAAATTTTATATGATATTTTCGTCGAGGGTAACTTTTTAGTAGCCTTCGAGTATAAAGGCCTTACTTTCTGATTATGGGCTTCAGACGTCTCCGATCCATGTTTAGGGTAGTCGTAGCCTGATGTATTTGGGATCCACCTAATAGGTTTGGTGCCTCCGCGATTTGGTAGTTTGGGTTGTCTGAACTTTGTTCGGACAACAGTCCCTGAATAGGGGTATCCCTTGGACTCAATATTCCCCAAGTAGGGGTATCCCGTAGGCTCTTAGTTCCAAATTTCAAGAGAGGAAAATGTGTAATAGTAAGGCAGAACTTTCTTTCATTTCTCAGTGTAAAGTACATGATCAGAAATGCATAAAAACTTGTATCACGACTAGGGTGGACTATGTAAGCACGGTTCATACGACCGTTTGTCCCTTATAGTGAATCCTAACCACCAAGCTTTAGCGTCTAGCATAATAAATCTTTCCTTTTTCCTTGCTAAAAACTTTAATCCGAGGGTAATATATTTCTCGAGTATTTGAGTTCGAGCTTGAGAGGGCTCAGATAATTTTGACATGAATTGAATGATCATTAACTCCGGTTTGAGACCGGTCTTCAAATCTAAGTTAGCACATTTTACCACTGCCTCGTTAAAAACCTTGCCGAAAACCCCATTTTGAAAAATATTACTAGTTCAAGAGAAAAATAGCGCAACACGTGCTTTCGTACCTAATAGCCACATCCATCTTTGGTTGTTGCCTGCAAGTGTTAGTCCGATTCATAACATTATTAAAGAGTAATTGAGAGACCTAAATAGTAGTACCATTTTAAGTGTGTCACGTTCTAGTTGTTCAATAGTTTGACACCGTTTCCTGCTTCGAGTTTGTAAGAGCCTTTGCCGATAATTCCGATGATTCTATATTATCCTTTCCAATTCGTTCCCAGCTTATACTTGTTTGGGTTCTGGGTGTGCAATGTTACTTTCCTCAACACCAAATCCCCAATCTTGAAGTGCGGGAGGTTAGCTCTTCGGTTGTATTATCTTTCTACCCATTCTTTTTGGGCGGCCAAATGGACTAGGGCGGCCTCATGCCTTTCATCCAATAGTTCCAGGCTCGTGATCATGGCCCATTTGAATCTTTGGCCGCATATTGGAACATGTGGTTAGGTTCTCCCACTGGTATTAAGGCTTCAGCCCCGTCGACCAATGAAAGCAAAGTGGCCCTGGTGCTAGACTTCGATGTCGTGTGCTATGCCCACAGGACTACGGGCAAGATTTCCTTCAATTTTACTTTGGCATCGTTCAACCTCATTTTAGGTTTTGAAGTATGGTGTTGTTTGTTGATTCCGCATGTCCATTCTCAGTAGGTTGGTAAGGTATCAATAGTATCTTCTTAATATTGTGATCTTCAAAAAGTTTATTTAACTTGGTGTCATTGGATTGTTTCCCATTATCACATATGACCTCTGTCGGTATCCCAAATTGACATATTATGTGGTCCTGGATGAAGTCAATGACTTCTTTCTCTTGGAAATTTTCTAATGCTTGAGCCTTGACCATTTTGAAAAATAATTGGTTATGAATAGAATGAATTGAACTTTACCGTATGCCCACGTAGGTGTTCGATGATGTCCATTCCCCACTTCATAAACAACCACGGGGACATGATTGACTGGTGTAGCTCTCCTGGTTGATGGATTATCGATGCATGTCTCCAACAATCATCACATTTTCATACAGATTCCTTCACATCTTTCTCTATTTTGGTCTAATAATAGTGATTAATTTCCGTACCAAAAATTTCCCCCGAATGGTTTCCACAAGTGCCTTCATGAACTTCTCTTAAGGCGTATTCAGTATCTCATGGTCCCAAGCATCTGGCTAGCAGGCCGTCGAATGTTCTTCTGAACAACGAACCTTCAACCAAGTAAATCTAGTAGCCTTGGTGCGCAGGTCTCTCGATTCTTTGGGATACGAGGGCAATTTACAAGTCTACAAGTAGTCTATGTACTTGTTCCTCCAATCTCAGGTTAAACTCGTTGAGTTTACTTCCGCGTGGCCTTCTTCTATCACCGACTTCATGAGTTGTACGACTATTTCCAAACTAAATTCATGGTCATTCGGTGATGACCCCAAGTTAGTCAGAGCATCAGCCTAGCTGTTCTGATCTCGGGGTATATGATGTAGGGTCCATTCCTTTAATTGATGTAGCATTACTTGTAATCTGTCTAAATACCATCGCATTCATTCCTCTTTCACTTCAAATGTCTTATTAACTTGATTTAACACGAGGAGGGAATCACACTTAGTTTCGACCACCTCGTCCCCAAGACTTTATCCAATTCGAGACCTATAATCATAGTCTCATACTCAGTGTCATTGTTAGTCAATTCACAATTCAAAGAGACTGCCTAACTACATTCCCCTTAGGTGGTTTCAGCATGATGCCTAGCCCAGACTCCTTTGCGTTCAAGGAACCGTCTGTAAAAAGGGTCCAAATTCTCGAGGTAGACCGAGGTTAACACTAATTTCATTTGGATTTCGGGCACCAAGGCCGACGTAAACTCGACCACAAAGTCAGCCAAAATTTTAGATTTTATGGCGGTTCGGGGTCGATACTCAATATTGTACCTGCTGTTTTGACGGTCCATTTGGCCAACTGGCCAAGGATCTCAAGTTTGTGCCTAATGTTCCTTAGTGGGTAAAAGGTTACGACACATATTGGGTGGCATTGAAAGTACGATCCTAACTTTCTGGAGGCACTTAGCAAAGCGAGCGCTGATTATTTCCAAGGATACCTTGTTCGGCCTCGACTAAAGTTCTACTGACTTAGTAAATAGGAAATTGCATACCTTCCTCTTTTAGGAGTAAGACTTCCCTTACTGCCACCTCTAGAACCTCCAAGTAAAAGTATACCTATTCATATGCCTTCAGAGTGTGGAGTAGGGGCAAACTCGAAAGATACCATTTGAGGTATTCCAAAGCTTGTTAGCATTCCGGGGTCCAGGAAAAGTTATTCTTCTCATTCAACAGTAAGAAGAACTGATGGCTTTTGTCTAAAGACCTCGATATGACCCAGCCCAGGGTAGCTATACGCCAGGTCAGCCTCTGATCATCCTTGACGTTGTCTACCACGGTGATGTCTTTTATGGCTTTGATTTGTTGGGATTGATCTCGATCTCTTAATTGGATACCATGAACCCGATGACGTTTCTAGATCTGATCCCTAATGCGCACTTTTCCATGTTTAGCTTCATATTATATCACTTCAATATGTCGAAGCTCTCCTACAAATGCTTCAAATAGTCATTTACTCGCAGAGACTTGGCTAACATGTCATCAATATAAACTTTCATTGATTTTTCTTCTGTTCTCTGAACATCCAGTTTACTAAGAGTTGAGAGGTCGCACCGGTATTCTTTGATTCAAATGGTATTACGTTATAACAATAGTTTCCAGATTTAGTGATAAAGGAAGTCTTTTTTTGATTGCCCGAGTCCATCCGAATTTGGTTGTACCCAGAATATGCATCGAGAAAATTGAGTATCCCATGCCCAACCATCGCGTCGATCATCTGATCGATGTTAGGCAAAGGAAAAGAATCCTTAGGGCATGCCTTGTCCTGATCTTTATAATCCACATACATTCTTAGCTTATTTCCTTTCTTGGGTACTACCACTACGTTAGTTAACTAGTCCGGGTATTTAACTTCCTGAGTGGATCCTATTTTAAGGAGTTTAGATACCTCATCCTTGATGATTGTATGCTTACCTCAAACTACAGTCTCCTTTTTAGCTTAACCGGATGGAAATTTGGGTACAAATTCAACTTATGAGTGGTTACCTTCTGCGGGATCTCTGTTATGTCAAGATGGGACCAAGCAAAACAATCTATGTTTGCTATTAGAAATACAATGATTTTTTTCCTGTGCTCGGGAGTTAACCCCGTGCCCAGGTATACCTTCTGATCATGTAAGTGTTCAATTAAAATATAACTTTCTCCGGATCCTCAACCATCGATTTTGTGGCATCGGAATCATCGGGAGCTATGAATAATCTAGGAACTCCATAGTCATCCTCTTCACCTACTCCTCCATCTTTCGATTCGGTCGGGGCCGGTATCATTGATTGCTATTTAATTTCTTCCTTCTTGGTCGGATCTGCTTTCTTTGATATCGAGACCACATGCACTAGGATCACCTCATCGAAAATGAATATTTCCTTTGTGGCCAGCTGCTATCTGTAAACCATCTTGATTCCTCCTGGCGTAGGGAACTTCAATGCCTAGTGTAACGTTGAGGGTTCTGCCCTCATGTTGTAAACCCATAGAATTCCGAATAGGGAATTATACCCATGTCCCCCTTCAATTAAGTAGAATTTTTTATCTTGTATTGTCCTAATGGTGGTCACTAGCAGGGTTATCTCTCCTTTAGTAGTTTTGCATGCCATGTTAAATCCGTTCAAATCCCAGACAACCAGCACTATTTGGTCTTGTAACTCAACCTGCTCTACGACCCTCGATCTGATGATGTTGGCCGAACTTCTAGGATCAACCAACACACGTTTAACTCGAGATTTTTTGATGAGTGCATATATCACTAGTGTATCATTATGAGGTTGCACGATACCCTCAGCATTCTCGTTGCTGAACAAAATAGTTCCCTCCAAAACGTAATCTCGGGTGTGTTTTTCCCTCATGATGGATACTTTAGTGCGCTTTATCATCGATGATCATGTTGATGACGTGCTGAGGTTCTTCTTGTTCGGTCTATTTATTCGAGTTCATATTCATGAAGTGATTTCTTGCTCGATCACTTAGAAATTCTTGGAGCTGCCCATTATTAAACAACCAGGCAACTTTTTCTCTCAATTGTCAGTAGTCCTCGGTCCTGTGGCCATGAGTGCCATGACACTTACACATCAGGTTAGGATCTCTCTGGGTAGAGTCGAAATGTAATGGTCGAGCTCACTTGTTTTCCTTGATGCGTCCAATGGTAGAGACAATGCTGGTTGTATCAATGTTGAAGTTATATTCTGATAATCTTGGTGCTCCCCTTCCCCCTAGCAGACCATCAAAACATTTTTTGCTCATCAGACCTAGTCTATATGGCCCTCGATCGCTTCTCTTTCCGTTCCTTGTAGAGTCGCGCCCTGGCCCATTTCCCCTTCGAACTGCGATGTATGGTTGATACTGATCTCGGACCGACCTAGACTCATGTTTTATGACTCTCTTAGACCTGTCATCAGTTTTGATGGGATAAACGGACCCAGAAGGGGCCCCGAGCTGGTCGTCCTCAACTCTGATATTTTACTAGTGCCTGTTGTGGACGTCGGCCCAAGTTACCTCCAGGTACTCACCAAATTTTGTTGTAGCTACTGTGAAGAGAATGAGCTTCGGGGGTTAAGTTCTTGGGTGAATGCATGAAAGGTCCCAATAATACACAACCGGAGGCAAGTCCATCTGTTCCATTTGAATCCTTGACATGAACTCCCGGAGCATTTCGTTGTCTCTTTGCTTAACCTTGAAAAGGTCCAATTTTCTGGTCTCGACCTTGATGGCCCCTACATGAGCCTTCACAACAGCATTTGCAAGCATAGCGAAAGAGTCAATGGAATTTGAGGGTAAGTTGTGGCACTATATCATTACTCCTTTCGAAAGAATTTCCCCGAATATTTTAGTAACACCGACTCGATTTCATCATCTTTCAAGTAGTTGCCTTTGATGGAACAAGTGTAGGAGGTCGCATGCTCATTCAGATCTATGGTTCCATTATATTCTGGAATATCAGGTATATGAAACCTATTCAGGATTGGTTTAGGTGCCGTGCTCGGAGGGAACGGTTTTGGGATAAATTTCTTGGAATTCGGTCCTTTCACTATCGGGGGTGCTCCCGGTATTTGATCGACCCTGGAATTGTATGTCTCCAACTTCTTGTCATTTGCCTTAATTTTATTTTTACCTGATTCCACCCGTTCCATTAATGCTTTTAGCATCTTCATCGGTTCGGGATCAAGAACGGAACTGGTCTTTCGGGGACTACGTTATCGCCGTCTATTGATCCTGCAACATCTCGAAGATTAACCATAGGCTAACCTTGTCGTTTTCGCCTTCGAGAACTCCTTGAACCATTGTTCAGGCTCCTCCGCTAACACTGTTCTCAAGATCGGTAGGCAGGTTGGCGTCAATAGCCATCTGCGAGTTAGCATCGACTAGGTCTGCAATTGGGACTCCATTGGGATCGGCAAGGGGCACTTCGTTGCTAGGCACCAGATTGTTGTTTTCACCATGATGGCCAGACTCAGCCTCAATATTCAAGTGAGCAAATTGGGAATTTGATAATTTTAAGCTGACATGAAATTGAGACCTCAAAAAATAAGTGTAAAATAGATTGTGTTATGGAAATTTTGTATCAACAACCACTATTATCCCTAGCCTTACGGTGGACGCTAAACTGTTTACCCTTAAAACGGATAACAATTGAATTTATACGCGGTTTTAAGGATACGTGGATTGATTAAACACAAGTAATCAAGAATATTAGATAAAGAAATTAAATATAAAATGAATAACAAAATCAATTGCGATGTTAAGCCGGGCTCGGACTTGAGTTGAACAATAGTTTTGTCCTCGACCGGGCCCTCGATATGAAGCCAAATATATATAAAGAATAGTGATTAAGATAAGAATTTTTAAATAGCTAGAAAAACAGAGAAATAAGTTTGTATTGCCTTAATATGCATGTTACAATGTAGGGGAATTTTATCCCTAGTATAATTTTAAGAAAGGTAAAATCCTCCTTGAACGTCAATCACTGATATTCTACCGAAATCGGGCGAGATCCGCGCATATACAGTTGGGTGTGGATATCATGGCCCTATGTTAGTCTTGTGCAATCATTTGTAGTGCTTTCCGAGGTCCCGGAGCTCGTTCCGGGTTTAGAGAGTGTTGTTTTGTCAGGCCCGATGGCGAGTAACCCGTTCCCGCCTCGATTCAAAGAGTTCTCAAATTCGGTTTCTATCTCATATATTCATCCTTCTTACTTTATTTGATTTACCGTGAAATCGAAATGTGCGCTAGCCCAAGTTTACCCGTATACAATATAAAATTTTATGCTATTACGTACGACAATGTCCACGTAAACTAATGCGATGTTTAATTAGTTTTTCATCTTGAACTACGATGATAGAATTTTATATAATAGTTTTACAAATAGAAATATGGAATAGAAATGCGTGTATTAACAACATATCTATAAGAAGATTTAATAAGGACAAAAAAATTCTTAAACCATACGATTCTGGTATTATGTTTCACTTTGGACAAATAAAAGGGGGTCACTGGTCACATGAGCGTATTTATATGTTGGATCATGGGGCATATGAATTCTGCTCCTTTCTTTATTTCAATATAAATATTATATTTCCTTAAAAAATCTTAAGTTGGTGTTTGGAAATATCAATGGTAAAATTCCAAAAAAAAATTTTTGAAGTGAAAATGATATTTGAATAATATTGTTGGGTTGTTTTTGATTTTTCCAAGTAATCTGCATGGAAATTTTGAAAAACAACTTCTTTCGAGTTTGTCAAATTAAAAAAAAATTCCAATGTTCATCTTCAAGTGAAAATTAAAAGTTCATGGCCAAACACCAATTTAGAAAAAAATAAATTTTTTTCGAAAAAAGGTAAAAAGATTCTTATGTCCAAACGGACTCTTAATATATATGTGTGTGCCCAAGCTCAAAGAGTCTTCTGGCACCGTGATTATCGCGTGCGGCTTTACAAGTGAAGTTAGAGGTTCAAATATTTGTAGGCATGTCCAGTGACCCTTCTTGTGCTTTAATTAACTATTTTTTTATATTTTTATTATTTAATTTGATTTTTCATTCAAAATTTCAAATCTAACACATTTAAATCCTTGATCTATCTTTTGGTCATAAAATTTTATATAAAAATAACATTAGTAGATAATGTAGCATGGTTCAATGATTTCAGTATATGGAGTATAGGTATATGTTAAAATTATTTAAATCACAAGTAAAAAATTTAAATCTAACATATAATTTCTTAATGATAATAGTTTCATGGTAAGAACCTAAAGATTGAACCCACTACTTCAAATTTGGCAAAAATCGATCATGAAATTGGTCGAACAAAAAATCGATTAAAGTTGGTCAATTTTTTTTTAATTTTTTTTTTATTACGAAACCGACCAACTTTGGTCGGTTTTCTCCGGTTGAAAACTATTTTTGAGTCCCGTAAAATTTATTTTTTAAGAAACTGACCAATATTGGTCGGTATTTCATTTAAAATAAATTAAAATTAATATTAAATAGCCAACCGAAATTGATCGGTTAATTCAGCCGGTCATTTTAAAAAACCGATCAACTTTGGTTGGTTATTTTCATGCTAAAATATAATTAAAGAGTATAAATGAAATAAAAGACTATTTTAAATTAAAATATACCAATGGTCTAGTGGTAATATAGTATCTGTCACAGTACGGACCCGGTTCGAATTTCAGATAGTGCATTTTTTAATTACATAATTAAAAAATCGACCAACTTTGGTCGATTTTTCGGTATTTTTTTGAATTTAATTGACCGACCAGTTATCGGTAATTTCCGACCAACTTTGATCGGTATGGCCTCCGACCTTCAAAATAGTGTCCACGCGTAAATGGTCGCGTTTTGGACGGTTATTGGCAATTACCGACTAACTTTAATTAATTTTTTTGACGATTTTGTCCGAATTTCTAGTAGTGACCCTTCAAATATCGGCCTCTCAATTTAGTTAGCCAAAAATTTATGTGTATTGTAATTGGTATTTTGGAACAAATTTAAGGGATTATGCGTTTTCTCTCCCAATTAATATCTATACACACAAGGGAGATAATAATAGAGATAGAGCTTACCTTCGAACATGATTGAACTTACACCACAAGGGGGATAATAATAGAGCTCATCTTCAAAAATTAACACGTGTTTTTAATTCCTAAATCCTAACTCCTAAGTACCAACTACTAACGACCATTCAATTTGTAGAGGTTCATCTCTATACAATATATGCTGCGTTGATCTTTTCATTTAAATAACAATTATTCGACCTACTAATATCATTTTCAATTCGTTTGTCAAAAAAGAAACTTTAGGGATTGAGAAAATAGAGGAGCTACTCGAGAAATTCCTGGAAAATAAGATAGGGACGTCCTCAGGAAAATAATTAACCTCTATTATCTATAGTCTAATCAGGATATATTATATATATTTTTTAACAAAGTGATCTTTCCTGAAAGCAGTAACAGTGGCAACCCAGAACAAAGGAAAAATTCCCCTAAAACAAATAGATATGGCAAATAAATGGAATTGGGTACTATGTCAATTTTATATATAGAATTAATATTCATATATATCAAGATGATATTATAGATTCATCAGTAAGATTAAGTTTAGGAACTAACATGTGTCATATAATCTTTTCAAAAGATTACCTTTTTAATTATATTTTGAGATGTTAATATATTAGGTGTCTCTCTTCAACATGCAAGAATCTTCTTTTTTCTATTATTCGATAATGAAATATCTCATTATTCATCAGAGGAATCTGCATCATGCCATTCTCAACACGTGGGTGTTTACATTTATATTCCTAAAAATCCGTCTAACATTTGGTAAGAATAAAGACTTCTTCTCCCCCCTCCCCCCCTCCCCCAAATTATCTGTTCCTACCGTTACATACTATTAGTCCTGTTCAAAGATGTTAAGCTAGCGTTTGACGATATATTTCAAATTTATTATGAAAATTTTGATTTTGGTTAAGTTTGATTTGAAGATGAAAATGTGTGTTTGACTAAAAAGTTATGTAAATACTTATTAACCTCAAGAACAATCGAAAATAATAAAGGTTAGTCGGAATCAAGCGTAATATGAACTAGAGGATATCGTGTAGTTAAGATTGGTGATAATAGTGTAGATATCTTGAGATGTAAGAACAATAAAACAAATAATAATCTTTGCACAAGAGAGAGAGAGAGAGAGAGAGAGAGAGAGAGAGAGAGAGAGAGAGAGAGAGTTGTATATTTCTAAGTAGCAAAATACACATGAGCCTTTACATTGGACCTTTCTTGAAATAATCAAAGAAAAGTACAGAGGTTGGTGGTCTCAGTGTACGGAAGAGTCAGAGCTTCAAACGACGTCGTCTTGAATCATGTCACTCGGTCCGTCCACTTACTGGGATCGACCTTACTCAAGCCGGCCTCAGTTGGGCCGGTCTCTACGTCAAGGACGTGCTTAGATAGCATGAGAACATAGGGAACCAAATTTGCCCATTACAGATAGTCTCTCCGTTTGTTGGGGACGTAGCCGAGAAACGTCTTCAACGAATGGACATACGTGCTCGAACTTTCTAGAAATTTGGCCGTACCCATAGATACTGTGAAAAATGGCGTGATCATATGCGAAGGTGTTATGCCGTTGACATATAACCTCCTTTTATGCTGCTAGGTCCGGAAATGGCGCCGGGCGAGGGCGCCGCTATGCCCCTTAATGAATCGAATGGTCCTTCGACCGGGATCCTTTTTAGGATAAAATCATTGATCACGAGCGTGATCATTACTTTTGCTCCCGAGGCGGTTCATGACATAATGTGACGTTTTGGTTTCCGCGCCGGTGTTCGAATCGTGCCTTTTCGATTCTCGTGTGCCTTTTCCTTATAAGTAGAGGGGAGCTTGAACCCAATTCAACTTTTGAACCTTTTCAGAGAGTATTTTCTTAATCTTATCCTCATCTTTTTCTGGTACTCATCGATCTTCTTAAAATTTTGGTTCCAGGGTCGAACCCTGTGCCCCTGAAACGCCATTCTTTCATAACTTTCGCCACTATAGTTTAAACACCAAGGATGATGCCCCTTCTAGGGTTTCATTGTCCTCAAACGATGGGGAAGGAGAAGCCGAGGAGGTCCTCATTCCTCTATCAACGTCCAACATACTTCCGCAAGACATGGTCACACGGAAGGATTTTAACAACAAATGTAAACTCCCTCATTGGGAGTTTAGCGAGCTAACATCGTCTCATTTGGCTGCTCTCACGAAGTCATACAATATTCCTGATTACGTTGAGATGGCTCCCGCTGGGATGGATTACGCCAATGTGCAAAGTCTAGGATATTGCACGTTTTATGAGTATGCTTTTCGGATTGGATATAGCCTCCCACTCAATCCCATGGACGAGGGGATTTACTGTTGGTATGAGGCGTGTCCGGCCGAACTTACCCCGTACGCGCTCAAGGTGTGTAGGATTCTTACCACCTACGCGGCTAAGGCTGGGAAAGAGGTCTCCGTTCACCACCTCTTGCAAATGTTCAGCGTGAGCTTCATGAGAGGTACCATGCTCCAGTTGGTAGGTCGGGGCAAGAAGAGTTTTGTGGTGCAAGCTGACGACAAGTCCAGTCGTAAATTTTGGAAGAAATTTTTTACGTTCGTACTGAGCATCTGCCGTCTAACCGTGAAGGGTTCCCGGAGGCATGGAAAACAACATATAAGCATTTCAGTATGCAGTTTTTATGGCAATCTTATTTCGTCAGCTTAACCATCGTAGATTTCTTTTTACCTTTATGTAGTGACAACTCACACTCCTCGACGGATTGATGCCATTAGGTCGTGGGTGAGAGCATTAGTATCTTTTGTGGAGAAATGCTGCACCTGGCCAGTATTCCTCAAGCTCTATGGCCCGACAGGTATCGGACTTGCTTGGTTTTTCCTTTCCGTTCTGGCTTGGAGACCCCCCTTAATTTTCCTTGCTCAACTCATACACGTTTTGGTAGGTTGAAGCGCATCGAAAAAGGCGCAGAAGAAGAAAAAGAAAATCGTGGCCGGCCCTTCTAGGGTAGCGTCTGATTCTGACGAGGAGGATATGCGCCTTGTAGGTATGTCTAGGGGCATTTCTTCTCCCCCCTCAAGACAAGAAGCCGCATTAGCGGCGGCTCCCGAGGCAATGTCTGAGGTGGTGCTTGGGGCCGCGCTGGAGATGACGCGGCGACTCTGCCTAGGACCGTCCCCGAGGTTTCCCTCATAAGGACGCCCACTATCAAAGTGATGCCATCTGAGCCCGACTTTCATCCCACGGAGGGGAGCCTTGAAGAAGAAGAGTCGCTGGAAATAAAGAGACGCCGGATTCGTGTTGGCAAGGCGGTTTTCACACAGACAGAGAAGGTTAAGCCACCCCGCCGTGAGACCAGGCCGGTCTTCATGGCTGAAGCCATTCGCTCGGGAAGGTCTTCTTTTGGAAGGGAGGCAATTACTGACCTCCGCCCGGCACGTGCTCTGGATGGAGGATCGCGGGCGCCCGCTGAGAGAGGGGGTGAATCTGTGGATGTGGCAAGCCCGAAATCTCCATGGAGGACGCAGGCAGAGAAGGCGGGTCCTTAGACCAAGTGGAGATGGTGGCTGTCCTATCTTCCCGTTGCATAGTGTTTCCCAGTCATTATAATTTGTTGGAAAATTGCGAGGTGGCAGCCACCAGTATGACACTTTTATATGCGGGTGCCGAGAGCGCGTCCCTGGCGGAGACCAGAAACAAGGGCTTGGCCCGAAGAGTGGGGGGTGCGGACTTGCAGGTATGTCTTTTGACTTGATTGATTTTCTTTTGTATTTGTGGAGGGTGATTTTCCTTGCACTTACTTTTCGGCTTTTTCCAGACTCTTATCTTGGAGGCGGAGAGGGGTCGACATCTGAAGAAGAAAGCGGCCAACTACAATAAGTTGGTGCAGATGTATAACAGGACGCGTGAGGCGCACCGAACCTTGGCCGATATGTATAAACATGACCATAAATTTAGGGTGTTCCGTGAGGGCCTCGTGCAGTCTGAGGCGCAGTTGAAGAAGAGGGTGGCTGAGCTGGAGAAAGTTGATGAGCAACTCATGGTCGCTGTTGCTTGGGTTGCGGAGATGGAGATCCTTATTCAATCTAAGGAGGAAGAATTACATCTCGGCCGCGTAGTGGTACAGGAGGCGGGGGAATTGCGCACTCGGATTGCGGCCTTAATGGCGGAACTTGATGCCAAGAAGGCCGAGGTTGAGGACCTTAAGCGGGCTCTTGCACAGGCCGATGTGTCTCGTGAGGCACACGAGATGTAGGTATTTGCGGAGGCCCAGCTGGCCGTACTTGAAGAATTTTTGGCGGCAGGGTGAGCAACAGAGGCGGAGCCAGTTGGTTAGAGGTGCCCGTGAAGCGGCCGGCTATAGTCCTGAATCACCGGCCTGGGAGGGGGGAAACTCTACAGATGTTAACCGTTTGGAGTCCAGCTTTTTGATTTTCAAGGTGTACCCCCCTGGGAATGAAGACGGGCCACATGAAGGCCAGGCGAGGCAGGATGATCAGAGTGGCAAAGGCCTTTAGGATTTTTGTAAACAAATATGTTTGTAAATACTGATTTTTGTATCATCGGTGTTGGCCCTTTTGAAGATAAAGACATATTACTTTTGCCATAGTTAATCTTTTTCTATTTTCTGGAACCTTGTTGTATTTTTTGCCGTAGTTGAAGCTAAGTAGGTCATTCAGTGGCAAACATTCTGAGCGCATACGATTCAACGGCCTTGGCCGAGTAGAAATGATGGCTTCGACTATCTAAATTTTGACAACCTTAGTTACGTGAAAAGGGTGGACTTAGCCGTATAGAACGATGGCTTTTAGCTGTGTAAGATCTGACGGTCTCAATCCGTGTTTGACAGAGGCCTTAACCATGTAAGATTTTACGGCCTTGGCCATGTAAGAACGATGGCCTTAGCCATGTAAAATTCAACGGCCTTAGCCGCGTAAAAACGATGACCTTAGCCATGTAAAATTCGACAGCCTTAGCCGTGTAAAAACGATGGCCTTAGCCATATACAATTCGACGGCCCTAGCCGTGTAAAAACAATGGTCTTAGCCATGTAAAATTCTATGGCCCTAGCCGTGTAAAAATAATGGTCTTAGCCATGTAAAATTCGACGGCCTTAGCCGTGTAAAAAATAATGGCCTTAGCCGTGTAAAAAACGATGGCCTTAGCCATGTAAAAATGATGGCCTTAGCCATGTAGAATTCGACGGCCTTAGTCGTGTAAAAATGATGGCTTTAGCCATGTAAAATTTGACAGCCTTAGACGTGTAAAAATGATGGCCTTAGCCATATAAAATTCGATGGCCTTAGCCGTGTAAAAAATGATGGCCTTAGCCGTGTAAAAACGATGGCCTTAGCCATGTAAAATTCGATGGCCTTAACTGTGTAAAAAATGATGGTCTTAGCCGTTTAAAAACGATGGCCTTAGACATATAAAATTCGACGGCCTTAGCCGTATAAAAATGATGGCCTTAGCCATGTAAAATTCGACGGCCTTAGCCGCGTAAAAATTATGGCCTTAGCCATATAAAATTTGATGGCCTTAGCTGTGTGAAAATGATGGTCTTAGCCGTGTAAAAATGATGGGCTTAGCCATGTAAAATTTGACGGCCATAGCCGTGTAAAAAATGAGGCCCTAGCCGTGTAAAAATGATGGCCTTAGCCATGTAAAATTCGACGGCCTTAGTCGTGTAAAAACGATGGCCTTAGCCATGTAAAATTCGACGGCCTTAGCCGTGTAAAAATGATGGCCTATGTGTAAAAACGATGGCCTTATCCATTTAAAATTTGACGGCCTTAGCCATGTAAAATTCGACGGCCTTAGCCGTGTAAAAAATGATGGCCTCAACTGTGCAAAAACGATGGCCACGTAAAATTCTACGGCCTTAGCCGTGTAAAAACGATGTACTTAGCCATGTAAAATTCGATGGCCTTAGCCGCGTAAAAATGATGGCCTTAACCATGTAAAATTCGATGGCCTTATCCGTGTAAAAATGATGGCGTTGGTCATGTAAAATTAGACGGCCTTTGCCATGTAAAAACGATGGCCTTAGCCTTTTCGTGCATTGGATATGGCCATAACCTTTCCATGCATTTAGAGATGGCCGTAGCCTTTTCATACATTTGGAGATGACCGTAGCCTTTTCATACATTTAGAGGTGGCTGTAGCCTTTTCATACATTTGGAGATGGCCGTAGTTTTTTCATACATTTGGAGATGGTCGTAGCCTTTTCATACTTTTGGAGATGGCCATAGCCTTTTCATACATTTTGAGGTGGACGTAGCCTTTCTATATATTGGATATGGCACTAATCCAGTCCCTGTATCATGTCGGGCTTGGCGAGTACACGGAGAGGCTGATATGATACACTTGTACTACAAACATCGCCATGTGTTCCCTTTGCCGCCTCATTAAAAACCTTCCTGAGAAAACCCAATTGGGACAAAACCCGGGTAAGGGAAAAAGAGTACGACTTAGGGGACGCCTTTTAGAAGTGGAAATGTTTGAGGTAAGTGACGTTCGGGTTGTGTTGGAGTGTTTTTTCTTCCATTATCTCTAGTTGAAATGCTCCTTTCCCGGCTGCCGCTGTGATCTTGTAGGGTCCTTTCCAGTTTGTGCCCAGTTTTCCTTCACTTTGGAAGCCAACGTCTTGGCTTTGAGGACGTAGTCTCTTACTTTGAGTGGCCTTATTTTTGCCCTTTTGTTGTAATATCTTTCGACTTGGTGTTTTTGGGCTACCATCCTGATATGGTCCATTTCCTTTCTTTCTTCGGCTTCATCAAGATCTTGAAGTCTGCTGGTGTCATTTTCTGTACCGCTGGTGTGCGAATACCTTAGGCTGGGCTCGCCTACTTCGACAGGTATGACCGCGTTGGTTCCATAAACAAGTGAGTATGGGGTTTCCCCGGTGCTGGACTTGGGTATAGTTCTGTGTGCCCACAAGACTTCAGGTAAGAGTTCGGGCCATAGCCCTTTGGCGTCCTCAAGCTTCTTTTTCAGTATGATTAGAATTATTTTATTGGAGGACTCCACTTGGCCGTAGGCGGCGGGGTGGTATGGCGTGGATAGTATCCTTTTGATACGCCATTTCTCGAAGAATTCGGCCATTTTTTGACCGATGAACTGTCGCGGGTTGTCACAACTGATTTCTTTGGGGATGCCGAAGCGGTATATGATGTTTTTCCATATGAAGGCGATGACTTCTTGTTCACGTATTTGCGCGTACGCACCTGCTTCCACCCACTTAGAAAAATAGTCAGCTAAAATAAGTAAAAATCATACCTTTCCTCGTCCTGCCAGTAGTGGGCCGACTATATCCATTCCCCATTTGATGAATGGCCAGGGGAGGTGATGGAATGGAGGGGTTCTCCTGGTTGATGTATCATTGGGGCATACTTTTGGCATTGTTCGCATCAGCAGACATATTCAGCAGCCTCTTTTTTCGTGGTGGGCCAGTAGTAGTCGGCACGTATAATGCATCGCATAAGGGTGCGGTTGCTAGTGTGGGCAGTGCAATGGCCTTCGTGCACTTCTTTGAGTACTGGTCTTCATTTGGTGCGGCCCTAGGAATTTGGCCAGGGGGCCATCTTGTTGGAAACACGTTCTCAAGGATTTATACTAAAACGTGTGTTCTTATGTGTAGGTTTTGATGAATGACAAACAAGCGCAAATTGATATATGACGAAGTTCAAGTACAAGCGCACAATTGGTGGATAACGAGATTCAAGCACAAGACAAAGTTTTATAGTTTTAATGAGTCGTTCTTAATTGTGTTCTTGATCCGACAACTTGACTCATGACATGGCTTCTCTCGTAAAATTATTTTTACAAAATCATGCATATTTAATTTAAATGCTAAATGATTTTAAATCATGCATATTTTCATTAGTCAAAATGATTTTTAAACATGCCTCTAAAAACTGGACTAAGATAATCGATTATGTACTTATGATAATCGATTATGTTAAGCCAAGACTGCATGACAATCGATTGTGACCTAATGACAATCGATTGTGTTAAGGCAGTGAGCATCAGGTTTTTCAAACCTGCATGACAATCGATTGTGAGGAGGCAGTGTCCATCAAATTTTTTCAAAACTCAGAATAATCGATTGTGAACCTAATGACAATCGATTGTGAAGAGACAGTGTCCATCAGATTTTTAAAAGTCACAAAATAATCGATTGTGAACATATGACAATCGATTGTGTTGAGGCAGTGTCTTCCATACTTTTTCAAAGTTATTAAATAATCGATTGTGAGTATATAACAATTGATTGTCACGAGGCAGTGTCTAAAATGATTTTCAAAGTCTGATAAATAATCGATTGTTAACATTGCACAATCGATTGTGAAGCTGACCGTTGTCGTAAAGTTTTCAAATACCGTCAGGTAATCGATTGTTGATTTTGTACAATCGATTGTTGATATTAAAATCTGGAAAAGATTTTTTGAACGTTGCTGAATAATCGATTGTTGATTTTGTACAATCGATTGTTGAAATTAAAATCTGGAAAAGATTTTTTGAACGTTGTTGAATAATCGATTATTGATTTGGTATAATCGATTGTTTTACGTAAAATCTGGAAATGATTTTTTGAACGTTACCAATAATCGATTGTTGATCTTGGACAATCGATTGTCAAGCGTAAAATCTAGGATTGATTTTTGGAACGATTGGCAAACAATCGATTGTGGCTTCCTGACAATCGATTGTCACAGAGTAAAATCAGCAACTCTTAATTGGCAATTAGGCAACGGTAATCCCAAATTTTTCAACTATAAATACAGCTTCATTTCAGCGTTTTAAAAACAACAACACACAACAACTGATCATTCTATTGCTATAAGCTTGCATACTATTGTTTATCATTTTATATTCATTCCATAAAGCTTTTGAGAGCCAAAGTCTTGTCCATAGTTGTTGTGATCTTGAGCTTACTTCTTTTACTCATATCTACTCATTAAGGAGTGTTTTGTTTGAGTGTTTAGTGTTTTGTACACTTGTAAGAGAATTGTGATTCTCTTGTTGTAAGGAACTTGTGTTTCCTTGGTTGAAGTCTTGGAGTGTTGTATCTCCGAGCAAAGGTGTTAAGGCTTGTGTCCTTAAGTTATTTGAGCACCCGTAAGCTTGACAAGTTAGTGGAAAATCTCGAGAGAGTCTCTCGGGGACTGGACTAGCCACGTGTTGTGGTGAACCAGAATACATCGGTGCGTTCTTTCCTTTTGTTTATTTAACGCACTTAATTATTTCCTGCAAATTTTAATTTCCGCAAGTTTACGCTAAATTTTATTATAACGCTATTCACCCCCCTCTAGCGTTAAGCGTATTATCTAACACATCGAAAGTCATTTTGTAAAGGTCGTTGTTGATCATGTAGTATCAGGCGACCTGTATGCAAATTTTCTTCGCCTCTTTTTTATCGGGGGGGGGGGGGGGGTGGTGGTGGTGGTGGTAATGTCCCATCTTGCAGATAAGATATGAACTGGTTGTGCCAGTCCCAAGTTAGGTTTAAGGAAAGTACCTCGGTGTGATCAATGGCCGAGTGGAGGAGCCTGGCCATACTTTCTTTGTTGATGTTTTTGGTGGCTGCAGCCAACTTTGCCAGGCCGCTTCGATGTTCCGTGCTCTGGGGATTTGGTCGAAGTGGCATTCGTTAAATGTAGCCATCAGCTTGTGGATTTCTGTCTGGTACTTTTGTAGCCTTTGCTCTTTGATTTGATAAGTCCCAATGACCTGGTTTACCACAAGTTGGGAGTCTCAGTGGAAGAGCATTTAGTGAGTCCCATACTCGGTGGCCAATTTCATGCCTACAATAACGGCCTCATACTCGGCCGCATTGTTAGTCATTTCCGGGCATCGTATGGACTGGCAAATTTTTTCGCCCGTGGGGACCTCAAGAACGAGTCCCAGTCCTGATCCCGATGCATTGGCAATGCCATCCGTATAAAGGACCCATAGGTCGTCTTTGGAGGATGCGCGTTGTGCCTCGAGATCCACCTTTGGCATGAGTTCTGCACTGAATTCGGAAATAAAGTCGGCTAGGACTTACGACTTGATGGAGTTCCTTGGAAGGTACGTGATATCATGCTCGGTGAGCTCAACGGCCCATCTGGCGAGCCGACCTGAGAGTTTGGGCTTGTGTAAGACACTCCTTAAAGGGAAGGTCGTTACTACCCTTATGGGGTGGCACTGGAAATAGGGTGTTAACTTTCGTGAAGCTACTACGAGTGCCAATGCTAGCCTCTGAAGGTGTGGGTATCGTGTTTGGGCTTCCACTAAAGTTTTTTCTAATGTAATAAATAGGAGATTGCGTACCTTTGTTTTCGCGCACTAGGATGGCGCTGACCGCGACTTCCGATATGGCCAAGTACACCAACAACGGTTTGTCTAAGTTGGATTTGACTAGTAGGGGTGGAAACGACACATATGCCTTCAAACTCCTCAGGGCATCGACGCATTCTTCATTCCATTGTAGTCCCTGGTCTTTTTTCAATTCACCAAGGAATTTATAGAGCGTGAGATGAACCTGGAGAGGGAGGCTATTTGACCTGTCAGCTTTTGCACTTGTTTTTTGCTGCTTAGTATTTATGTGATGGCTTCTATGGCCTTGATCTGGTCTGGGTTGACTTCGATGCCCCTTTGTGACAACAGAAACCCTAGAAACTTTCCCGAGGCTACAGCGAAGACGCATTTTTCAGGATTCAGTTTCATACCGTATCTTCTTAATATTTCGAAGGTTTCTTTCAAGTGGTCTAGGTGGTCCTCTTTCTTTGACGAATTCACTAGCATGTCGTCAATATAGACCTCCATCATTTTGCCGAGTTGCTCTTTAAACATCGTAGTCACCAGCCTCTGGTATATGGCCCCCGCATTCTTGAGCCCGAAGGGCATTACCTTGTAACAGTATGTTCCCCGGTGAGTGATGAAGGTTTTTTCTCCTGATCTTCCTCAGCCATTATGATTTGATTGTACCCGGAGTACGCATCCAGAGCTTAACAGCTCATGCCCTGCCGTTGTGTCTATTAATTTGTCGATGTGGGGCAGTGGGAACGAATCTTTTGGACATGCTTTATTTAGGTCGGTGAAATCTACGCACATCTGCCACTTCCCATTTTTTTTACCATTACTACATTGGCGACCCATTCCGGATACTTGGACTCCCTAATGGAACCGTTCGTCAGCAACTTGTGTACTTCTTCACTTACTGCTTTGTTGATGACAACATTGAATTTTCTCCTTACCTGCCGCACGGGCGGGTGTAGTGGATCGACATTCAGTTTGTGTGAGGAAATTTCTCGTGGAATCCCTGGCATATCTGCATGGGAAATAGCAAGAAGGTCTGGATGGTTAGATAGAAATTCACGATACTTACTTGGATTTGAAAGACCGTGGCCTATATAAGCCTTCTTTGTGGAATCGCTGTTGCTCAGATGGAAGAGGTCGAGATCTTTGACTGTGGCTTTGTTAGCCTTATCGTCATCGGGATCTTTGATGGCGTCCTCTGTCGGGTGGACCTTAGTCTCCGACAGGGCTAATTTCTATGCCTCCGCACTCGCTCCTTTGAGCTGTTTGGTGTGCATGTAATCTTGAGCTATTTTATAACACTCTTGGGCGGTACGCGGCTCGCCCCATATGCTGTACACCCTCATGTGGTAGGGAATTTGATCACTTGATCGAAACTGGAGGGGACTGCCCTCATGGCATGTATCCACGGACGTCCGATGATGGCGTTGTATGCCGTTTCTTGGTTCATTACGTGGAAAGTGGTTTCCATCGTAACTCCTCCTGCCAGAACGGGCAGCGTTACCACCCCATAGGTTCTTTCCACTGCATTGTTAAAACCAGTTAGTGTAATACAGCGTGGAATTATCTTATCCTCGAGTCCCATTAGTGCAAGGACTCTTGGATGAATGATACATGCGCCGCTGCCATCGTCGACCATAATCCTTTTAATGTTAGTATCTACTTTGCGTAAAGTAATAACTAAAGCATCATAATAGGGGAAAAACAAATCGTCGGTATCAGACTTATCGAAGGTGATACTATTTTCGAAGTCGTCACACCGTTCGTGAGCGATGGTTCACTTTAATTTGTGAGTGGTGGTGAGTTTGGCATGGTTGATCGTTGAGTCATTGCTGTCCCCAATGATCATGTTGATGGTGCGGGTTGGTGAGGGCGGCCTTGGCGGGCCGTGAGGTTGTTCCTATCCGCGTGCGAAGTTGAGTTTTCCTTTGTTGCCGAGCAGTTCTTTCAAGAATCCTTGGTTCAACATCCGGACCAACTCCTGCCGAAGACGTATGCAGTCTTTGGTTATGTGCCCCCATTCCTGGTGGAACTCACATAGGGCATTTGATTTTCGGGTGGCAGGGTCGGACTTCATCTTCGCTGGCCATTGTACTTTGTTGCCCAGCTTCTCCAGTGCGTACACTACTTCTGAAGGAGATACACAAAAGTTATGTGCAGATAGTAAAGGAGGCATACCTCTGTCATTCCTTAGTGGGGCGACATGTCATTGTAAGGCGTCTGCGTGCCTCAACGGATGCGAAGATCTGATGTACGGTTGGTGCCTCTCCCTACTGAGGCGCGGGACTTGTTCCCATCGTCCCTCATTATGTTGGTCTCTTTGCATTTATGGGTGCACCGTAATTAGCCGTCGGTCGGGCTATTAAGGTCGTCATCATCTCCACGTACCTCTACTGTGTTGTGAATTTCTTCCCATGTGGTCGGGGGATATTTCATAATACGGCTAAACAGTTTCCTGGTTCCCCGTGAGCCAACCCTGCTGAGTCCGTTCTGAAAAGCCGCGACTGCCATGCCTTCTGACACGTTTGGTAGGCTTATTCTGACCCTGTTGAACCTAGCTAAGAACTCTCTGAGCCCTTCTCCTGAGGCCTATCAGACAGCAAAGATGTCGTTGACCCGTGCTTCCGCTTTCTTGGCTCCTGCGCGGGCGGTGACAAATTTATCTGCCATTTCCTCGAACATGGAGATGCTTTTGGCCGGAAGCTGGGAGTACCACATTAGGGCCCCTCCTGTTAACGTTTCGCCAAAATTCTTCAGAAGTACGGATGGTACCTGCTCCCTTGGTAGATCATTACCTTTGACTGCCGTGACATAGTGAATCAGATGGTCCTCGGGATCTGAGGTCCCGTCATATACCTTCAAGTAGGGGGGGAATTTTGAAGGTCTTTGGGATGGGGTATGGTGCAGCTCCTTTTGTGTAGAGTTGTTCAACGAGCCTTCCCACGTCTCGCTTTGGCAGCAGCTTAGGCGCACCCGGGATCTTGTCCACTCTTTCTTGGTGCTCCTTCATCTGGTCGCAAAGCGGCCTATTTTCATTTTCCATTTCCTCCATCTTTTTGAGGATGTTTGTGAGTGTGCCCCGTGGACTTGAGCATCGACGGATACGTTGTTTGTTCGTGTGACCTGGAGTTCATCTTCGGCTACAACATGGTCTGTCGCTTGTGTGCATCTATTGTTTTGGGGTGGCTTCCCAGCTAAACTGCTCAGAGCGTTTGTCAACCACTCTTCCTGTAACCTCTTTACCTTTGGGGGTGCTTCTTTAGTTGTAGATGTAGAAGCCTCTTTTTCTCGTAGAACCACCAGATCTTCAGAAGGGGAAAGTGGCTTTTCCACGTTTATCAGGGTACTAAGGGTTGCGTGTAGAGCATCGCCTTCAGCAGCCGCGTTGAGAGGGCCCATAAGATCGGCTCTAGCATCCACGATAGCTTTCATTCTTGCGTTGTTTTCAGCCATTCTAGGTTGTAGAAAGTGGTTTTTGAAGGATCTCTAGAAGCAAACTACAACTTTGTTTCACGAAATCCCCACAGACGGCGCCAATTGTTTGGCTAAAAAGTAATGTAAATACTTATTAAGCTCGAGAACAATCGAAAATAATAAGGGTTAATCGAAATCAAACGTAATATGAACTAGAGGATATCGTGTAGCTAAGATTGGTGATAATAGTGTAGATATCTTGAGATGTAAGAACAATAGAACAAGTAATAATCTTTGTACAAGAGAGAGAGAGAGAGAGAGAGAGAGAGAGAGATAGAGAGAGAGAGAGAGAGAGAGAGAGAGAGAGAGAGTTGTATATTTCTAAGTAGCAAAATACACATGAGCCTTTACAAAGGGAAGGTCCCCTTTATATATTAAGAGACCTTCCTCGAAATAATCAAATAAACGTACAGAGGTTGGTGGTCTCAGTGTACGGAAGAGTCAGAGCTTCAAACGACGTCGTCTTGAGTCATGTACTCGGTCCGTCCCATTTACTGGGGTCGACCTTACTCAAGTCGGCCTCAGTTGGGCGGTCTCTACGTCAAGGATGCGCGTAGATAACATGAGAACATAGGGAACCCAAATTTTCCCAATACAATACGTATGGACATACGTTTTCAAAACATATTTTTCAATTTTATTTTGGGAAAATATGTACTCATATAATTCCCAAATTATGTGATTTTGGCCCAAAATCACCAATTAGGTTATTTTAGAATTTGGGGTTTGCGGTTTTGCCGAAATATGGACAAAATTTATGGCCAAATATTAGTTTAAAAAATATATCCCAAATTTATTTTGGCAAAGCTCATGGCCAAACGGGACCTAGATTCTGCATCTGTATATTTAACTTTTTCTACAATTTCAAAATACTATACTGAATTACAAGCTGAATCACTAAGCGGATCTAGGGTTTAAATCCAATGTGGATTTACAACGACCTCAAGTTAATATATTTAACTGAATTTATAATAAAATATTTATAGAAATTTAATAAAATTATATATATATATATATATATATATATATATATATATATATATATATATATATATATATATATATATATATATATATAAAATCATGGGCGAAGCTAATTGACCTTACATTGTATATACAAGTTTAATTTATACTCTCTTCGGTCCACAATAAGTGTCTGTTTTACTTTTAGATTTTGGTCCAAAATAAGTGTCTAATTAGGTAATCAAGAAAAAATTCAATTTGTTTTTACTCTTTTAACCTTATATGCATATCCCTAAAAAAAAAAAACTCTTTTATCATATTAACTTACTAGATAAGGGTAGTTTAATCACACTAAATAATTTTGTATAGGATTTGTATTTTCTTAATATGCGTGTTAAAAGTAAAACATACACTTATTGTGGACCGGAGGGAATACTAAACAACCTTTTGTCAGGAAATACTTTTTCCTTTTTTAAGTTTGAACACCCTTTGAGAAATTTTTAGCTTTACTATTTGTCTGAATAAAAATTATTGATTTTACGTAAACCCGTAATTAATACATTGAATCCGCCCTTTTAACTCCTTTCACTTTTTGACAAGGGCTTATATATTGCCTTGCCTAAAACTTAACTTTTTGAATATTTTGCTCGAAATTGAAAAAGAAAGGAACTAAACAAGCAATTATTCATCCATCGGTAGATAATCAATCGTCCATTATGTGAATTATTTGTATCTATTTTGTTTTATTTACATATTCAAATGATTCATCATAATTAGTTAGAATAAATGAAGAAATCATGCAGTCATTCCTTAGGATCATTTATCAACTAGGTATATATATCTCATGTTTTACAGATCAGTTATCAAATTGATAATTCTTCATCTAAACTTCAACTTCTCATTATTTGGTGTACCAAAAATTTATCAGTGATATCTGACGACTGATTGACCTTTTGACAATTGTGATGTAGTTTTCAAATTCACAACTTGTGTAGTCAAAAAGTAAAGAAACACTAAAAACATCTGGAGAAATAAGTAATTGTAGAACTTTAAATTGGAAATTTCCTTGTGTAGCTACTAGTCTTTATTTGTTGTGCGGTCAAAGCACAACAACAACAACCCAGTATAATCTCACATAGTGGGGTCTGGGGAGGGTAGTATGTACGCAGACCTTACCTCTACTCTGGGGTAGAGAGGCTGTTTCCAAATAGACCCCCGACATCCTTCTCTCCAAGAACTTCCCACCTTGCTCTTGGGGATACTCGACCTCACAACCTCTCGATTGGAAGTGGCGGTCAAAGCACGATTCAACTAAATTATTGAACAACTGACTCCAGAATCTGACACGAGTTATTAAACATGTGTCAATCTACTGATTTTTAAGAAGTTTGTGTAACACATACAGCCTTATCAAACGGCCATTCTGAACCACCCACATTTCATACCAATAACAGCAACTGACAAAACTAGACTATACAAATCATGGACACAATCTCTAATAATAAAATTACTAGGGCCAAAGATTTCCTATAACCAACTCAAATATAAAGTCACAAATCTTTGGAAACTGAATGAACCTGTTAACCTTATAGATTTGGGTTATGATTACTATTTACTCAAACTACTACATACTGTTAACTACCAAAAACTGTTGCACCATGGGTCTTGATTTATAGGTTCCTAATATTTATCAATTCAGTAGTGGCAACCGAAATTTAACCCGGCTAATTCTCGCCAAAACTTTGCAACCATCTGGGTTCGCCTACAAGAACTACCTACTGAGTACTATGACATTTAAATCCTTACGGAACCATATAGGCACACTCTTTAAAATAGATAACTGTACTACTACTAGAGGAAGTTATGCTAGATTATGTATACTAGCACCAATTTGGAAACCCTTACCTACTGAAATCCTACTTGGTACTCACGCTAAACAAATTTACTATGAACACCAATCTCCACTATGTATTGCTTGTGGATGCCAGGGGCACACTGCCCCCTCTTGCCCTCAAAATACACCATCTTCTTGTACCACACAAACCACCACTACTGCTAAATCCTCAATAATCACCAATGAGAACGACAGTCCACGGAAAACTATTACCTATCCCAAAACCTCCAAACGAAGCACCAACAAAAACCATAACATGGACCTTGAAAACCAGCACACCACGGACATCAACAAGCCCAACACTTACTCCATTCAGGCCCAAACTACTACAACATCTGTCCAAACCCATAATCGTTTCTCCTTTAACTCTTTCTAAACTCAACAATGACCAATATGAACACTAACCCAAACACTCCTTCTGCACAACTTAACAACACCCCAGAACTCTCTAATTTCTTTACCACCATTAACCGTATTAAAAATAGACCACCACAACCTGTACACGCTGCCACCACTATTCCCTCCTCAATACCCCACATGTCTTACCTTCCAACTCACCCAACACCTGTCAACCCCACTATCCCTAATACAAATAACAACAATTACCCAGTATTGTCCCACAAAGTGGGGTCTGGGGAGGGTAATATGTAGACGAGCCTTACCCCTACCCGAAAGGGCAGAGAGAGTGTTTCCAATCGACCTCGGCTCAGTGAAGGAAAGGAAAGACAAAAACAAGAGAGCATTAGTAATTCCAACAGAAATAACGTAAATAATTATCTAAACATAAGAAACATAAATAAAATAGCATGCAATAATATAATACAGTAACTACCATAAATAACTAACATAAGGGAGACACAAGCCAAAACACAAATCATCTATGGATAGCCCTGCCGAGCCTCACCCAACCCCGGGTGAAGAGTACGAAAAACTCTAGAGGCCCTATCCTATAACCCTGATACTAGACCTCCAGAATACCACTACACATATAACACCACACCAACTTTGCCATGCAAAAAACACTACTACTATTCCTACGTCTACTGACCGTCAGTCCAAGGAAATACAACACAAAAACTCGCTGCTGCCGGTGATATCTTTGAAGCCTGTAACAATTACGGAACCTCATGATGATCTCCTCGATAATCTCCATCTTTCCTCCACTGATACTCAACACCATTGCATACAAATACAAAAGTTAACACTACCAACTACTCTTCTTCATCTCTTACGTCACAATAAACGAAAAACCAAAATTTATCGCTTCAACAACATTTACCATCGCCCCAAGCAACCCTCACGACAACTCAACTACACCAAAAACAACTACTATCCTACACAACCACCACCAATCCTGCATCTTATTCCTTTACAACCTCTAATGAACTCACCACCTCCCATGCCTCAAACACTACTCCTTCACCATATTCCACTACCACAACCATCCATGCTCCATCTCCCACTACCACATATCCCCTTGAACCTACCCCTCCTCCATCAACACCTAACCACCTTCTCAACCACAACGACCTCTTGATAACTTTCATTCAATATGGCCAGCCGGACCCCATTCACCAATATCACCTCATTCAAATACTACACCTCCAGGAAGTCGCCACCATAGAAATCCAAAGCCGCATAACTCAATTTCTAAACTGGGCACAAATGATACCTCCAACTCACCATGCATGGCCTACACTCCAACCCCTCACCTACTGGCCCAACTTAAACACCCCTCCCAACCAACCATAGCCACCACTACAACCCATGCACGGCCAGATTCAACTAATAATTCACCCTCACAACCAACCTCACCCATCACCATCACCTCCCCTAACTCCACCGGCATTGTCACCATCGTTGGGAGAAACTGCCCAGCCCATGTCAGGCCAAGCACCAAACATGGACGAGACTTTCATGGAGACACTACATCTGACAGACTTCTTGACTATCTCCATGCACGCAAATGTCGAAAGAAAATATCTCATTCAAGCGCCAATAATTTTTTAGACAACCTTCTTGAATATCCGCATAGACCCCTCCTCTGTGGACCACCGCTATATCATCCTCATGATTCCCACACTAGCAGCTCCACCACCCATACCAGACATGCCCCCACACAATCAACTGAACATGCAACAAGGCATGTAACTAATCTCTGGAGGGAGCCCCACGACACCACTTCCTAATTCCATGAAGATCATGCTTTGGAACTGTAGAGGAGCCAATGGAGCTGAATTCCGACGGAACTTACGTTTTCAACTTGATTGGAAAAATCCTACTATTCTCTACCTCACTAAAACATGCATGGAAGATCATGCATCCTTACTCCAAGCTTTCAATTTTACTAACCTTGTACAAGTGGTTGCACAAGGTTATTCGGGGGGTATTTATGTACTTTGGCGTGCAGACGAACTTACAGTTGATCCACTAGCAATCACTGCACAAGAGATCCATGCTACTCTTCAGGTATTAAACTTCCCCACTCCTTGGATACCCTCAGTAATATATGCTGGCACACACTACACTAATCAATAAATACTATGGCGGAACCTAAAAACATTTGCAGTACTCACAACCAACCTTGGATTTTATGTGGAGACTTCAACAAAGTCACCACAAGTACTGACAAATCTGGAGGTAAGCCTATTAATACAACAACAACTACCCAGTATAGTCCCACAAAGTGGGGTCTGGGGAGGGTAATATGTAGACGGGCCTTACCCCTACCCGAAAGGGCAGAGAGGCTGTTTCCAATCGACCCTCGGCTCAGTGAAGGAAAGGAAAAACAAAAACAAAAGAGCATTAGTAACTCCAGCAGAAATAGGCTAAATAATTATCTAAACATAAGAACCATAAATAAAATAGCATGCAATAATATCAGACAGTAACTACCATAAATAACTACCATAAGGGAGACACAATCCAATACACAAATCATCTATGGTTAACCCTACCAAGCCTCACCTAACCTCGGGTGAAGAGTACGAAAACTCTATGAGCCCCTATCCTACAACCCTGATACTAGACCTCCAGACTTTCCTATCAAGGGTCATATCCTCGGAAACCCGCATTCTTTCTATGTCATGCCTAATCACCTCTCCCCAATACCTCTTAGGCCTCCCTCTGCCTCGCTGTACGCCGACCATCGCCAGTCACTCACAACTCCTCACCGGGGCATCAGGACTTCTCCTCCGCACATGCCCGAACCACCTCATCTTCGCTTCTCGCATATTCTCATCCACCGAGGCCACCCACACCTTATCTCGAATAACTTCATTCTTAATTGTATCTAACCTGTTGAGCCCGAATATCCACCTGAGCATCCTCATCTTCCCAACCTTCATTCTCTAAACTTGAGGGTTCTTCACTGGCCAGCACTCCGCCCCATACAATATGGAAGGATTAACCACAGCTCTATTAAATTTTCCCTTGAGTTTCTGTGGAACTTTCTTGTCACACAGAACTCCTGATGCAAGCCTCCATTTTGACCACCCTGCTCCTATACGATGAGTGACGTCCCCATCAATCTCTCTGTCCCCCTGAATCACTGACCCAAGATATCTGACACTGTCCCTCTTGGCGATGACCTGAGATCCAATCATCACGTCCCTACCTACTTCGATCGGCTCGGCGCTAGACTTGCACTCCAGTATTTTGTCTTAGATCTGCTTATTTTGAAACCCTTAGACTCGAGAGTGTGTCTCCATACCTCTAACCACTCAATAACACCGACCCTCGTCTCTTTTATCAAGACTATGTCGTGAGCAAATAACATACACCAATATGTCGGGTTAAAGCATCCATCACCAAGGCAAACAAGAGAGGGCTAAGATCCGATCCTTGATGGAGCCCCATAACCACTGGAAAATGGTCTGAGTAGCCACCCACCGTCCTAACCCTAGTCTTAGCTCCATCGTACATGTCCTTGATTACTCTGATGTAGGCTTCCGGCACGCTCTTCGCCTCCAAGCACCTCCATAGAACCTCCCTTGGGACCTTGTTATACGCCTTCTCCAAGTCGATAAACACCATATGCAGGTTCTTCTCCTTATCCCTGAACTACTCCACCAGCCTCCTGACAAGGTTGATAGCTTCTGTAGTGGAGAGACCCGGCATGAAACTGAACTGGTTCACAGAAGTAAATGTCATCTCCCTCACCCTCGCCTTGATCACCCGCTCCCAAACCTTCATGGTGTGACTTATTAATTTGATACCCCTATAGTTGTTGCAGCATTGGATGTCCCCTTTGTTCTTGTACAAGGGCACCACTATACTCCACCTCCCCTCCACCGGCATCCGTTTGGTCCTGAAGATCGCATTAAACAACCTGGAGAGCCACTCCACTCCTGACCTACCCATGCATTTCCAGAACTCCATCTGGATCTCATTAGGCCCGGTCGCTCGACCCCTACTCATCCTACGCAAAGCCCCCATGACCTCATCCGCCATAATGCGCCTGCAGTACCCAAGGTCTCTATGCTGTTCTGAATGCCCCAACTCCCCTAGCTTTATGTTACGATCCCCCTCCTCGTTAAGTAAGTCTCGAAAGTACGCCTGCCATCTCTGCTTGACTTGAGACTCCCCCATCAGAACTCAACCATCCTCGCCCTTGATGCGCCTAACTTGGTCAAGATCACGCGCCTTACTTTCCCTTTCTTTAGCTAACCAGAATAACTTCATGTCCCCGCCTTTCTCCCGTAATTCCTCGTACATGCGACCAAACGCCGCGTTTTTAGCTTCCGTAACCGCCAGCTTTGCTTCTTTCCTCGCCACCTTGTAGATCTCCCTGTTCGCTCTTCGTTCTTCCTCGCTTGTGCTCCCTTCCAACTTAGCAAACGCCGCCTTCTTCACCTCCACTTTTCCTTCGACTACATCGTTCCACCACCAGTCACCATGATGTATGCCTGAATAGCCCTTGACTACCCCGAGCACATCCCGTGCTACCTCTCTAACCAAGTTCGCCGTCTCTGAACACATAGCGTCCGCTTCCCCAGAACTTCTCCAAGCTTCACCTTCAGCTAACCTCCTCTCCAACTCTTGTGCTTTCTCCTTAGTCAAAACACCACATCTAATCCGCGGCTGTCCCCTAGCACCCCTCCTCTTCTTCTTCACCCAGAGACCAATATCCATCACTAGGAGTCTATGAAGAGTCGAAAGGGACTCTCCCGGAATTACCTTGCAGTCCTTGCACATACCCCTATCGCTCCTTCTGAAGAGGAGGTAATCAATCTGAGTCCTCGCCGCCGAACTCATGAAGGTGACCAATGCTCCTCCCTCTTCTGAAAAGTCGAGTTCGCAATCAGAAGCTCGGAAGCCCTGGCGAAATCAAGCAGTGACGTGCCTCCTCCGTTCCTAACCCCAAAGCCGAAGCCACGTACACCACACCATAACCACCAGCATCATCCCCAATATGACCATTAAAGTCCCCTCCAATAACTAACTTCTCAGATTGGGGAATACTACTCACCAGATCATCCAAGCCCTCCCAAAAGCACTTCTTAACCTCCCCGTCTAAGCCCGCTTGCGGCGCGTAAGCGCTGATGACGTTGAGGACGCAACCCCCAATAACCAACTTAATCAACATTAACCTATTATTTACTCGCCTAACCTCGACCATGGACTCCTTCAGATCCATATCTACCAAGATGCCCACTCCGTCCTTACCTCTCACGACCCCAGAATTCCTCGCCTTCGACCCTTTCCACCTAGTCTCTTGGACACAGGCTATGTAAACCCTCCTCTTCTGAAGAACCTTCGCCAACTCAATGGACTTACCCGTCAGAGTGCCTATATTCCACGACCTAATCCTTAATCTATGAGCGTCCGCTAACCTCTTCCCAGCCTTACCTCCCGCCCTACCCGCATGACCACTCCCTGCCCGCTACTCACCCCTGCCACCGCCCCACCCCCTAAGGACATGACCTTACACTATCATCCCCCGTCGTGGCCACTATCTCTCCAACCGACTATGGAGAATAGTGACGCACACACGCATTATAAAGGAATACGCAAAAAGATGCAAACTAGATAGCAACAGAGTAAATCTCACACGGAATGCTAGCTAGAATACGTAAAAAGGTGTACAGAGTAAACAAGAGAGCGGGAGGTACCGACTCCCGGTGGAAAAACCTGAAAGTAGGCTTTGAAGCGCCTGAGGTCAACTGCTACCAACTCTTGCACGTCTCGGTCGGTGTTGCTTAGCTCCTCACTCCCAAACGCCGAAAACAAGCCTCGTCACCGCGACTAGTACCTGGGGCAAGTTTTTCTGAAGCTTATCCGAACGGGTAGTTCTACTGCGTCATGCCGAAAATCTGAACGGGAGTCGCCAGAAGTACTGTAGCTTGCCGAAAATCCTCGCCGGAAAAATAAGGAACTTGTCCAAGAAAACAGAACACACCCACACACACCCACAAAAAGCAGAAGAGAGAATAGGAAGAAAAGAAAAAAAAAGCGAGCGAGGAAAAAGAGAACAGAGCAGGGTCACCGAAAAAGTCGCTGGAGAATACATAACGTAAAGAGTCGCCAGAAAACACGTCCCGACCCCAGCAGCGAATGGGCCATAAGCTAACTGAAGAGAATATAAAGAGAAAAGAGGAGAGAGAAAGAGAAAAATAAGGAGAGAGAGGGGACGAAATAGAGAAGGGACTTACCTGTTCCCGCACCAGCGACGGCAGTGCCGACGGGCAGCAAAATGCCGGAGTGGTACTGCTGTGTTACCGTTTCGCAGGGGGGCGCGGGGGGTGGGTAATGGGGGAAGGGGATTGGAACGTTGCAGAAAGACGTTAGAAGGGGGAAGCCCATAAATACAAACCATACAATTGCTTTTAATACTTGTGTAAATGAAATACAAATGATTGATCTAGGATTTACGGGTTCTCATTTTACTTGGACAATTTTGCGTCACAGACAAAATCGCCTTATCTTAGAACGACTCGATAAATTTTTTGCTAATGAACAATGGCTTAGGTTATTCTTAGACTCCAGTGTAACATATTAACCTAGAATACACTTTGATCATTGTCCCTTAATTTTAAACCTATCCAAAGCTACCACTAGATCTTCCTTTCCCTTTAGCCTTGAAATGATGTGGTTTACTCACCCTAATTTTTCCAACCTCGTTCAAACCCATTGGGCTGCCAACCCACTCTGTGATCAAGCATTAGAAACCTTGTTCACTCACATCACGTAGTGGAACAAACATTCATTTGGAAATATATTTTACAAAAAGTGTATCATTTTATCAAGACTACAAGGCATCCAAAACATGGACTCACATAATAAAAATAGCTTTCATTATAATCTTGAAAAGCAACTCCTTAATGACCTGCATATAAATTTTAAAATACGAGGAGGATTTTTGGAAACTAAAGTCCCGCATACAATGGTTAAATGACGAAGATGCAAATACTCGCTTCTTTCACCTATCTACCATACAAAGATGTAGACGTAATTGTATACTAGGACTACATGACACTGTAGGAACTTTCGACATAGATTCCATTCATACCATTATCCAAAATAACTTCCAATCTACTTACACAGCCCAAATCACCCAATGTACTGACCCACCAACCACACTCTCAAACAATGCAATCAACCCATCCCAACAATCTTCCCAAACCAAACTACTAACTGAAACAGAAATTACAAAGGCAATTTAATCCTTCAAACCTATTAAAACACCTGGACCAGGCGACCTACACCCTATCTTCTTCCAAAAGAACTAGAAATACACCAAACAAGTTGTTATTCAAACATGCTCCCAAGCTTTTCAAAGTGCAACCATTCCTCCACACCTAAATCACACGTACGTCACTCTTATACCAAAAATAAAAAATCCTGCTCATATACACCACTATCGACCTATAGGCTTATGTAACACCATTTACAAAGTCATTACAAAGATCATTGTAAATAGGATCAGTCCTTTCATTACATCTCTTATTAACCCCATCCAATGTAGTTTTGTTCCTAGCCGTAGATCAGTGGAAAATACAATCATTGTCCAAGAAGCTTTACATTTATTTCGTCGAACTAAAGATAAACTTGCTAAGATGATGCTCAAATTGACCTAGAGCGAGCCTTTGATCGATTACAATGGTCATTCATCCGTTACACCTTACGTCACCTAAACTTCCCACTATACTTTATCCAACTCATTATGTCTTGTATCACCACCTCCTCTATAGCAATTCTTATTAATGAAAAGCCTACTCTTTTTTTCCAACCTT
The DNA here is from genome assembly GCA_034376525.1 of Nicotiana benthamiana. Taxonomy (NCBI): domain Eukaryota; kingdom Viridiplantae; phylum Streptophyta; class Magnoliopsida; order Solanales; family Solanaceae; genus Nicotiana; species Nicotiana benthamiana. Next base: position 49,620,755 of record CM067328.1, read on the forward strand.
CACCGAAAATCAGACAAGGAGACCCACTTTCCCCATACTTATTTATTATTTGTGTGAAAACTCTCTCACAACTTATAAAGGAAAAAGTAATTCAAAAATGATGGACACCGCTAAAACTGGCACGACAGGGACCTAGTATATCTCATCTCTTATTTGCGGATGATATTGTTGTCTTTGCCAAAGCAGATACACTCAAGGCTCATACCATTCTACACACTTTTAACACCATTGCCACTTAAACATGTCAGCGCATCAACGTTCCAAAATCAAAAAGTCTTTCTCTCGCAACACACACCCTGCCACCATATCCCCCTTACCTATCTCCTCAATATACGTAGTGCCTCCACCTTTGAAAAATATCTTGGATTTCCTATGCCAACTATGCACCCAAAATCTTTCAATTATCAATACATTCTAGATCGGATTCATAATAGGCTACAAGGATGGAAAACAAAATTTCTCAACCTAGCAAGTCGTACAATAATTATACGATCAGTACTAAATTCCATTCTGTTATACTGTGCAAAATAAACTACTGCCCTAGAAAACACGACAAAATATCGATAAACTTCAACGTGATTTCCTATGGGGGTCCACTAATAACCACCACAAACTTCATTTGCCCAATTAATACACTGTCACAACTCCTAAAAATAATGGTGAATTAGATTTACCTCAAGCCCACCCAAAAAAATTGGCCTTATTAACAAGCCTTGCATTGCGATTCACCATAAATCCTCAACACCTCTCGACTAAAATACTCTCGGGTAAATATTGTACACCTCATCACAGACCACCCCATTCCAGAAATTATATTACAAAACCACATGACTCCCCGACCTGGAAAAGCCTAACACAAGCTCTGCCTTTATTCCATCATGGTACCACTTGGACAATTAAAGATGGCAACAAAATAAACCTTTGGCATGATCAATGGATCACCCCCCACTTCTCATTACGACAACTTATCCAAGGCCTGCTCCTTGCCCATGAGGCTTCACTCCCCCTTAGTCATATTTTCTCACCTCCAACTTTTTCCATCTCTTCACTCTCCTTCCACCTTCCACCTCACATTCAGTTACTCCCAAACAATACTATCCCGAACCTTTGCTCCAAATCTGAAGATACACCACACTGGCATCCCACCACCGATGGCCATTTCACCATATCCTCTGCTTATAAACTGCTCACCTTCACCCAACCTCACTTCCCAAAACCTTTCCCTCACACTTGGATCTGGACTGTCCCTACCCTCAATAAGATCAACCATTTCCTTCCTACTCCATCAAGCTTTACCCACAAGAGACTACTTAACATGCTGCAACATCACCCAAACTGCTCAATGTACATTTTGCTTGCATGATAAGGAAGACTTGCTACACATTTTCACTGCATGCCCCCTGCCCGTCCATATTTGGCAACATTATCAAATCCCCACCCCAACACACAACCATGTCAAATGGCTACAACACATTTACCTTCAACATCTCCATTCACCTCACACACCCTGACCAGTATTTTCCTCCTCTCCCTAGCTGCACACTTGCCCCTTTCATTTTATGGAACCTTTGGTTGAACCATAATCACAACCTCTTTCAGCATGACACACACCTACTCAATCCCACACTCCTCACTCTACAAGCAGCTGAATACACACACCTAACCACCCATACTGCACACCCTTGATCACACGTGAAAATCATAGTCAAATGGATTCTACCCCTTTCCCCAAATTATAAACTCAACATAAATGGATCTTATGATCCACAAACAAACAATGGTAACATTGGTGGGGCTATCCGTAATCACGAAGGTCAATGGATCTTGGGCTACTCTAAACCACTGTATCACACCACAGTACTTCACACAGAACTATTTGCTCTTCTTCATGGTTTACAACTTGCTACTGCACACAGCTTACTACCACTCACAGTGGAATCCAACTCACATGTACTTATCACACTACTACCACATGGTACCCATAAGTACTCACATCTCTTTCATGGTTGCAGGTTGATGTTGCGTGACTTGTGTGTGCCGCAGATTGATCACATCTATAGGGATGGCAATACCGTTGCAGATGCTCTAGAGAATTTTGGGAAGCAACTATGTAACTCTCAGTATACTGATGTGCTCCTTTTTGATACCCCTCCCGCCCACCTTTTGTACTAGGCTACTTACTTTTGGACTCAATGGTGCTGGAACTATACGTTCCATCCCCTCTATGTTGTAATGTCTTTAATAAATAAAATGCTTGTTCACAGAAAAAAAAAAAAGAAGATTGTGTCTCTTTCCTTTTAAATTCTTGTCATAAGAAATAAAAAATGCTAATATAATTTATATATGTTAACAGTGTCAGATTTTTTAATAGCATGTAAGTTATTATTAATAATATCACGTTATTAACTTATTTTATTGGGTACAATTTGGCTTTCAACGTCCCACGCCGAGTGGGCACGTCCATTATGATAAGGTCGACCCGAATGAGGGCACAACCTAGTTATAAAGTAAAGGCGACGTCATTTAGGGTCTTGCTTCTTTAGTACGTAGAAGCCACCTACTTTTGTACTTTTTCTTTGATTATTTCGAGGAATGTCTCCTACTATATAAATGAGACATTCACATTGTAATAGGGAGGATTCTCGAATAATACAATTTCTCTCTCTATCTCTATCTCCTTCTTTGTCTCCAACTATTGCTGTAGAGTTTAATAACAAGAAAATTGAGTTTGAACAAGTCGAAGAAATGCTATAAACACACCAACAAAATCAGATTTCGTTTTAAGTGGATAAAACCACGTAAATCTAGAAAAATCATCTATGAAGATTGCATAATAACGAAATCCATGTGTAGAAGCAACAGGCGCGGGGCCCCACAAATCACAATGCATCAAGTCCAAGACATGCAAAGAACATTTTTCATTAATAGTAAAGGGTAAACGTTTGCTTTTAGAAAGCTGACATGACGAACAAATGCTAGGTTTCGGTAACAATGAAGTAACAGACAACCGACCTAGTTTATTTAGAGCTGAAATAATAGAAAAAGGAACATGTCCCAAACGTGAGTGCCACAATTCATAAGAACCATGTGTTCGATGAGAATGAAACGCAGCAAGGAAAGCTTTATTTCCACGTTCCAAAACATAAAGGTCATCATGGCGCCTCCCTGTTGCTAGAACTTCCTTTGTTTGACGATTGTGGATAGTGAAGACCTTATCAGAGAGCAAAACATCAACAGGATTATCAGAGGTAAGTTTGCTAATAGATAACAAATTTTTAGTAATATATGGAACGACAAGAACATCAAGAAGTTGAATGTCCTTGTTAATTGAAGAAGACCCGATATGAGTAATAGGTAGGGTCGCACCATTACCAATGGTGACCTTTTCAGTACCTGAATAAGGAGCAGCGGAATCCAGGTTAGAAGATGAAGAGGAGATGTGGGCGGATGCACCAGAATCAACATACCAGTCGGGTGAGCCATTAGTAACATGACATTGAGCTTGGAAAGCTTGGGCTAAGTTCGCATCAATGGCCGGTCCTCGATGAGCAAAAGAAGACAAATCGGGGCATTGATTTGCATAGTGGCCATCGGTACGGCATAATTGACAGTGTGGTGCACGACGACCACGGCCACGCCCATAGGAGAACCGTCCACCAGATCGACCACGACCTTGTGAACGATTAGACTGACCACGACCACCAGACTGTTGAGCAACAAATGCTGCGGTGGAAGGGGCTGAATTTGTAACAGATTTGAGAAACATCTCATGGCCTTCTGCTTGAGAAAGAAGCTGCTGAAAAGTAGGTTTCGGACGAATAGCTCTTTGAGTGGTTGAGAAGTTTTCAAAGGAACCACCAAGGCCACATAAAAACCAGTGACTTTTATCAAGGTCATCAACAGGATGACCTATGGCTGCAAGATGATCACATATATTTTTAAACTTCTGACCAAATTCTGAGACGGAAGAAGTACCTTTTTGGAGTAGCCTCAAGGAGTCGCGAAGAGTGTGCATTCTCTCAGTGGAATCGTGACTCTAAAACTCCTCCAAAGCTTTCCAGATTTGATGTGAATTATCGAGACCAAGAATGACAGCCATGGCTTCTTCTGATAGAGAAGACTGAATAATAATTCGTGCTCGTTGTTCACCTTCCATCCATAGAGAATATGCTGGATTTGGAGAGGTTACTTCTCCAACAGTGAGCGTTTCAGATGGCTTAACAAGAGTGCCATCAATGTAGCCTGTTAACGTCTGGTAGGCAAGGAGAGGAAGTAATTGATGGCGCCAGAGAAGGTAATTAGAAGACGACAATTTAATTGTCAACATATGAAGAATGGTGTTCAAGGGGAGGGTACCTTCGGTTGCTTTTACAGCGGCAGCCATGGGAGAGAAGAAAGAAGAAGGCGATTAGGGTTAGGGAGGATCGGTTTAGGCTGATACCATGTAGAGTTTAATAATTTCACCACTCACTTGTGGACTCTCATTCATTGAATATATATAGGATACAAATACAAGTTATAATACAATAAGATTTACACAAATCCCTAACTTGTAGGAGAGCTAACTAATTTATATTTATCTAGGATTCTATCATGATCTTCAATATTATCTCTAATAATTGCTTCTCTCTTAAGCTAAGTTTATTTTTCTTTATCTTTGAGATCTATACCGACAATATCATCTATATAATCTCTAGGTCGAATTATATTTGATTACGATTACCCTTATTTATCTTTTAATTATTTTCTAAAGCTTACAAAGTATATAAACAACTTTTGAGCTAAACCGTTTGGCGCAGTCTGTGGGGATTTCGAGAATCAAAACCATAGTTTGCACTAGAGAACCATCGAAAACTCTTCTCTACAACACACAAACAAAAGATGGCTGACAACAACACAAGAATGAAAGCGATAGCAGATATCAGAATCGACCCCATGGGTCCTCTCAACGAAGCAGGTGTAGAGCATGTCTTGAATTTAACCCCTAGCACCGTAGTGAATGGAGAGATCCCACCTCCCCACCTGAAGATCTGGCGATCCTCTCTATTGTAGTATATTTTGAATTAGCGGCTTTAAGGTTCAAACTAACATCTCACCCCCAATGTTGGTTTCTATTGGGGGTTGAACCTGCTGTCAACTATGAACTTTTGCACCTTCATTTCATTTTGTTGTCACTTACTAAACATATCTTGGTGAAAATACTTCAGTAAGAGAATCATTAAACAGATTATAGCAGTTTTTAGAAAATGTAAACTTAACCATGGTAAGTTCAATTAGTGTGGTGCAAACACTAGGTGCAGGTAAGTATTGACCCTTAAGGCTCGTTTGGTACGAGGAATAAGGGGTAATTAATTCCAAAAATAAATTTGAGATGAGTTCATTCTACACTTGATTGGGATAATATGAGATTATACGATTTTTTATTTCCATGAAAGAGTGGGATAACTAATTATAGGATAACGTATTTCGCAACAGACGACCCTATAATCTTTAGTGTCTCCCTTCCCGATCCCTTCCAAATGTTGTACTGCGAGAGGTGTAAAAATAAACCAAAAGAACTCCGAATCAGTTTGGCTGGAACAAAGGCAGAGAAGCCGCCTCAGGCGTATGAAATGTATTTACTCACAAAATGAACCAATAGGTGAAAAATAGGTGGAGAAAATCTAACACAACGGCAACTACTAATCTGCAGCTTGTGGCCGTAATATTACCTTCCGAACTTTGTCCCATTTCTTCGAACGTAACATGATATTGGTTTTTGGCTGATCAAGCTTTTAATCCTCTGGCAATCTCAAAATTCTACTACTGTTCAGTAAGTTCATTTAACATTTGCCTGTAGGCACCTTCTATTTATATTGGTAGAGCTTATTCCAATCAAAACTACGTACAAATATATATACCATACTAGAGCAGAGTAGCAGACAGGCAAGAACAATGAATTAGTAAGTTGATTTGCATTACATATAATGTTCAGCCACAGTGATAAGACTAGCGTTAATGGAATTGTGTATTTGGATTATGTACAATGGCCTAACACATTATATCTGAATAATCTGATTCTGTTCGGAAGACGAAGGCATGCCCAAAGCGGCAACAACAGTAACCTGTTGATCAATCACAATAGTCAAAGACTCTGTCGTTGGGCTGTCCTCGTCTGCCTGGTTTGCCTCTGCGGCCAGGTTAGCATCGCCGCCAAATTCAGACACTTTCAAGGGAAGGTCGCCCCACAAAGGTGTTGTGGCTAAAGGAGCCCCTTCAGACTCCACTTGTTGCCTTTTCGATGGACCCTCTCCATCGCCAGCACGGGAAGATTCGCCCGTTGAGCGGGCAACAGGAGCCGGAGTCTCCGCGTGAGAAATAATTTCCATGCACACAGCCCCCGTCATAGGATAGATTGGGCTACTCTTGATGTAGGCCGGGCAACGGACATCGGTGCATGCTGGGCAGAAGGCGTCGATTGACAAAACAAGAGTGAAGGAGCCCTCACCCTTCGCACTCTCCTTTTTAAAGGAGAAAAATGATCATTTAAGTAACGAGATCAAATTACAAGACAAAGAACAAAGAGATTGCAATCGACCGACTTACTGGTGAGAGGCTTACCCCCATATCACTCATTGAAGGACGCCCACTCATGGACCCCCATTGTATGGGGAATAATAGTGTTAACCCATTCGCGGATATCATCAATGGGCGGGGGAAGCAATCTCTCAGCTATGAATGTAGAAAACAAATTAGCAATGCCACCTAAAGAGGAACGGTCGGCCACCGCCTCGAGAGCAGTCGTAAATAAAAAATAGAAAACTTACGGGCAAAGTTTCACGTCTTAGAAAGCCCTGCTAGCTCCGCTACAAGGTGCCCGGTCCGTACAAAGAAATAACTCTTTTAGAAACAATGATTAGCCTTGTCATCCATCTTCACCACCAAATTCTTTGTTCCTCGGTGACGCATGTGAATCATAGAGCCTCAAATAAGTTGGGGAACAAAAATATTAAGCATATGCCCCAAAGTGACCTCTTGACCGGTGAGCTCTGCGTACTTGAGAAATATGAGTAAGAGTTTGTACTCATACGGCAAAATCTTATCCGGACGCACCTAGTACTAGCGGCAAAAGTCTACCACTAAGGATGGGAGCAGAAGACTATACCCAACAATAAAAGGGTACGTGTAAAATGCACAATACCCTGGGCGGTGTAGATGCACAATGTCCATTCCCATCACCGGTATCATTTCAATATGATTTGGAACTCCCCACTTGGTCTTGAGCGCCGCAATCACCGCTTCATCCATGGTAAATGACGTAGGTGTTGGCTCTTCTCCGACGAGGTTGTTAAAATCATTCCATAATTTCCCCGGACGGGTTAGTATTTCAGCCGCTGCTAGAACCCCCTCATCTTCCACCAACTCCACTTCTTCTCCGAGAACAGGTGCATCATTTTCTGGTACCAAATCTTCGAACGGCTCTGTCAGTGTAGGAAAAAGTACCTGCCATTTGTCTCAATTAATCAGAGTAAATGAGTAAGAAAAAGTTAGATAAAGAAGATGGTGGCATCAATTCTTGACTGACAGGAGAATGAACTCAGAAATTTGAAGTATTAAAGAAGGTAAAGGCTTGCAAAACTCATTTGATAAGTCGAAAAATGTGGCAATAGAATGGTGTTTTATCCCTATTTATTGTAACATAAATGTCCCAAGTGGAAAACCCAAGAGCCGCCAATCAAAACTAATAGGGCACAAAAAATGATATGATTCCTAGAAAACGTGCGCCTTAATGACAGTGGCTATTCACGATGCATCGAATCGCCACAATGGTTCAACTCCAAAACATTTCAATGGTACCATTGAAGTGTCACGCCATTACCTCGACCTAAAGGCATCGCTCAAGGTGTAAACACTCAAAGTTTTCCTAACTTTCGAACCGACAGAGTCTGCCCATTGAGCCTGCAAAGAGGCGACCTCGATGGATGGAGGGACCAACTGTATGGATTAAAATTTGACCGTAGTGATCGTCCCCAAGATGAGAAGTACGATCGTAAGAAAGCATATATGTCAAAGACCGTTGGATAAAAGGGGAAAGGAATTATATATATGGGTAGATGGGCTTAGAGAAAAATGGGAGAACTCGAAAAAAGGAGAACAACCTCAATAGAGGGAACAAGAGGAATCTCTTGTTTATCAATACTTACTTCTCTTCCCTTTCTTGGATTCCTCATTTATGATACATCTCAGCTCTAGGTGTAAGCTCATCTCTCATATTTGGTGTAAGATTATTATATTAATAAATCTTATACGTTTCTACTCTTGGTCATTTCACACTTAATATGCTTGAATCTCTAATTATGTTTGGCTAAGATGCCCTTTTTATTATCAATAATTAGTTTGACAAAATGATTTTAGACTTTTTGCTCAAACAATGTGAAAATTTAGTATACCATAAATTAAATTATTGACAAACAATTGAGATAACTGTAAAGTGTCTATATTAAGTATGAGTTGCAAATTGAAAATAAGGTAAATACTCTAGTACATTTGTTATTTAATTACAGACGGATGGTGAAAAATATTTACATAGTTACTATTTACGAATCATATGTATTTATGAAATGGATTTAAATTAGGGGAAATTACCAGCTATGTCCATCTAGAAGTAGCTCATTACAAAATTGGCCAATTGATAAAATATTACTAATATTAGCCAAAATGGCCAATTAGCCATTTGTAGCAAAAAATTCAAATTTTTACTTTCTTTTGAGTGGGTGCTATTAGAATAGATTTGGTATATCTTAAGGAGCTTGAATCTCAGTTTTGGGATGATTTAGTGAAGTTTTGAGGTGGTTAGAATTAAAAATTCGAAGTAAAACTAAATACGAAAAAAATCATACGTGTATCACGTATGAATCATATTTGTATCGATTGTGCATCACATGTATATCCATGTATATCTGTGTGTGAGATACATGCGCGATACATGTGTCACAGAAGAATTTTTTGACATCGATTTAATTATGAATGTTGATACAAAACCAGTCCAAATCACATCCAATCTTCCTCAAATTTGGTATATTGACTTATCTATTTGTTTTCAATGAATTTCGGTATACCCATTAAAAAGATTCCTTGTTTGTTTTGATTTTTGAAATATTGGCTAGAAGTTGATAAGTTAAAATTTATATGTGACATTTCTATAAGTATACCTTTAAATTATATATTCTATTAATCAAAAGTCTTTTCACACTATTTAATTTTAACATATGAAAGCATGTTAGTTATAAATTTTGTCCTATTATCAATTAATGTTTAGCATATAAATTTATATGCAATTACCTTACGAGTGACTTGATTGCGAAAATAATTATACACAACCTGCACATATAACTTAAACTAGTAGCATATACAGAGGCGGAGGCATACTAGGATTTGAAAGATTATTGATCGGGAAAACTTCGATAAAATTTTATATATTTTCGCAAATATTTTTAAAAAATAGTCAAATATTAGCATAGGCCCGCACCAGTCTTTATATATGAGCAATGGTACATGCAGGGGCTACTGCCGAATACTAAATTCGCCGCTGAATGTATATATAATAGTGTATTTTGTCCCAGGCCCGGGCCTAAACGGGCTTCGCGGTCTCGGGCTCTGGCGGTCCCAGGCCTGGTGGTCCCGGTCTTTGTGGGCTTAATGGGCGAGACCAACCCGTGACGGGCCTAAGCCCATGTGGTCCTGGGCTTAGCGGGCAGGGCTTGGTGGACTGGCGGGCCTGACGGGCTTTTTTTGTATTTTTTAAGGCAATATATTGTATAATAGTTATTAGTATAGTATATACAATATATATTTCATTGTATATTGTATTGTAGTAATTAGTATATATTGTACATAATGTATATCCTTATATATTTTCTTGTATGTTATGTATATATATTCTCTTATATATAATCTTATGTATATATGTTATTACTTATATATTTTCTTGTAGTTTAGGTTTTATGTTATGTATATATATTCTCGTATATATTTTCTTGAAGTATATATTGTATGTTATATATATATATATATATATATATATATATATATATATATATATATATATATATATATATATATATATATATATTGTAGCTTATAAATAATTCGAAGTAAAGACAAAGAATATTGAGAAAAAAAGATATTCAACGGTATGTCTTATAATTTTTATTACCCAAAATGGCATATCTTTCTTTGTCTTCCTTCCCTCAATGGAATGAGCACAACAAAGTACTAATACCACCATTAAAAGAAAAAAAAAACTAAAAGAAGATGTGCCAAAGTACATGTTACATCATAATCTACATTGTATCTCTAACAGATCTCATAAATCCGTCAAGGTTGGGAGGAGGTTGTGTTGGTGGTGGTGGAAAAGAAGCTTGTTCATCACCACTTCCGGGCGAAGCCAAATCCTCCGCAAGTTCCGCTATCATTTCTTCATAAGCTTCATCTATCGCCGGTTGTGATTCTGCAATTCCAAAATTTCTTCTTTCCGCGCGGATCCAATCTCTAAAAAGTACCGATTTTTCCAAGCTATCCCTCATCGCCGCTCTATGATCACCTATTTGCAGTCTTGCTTGATTGAAAGCGCTCTCCGATGCAACAGTTGAAGCTTGAATGCATAAAATATTCCAAGCCATCCCAAGAATCGAAAAATATTTTTCCCTTGACTTCCACTATTCCAAAAGATCGAAAGAGCCGTCTGGATTCTCCTTTTCAAGTCCCTGAGACTAGTAAACTTGAAGCTCATTTAGATGTGAAGTTTTATCATCCTTGAGAACCCCAGAACTCCGTTCAAGATTTAAGAACTGTTAAGCCCGCAGCTCTTTTAGACGATTGTGAGCTAGACGAAGTAGGGGTTGGAATATTTGGCCTAGCATGCTCTAAGGTAAGTTGATAAGCATTATAAACTGTTTGAGCATTAATTTTAATTGATGCTTTTGCATCTTCAAGTGTAGCAACTTCCTCATTGGAAAAAATATTTTTAAAATTTTTGTTTCATTTCATTTATAGTAAGATAAATATCCCCACCCTCGCCAAATTCAACAAGTAAATCAGCTAGTGCGGCAATATAAACTAAATAGTTTGAAATAGTAGGATAATATTGCCCAGAAAATGCATTTGTAGCAACTTGAAAATGTTCTAAAAAATCTAAAAGAATTTTAACATTCGTCCAATCTTGGGTAGTAAGCATTTCATCATCATCCTCACCACCTACTCGAGAATTAAACGTTGCATTAATTGGGTTTCTATATTCATATGCAACTACTAAACTTTCGTACATACAATTCCATCTAGTCGGGCAAGGTTTAGGAACCTTTCTTTCTCTAAGGCCATATTCATCACATTTTTAAAATATTCTCTAAGTCTAGTTCTACGGTTCGAATAAAAAAGCCAATTAAGAGCCATTTTAAATTTCTATGTTTAAAATTCGCATACCATCGCCGACAATTAAATGATAAATATGACAAATACATCTAACATAGAAAATATTAGTAAATGCAAGATTTAGTGTTTTTGTAAGCATGCCTATAGCACTAGTGTTACTAGAAGCATTATACATAGAAATTGCCATTATTTTATCGCTAAAGCAAAAATATCTACAAATATCTGAAACAGTGCTAGCTATAAACTTACATGTGTGACGTGAATTAATTATTCTATACGCAATTATACGTTTTTGCATTGTCCAGTCCTCATCTATCCAATGACTTGTAACAGTTAGATAATCACAATCATTACCACTTCTACCAATATCAGTAGTAATAGAAATCCGATTAGGTATTAAATAGCATTGTTCATATTCATGTTTGAATTTATAAACACCGGCCTTAACTGTTGCGCGAGACCAACCTTTATAAGTAGGATTAAAAACTCTTCTAATATAATGAACCCAATTAGGATTAGAAGCAAAAGTATAAGGTAAGCACATAACAGTAATCATCTTTGTTAATTCTTCACCATCTCTATTTGGATCGTAATATAAAATACCTCCGGTGACAGTGTTAATTCCTGATCGAACTAGATTTGAACCTGTACTAGGGTTAACCGCAGAACCTACACTTGTCCCCTCTTGCTGCGCTTGCATTTGAAAAAATCTAGCCTTATCTCTAGGGTGTGTTTTTATGTGCCTAGTCAAACTACTCGTGCTGCTACGATTTCCAGTAAATTTATGAACCAGTAATTTCCCACAAGTTTTACACTTAGCATTATTTAGTTCTCTTACTTGAGTAAAAAAATTCCAAACTAATGATGTTTCTTTACGTTTAGCAGGTTGTCTATTAAAAGTTAGAGTTTCTAAAGGTGGGTCGGCCGGTGCATTACTTGAGTTATGAACAGGACTAGTAGGTGTATCATCTAAATTTGGTGCTTGGGTTTCATCATCATCCTCATTTTCCTCTAAGATAGGTTCATTAGGATAAAGAGCATTCATAATTTCATCATCTAATCTATCACCTACTGCAACATCATGTAGAAATTCACTATAGGTAAATTGAAAATAAGGGTGATCACTATCAAGCATTACGGGAGGAGGAGGAGGACGTCTAGGTTGACAACTACTTTCAACTTGCTTATCTTTTGTAGGTCCGGGAGCCGGGGGAAGGGTAGTATTATGGCCACTACTTTCACCGATTTTACCTTTTCCTTTACCAAACATTTTATTAAAGAAAATGTCATTTTAATTATAATTATGCAAACTAAACCACACAAAAATATATTATTAAAACGTAAGAGTTGAAACGAGTTTACCGGATTGCCGAACAACTTCTTGAAAATTGAAAATCGTTGAACACTTGAAAACTTCAATTCAACTTCACAATTTTTCACGAATTTTCAACAATAAATTAAGCAATTGTAGTAGAAAGATTGAGAGAGATTGAGCGAGATTGAGAGATCTTGATGAATTGGTGAATAAAAATAAAAGAATGAGGGGGTATTTATAGTTGAGAAATGGGAAAAAGTATAATTATATAAAGTTTGGGAGTCAAATAACCATTTTATAAACTTTCAAACGGCCATATTATCAGCCAAAATGGCTATACCGTTGCTGATTTTTAAAACAATTTTTTTTTTAAAAAAATATAGCCTTTGGGCCTGTTTAGGCCCGCGAGGCCCACCAGGACTGGGCCAGGCCCGGCTAACGGTCCCGGGCTCACGGGCTAATGGTCTTGGACCGGCCCGTCACGGGCCTAAAGGTAACACCAGGCCCGTCACGGGCCTAAAGGTAACACCAGGCCCAGGAGCACCAGGACCGGCCCACCTGGCCCGTTAGGCCAGCCAGGACCGCGGGCCCGGTCCGGTCCGATTCAGGTCCGGGCCACAGTGCACTCCTATGTATATATCCGTTGAAGTTCTTATGTCCATAATAGACCTCATTATCGTCTAATATCATCATTAAGACCAAAAAAGAACAAATGAAAGGGGTATATCAGTTCCTTTGGGTTAACTAAGAGAAAAGAAATGGGAAGAATATTTGGTAAAAGAGAGGAATATTTGTTCAAGAGTGAGATGAAAGGTGGTGTTGTCGACTGGAAAATTATGAGAAGGTCAGGTATCTCATGTTTTGGCAATGAGAAATTGAAAAAGGAAACTAACATATCTTCATCAAAGAACAAACTGACTCAAAAGCATGAGAACGAGTGATCGGCTAATTAGCTCTCTCCAGATTTCATTGTTTGGCAAATTGCTATTCAATGACTGACTAACACACTCCTTTCATTTTCATTGGTTAGGACCATATGCAATAGCAAATTGTATGTATATACACGATGTCGAGTCTTCGACGTAAACAATTATTACACCATAGTATATTTTAACTTATTATAGTATTATTTAGTTGATTTTCTTATTTTGCCAAACAAGATTAATAACCTGCACAAAAATTAAATTCAATTTGATTTTTGAGGGGTAAAGGAATAAAAGTTTCCACACGACCCCCTTTATTATATAAAGATTATTCGAGTTTGAAAAATCAATGCCATCACTCTTGACCTAAAACCACTATTATACCACCCAAATTTTATACTCCGGGTGAACTTATTTTTTATTGGGTCCGTTTCAAAAATAGTGATCACTTTTTAAATTTAGAAATAATTTAATTTAAATTTTCAATTTTAATCTTAATGAGAAATTTTTACTCTAAACCCTTTTTTGACTTGTTTAGAAACACAAATTTTAAAAATTTTATTTTTTTTAAATTTCATGTCCAGTTAAATATATTTGCGTAAATTAAAAACGGAGGGAGTAATTAATACGTAAAAATATCCCAAATTTAGGTGTTGAGGAAGTAAGGGCCCCATATATTTTTTGGCCCTTTATTTAGACCAAAAGACCCATCATTTAATCATTTTGAAACTGAAAATTCACTTATTGTTCTCATTTGTTCCCTCACCCCTCCCCCCACCACCACCACCACCCCCATTTTCCCGTCTTTTATTTATACTTCCATCTTCCTTACTGCTTAACCATTCTCTATTAACCAACTGCAAATAATTCAAAGTATTACAGTCTTACGAAACCGCATATATGGCATCTTCAGAATTTGAGAAGAAGAGCAATATGTACATAGAACATTCAGCACAAGGAGAAAGCGGAGAAGTTCATAAAAACATTGACGATGATGGGCGTGAGAAAAGAAGTGGTATATATTCTAAAATGCTGAACCATTTCTCGATTTCTACTTGTCATTCTTGAGCGGATGTCACAATCCTAATCTTCTCTGTATCGTTTTTATGTTTGAAGGTACGGTGGTAACAGCGAGTGCACATCTGTGATAGGGTCAGGGGTGCTATCTCTAGCATGGGCAATGGCTCAGTTAGGGTGGGTGGCTGGTCCTGTTATTCTCTTTATCTTCTCTTTCATTACTTACTTCACTTCAACACTTCTCGCCGATTGTTATCGCTCTCCTGGCCCTGTCTCCGGCAACAGAAACTACAGTTACATGCAGGTTGTGCGCTCTCACTTAGGTAAGTAAATTATTTAATTTAAGTCAGACTGTGTATGATTTGTTGGGGTTCTGAGTTGAATGTCAGTTCAAATATTGCATATCTGTATTTATTTTGCACTATGTACTAATAAGTGATTTGAATCGAAAGCTTAGAATTTGTCCCTCTGTTACCATTTATGCAATCTTATTTCTTCTTTGGCCAGTTGCAAAATAAATGTTTATTTAGCTTAAACTTACGATTCTATATTTAATAAGAGCTTTTATAACCACATAATTACTCTAACCCTTTTTGACTTATTTTGCATTTCAAATTCCAATTTTTTTTTAACTTTTTCTTAATTTACGTATCCAGTCAAACTGGTTTACTTAAATTGAAACGGAGGGAATAAATTTTATTAAAGAACCAATGGCTATGGCTTTGTAATGTACTTGGTATATGCGTGGTCTTAAATAAGTTATATACTCCCTTCGTTTCATATTGTTTGAGTTACTTTCCTTTTTACTCTGTTCCAAAATGAATAACACATTTTTAAATTTAGAAATAATTTAACTTTAAACTCTTCATTTTACCCTTTTTGCCCTCAGTGAGAAGCTTTTAGAGCCACACAAATAGTATGGCCCCACAAACATTTGACCCCTAAATCTTTTAAAACCACAAGTTTTAAAAGTCCCTTTCTTTTTTCTTAAACTTCGTGCCGAGTCAAACTAGCTCAAAAAATATAAAATGGAGGGAGTAATATTTTTGTGGTTATAAATACTTCTTATTAAAGAAATAGTGTCAATCTTTTTGAAGCAGACAAAGTAATAATTTCCTTGTCAGTTTTTTACCCAAATTGTTTTCATTGAAAAGAGTCCAAAAGCTCAAATTTAATTAAGGTATAATATATTGAAATATGAACAGCATTATTTATGCAAAAAACTTGAGGTAACTAATGGGAATTTTGTTTCTGTTGGTGTTTTAAACAGGAGGTATGAAGGTGCAACTATGTGGAATAGCCCAGTATGGTAACCTCGTAGGAATTACCATTGGATACACTATTACGGCATCCATCAGTATGGTGTAAGTCTAATTAAGTCTTCTCTTTTGAAAGAAAATATTTTAATCTTTTTGTCTTGTGACAATTCCTTTAGTAGTTTACTAAATGATAATTACTGCTATAACACTAATTAATTCCGTTTTTAATGTTTTGAATATTTGGGTGATTCAGGGCAGTAGTAAGGTCAAATTGTTTCCACAAAAAAGGGCACGAAGCCAGCTGCTCAGTATCAAATTACCCATATATGATTATATTTGCAGTTATACAAATAGTTCTTAGCCAAATACCAAACTTCCATAAGCTTTCATGGCTATCCATTCTTGCTGCAGTTATGTCTTTTGCTTACTCTCTTATTGGTCTTGGACTTTCCATTGCCAAAGTTGCAGGTACTATATAAACTCTCACATCTACAAGACTAAGTCATTTTTATTTTCACTAATATACAATAGTAGTATTATTTTTTCCTTGTATTTTTGTCGGTGATTAATTTTGTAGTATTATTGTGGTCCGTGAAGACAGTACTAATTTATATTTTAAAAAAAAGAGGCACCATGTAAAGACAAGCCTAACAGGGGTACAAGTAGGGGTGGACGTTTCAGGTTCAGAGAAACTTTGGAGAAGCTTCCAATCCATTGGAGATATTGCCTTTGCTTATGCTTTTGCCACCATTCTCATTGAAATTCAGGCAAGAATCATCATCTTTAGGATTCTATACATAATTTGTAGTGTCATTAATTACATTATTTTGTGGAGAGCTTGTGAGTTCGAGTCTCCCCAAGAGCAAGGTGGGAAGTTCTTGGAGGGAAGGATGCCGGGGGTCTATTTGGAAACAGTCTCTTTACCCAAGGGTAGGGGATAAAATCTGCGTACATACTACCCTCCCCAGATCTCACTAAGTGGGATTATACTGGATTGTTGTTGTTGTACTTATAATCGAATTAAAAAGCAATTGATTCAGCTGAAAACAGTAAAACCATGCAACTCACAGAAATGTTAGGTGCTTATTAGAGTAGTTATATATAACGAAGGTTGGCATGTGGTATGGTATATGTCTATATAATGTAGCTTTCACCCGATATTCAGCCACATGTCTACCAGTTTATCACACGAGTATATGTTGAGAAAAAAGAGTTTAATTAGGTTCTATATGCACGAACTATTAAAGAATAGTTACGGTCATTTGTAAAATAATTATAAGTAACTCTATGGTATTGATAAGCATAATTAGGTTATTAATTTCCTGATTAAAATGATAATATTTTACCGAATGTTAACTTACACTAGTAATTAATATAAAGAATTTTCATATTATCTATGTATACTACTTCGTTAAAAATAGTCGATAATCTGAAGAAAAAAAATTGACACTGTTCATTTAACTGAGGTCCACGGTGAAAGTAGTTTAGCATTGTTTTTTAGAAAGAGTTAACTAGCTAGTAGTCTAGTATTAGTAGGAATTTATTTACTAAATATCCTATTAAGAAAATGGGTTGTAGCATTAAACAAATGGAAAAAAGTTAGTCTTATTTGAGGGCGATAGATCCATGTGCTGCACTAATTTGATAAGAACCAGAAAATATCTATATTTTTTGTCTGTCTCCGGATATAGATAACGTTTTTCTTCTTTTTTCCCCCCATAATTTTCTCCTTATCATGCATGTGGTGTGTATATTTTGAGGTGTAGTTAAAAGTTGAAATTTATTGATAGTGGTGGAGTTAGAATTTAAAGTTTATGAGTTTCAAATTTTAGTTCTTTTAAATTTTTGGATTCTAAACTAATAGTAATTTATACATATCCAATATATTTCATATGATAGGGCAAATACTACTGAGTTCGACCAAACTCGTACGGGAAGGGTTAGTTTCGCCTCTATTTATAAGTTTCTAAACTTGTCATTAAATTTATAGCTCACTTAGTTACTGTTTTAGCCGTTAAATATCTATACTTATTTAATAATTTAAATATAATGATAGAAATTAAACAAAAGTTACAGAATTCTTTCCAACCGTAACTGATATTGGAGGTCCGTCCTATGTTAATATTTGATTATTTTTCTGAAGAAATTTGTAAGTATATATGAAGTTTTTGCAAAATTATTGGGTGCCAGTGACCCATCTTGTTAAAGTGTGTATCCGCCTCTGCGTACACATATAAATAGTATAATACAAGTCTTAATTATAATAAATTTTCAAAAAAAAAAAAACAATATTGTATAACAGAACACAAGTATTTTGCTTGAAAGTTATTTGATTGATTTATGTATATAATGAATAGGAAGGGTAATTTTGAACCAATGATAAGAATGAATATATACGGAGACACTTAAAGTTGGTACGATCTTTCATTTAGACACTTGAACTTAAGAGAGTTCCTATTGACCACGCACATTACATGAACTTTGTTCCAATTAAACACTTCTTGCTGAGTTGGCACATAAAATGAGTTTCACCCAATATGAGCATTCTTCTTCTTAATGTCAACCATTTCTACCATTACCTCCTCCACTTTCAGTCATTTTCTCCACTCATTTTCCTCTTCTTCTTTTGAATTCCATGTCAGATTCAAATTCAACAAAGCTTTAAATAAACAACAGCAAACAGTTTTTTCTGAACTTCATAGGAGGGGAAAAAAGATGTATATCAGATGCATTAGGCTAAGTTCCTGTCATCTTTTCGCCTAATAGTTGATTCCCTCAAAAGACTTCCAAGCTTTCTGTATGTTTCTATTCAACAAACGAAGATTGCAAGGCAATCTATGTGGGCGTTTGGACATAAGAATTGTAAAATTCTGGAAAAAATAAGTGAAAGAAAAAGCAGATGCATTAGGCTAACCCACCCACCAGAACTGAAATAAAAAAGAAGAAGCAGATAACTGAGACTAAAATGAAGAAAAAGAAGAGGAGATGGATCGTTGGGTTGGAGATCCATTGATTAAACCCTAAACATCATTAATAGGTTCTTTAAAAAGCTTGAAGGTTTAAAATAGGTTACTTCATTTGAATGTTTTCTTTCTTGGTTGGGTGTAAATTAAGCTTTTTTTTCTTTTTTAGAATGTTATTTTTATTTTGTTTATTAAATAGATTTAACATAGTTTTTCTTTTTTTCTAACTCAAAATAATATAAGTCATTTTTTATTCGTCATTTGCCATGTCAGCAGCGAGTGCATTGTACACACTTTGTATGTTTGGTTGATTATCAAATAAGTGCTCAATTGGAATAAGTTTTAGATAGTTTAAGTGCTCAATAGGAACTCTCTTAAGTTCAAATGTCTAAATGAAAGATCGTTCCAACTTTAAGTATCTCCTTATGTATTCAGCCCAATGATAAAGTTATATTTGCGTGATCTATATGTTATAAGTTCAAGTGTGATCTATTCTTGTATTAGGATAAGTTATCTACATCAAATCCCTTAGCTTGCAGTGCGATCTTTTCGCATATCCTATGTGATTGACTGAATGGAAAATACTTTATGCATCAGGACATATTTTGTACTGGTTTAGGCCAGCTTTGGGTGCAAATTTATCTTACATTCACAAAACTTAACTTTTCTTCAAATAAAATGCATGTCCAAACGCAATTAAACAAGCTCAAAAATTCTTTTTTCAAATTTTCAATCAATTTTATGTCCAAACGCTGGCTTAAACACCAATAGGGGTCTAGGTTTAACAGTCATCACAATCGTGATCTTTGAACGGGGAAAAACTATCATTAAAATTTTGAAAATTTCACAGAGATTTGAGAAATTGGGGTCTTTTCTGGGACATGATTGTGCAATATATATATATATATATATATATATATATATATATATATATATATATATATATATATATATATATATATATATATATATGTGAGAACTAATTGCTTAATCAACTTGGAAATTTCAGGATACATTGAGATCACCACCTGCAGAGAACAAGGTTATGAAACGAGCATCACTTGTGGGAGTTTTTACCACAACCTTATTCTATGTACTATGTGGTACCATTGGCTATGCAGCCTTTGGAAACGATGCTCCTGGAAATTTCCTCACTGGATTTGGTTTCTACGAACCCTTTTGGCTAATTGACTTCGCTAACATTTGCATCGCTATTCACCTAGTTGGAGCTTACCAGGTAAAAGTTAGAGTCAACTATATAAATCGTATATATTCGTTCCAAGACTCATTTCATTCCCATACTGATTTCTAGATTATATAATTTGTCTATTGCGACATATATAATATGTCATCTATAACACAATTTCAAAGACTTATTGATGTACTATTGTCCACTATAATGATATGATCGGATTAACGACGTAACTATATGCATTGGAAGCATAAAGAATTAATTTAATACTCTCTGTCTTATTTTTCAAGAAACAAAACCTATTTAGAATTCAAGTTATATACAGTATATAGAATATTACATTAGCATTCTGCAGGTTAATTTGTTATATATCAATTTTCTTCACTAATTTCTTATCGTATTAAACTTGATATTAAAAATTACATGATAGCTGTAATTTACCAGATGATGTAAAAACCTGTAGAACACTATCATTATTCAGAACTTCATTTATTATGAGCGCAGTTACTTATTGTTATGAAATTTTTTCTTTTACATAGTATGTAAAAGTTAAACTCATATATCGCTCAAATATATATTGTCCTTGTCTCAGGTTTTCTGCCAACCAATATATGGCTTTGTGGAGGGTCGTTGTAGTGAACGATGGCCAGACAACAAATTCGTCACTTCTCAACATGCGACAAACATTCCATGTTGTGGTCATGTTTACTATGTAAATTTTTTCAGGTTGTTGTGGAGGACAGCATATGTTATAGTAACTGTTGAGATGTATAACTTGGCTATGATGATAATACTCAATTGTGGACCATTTTGGTCATTATAGGAGTCATATCTGAGCCTAATAGGCTATTTCTACAGTTAGGCTATTCTTGTAATTTGTTTGTATATTTTGTATACTTTTGTAGTTAGGTCAATTGTGTAAATAGGCTATTCCTGTAATTAGGCTATGTCATGTAAATAGGCCACATATGTAAAGGGGTCATTTGATATAAGGGGTCAGGGGTCATGTCTGGACCGAGGCATTCATTTTTATCAGAGATATTTTACAGTCTCTTCTTCGAGACTCTTCGATCCTCTCCCTTCTCTCTACTTTCTCTCTCTAAAATTCCTCCGATATTCTGTATGTTTTCATGGTATCAGAGCCGGTACAATGATCCGGTGACGTTGTTTTGTGAATCAATAGTTCATTCGAACTATTTTCTGATCAAAATTTGGGTTTTTTTTTTAGATCGAAAAGATCGATGATGTTTTCAACCCTATTAGGGTTCTTCGGTGCCTCTATCTTCACGATCTATGTTTGTTCCTTCTGTACTGAAAGGTTCAATCGTTTATTGTGAAGGTTTCGGAGATTTTGCGGTGAGTTTCAACCTTTAGGGTTTTCTGGTGGTCAAATCGAGTGTTTGGTTGCCATCCGGTGGTTTGATACTCACCTTGCTGTGGTTTTGGTTATCATCCGTGGTGTTGTGACAACATTGTCGGCGTTTGTGGTAAAGTTTTGACGGTTATTCCTGGGGCTCACACCTAGGGTTTTGCCTATTGTTAAAGGCCGAACTTCTCCGGTTACGAAGAAGGACGGTAACCTCGTTCCTATTCTCTGGTTGTGATTCTTTGACTGTATATGTGATTGTTTGATTCTAGCTGTGAATAGATTCTTTGAATTGTGAATACTGACCGTGTAGATTGTGAATATTGTTTTGGTGATATTTTACAAAAGGTTTGATTCATTTGTTGAGCATGGCTGCTAACATGAATGCTGGTAGTTCTGGTGCTAACTCTGGTCCTATTGACCCTTCCAATCCCTTATTTGTTCATTCTTCTGATGTCCCTGGTGCATGTTTAGTCCCCACTCCTTTCTCAGGAAGTGGTTATGGAGGATGAAAGCGTAAAATGACTATGGCCTTATCTGCTAAAAATAAAATCTGTTTCATTGATGGTTCATTTTCCAGACCTAATAATAGTGTGAGTTTACAGAGGTTGTGGGATAGATGTAACATGCTCGTTATGTCATGGTTAACTTCTTCTGTGTCATCTCAAATAGCTGATAGTGTCCAATATTCTGACACTGCTCAAAGCATGTGGTCTCAACTTGAAAAGAGATATGGTACCCCCAATAAAACCAAAATCTTTGAGCTTAAACGGGAACTTTCTCAGACATCCCAAGGTTCCCTTGATGTAGCCTCATACTTCAACAAACTCAAGAGTTTGTGGGATGAATTGGGGACAATGGTCCCAAACCATGGACAGAAGTGCACTTGTGCTGCTAAGAATGGTATTATTGAGGAAGATGATGAGAACAAGATTTACCAGTTCCTCATGGGACTGAATGAGACATATTTGGTGTAAGGAGTAATTTGTTAATGATGCAGCACTTTCCTTCCCTTGACAGTGTTTATAATATTGTGCTCAATGATGAAAAACAAAGACAAGTCAAGTTTGTTTCTCATATGAGTCCAGACTCCATGTCTTTTAACACTCACACTGACAGGCCCCCTGCTGGGTTCAGCCAGGGTAAATTGTCTGGTTCCAACTTCAGACCTAAAGTCAATTTTGAGCAAAATAGAGGAAACTTGTTTTGCTGATATTGCAAGAAGTCTGGACACTTAATTGATAAGTGTTTCAAGCTCCATGGTTTTCCTCAAAGCAATTCTTACACCAAGGGAAGGAAATCTGCTGCTCATCTTTCCACTAGTACTGATTGTATGTCTGCTGATACAGGAAATTCAAGTCTGTATGTTCCTCTAGGGGATCCTATTGCCAGCCAACATGTGATACCAGGGTTGAGCAGACAGCAATGTGATCAGATTGTGAGCTTAATTCAACAGACTCTTTCTACTAGTGATCAAGCTCCTTCTCCCATGAGTTCTGCTAATTTTGCTGGTACTTTGATGTCTGAGAGTCTTGTTTCTGATTCCAAGTTGTGCATGCTTGCAAACATAAACTCTGCTACCTGGATCATTGATTCAGGGGCTTCCAATCACATGACTTATGATAAAAATCTACTTTTTGACATTATACCCTTAACTATCCCTTACCTTGTTTCCCTACCTAATGGCTATAAGGTGAAGGTTACTTGTACAGGATCATTTGCATTGACCTCTTCCCTTACCCTTCACAATGTGCTCTTGGTTCCTTCTTTCAAACATAATTTGATTTCTGTTCATAAATTGATGAAACAATTGAATTGTCTGGTTTTGTTTACACCAACCTCATGCCTTCTTTACCTGTTACAGGACCTTTCTCTGAAGAGGCTTCTGGATCTTGGTAAAGAGGAGGCTGGTCTGTACAAGTACTCTTGGTCACCTCCTCCCTCTTCTGCCTCTTCCAAGTTTTCTTCTACTCCTGAGCATAGTGTTTCACATGTTTGTAATGATGATGTTGTTTCTGATGGCAAACATTTTAGCTCAATTGTACAATCTTTCTGTTGTAATAATGCTGATACTGCTGATATGAAGCATTTGAGATTAGCACACACTTCTTTTGTTAATATGAAACATGTTTCTGGCTTACCTTTTTCTCTTGCTGCTAAACAACCTTTTCCTTGCACTATTTGTCCTACGGCTAAACAAACCAGACTACCTTTTCCTGATAGTAGCATTACCACTACTAAACCCTTCCAACTTATACATGTGGATACTTGGGGTCCTTACCACACCCCTACTTCCCTTGGTAGTAAATATTTTCTCACCATAGTTGATGACTTTTCTAGGGCCACCTGGACACATTTAATGGGTTCTAAAAGTAATGCCTTTCCTCTCCTTAAATCCTTCATTTCTTATGCTCAAACTCAATTCAACTCCATTGTCCAGGTTGTGAGGAGTGATAATGCCCTGGAACTGGGTTCCAGTGCTGAAGGGATTTCCTTTTTTAATAAGCTTGGGATTGTGCATCAAACAACTTGCCCTCATTCTCCCCAACAGAATGGGGTTGTTGAGAGAAAGCACAGATCTTTACTTGAAACTTGTAGAGCTCTTCTTTTTCAGTCTGGTTTGCCTATATCCTTTTGGGGTGATTGTTTTCTAACTGCCACATACATCCTTAATAGATTGCCATCCAGAGTACTTCATTACAAAACACCTCATGAATTATTGCATGGTTCTCCCCCTTCTTATTCTCACCTAAAAGCTTTTGGTTGTTTAGCTTATGCTGCTGTCCCTATTCCTCATAGGGACAAACTGAAGCCCAGAGCTCACTCTTGTGTTTTTATTGGTTATCCTTTTGGTAAGAAAGGCTACAAACTGTATGATTTGAATTCTAAGAAATGTTTTGTGTCTAGAGATGTTATCTTTCATGAAACTCACTTTCCCTTTAAAACTGCACCTCCCTCTTCCTCTCCTCCTCC
Organism: Nicotiana benthamiana; assembly: GCA_034376525.1. Lineage (NCBI taxonomy): Eukaryota > Viridiplantae > Streptophyta > Magnoliopsida > Solanales > Solanaceae > Nicotiana > Nicotiana benthamiana. The sequence continues at coordinate 49,645,172 of CM067328.1, forward strand.
ACCTGTTCCATTTTCTGATGATATTCTTGACCCTCCTTCCCTGCTACCAACTTCCACTGATTCTTCTTCTCCTTCTCCTCCTAGTCCTTCTCCTGCCTCTCCTATATCCATTCCTTCTCCCTTTTTCAATCCTGATGTTCCTCCTCCTGCTCTACCTCTATCTCAGCCTGTGTCCTTGCCCAGAAAATCCACCAGACAACATATTCCTCCTTCCTACCTCAAAGACTATGTTTGCCAGCTTCCAGCCTTCTCTAGCTCCTCTTCCTCCAATTTGGAATCTGAACCTATGTTTTACTCTCAAGCTGCCTCTGTACCAGCTTGGCAGGATGCCATGAGGAAGGAATTTGATGCATTGGATGCTAACCATACTTGGGACATTGTGCATCTTCCTCCTGGTAAGAAACCTATTGGCTGTAAGTGGGTTTACAAGATCAAATATAAATCTGATGGCTCTATTGAAAGGTATAAGGCTAGGTTGGTTATCAGAGGTGATACACAGGTTGAGGGTGTGGACTTTACAGACACATTTTCTCCTGTTGTCAAGATGACTTCAGTGAAATGCCTACTTGCAGTGGCTGTTAAGAACCATTGGCCCTTGTTTCAGCTTGATGTTAACAATGCTTTCCTCCATGGTGATTTGGATGAGGAAGTTTATATGAAACTTCCTCCAGGTTTGGTGGTTTCTGACTCTTCTTCTTCTCCCTCTTCTCCTTCTCTTCCTTTGGTTTGTAAACTAAAGAAGTCTTTATATGGGCTCAGGCAGGCCTCCCGGCAGTGGTATGCTAAGCTGTCCTCTGCTCTTCACTCTAGAGGTTACAGGCACTCTTTGAATGATTATTCCTTGTTCTTAAAAGGTAATCCTGATTCCCTTGTTGTGGTGGCTGTGTATGTGGATGACATCATTGTTACTGGGGTTGACTGTGATGAGATTGCTGGCTTAAAGACCTTCTTGGATGATACTTTCAAAATCAAGGATTTGGGGTCCTTGCATTATTTTTTGGGTCTTGAGGTTAAACATGTCCCTGGTGGGATTCATCTGAATCAGCATAAGTATACTCATGATTTGTTGCATGCTTTCGACTGTGCCTCTGTTTCTCCTGTTGTTTCCCCTCTGGACATTTCTTTTAAACTACAAGCTGATTCTGGTGATCTTTTGCCCGCTCCTGATCAGTTCAGGAGTCTTGTTGGCAAATTATTGTTTTTAACCCATACTCGACCTGATATATGCTTTGCCGTGCAACATCTGAGTCAGTACCTTAAATCCCCAAGAGTTCCCCATATGTCTGCTGCTATGCATGTTTTGAGGTATCTTAAGGGCACTTCCTCTTTGGGTCTTTTTTACTCTGATGTTGCTGATTACTCTTTGACTGGGTTCTCTGATAGTGATTGGGCAGCTTGCCCTGACACTCGACGATCTGTTACTGGCTTCTGTGTTTTGTTGGGTGGCAGTTTGGTTAGTTGGAAATCGAAAAAACAACCTGTTGTCTCTCTTTCTTCTGCTGAAGCTGAGTATAGGGCTTTGAGCAAGGTTACTACTGAACTTACTTGGCTCTCTCGTTTGCTTGTTGATCTTGGGGTATCTGTTTCATCTCCTATTTCTGTGTTTTGTGATAGTCAGGCTGCTGTCCACATTGCTAATAATCCAGTTTTCCACGAACGCACTAAGCATATTGAGGTGGATTGTCATTATGTTCGTACTTTGATACGCAATGGTTTCCTAAAACTTTCCCATGTTTCCACTTCTCAACAGCTGGCTGATCCGTTGACGAAGGCTTTATCTGGGACTGCTCTTTCTCCTATTTTGTCCAAGTTGAAGGTGGTTTCCCCCCTTCAACTTGAGGGGGGGTGTTGAGATGTATAACTTGGCTATGATGATAATACTCAATTGTGGACCATTTTGGTCATTATAGGAGTCATATCTGAGCCTAATAGGCTATTTCTACAATTAGGCTATTCTTCTAATTTGTTTGTATATTTTGTATACTTTTGTAGTTAGGTCAATTGTGTAAATAGGCTATTCCTGTAATTAGGCTATGTCATGTAAATAGGCCACATATGTAAAGGGGTCATTTGATATAAGGGGTCAGGGGTCATTTGTCTGGACCGAGGCATTCATTTTTATCAGAGATATTTTACAGTCTCTTCTTTGAGACTCTTCGATCCTCTCCCTTCTCTCTACTTTCTCTCTCTAAAATTCCTCCGATATTCTGTATGTTTTCAGTAACAGCAGTAATTGCCATGATATTTCCATTCTTCAATCACTTTTTGGGTTTAATTGGGGCAGCTTCTTTTTATTCATTAACTGTCTACTTGCCTATAGAAATGCACATTGCTCAGAGGAAAATTCCAAAGTATTCATTCACTTGGATATGGCTGCAAATATTAAGCTGGGGTTGCTTAATTGTGTCACTTGTTGCAGCAGCTGGATCCATACAAGGTCTTTCTCAAGATCTCAAGACATATAAGCCTTTCAATCCTGTTAATAAAATGGGTCCTATAGAAAGTCCATCTATTCCTAATCTCCAATGGAAATCAAAAAAATTGATCCATTTATAATCCTCCACTAGTTGGATTAATGGATCATCCGATTGGAAATGATAACAAAATGCATAAGTCGTTAGAAGGAGTTCTAAAGCTCATGAATGAGTTTTAAGACAATGTATAACTAAATTTGTAGTATTTTCAATAAGAAGTTTCTTGAAACAGAGTGGTTGTACGTACGTAACTCTTACAAATTTTTGTACGGCACGTTATATGGCATCAAGCTACTTGAACACGAAGCAGCACTGTGCGTAAGTAAACATTTTCATGTAAATTATATCGATTGTTGAATCTCATTAACATTAACAAGGGATTTCAGAAAGTGTTTTAAGTTATGAGTGTTCCTTTTTTTTTTGTAAAGCCGCCGTGTGGTGGCAGGGAATTGACATTCCTACTTTGCATATTAATTTCCAAAAATATAAATAAATAAAAGAGGGGACATGTTGCCAAACATCCTAAAAGTTTAATTGAGAATTGAGAGAGGAGCAAAATACAACTATCTAATCGGGATCACAGTTCCGACCATTCCTATGAAGGCTGAAAGGTGAAGAAATATTTAGCCATACTCTCTGCAGAACAGTCTTATTAAAGCGCTCTCTTTAACCAATCAAGCAAGGCAGATGGAATGAAAGAAAGAAGATCACAGCTAAGATTACATGCTGGTCAGCTAAATTGCTTTCTTATGCAGGGAGATGTCAACTGATCAAAGCTGTCATTTTTGGTATCCAAACATACAGGGCTCAAGTTTTCATTATGCCAAAAAAAGTGTTGAAAGCCATTGAAGTAATCTGCAGAACCTTTTTGTGGACTAGAACTGCCAATCTCTCAAAAAGAGCTCTAGTTGCTTGGGAAAGGATTTGCAGACCAATAACAGCTGGAGGGCTCAACATATTAGATATGACTGTGTGGATAAAGCAGCTATTAGTAAGTATATCTGGGATTTAGCCAGAAAGAAAGACTGTCTTTAGATTAAATGGGTGCACAGTTACTATGTCAACCAGGGTGACATTGTAACAATGACCATTCCTAGGTCAGCTTCTTTGGTTGTTAGGAAAATACTGGACAACAGAGCTGCTATTATGGGGAATTAGGTGCTCCAGGGGGATTTTCTTGGCAGATTGAAAGGAGTATGCAAACTGGATTAATTCCAGATTCAGCAACTATATCTCACAATGATCCCCAGCTTCAGCAAGGTTGAATGGAATAATCTGATGATGACTGCAAATGTTCAACCTTGGCATAAATTCACTGTGTGGTTAGCTGCACAACAAAGGCTTCCAACAGTAGACAGATTGCAAAAATTTGGCATACAAGTTCCTGTAACTTGTGTGTTCTGTAATCAGAATGTGTTTTTAATCATTTGTTCTTTGAGTGTTCTATTACTAGAAGACTGTGGTCCAGACTCTGTGTTTGGCTGGGGCACCACAGATCTGTTGGTGATTGGGAAACAGAGCTGCAATAGATTTGCAGCAAAGCAAGGAGCAGAATGGGGATCAATGCTATAACAGCCTCTGTTTTTGTCAATACTATTGCACTTATCTGGAGGGAGAGGAATAACATCAGATTTGACGGGAAAGTATATGTGGAAGATCAGATATGCAGAGAAATGCACTACTTATTCATATTCGTGGCAGGAACTGTAGACGATGGCAAAATGGCTTGCGCCAACTTAATAGTTTTCCATAGCTATAGTCTAATTAGATATCCCTATAATGAGTTGTCATTAGTGTATATTGGTAGTTGTCTTAGTATAGATGATTGTCTGTAAATGAGTAGCAGCTAGTCCAAGCTACTACTATAGAACTTTACCTTGTACATCCCTTTGATATTAATGAAATATAACAGTTATACTCAAAAAAAAGCATCTCCGCAACTCGCCCAGAAGAAAATAGACCCATCGGGAGCGTGTTACTTTTCAAAGCTTACCTTATGTTATTAAAAAAAAAAGGGAAAGGGTCAACTAACACAAAAAGATACAACTCACTTCTTACGTGTCTTAAGACTTTGAGTCAAGAGGTCAGGGGTTCAGAAAGGTGGTGATGCGATATTGACATTTTTTTTATCTTCATTGGCCTTGTTGTCCGCAGATCGATTACTCTCCTTTAAAGATGAAGCCCGTTTGAAGACAAGTCATGGTATCTGGTAACGGACATTGAGACATGCCCAGTTGGACAACTTAGTAATACATTCATGTATGTGGCTTTGGATTAAACGAAATGAGAGTATTATAAGCTATTTTATTTGGACTTGATGGAGCACTTTACGCGTTACGGTGGATTCTTCCACTTGAACACATTTCAACTAGTATTGTTAGATAATTTCAATTCAGAATTGTAGCTAATTTTTCTTTGCAATGATCTAAGGGAAAAGGACTAATACTCATTGTTTAACCAAAAAATATAATTTGGTCAAAGCTTGAATTTTAGAAAGAAAAAATTGGGTTACTGATAATCAAAGAGACCGAAATATAGTTGGCTTTCAAAGAATAAGAATAACGCAATAAGAAAGTTGTATTTCGTTATGATATCAAGAAAGTTCTGTGTGTCCCACAAATGATAAAATTTCTTCCTTTTATAGTTGACAAGGACTAACGGTTTATTCTAAATAATAAAGAGCATTTAATGAGACGTTACATAATCTTTGCTATTAAATATTGAATAACTAACGTATCAAGTATTTAATAATGAATGTAGACTACTTTTTGTCATCAGATTCGTGTCTTCAAGGCCCCTTTTTATCCGTTGATATTGAATGCCTTGGATAGACACGAGAATCGTATCTAAGACTCCTTCTCGTATCTGTTTTCTTTTCTTCTACCGTGTCTGTGCCTTTTAATCATTTATTGTTCTTTGACTGTTTGACCAATCCACGTGTCATGCCATATCACCTTTAATGAAAACTCAATTTTTTCCTAATACAGATAGTCCCCCCCCCCCACTTCTCATTTATTTATCAATTAAATAATTGGGAAGTGGATCCTGAAAAAAAATTTTGTCACAATTAATGCTTGTGTCAGTATTGACGTCTCTTCTATCTTTCTCATTTAATACTCCGTACACGTGTCATCTTTTGGTTGGATCTGCAGTTTTGTTCCCATTTTTCTAGGCCTGTTCAACTTCCTCTGTTTACGAAGTTATGATTATCTTTAATATAGGCTTTCCATCATTACTCCCCTTAATGTTGACGCTTGTTCTCATATAAACTTTTAATTCACACTTTCTTTGTCTTATTTTTCATCAACTTCCATCTAGCATTCGAATTTCTTTTCTTTCTTCTACTTTCTTCAAAATTTTCTTACAATGGCATCTCCAAACCCTAACCCCAGAAAAGTTTTACTTCTTGATCAATTCCCTAATGCACCTGCTCCTATCAGACATTCAAGAGGCAGAGAAGACTCCAAAGTATGGGATCTACACGTGGAGGCTCAACTAGTTTTGGAATTAAAGGTTCCTCTTCTAAAACTTCATCTTCAATAGGTAAAGAAATTTCAGAGCCGTCTCTAGAGCCCACAATTGAAGAAATTATACCAAATGGTTTGTTTTTTGCAAGTGACAGAGTGTCCCTTCAAAAACAAATTGCGAAATTGGAAAAGACTGATGCTTATCCCTCTATTATAAATGAACTTAATATCCCCACTGTTAGGAAAAATTGCAATTGGAAAGAGGGTGTCGTTCGTTTATCAATTTCTTTCATTAGCAAAAGAATTTCACCTTACAGAAATGGGTATTCCTATGTTTATACCTACCCCCTTCACTTTGGGATTTAAGCCTGCTGTAGACCCAGTTATCATCGATTTCTGTAGATTTTTCAACATTTGCTTAGCCCAGATTGGACCTTTAGTTTGGAGTGTTGTAGCTTGTTTATGATTTTTATCTAATAAAGTAAAAGTTACTTTCACCTTCGCCCACCTTATCCACTTATACCACCCTAGTCTGCTATGCCATGGGTTTTTTTTACTCTAACTGCAAGAAGCAAAAGAGTGTTAGTAAACGCCGATGACGATAAAGATCATGGGTGGTATCTGCGTTATATTGGTGTTCGCACAGTGGACTTATTGGGAGAACCAAACATTCCCTTCCCCGAGATGTGGAATTTTTCACGTAAGTTTTTGTTTTACTTTTCCCGTGCCTATTTTATGAGATTTTGATTTTCTCTTTAAATTTATCCCCTTTTTGGTTTTTTGTAGCAACCATGGGAGATGTAGAACCCGTTCCCAATTTTCGTGATTGGGTAGACTTAATTTTGAACCCTTTGGGAAGATAGGACTTGGAAATCTATCTCTTCCTTACACGGGTGGACAGTAAAAACACACGGTACATATTTCTTTTCGCGTTTACTTTCTAGATACGTATACTAAATTTTGATAATGAACTCAAATCCTTATTTTTATCAGGATTTGGAATAAAAGGAATGATAGCAGAGGTTGCTATAGCCATGTGTACAACTACCAACTCTGCCCTTGGTTTGGATAAGTCTAAAGCACTTTTAACCAAAAGAAAAGCTTTGGTAATGGAAGCTGAAAAGGAAGAAGAAGATAATACCTCTTTGGTATCTAGGCCAAGAGCTAGGAGACGTGTTGTTTTGGATGAAGAAATTGAAGATTCTCCTGCTCGTGCTTCTGCTGCAATTACTTCTCCTACCGCTTCCACTACAGAACCTGTTTTAATCCAATTCGATGAGGAGACTGTGCCAAAAGCCACGTGTGTACCAACTCAACCTCCCTTGGATAGTGTTTTTTGGAGTGGCGAGCTCGGACCTGTTTTTGATGAAGCTCATCTTTCTTCATTCGTTCCTTATCCTCCCATTCCTTCGCCAATTGTAAGTATTTCATCACCAATAATTGCTTCCTTTCCTTCACCAGTTGTGAATACTTCCATTCCCGTTCTTGAATCAGTTTCTATAGCTTCTCCTTCCCTTCTTGCTTCAACTTCGACGACCCCTATAGTATTTACTTTTTATACTACGCCCCCTTCTATTGTTCCCTCTTCATCTGCTCTTCCAGTAGAGGTTAGCTCTAGTAGTAGAGGCTTGGCTAGGAGAAGTGTTACTCTTGAAGTTCCTGCTACTCGAAGCCTTTTGATAAAATCTGGAGGTGCAGATACGTGGATCGAGCCTCTTATTGGGGGATATTGAGAAAAATAAAATGTAAAGCCACAGGCGCTACACCTTGATGAATGACATAGTTCATTCAAATTTAAAGGTAATTTCTTGATCGTGAAAAATATTTTCCCCCTTGTTTATTTTGAATCCTGACTTTCATGTTTCATAATTGTAGGCAAGAAGAAAAAGGATCGTGAATCTACAAAGGCTATCTCTGAAGCTAGGAAAATAGCTGAGGATGCATTACTTGAAGAAGATAATTGGAAGGACCAATTTGAGAGTGTTCAAGGGACTATAGAAGAGTTACAGGAAAACAAAGTTCATTTGGAGAAATAGGATCGTAGCTTACCCTCACTAATGCTTCATGGGGTCAACTTAAAAAGGATAAAGAAATTTTGGAAGGCTCTTTATCCAAAGATAATTATGAAGCTAATGAGTTCAAGGCTCTTATGGAGAAAAAGGAGGAATATGCAAAGGAATTAGCAGAGAACTTGTCTTGTGCTCAGAATGATTTAAGGATTTCCTCCGATAAGATTCATACGTTGGAGAGTTCTCGAGTCAACCTTTAATCTTCCCTTGATTTCCACTTAGTTGAACATGAAACAATGAAGAATACTTTATCTACGTGGGGAAGAGATTATGAAAACCTGGAGAAGGATTACAATTCCTTGGTTGAGAATTTCAATTATGAGGTTAACTGGGCCTTCTTGAAATCTCGTCGTGATGCTTTAATGGAAGCTTCTCAGGAAAAGTTTGATTTGCAATCTGAGTTAGCCAAAGTTTTAGACATGATTGAGAAGAGTGAGCAACCTATTGAAACTCCTTCTCCTGATCAGGTAATTGACATCTCTTCTCCAATAGTGGAAACTCCCGGGTTTGAAGAGCCTTTGAGCTTAGAGTCTACAGCTGAAGTTACTGATGTTACAGTTCCAGTGACCGAGGGTAATTTACCTACAACACAACCTTTAGGAATGGAAATCCCCGTGTCTACTGCTTCTCCCGAAAATGTTAATACTTCAATTTCAAATGAGACTTCCTCTATTGCTGCTTCTTTAGTTCCTACCGAGCCTAATGAGGTGGCGACTTCTACCGTACCAATCTCTTCAGTGAACAATAGAATGTTTAACCTTACCTTTTTGTTTGTCTTTCGATGATGTATTTAATGAAGTCCCCAATTTCTATAATGGGACATCTGTTTTAGAAAAACAAGTGTATTTTAATAGCTAAGTTTTCCCTTAGCTTTTTATGTTAAGAAGTTTGTAATAATACTTCTTCATCTTATCTTTGTCTATTTACTGATTTAATCTTTGCATAATGACTTTACCTTACTCTTGCCTATTTTTCTTTTAGGACTTAGAGAATAAGTTAGCATTTTTTATCCTTTTCAGAAAATGCTTTCATAGTTCTTCTCATGTGTTACCAACATGAGAAAAAAATAAAAGAGGGCCCTTTAATTTCTCGACACTTATTGAAGAAGATGTCTCAACTTCATAATGGTGTTATCATACGATGAAAGAGATATGAACATACATGTTTCGCATAAAACAACTTTTGTAAAGTTTCTATTCATGAACTTTGATAAGTTTCTTGAGTATTACATGTATTGAAGTACATCTATAACTTTCTCGCAACTGTTTTCTTTTAACAGATTTACAAAATATACAAGGTTTTTTCATAACCTGTTCTCATACATAATCATATCCCTGCATTTACATATTTAGTAAGGGTTTGAGCAATGAATTTATTGTTCTTAAAAAGGAAAGAACACTATGATAAGTGTTTTTAGATTGATACTTGAATCTTCGTAACTTAATTCTTGAATTTCCCTTTCTCTTATCTACTTCTGCACATACTCGTGTGTATACAGTACAGTCCCCCAAGTGTTTGAGCGGTGAAGTATGAAGCCTCGAACACTTGTGTAGTTGCTCCCAATTTTTGGTCATTTTCCTGAAACAGAAAAACATACGGGGCTCGGAGGTGCAATTGTAGATGAAGACTGCCTAACTCGTGTGTGTTTCCATTAGATTAATGTAACCCTGGGCTAGGAATTTAAGAGTATTCCAATTTGCCGTGCAGGCCGTGACTCATCATTTGGCACGAGTTAGGGTTTTTGCCTAGCATCTAAAATCGTTAGTATAATTTTAACAATTCAAAGAAAAAATTCTAACATGGCGATACCTGACTGTGGGTAATTTCTTTAGAAGTAATACCTCTTTAAATGAACGACAATCCAATGTGAAGGTAAAACCTTTCCTTCCATTGTCTCTAGCTCGTATGCTTCTTTTCTCGCAATTTCACGAATTCGATAAGGTACTTCCCATGTTGGACTTAGCTTTACTGAATTAACTGACTTTGTAGATTGGAAAACCTTTTTCAACACAAAGTCCCCAACTTTAAAAAACTTGAGACGTGTTTTCTTATTGTAATATCGTTCAATTACTTGCTTTTGAGTTGCCATCCTTATCAACGCAGCTTCTCTTCTTCCTTCAAGTAAATCAAGATTTACTCGTAATTCTTCATTGTTCGAGTCTTCTTCTGCTTTAACACGTCGTGTAATAGGTTCACCTATCTCAACTGGTATCAAAGCGTCTGCACCATATACCATTGAAAATTGTGTCTCTCCTGTATTTGTTTTTGCCGTTGTTCGATATGCCCATAATACCGCTGGTAATACTTCAAGCCAATTGCCTTTTTTTTTCTTGTAACCTTTTCTTTAGGTTATTGATAATTACCTTGTTTCTAAACTCTGCTCTGCTTTCCCATTACCTACTAGATGATATGGTGTCGACGTAATTATTTTGATTTGCCAACTTTGAAAGAATTCTGTGATTTGAGCTCCTATAAATTGTGGTCCATTATCACAAACTATCTTCTTTGGAACACTAAAGCGGCAAATTATATTTATCCAAATGAAGTCCTTAACTTCTTTCTCTCGTACCTGTTTAAACCCTCCTGCTTCTAACCATTTAGTGAAATAATCAGTAAGTGCGAGTAAAAATGTTACCTGACCTTTTGCCTGAGGTAATGGTCCTACAATGTCCATTCCCAATTTCATGAAGGTCCACAGAGCTATGACAAGATGTAATAACTCTGCTGGTCTATGCATGTTATTTGCATACCTTTGACATTTATCACATTTAGATACGAAATCATTCGCTTTTTCTTCATGTACTTATCTCATCACATATTCTATTTGAGAAGGTCCGAGGCACCTGGCTAATGGTCCACCAAACATTTTATGGTAAAGGTTTCCTTGGTACAAGCAGTAACGAGCGGCTTTCTTTCTTAATGCATGAGCCTTCACCTTGTCTTCAGGTACAATTCGGTGCTGCAAAAAAGACACAATTTCGTTTCTCCAATCACAAGTTAAGTGATTAAAATTTACCTCATTTTTATCAGCGTCAAGAACATAATGGAACAAATGTATAATTGAGGCATTCACATCTTTTGCTATATCTGTTGCAGATGCGAGGTTGGCTAAGGCGTCTGCTTCCAAATTCTTCTCTCTTGGGATTTGCATCACTTTCCAAGTTTGGAACTGTCTTATTAACTCCCGTACTTTTCCAAGATATTCTTGCATTCGAGTCCCTCTAGCTACGTAAGTCCCCAGTTTTTGATTGACTACGAGCTGTAAATCGCTTTTGATTACAATTTGCATGGTACCAAGTTCTAATGCTAGCTCCAAACCTGCAATCACAGCTTCATACTCTGCTTCGTTTTTAGTTACAGGGTGACACTTTATAGCTTGTCTAATTGTTTCACCCGTAGGTGGTATAAGAACAATTCATAAACCTACCCTTTTACATTAGATGGACCATCAGTAAATAGTAGCCAAGTCCCCGGATTAGCTCCATTAAAAACTTGTAGTTCTTTTTCTGCTTCTAGATGTATGCTTTGACTAAAATCAGCTACGAAATCGGCGAGTACTTGAGATTTAATAGCAGTTCGAGGTTGGTCAATTATTTCTTATTCACTTAGTTCTATAGCCCATTTTGCTAGTTTTCCTAACAGTTCATGTTTATGCAATATATTTCTTAAAGGAAAAGTAGTAACAACAACAATAGGATGACGTTGAAAATAAGGTCGTAGTTTTCTATATGTCATGATGAGAGCTAATGCTAATTTTTCTAGTTGTGGATACCTTGTCTCTGCATCCAATTAAGTTTTACTTACATAATAAATCAGAGATTGCTTACCTTGATCTTCTCGTACTAAAACGGCACTTACCGCTACTTCTGATACTGCTAGATAGATGAGCAACTTTTCACCTTCTTTAGGTTTATCCAGTAAAGGAGGATTTGATAAATAAACTTTCAAGTCCCTTAGTGCCCATTGACAATCTTCATTCCACTCGAAATGATCTTTCTTTTTTAGCGCAGAGAAAAATTTGAAGCATTTTTCTGATGATTTTGAAATAAAACCTCCGTAAGGCCGCTATCCTTCCTGTTAACCTCTGAACTTCCTTTTACTAGTAAGGACATCAGGTATTTCTTCAATTGCTTTAATGTGGGAATGGTTCACTTCAATTCCACGGTTAGAGACAAGAAAACCTAAAAATTTACCAGATGCAATTCCAAATGCACATTTTTCAGGATTGAGTTTCATATTATATATTCGCAAAATTTCAAAGGTAACAGTTAAATGAGAAATATGGTCATGGGTATGCTGGGTCTTGACGAGCATGTCGTCTATGTATACCTCCATTGTTTTTTCAAAATGTTCTTGAAATATTTTGGTAACTAACCTTTGATAGGTTGCTCCAGCATTTTTTAGACCGAAGGGCATTACTTTGTAAGAGTAAGTCCCCCGGTCTATGATGAAAGAAGTCTTTTCTTCATCAACGGGGTCCATTTTATTTTGATTGTACCCCGAATATGCATCTAAAAAACTTTAAAGTTCATGACCTGCAATTGCATCAATCAATTGATCTATATGGGTTAAAGGAAAAGAATTTTTTGGGCAAGCTTTGTTTAGATCAGTGTATTCTATACAAACTCGCCACTTACCATTCTTTGTAGGTACGACCACCGTGTTAGCTAACTAATCAGGATTATTTAACTCACGAATGGACCCTATTTTCAATAACTTTTGGACCTCATCTTGAATTACTTGATTTTTGAAAGCTCCTTGCTTTCTTTTCTTTTGCTTAATTGGGGTGAAAGATGGGTCTTCGTTAAGCTTATAAGTCATCACATCCGGTGGAATACCTGTCATATCAGCTTGGGACCAAGCAAAACAATCTACGTTAGCTTTTAAAAATTCAATTAACTTACCTCGTATGTCGGGATTTAGATTGGCTCCTACGTAAATTTTTTTCTCTGGCCATTGTTCAAATAACACCACAACCTCGAGTTCTTCTATTGTCGTTTTGATGTTCTCGATTTCTTCAGGTTCTTGAATTACATCGGGCCTCGAATCTAAATATGTTGTTTCAGTTGAAGTTTGGTTGATGACACCTTCAACTGTTTCCGATAATTGCTATTTCTCCTTACTTGCGTTGCGTTGTTACTCTTGGCTATTTGTTGATCCCCTCGAATTTGACATATCCCCCAAGGTGATGGAAATTTAATGTCTTGATGTAAGGTTGATGAAACATCATCCATATCATGGATCCAAGGTCTCCCCATGATAACATTGTATGCTATTTCCAAATCTACTACCTGAAACTTAGTTTCTTTAACAACACCTACAACATAAGTTGTCAGAGTTACCTCACCTTTTGTTACCATGCTTGAATTGTCGAAGCCTGACAAAGCATGCGCTTTTGGTATCATCTTGTCTTCAGCTTGCATTTCCCGCAGCACTCTTAGTAGAATAATATTTACAGAGCTACCTGGATCAATCAAAACTCTTTTTATATCAGTGTCAAATATAATTAAAGATATTACCAGAGCGTCGTTATGAGGTGTAGTCACTCCTTCCGTATCTGTATCATCGAAGCTTATACTCTCATGTTTTAAGGTTTGCCGTACTCGCTTGCCGTGTGTGATCGTCATATTGGAAACTTTGTTCAAAGCCGTATATGTTACTCCATGAATATCTTCTCCTCCGCTGATAACATTTACTATCCTCTTAGGTGAAGGTGGTTTTGGTGGCTCTTGCTTATTTTTCATGTAGGCTTGCTTTCCCTTTTCACTGAACAGCTCCGTGAGGTAGCCTTGCTTCAACAAATGATCTACTTCACTTTGTAAAAATCTACATTCTGAAGTTTTATGCCCATGGTCGTTGTGAAATTCGCACCAATGGTCTAGGTTACGTCTGTTTGGGTTCGACCGCATCTCTTTTGGCCACCGTACCTAATCTCCCATACTCCTTAGAACAGCTACGAACTCGGAATTACTTACATTAAAACTATGACCAGCAAATCGTGATTAAATTTCTATCATCATCCCATGGCTCTTGGTTATTTCTATCACCTTTGAACCTGCATGTAGATCCGGTTCCCCTATATCTCGACCTCTGATCATAATGTTGATTGTTTTGCCTCGAACGTGGGTCTTTTCATACAGGTCCCATATATGGATCGTACCTGTTCTTACCTTACCTTTTATTGGCTTCAAACCTTCTGGATCCGCTTCTATATTCTCGTTGAGGTTGAGATACAGTATCCTCTTCAATTCTGAGTTTTGTACTGTACCTGTTATAAACATCATTCCAAGTAGTTGCGGGAAATTCACGAAGGCTTTCTTTAAGTCTTCTTGTGGCTTCTGAACTTTTGTCATTCAAATTTCTAGCAAAAGTTATTGCAACCCAATTATCCGGTACACGGGGCAACATCATTCTTTCACGTTGGAATCTATCAACGAAATCTCTGAGCAATTCAATGTTCCCTTGTTTGATTTTGAAGATATCCTCCATTCTCTTCACCACCTTTTGAGCTCCCGTATGTGATTTTATGAAAGAATCTGCAAGCTTAGCAAAAGAATTTATTGAATTTTCAGGTAAGAGAGAATACCAGGTTAATGCTCCCTTGCTGAGTGTCTCTCCAAACTTTTTAACCAACGCTGATTAAATTTTTGGTCAGATCGTTGCCTTTCACTCCCGTTGTAAATGCACTTACATGATCACGAGGATCCGTTGAACCATCATATTTTGAGATATCATGAGTTTTGAATTTCTTTGGTATTGGTAAAGGAGCAGCACTTGGTTTCGACGGTTGTTGCGAATATTTATCCATATCTACTCTTTTTATCACAGGTGGAACTCCAGGGATTTGCTTGATACGCTCGTTCTACTCCTTGAGTTGTTTCTGTAAGGTTAGTACTAAATTTTGAAGATGAGAATTACCTATATTACCTGGCTCTCCATCTTGTGAGTCACTAAAAATTGCTCCATTGCAAGAATCAACTAGACCAGAGCGAGGGTTTTCCAACGTGTTGTTGCTTGGTGTTGCTGGTGTAGCAGGCAATTGATCGACTAGGGCTCGCAAGGCTTTGTTAATTCCTGAGTCGATTATTTTCTTTAACATTTCATCTCTTGTTTCAGCTCCTCCATCATAATGTTCAGACATATCGTTTGGAGTTCCTTCATGAGATCCATGTGGAGAAGCTTGAAGGTTAGCGTATTGAGTTCCTCATCATCAATTTGTTCGTTCAGATTTGCCTGGTTGTTGTTGTTCTTGTTGTTCGACATACTAACAATAGATTGAATGTTGATTTAGAAAGAACGGATTATCATATTTTCGGTAACGGAACCAATTTGTTTAACCAAAAAATATAATTTTGCCAAAGCTTGAATTTTAGAGAGAAAAATCGGGTTACTGGTAATCAAAGAGACCGAAATATAATTGGCTTTCAAAGAATAAGAATAAAGCAATAAGAAAGCTGTATTTTGCTATGATATCAAGAAAGTTCTATGTGTCCAACAAATGATAAAATTTCTTTCTTTTATATTTGACAAGGAGTAACGGATTATTCTAAATAATTAAGAGCATTTAATGAGATATTATATAACCATTGCTATTAAATACTGAATAACTAACGTATCAAGTATTTAATAATGAATGTAGACTACTTTTTGTCATCAGATTTGTCTATTCAAGGCCCCTTTTTATCCGTTGATATTGAATGCCTTGGATAGACACGAGAATCGTATCTAAGACTCCTTCTCGTATCTCTTTTCTTTTATTCTACCGTGCCTGTTGTCTTCTGTTCCTTTTAATCATTTATTACTCTTTGATTGTTTGACTAATCCACGTATCATGCCATGTCACCTTTAATAAAAACTCATTTTTTTCCAAATACACTCATAACATCATATATATTCTTAGGCACCATATAGCTAGCTAACCTTCTTGCCTTTATTTTCTTAATTTCCCAACAATTGTTTTACCTTTCTTTTGTGAAATTGCGCAGAAAGTGTTGTCAACTTTCTTTGCTTATTATTTTTATTGTTTTTGGATCTACCCTAATTGTATTGAGCTTGCATTATTTTTATCATGTATGCACGGGCGGATGTATTATATTACCATGGCTTTAGCCAAACTCAATAGCTTCGGCTCATACAGTGTATATATATTTAGAAGTCTAAATATATATTAGTAACAAATATTAAAATTTAAACCCAACAATTCAAATGTATCGTGAGATCTGTCGCATACAAAATTTTTAAAATTCAAATCTTGAATCACCCTATACTGCCTAGTCCAGATAAGTAGTTTTACACACTTTCATTTAGTTTAGCACGCAGTTATTGTTTTGATTGGTGTGTCAGGTTCGGTTATGTTTTTGCTCAAAATTCTCATATCTTTGCCGTCAATATTGGCTAATCCGCAAAGCCTTTAGCAATCCGTTGTAGTCTAGTTGGTCAAGATACTCGGCTCATCCAAGAGACCCCGGTCCAAGTCCCGACAACGAAATATTATTTTTGACTTTTCTTCCAAATTCTTGTTATGTCACGAAGCTGGCGTCCTTCTTTCTCTGAACTTCCTTCTTGTTTCCTCTGCTTCATAAAACGCAAAAATTTCTTAGGTTCGAACCAAGATTTAGAATGCAATAACTTTTGAAATCATTTGGTATAATTTTTGAAGCCTTCTCTTTCAAGCTAATATATTGGTAATAACTGTACACGGCTAAAATCGGGGAGTTCGAGTTTGGAATCACCACGACATCTCATGGCCCGTCTTCAGAAGGCTCGAGGCAGAGTTCGAGGCTCGAACCCGAGGATTTCCTATGTCTGACATCGGGGCAGTATAAATCGATGGCTATAATGAACGAGTGAGAGATTTCCAAAGCAAGTGGTTAGAGCTGACAAGTCCATAAGAATAAGTACTAGTCCGTATCATAGCATTAAATGATTGTACCAGCCGTTTATCTTTGAAATAAATACGCATGTACTATGTTGGGATTCCCCTCCTATATATAGGGGACCCTTGTTATTTCTTTAACATATGATACTAGATCCAATACACAATATTCAATACAAGAACACTCTCTGCTCTCCAACTAAAACACATTCTCCCTTGATTCTATTGCTTATATTTATTGCGTTTTATTAATTATTCTATTCATTGTTCATTATTGATCATAAAGAGCTCATATCAAAGTTCTTAGAATTGTTAGACCTTCATCGGCCAGTCACAGCCTAGCGCTTAGCTCGTCCTCGAGGCCCCATATAGGGTAGCTCGAGGCCCCAATTCTCAGCCTTTCGATTTGCTTAACATATTGTCTTCAAGCTTTTATCTTATTTTCTAGTTTCACACTTAACATCTACTTCCTAACAATTATCAAGGAAATAAATCACTTATTCTTAGAATGGCAAAAGGTAGTAACAATTTCTTTTACGATTTGAACAGATGAGACTGTCTCCGCGATCTAAAACTGCATTGGAAAAACGCTCTGGTCAACTAAGAAGTTAGGCTGAACATGGCTGTTCGAAATTAATAGAATTCGTTGAGTGGAATACAACAATAACAACGATTAGGTAAAATCTCATATAATATGGTGTGGGAAAGATAGTGTATATGCAGACCTTATACCTACCCTAATAGGTCAGAGAGGCTGTTTTTAATAGACCCTTAGCTCAGGAATATAGAAATAAAACAAGAAAAGACAATTCATAAGTATCGTCAACATAAACATAGAAATAGTGACAACATCCTAAAACCCATAAAATATGACATGCAATAATAATAACCAACAAATAATGTTCGAAGTGTGGACTCTATTTTAACCACAAGTCTTCTAAGACCAACCTTATCAAACTCGCTTCACCCCCGGTATGAAGAAGGAGAAGCTCGACTACCCTCTAACCTACAACCCTAATGCTCGACCTCCGGACTTTCCTATCAAGGGTCATGTTCTCGGAAATCTTCAATCGTGTCATGTCCTGTCTGATCAGCTCTCCCCAATACTTCTTAGGTCGTCCTCTACCCACCAAAGTCAACCCCTCACACCTCCTCACCGGAGCATCTAGGCTTCTCCTCTGCACGTGCTCGAACCATCTAAGCCTCGCTTCTCGCATCTTGTCTTCTACAGGGGCCACACCTACCTTCTCCTAGATATCTTCATTCTTAATCTTATTCATCCTAGTGTGTCTGAACATCCACCTCAACATCCTTATCTCAGTTTCCTTCATCTTCTAGATATTAGAGTTATTAGTCGGCCAACACTCTGCCACATACAACATGGTCGGTCTAACCATCGCTCTATAAAATTTAACTTTGAGTATTAGTGTCACTTTCTTGTCACTTAAAGCTCCAGCTACTAGCCTCCATTTCATCCAGCTCACTCCTATATGGTGAGTGATGTCCTCGTCGATCTCTTCATTCCCTTGTATAACCGACATAAGGTACTTGAAATGACCTGTATTGGGGATGACCTATGATCAAAGCCTCACGTTCATGCCTACTTTTCTCGACTCGGTGCTGAACTTAAATTCCATGTAGTCTGTCTTAGTCCTACTCAATTTAAAACCCTTATATATGAGAGCATGTCATCAAACCTCCAACCTCTCATTAACATCGTCTCGCACCTCATCAATCAGAACTATGTCATCAGCGAATAACATACACCATGGCACTTCCCATTGAATGTGGTGCGTCAATGCATCCATATTTAAAATACGCAAAAACTCTAGGAACGATTACTGGAGTTTGAATATTTATAAGTGCAGAATCCAAAAAATCCTTGAGTTTTATCACCTAATGGAGTTTGTTCTCAATTGTTAAAATGTAATGTGAATTCAAAAAATTATGAATCTTTCTTGGATTTTTCTGGATTTTGTACTAGTAAAAAGTTCAAAAATGTTATGAAATAGAAGATTCTTACACTTCTATTTAAGGTGAATGTCTTTAATGTACTTAATTAGAGAGATTTTAGAGTCCTATTATTGGTAGCAAGATCTTTCTCCTCCCTATAAATAGAGGTGCTCTCTACCATTGTAATTGACCCCTCTCAACTCAATAAGAAGAACTCTCTCTACTCTTCTCTCTATTGCTATTGTTCTTGTTCTATTGTTCTTGTCTTTTGCTTTAGTTTATAACACGTTATCAGCACGAGATTCTACCGTCTCAAGTATCATTCTCGAAAATCCAAGGTATTTTCCCTCTTCCTAATTTAATTTTCGAGTATGGCTGACATTATGAAAAGAAAGTTCGTTGCCCTTGAAATTTCGGGCAAGAACTATATGACATGGGTGTTGGATGCTGAAATCCACCTAGATGCTATGGGTCTCGGAGACACCCTCAAAGATAAAGAAAAAGCATCCACCCAAGATTGTGCGAAGGCCTTGATTTTCTTGCGCCACCACCTTGACGAAGGTTTGAAGATTGAATATCTCACCGTCAAGGATCCACTCGTTTTGTGGAACAGCTTAAAGGAGAGATATGACAACCTGAAGTTGGTCACTCTGCCACAAGCACGATATGATTGGGCCCATCTGAGGCTACAGGACTTTAAGTCCGTTTCTGAATATAATTCTGCTATGTTCAGAATTACTTCTAAACTGAAGCTATGTGGAGATAACATCTCCGATTACGATATGCTTGAGAAAACGTTTACAACGTTTCATGCCTCCAATATGGTACTGCAGCAACAGTACCGAGAGAAAGGCTTTACGAAGTACTCTGAACTGATTTCTCTCTTACTAGTGGCTGAGCGAAATAATGACCTGCTCATGAGAAATCACGAAAATAGACCAACTGGGTCTACACCACTGCCTGAAGCAGATATGGTGCACTCGCATTATGCCAAACATAAAAGGGACCATGATCACGGTCATAAACGGGGTCAAAGCCAAGGACGTGGACAAGGAAGAAATTCCAAAGAAGTCCGTCACCCCCCAAAGAAAGATAACCACCGAAAGCAGAAACGGGATCCCGAAGATCCTAAGGCAAATAGTTCAGAAACTATATGTTATCGTTGCGGTGGGAAAGGGCACTGGTCAAAGATTTGCCGTATACCAAGACACTTGGTTGACCTTTATCAAGCATCTCGAAAGAGAAAAGGCCCTGAAACAAACTTTGTCTATGACGACAATAAGGACATCACCCACCTGGATGTGGCAGACTTCTTTGAGCAACCCGAGGGGAAAATAGACCACCTAATCGGCGATGGGACCATGATGAAAGAAGATGGAGTTATTTGATTTTGTTCTACTTATTTGTATTAGTTAGTGAATAATCTAATAGTCATTAGTATTAGCTCGTATTAGCTAGTTCATGATGCAATGTTAGCAGTAGTTCTTTAGAATATCTTCAATATGCTCAAATATCAATAAAACTTTTATTTTCCAGTGGGGGTAATCGACTAGCCTGAAAAACTAGTCGATTATCAACTATTTTTGCATTAAAGTTGAAAAACAATTGATCAACAATCGATTGTCTTTGGCTAACAATCGATTGTCTTGAAACAGTGTGTTCTGGAATTTTTCAAAAATAGCCAACAATCGATTGTCTTTGTCTAACAATCGATTGTCTTGAAACAGTGAAGTCTGGAATTTTTCAAAAATCACCCACAATCGATTGTCTATATCTAACAATCGATTGTCGTTAGGCAGTGTAATCTGGAATTTTTCAAAAATCATCCACAATCGATTGTCGATGTTTAACAATCGATTGTCTTAAGACAGTATGCTACGAAGTTTTTCAAAAATAACAAATAATCGATTGTGTGTGTTTAACAATCGATTGTCTATGTTCCAACAATCGATTGTGTGTGTTTAATAATCGATTGTCTTATGAAAAACGCTGAAATTTTCAAACTGCAAAGGAATTGATTATGGATAACATATCTGATTTTGTTAGCCAACTGTTGGTAGCAGATTTTGAAGATATTATGTGACACAAAAGAATTGAACTTGTTTATTCCTATGTTCGTGTATTTCTTTTGTATGTTAAACTATGGGATAGCAAATATGGATATCTCACAAAGCGAACTTGGACCAACGTCCAATTGTAAAAGTATTTGCCTAGTTGATTCATGTACTACACATACAATACTCAAAGAAAAGAAGAGTAATTGTGTAAGGCAAACATTACTACAATCTATGGAAGTAGTAAATTGATTGAAGGCTCCGGAAGAGCAATTGTAACTCTGCCCAAAGGCATGACGTTAATCATAGAGAATGCAATGTTCTCCTCCAAGTCTAAGAAGGACTTGTTGAGTTTTAATGATATCAATCAAAGTGTTCTCCTCCAAGTCTAAAAGGAACTTGTTGAGTTTTAAAGATATCATTCAAAATGGATATCATATTGAGACAATAGATGAGAATAATCTTGAATTCTTCATGAAAACGAGGCTGCCCATTTCGGTTTGGGTTCACGCCATTTTGAATGCAACAATGCTAGTTTATCGGCTGCCCGCTTCGACTTGGGTTCACGCCATTTTGCATGAAGCAATGCTAGTTCGTTGGCTGCCCACTTCGTTTTGGGGTCACGCCATGTTGCATGCAGCAATGCTAGTTCGTCTCTGACTGACGAATTGACACAAATATTCCCCATTGCAATTGGTTTTGGGTCATGAACCCAATATATCCCATTTAAGAAGCTTTGGATGCGCAGTATATGTGCCTGTAGCACCGCCATCCCGCACCAAAATGGGTTTGCAAAGGAGGTTAGGAATATATGTTGAGTTTGACGCGTCCTCCATTATTCGCTACCTCGAAACATTGACAGGAGATTTGTTCACTGCACTATTTGCAGACTGTCAATTGGATGAGACACTTTTCCCAAAATTAGGGGGAGAAGTTGGTGAAACCAAACGGGAAATTTTGTGGAAAAATGCATCATTATCTCATCTTGATCCACATACCTCTATTTGAAAGAAAGAGGTACAAAAGATTATCCATTTGCAAAGAATAGCAAATCAAATGCCTGACGCATTTACGGACTTGAAGAGGATAACGAAATCACACATTCACGCGGGAAAAAGTTCCGATCCGTATTGAAGTCCCTATTGGACAAATATCTAGTGTCATATCCAATGAGTCAAATGCACGCCAGAAGCGTGGCAGACCATTAGGTTCCAAAGATCGAAATCCTAGAAAGAGGAAAAAGAACGATCTAAATGACACTATGAAAGAATCACATGAGGACGCTCATGATTTGATTAATTCCGAGATTCACGAAGAATCTATTGAGCCTGAGACTCTTGAAAATACGGAATGCAAGAATGTGAGGATCTCGAACCTCAGTCTGTGGTAGTACAAAATTAATTGAGAGCTCTCGAAGAGCCAATTATTACTATGTTGGAGAAACACAATTGAGTATTGTGCTGTAGTAAGTCTCAAAGAAACTTATCCAGTTTCCAAAAGTACACGCGAAGGCGATTGATGATATTGAGACTATAAATAAAGGAAGGCTTTGATTCTCCTATTACTACAACTTGTAGCGGGGTAATTTGTATATGAAAAGCTACCCGCTTTGTTCTCCAGTTTGTACTACACAAACGAAAGAATGCCACAATAAAGTGGATATCTATTGGTATAAAACCCATGTCATAATAAACCCGAAGTTTATTGATAAGTGCACATGTCATGGTGTAAATTTGAAATTTACCAATATTGATAATTTATTCAGTTGATATTCGTGTTAGCCATCTCATTTGAAGTATGATGTGCAAATTCACATAGGTGAATATCAAAGAACTAGAAGTTCTTGTTATCAGTAATGAACTGACCAACTAAAGAGTTCGGGTTGAAGCCCCTTGATTCTGGAAATATCAAAGGTGAATATGGGCCCATTCACCTGCCATGTATACCACATATGATGCATCTATGATATGGTTACATGCGCCATTGTTATTAACCCGCAGCCTGGCAGTGCTTGCGAGGTAAATCGCTCAGTAATCTAACTTCGAGCATAGTTTCCAGATTCTCTACTCAAGACAGTTCATCTTGATAAGTTGGTTTATATCAAAGTTGGTTTAGCAAGATAATTATTGAGTGCTTCCACTTAATAGCTAAACTGTTCCTTATGAGAACGAAGTTATATATATCAGTTTGATATAAGTTGTATACGAGAGTATATTCTCCCCTCACAAGTGGTTCAAGGTCAGGAACCAAATAATTTCATCTTATTACTAAGGTGCTGTGTATATTGACATAATGCACA
This sequence comes from Nicotiana benthamiana, assembly GCA_034376525.1. Classification (NCBI taxonomy): domain Eukaryota; kingdom Viridiplantae; phylum Streptophyta; class Magnoliopsida; order Solanales; family Solanaceae; genus Nicotiana; species Nicotiana benthamiana. The sequence continues at coordinate 49,668,363 of CM067328.1, forward strand.
AAGATGATTTCCCAAAGTTGAGGAAACATGTTAGCTTTACTAACATGAGGGGGAGACATGATAAACATTTGAGAAAGTGTTACATGGGATGAATTTTCATTTGTATATGTATATCCCCGAATATCATGATATGAACCTGTAGTTCATAAAAAGGAAATGCAATTGCAACATATTGCAAAGCATGCTATACGCATTTGCTGACTCAAAGAAAGCAACTAAATGGAAGAGATACAATTCAAGAAGAATTGATTCCATATGAAAGACATGTAGTTTTGAACCTATAGTTCAAATGCTTGAAAGATAAAAGTCAAAGGTATGTATAGTCAGTTTTCGATATCTTATTTGTTTAGTATCACTAATGAAAGCTTGATATGCAGCTAAAGTTTATTATGTGACTTACATGACTTAACTTGAAAGATTTAAGTTGCTTGAAGCATATGCAATTCGTGGTCCTGAAGTACCACATCCTAAGTGCAATTTGTGTACATATGTATCTTGCTATAACTATAAGCATGATGGCATTGAGAATGCATCTATGGAGATATTGAAGAGTTATTCCACGACAATATATGAAGATGTTCATATCTATCAAGAATGATGATTTCAAGGTACGGAATATTTATTCAAGTCAATATGGTTGATTTGTCAAATCTCTACCAAAGATCGTTTTGAAGATGATGCACAAGATTGGAATGCAAATGCTCAAGGATATAAATTGATGTACTCATTAGGGGGAGTCAATGCGCGTTGCACTCTTTTTCCCTTACAAGGTTTTTTCCCACTGGGTTTTCCTTGCAAGGTTTTTAACGAGGCAACCAATAGGCGCATATTCAAACATGTGTACTCTTTCCTTACTTTAATTTTTCCCATTGGGTTTTGTTTTAAGGTCTTAACGAGGCACATCATTGAATAGACATTCAAGGGGGAGTGTTATGAAATAGAAGATTCTTACACTTCTATTTAAGGTGAATGTCTTTAATGTACTTAATTAGAGAGATTTTAGAGTCCTATTATTGGTAGCAAGATCTTTCTCCTCCCTATAAATAGAGGTGCTCTCTACCATTGTAATTGACCCCTCTCAACTCAATAAGAAGAACTCTCTCTACTCTTCTCTCTATTGCTATTGTTCTTGTTCTATTGTTCTTGTCTTTTGCTTTAGTTTATAACAAAAAACTAGTAATCTATCATGAATTTTGTAGTTAAAACGTTAACAATGGTTGATGAATAATGTGTATATAAAAATCATGAATCTTCCATGAAATTTCTTGAATTTTGAATTAGTAAAGGTTCAAAAATCAATAATTTATCATGAATTTTGTATTTTACATCAGTAAAAATTCAAAATTGTGGAAGTATAATGTGAATTCAAAAATCAAGAATCATTCATGGATTATACACTAGTAAAGGTTTGAAAATAAAAATTATTCATGAATTTGAGATTTTGTACTAGTAAAGGTTCAAAATTGCTGAAGGACCATGAGAATTCAACAATCATGAGTCGTTCATAGATTTTTCACTAGTAAGGGTTCGAAAATCAGTGATAAAATATAAGGGTCTACCGAACTCTATAGAAAACCAGATTCTCTATTAATTTTAACAAAACACATGCACATTGCAGTAAGTAAATAATAAGAGAAATTTTACGTGAAAATTTTCAGCTCAACGGGGTGAAAAATCACGACCTACCCTTTTAGGATTTCAAGTTCACTACAAAGCAACTTTCAAATTATAATCCATGCAACCTAGGAATTAACTTCTTAATCCCTCACTAACTTGTAGCACTCTATTACAAGCAACTGCGTAATAAATTTATTACAAAGGCTTTACAACTCGACTAACTCTAGCCAAGACACAAACACAAGAGTTTATGATTTACAAAGGGTTTCCTATGCAATGATTAAACAAACTAAGTAGGAATTACAATTACTATTATGATGTTTCAAGTCAACAAAGGACATAAGATAACTTGATATGGGAACTGGTCCCTAACAGTGTTGTTCTTAGTGTTGTTCTTTGTTCTTGATGCACTTGAGAATTATTTTCTTGATGATCAATGACACAGAGTGCTTGAGTAAATTCTCTAAGTATTCATTTATTTTTCCTTGATGTTAATAATACATTTGTGACATCGCTTGGGATATTGTATGCAAGGTAGGTAAAAGACACTCCCTATAAAGTTGATTGCTCCACTATTTTTGCACAGTAGCATGTGCAAGTAGCAACTTTACAGATGAGGCAGTTGGCTTGTACAATTTTCTCGGGAAACTGTAGCTACTTATTCCCTCTATTGTTCCTACGACTCTGAAGAATTGAACCATATCCCCAGCTGGACCCTTTTGATCTTAAGGTTTTAAGAGTTTGCAACAGGTTCCTTATCCGATTCTTGACAGTAAGTTTATTAGATCATCAAAACATAAAATAAGATACTTGTAACCTATCAATCAGGAATCGTTCCTGAGTTTGAAATACAGTAAATCTTTGAATTCCGCGTAGTTTATTAGGGTTCTACTCATCAAAGTTTCCAACTCTAGTACAAATTACTGGATTTGTGTTTTGTGTTTTAATTGGGGGAAAAAATATTAATTTAACCAGACTAGTGATTATTTTGCCATTACAATTTAAAATATGATTAAACTCTAATAGATCGACCAAAAATGGCTAATCCAGCTCATTTTACGACCTTATATAGGTTGAGTCAAAGTATTGTTCAGACGTTCAACCGCTCAATTAGCAAATGGCTTTTTGCATCTAGGCATTCGTAAAGATTTGCCCAATAAACCAATAGATTCATTTAAAATTCCATCAGCAGGGTTTGTCTTAGACCGACAATCAAATCTAATAGGAGAGCCAAAAGCACTACATTAAGATAAGCGTCTTAACCATAAAATATTAAGTGGCTTTGTTAAGACAAAATAAACTATTTTTTAATTATTTTTTTATATTTGGAATTTATTGGTTACACTAATTGAATTAATAAATATAGATATCTTATAATTATCTATAAAAAACAAAAAATACTAAAAAAATATTCTACTCATTCAAATTGAGGAGTAGTTTCAATTTGGATTTTAAAATTATTTTACAATAAAAAAACAAAAGTAAAAAACTATCATTTCAAATTCGAGAGTAATTTCTTCCTAATCTATTTATATAGAATAGGATAGGCAAAAGAACTACATTAAGACAAGTGTCTTAATCACAAAATGCCAAGTCGATTTGTTAAGATAAAATAGACTACTTTTCTAACTAATTTTTTTTTTAATTTTGAATTTTGAATTAATTGGTTACACTAATTAAATTAATAAATGTAGATATCTTATAATTATTTATAAAAATAAAAAAATACAAAAAAAAATTCTACTCATTTAAATTGAGGAGTAGTTTCAAGTTGACGTTTTTTAAAATTATTTTACAATACAAAATAAAAAAGTAAAAAACTATCATTTTAAATTGGAGAGTAATTTCTTCCTAATATAAAGCAGCAGCAGCAATAGTAGTAATAGTAGTAGTAGTATGTATATATAGGAATAGTTATTATACTAAATTTGTAATTTATTGATAATGCGTAAGTCAATTTAAAAATATTACGAAATTAATATAAACGAAATACAAAGGCACTACATTAAGACAAGTGTCTTAATCACAAAATGTCAAGTGACTTTGTTAGCACAAAATAAACTACTTTTCTAACTAGTTTTTTTGAATCTTAAATTTTGAATTAATTAATAAACAAAATATAAATAAATAACAATCAGGAAAAGTATATATAAATTTAGATAATTGAATATTTTAAACATGTATAACAAAAGTATAAAAATATATTTTTTCAGAATAAGAAAATATATACATATGTTATACTAGAAGAGAAGTAATATCAAAATATTACGCCAATTGAAAAATTAATTAAAAATTATATTAGTAAAAGCGGTACTTGCTAATTTAATAAAGAATAAACAAGGAATAAATAATATATTTGGTTACTATAGTGCTTTGTATTCTTTGATTTTGTATAAATTTTATTATATTTAGGTATTCTAAATTAAAAAAATTAAATAGTAACTAATATTTATTTAAATAATATGATATATTAGATCATAATTTCATAAGATTAATATTCCGTCAAATTTTCGTGCATCGCGTGGATTTTAACACTAGTAATGAGATTATACTTCAAGTTCACACGTTGTTCGACTTTAGTATAAGCGAACAAGTAATTGCTCTAGAAAAATTTCAAGAAATAAAAGTTAGGCTAAATACATATGCGGCCCTTGAACTTGTCATATTTTTCTATTTAGACACCTAAGCTAAGATTTGTCCCTATTGAATACTTGAACAACAATAATAATGGCAACAACAATCACCCAGTATCATCCCACAAGTGAAGTCTGGGGAGGGTAGAATGTACGCAAGCCATATGGCTACCCTAAGGGGCAGAGAGGTTATTTCCAGGAGACCCTCAGCTCAAGAAAGCACCAAGTGACATTATATTAGTACTATGGATAAAATCATAATAAAATAACATAAAATTCTTGAACATAAGTTAAAATATATTGTTAGACACTTATTGCTGACATGGCATATCATGTGTAAGACACTGTATTTGAGCGCGTGAGTCATGCTTTTTGGGTAAAACAAAATACGTATTTTTTTCTCCTTCTTCTTCCTCACATCTCTCCCTGCCACCAATACTGCCACCACGCAACACCATCCACCTTTCCACTAGAAAAGTCATATAACAAGGATATCGAACTCCATAGGTCTAAATCATGGAAAATTTTCAAATAGATCATTGTTAAACTTCGTTGGAAGATCATACACGTAACATAAAGTTCTCAAATTGGTCTTTGTTCTTCTGCTGGTAATCTTGTTTAAGTTGGACACTGGAGGAGAAGCTCCGGCGAGGAAGAGATTGAAAGAAATTAGATGAGAATGATGTCCAAAAACCATTTACAGTAATAAAAGCCAACATGAGACTTGATCAAATAGAAGAAGTTTCTGATATCTAGAATGTCTTAATCAGGTAATTACTTCTAGATGGTTCTTAATTGGAGGCTCAAATGTCATGTATGTTGTGGTATGAAACAGAAAGGTCATGTTCAAAAAATGCTACAGCTTTTTACATGCTCAGATGCCCTCTTATGCAGTGCTTAGGCTAATGTGGCTGAAAGATTAAGAGTAATAAAATTGGTAAAGACTTTTTTGACAAATAAAATGGCTTGTGGAGTTGTGGGGATTTGGAGGAGGCATTATTGGAGCCGGCAGAGGAGGGGTGGGGGAGGGCAAGAAAAAAGGGGATAAGTTCAACGGGCCTAAAACTTAAGTCAATATTTGCTCCATGACTTAGGAAAGTATATATTTAGTGGTGGTGGGTTTTAGTTGTCATCCAATAAAAACTTGTCAAATGAAAAGAGATTTTTATTTATTTATACTAATAATTTTGATATTTATTTATTTTTACTATTGATGTTTTAACTTAATTATAAGTTCATATACAAATACTCAATTTTATACTGTAGTGGGCAAATTTGGTTCTCCACGTCCACTTAGTATTCACATACGGCCTCACTAAATAAGGCGACCTTGGCATGGTCGACTTAAGAAGGGCTGGTCTCAGTCAATAAACGGACCAAGTGACGCGACTCACCGTAATGTCACATCGAGCTCTGACACTCGTATATCGAGGCCACCAATCCTTGTACTTTTTTGTATTATTTCGAGAAAGGTCCCTTAGTATATAAAGGGATAAAAATATACAACTCTCTCTATCTGACTCTCTCTCTCTCTCTCTCTAGTGTAAAATCTGTTATTTGTCTCATTGTTCTTATATCTTAGTCATTTCACAATCTCTAGACCATATTACATTTGATTCTGATTGACTCAATTTATTTTTTATTGTTTTCAAGCTATATAAAGTGTTCGAATAACTTTTTAGCCAAATAACTTGGCGTCGCTGTGGGGATTTCAAGAATCAACGCTGTATTTTCGCTCTAAATATCCTTCTAAAAGCACCCTCTACAACCCAGAATGGCCGAAAACAATGCTAGAATGAAGGCTATCCTGGAGGTTAGAACAGACCTGACAGGCACTCTCAACGTAGCTGCCGAAGGACATGCCCTACACACAACCCCCAGTACTCTAAAAGGCGTGGAAGCCTTAGCCTCCTCATCAGAAGACCTGGTGGTTCCACGAGAAAGAGAAGCTTCAACATCTACCACTAAGGAAGCACCCCCAGAAATAAAAAGACTACTAGAAAAGTGGCTGACGAGCACTCTGAGCGGCCTAACCAAAAAGCCACCTCAAAATAATAGATGCACCCTAGCAGAAGATCATGTCACAACTGAGGATGAGCTCGAGCTCACGAGAACAAACAACTTTCCCGTCGATGTCGAAGCTACGACGGAACACTCGCACCCATCCTAAAAAAAGATGGAAGAGATGGAGAACGAGAAGAGGTCACTTCGCGACCAGATGAAGGAACACCAAGGAAGGGCGAATAAGATCCCAGGCGCGCCTAAGTTGTTGCCAAAGCGAGACATGGGGAGGTTCGTCGAACAACCCTACACGGAAGGAGTCGCGCCATACCCCATCCCAAAAACCTTCAAGATGCCCCATACTTGAAAGTATATGACGGGACCACCGACCTCGAGGACCACCTGCTAAACTATGTTACATTCGTCAAAAGCAACGACTTATCAAAAGAACAGGTACCATCCGTACTTCTGAAGAAATTCGGTGAGACGTTGACAGGAGGGGCCCTAACGTGGTACTCACAACTGCCGGCCAAGAGCATCTCAACCTTTGAGGAGATGGATGATAAATTCGCTACTGCCCATGCGGGAGCAAGGAAGGCGGAAGCACGGGTCAACGACATTTTTGCTGTGCGTCAAGCCCCAAGAGAAGGACTCAGCGAGTTCCTGGCCAGATTCAACAGATTCAGAATGAGCCTACCTAACGTGTCTGAAGGAATGGCAGTTGCGGTCTTTCAGAACGGGCTCAGCAGAGACGGCTCGAAGGCGACCAAGAAGCTACTCAGCCATCTCCTGAAATATCCCCCACCACCTGGAAAGAAATACACAACGCCTATTGCACCGAGGTACGAGGGGATGATGACGACCTCAACGGCCCGACCCGAAGGTTGACAACAGTACACTCGAAAATCTGAAGGGACCGGCGCAACGAGGGAAGGCGGGAACAAATCCCACGCCTCAGAAGGGAAAGACATCAACCGTACATCAGGTCCTCACACCCGCCACTACCAAGGCATGCAGATGCCCTACAACAAAATGTTGCTCCACTAAGGAGCGACAGAGGTACACCCCCTCCATTATCTGCACATAACTATTGTGTGTCCCCTTCAGAGGTAGTGTACGCACTAGAGAATCTGGGCAACAAGGTATAATGGCCAGCAAAGATGAAGTCCGACCCCCCCACCAGAAAGTCAAACGCCTTGTGCGAGTTCAACCAAGAGCGAGGGCACTGACTGTATTGGTCTCTGCCAGGAGGTAGTCCGAATGCTGAACCAAGGGTTCTTGAATGAACAGCTCAGCGAAAAGGGAAAACTCAATTTCGCACAAGGGCGGGAACCGAACCATGGCCCACCAAGGCCGCCCTCACCAACGCGCACCATCAGCATGATCATTGGAGACGGCAATGATTCGGTGATCAATCACGTCAAGTTCACCACCACCCACAAGTTGAAGCAAACTATCGCCCACGAATGGTATGATGACTTCAAAGATAGTATCAACTTCGATAAGTCTGATGCCGACGGTTTGTATTTTCCTCATTGTGATGCTTTAGTTATTACTTTACGCATGCTGGATACTGATGTTAAACGGATCATGGTCGACAATGGAAGCGGCACATATATCATTCATCCAAGAGTCCTTGCACTCATGGGACTTGAGGATAAAATAATCCCGCGCTGCATAACACTAACATGTTTCAATAATGCAGTGGAAAGAACCTCAGGCGAGGTGACGCTGCCCATCCTTGCAGGTGGAGTCACGATGGAAACCACCTTCCACGTGATGAACCAGGAAACATCATATAATGCCATTATCGGATGCCCGTGGATACACGCCATGAGAGCCGTCCCATCCAGCTTATATCAAGTAATCAAATTCTGAACCCCACGGGAGTGCATTGCATACGAGGAGAGGCCCGAACCGCCCAAGAATGCTATAAGATAGCCCAAGATTACACGCATACCAAACAGCTCCAAGGAGCAAGCGTAGAAGCATAGCAATCAGCCTTGTCGGGGACTAAGGTCCGTCCGACAGAGAAAGCCATCGAAGAACCTGATGAGGTCGAGGCTAGCGAGGCCACGGTCGAAGACCTCGACCACGTTTAGATAAACAGCAGCGGCCTCGCAAATAGAGCATACATAGGCTACGGCCTCTCAAATCCAAGTCAGTATCGTGAATTTTTATCTAACCATGCAGATCTGTTCGCTTTTTCTCATGCAGATATGCCAGGAATTCCACGAGAAACCGCCTCTCACAAACTCAATGTCGATGCATTACACCCGCTCGTGCGACAAATGAGAAGAAAATTCAACGCCGCCATTAATGAAGTAGTAAGCGAATAAGTGGACAAGTTGCTAGCCAATGGCTCCATCAGAGAACCCAAGTACCCGGAATGGGTCGCCAACATTGTAATCTTCAAAAAGAAAAACGGAAGTGGCGGATGTGTGTAGATTTCTCGGATCTAAATAAGGCCTGTCCTAAGGACTCTTTCCCGCTCCCCTACATTGATAAGCTAATAGATGCAATGGCAGGTCATGAGCTGCTAAAATTCTTTGATGCATATTCAGGCTACAATCAGATCATGATGGCCGAAGATGATCAGGAAAAGACGACTTTCATCACTCATCAAGCGACATATTGCTATAAGGTAATGCCCTTCGGGCTCAAGAACGCAGGGGCCACTTATTAAAGGATGGTAACGACAATGTTCAATGAACAGCTCGGCAGAACCATGGAGGTCTACATCGACGACATGTTAGTCAAATCATCAAATAGGGAAGACCACCTCACCAACCTAAAGGAAGCCTTCGAAATATTAAGGAAGTATGGCATGAAGCTGAACCCCAAAAAATACGCTTTTGGAGTTGCCTCGGGAAAGTTCCTGGGATTTCTGGTATCACAAAGAGGCATCGAAGTCAACCCTCACCAGATGAAAGCCATGGAGGCCATACCAGAAACGCTAAGCAGGAAGAAACAGGTGCAGAAATTAACGGGCTGAATAGCTGCCCTCTTCCGGTTCACCTCACGCTCCTCCGACAGGTGCCATAAATTTTTCGGTGTACTGAAGAAAGACCAGGGAATGCAGTGGAACACAGGATGTGTAGAAGCTCTAAAAATCTTGAAAGCATACTTGTCGTCACCACCCCTACTAGTGAAAGCCAACCTAGGTGAGCCGTTGATGATATACTTGGCCGTATCAGAAGTCGCATTCACCGCCGTCTTAGTACGCGAAAATAAAGGTGCACAACCTCCTATCTATTATATTAGAAAAACTTTAGTGGATGCCCAAACCCGGTATCCCCACCTTGAGAAACTGGCATTAGCCCTCGTAGTAGCTTCACGAAAGCTACGACCATATTTCCAATGCCACCCCAAAAGGGTAGTAACGACCTTCCCCCTAAGAAGCGTCCTACACAAACCCGAACTCTCAGGGCGACTCGCCAAATGGGCCGTCGAGCTCAGCGAGCATGATATTACGTACACCTAGGAGCGCCATCATGTCGCTAGTCCTAGCTCCGTCTTCAACGCAGAAGTCCTACCAAAGGCAGATCTCGATCCACAACGCGCGTCCTCTGAGAGTGACCTATGGGTCCTTTACACGGACGGTGCCGCCAACGGATCGGGATCGGGACTGGCACTAATTCTTGAGGTCCCCATGGGTGAAACAATTTGCCAGTGCATACGATGCCCTGAGATAACTAACAACGAGGCAGAGTACGAGGCGGTTATTGCAGGCATGAAACTGGCCATCAAGTACCGAGCTTGCCGAATTCTCCTCCATTTCGACTCACAGCTTGTAGTGAACCAGATCGCCGGAACTTATCAAATTAAAGAACAGATGTTGCAAAAATACCAGTAAAAAATTCATAGACCGATGGCCACATTCGACAAATTCCGCTTCGAACAGATTCCCAGAGCACGGAATATCAAAGCAGACAGCCTGTCAAAGTTGTCCGCCGCCACCAAAACCATCAGCAAAGAAAGTGTGGTCAAACTCCTCCACTCGGCCATCGATCATGCCGAGGTACTTTCCCTAAACCTGACTTGGCACTGGCGCAACCAGTTCATATCTTATTTGCTGGACAGGGTATTATCCCCCCCCCTCCCCCCCGATAAAAAAGAGGCAAAGAAGCTTCCGTACAAGCCGCCTGGTACTGCATGATCAATGATGACCTTTATAAAAGGACATTCGGTGGCCCTTAGCCAAGTGCTTAGGGCCGCAACAAGCAAGACTTGTACTTGAAGAAGTACACAAGGGCATTGCGGCGCCCTCACGGGCAACCGCGCCCTCGTTATATGCATCATACGCGCGGGCTACTATTGGCCCACCATGAAGAAAGAGGCAGCAGATTACGTCCGCTGATGAGAGCAATGCCAAAAGATTTCCCAAATGATACACCAACCAGGAGAACCCCTCCATTACGTCACATCCCCCTGGACATTCATCAAATGGGGAATGGACATAGTCGGCCCGCTGCCCCCAGGGCGAGGAAAGGTACGATTTCTGCTTGTTTTAACTGACTAGTTATCTAAGTGGGTGGAAGCAGGTGCATACGCGCAAATACGCGAACAAGAATTCATCACCTTTATTTGGAAGAACATCATATGCCGTTTTGGCATCCCTAAAGAAATCAGCTGCGATGATGGGCGCCAGTTCATCGGCCAGAAAAAGACTGAATTCTTCAAAAAATGGCACATCAAAAGAATACTATCCACGCCATACCACCGCCAACGTTCAAGCAGAGTCCTCCAACAAAACGATCCTGAACATACTCAAAAAGAAGCTCGAAGATGCCAAATGACTATGGCCCGAACTACTACCCGAAGTCTTGTGGGCACACAGAACAACGCCCAAATCCAGCACCCGAGAAACCCCACACTCACTGGTTTATGGAACCAACGCAGTCATACCTGTCGAAGTGGGCAAACCCAGCTTAAGGTACTCACACACCAGTGGATCGAAAAACGACACCAGCAGACTCTAAGATCTCGACGAAGCCCAAGAAAGAAGAGAACTGGCCAACGTCAGCATGGTAGCTCAAAAACAACAAGTCAAAAGATACTACAATAGAAGGGCAAAAATAAGGCCTCTCAAAGTAGGGGATTATGTCCTCAAAGCTAAGAATCTGGCCTCAAAAGATCCAAACGATGGAAAATTAGGCACAAACTGGGATGGACCCTACAAAATCACAGCGGCGGCCGGGAAAGGAACATTCCAGCTGGAGACAATGGAAGGGAAGACACTCCAAAACAACTGGAACGTCGCTCACCTCAATCGTTTCCACTTCTAACAAGGTGACACCTCAGTCGTACTCTTTTTCCCTTACCCGAGTTTTTTCCCAATTGGGTTTTCTCGGGAAGGTTTTTAACGAGGCGGTGAAGGGGTCACCTGGAGATGTTTTGCAGTGTGAGTGCATCATGTCAACCTCTCCATGTACACTCCAAGCCCGACATGATACATGTACTGGATTAGTGACATCTCCAAGTGTATAGAAAGGCTACAACCATCTCCAGATGAATGAAAAAGCTACAACCATCTCCAGATGAATGTAAAGGCTACGGCCACCTCCAAATGAATGTAAAGGCTACGACCATCTCCAAATGAATGTAAAGGCTACGGCCATCTCCAGATGAATGAAAAGGCTAGGGCCATCTCCAGGTGAATGAAATGGCTACGGCCATCTCTAGTTGAATGAAAAGGCTACGGCCATCTCCAGATGAATGAAAAGGCTACGGCCATCTCCAAATTAATAAAGAGGCTACGACCACCTCCAAATGAACGCATGGCTATGGCCATCGTTTATATGGCTAAGGCCATCAGGCTACGACCTTTATTTTACATGGATATGGCTATCGTTTACATGGCTATGGCCATCGTATATATGGCTAACGCCATCAGGCTACGGCCTTTATTTTACATGGCTATGACTATCGTTTACATGGCTATGCCCATCGTTTATATGGCTAAGGCAATCAGGCTACGGCCTTTATTTTACATGGCTATGGCCATAGTTATATGGCTAAGGCCATCAGGCTACAACCTTTATTTTACATGGCTATGGCCATCGTTTACATGGCTATGGCCATCAGGCTACGGCTTTTATTTTACATGGCTATGGCCATCGTTTACATGGTTATGGCCATCGTTTATATGGATAAGGCCATCAGGATACGACCTTTATTTTACATGGCTATGGCCATCGTTTACATGGCTATGGCCATAGTTTACATGGCTATGGCCATAGTTTATATGGCTAAGGACATCAGGCTACGACCTTTATTTTACATGGCTATGGACATCGTTTACATGGCTATTGCCATCGTTTATATGGCTAAGTCCATCAAAATACGACCTTTATTTTACGTGGCTATGCCCATAGTTTACATGGCTATGGCCATCGTTTATATGGCTAAGACCATCAGGCTAGAACCTTTATTTTACATGGCTATGACCATCATTTACATTGCCATGGCCATCGTTTATATGGTTAAAGCCATCAGACTAGATCCTTTATTTTACATGGCTATGGCCATAGTTTACATGGCTATGGCCATCGTTTATATGGCTAAGGCCATTAGGCTACGAGCTTCATTTTACGTGGCTATGACTGTAATTTTACACGGCCAAGGCCATTAGGCCGCGACTTTTATTTTATATGGCTATGGCCATCATTTTCATCAGGCTACGGCCTTTATCTGTACTTGGATAGAGCCATCGCATTCACAAGGCTACGGTCGCCTATTTTACACGGCTAAATCCATCAGGCTAACTTTACACCGCGATGGCCGACAAATTCCAATCAGCTACGGTAAAGAAAAGTACAACGACACACCCAAAGGTGGAAAAGATTACATACAACAAAAATTATATGTTTTCACAAAGGGGAACAAACACCCCTGATACAAAATCAGTATGAACAAGTATATTTACAAAGATCCTAAGAAACCACTACCTATCTAGCCTGGCCCGGCCCTCAGGTTGGCCCGTCCTCATTTCCGGGAGGGTACGCCCTGGAAATCCAAGAGCTGGACTCCAAGCGATTGATATCTGCTGAGTTACCCCGCTCCCGGGCCGGTGATTCAGGACCGTAGCCCGCCGTCACGAGCGGCTCTAACTAATTGGCGCTGGTGCTCAACCTCCGCTTCAGACGCCCAACCAGCCACCAGGAATTCCTCAAGCACGAATAGCCTAGCCTACGCATACACCCATATCTCGTGCGCCTCACGAGATGCATCGGCATCCGTGAGAGCTAGCGTAAGCTCCTCAACCTTGGCCTTCGTGGCTTTGAGTTCCTCCGTTAGAGCCGCCACTCGAGTGCGCAATTTTGCGGCCTCATCCGCTACAACACGACCGAGCTGCAACTCCTCGTCCTTGGCCTGGATAAGGACCTCCATCTCCGCGACCCGAGAAACAGCGGCCATGAGCGGTTCATCCACCTTTTCCAGCTCGGACACTCTTTTCTTCAGTTGCACGTCGGACTCCACTAGGCCCTCACGAACCACTCTAAATTTAGGGTCCTGCTTGTACATGTCGGCTAGGGTTCAATGCGCCTTGCTCACCTTATTGTACTCTGCGCCAGCCGGTTGTATTTTGCCATCTTCTTTTTCCGGTGCCGATACCTATCCAACTCTAAGACAAGGGTCTGTAAAAGAGACCAAGTAAGTACGAGAATATCGCAACCCTACAGAAAGAACGGTCATCAAGCAAGGCAGAAACATACCTATAAGGCCGCGCTTGCCACCCTTTGGGCCAAGGCATTATCACTAAGCTCCGCCAGGGTCGTGCGCTTGGCACCGGCGCACAAGAGCGTCATACTGGAGGCCAACTCCTCATAGTTCTCCAGCAAATTATAGTGACTTGGGATCACTATACGACGAGAAGATTGGCCGGCCATCATCTCCACCCGGTCCAAGGACCTGCCTCCTCTGTTTGCGCCCTCCGTGGCTGCCCCTGAGCCCGCCACATCCACGTCTTCTCTTCTCCTCACCGCGGCCTCCCTCCTAAGATCAGCTCTTCCTAAGCGAATAGCCTCTGCCATTAAGGCCAACCTTGACACAGGGCCAGACAGCCTAGCCTTTCCTGGCAGGGTGGCCACGACTTTGCATCTAACGATCCGACGTTGCCTCCTCTCTAACGTCTCCTCCTCTTCACGGCCCCCCTCCGCAGGGTGCGAAGCAGGCTCAGAGGGGGTCGGCACGGTAGAAAGCGCCCTTACGGGGGCAATCTCAGGGACAGGCACTGGCACCTCTATGGGCGTTGTCTTAGGTAAAACCCCCATCACAGCCTCAGATGCTATCTCTGGGGCCGTTTCTGATGTATCCTCATGTCTTAAAGGAAGCAAAGCACTGCCCCTGGAAGTGCCAACGAAGATCAGATCCGCCGCAGGATCAGATGTCGTCTTAGAAGGACCGGCAGCAACCTTCTTTTTCTTCTGCTGCTTCTTCTTCCCCGCCTTCTTAGAGGCGCCCCGACCTACCAAAACACATGAGAGACGGGTAAGGAAATTATATGGGCCCCCAAACCGTAACAAAGATTAGGCAAATCCGTTACCAGCCGGGCCGTGGAGCCTAAGAAAGTCAGTCCAAGAATGGATTTCCTATGCAAACGGTATCAGTGCCTGCATCGAAGACCTAATATCGTCAACACTACGAGGAGGACGAGCAGTCACTGCATGAAAAAAAAGGAAAACTTTCGACAGTAAGAACCAGCAAAGTAAGGTCAAAATAGTAAACATCACGCACAACAATACTTACATGCATCATTCCACACTTCTGGAAACCCATTAGGGTTGGGAACAAGGTGCTCTGTACGGATGTAGAAGAACCTCGTCCAAAATTTACGATTGGCTTTATCATCCACATGCGCCATGAAGCTTTTCTTGCCCATGCTCCTCAACTGGAGCATCGAGCCTCTCATGAAAACCACATTGAACATTTGCAAAAGGTGATGAACGGTCACCTCCTTTCTAGCCTTCGCCGCATAAACGAATACCACCCTGCACACCTTCAAGGCGTACGGGTAAGCTGCGCCGGACACACTCCGAACCAGCGACACAACTCCTCCGCTAAATGGTAATTGGAAGGGTGTATCCGATTCAGAAGGCGTATTCGTAGTAGGCACAGTACCCGAGCCTGGGCACATTAGCGTAATCCAGCCCCGCGGGAACCATGTCAACGTGATCAGGGATATCATACGTCTCCCTGAGATATGCCAAGTGGGACAGCGTCATCTCACTATGCTCCCAAGGGCAGACTTTACGCTTATTTAGAAAGTAGCTTCTTTTTCTCATATCGCGTGGGAGCAGGTTGGTCATTGAAAGAGGTACAAAAACTTCCTCGGCCTCCTCGCCGTCCGAGGATGACGAAGCCCTAGTAGAAGGAACGTCCCTGGTTTTGGTATCATCACGCCTACGTTTATCGATAGTGAATGATATAAGAAGAAGATATTAAGGGTCGCAAATTCGATTCCAGAAAACGAGAATTTCAGAGAAGAAAAGAATAGCAAACACTAGGAAAATATAGGGAAAAGAGTGAGATAATACTCTCCGAAAAAGATCGAAAGATGAACCTAGTTCAACTCTCCACCTATTTATAAGAAAAGGTACATGGAAATCGAAAGGGCATGATTCAAAAAATCGGCGCAGGAAACCCAAACTTCACGTCATAACCCGAACCACCTCGGGTTGCAGAAGCAATGATCACGCATGTGATCGATGACGTCACCTCAAAAAGAAATCCCAAAAAGGAGGTAACATGCCAAACAACACGACCTTTTTACATACGAACGCGAGTCTCACGGATGTATCAGCAGGAGCGACCAAATTTACATAGGCGTCAAGCACGCATGTCCGTCTATTGGAGAAGCCTTTCGATTGCGTCCCCAATAAACGGAGGGACTATCTCTATTGGGCAAATTTGGTTCTCCATGTCCACGTAGTATCCACATACGGCCTCACTAATGAAGTCGGCCTTGGCATGGTCGACTTAAGAAGGGCCGGTCTCTGTCAATAAACGGACCAAGTGACGCGACTCACCGTAATGTCACATCGATCTTTGACAATCGTATATCGAGATCACCAACCCTTGTACTTTTTTGTATTATTTCGAGGAAGGTCCCTTAGTATATAAAGGGGACCTTCTCCCTTTGTAAAGGCTCATGTGTATTTCATTACTGAAAATATACAACTCTCTCTATCTGACTCTCTCTCTCTAGTGTAAAATCTTCTATTTGTCTCATTGTTCTTATATCTTAGTCATTTCACAATTTTTAGATCATATTACATTTGATTCCGATTGACTCAAATTATTTTTGATTGTTTTCAAACTATATAAAATGTTCGAATAATTTTTTAGCTAAACATATACAAAATAATGTATTAGACTTTAATCTTCCGTACTTTCTCTTCTTCTTCCACCCCGAAATTAATGTTCTAAATTAACAGAGGAATATTTTGTCTCTTTCTCCTCAACTTCAGCTATACCTTTACGAGAACAAAGAGCTGTGGCATCAAGCAATTCTATTACTATGCTTTTTCTTTCTTTTTATTTTCAGTTTTTTTCTATGTTAAACAATAAATGAATTATGAACAACGAGGGAAGGTCGTTAATTTCTTTTAGTTTTGTGAAAACAATAACTCAAAATAGTATTAATCATAAGCGGGTACATTGAATTAGAAAATATATTAATCCATTAGAAAGCTTAGAAGCTTTGAATTCGAAAATTAAAATTTTTAATTCTTTTTTGGTTGGATTGAGTGTTGTTGTAAATGCTTGAATATCATTTGGAGTTTATATCTCAATTTTGAGAAAATTTGGTAAATGTTTGAGGTAGTTTTGATTGAAATTTTAGGTTGAAATTCGAAAAATAATACATAATTAAATTGTATGTATTTTGTACGTCGAGTGTAGAAACAATATACGAAATATCTTATATACAAAATATTATTACTTATATAATTGTATATAAATTGTATATAAATTGTGAATAAATTACAGTTTTTGATAGGATTTTGTACAAAAAATGTATATTTAAATTGTAGATTTTGACTGTATTTATATACATTTTGTAAAAGACTGCAGTTCTTTTCTATAAATATGAAAACTTTGACAAAACCGAATAAATAAGTTTAAAATCTAGTGAATATACGAAATCCCGAGTGGAAACCCATTCTACTTGTAATGAAAGTCACCGACCAAAGACATAAGCCTATTTAATCTATCACTCATCGACATTGTTTAGGTAAAAAGATAAAAATCTGTTGGAGGAACCACTAGAATTGTATATAAGAAACATAACCTATATTTTTGAGATGAGAATTAATTGTTTCATAATTTTTCTTTTTGTTTATCTAACCATAATCTTACCCCTTATCCCACTTTTAAACTTGGTTTACAATTGTTAAGTGTGCACAAATATATATATATATATCATAACAAATTATACAAATTAGGACGGAAAGAGTTAAGAGCCCGTCTGGATTAGTTGATTGCAAACTGCTGATAAGTTTGAAGTGCTGAAACTAATTTTTTAATTAAGTATTTATGTATTTGGATAGACTTGCTGAAACTGATAAGCAGTTGATATGTTTGGCAGGAAAGTGATGACATTGTTCTTTTATTAAAATGACTAAAATACCCTTAATTTTTTGATAAAAGATTATAAATGAAAAAGTTTCTTTGAAAAAGGAAAAAGTGAACAACGAATATGGAACAAAGAGAAAGTAAGAAAATTTATTTTGAGAAAAATATTTTGTGAATTATAAAATATTATTAAGAATAAACTAGTAAAATCCTTGGTCAAACTAAAATTGCTTGTAAGCTGAAAAATCATAAGTTTAGAATGACCAACTTATGACTTATGGTTGATTATGAGCCTCTTTGAATGGGCTTAAAAGCTGGTTTTTAAGCCCCCTTAACTTATAAGTATTTGATTTACAAACACTTACGGTATTTATCAAACGCATAAATAAACCAAAATATATTTATAAACCAATTTAACCAACTTATAAGATTAGATAAATGGCATCTAATACTAAGCCGAATCACGAGAAATAGATCCTTTTTTTATACCTATTCGGAGCTAGCTCTACCCAACTACTTTTGATATTTGTTGGGTAGGACGTCATAAAAGAAAAATACTTTCTAAGTATTAGAATTTAGAAATTTCTCGAAATCTCATATATCCCACAACCACACTACGTATGCATGTTAGGTTTGCAATCTCAGTTGATAAGGTTCTGTACTTCCCTTTGAAGAAGCCTCTTGCCTAGTTTTGCATTGTAAAAAAAAGGCCAATATGGACAACGACTCAAATATTTTATGTAACAAAAAGAAGATAAGACGCGAGAAAGTTACATCTTGAGTGGAACAATAAGTCCAAAAATAATAATTGAGATGACAAACCACTAAAAAAAATCACCAAAAGTTGTGGAAGAATAGTTAGTTATTCTTTATTTTTAATTAGAGATTTTAAATTCGAGTTCTGATTTGAATCATCTTTCATAAAAAATACTTTACCTCCCAAAGTATAATTTCTCTGCACGGATCCGAATTTATTAGATCCTAAAGTAGATATAGAGTACCAGGTATAAAACCAAAAAAAGGGAAGAGAATGGACCCTAAGCTATATTCTTTGATACATGGCTAGCTATCAGAAACTAGTAGCACATTTTTAATTAGCGTCCTATTAAGAATGCGAGTAAATCCATTGTGTTTTTATTTTAATAAAAAGGAATGCACACAGATGTAATCCACAAATGCAAATTGGCAGTAGTATCAATCTTGTGTCGAATCGATGATGACTAGAGTAATTGTGTCCTACATTATCATTCTCAAATCTCATCATATAATTTTGTCTTGTCTCGTTTTCTTCACGCAAGAACCTGGACTATTTGAAAATTAACAAAAAAGGAAAAAAAATCATATGGTCAGACCTCTATCCTTTACGTGATTTATTTAATATGAATATTTTTCATTTTTTCTTTTCATATTCTCCCCCACGTCCGACAGATTTTATCCCAATTAAAATATCATGATATTACATAAATAAGAAAAAGTAGATACTGTAAGGCTAAAATAGGTATTTAAAAAATTCAATTGACATATGCGTGGTAGAATGTCAATATTGTTCAGCTCAAAAGTTACTAATATGCTTTGTAAGCTTTAGAAAACAATCAAAAGATAAATAAGGGCAAATCATAATCAAATATAATGAGCCCTCTGAAAGTGTGAAAAAAACAAACTTAGCTTAAGAGAGATGCAATAGTTGGAGACCAATAAAGAGATAGAGATAGAGAGATAAGTAGTATTATTCGAGAATAATAATAATGATCCTATTACAATGTGAATGTCTCCTTTATACAGTAGGAAGCCCTCTTCGAAGTAATCAAAAAGTATAAAAGTTGATGGCTTCCACTCAGTAAAGAAGTTAAACACTAAACGACGTCGCTTTTACTTTATCAACTGGGTCGTGCCCTTACTCGGGTCGATCTTATCATAATAGACGTGCCCACTCAGCGTGGGGACAGTTGAGAGCTAAATTTGACCCTATGCAGTTAGTCCCTCCGTTCGTTGGAGACGTGCTCGATGACCGTCTTCAATGGACGGACACGCATACTTCGCTTTTACGGAAATTTGGCCGTATCTATATGCGCCTTTTATAAATGGCATGAGAGTGTGTAATATTGTTGATCCGTTGACATACGACCCCTTTTCTAGAATGACGTCACTGGTCACGTGCGTCATCTTTATACTTGTTCCCCAGACTATGCAGAGCATGACCTGACGTTTTGGTTTCCCGCATCAATTTTCGAATTGTGCCTTTTCGATTTCTGCGTACCTTACCCCTATAAATAGAGGAGTGGTTCAATGGGATTCATCTTTCAAACTTTTGGATCCCTTTATTTCTTTCTTCATCTTTCTTTTCGGTAATTGTTGCTTCATTTGAGAACTACCATTTCTGGGGATTGTACATCTTGTCGTTGACACCTTTCCTCATAAATTATACCATGGTGTTGTGTTGTCAAGACAGTAAAAGGACCAAGGATAATGCCCCTTCTAGGGCTTCGTCTTCCTCCGATGGCGAGGGGGAAGAAGTGGAGAAAACCCTCGTTTTCTAACGGTGGATAATATTCTTCCGTAAAACCTGAGTGTTCGAACTGACTTCAACTCGACATGCCCCTATTTTCCTTCAGAGCCCATTGAGTTATTGTAGTCTCACCTAGACGACCTCACAACTACGTACAATATCCCTGGCCATGTTGAAACGGCTCTGGCCGGGGCGGACTATGCCAATGTGCATTGGCCTGGGTTCTGCACGTTCCACGGATATGCACTTAGGATCGGATACAGCTTTCCGCTTAACCCTCTAGCGCAGGAGCTTTTCCGCTTCTACTATGTGTGCCCTGCTCAGCTCACACCTTATGCCCTGAAGGAGTGTCGAATTCTCACCACGCTTGCGGGAGAAGCCGGGAACGTAGCTTCTGTTCATCACCTGCTACAGATGTCCAGCCCTAGTTACATGAGAAGTACCATGCTCCAATTGAGGATCCATGGTAAAATGAGCTTTGTGGTGAAGTTTGAAAACAAAGCTAACCGTAACTTTTGGCGCAAATACTTTTATATCAGGACGAGGACCTTGGTATCCAACCCTGAAGGTTTTACGGAGACGTGGAATTCGGGATGTAAGTATCTTTATGCGTGATTTTGTGATGCTTCATTTTGGTCGATCAATCACTACGACTTATTTTTCTTCCTTTTGTAATGGTGGATCGCCCGCCTCGTCTTGTTGACGACATTAGATCATGGGTGGCGGAGCTGATACAGTATGCGGAAAAATGTCGTACCTTGGCTAAGTTTCGTAGATTGTATGGCCCAACTAGTAACAATCTTTCCTGTTCTTCTCTCTTTTCCCTCGTTTTGGCTAGAAGATCCCTTTATTCAATGTATTCTCATTGGACAGGTCGGGGCGCTTCTAATAATGTGAAGAATAAGAAAACAGCTGCTGGCCTGTCTATGGTGGAGTCTGACTCCGATGGGGAAGATATATACGTGGGAGGCTCGCCTAGAGACAACACCCTTTCGACCTCACAGCAGAGAGCCGTGCCGGAGGTGGCATCTAAGGTGGTGCCTGAGGTGTTACCTGAGGCCGTATCAGTGATAACACCTGAGGCCGTGCCTGTGATGGTGCCTGAGGCCGCTACAGTGGAGGTAACTTGTGAAGGCGAAGAGCCGCCGGAGAGAAAGAGGTGGCGACTGATTACCGGCAAGGGAATTGCGACTGAGGGCGTGAGGCCTAGTGAGCCCCGCCGTGAGCCGAGGCCAATTTTTATGGCTGAGGCCATTCGTTCAGGGAGATTGGACCCTCGGGGAACAGTCGTTGTTGTTCGCTCATCCCGTGCCCTAGAAGGGGGTCGTCTTCTGCAGTTAAGGGAGCGGGCGTGGAAATTGATAGAACGGGCTGTGAGGCCGGTCTTGGAGAAGCAACGGGGGGCTCAGCCCGTGTAGAGATGACGGCGGGCAGGCCTACTCGCCGAATTGTGATCCCTGGATGGTATAATTTGTTAGAAGACAGCAAGCAAGCCACAGCGGACATGACCTTGTTATGTGCGGCTGCGGAGCATAAAACGCTGAATAGCGTTAGTAACAAGGATTTGTTGAGGCGGATCGCCGGTGCAGCTTTGCATGTAGCTTTCAGTTTTTCTTTTATGAGTCGTAAAAGAAACTTTGGTACGTACTAACGTGTTTACTCTCTTCTTTTCAGACCCTCATCTTGAAGGTGGAGAGGAGGCGGGATGAACAAAAGAAGGCGGCCACCTTCAATAAAATTGCGAAGAAATACAAGGATCGTGCCAAGCATCAGGCGTTGGTAGATGTACTCAAGCAGGACCCTCAGTTTCAGATGTTCTATTAGGGTCTTGAGGAATCAGAAGCTCTATTGAAAAAGAGGGTGGGCGAGCTGGAGGAGGTTGACGAGTAGCTGATCGTTGTTTTGGGTCGAAACATCGAGCTGGAGACTCTCCTTCAGTCAAAAGAGGAGGAACTGGAGATAAGTCGCGGGGTAGAGGCAGAGGTTGCGGAACTGCAGACCCAGGTTACGGCCCTCATAGCCGAACTTGATGCTAGGACACCGAGGTTGAATTCCTCAGGCGAACTGTCCTACAAGACGATGTGCATCGTGATGCACATGATATGTGGGTGTACCTTGATGCCAGGTTGGTTGTATTTGAGGAGTTCTTGGCGGCAGGTCGGGCTTCTGAGGCGGAAGTTGAAAAGCAATGGCACTTAGCCCGTGTTGCTCGTGAAACAGCCGGTTACGGCTCCGCCTCGCCAGGTAGGGAGGGCTATAACTCTGAGGACGTCAACCTTCTGGACTTTAGTTCATGTATTTCTAAGACGTATCAGCCTGGAGATGGCAATAGACCGGAAAACGATTAGACGGGTCGTCATAGATGAAGCGGTAAAGGCTCTTAGGACTTTGTATATATATTTTTTGTGTAAATGGGGCCTTTTTCTAAGGTCAGATGTATGTATGCTTTTGGAGATAATGGAATATAACTTTTTGCTATTGTTGTTCTTCTTTTGATCCTTAGAGATTTTGTTTTGTTTGTGATTGATGGTTTCGCGCTTTCCACCGTAATTTAGGCTAGGTCGGTATGGGCGTTTTCGACTATCGTTGAATTACTTGTTTGTTGTAGCCGAACTGGGTCGACTACCGGCATTAGCATCCTCAGCCAGACTTAGATTAACGATCTTAGTCTTGATGGAGTCGATGGCCTTTGGTCATAACTTGTTGATGGCCTTGGCCATATGGTTGATTTCGATTATCGTTAAATCATTTGCATGCCGTAGTCGAACTAGGTCGACTGTTGGAGGCGATGGACTTAGCCATGATGAAGTCGATGACCTTTGGTCATAACTTGTTGATGGCCTTAGACATATGGTTGATTTCGACTGTCGTCAAATCATTCGCTTGCCGTAGTCAAACTAGGTCGACTGTTGGTGCCGATGGCCTTAGCAATGATGAAGTCGATGACCTCTGGTCATAACTTGTTGATGGACTTGTCCATATGGTTGATTCGACTGTCGTCGAATCATTTTCTTGCCGTAGTCGAACTAGGTCGACTGTTGGCGGTGGTGGCCTTATCCATGATGAAGTCGATGACCTTTGGTCATAACTTGTTGATGGCCTTGGCTATATGGTTGATTTCTACTGTCAGCGAATCATTTGCTTGTCGTAGTCGAACTAAGTCGATTGTTGACGGTGATGGCCTTAGCTATGATAAAGTCGATGACCTTTGGTCATAACTTTTTGATGGCCTTGGCCATATGGTTGATTTTGACTGTCGTTGAATTATTTGCTTGCTGTAGTCGAACTAGGTTGACTGTTGGCGGCGATGGCCTTAGCCATGATGAAGTCCATGACCTTTGGTCATAAGTTGTTGGTGGCCTTGGCCATATGGTTGATTTCGACTGTCGTCGAGTCATTTGCTTGTGGTAGTCGAACTAGGTCGACTGTTGGCGGCGATGGCCTTAGCCATGATAAAGTCGATGACCTTTGGTCATAAATTATTGATGGTCTTGGCCATGTGGTTGATTTCAACTGTCATCGAATCATTTGCTTGCCGTAGTCGAACTAGGTCTACTGTTGGCGCCGATGGCCTTAGCCATGATGAAGTCGATGGCCTTTGGTCATAACTTGTTGATGGCCTTGGACATATGGTTGATTTCGATGGTCGCTGAATCATTTTCTTGCCGTAGTCGAACTAGGTCGACTGTTGGCGGCGATGGCCTTAGCCATGATGAAGTCAATGGCCTTTGGTCATAACTTGTTGGTGCCCTTGGCCATATGGTTTATTTCGATTGTCGTCGAGTCATTTTCTTGCCGTAGTCAAACTAGGTCGACTGTTGGCGGCGATGGCCTTAGCCATTTGCGCATTGGAGATGGCCGTCGCCATTTATATACTGGATACGGTCGTAGACATTTATACATTGGAGATGGCCGTAGCCTTTCACACATAGGAGATGGCCGTAGCCTTTCATACATTGGAGATGGCCTTATCCTTTCATACATTGTAGATGGTCGTGGCCTTTTATACATTAGAGATCAAGTTAGTCCGGTCCCTGTATCATATCGTCCCACATGTCATATGGAGAGGCTAATATGGTAATCTTGTTCCGCAATTATTTCCAAGTGTCCAGTTCTCCGCCTCGTTAAAAACCTTCCTGAGAAAACCCAATTGGGACAAAACTCGAGTGAGGGAAAAAGAGTACGACTCGGGAGACGCCTTTCCGAACTGAAAATACTTGAGGTGGCCAACGTTCCAATTGTTTTGGAGCATTTTTCCTTCCATTGTTTCCAACTAGAATGCTCCTTTCTTGGCTGCTACTTTGATTTTATAGGGTCTTTCCCAGTTGGTGCCCAATTTTCCTTCACTTGGGTCTTTGGATGCCAATGTCTTGGCTTTGAGGACATAGTCTCCCACTTTGAGTGGTCTTATCTTGGACATCTTGTTGTAGTATCTTTCGACCTGTTGTTTTTGGGCGACCATTCTGATGTGGGTCATTTCTCTCATTTCCTCAGCGTCGTCGAGGTCTTGGAGCTTGTTTATGTCATTTTTTATTCCACTGGTGTGTGAATACCTTAGGCTTGGTTCACCGGCCTCAATGGATATGACCGCGTCGATTCCGTAGACCAACGAGTATGGTGTTTCCCTTGTGCTGGATCTGGGTGTGGTCCTGTGAGGCCAAAACACTTCGGGTAGCAGCTCGGGCCATAGCCCTTTGGAGTCCTCGAGCTTCTTCTTCAGTGTGTTTAATATTGCTTTGTTGGAGGATTCTTCCTGGCCGTTAGCAGCAGGGTGATATGGCGTTGAAAGTATCCTCTTGATGCGCCATTTCTCGAAAATTTCGGTCATTTTTTGACCGACGAACTGTCGTCTGTTGTCACAACTGATTTCTTTAGGGAAGCCGAAGCGGCATATGATATTTTTCTATATGAAGGCGATCACCTCCTGCTCGCGTATTTGTGTGTACGCACCTGCTTCCACCCATTTAGAGAAATAGTTAGTTAAAACTAGTAAAAATCATACATTTCCCCATCCTGTGGGTAGGGGGCCGACTATGTCCATTTCCCATTTGATGAAAGGTCATGGAGAGGTGACTGAATGGAGGGGTTCTCCTGGTTTGTATATGATGGGGGCGTATTTTTGGCATTGTTTGTATCGGCAAACATATTGTGATGCCTCCTTCTTCATGGTGGCAAGTGATAGCCAGCCCGTATGATGCATCATACGAGGGTTACCTGTATGGGCGCCACAGTGGCCCTCATGCACTTCTTCGAGTATCGACCTCATTTGGTGCGGCCCTAGGCACTTGGCCAAGGGTCCGCCAAACGTTCTTTTGTAGAGGTCATTGTTTATTAGGCAATACTGAGCAGCTTGCACGCGGAGTTTCGTTGCTTTTTTTGTCGAGTGGTAGCATTTCGTCCTGCAGATAGGATACAAACTGGTTGCACCAGTCCCAAGTCAAATTTAAAGAGAATACCTCAGTGTGATCAATGGCGGAATGAAGAAGGGTAACCACGCTTTCTTTGTTGAAGTTTTTAATGGTCGTAGCCAGATTTGCTAGACCGTCTTCTTCAATGTTTTGGGCTCTCGGAATCTGTTCAAAATGGCATTAGTTGAACTCATCCATTGACCTGCGGAATTTTGACTGGTATTTTAGCAATCTTTGTTCTTTAATCTAGTAAGTCCCATTTACTTGGTTTACTACGAGTTGGGAATCGCAGTGGAGGACGAGTTGGTGAGCCCCATATTTGATGGCCAATTTCATACCTGTAATATCGGCCTCGTTGTTAGTCATTTCAGGGCAACGTATGGACTAGCAAATCGTTTAGCCCGTGGGTACCTCGAGGACGAGTCCCAGTCCTGGTCCTAATGCATTGGTCGTGCCATCAGTGTAGAGGACCTATAGGTCGTTATTGGTGGAGGCATGATGTGCCTCAAGTTCTGCCTTCGGGAGGATTTCTCCGCTAAAGTAGGCTATAAAATCGGCCAGAACTTGAGACTTGATGGCGGTTCTTGGAAGGTATAAGATGTGGTGCTCGTTGAGCTCAATGGATCATCTGGCGAGCCGGCCTGATAATTCAGTCTTGTGTAAGATGCTCTTTAACGGGAAGGTCGTTACCACTTTTATGGGGTGGCAGTGAAAATAGGGCCGCAGCTTCCGTGAAGCTACTACTAGTGCCAGCGCCAATCTCTTGAGGTGTGGGTACCGAGTTTCGGTGTCCACTAAGGCTTTGCTAATGTAATAGATAGGGGATTGTGTACCTTTACTTTTGCAAACTAGGACGACGCTAACAGTGACCTCAGACACGACCAGATACACCAGCAGGGATACGCCTGGGCTCGCTTTGACCGGCAGGGGCGGAGAATACAAGTACGCCTTCAGCTTTCTCAAGGCTTCGACGCATTCCTCGTTCCACTGTAGCCCTTGGTCTTTTTTCGGCATATTAAAAAATTTATGGCACTTGTCAGATGACCGTGAGATGAATCTGAATAGAGAGGCTATACGGCCCGTCAGCTTTTTTACCTATTTCTTGCTATTTAGTACTTTAGGTATTGCGTCTATCGCTTTGATCTGGTTTGGGTTGACTTCAATGCCTCGTTGAGACACGAGAAACCCTAAGAATTTTCCTGAGGCCACATCGAAGGCGCATTTCTCGGGGTTCAACTTCATCCCATACCTCCTTAGTATCTCGAATGCCTCTTTCTGGTGACCGATGTAGTCTTCGTTTTCTGCCGATTTAACCAGCATATCGTCAATATAGACTTCCATGGTCTTACCGAGTTGCTCTTTGAACATCCTGGTGACCAGCCTTTGGTACGTGGCCCCTGCATTTTTTAGCCCGAAGGGCATTACCTTGTAGCAATATGTCCCTTGGTGGGTGATGAAAGTTGTTTTTTCCTGGTCTTCCTCGGCCATCATGATTTGGTTGTAGCTGGAGTATACGTCGAGGAAGCTTAGCAGCTCATGCCCCACGGTCGCGTCTATCAGCTGATTGATGCGGGGCAGTGAGAAAGAATCTTTTGGGCATGCCATGTTCAAGTCGGTGAAGTCCACACACATTCTCCACTTTCCATTTTTCTTCTTGACCTTGATGACAATGGCAACCCATTGAGGGTACTTTGATTCCATGATGGATCCATTAGTCGAAATTTTGTCTACTTCCTCGCTGACCGCTTCGTTGATAGCGACATTGAAATTTTTCTCATTTGCCGCACGGGCGGGTGTAATAGGTCGACGTTCAGCTTGTGAGTGGCGATTTTCTCGCGGGATCCCTGGCATATCTGAATGGGAAAAGCAAACATGTCTGCATGGTTAGATAAAAATTCACGATACTAACTTGTATTTGAGAGATCATGCCCGATGTAGGCTTTTTTTGTAGAGCCGTCATTGTCCAGTTGGACTGGGTCGAGATCTTCGACCGTGGACTTGTTGGCTTCTATGATATCAGGGTCTCTAATGGCGTTCTCTGTTAGATAGACTTTAGTCCCCGACATAGCTGATTGATATGCATCTGCGGTCGCCCTTTGAAGTTGTTTGATATGGGCGTAGTCTTGAGCTATTTTATTTCATTCCTGAGCTGTACGAGGCTCGTCTCGAATGCTGAATACTCCCCATGGGATGGGGAATTAGATCATTTGATAGAAGCTTAACGGGACCGCTCTCATGGCATGTATACAGGGCGTCCGATGATGGCATTATACGCCGTTTCCTGGTTCATCGCGTGGAAAGTTGTTTCTAGCATGACTTCTCCTGCTAGGACTGTTAGTGATATCTCCCCAGAGGTTCGTTCCACTGCATTACTGAAACTAGTTATTGTTATACAGCGCGGTATTATCTTATCCTTGAGTCCCATTAATACGAGGACCCTCTGGTGGATAATACAGGCATCGCTACCGTCGTCAACCATGATTCTTTTAACATCCGTACCTGCGATACGTAAAGTGATAACTAAAGCATCGTAATGAGGAAAAGACAAACCGTCAGCATCATATTTATCGAAGGTGATACTATCTTCGAAGTCGTCATATCGTTCGTGGGCGATAGTTCTCCTAAGCTTGTGCGTAGTGGTGAATTTGATGTGATAAATCGCCTTTTCATCGCCATCTCCGATGATCATGTTGATCGTGCGTGTTTGTGAAGGCGGCTTTGGTGGCCCGTGGGGTTGTTCGTCCTCGTGCAAAGTTGATTTTTCCTTTGTCACTGAGTAGCTCTCTCAGAAACCCTTGGTTCATCATCCTTATCACCTTTTGTCGTAGGCCTATGCAGTCTTCGGTTTTGTGCCCTTATTCCTGGTGGAACTCGCACAGGGCGATTGATTTTCTTGTGGAGGGGTCTGACTTCATCTTTGTCGTCCATTGCACCTTGTTTCCCATTACACTATCTCTGAAGAGGACACACAAAAGTTATGGGCAGATAATAAAGGTGGCATACCTCTATCGTTTTGTAGTTGAGCGATATGTCACTGTAGTGCGTCCGTATGCTTGGGTGGCGATGGGTGAAAGGATCTGATGTAGGGTTGGTATCTCTCTTTATTGGGACGTGGGACTTGTTCCCGTCGCCCTTCGTTGCGTCGGTCCCTCCTGATTTCTGGGTGTATTGTTTTTAAACGTTGGGTCGGCCCGTTGAGGTCGTCCTCATCTGCATGTACCTTAGTGCAGTAAGCATTGTGGATTTCTTCCCACGTGGTGGGAGGATACTTCATGGGGTGACTTAGTAGTTTTTTGGTTGCCCTCGAGCCGTCCCTACTTAACCCATTCTGAAAAGCAGCGACCGCCATGACTTCCAACATATTTGGTAGTCTCATCCTTACTCTGTTAAACCTGGCTAGGAAGTCCCTGAGTCCTTCTCCTGTGGTTTGCCGAATAGCGAAGATGTCATTGACTCTCGCTTCTGCTTTATTTGCTCCTGCGTAGGCGGTGACAAACTTGTCCGCCATTTCCTAGAACATATAAATGATCTTGGCCGGTAGCTGGGAGTACCAGGTTAGTGCTCCTCTTATCAGTGTTTCGCTGAACTTCTTCAGTAGCACGAACAATACCTGTTATTTTGATAGGTCGTTACCTTTTACAGCCGTGACATAGTGGATCAGATGATCCTCGGGATCTGTAGTTCCGTCGTACACTCTTAAATATGGAGGCATTTTGAATATTATTGGGATGGAGTATGGTGTAGCCTCTTCCGTGTAAGGTTGTTCGACAAACCTCCCCACGTCACGCTTTGGAAGCAGCTTGGGAGCACTAAGGATCTTGTCTACCCTCTCCTGGTGTCCTTCATCTAGTCACAAAAGTGACTTGTTTTCGTTTTCCATTTCCTCCATCTTCTTGAGGATGGCTATGAGCATTCCACCGTTGGCCCGAGTATCAATGAGCACATTGTTTGCTCATAGGATCTCGGTTTCACCTTCAACTGCAGCAAGGTCTACTGTTGGCGTGCATCTGACAATTTTTTGGGGTGACTTTTCAATCGAGCCACTTAGAGTACTCGTTAACCATTCTTCCAGTAGTTTTCTGACCTCTTTTCCCCCAAGATCATTAGATCATCAGGTAGGGGATGTGGGATTTCCCCACTTGTTGTGGTGCTAGGGGTTGTAATCGAAACACCCTCTTCACCTGCTTCGTTGAGAGGACCGATGAGGTTGGTTGCAACATCTGCTATCACTTTTATTCTTGCGTTGTTGTTAGCCATCTTTTGTTTTTGTGTTGTAGAGAAGGTTTTTCGCTGGTTCTCTAGGTAAAAACTATGGTTTTGATTCTCGAAATCCCCACAGACGATGCCAAAATTTAGCTCAAAGGTTACTAATGTGCTTTGTGAGCTTTAGAAAATAATCAAAAGATAAATAAGGGTAAATTGTAATCAAATATAATGAGCCCTGGAGATGCTTATTTTGTTAAGATCGTCGTAGATCTGAAAGTGTGAAGAAAACAAACTTAGCTTAATAGAAAAGCAATAGTTGAAGACCAAGAAAGAGATAGAGATAGAGAGAAGTTGTATTATTCGAGAATAATAATAATGATCTTATTACAATGTGAAAGTCTCATTTATACAGTAGGAGGCCCTCCTCGAAGTGATCAAAAAGTACAAAAGCTGGTGGCTTCCCCTCAGTAAAGAAGTTAACCGCTATACGACGTCGCTTTTTACTTTATCATCTGGGTCGTGTCCTCACTCGGGTCGACCTGATCATAATGGACGTGTCCACTCGGCGTGGGGACGTTGAGAGCAAAATTTTACCCTATTCTATACAAATATCTTAATTGAGAAGAAAGTTTAAATTTTAAAATAAAATTGGGGGATATAAATGATTTTCACCCTAACAAAAAATATTAATAGGGTCTAAATATTATTGGACAAGGTTTAAGGGTCTCGAATGTTATTATTGATCAAATATGATTCAGTAGTGATCTGCATGCTTAGTTTACATCTTATCATAATCATATCAAATTCAATGTATATCCAGAAACCTAATAATAGACAATGAAAAGAAAGATTCATAGAGTTGAAAAGTTGTAGCGTAAAAGGAAAGCAAATTGAGTTCGTATAGCAACCAAGATTTTAAAAAATATTGCTTTGTGTAAAAGTATGTTTGACATTGTTTTGAGCTAAAAAGGTGAAACATGTGCCTCAAATTCAACCATAATCCACAAGCACGATACAAAATACTTAAAATATAATCTTGCACCATGAGAAAATTGGTAAATGTATTATTAAAAGGAACAAGCAAATAAGTTTTATAAAGGTAGTTAAATTTTTTATCTTAGCCTTTGACAACAAAAGTGTCTTAGAATAGACCGATATAGGCTCACAAACCCATATACCAACATGATGCATTGTAACATATATATATATATATATATATATATATATATATATATATATATATATATATATATTTACAATCATCTCACATGAGGTGCACAAAATTGCATGATATTGGCCAACTCAAACAATAGATATGAAATTGTTTTTCAACTCATGGTAAACCAAGTTTTCCAGGCTATTGAAATTATTTTAAATTCTAATTTAAATAATCCTAAGCTCAATATGATTGTGAGAGACGGTATTAAGCATTTAAAGTGTGAGTGACAATGTTAGGTGTTTGTTCCGATTTCTTATTATATTTAGTTTTTTTATCTCTTGAAGAAAAAGAATAATATAATTATTTTAATTGGATTTTTTTTCTAAAAGAAAAATATAATTATTTCATATTTGGCTAGTCCCTTTTCTTGTAAAAAAAAGTTTGAACTTCTATAAATTGAAGATCTGCCCTTATCATTCAGTAGCATCCACAATGTAGCCGGTTTGAGAGTCGTATTTAGGGGGAGAACTTTATGGGACAAGCATTAGTGTATCACTTGTGTTTGCCTCTTCGTGAGGTTGTTCTCTGGATATTTTGTATTCTCTTTTTATATAGTTGATTGCTCATATCCGTCGTGGACGTCAGTTGACCGAACCACGTTAAATATTTGTATCTCTTTTGGTATATTTCTCTCTTGTTGTATGATTTATCCTCGTTCAAAGTTTGCTTTACTAACTTCCGCATGACACCTAGTTTTTCGATCCTAACAAGTGATATCCGAGCCTTGGTTATTTATTCGGGTTGTTACAAGATAGAGGCGAATATGAGCAAGATAGTATGTTTAAATGGGAAAAATTATAATATTTAGAGAAACAAGATGAAAGACTTGTTATTCGTGAAGAAGATACATCTCCCATCTTTTCAGCTCATAAACCCGTGAATATATCCGATGAAGATTGGAATTTCGAGCAACAAAAAGTATGTGATATATACGACAATGGGTGGAAGATAATATTCGCAACCATATTGTGAATGAGACACATGCGAGATCATTGTGGGAAAAAGCTAGAGTCTCTTTATGGTTCAAAAATTTGGAACAACAAATTATTCATGCTAAAATAATTGATGACCTTTAAATACAGGGAAGACAACCCTATCATTGATCACATAGATGATTTTCAGGGCATCCTTGATCAGCTATCTAGAATGGGAGTTAATTCTGATGATAAGATACAAGGACTTTGGCTTCTTAGTACTCTCCCAGACTCTTGGAAAACTCTTCATGTTTCTTTGAAAAATTCAACTCCTGGAGGTAAGATGACCATGGAATGTCAGGAGTGGTGTATTGAATGAGGAAGTAAGGAAAAAATCTCAAGGTTCATCCTCACAAGTAAATATTTTGGTTACAGAAGATCGGGGGAGAGAGAGAACAAGAGGCTCAAGGAATAGAGGTAAAAGTAGAAGTAAGTCAAGGTCCAAATACTATAATATTACATGCAAACATTGTGGCAAGAAAGGGCACATCAAAATTTTTTGCCGCAAGTTGAATCGAGACAATAGAGAAGGATAGAAAGCTGAAATTAATGAGAACAATGTTGCTGCTATTGTTCGAGATGGCCTTCTTTTTGCTTATGATGAAAACGTCATCAATTTGGTATCCCATGAGACTAGCTGGATAGTAGATTCTGGAGCTACCTCACATGTCACACCAAGAAAAGATTTTTTCTCATCTTATACTCATGTTGATTCTGGAGTATTAAAGATGGGAAATGCCAGTGAAGTTAAGGTGTTTGGTGTTGGCACAATTATTTTGAAAACTAATAATGGTTCAACGTTAGTTCTTCAAGATGTCAAGCATGATCCAGACTTTCCTTTCAGTTTGATCTCTTCAGGAAGATTAGACGATGAAGGATACCATAATGCCCTCTTTAACCAATGGAAGCTCACCAAGCGCTCGTTAGTAGTGGCTCGAGGAGTCAAGTCTGGTCAATTATATGTGAAACAAGGTTCTATTCTTAACGACTCCATAAATCTAGTGGAAGGTGATATTTTATTAGAATTGTGGAATCGAAGATTGAGTCATATGAGTGAGAGCTTTCTGGAGTGAAACAAGCAAAGCTAAAAAGGTGCATACATTGTTTAGCTAGCTAAAAGAAAATGGTTTCCTTTCATATCCATCCTTCCTCATGAAAGCCCGATTTATTTGAGCTAGTACACTCTGATTTGTGTGGTCATTTTAAAGTAAAGTCAAAAGGTGGTGAACTTTACTTTGTGACCTTCATTGATGATCATTCTCGTAAGTTTTAGGGGTATCTTTTGAAATTTAAAGATCAAGCAATTGGCTGTTTAAGGAATTTTAGGTCTTAGCTGAGAGACAGACGGGGAAGAAATTAAAATGTATTCGCACTAATAATGGTGGTGAATAATGTGTCCCCTTTGATAACTATTTGCAAGGAACAAGGAATTAGTCATCAGAAAACTCCGCCCAAGATGCCTCAATTTAATGGTTTGGCAGAGAGGATGAATAGAACTCTAGTTGAGAGAGTTAGATGCTTACTTTCAGAGGCTAAACTTCCAAATACATTTTGGGCGGAAGCACCTAATACTGTTGACTATGCTATCAATTTGTCTCCTCTGTTGCTTTGGATGGTGATGTCCCTGACGGAGATTCGTTTTCCAAAGATATTTCTTATGGTTACCTGAGAGTTTTTGGGTGTAAAGCTTGTGTGTTTATTCCTAAAGATGAGAGGTCGAAACTGGATGTCAAAACCAAGTAGTGCATCTTTATCGGCTATGGTCAAGATGAGTATAGGTATCGTTTTTAATGATCTAGTTGACAATAAACTTATTAGAATCATGATACAATATTCTTTGAAGATCAGACTATTGAAGATATTGATAATGCTAAGAAGATAGATTCTTAGAGTAATGAGAGCTTAGTTGATATTGATCCAATTTCTATTGCTAAAGCACCTATTGCATATAGAGGACCCCAAGACAATGATGGAGATAGTTATCATGGTCAAAATGATCATCATGGCGTAGATGTTATTGATTCTTTAATTGATGAGGTTATGGTTGATCAACAACCAATTCCTACTCAGGTAACTAATTCGAATGATCCTGAAACCTCTCTTAGAAGATCCACAAGGGAGAAGCAAAAATCCATGCGCTATCATCTTGATGAGTGTGTACTTTTGACTGACATGGGAGAACCTGAGAGCTATGATGAAGCCATGCAAGATACTCACAAAGATCACTGGATAGAAGCCATGAAAGACGAATGAAGTCACTCCATGATAATAGCACATATGGGTTAGTGAAATTGTCGAAAGGAAAGAGAGATTTATCTAACAAATGGATTTTCAGAATAAAGCAAGATAATCATACCTCTATGCCTCGATTCAAGGCGAGGTTAGTTGTTAATTGTTTTGGCCAAAAGAAGGAGTTGACTTTGACAAAATTGTTGTCTTCTATTCGTTTGGTTCTAGGCTTAGCCGCAAGTCTACATTTAGATATTGAGCAGATGGATGTCAAGCCTACTTTTCTTCATGGTGATTAGATAAGGAGATTTATATGTAGAATCCTGAGGACTTCATAGTCAAGCTTGCAGATACGCATGTGTTTTATAGAAAATTGGCAGGCGTGAAGCCTGTCAATAGTTTCTCCACTTGAAGATACATTTGGCCCCTTGGCTGGAAGTAGGTTTTTTTGGGAACATACTCATGTTGTCCAGCCAAAGGCCCAATGACTTAATCCTATTCTCTTTTGATTTCCATTCCTATTCGGAATTGAATTCGGTATTTATTCCCATTTTGAGAGGGTTTTGGCTTTAAGAGAAAAGCACCACTCATGATCGATAAATAGAACAACTTTGGAGAATTATTGTATGCTTATTAGCTGAAGTCTTTGAAAGACTTAAGCATATAAGAGTGGTTTTTGAGAGAGCTTTCACCAAGAGATAAGAGAGAAGAAAAGTATTTGTTTTTGCGCCAGATTTTTATTCTGACTAGCCAAATTCAAATCATATTTTCTGATTCGTTAACCGTTGCATCGGGCTAAAATTTTGATTGAATGTTTATAACATATTGATCTTATATTTGAACGGTGAGATCAAATTTGGAATCTCGTATCGTCTGATTTCGATCCTCGAATAACAGCTTCATATTTTGAGGATTCTCCTCTTTCTTCAATTGATTTGTTGTTGCTCTTGTTTCCATTGTTGCTTCGTGTTTGGCACTTGTTGTGTAGCCAGTATGGAGAAATTTTGTAATCCTCTTATTATTATAGTGGATTTTTTTAGATTTTGTGATCCCATGGTTTTTACCTTTGATTTGAAGGGTTTTCCACATTAAAATTTGGTGTTCTTTATCCTTTTTATTTTCGGGTTTGCCTCTTCCTCGACATAGCAGTGGTATCATAGCAAAGTTCAGACATGATAATCGTGATTTTGGTCTGAGAAATTTGACCAGTGTGCTACACACGTTGAGACAAACTATGTGGTGGAGATTTGGAGATGCGACCTGTTCAAGGCTATGAGAAGAAGGTGGATCAAGTTTATTTTGTCATGAAATTCAAGCTAAGGAGGAGAATTGTTAGGTGTTTGTCCTGATTTCTTTCCATATTTGGTTTTCCTATCTCTTGAAGGAAAATGGCAATATAATTATCTTAATTGAGTTTTTCTTTTCCTAGAAGGAAAATATAATTCTTCCATATTTGGCTAGTCCCTTGTCTTGTAGGAAAGGTTTGGAGTTCAATAAATTGAAGATTTGTTCTTTTCATTCAATAGCATCCACAATGTAACCATATGGGGTTTGAAAGTTGTGTTTAGGGGAGAACTTTACAGGACAAGTGTTAGTGAGTTACTTGTATTTGCCTCTTCGTGAGGTTTTTCTCTCGATATTTTTTACTCTCTTTTTATATAGTGGATTATTCATATTCGTCGTGGACGTAGGTCAATAGACCGAACCACGTTAAATGTTTGTGTCTCGTTTGGTTCTCTCTTGCTGTATGTTTTAAGGTTTGGTTTACTAGCTTCTGCATGACACCTACTATTTTGGTCCTAACAACAACTACCATTTAAAACAATAACAAAAATTCACCCTCTAATCTTATCATTATCTTTGCATCAAATATGATTGAGTAATCAATGTATTATATGCAAACCTTGAAAACCAGAGTTTTTATTTTCCTAAGCTTTAATGAACGTAATTATGCTTGTAATGGTGAGAGATAACATGTTAGAAACCGTGCGTCGACCAGAATGTATAGAGAACCAGGTTCTCTATGTGTTTCCACTAAAAATACTGATGAACCAAAGTGTATAGCGATCTGGTCCAATATCAGTTTGGTACAGTGCTAAGTTTTTATGAGTCCGCCAAATATTAGAGTACCTGATCCTTTATGGGGTTCTGTTGTGAATGCTAGTAAAGCTGTATAGAAATAAGGCAGAGGATTTTTACGTGGAAAAATCCCATACAAGGGGATCAAAAAATCATGACCTAAACCTGTAGGCTTTTAACTTCACTAATTTGCGATCTCCCTATTACAAGCCACTTTACAATAACCCTATTGCAAAGACTTCAACTAACTTGTGATGCTCTCACCACAATCCACTCAATAACTATCCTAGTTACAAAGGATTTGACTAACTTGTCATGTTTCCACCACAAGCCACTTTGTCACACTACGGTTACAAAGGCTTTTGCTTATGACTAATCCTAGCCACAATATAAACTCAGGGAGTTTACGAATTTACAAACGTTTCCTAATCAACGCTTCTAAGAAAGCCGGATAGGAGTTATAATGAAGAACACATAACAAAGACTCAACAACCCTAAGGATTTAAGATATCATCAATCTTGGATCAGGTCTTTGAGGTTGCAGCAGCTTTGTTCTTGAGAGAGGTTCTTGAGCACTTGAGAGAATTTTTGTTTTTCCTATTTGCAATTTTTGAACCTAAATCTTGTGCCTTGCATAAGGTTCATACTACACAAGACATCCTTAGTGATGTCCAATCTCAATGGCAAGTGACTGCTGCACTGTTGTAGACAGTCACTTTCTGCAGTTACTTTCCAGCTGTAGTTGACTTGTACTTTTGTCAGAGAACCCTAAGGGACCGGGTCCATGTTGTGTTCCTCTTTGTACACTTGCAGATAGTCACTTTCTGCAGTTTGTTCCAGTTGTATAGTTGACTTGTACTTCTATTAAGGGAGAACCAAGGGATCAGGTTCCTAATCTGGTTCTTGTGCACATTGCCCAGATAGTCTTGAATTGAGTAACTTGAATGATGTTTTGTATAGATGTGACGACCCGGCCCATTGTCACGAGAGTACTGCCTCATTTTCCCCGACTTATGCTTTTATATGATTCATGATATGTGTTTGTAGGGTTTGAAATGATTCGGAAAGGGTTTGGATGGGATTGAGACAATTAGTCTCCTTAAAAGTGGGTTAGTTTGGAAAAGTCAACCGGATGTTGACTTATGGGTTATAGGGATCAGAATGGATTTCCGACGATTCGGCTAGTTTCGGGTGGTGATTTATCACTTGGGAGCGAAATCGGAACTGAATTTGTATGTCCGGTTTAGAATTAGGCTTGAACTGGCTAAGTTTGAATTTTTGTGATTTCCGATTGATAGGTGAGATATTGATCTGGGGGTCGGAATGGGATTCCGAGAATTGCAGTAGCTTCGTTAGGTAATTTTGGATATGTCTGCACATTTTCAAGTCAATCGGACGTTGTTTTGACAAGTGTTAGATCGAATGTGAGTTTCAGAAGTTATAGTTGAACTTAGGATTGAATCCATCTTGATTTGATGATTTTCATGTTAAAGGTTGTGTTTTTATGATTGGAACATGTTTGTATGATGTTTTGGAGTAGGTTGGCGGTTTTGGTTGGGATCCTGGGGGCCCCGGGGTGTTTCCGGATGGTTGATCGGAGGTCTTGGGAATTTATTGCATGAAGACAGCTGAATGCTTCTGGTATTTTCGCTTTTGCGGAAGGGGAGTCGCTTAAGCGGCAACTGCGGAAGCGACAGAGGAGCCGCATAAGCGGAAGCTGAGGAAAAGGCTGGACCGAGAGGCCAAGTCTTTTTTGACTAAGAGGGGCCAAGGACGCTGTAGTGAGGCTGTTTGATATATATACATATATATCGGGTCGGGCTACACGTCGTAGCATTATATACATATACATGTATTGGATCGGACTGCACGTCGCAGTATTGTATTATATTATATGTATCGGACTGCACGCCGCAGTGATATATGGATCGGACTGCACGCCGCAGTATTTTAGCGCTTGGGCTGAAGGATCCCCCCCCCCCCGGAGTCTGTACACCCCCAGTGAGCGCAGGCAGCTATATTTATTGGATCGGGCTGCACACCGCAACATTTTATATAGTTATTGGATCGAGCTATATATATATATATATATATATATATATATATATATATATATTATATTGAATCAAGCTGCGCGCCGCAGAAGTATATATATCTGGTGTTGGATCGGGCTTCGCTCCGCAACAGTTTTAGTAACTGCTCGGACGGAAAGGAAAGTATTCACCAGATTCTTCTCCCTGTTTAGTACTTATTTACTATTCTTGCTGTTAAAAATAGAACTGTATAGTGTTTTTACCAGATTCTTACATTTAGTTATTATTTATTGCTATTACTCACTGAGTTGGAAGTACTCACTCTACTCCCTGCACCTTGTGTGCAGATACAGGGATTCCGGAGGTGTAGTTGTGATTTGCTGTTGCCTTTCAGTCTTGTACCAGAGTTGTCAACGTAGTTGTTGGCATCCTCAGGACTTGATCTCTCCTCTATCTATCTTTGGTTTTCCGTATTTAGACGTTTCCCCTGTATTGGATTATGTTCGGTTGTATTAGAGGCTCAGACTTGTGACATCGGATCTTGTGGCTGTTATTACTAGGGATTACGATTTTCCGCAGCATTATCTTTTATTTTGAATCTGAGTTTCATCTTATAAATGGTACTGAAGTTAATTTTTTGGCTGGGAAATGTTTAAATGGTCGGGCTTGCCTTACAAGGTATTTGGTGCCATCACGACCGGAGTTTGGGTCGTGACAAGTTGGTATCAGAGCCTAGGTTACCAGGTCTCGCGAGTCATGAGCCGGTTCAGTAGAGTCTCGCGGATCGGTACGGAGACGTCTGTATTTATCCTCGAAGGGCAGCAGAACCTTTAGGAAAAACTTCATATTCTTGAAATTCTTGTCGTGCGACTTTGTTGATCCGAGAACTAAACTTCTATATTCTATTCTCTTGCAGATGGTGAGAATGCGAGCGACCGAACGTGGCAGACGACCACCAACTCCACCCACTAGGGGCCGGGGACGTGGCGTGGTCGTGGTCGAGCCAGAGTAGCAGGGGCCATACCAGTTGCACCTATTAAGGATCAGCCTCTAGCTGTAGAGGTGCCAGTAGCACCTGCTCAGGCACCATCAATGCCTATTGTGATTTCGGGTCTTCAAGAGGCCCTGGCTCAGATCTTATCGGTTTGCACCGGCCTCGCTCAGGCAGTCTCAGCTACTACCGCAACTACATCCCAGACCAGGAGTGGTCATCAGACCACCACAGCTCGCACTCCAGAGCAGGGTGCACAGGGTATACAGACCCCCAAAGGCACCACCAGTTCAGCTAGTTGCCCCATTTCAGCCAGTGGTTCCAATTCAAGGTGATAGGTACCAGTGATGCCAGATGACGAGCAGCATCGTCTGGAGAGGTTTAGTAGGCTTTCACCTCCGACTTTTAGCGGTGTTCCGGGCGAGGATTCCCAAGGGGTTTCTCGACAAGTGTCGACGCATGCTTAGGACTGCAGGGATCTTGGAGACTAGTGGGGTATCTTTTACCACTTTTCAATTCTCAGGAGCAGCCTTCACGTGGTGGGAGGCATACGAGCGGCGTAGGCTAACAGGTGCAGCACCGTTATCTTGGCATGAGTTCACTATCTTTTTGGAGAAGTGGGTACCTCGGTCGCAGAGGGATGAGTTACGTAGGCAGTTTGAGATGCTTCGCCAGGGGGATATGTCTGTGACACAGTATAAGGTGAGAGTTGCAGAGTTAGCTCTTTATGCTCTGTGGATGGCCCAGACGGATTAGGAGAGGATTAGACGATTTGTGGACGGGCTCATTTATCCCATTCGTATTCTAATGACTCGAGAGAGGGTCCTGAGTACACCTTTGAGGAGGCGCTGGATATAGCCCTCGATATTGAGACGGCTCGTCATTAGGAGAGATGGGAGAGGGAGGCCAAGAGGCCTCAAGTATTAGGTGGCTCCAGTGGTGCTCCGTCTAGGAGCTAGTTTCAATAGATCATGGGTCGTTCTTTTAGGGCTCCACGCCAAGCGCGGTCAGAGTACTGTGATTCATCTTTTGTTCGGAGTTATCAGGGCTCTCAGCAGGGTTAGCCATCTCTACGCGCACTTCCAGCGCAGGGTTCGTCTCATGCCCAATCTGTTCAGGGTTCATCTCAGCCTAGTTCTTCGGCCAGCTACTCTAGTGCGAGGGGTTACCTTCAGTCCCAGCCCCAGCAGCAGGGAGTTGTTATGAGTGTGGTGAGTTTGGGCATATAGGAGGGAGTGTCCCGTCATTCTTCCAGTTCATCTCAGTAGAGGGTTCAGCCCTCATCTTCTAGCCCAGTGTCTTCAGCACCTACCCAGCCAGCTAGGGGTGAGGGTCAGGCAGTTAGGGGTCGCCCCCAAAGGGGGAGGCCGATTTGGTTGTGGTCAGTCCCGTTGCTATGCTCTTCATGGAAGGTCAGATGTTGTTGTTTCGGATGCTGTTATTACAGGTATTATTTCAGTCTTCCACAGGGATGCCTCAGTTTTATTTTATCCTGGATCCACATATTCTTATATATTTTCTTGCTTTTCTCATCATTTGGGGAATACCCGAGGGTGTCCAACATTACATGTGCATGTATCTACCCTGGTGGGTGATACTATTATTGTGGACCATGTGTATCGGTCTTGTCTTGTTACTATTGGGGGTCTGGAGACCCGAGCTGACTTGTTGCTATTGAGCATGGTAGATTTTGATGTTATTTTGGGCATGGATTGGCTATTACCGTGCCATGCCTTCTGGACTGTCACGCCAAGACAGTCACGTTGGCTATGCCGGGTATCCCGAGGATCGTGTGGCGTGGTACGACTGGTTATGTACCCAGTAGGGTAATCTCTATCTTAAAGGCCTAGCGGATGGTTGGGAATGAATGTTTATCATATCTAGAGTTTGTGAGGGATGTAGGAGCTGAGGCTCCTAGTCTTGATTCAGTCCCCGTGGTGAATGAATTCCCTAATGTGTTTCCAGCAGACCTGCCGGGCATGCCGCCGGACAGGGATACTGACTTCTGTATTGATTTGGTGCCGGGGACTCATCCCATTTCTATTCCTCCCTATCGTATGGCACTAACAGAGTTAAAAGAGTTGAAGGAGCAGCTGCAGGAACTCCTAGATAAGGGGTTCATTCGGCCGAGTGTGTCACCGCAGGGTGCACAAGTGTTATTTGTAAAGAAGAAGGATGGCACAATGATAATGTGCATTGATTACAGACAGTTGAATAAAGTGATAGTGAAGAACAAGTATCCACTACCTTGCATTGAGGATTTGTTTGACCAGCTTTAGGGAGCAAAGATATTCTCGAAGATTGATCTCCGTTCAGGCAATCACCAGCTGAAGATTAGAGATTCTGATAGACAGCGTTCCGAACGAGATATGGGAATTATTAGTTTCTAGTTATGTCATTTTGGCTGACTAATACCCCAGCCGCATTATTGAAACCTGATGAACAGTGTATTCCGGCCGTATCTGGATTCTTTTGTGAGCGTGTTTATTGATGAAATATTGGTGTACTCGCATAGCCAAGAGGAGCACGCGTAGCACTTGATGATGGTGTTGCATAAGTTGAGAGAGGAGAAGCTCTATGCGAAGTTCTCCAAGTGTGAGTTCTAGCTCAGTTCCGTGGCTTTTCTAGGACACGTGGTGTCCATTGATGGTATTTAGGTTGACCCAATGAAGATCGAAGCGGTGCAAAGTTGGCCCAGACCGTCCTCAGCTATTGAGATTCGGAGTTTCTTCTATTTGGCGGGTTACTACCGAAGGTTCGTCCAAGGTTTTTCATCTATTGCTTCGTCTTTGACGAAGTTGACGCAGAAGAATGCACCATTTGTGTTGTCAGATGAGTGCGATGAGAGCTT
Source organism: Nicotiana benthamiana (assembly GCA_034376525.1). Taxonomy (NCBI): domain Eukaryota; kingdom Viridiplantae; phylum Streptophyta; class Magnoliopsida; order Solanales; family Solanaceae; genus Nicotiana; species Nicotiana benthamiana. Next base: position 49,710,687 of record CM067328.1, read on the forward strand.
ACAAAACCTCAATTCAGTGTTTACTATAGCTCATGTGCTAGTATTGCCATCAGATTCAGGCTCTTATTTGATATATTGTGATGCTTCGAGAGTTGGAATTGGATGTGTTTCGATGCACGAGGGTAGAGTTATTTCGTATGCTTCGTGTGAGCTTAAGCCTCATGAGAAGAACTACCATGTTCATGATTTGGAGTTGCCTTCTATAGTTCATGCTTTTAAGATTTGGCAGCACTATCAATATGGCGTGTCCTATGAGGTGTTCATGGATCATTGCAGTCTTCAGCACTTGTTTAAGCACAAGGACCTCAATTTGAGGCAGCGGAGGTGGCTTAAGTTACTCAAGGACTATGATATTACCATACTGTATCAACGGGGGAAGGCCAACGTAGTGGCCGATGCTTTGAGCTGGAAGGCGGTGAGTATGGGTAGCTTGGCGTTCATTCCAGTTTGGGAGAGGCCCCTAGCAATTAATGTTTAGGCTTTGGAAAATCGGATGGTGAGGTTGGATATTTCTGAGCCTAGTCAGGTGTTGGCTTGTGTGGTTTCCCGGTCTTCTTTATATGATTGCATCAGGGAGCGCCAGTATGATGACCCGCATTTGCTTGTCCTGAAGGACAGGGTCCAGCATGATAATGCCAGAGATGTGAGTATTGGTAGTGATGGTGTGTTGCGGATGCAGGGCTGGATTTGCGTGCCCAATGTGGATGGGCTCCGAGAGCTGACATTAGAGGAGGCCCACAGCTCGATTCACCCGGGAGCTGTGAAGATGTACCAGGACTAGAGGCATCATTATTGGTGGAGGAGAATGAAAAAGGACATTGTGAGTTATGTGGCTAGGTGTCTCAATTGCCAAAAGGTCAAGTATGAGCATCAGAGACCCGGTGGTGCACTTCAGTAGATGGATATTCCAACTGGAAATGGGAAAGGATTACTACGGACTTCGTGAGTGGTCTTCCTCGTACCTCGATGAACTTTGATTCTATTTGGGTGATTGTTGATAGGCTGACCAAGTCTGCGCACTTCACTCCGATGTGTACCACCTATTCTTCGGAGCGGTTAGCAGAGATAATCATTCGAGATATTGTGCGGTTGTATGGGGTTCCAGTTTCTATTGTGTCATACAGGGTACTCAGTTTTCTTCCCAGTGCTGAAGGACTTTTCATAAGGAGTTGGGTACTCAGATACAAATGAGCACGGGTTTTCATCCTCTGACGGACGGGCAGTCCCAGCGTACTATCCAGATATTGGAGGACATGTTGCGTTCCTGTGTCATTGATTTTAGAGGTTATTGGGCTGAGTTCTTGCCACTTGTGGAGTTTGCTTATAACAACAGTTATCAGTCCAGCATACAGATGGCGGCATATGAGGCTTTATATAGGCGACGGTGTAGCTCTCCAGTTGGCTGGTTTGAGCCTGGCGAGGCTAGACTATTGGGGACAGAGTTAGTTCAGGATGACTTGGAGAAAGTGAAAGTTATCCAGGAGAAACTTCGTACGGCTCAGTCGCGGCAGAAGAGTTATGCGGACCGGAAGGTGCGGGATGTATCTTATATAATGGGAGAGAAGGTTTTGTTGAAGGTTTCGCCTATGAAAGGCGTGATGAGGTTTGGAAAGAAAGGGAAGCTGAGTCTGCGGTTCATCGGACCTTTTGAGATACTCATGAGGATTGGGGAGGTGGCCTATATGCTTGCTTTGCCACCTAGCTTCTCGGGGGTTCACCGAGTGTTCCATGTTTCTATGCTCACGAAGTATGTTGGGGACCTGTCTCACGTATTAGACTTCAGCACGATCCAGTTGATAAGTACTTGACCTATGATGTGGAGCTAGTGGCTATTTTGGGTCGACAGGTTCGAAAGTTGAGATCAAAAGACATAGCTTCAGTGAAGGTGGAGTGGAGAGGTCGGCCCGTGGAGGAGGCCACTTGGGAGACCGAGCAGGAGATGCGGAGCAGATATCCTGATCTGTTTGAGGCTCCAGGTATGTTTCTTGACCCGCTCGAGGACGAGCGTTTGTTTTAGTTAGGGAGGATGTGATGACCCGGCATGTCGTCACGTGAGAACCGCCTCATTTTCCCCGTCTTATGTCTTTATATGCTTCATTATATGTGTTTGTAGGGTTTGAAATAATTCGGACAGGGATTGGATGGGATTGAGACAATTATTCTCCTTAAAAGAGGGTTAGTTTGGAAAATTCAACCGGATGTTGACTTATGGGTTATAGGGCTCGGAATGGATTTCCGATGATTCGGCTAGTTCTAGGTGGTGATTTATGACTTGGGAGTGAAATCGGAACTGAATTTGGAGGTCCGGTATAGAATTAGGCTTGAACTGGCTAAGTTTAAATTTGGTGAATTCTGATTGATAAGTGAGATTTTGATTCGGGGGTCGAAATGGGATTCCGAGAGTTGTAGTAGCTCTGTTAGGTGATTTTGGATATGTCTGCACATTTTCAGGTCAATCGGACGTCATTTGGTCGGGTTTTAGATCGAATGTGAGTTTCGGAAGTTACAGTCTGATGATATTCGTGTTAAAGGTTGTGTTTTTATGATTGGAACATGTTCAGATGATGTTTTGGGGTAGGTTGGTGGTTTTGGTTGGGGTCCCTAGGGCCCCGGGGTGTTTCCGGATGGTTGATCGGAGGTCTTGAGAATTTATTGCATGAAGACAGCTGAAGGCTTCTGGTATATCTGCTTTTGCGGAAGGGGAGTCGCTTAAGGGGCGACCGCAGAAGAGGCTGAGGAGTCGCGTAAGCGGAAGCTGAGGAAAAGACTGGGACCGCAGAAGCGGGCATGCGACCATAGAACCGAAGGTCACGAAAGCGGTCAAGGACCACAGAAGCGGTCGCTGAGGATTTAAGTCAAACCGCAGAAGCGGTCATATGGACGCGGAAGCGGGAGTCGCAGAAGCGGAAAAGGGCCGCGGAAGCGGAAATCCACCAGGTTTAATGAACTGTGATTTTCATAAGTTTGAAAAAGAGAAGAACAATTGGACCTCGGACTAAGGCAAATTTGGGAGCGATTTTGAAGAGGATTTTGGGAAAAACATCAGGTATGGATTCTTGGACCTAGAGTATGCCATTATAGTGTTAAAACATGGATTAAACACAAAGAATTCAAGGTTTTTGAAGTTAAAAATGGTGGTTAGGAAGTGAACTTAAAGTGTTGATTTGAGGGGTCAAATGGACTCCGATTCTTGTAAATTTGATATGTACGGACTCGTGGAGAGATGGGGATTCCGGTGATGTAAGTTTTGTAATTTTAAGAGAAGTGGGCCCGGGGCTCGGGTTTTGTCAACTTTGTGTTTTTGGGTGTTTTTCGAGTTCTTTCTATTGGGTTATGACCCATTAGCCTAATATAACATATTCCTTGTGGTTTTGGTCTGATTTTGCACTCGAGGAGGTCGATTTGCGAGGAAAGTGCAAGGCGAGCTAGGATTTTGGCCGGTTTTAGGTGAGTAATAGTTATGAATGATATACTGAGGGTTTGAAACCCCATATTTGCACTATGCGGTGCTATGTTTTGATGAGACACGTATCTCGTGATGAGCGTGGTGATGTATCTGCTGGGGACTCTGAATTGGTCCATGCGGATTGGTGTCTTACTGTACTTCTTGATTGAGACTGAGCTTGTGCTCATATATTTTGGGCTAGTTTCCATGTTTGCAGCCTTGTGCCGATCTGTAGAACTCCTAGGGAGCATGTTTAGCTGTTTGACCTCACTTTGCCTATTGGATACATGCCATCTATCCTAACTTTGACTGTAAATCAGGAAATAAACAGGATTTCGTAACTGGTACCCTAAATGAGCAATACCTAGGGTTGAATACCATGTCTTAGCTGAGTGGGCCCGAGAGGCCAAGTTTATATTGACTAAGAGGGGTCAAGGACCTCGTAGTGAGGCTGTTTGATATATATACATATATATCGGATCGAGCTTCACACCGCAGCATTATATACATATGCATGTATTGGATCGGACTGCATGCCGCAGTATTGTATTATATTATATGGATCAGACTGCACGCTGCGGTGATATATGGATCGGACTGCACGCCGTAGTATTTTAGCGCTTGGGTTGAAGGAGCCCCTCCGTAGTCTGTACACGCCCCCAGTAAGCACAACCGGCTATATTTATTAGATCGGGCAGCACGCCGTAGCATTTTATATAGTTAGTGGATCGGGATATATATATATATATATTATATTGGATCGGGTTGCGCGCCGCAGCAGTGTTAGTAACTGGTCGGATGGAAAGGAAAGTATTTACCAGATCTTCTCCATGTTTAGTACTTATTTACTATTCTTGCTGTTGAAAATAGAACTGCATAGTGTTCTTACTCGATTTCTTACATTCATTTATTATTTATTGTTGTTACTCACTGAGTTGGAAGTACTCACTCTACTCCCTGCACCTTGTGTACAGATACAGGGATTCAGGAGGCGTAGTTGTGGTTTGTTGTTGCCTTTCAGTCTTGTACCGGAGTTGTCAAGGTAGTTGCTGGTGTCCGCAGGACCTGATATCTCCTCTGTCTATCTTTGGTTTTCCGTATTTTGACTTTTCCCTTTTATTGGATTCTGTTCGTTTGTATTAAAGGCTCAGACTTGTGACGCCGGATCTTATGGCTGTTATTACTAGGGATTATGATTTTCTGCAATATTATATTTTATTTTAAAATCTGAGTTTCATCTTAAACATGGTATTTAAGTTAATAAATTGGCTGGAAAAAATTAAAATGGTCGGGATTGCCATACAAGATTTTTGGCACCATCACGCCCGGGGTTTGGGTTGTGACAATAAACTCATTGTAGGTACACCTTGATCGCATCACTTGAAGTGATGTGAGCAGTTTAATTGGTTAGAGAATGAGTGTGTGCTGGAAATAGTGCAATACGGTAGAATCTTTATTTCCAGCTGTGTCCAATTGACTTTGTACTGTCGTGAGGAGCCCACAAGAGTATCAGGTCCTTGTTAGGGTTCTTACCTCCTGCAACTTGTGACGACCCAAAGGGTCATCACTGTAATTCTTCTTTTTTCAGTGCTTTTAAGCTTTCAAAACCTCGCTTTTAGTTGCCTCAATTTGAGTGAGTAGTCCGGGTGCGAAGCCGAAAAATTTCTCTATTAAAATATGTGAATTCTGTGGAAAATTTAAGGAATTTTGATATTAATATTGATATAGTTAACTTTGGTCAACATTTTGGGTAAACAGACCCGGACCCGTGATGTGATGGTCTCGTGAGGTCCGTAGGAAAATATAGGATTCAGGCATATTCCCGGAATTGAAAGTCGAGGTCCCAAGCCCGAGTATGAAATTTTTGAAAGAAATTATTTATCTGAAAATGATATGAAAAATTAAAATGAAAATGAGTTAGAAAATATAGGTACCAGGTTTCAATTTTGGTTTCGACACCCAGTACAGGTCTTAAATATGAGTTAAGCGCTTCCTGTGAAATTTGGTCAAAACCGGACGTCGTTTGACGTGTTTCGAATCTAAATGTCTAAAGTTAAGGTTTATGAACTTTGAAATGAGAAATAATGATTTTGGGGTTTAATTCATTGAATTTGATGTTATTTTGGCTATTTGATCACTTGATTAAGTTCTTAGAATGTTATTGAGTTGGTGTGTGTGTGTTTGGTTTGGATCCTAGAGGGCTCGAGAGTGATTTTGAGGGTGGTTCGGGATGTTTTTGCACTTGGAGATGCATCAGATTTTCATTCCCTGTTACAGACCATTTTTACCCTTTGCGAACGCGGCCCTAGGCTCACGTTCGCATAGCTCAGCCAGACCCTCCTTCACTTTTGCGTCCATGGCCACACGTTCTTGAAGCTTCACCTTCTTCCCTTCATCGCGTTTGCGGATAGTACCCCGCGTTCGCGTAGTACAGATTTTTCCTCCACAGCATTCGTGAGTCCCTTCTCACGTTCGCGTAGAGTAACCCCAAGACCCTCCCTGCCTTCCTTCTTCGCATTCACATAGTCTCAATCGCGAACACGATAGCTTCCCAGACCTTTTTCATCTCGAACGCATAGAGAAAATTGGCTCCACTGATTTTAATTAAAAACAGAACCTTAAGTTACGGGATTCTTCCCCATTTTTCACACGAACTCTTTCCCCAAATTCTCTATAGGCGATTTTCAAGAGCTCCGTTCTCCATAACTCTTTGGGTATGTAATCTTAACATCATTTCCTCATTATTTCTTCATCTAATTACTAGATTCCTGGCCCTAAGTCATGAAATCAAAGTAGAAAATGGGGGATTTGGGTAGAACTAGGGCTTTTGGGATTTTGGGAAATTCAACCTCAATTTGGGGTTGAATCTTAAAACAAATTGTATATTTGAACTCGTGGGGTTACGGATGATTGGGTTTTGGTCCGAGCCTCGAGTTTGGACCAGTAGGCCCGGGGTCAAATTTTTTTGTATTTTTGGAAGAAAGATAGGAAATTCATTTCTAGGCTATGGAATTGTGTTTTGAGCAATTATTGATAATATTGGACTAATTATGGCTAGATATCGTTGTTTCAGAGTTGGATTCTAGAGGAAAGGCGGTGTTAGAGGCTTGATTGCTAATCGGACCGAGGTAAGTGTTTGATCTAACTTTGTCTTGAGAGAATAGGATTAGGGTGTTTTGATTGCTATTTGCTAAATGATCGAGTACAGTGTATACGCATGGTAACGGATTATCTATGCACCAGAGTCTGGCATGACCGTGAGTCCCACTTGTATTTGATTCAGATTTAATGATACAATTTCTTGCTTGGTTGATAAGTATAATATGAAAAGTGAATAGTTGAGAAATGTTTGTGATTAGTTTGTCATCTGGAGCATTGGCTTGGACTAGAGATTGCTATTCGAGGAGTAAATAATTAAAAAGAAAGTGTTGTGATTATTCCCTTACCGGGATTTAGGCATTTATTATTTCCTTCCTAGCTAGGACACTTGAGCTCTTAATTGTGTTCCCTCCACTCCTTGCATATTGTTGTTACTCCCCTCGCACTTAAGTTGCGATTGTTGTTTGGTTGAGTTCATATTGTTAAACAATAAGGATCGGGTTGCACGTCGTAACGGTATTAATTGTTGAGGATCGGGTTGCACACAACAACAGTATTAAATGTCGAGGATCAGTTTGCTCGCCGCAACAGGTATATTTAAGGATCGGGTTGTTTGCCGCAACGGATATATTTGAGGATCGAGTTGCCCGTCGCAATAGAGTATGGACTGAGTGTGTTGTTTTCGTATGTAGAGGTTTACTGTGTTTTCCTTATCAGTCGTCATTGTTCAGTTTCATTTGTTTACCGATGAATTCTATGTTTAGACTGTCATACCCTACAACATGTTTCCCCTCCCTTTAATTGTTTATATTAGTTTATTTCCAGCTACTACACATATATTTGTTACAGGTTATTGTGGTAGGTCCTGTCTAGCCTCGTCACTACCTCGCCGGGGTTAGGCCAGGCACGTACCAGCACATGGCGTTGATTGTGCTGATGCTACACTCTGTGCATTTCTTTTGCACAGATCAGGACACATCTTTCGGACCACACCAGTACTAGACCGAGAGCATACGTTCAGTCCAGGGACTCTTGAGGTATCCTTGCTGATGTCCGCAGGCCCGGAGTCTCTTCTATCATTGTTCAGTTTGTTAGTTTTGTAATGAAATAGACTGTTATGATTTATTTCAGATGGTTGTATTTAGTAAATCCTAGAAGTTCGTGAGTGATGTGAAACCAGTCTTGGGTAGAGGATTGCTAAAATTCCGCATTTCTTTCAGAGAATTATATTTGAGACTTCCGCTTTAGTGTTAAATGTTTTAATATTATTAATACTGTTGATGTTCGCTAAAGAAGTATATGATATTTGGCTTGCCTAGCTCCTATTAGTAGGTGCCATCACGACTTCCGATGGTGGAAAATTTGGGTCGTGACAAAATTGTAGCAAGTTCACATTTGGTTGGAATCCATTAGATTCAGTGTAATCCAAGTGAGTCCGGTTCGCTATCTTGTTCATGATATTAAGTTTCGTAGATTATCAAAAAACAAGGCAAAGATATTGAAAATCTATCAATTTTACCCTTATAAATGATGACAAACTTAGCATTGAAGACGAGGAGTTAGAGTTTAAAGAACCAGATTGAATAACAAGAGACCACAGGTTTCCCATAACTTTATGCCCTTACTTACAAATGTTTTCCCATATTTTTACTATCATTATTGGTCGTTTATCTGGTTCCATACAAAAATTGTATTAGATCATCAAAACATAGATTAAAAACCTTAAGCCCATCAATTTCCCCCTTTTTGATGATGACAAACTTTTAATATTGACGTTTATACATAACTATATAAGGTACCATCAATTGCATACGTTCCCCCTGACTCTACTCTTCCCCCTGACATATGTCTGCATATATTTCCCCTGAATCTATTCTTTCCCCTTTTAGCATCAACAAAAAGACACAGCCAGACAAAAAGGCATAAAGAAGTCTAACAAAGCTAACTCATGCCACATATGTGCATAAAATCATGATAGAAAAAAGAAGCAAAAGGGAAAACAAGCATTGTACAAGCAAAAGAAGAGTTGTTTTATTGATAAGAAGTTTGGCTGTTTTAATAAGAGCAGCAACAGTGAAATCCAACATGTCATCATAAAAAGACAAATAAAAAAGAAAAACAACAGCCACAAAAATATCAGAGCAAAAGATAACTGGCCACTAAGAAGATCCTAGGCGCACTAGAAGAGGGAGGCTTCGAAGAAGAGGCAAAAATGGTTTTGAGAGTTAGGTCCATGCGGACAGTTATAGACAACTGTTAGTCAAGAGTTTCTCCCATGGGTTCCCTACTAGTTGCCTAAGTTCAGAACATGTCTCATACCTTCCATCTCCTAGATTGTCGGGCAACCGTGCAACCCCATAAGACTTTTCTTAGTGCTCAGACTCTCCTGCCCAAGGCCACTGTCAATTGGAATGGTCTTTATTGAACCAGGTCCTCCCATAATTTCCCACTTTTATTTTCTAGAAATTTCAACGAACTCCCGGTTCCTTCTTGCAAAAGCCATAATGGCACTTTTCAAAACAAATCTTTCTCAACCACAAACTTTTGTAGATCTCTTTACTAAGGAACTAGGTTCCTCCACAACATCTTTATCAACCTCAACTACTGGAATGTGTTTATCAGCCACAGCATCACCTATTTCATCAACATCTTCTTCTTTTTCTTAATACTCTGCTTACTCTTCTGCAAGGCAGACTCAAAAGCCTCTTTCTTCTACAACTACTTGGCTTGTTTCATCTAAAAGAGAATCAGGTTCTTTAACAAGTTCTTCAATGAGGGTGTCATGAACCGGAGACTCAAAAAGTACCAGAGTCCTTTCATTCCCTAAGAATGGAGTTTCTTCCCCCTGAGATTAAGGAATAGAGGAGAAGTAAGGTTTGCAACACATGGAAGTGAGACAGGGCTTGATGGATGAGTAGGGGTGAATGGAGATGAGGAGGAAACCGGTATAGGTACAGTAGTATAAGGGATATTGAAGAAGTGGGGTATATGGTGATGGTGTTAAGGGAGGAGGAGATGTGGGAATGATGTTGATGGCAAGAGAAAAAACGATTATTTGTTGACCATGGTGAAAGAAGTGGTAGAGAGTTCTGAAGGAAAAATTAAAAATATGCAAAGGGAGACAATGGTTTAGAACTTCTAGTCTGAAAAGTCGGATGATGTGGCAGTTGAATTAATTTTTCTATCCTTTTTTTGGACAAGCAGGCGAAAAACACATTACTACTAACCCACATGAGCTAGGTTCCTGACCTATTTATGTAAAAGGGTTTGAAGCTCTCCTCTGAAGTTCAACACAATACCTTTAGCTTCTATGATCATTATGCGTGTTTACCTACAACGATATAGATGTGAGTTAGGCCTAATCAGAAAACACTTTAGCCAATTCTACCATAGTGTGGCTATCATAGTCATGTCAGCAAAACTAGGTTCTCAATAAGGTTTAAGTAATCCCAATGCCATCTTGTTTCTCAAAGTGTTCCCTGCTTAGAGATGTGGTGAAGTTATCTACAATTTGATCTTCTATGCAACAAAATCTTATACAAATGAGACCATTTTCCACATAGTCCCTGAGAAAATGGTGTCTGACATCAATCTGCTTGGTCTTCTTGTGTTGAACCGGGTTCTTTGCCATGTTGATAGCACTGCTATTGGCACATAGAAGCGGTACACACTCAATGTATACACCAAAAGCTTCCAATTTTTGCTTGATCCACAGTGAATGAGCACATCATGAGGCAGCCGCAACATATGCTTCTTCAATTGTTGAGAGAGATACTGAGTTTTGTTTCCTTGTACCCTATGAGATAAAATATGATAAAAGGAATTCAGCCATTCCAGATATGCTTTTACTGTCCACCAGATATCCTTCATAATCTGTGTCATCATAACTAATAAGGTTGAAATTGTCACCTGAAGGATAGTACAGAACCAGTTCTGTGTGCCCCTAAAATATCTCAGAATTCTCTTACCAGCATTCAGATGAGATTCCTTAGAATTTAATTGGAACCTTGCATATAATCCCACACTAAATACAATGTCTGGCATTTTGGCAGTAAGGTAGAGTAGAGATCAAATGATTCCCATGCTTCCATATCAAACCTTTTCAAGAGCTTTTTATGCATTTCTACTTATTGATACACGTTCCATTTATGGACTGCTTCACTTGAAAACCCAGGAAGACATTCAGCTCCCCCATCATACTCATTTCAAAGTCACTTCCCATTAGTTTAGAAAATTCTTCACACAATGAGTTAGTTGTAGCTTCAAATATGATGTCATCCATATAAATCTGATCAATGAGCAAGTTCCTTCCCGTTTCTTTAAAGACAATATATTGTCAATCTTTTCTTTTGTGAAGCCATTTTCTTAGAAAAACTTGGATAGTCTCTCGTACCAGGTTCTAGGGGCATGCTTCAACACCTACAGTTCCTTATCTAATTTGAATACATGTTCAGGATGTACATGACGTTCAAAAATCTGGAGGTAGCTTTATATAGACTTCTTCCTTAAGAACACCAATCAGGAGGGCACTCTTCACATCTATCTGGAATATGGTGAATTCCATATGTGAAGCAAAGGCAATGTGGATCCTAATAGAACTGGGGAAAAAGTCTCATCATAAGCGATCCCTTCCTCCTGATTTTATCCTTGGACATCAAGCCTTGATTTGTCCTTGTAGTATTTCCATGATCATCCAGCTCATTCCTGAATACCCACCTGGTTCCTATGATGGTTCTGTTTGAGGGTCTAGGTACCTGGTGCCATGCCTTGTTTCATTCAAATTGATGTAGTTCATTTTGCATTTTAATAATCCATTCTGCATCCTTCAAGGTCTCCTTGATATTTTTTGGATTCTATTTGGAATACAAATGCTGAGAATGTTAGGGAATTTCTAATTTTTTTATCTTGTCTGAACTCTAGAATCAAAGGCGTGATTATATTATCAAGAGGATGGGAGCTTTTGTGTTTCCGATTTGGGGTTGAAGTTTGATTAGTAGAGGAATTGAGTAAGTTAAGTGGATTACTATGCACTCCTTTTCTATTACTTATGAAATGCCATTCACTGCATCTCCAACTCTTTCTTCAGCTTCAGTGGTAGTGATTGAAGTACCAGGTTCCTCTTGAGAAGTGAAAGAAGACAATGCATTGTCTTCACCTGTCTCCTTCATTTTACTCCTCATATCGGACTTGCCATTTGAGACATCAGATACTTCCCCAGGAGCTAAAAGTGGTTCATTATTTTGATCATCACTATTTATTCTTTTGTCAAAAGAGGGAGTCTTGTTGAATAGCTTATGACCACTTTCTTCCACACATTGTATCCTTTTGTTGCAGCCTTGTAGACTTTGCTTTAAGAGGAATATCCAGAAGGATTCATTCATCACTCTTGGCATCAAATTTACCAGACCAATCCTTTCTATTGTTGAGAACATAGAATTTGTACCCAAATATTCTTAGGTGAGTCAGCTTGGGTTTCCTTCCAGTCAGCAACTCATAGAGGGTTTTGTTGAGGAGAGGTCTGATGATGCACCTCTTTTCAATCCTGTTCAGTATTGCCATAGGAATTGCATGCTCCGTGTTCATTGAACTTTGAATTTAACAGACAATTGATCAAGTCCTTCTTCATCAATATATCCAGAAGTGAGAAACTTGTATCCACCTATCCTTTATGCCAAGTCTTCGAAACATTATCCATTGCATTCAAGAAGCTCATATCACCAGCTTAGAAATAATCTCCTACCTTGTTTTCTTCCACAAACCTAGAATGTGTCCCTTCTTTCCATTTTCCAAAGGGTATATCCCTTCCTTGTATGGATTTCAGTGAGAGACAATCCATGGTATTTCCAGTCATGTTCTTTGAGCATCTACTGTCCATGATCCATTGTAGTATGATTCCTCCCACCGTTCCCTGCAAATCTAAATTATGGGTTAGATTTAGGAACCCAAACTAGTTTGGGTACCTTGTTATGATAAAAGGGAGTGATAAGGGTTTTTCTAGTCCATGCAGGCAACATTATTTTCTTGCGAGCAGTGCCTGGTCCTCTCTTAGTAGTCACTTTGTTAGTAAACACTTTGTTTTTTTGAACAGATTAAGCCCTGGCCTGGCAATTTTCTTTGAAGTGCACATTGTTCCCAGAGTGGGTACACAACCAGTTATCAGGAACTGTGACGTACTTGCTGTGAGGGTTGTAATGCGTTTTCTCCTTTAGGAACCCGATTCCATGCATGTTTTCAAAATTGTTGAAGTACATGGCAGTGACATCATCTGAGGACCAGGTCCACTTGGGTGATTTCTCAAGATCACTTTTTACTTTCTTCAATTCATCTTGAAGCTACCTATTTTTCTCGAGTTCACAACATATACTAGTTCTAGTAGCTTTCAACTCAGTTTCAAGCTTAATATGTTCCTCACTAGCTATCTCCTTTCCTTTTCCAGAATTTTTAGGTTTTAACTTAGTCCAAGGTTTCAGTATTGTTTTCCTTAGGTTTGTAATTTCTGCCAAAAGACCATTATTTTCTTTTCTGAAAATTTCAATGGTTTTCTTATGGTCAGTAACTACAACCACTAAGTCGTCACTAGTTTGTTCAAATTTTGCTAATTCTAAGGTCAAAGAATCCCTATCCTCCACAAGACTATGAAAGGCATTGATTAATACATTAGCTAAAGACATGAGTTTCTTGGAGAATAGGATCTCAAATTTCTCTGAACATCCCTGAAATTTACCTCTTTGTTGTCATTGTCTTCATCATCATCTGATTGAGCCATTAAAGCAAAATTTGAGTCATATTCAATCTCCTCGCCTTCAGCTACCATCATGGTACTATCACCAGTATTAGTTTCATCTTCAGACTCTCCAAATGCAAGAGTCTGTTTCATCATATTGTCGGCTTATCTTTTTCCCTTGAAGTTCTTGTAGAATTGTTGCTTTAAGAGAGGACAACTTTTCATGAAGTGTCCAGCCTTTCCACACTTGTAACAAAGATCATTGTTCTTTGATCTATTAGAGCTATCCCTTTTTAGCACTTCTCCATTTCTTCTGACCATCTTCTGAAACATTTTAGTTAAGTAAGCCATATCATTGTCTTTCTCACTTGAATCATTGTTATCGGCTTTAAGGACTAGGTACTTTTCCTTCTTTCATTTTCTTCTTTTAAAGGTTGGTGGAGCAGCCATGAGGATCTTTCATAGGTATTAGCCTTTTAGAAATAACTTGCTCTAATACCACTTGTTAGAAGTTGTGCGTCCACCAGACTATATAGAGAACCAGGTTCTCTACGTGTTTCCTCTGAAAATACTGATGAACCAAACTGCATAGTGATCTAGTCCTATATGAGTTTGGTACAGTGCTAAGTTTGTGTAAGTCCACCAAATATTAGAGTACCCGGTCTTTTATGGGGTTCTGTTGTGAATGTTAGTAAAGTTGTATGTAAATAAGACAGAGGATTTTTACGTGGAAAAATCCCACACGAGAGGATCAAAAAATCACGACCTATATTTGTAAGCTTTTAACTTCACTAACTTGCAATCTCCCTGTTACAAGCCACTTTACAATAACCCTATTGCAAAGACTTCAATTAACTTGTGATGTTCTCTCACAAGCCACTCTATAACTATCCTAGTTACAAAGGATTTGACTAACTTGTGAAGACACTTTGTCAAACTACGGTTACACAGGCTTTTGCTTATGACTAATCCTAGCCACAACATAAACTCAGGGAGTTTATGGATTTACAAAGGTTTCCTAATCAGCGCTTCTAAGAAAGTCGTATAGGAGTTATAATGAAGAACACATAACAAAGATTCAACAACCCTAAGGACGTAAGATATCATCAATCTTGATCAAGTCCTTGAGGTTGCAGCTGCATTGTTCTTGAGAGAGGTTCTTGAGCACTTGAGAGAATTTTTGTTTTTTGTATTTGCAATTGTTGAACCTGAATCTTGTGCCTTGCATAAGGTTTATACTATACAAGACATCCTTAGTGATGTCCAATCTCAATAGAAAGTGACTGCTGAATTGTTGTAGGCAGGCACTTTCTGTAGTACCTTTCCAGCTGTAGTTGACTTGTACTTTCATCAGAGAACCCTAAGGGACCAGGTCCCTGTTGTGTTCCTCTTTGTACAGTTGCAGACAGTCACTTTCTGCAGTTGTGTTCCAGCTGTATAGTTAACTTGTACTCCTGTCAGGGGAGCACTAAGGGATTAGGTTCCTAATCTGGTTCTTGTGCACATTGCCAGATTATCTTGAGTTGAGTAACTTGAATAATGTTTTGTACAAACTCGTTGTAGGTACACCTTGATAGCATCACTTGAAGTGATGTGAGCACTTTAGTTGGTTATAGAATGAGTGGGCACTGGAAACAGTGCAGGGCGGCAGAATATTTCCAGCTGTGTCCAATTGACTTTGTACTGCCGTGAGGAGCCCACAAGATTATCAAGTCCTTGTTTGGGTTTGGGTTCCTACCTCCTGAAGATGTAGCAAGTTTACATTTGGCTAGAATCCGTTAGATGCAGTGTAATCCATGTGAGTCAGGCTTGGTATCTAGTTCTTGATGTTAAGTTTGTTAGATCATCAAAACACAAGGAAAATATTTTGAATACCTATCAATTTTCCCCTTTTTGATGATCACAAACTTAGCATTGAAGACGAGGAATTAGAGTTCATAGAATAAGATTGAATAAGAGGAGACCACATGTTTGCCCTAACTTTATGCCCTTACTTACACATGTTTCCCCATATGTTTCCCCTGACTTTATACTATCATTCTTGGTCTTTTATATGGTTCCATAATGAAAGTTTGTTAGATCATCAAAACATAGATTAAAAGACCTTAAGCCCATCATAACAAATATCCAATAAAATAATTAAGATAAGCACAAGCCATTATGATACCGTCGATATTATATACAGGTAAAATCAGGGACAATGCATGCCCCGATTTCCTGGTGAAGGACCTTACCGTGAGAACGGGCCTCCCATTTTCCCTTCGAAAGTTGGCGCCATGTGAGCTCGGAGTATGACATATGCTTACAAATCCCTTTGATACACTCCTTGAATTGGGGGATTGCATCGAAAACTTGGGTAACAACTGTACGACCGCAAACACAGGCAGTGAAAGAAAGAACAAAAAGGAAGAAATACCACGGAAAGATAATACTTAGGGGATGCATTCCACTCATCAGGGAACGACATAAACTCGGAGAGGGGGGTAGATCAGGTCTTTGGTTTTTGCCCGAACGAACCTCCCCTACCAGCCTCGATCTCGATCCTCATCAGTGCTCGATAAAGAAGCCTTGCTTGATCGGCAGACGAGCTTGATCAGTACTCCTCAGAAGATTCGGGGACTGTACATGAAAAATAGGTGGTCGAGGGTGAACCGAGTTCACGAAATAGCGTAAGATGATCACAATCCTCCAAAAGGACGGGTGAACGGCAGTTCAGGCTATGCGCCTTCACCCAAAAGTTCAACTACGGTTGAATTGGGACTCAGGCTACGCGCCTTCAAAAATTACAGAGGTTCAACTACGGTTGAACGGCAATTCAGGATACGCGCCTTCAAAAATTACAAAGGTTCAACTATGGTTGACGGCAGTTCAGGCTATGCGCCTTCATCCAAAAGTTCAACTACGGTTGAACTGGGACTCAAGCTACGCGCCTTCAAAAATTACAAAGGTTCAATTACGGTTGAACGGCAGTTCAGGCTATGCGCCTTCACCCTTAAGTTCAACTACGGTTGAATTGGGACTCAGGATACGCACCTTCAAAAATTACAAAGGTTCAACTACGGTTGAACGGTAGTTCAGGCTGTGCGGCTTCACCCAAAAGTTCAACTACGGTTGAACTGGGACTCAGACTACGCACCTTCAAAAATTACAGAAGTTCAACTATGGTTGAACGGCAATTCAGGCTATGCGCCTTCAAAAATTACAAAGGTTCAACTACGGTTGAACGTCAGTTCAGGCTATGCGCCGTCACCCATAAGTTCAACTACGGTTGAACTGGGACTCAGGCTACGCGCCATAAAAATTACAAAGGTTCAACTACGGTCGAATGGCAGTTCTGGCTATGCGCCTTTACCTAAAAGTTCAACTACGGTTGAACTGTGACTCAGGCTACTCGCCTTCAAAAATTACAAAAGGTTCAACTACGGTTGAACTACAGTTCAGGCTACGCGCCTTCAAAAATTACAAAGGTTCAACTACGGTTGAACGACATCTCAGGCTATGTGCCTTCACCCAAAAGTTCAACTACGGTTAAACTGGGACTCAGGCTATGTGCCTTCGACTTTAATAACTACAGAGGTTCAACTACAGTTGAACGGCAATTTAGGCTACGCGCCTTCAAAAAATCACAACGGTTCAACTGTAGTTGAACAAAAATTCAGGCTACGCGCCCTCAAAAAATTATAAAAGGTTGAACTACGGTTGAACGACAATTCAGGCTGTGCACCTTCTAAAAATTATAAATGTTCAACTACGGTTGAACGACAGTTCAGGCTACGTGCCTTCACACAAAAGTTCAACTACGGTTGAACAGGGACTCAGGCCAAGTGCCTCCGCCATTATGAATTACAAAAGAATTCGACCATATGTTGAACCAGAACTCAGGCTACAAGCCCCCGTCACGAAAGCCACAAACTCAACCACGAACGAATCAAAGCTAAGGACAAACGTCCCCAAGGCTATGAGCCGGGCCGCGATCAGGAGAGGACAAGCGCCCCCAAATGTCCAACCAGGAACGAACCGCGGGTCGGGCGTAGGGCCCTCGCCATTCAAGTAAGTAAGACTAAGCTCAAAACTAAAGTGTCAGCCCGCGTAAAGTTCGGCCCAAGTCGAACTACAAGGCTGTGTTTTTCGTTACCATCGCTAGTAGTTCGGCTAAGCCCGAACTGGGACTAAGGCTATGTGCCACCACTACCCAAAAGCGGCAATAACCAACTCCCGTCATGCGGGGGAAGGTGACGACCAAAAGTGTCTATCTAGAGGCCAAGGTCATCTGCACCAATCTCCCCCCTAAGGCAAAGGGTCGATTATACAATGGTCGAAATCACCTAACCGGCCGAGACTATTAACATTCTCACTAGAGAAACTCTAAGTCAAGGCCCTCTCAAACGAACACAAAAGAAAAGAATAAAATGTATTCGATACAAAACAAACAGGAAAGAAGAAAGCCACATATATTTATAATATTTACAGGAGGTTACCCCAAATTACATTGGCCCAAGGCCGGCAAGAAAAAAAAAAAGAAAAAAAGAGAACGAAAACTAAACAAACATTACAAATCTTTCCATTTGTTCACTCGGCGCCCCCTTCAGCATTATCAGCACCCTCGGTACCATCATCGCCCCCGGGCGTAGACGGGTCACAACCGCAGTTGAGGTGGGCATCAAGGTTCTTTTTGCGTGCCTCCTCATACGTGGCCTCAGACACGACGGCGGCTTCCCACAACCTTCAATAGACATCAAGATGGGCCTCGGCATACATCCAAAGCTCACGAGTAGGACCAAAAGAGGTGGCTTGATCCCTCAGGCGCTGGTTCTCGGCCTCCAAGGCCACGGTCCGGTCCGTTGTAGCACGGGCATCCTGCTCAAAGACGGCAATGCGCCCCTCCAACGACCGCTGTCAGAAGGTATCGGCGGCCCTCTCTATTCCGCGCTCTCTTTCTTGGGCACGGTTGGTCGCCGGCAGTGTTTCAACCCTCGCTAGGGCGTCCTCTGCCTGCTTCCTTAAAGCCGCAGCCTCCGTCTTTAGGGAAGCACCTGCCTAGTCAAAGCTTCAGCAGCCTCTGCTTTAGTAGTCTGATTTTGGCGCTCTCTCTCAGTAACCGCCCTTCTCTCGGCGTCCATCTCCTCGTTCACTTGGCGGATCTGCCCCTCAAAAGCATTTACCCTGCTAAGGGACTGTTGCATATGGAGCTCCCTTCACGCCAGCTCTTCTACCAGCTCCCGATTCCGTGGGTCGTTCCTTATGCATTCACGCAGATCACGGCACAGGTCACGGTAGCGGCGGTGCTTCTCCAACAACCGCACAAAAATCGCCGAGCAGACGTTAGCCCGCCTGATGCTCTCCACCTCCAACAAAAATGACTACAACAAATAGAGCGACAATTAATACAAGACGTACTAAGAAAGAAAACAAAACCAAAGTTGTATACATACCTTTATACTCAGGGCGGCCACCTCACTCATCAACCCGACATCCGAGATTCTCCTCAGGGACGCGCTCTCCGCTTCCGAGCACAAAACCCCGAACAACATCACCAGGTTCTCCTCCCCGAGCAGCAGGTTCAGGTCGTTAGTGATCTCCAAATAACAGTAATCCCCTTCGGCCTGCACCGCTGGGCGGGTATAACCCTCCTGAAAGAGACGGACGTCTTCAGGATCCATGTCGGACTTCGAATCATCCCCCTCTCCCGATGATCCCCTTCCTTCCGCCGCCCTGGAAGTCGAGGTCTCCGCCGCTCGGGACGTTGAAGCGCCCGCATTCGCCAAAATATCGACGTCTGTACCCTCCGCCAAAACAATTGTTGAGGAGCTACCTTCCTTCTACGCAACAGGAACAGAAATTTGAATCGCCGAAGGAATTGTGTCACCTTGGCCCGAGCCAACCGGGGCAACCCCCACTAAATGCTCGCCCTCTAGGGCAAGGTACGTTGCGTCCCCCTCCGCTTCAGATGGCAAAGAATCCAAGCTAATCACCACCGGAAGGGTCGGGGTGAACGCCACCCTACGCCAAACCAGCGGCCTTCCGTCTTCTTCGTTATCTTCATTCTGTGACCGCTCCGCCCTGAAACGCACGACCCCTAGAGATTCTTCAACTCGGGGCACAGACCATGCCGGAGAGTTTGCCGCTGAAGATTCTACGGAGGTCGCCCTTAGCACCGGGCGAGGCGCCGATATTGTAATCAATTGAGCAGTCGCCCCCGACCTACGGAAAGCGAGTTGAGGAGCCCTTATGCGCCGTGGTCATTCTGACCAACCAAGAAAGAACGGTTAAGTAAAAGAAACCGAGGACTACGAAAGAAGAGAAATCACATCAAGCCAAATTCTTACAAGCAGCCGGCCTACGTCCATGGACCCACGTGCGAATTCCCGTTGTAACAGGAAGCACGGCCTCAACCCATTTGCGAATGCCGGAAAACGGCACCGGTGGCGTACCTCCCGCTACGGCTGAAGAAGAGATCAATACGTACGAACACAAAGCAGTACATTTAACCACAAGAAATCAAAGCCAGCGTAAAAGAAACTTACGTGCATGGTTCCACTCCTCCGGGAAGTTAGTAGCGCAAGCCACCAGGTGCTTAGTCCTGATGTAGAAGAAGTGCACGTAAGGATGGGTAGCGACGTCATCATCAAGCTCCACAGTTAAGCCGTTGACCCCCGCGAGGGACCAACCAAATCATGGTGCCACGCACCCTCTGAGGAGCATAAAGGGTTAACACGTGCCCAAGAGTAATCTCCCTCCGTGCCAACTCCGCATTTTGATCAGCATCGCCAATAACTTGTAACAAGAAGGGACAAGCTGACCAGGGTGCACTCTATAATAGCGAAAGAAGTCGACTACCAGCATTGGGAGAGGAAGCATGAATCCCAGCTTGAAAGGGTAGGCATAAAAGACGCAGTACCCTCGGTGGTCGACGTGTACCCTTTCACTGTTTCTAGCCAGGATGATGTCAACAAAACGTGGAATATCACACTGGTCCTTCAGCTGGGCGATACCAACATCCCCCATCAATGGAGCTTCATCCACCTGATCCTCTCCCTCGGGGTCAGAGAAATCAGTTGCCGGGCCACTGGGCAGAGAGAGAATGTCAGTCGCCGATGGGGACCGGTCAACATTCTGCGAATCGGTGGTTCTCACCACCGTAGATGGGCCTTCAGCCGCCATAACTGCCACCGGAGCACTATCAAAATGAGAACGGCTCCTCATTGTCCATATTATGAAAGAAGGTAGGAGAAAGTCACAGTAAAAGCAAGAGAAGATGAAAATCTGACGGTAAATGACAAAGAACGGAGCAACAGAGAGCAAGAGACGAATTAATTTTGGAACAAGAAGGGCTATCTCTCTCAGAATTTCACTTAGACAGAATATCAGAAAAGTAAGAACTAAACGATACAACCCCGTATTTATAGACGAATCATAAATGACTCTCATGAATTACAAAGGTCACCATTAACTACCTGATCAACCGCAAAACGGTTCAGGCCTACAGTAACAGACATAATTATGACAGACAACATGGAACGGTCATTCAGCCGTTAATCGGAACGTCACCCATGAAATGGTCGTAACGATCCCAGGATACCAAGAGCACGCCCCATGCGTCACTGTGAATATGACGCCTTCCTTGTATGCGGTAAGCACGATCGCATCCTCCCCAGGCAAGAGTAATGGGCTACGGCCATCTCCAAACAATTAGTGGCTACGACCGTCTTCAAAGTAATGCTGGCCACGGCCGCCTTCGAAAGTAGTATTGATTGCATTCATCTCTGAAGTAATAACGGCCACACCGTTTCCTGGATATAAAATGGCTACGGCCGCTCCCGAAATAAGGACGGCTACGGCCATCTCAAAACCACAGGTTGTCGCCATCCCTTGACAATAAGGTAACTACGGCCTCCTACCACAAGAAAAGTACATGCAAATAAATGGCCACGACCATCTCAAATATGCAAACGGTTATGGCCGGTCACTCATACGGGAACTGAACAAAGAATTTCGACCACGGTCGTCGGTTATGAACTCACTTAATAAACGGCTCTATTGCAGTCAAGGAATGACCGCGCTAAAAGGCTACGACCGTCTTTAAAATATATATGGCTACAGCCATATCCAAAGAAAATACGTCTACGGCCGCCTCCAATGAATAGAAGGCTACGGCCATCCCTAAAAATCTATAAGGCTACGGCCATCTCTAATAATCTAAAAGGCTACGGCCATCTCTAAATCATGAATGGCTACGGCCATCTTCGAAGAATAAAGGGCTACGATCGTCCCCAACGCATAAACGGCTGCGGTTATCAGCAGAATCCGCTCATCGAGCTCGGCCTGGGTACGACCTTAATAAGCGGAGGGACTATCTGTATGGGTCAAAACTTGATTTCATGATAATGAATGAGATCGACGCATTTATTAAAGCCTATTTGTGATTAATAAATGATATGGCCATTTGTTAACAAGATTATTGGGTAGTTACACGATTTGGCAACTAAGGCCACGGCCTGGCTGTCCTTGCAAGAGCGTCCCCTCAATGTGGTCCCAACCCCTTGGCGCCAGCTGGCAGGCCTCATGGCTATAAATACTAAGAGAAAGAACCCTAAAAGGGAGCTGCTTCTTCTTTTTCACATCTACTTCTAAAAGAAGAGATAATACATCATTGTAAAGCTCTGAACTTCTCCATGGAGAGGCAGATAAACCAATATCATTAATAAAAGATCTTCACCCTCCTCCCTTTAACTTACAATTGTTGTGTCTTGCATCTTACTCCTTTGGTCTTATGGTATATTACGATCTGCTATGATTGGCCCTCCATTTAGTTTTGATCGTTTTATGCTTATAAAATGAATGAAAACTTTGAGCTAAACAAGAATCTTATCTTTATCTTTTATAAGAGTATGAACATTAAAAACATGTACAGGGAAATGCATTTTACTTTATCTGGAAATGTTCAAAGCAGTCTACATTGCTCTATTTCCCCTGGTACCTAAGGTACTACTGATATAAAATGAATCTAATCACCATCTTTCATTAGAGCAAACATTAAAAACATGTGTACTGAAATGCATTTTACTTTAGTTGGAGGTGTCCTAAAGCAATCTACACTTAACTTAAATTCTAGTTTAAAATAACTTAGCTCCAAATATGATTGTGAAAGACGTCATTAAGTATTTGAAAGTGTGATTGGCAACTACCTTTAAATACAATAACAAACATTCACCCTCTAATCTTGTTATCTTGTCATTATTTTTGTTTTCCTAACTCTTTAACATTATTATACATGTTCTAGTCGAAGATAATAAATACAATAATATAACCAAGATGAGCATAATTCGGTATGATAGCGTCGATATAAAAAAGAGAAAGAATATTTTATCTTTTTTTTTTATCAGAGCATAAACATTAAAATTGAAATGCATTTTACTTTATTTGGATGTGTCCTAATGCAATTTACATTTCTCTTTCCCCCTATACTTATGTTAATGCAAATTGACAAGGGTACCATAGATATAGAAAGAATCTAATCATCTATCTTTTATTAGAGTAAACGCATAATTTGGTGCATTAAATTATTGCTATGAGGGGTCCGAAGAAGAGCTGAATCATAAGGGTCTAATGTAAGATGCTACTATTAAGTAAAGAAAACATTAAAAACATGGGTAGTGAAGTGCATTTTACTTTAGTTGGATGTGCCCTAAAGCAATTTACACTTTAACTTTTTATCCCTTTCTTTTTTGGACCATTTTGGTCAAAAACTCTGGTTGCCTATAAAAAACCACCATCCACCTGTTGCGTTACAACATTCTAGTATTCACTACTGTAACACCGAACCTCATATCTCTTCGTGTGTGTGCCGGGTCTCTCTCTCTCCTTCTCTCTGTCTGGATATACGTACACGAACATATATACGTCTGTGTGAGTGTGTTTAATCGGCTGTTCCATTTCTCCCTCTTTCTCTTTTTGAAATCCAGCACCTTTTAAAAAACAACTTTCAGATTACGCCAACTCAAAAGTAAAGTAAACCAACATTTCAAGAATCGTGCATAATCTAAAAAGATTATATCTTCTCTGTTTTTTCATTACAGAGATTAGCTTTTTATCTTTTTCGTTTTTGGGTATCTGGGATTTAGTTTTCTTGAAGAAAGATCGAATTTTTCTATTTTGGGTCATCTGGGATTAAGTTTTCCTTGAAAAAGATTGAACTGTCCTGTTTTTGTTTGTGTGGGATTAAATTTTATGAAGTGGAGTATTGAGAAATTTGTCATAAATACATAAATTTTGGTGTAAAAGGAAGGTGTTTTTTTAGGGCGGGAATGAAGATGGTGAGGGGTGAAAATATAGTGGGGTATGAGGGGGAGGTAGAAGTAGACGAAGAGGAAAAGGAAATGGAAATGGGAATGTTGGGGTCTCCCCAACAACAGATGAAGTTGGTGGTGGTAGGCTATGCTCTTACATCCAAGAAAACTAAGAGCTTTTTGCAGCCCAAGCTTGTAGGTCTAGCTAGGTAATTAATTCATTTATTTTTATTTTTTATTTTGTAAATCATGACATAAATCTAGAGAAATTTTCCATTATTTGTTGAATTGAAATTACATTTGCTGTTTCTGTTAGAAATTAAGATAAGCACAGGTGGATAATGATTTAGAATAGGTGCATCCCAAGTAGGTACAATCTAGTAATATACAACAACCCAATATAATCCCACATAGTGGGTCTGGGGAGTGTAGAGAGGCTGTTTCCAAATAGACCCCGGCATCCTTCCCTCCAAGAACTTCCCACCTTGCTCTTGAGAAGACTCGAACTCACAACCTCTCGGTTGGAAGTGGGAACCGAAGTGGGGTTGGTTACCATGAGAGCAAACCCTCTTGTCTACCAATATTATACAACATGAGCATAAAAAGAACAAAAGAAACAGACCACCCATTGTAGAACAAACATAGCAGAGAAAAGAGGCTCAGATTCGATCTACCAGAAAAAGAAAAAAAGAAGGCTAATCCACCATGACTGAAAAAGCATATGCCTTTGTGAGAGCATATGAGAACCCACCTCACAGATACTGCTGCCTCTGCCTAGCAAAGATGAATCAGCTATAAACTCCAACTTTCAAGCTTCCTGGAATATCACCATAGCCTCATTTACAAAGTTCATGGTTTAGGATTTGGGTTTTTCCGAACAAGTGTATGGAGTAAAATATATAGTTTCCCTTATTATTACCATAACCATGGCTATCGTCATCATCATAATCGCCATTTTACAATCTAGTAATACACTCCCTATAAAAGCTTAAGAAAGAAATGCATACTTTTAAAACTTGTTATTTTAAACACGGCATAAATATTTGTGTGGCTATAAAAGCTATATGGCAACGTGTCATTCTTTTGGAACAGATTGCACTGGGGATTACACTGGGTATGTTGTTGTTTTTGGAACGAACTGATAGGAAAATATTGCCAAACAAAGTAGAGGAAGTATAATCTTGCCTATATATGGTCTGAGTGGAAAGTTGTGGATTAGGTAGATTCTCATATGCTATTAATATCATGCTTTTCCTGTTTTTGAATACTTCACATCTCTGTTTTTCTGATTGGCGGATCTAGCTCTTTTATATCAGTTTCGGTGGAATTGCCTTTTTAGGCTCAGGCCTTGTATACATATGAATTCATGTGTGTATACATATACATATATGCATATTATCTGTGTCTGTATATATAGATTTGATGTGTTTGCATATGTGTGTGTATAGATTTTTACATGTATACGTATATGCACATATTGAATATACTGCACCAACTTGTTGCTGGAAATGTTAATATGTTCAAAGAACTGCAACTTCTACTGAGGAAGCATGGATTAACTGGAACTAGAAATGATTATACATACTGATAGACTTCATTGAAATTATACTTATTGATAGATTGTGATTGATTCAATTCTTTTTGACCTATGCTATTAGCTATATGGTTTTCCTTTTGCTCATATTTTTGGATGGACTTGTGTTGTTCTTGTCTCACGGTATTGCTAATGCAAATTCAGCTATAGCGATTTTTTGGTGTGCTGGATTTTATCACGTTTCCATCACAATCATGTGGCTAACCACGATCCTGCATTATGCAGGAATAAGGGGATACTATTTGTTGCTATAGATCAGAGCAGACCCCTTTCAGATCAAGGTCCTTTTGACATTGTGCTCCACAAAGTTAGTTCATTGTACTCTTGCGGATGTTCATGCACTTTTTCTCATGTTATATCTATGTTTTCTGTTTATTTGCACGTATATATCCCACTAAATTCCACCCAGGGAAAGTCGTCACTGATACTTTCATAGCTGTTCCTGTCCAAAAACATATGAGCTTACTTCAAAAAGTGCTAGTTCTTTTTTCGTAGATGTTTGCTTATTACTTATATATGAACTTTTTGTGCTCTTCTTCTCTTGCAGTTGTCAGGAAGCAAGTGGAGCCGTATTCTTGAGGTTAGTTCATATCAAAAGCTTTCTTTGTATGCACTATTCACAGAATCCTGTATATAACAATTGATATGTGTTATTACAACAAATTTTGTAGATATGTTAGGGGGGCAATATTTTTCGCTCGTACTTATTCCCATCACACATAAGCTGCAGACTGCTTTCTCTTTCTACCATTATGAATCATGACTTGATAGTTAAGGTTGAAAACTTGTGCTTCCAGCCAAGTGAGGAATCTTTCTCTCTTATAGGCTGTTAACTGGCTCAGTGTTATTAAAGGCGCGCTTTAAGCACGCTTAAGCTCTGAAGCGATGCTCTAAACATATAGAGCACTTCGCCTCACTTCACGGGCGCTTCAGTGTTGGCATCAAAGCTTTAAGATATACTTTTCCTTGCCAATAAGCGTAATCCTAAAAAGGCCGCACTAAACAATTGATATTTCACTTTTCGTAAATTTTCTTCATTTTCCTTGTCCATATATTTGGTATTTATTCTTATAGATATTAGTCCTCGATTACACATACATATTTGTAATTTTTCTCCACTTGCGCCTTTCTTTATTAAAGCCCATGCTTTATTTGCGCTTTACGCTTAAAGCTCCAACAGACCTTGGAGCTTTTTTGCGCTTTTTGCTTTTGATAACACTGAGCTGGCTTACTGGAGAGGATTCTTGGCTTCATAAATTGATCCCTTTTCCCAAAGCTTATTTTGACTCCTTGTATTAGCTTTCCATTGACAAGAGGGGTTGCTCTGATGGTAAGCAACTCCCACTTCCAACCGAGAGATTGTGAGTTCGAGTCTCCACAAGAACAAGGTGGGAAGTTCTTGGAGGGAAGGATGCCGGGGGTCTATTTGGAAACAGCCTCTCTACCCAAGGATAGCGGTAAGGTCTGCGTACACACTACCCTCCCCAGACCCCACTAAGTGGGATTATACTGGGTTGTTGTTGTTGTTGTTGTTGTATTAGCTTTCCATTTCAAAAAAGAATCTTTATATTAGCTTTAAGAGAAGAGGGTTTACCTAACTAATATTTTCAAATGTTTGTTATTTATAGTGCAGCTTTGGTCCTATGTTATTCGTCTAGAATAGCTTTCTCCGTTAGATCCTCTGATCAGTTTAGTTTAAAGGAGTGCATATGGAAACTCCCTGTGATTCTTATCCTAACCACTTTACTTTTTCAATGTATAGGATTATAGGCAAACACATCCACATGTCGCGGTCCTTGACCCTCCAGATGCCATAGAGCAGGTATATAATCGCCAATACATGCTTGAAGATGTTGCAGACCTGAACTTGTCAGACAGCTATGGTAATTTTTTTGCTTTTGTAGTATAATCTGCGATGACTGTTGTTATGAACTTATGATTAGCTATATGCAGTTGTTGCGTATTCTAAAAAGGATCGTCTGTTGATTATATGTGTGCACAAAGATAGTCAATTTACAGTTCAGTACATGCTGAAGCGATGAGTAACATGTTTTTGGCTGGCATGACAGGCACAGTTGGTGTCCCCAGGCAGTTGGTAATCGAGAATGATCCTTCATCCATCTCAGATGCAGTGAATAAAGCTGGTCTTGCTCTACCTCTTGGTATGTCTTTATTTGGTAGTTGCATATTTATGATTACTCAACTGATCTATAGCAAGTTCTTGGACTTTCCATAACTCTTATAGCATATCCTTGCCAAAGGTAGGGGCTAGCCATCAGATTTTTGACTAAATTGTTTTTAGGCTGTTCTTTTCATTGAATGGAGTTGCTTTTGTGTTCTCAGTGGCAAAGCCTTTGGTTGCAAAGTCACATGAGTTGTCTCTGGCTTATGATATGCTCTCTCTTCAGAAGCTTGAACCCCCGCTTGTTCTGCAGGAATTTATCAATCATGGTATGTATGTCATTTACAGGTTAAACCTGTTGATAAGAATGGACCTTGGGCCTAACTCAGCTTTTGGGGTTGAGTTAGGCCCAAAGTCCATTTTTATCATGGTATCAGAGCCAGACCCTTTCCAATTATTGTTACCGATGTTGGGCCCCCATTTATGTTGTCCATGCTCCAAAGGTCTGGGCGTGAGGGGGTGTTTAGTTGTCCCACATCGGAGGGATTTGAGGTCCTTGGTCTCCTTATAGGGCTTGGTCAATCCTCACCTCATAAGCTAGCTTTTGGGGTTGAGTTAGGCCAAAGGTCCATTCTTATCACCTGTTATGTGTAGTTCTGATTGAATTAATGAGGTGGTGATTCTTCATACATTTTGTGTCTGTAGGAGGTGTACTCTTTAAAGTTTTTATTGTTGGGGAAGCCGTTAAGGTTGTCAGGCGTTTCAGTTTACCTGATGTTAGCAAACGCGAGCTGTCAAAAAGTGCTGGTGTTTTCCATTTCCCTAGAGTTTCGTGTGTTGCAGCCTCTGCAGAGGGAGCTGATTTAGACCCTTGTGTTGGTGGTGAGCCATTTTTCGATATGAATTTAATTACATTATATTATACATATTGGAATGTGTCTAGCGCACTTTAAATATGTACGACACCTATTGGAACATAGATATTGCTCCCTCTTTGTTGCCTAATGCATATAAATTTTTTAAATATTTGATTCCTTGTTCGCAAACAAGTGGACGACTTCAAAGATTCTTTATCCATCTAATAGACGTATCATCCATCTTTGAGGCCAATTTAGCAAGACATATCTACAGAATACAATTTGAATGTTTAGTAAACATACACACACCTCGAGCATACCACAACTTTTAGAGATAGTGTGACGCATCTTCAAGGTCAAAATTAGAAAGCACTTCATGCTGTCGGAGAGACACTCAATAAGTCAATACCTAATAGCTACTGTTTTTGTTGTTGTATCTATTTTTGCGCATAGCTGCCAATAGGGTTGAGATAATACCACCTTGCAAAGGTATCAAACTATCAGTTAATGGGCGAAATTGCAAAATTACATGAGGAATAGAAAAAGCTTAGTTAATTCTATCATATGGACAGGGAATAAAGACGGGTTGAGCTGCATACCACAAGATTAGAACTTTGATACCCTAAGTTTGGAAGAAGAGTCTTGGTCTAAGTATCGGAAAAGAGGATAACCACTGAATCAGTTTGGCTTAGCTCTGAAAGCTAAATTACGAGAATCTTTCTTCACACGCTTCCAAAATTTCTCGTAAACTGATTGAGCTGATGATTGCTCTTCTCACCTGATCTTGTTGACTCAATTAAATTGGAGAATTGTTATGTTATGTCTCACATAAACCCTTCTTAGTTTTGCCCCTAAATCAATTTCTAGTCACATAGCTTCAGAACAATTGTGCAAAGCGTCTAATAATTTTATTTGGGATTAATCTAACAGTCACTACGGTCGTCATTTAACTAAAACAATCTTCGTTATGTGAGATTTTCATGGTGCTCCTCTCTTATTTGCATTATGAGAAACATACATAGGATGGAAAAGTATATGGAGAAGGAAACATTCTCAAACGATCTCAGCTATCTGTGTAGCTACAATGCTATTGCTAACCAAATTACCTTTAAGCTCTTAATTATGTGCTTTCTGACCTACTCTCTACTATATTTAACATCGCCTTAGTTGGATAGACCATTGATCTGCTATTAACCTTTGTCAATACTAGGCTTTTCTGGCTTTGAACACCTATATTTACTCTGGTCTTGCATGCTGTGGGATGCTTTTATCACCAATTTCTACTTGTTGGGCTTGTAATTTTTTGATGCAAAGTGTCAGAATGGTGTTAACTTATCTGTATTTATCCTCTGCAGAGCTTCCTCCTCGACCATTACTTGAGAGGCTTGCTAGGGAACTTCGTCGTAGACTGGTATTTCTCCGTTCATTTTCTCTCTTTTCCGTAAGGAACAATAATAAAGGGAGCGACTGCTTTGGCTTCCTATACATGCTCTTTGTTCTTATCTGTAAATTCTTGTTCCATTGCAATGTGTCGTCCAGGGTCTCAGGCTCTTCAACTTGGATATAATTAGAGAGCATGGCACTAAAGACCGCTATTACGTGATAGATATCAATTACTTTCCCGGTAAGTTGTGTCGTCATCAATGGACTTACCTTTTCCTTGCATATACTGGTTTGGTTTAACCAATGATTGTGATGATTCTTTGCTATATAAACTTCAGGTTACGGGAAAATGCCAGAATATGAGCACATATTTACAGATTTTCTCCTGAGCCTGATGAAGCAGAAATGAGAAGGAAATCCTCCGCAATTACAACTTGAATGTAGAAAAAAGAGGATATCATCCAGTCAGGAGAAAACTTACATGAGTGCAGTGCCTAAAAGCTGTTCGAAGAAGCGTCAGAGAAGCAAGAAAAGAAGTTCCAACAACTCTCGGAAACTGCTGGCTGAAGGTTTACTCCTTGGGAACCTTGCCCCCGTTACACAATTCCGACATCCATGCCTGGGCTCCACTTTTTTGTTTCGACATCCATGCCTGGGCTCCACTTTTTTGTTTCACTATTCAAAATTTTAGGCCATTTTTTTCTTTCTTATTGTTGGGTGGGTTTACCCTAGGGGAAAGACATACTGTGTCTGCATTCTCCTAGGGGTGATGTTTGGTTGGTAGTTGGACTGAAGAGGAAAATGTTATTGTGAAGAGTGAATGTGCCTCATGTATCTAAAGTTCAGAGTTTTGCAGCCAATCCACCTTGTAAAAATGCCTTTCTTGGTAGGAATATGCACTCTGTGCCTTTTTGCTCTTTTCAATCTTCGCTTTGAGGGTCAGCTGGCGCACGATTTTGAATCAGTGGATTATGTACTTGCACTTAAAATGACACTGTCTAGCCGTACTCAAAATAATTTATATACAAAAATTATATAAATTTTATATACTAATTCGGCTACTGTATGAAATAGTTTCTGGTGAGGGCTAGAAGTGAAAGTATCCCTAATTCTAACCCGCTAAAATACGGGGTTAAACCAATCACTAACAACTGTTGCTGATAACATGAAAAAGAGGATAAGCTGGTTGCATTACGTTGATTGTGTGAAAAGCTATTTGTGCTAATCAGTGTGAAACTGTGAATACGTTAAATACAATTAGAATTCTTTCGTTTATCAAAATATTTGTTAAAATTCAAATTCTAATAGATCTATGATTCATTACTAATTAAACATGATCTGTTACAATCTCTTCTTTGATGATCCCTTCAACTCATGTACTAGAATAGAGTAATTTGATTGGAGTATAGAATGAGGTACCTGAAGCCTAAGTATGGCCCAAATATGATCAAATATGAACACAAGGAAATAATGAAGTTCTTAAAAATTAATTGTAATTCTTTAACGAAGATTATAGTATTCTCATGGTAATTATTTTTTATTAAATAAAAAATTTCAATAATAAATAAAAGAAAATATGATTTTTCAAGTATTAATTGTAATTATAATTTTGTCCAACATATAACGTTATGAATGATTAAAATGTCAATTAATAATTTGTCTTGCTGTTTCATGCTTTATATAAATATAGATAATAGATAATTTTTATAATTCTTATAAATAAAAAGTTTCAATTCTTTCGGATGTGGTTGAGGTTGGAGTAAATTAAGTCAAATTTCTATCTCTTATTAATTAGTACATTTACCTACTCAGTTGGTTCGATTTTTTCCTTCTTCGTGTATATTCATTTGTTTTTATTTTTCTTGTTTAAGACAATTTTATTTTTATAACTCGTTTTTTTCTGAATTAATCGGTTCTGTTTTTCATTAAATGAAATATTAGAAGTCGTTAATTTTTAAAAAGCGGTAAAGGGTCAAAACTGCCCTCAACCTATCGACTCCGGAACAAAATTGCCCTCCGTTAACCTTTTGCAAAGAAAACGCCCCCACCGTTAAATTTGTGGCATACTTCTGCCCCCAAAATCTAACAGATGCTTGTATTTAATTTTTATTTATTTTTTAATGCCACGTGTCACGTAACGATTGGCCATTAAATAAACTTGACCCAAAATCAATTCTCACCCAAGTTCCGACCCAACCCGACCGACCCGACCCCAAAAAAGGTTAACGGAGGGCAATTTTGTTCCGGAGTCAATACGTTGAGGGCAGTTTTGACCCTTTTTCTGTTCTTTATATGTCCCAATTTGCTAGTAGCAGGCTTGAAGTGTAATGAGATTTCCCGCTTTCCAACAAATGTAAAGAGCTTGATTCACATATATTCATCTTCAGTTAAAGTGGATTGGTCATTCCTATCCAATGGGGGGCTGGTTTTTCATGGCTTGGTTATGGGGGATGGGCTGGACGCCTGGTTCGTGATGGAGGGGGGCTGTTTGGTTGTGAAGTTTTCCGGCGATGTGTAGGTGACGGGCTGGACGGGAAAGATGAAGCAACGGGGTGGCCATGGGAGGTCGTTTGGTGGTTTAGGGTTAGAGAGGGTGTGTTGTGAGGAAGATGAAGAGAGGGTTTGATGTTTTTTGGGTCGGGTCAGTCGGGATGCTTGTATTTAATTTTTAATTTTTTTTAATTCCACGTGTCACGTTTTGATTGGCCATTAAATAAACTTGACCCAAAATCAATTCTCACCCAAGTTCCGACCCAACCCGACCGACTCGACCCAAAAAAGGTTAACGGAGGCAATTTTGTTCCGGAGTCAATACGTTGAGGACAGTTTTGACCCTTTTTCCGTTCTTTATATGTCCCAATTTTTAACCTTTTTTGATCGGGTCGGTCGGGTTGGGTCGGGTTGGGTTGGAACTTGGGTGAGAATTGATTTTGGGTCAAGTTTATTTAGTGGCCAATCGTTACGTGACACGTGGCATTAAAAATAATTAAAAATTAAATACAAGCATCTGTTAGATTTTGGGGGCAGAAGTATGCCACAAATTTAACGGTGGGGGCATTTTCTTTGCAAAAGGTTAACGGAGGACAATTTTGTTCCGGAGTCGATAGGTTGAGGGCAGTTTTGACCCTTTACATTTTTAAAAGATTAATTTATAAGGTTGCATCTCAAAACATTAGAGGAGTGAACTTAAAATTTCAGTCAAAAGTAATAATATTGATGAATTTTATTACTAAGTTTATGGTATCCTATTAAGTTTTGATTCGGTCAAAATCATAGTTAAACGTGCCTCAATTTAAAATACTTTTCTCTAATCTGATACTTTTCTTTAATAATCTTTGCAGTCTGGACATTTGGTTCAGAATCAAAACATTTCATCTTGTTGATTCATTTGTTTTCTTTTCAAACTCTTTATGTCCCTTTTGAAAACTTTGAGCTGAAAAATACTTTTTTGCATATTTTTTTCCAGACTCTTTTGCATTTTCATTAGAGACTTTTGCTATTCATATTTGCATCTATATGATGGTTCCCCTTTATACTACTTGACGATAATTAATTTTTTGAAATTTTTTATAATGATAGTGTTTGAGTTAATTTGCGCCTTGATAATAGGCTAGATTCATGTAATTTGACTATTGTTTATGCCCTAGCTTGATTATATTTCACTGTTATAATATAGTTAAATGATGATAAATTGGCTCTAATTGTGAATCTCACACGTTGCAGGAGTGAGTAGCATGTATGAGGACTTAACACTGTAATTGGAGCTAAACTGAAGCAAGAAAAGCCCCTAGGAGCTGAGTACGTGGGAAGACGAGAGAAAGAAGAGATGAAATGAAGATCTGGACTAGCGCGTCCACTTGCGCGACCGCACTAGCCCAAGAAGTCGAGGCAGAATGATTGGTCATATGTGCGGTCATTAGCGCGTCCACTACCGCGACCGCGCTAGCCTAGTTTCGGAAAATTAAACTTCATGGATAAATTTAATCTATAGAAGGTCCAGCTCGACCAAGGGATCACTATCAAGGTTTTCAAAGCTTGTTTTTATACTACTTTGGAGGCAAGAATAAGTGTGTGAAGATCAACTAAACATTAGAGTTTTTCTATCTCCTTTTATTTCTTGCAGCTACACATTATGAACAACTTTATAGTTTTATCTTGTTTTGTTATGAGTAGATAAACAATTGATCTAAGGTTGATGGAACCAATTGTTGGTTGAAGTTTTGACTCAACTTGTTATAATCGAGCCGGATTTATGATATGATTGTTCAATTACGCTTTATATGGTGATTAATTGAATGAGCTCTTGATTAATCATGTCTAATTGCCTTATATTGCTTGAGAAAAAATATTAGGTTAGACTGTTATTGAACAACAACACTTTTGGGTATTTGAAGAGATTCATTACCTGAACTTAAAAGTGGGGTTAGAGATAGCAAAACTTTAGTAGGATAATTCAGAGTTGCACATATTGTCAGCTAGAGTAGTTCGAGAGAATGCTCTAGTAAATTATCGTAGTTGATCGAGAGATAATTACGATAACCCACAGCTCATAATCCTGATAGAGTATTACGGCGAGATTATAGCAAAAGAGTTAATATCTAAACTAGTAATTGGGGAAATCAATGCCCTAGACCTCTTTTCCATTGAATTGTCTTTAATTTAGCATATTATTATTTTTAATATCATTTAAAGTAGTTAAAAAATCCAAAATTAATTGATAAAAATCTTGCATCTGAAAATTGGTTGAGTTGATAATAGCAATGTCAATAGTTGTAATAGATACGTTAGTTCCCTGAGGATTCGACTCCGATCTAATAATTCTAATACTACTGCTAAGTTGTAATAAATAACATCATTAGATCCCCGACAACGGCACCAAAATTTTATCTCTCCCTACTATGCCTTCTAAAAGTTCAAAGGGATGCTAGTGAAGTATCCTCACCATGGTATTCCAGATCAGATGCTCGGCCAGAGATTCTACCTGGGGTTAGCTGATAATCTAAAGGCCAATGTGGATGCTTCAGCTGGGGGGAGTGCATTTTTTTAGTAAGACATTCACTGAGTGCAAAGTCCTTCTTGACAAGATGTTTCAAAATTCGGGCTGGATGGCGAGAGGTACAACACTGGCACCAATAGTGCATTCAGTTCCTCTTGACCCAAATAATTCGCATGCA
The DNA here is from genome assembly GCA_034376525.1 of Nicotiana benthamiana. Taxonomy (NCBI): domain Eukaryota; kingdom Viridiplantae; phylum Streptophyta; class Magnoliopsida; order Solanales; family Solanaceae; genus Nicotiana; species Nicotiana benthamiana. The sequence continues at coordinate 49,745,371 of CM067328.1, forward strand.
GAGAACATAACCACACTCATAACTTAGATGAGTATATTGACAAAGAAGATTGACGAGATGGGTACAAAGCAAATGCATATAGTTGGCACAACAAATGGAGGACTGTGTACACCCTATGTTAATCAGTCTTATGTGTATTCATGGAATGGAGAAGGTGACAACCAAGGGTTAAGAGAAGATATGAATTATGTCTGTGAGCACGTGATTTTAACCTAAGCTAATTATTTCCAAAAATTTTAAAAAATAATTTTTTTATTGTTTTATAATTTTTGGAATTTTTGTGTCATATTTTGGGAATTGTTGCATTTTATTGGTGCATTTTAGTTCATATAAAAATATTAAAAATATATATTTGGTATTTGCATTTAGTATTTATTTTTATATTTTAAGATTAATTAGTGGTTGGTTTGTTTTTAGAACAAAATCTAAAGAAAATAACAAAAATAGTTCATTTTTGCATTTTTAATTGCTTAATTATGAATTTGTTATGAAATAGTTTTAATCAATTTTAGGAGTTAATTAGTCTAACTTTAAAATATATTAGGGCTTCATTTTTATTCTTGCATTTTTAGAAAATCAGGAAAAAATAAAAAAAATACAAAAATACAAAATAAAATACAAGAGTAAATAAAAGAAACAATTAAAAAAGAAAATAAATAAAAAAAAGGTTGGTCTTAAGAGATTCGTATTAAGGCCAAATGGGTGAGCCCAAACCGAAAAAAAAACCACCCCAGGCCCAATCAAACCCAAACTCAGTCCGCCTTAATAAAAACTAAAACGTTGCCCTAAATCCTGGCCGTCGAGGTAACTCGATCTAACGGGCAGGAACTCGCCTCTCATCAATATAAAATGGTCCGAACGAGTCCCCCCCCCCCCCAGATCCATCCCACTTCATATTTACACCAAACCCTAATAGCCTGAGCCGCCCCCATATCCCTCGCCAAAAGCTGCCGCCGGCGACGATGCCACCACCTTCGAATGACCCCAAAATAACACCCCAGATTACTTTTTCCCTCCTCTACCCAAACCATAGTCTGTTTCTCTCAAATTTTAGCCATTCTCTTTGAATCCTAGTTTGAAATTTTTCGGCCAAAACACACCTTGTCCAAACTGGCCCAAATTTACACACACAATCCCCGGACCTCCCTCACCCCTAATCCCTAAATAAATCCCCTCAAATCTCGTCAGAATTGGACGAATAATGGATCTAGGGTTCATGCAGTTCTGGGCTATTTTTGAAGATTTTCAAGTCGATTGATTTTTAGTTAATATTATAGGTCTATTTTTGGCGAATAGATGTATAATATTAATCGGAAGTCAATTTCGTATGTTTTTCTCATAAGGTCCGAATTTCAGTAAGTTTCTTCTCACTTTTTAAATTTTATTTGATTCATGCTTTGTCTGTTTAATTAATCATAATTTTAATTTCCGAATCATTTTATTTGATAGTTTGGTTTCGATACAATTCTGTCCGTTAATTGTTATCTAAATATTAGGGTTAATTTTCATTTCTTTTAGTTCTGAGTTGATTTAGCTTAAATTTTCAACTGTTAGTTTATTTGCTAAATGCTAGTTTAATTTCATTTAGTTCTGACTATTAGTCTAAGCTTTGCACTTTTGATCCTTGTGTCCTGGTTTTAAATTTGTTTGAGTCTGTGTGACTGAATAAATGTGATTTGTTAGTTTAATTGGTTAATTTTTGAGTTTCAATTAATTAGTCTTAGTTTTGAGTTGGTTTAGGTGATTGGTTATAGCTGTGAAAGTTTAATTAGAATCAGTAATTTCGAGCGGTTTCAGTGGTAGTTTGGACATGGGAAATGGATAACTTATCAAGAACAGTAATTTCAAAACAATAACAAGGGTAGTATAGGTATTGTATAGGTAGAAGAACACCCTAGGGCCTTCTAGAATAGACTTTGTTGTAGATTTCAGCCAACTTAGGATATTAGCTTGGGCAACAAGTTTAAAGATGAGGGATTAAAGCTGAAAAAGAGAGGGACTAATGTGTAAAATATAAAATTGAGGGTTGTCATCCCTTAGGCCTATAAAAAGGCATCAAAATGCCTTGATGAAGAAGTTTTTGGACCTCTAAAAATCCCCCCCCCCCCCCAAAGCTCTCTCAATTTCTAGAATTGAAATTTGAAACTCCAAAATTCAAAAACAAAAAAAAACAAAAGAAGAAAACGAAAATGTACTATTCTATTCCATTTCTAGATGAGATTAGAAGTTCTAGGCACTATTTCTTACTTATTCTGGCTGCTGAATTGTTCTGAAATCTACTGATCCTGCGTTTGGGTTTATTCATGTTAATTTTCTCTTTTTGGGTGTTTGGCTGTTGTGGTTAGCATACAAATCATTCCAAGCTGAGTTTGAATGTGTTTGAGCTACTCTAGTTGGTTTCAAGTTAAAAGTTACTCATTCAAAATCTGTTCTGAGCTATATTACTGATTATTCTGAGCTGCTGATTTTCTCTTCCTTTATATTTCAATCCAACTCCAGGTACACTTTCGAGCCTGCCTTGATGTAATCTCACCAAGTGAAATGGAAATGAAACTGCTACTTGATACTTGCTGAAGTTGTTTTTACTGTCTGTTGGTAGCTGATTCTACTGCAATTAGTTTAGGAGTTGGTTTTGGAAAAATTCATTACTTTAGCTTATTTTTAGTGGACTACTGAACTAATCATGTGTAATGGACTGGTTGAATTATTAGAGTTGTAACTATTTCTTAGCCTTATCGAACTAGTTTCACTTTGAATAGATGCGATTTTGAAATCAGAAGGTAATTGAAACAGGAAAAGAATGTTAAGATTTATGAGTCTCGTTTGTTCACTAGCTGGAAATTGAATAGAAATAAATTTGTGTTCAGTCATGTTAGATTTTGAGTTAAGTGTGGGATTGATGTTTGTATGGTCACACGTTAATTGAATCTCATGAATCAAAATCAATTATGGTATAGTTGTTTCCAAAAGAATGCTCTAATGACTTTGAAGATGGCTCCTAAGCCTTGTTAATTGGTAATTGTCTAAAAACTCAGTTCTGTCAAATTTCATTTTGTTTCACATACTTTAGTTAACCCATTAATGACCATCCATGCCTAATTGATACTACATTTTGCTTAAATTACTGATTCTTCTAGTTTTCATTTCGTTGTTATTGTGATACGGATTGGAGAATGGCTTGAGGTACTGCAGCCACGCTTGGGCTTGCTGTCCGTTCATGCCAGGACCAAATAATTTCTTTTTTGGGATTGACATCAAAGCCTGTTTAACTGATTGGGTTATTCCCAAGCCCTATGTCTGTAGTTATTGGGACCTTTGTCCAATGTGTACATATTATGTGGTTTGGGCTCTTTGGGCCCAAGACTGAAATGGCAATTAGCTTGTTAGTATTCGAATAGCCTACTGTGGGTCTTAAGTTAGGTAGCAGATTCAACCTAAAAGGCGTTTCCTTTTGTTTGGATCCGGATTTGAACTTGAAGCCCGAACTTTATAATAATAACCAATTAGGAATTTTTATTTTATTTTCTTAGAGACAAATAATATGGAAAAACATAGTCTACTTTAGGGTGGACCTTTAAATAAAATATGAGATGAGCCTCGCCAAATAAAAAATACAAAATTATGGGGCCCTCAATAAATGTTTGAATTAAAAATACTTAGAATTCAGGATGAGACACTTAGCAAATTTCATGGCTCTCCCCAAAATAATAACGCGTTAGTCTCTTTAGGTATGGTTTTAATAAAACTACCTTCCTAAAACTCGGGTATGCATTTCATGTGACCTAAATCAAATCCTAATATATTGAATAAAATGTATTTAGGATTGCGGGTGCATTTTATGAGACGCGATCCAAAGACACGTTTAAACGACATTCAACTTTCGTTAAAAATGTTAAATAAAAGCGGTTCAAAGTTAAAATTGGCACATAGGTTCATCATGTAATAAAATAAGATAAATAAGCTAAACACAACAGTTGAGCGACCGTGCTAGAACCATGGAACCTGAAAATGCCTAACACCTTCTCCTCGGTTAACAGACGGAGTCATATTTTTCCTCGGTTCGGGATTCAACCGGTGACTTGGGACACCATTAATCTCCCAAGTGGCGACTCTGAAATTTTAATAATAAATCTCGTTCTGATTGTCCTTTAATTAAAAAAAAACTCCTTTACGCCATTGCGGGTGTAGTGAAAAAGGAGGTGTGACAGCTCTGGCGACTATACTGGGGACAATAACCCAGAACGTTTTGTTCAGGGTTCAGAATTCGAGCTTAGAATAATTATTGTGTTTGGTTTTATCTGATTTGTTACATGATTTGTGTCTAATGTGTTAATTGACTGCTTTTACCATTTTAATATTTTGTGAACTGTATATAAACTGTGCCGAGACCCATCTACTCTCCGAGTCTTCTAAATCATAAAGACGACTTCTTTTCTGTATAGTGTCCAATTTCCAATTTAGAACGAGGTTTGGAGAAGTTGCAAAGCCGGCGAAGCTTCTTTATTCTCTTTACGTTGCCTCCCCCTCGGCTCGAGCTGTCCGCTCATGTAAGCCAGGTCTAGAACAAACACCTATGTTCTGAACCTAGAATAACTCAACTTCATGTCGGATCCCTAGTAGGAACGCTTATTTGCATCATGTACATTTGACTTAGGGGACTCAACACAGGGGTTGGGTCCGTCTAGGGCAAGCAACCTGAAATAAAAAAGACCATCCTAACGCATCCTACTTGTTTTCTGTGCATTTATTTGTTCAGACTTGCATGCTGACCGACTTCTGAATCTCGGGAATATCGAAAAATTGAGAAAAAGATAAAAGAGAGAAATAACACTGTAGAGAGTTAATTTCATATTTTTAGAAAAACCAGTGCCCAAGTACTGTCGAAACTCTGCCAAAATTTTGAGAAAACGAAAAAAGAAAATATTTTTTTCTTTGAAAATGTGAGGAAAAGAGTCTTTTATTTTAGTTGTCTTATTTTCAAAAATAAAAAAGGAAAAATATTTTGTGTTGCCATGGAAAATGAAAAAGGAAAAGAGTCTTCATTTTTGGATTTGTTGTTTTTAAAATAGTTTATTTGCCAACGGAAAAGAAAAATAGTTTGTTTGGTTGTCATAAAAGGGAAAAGGAAAAAGAATTTTGTTTTCAAAAATAGATATTTTTCTTTGCACGAACTATGCAGGTTTGATTCTCACAGGGCGTGAGATACGTAGGCAACCCTCATCGAGTCCAACCTCCCCTTTGGAAAAATAGGCCAAAAATGTCAAAATTTTATTTTGTCATAAATAAGTCGTGTGATATGTTTTTGTCAAAAATAACTGATCCCCTAAAGGGACGCCGGAAGGCTGATTTTGCATAAATAGCCACCTTTGGTCATTTTTAAGATTTTGACCGGTTAATCCACACAGCCTTAAAATCTTTGTCCTCGAAGTACTGAAAGGTCGCGTTTGAAAAATCGGATCTTTCATTTTAATTTGGAAAAGAAAAAATTGTAGTTTTGTTTTTAATCAAATAAATTCTACACCACCTTAATAAATGTGCAAGATGGGCACAAACGCAAATGAATCTTTCACCGTACTTAATGAGGTCCCCCTCCGGCTCCACATGTGGTGGAATGATCTGGGAGAAGGCAACAAAGAAACAGTGGCTAGAATCTTGGGAGGTCTTATTGTTCTACTAAATGTCAAGCCAAGGTCAGACATCATCGAGGCCGTAAAACCATTTTGGGACACGACCCGCAATGCGTTTTGCTTTGGGAATTTTGTGCTTACGCCCATGCTGGAGGAAGTCGCGGGTTATGCGGGCCTGAATGGAAATATGAGGGGTCAATATTTGCTCTCACCAAGACTGGTATCCCCGCCCTGATTTTTGGATTTGCTGAATATTAGCCAGACTGGTCAGAATGATGATTTGTCAAGGGGATGGTTGATGTCACAATCAAGAGGGCTGATAGCACTGTAGTTCCCCTGATCTTGTCAGAAATGTACCGAGCATTGACTGTATGCAAGGAACGAGGATGTTTTTTCCAAGGTTGCAATCTACTACTTCAGCTGTGGATGCAAGAACATCTCTGCCATCGAGTGGGGAATATGAACTACGGGCTGACTGGTTTAAGCTGAATTGAAGAGTTTGAAAAGAGGGTAACGAGTGATTCATTCCCCGAGGGTACTGAAGATTGGTTTGTACGACTGATGTCACTGACGGAAAATCAAATTGAGTGGGCGTTCAGGTGGTTACCTATTACCGAGATGGTATACATGGCAGCGGAAGAATGTTATATTTTGTTAATGGGTATCCTGAGCATCCAACCACATGCTCCCCATCGGGTACTACGCCAATTGGGAAGGTTACAAGTTGTCCCTAATGATGAAGACTTGAGCAAGCATGTCATCGAGTTAAGTTCGAGAGCCACGTTCTCGGAAGATAAAATTTGCAAGTTGTGGAATTAATGCAGATTCCTTGAGCCCAAAATTATGGTACGAAATTTAGCTAACGGCGAGGTGGACCCAAAGTATAATGCATGGTTTGGGAAAAGGTTCCAGATTTATCAGAGGCCCGCTAAAAGAGCCCATGTCCAGCAATTCATGGATGATTCACGAGAACAATGGGGTTGGCTAGCAAAAGATGAAAGTTACACGGCCGAAATGTGCAAACTAAAGCAATAAATTGAGAACATGCAGTTTGAAAACAATGTGCAAGTTGCTGCTGATCAAGGGGAAAAAATAGGTTGGCCCAAGAAACGAGGCGCTTAGGGCCCAAATCCGACAAATGAGGATAGCTTCATACAACCAGCAAATGAGTCGGTCGGATGAGCGGCTGATAAAGGGGCCGAAAAAGGAAATCAGTGAGTGCCGGGATAATTTGGAGAAATCCAAGAGTACCATAACAGGACTCAAGGCATAGTATGCGAAAATAACTGAAGAGCACACCCGGTACTTGCAACAGTTGAAGAAAGATCATGAGAAAACTGTTGCAAATTTGAAGAGAAAGGTGGCCGCCATTGAGGACAAAGTGGCTAAGCAAGCTAAATATTTTGAAACTGAAAGTGGGAACTGCTATGATTTGATGGCCCAAATGAAAGTAGAAGTACAACAGCTACAGAATCAGCATCTGCAGGATTCTAAGGTGTTAGAGGCTCGCAATTATCAAATAAGGTGCCTGCTTATAGAAAAGGGTCAAACAAGAGACAAAATTGAGACCATTTCCCACGCATCCTTAGGAGATGCCGGGCATGTGAGGACATGACCCACACTACCTTCTTCTCGGTAGTGATGATTTATGTCAAGCGAACCATGTATGAGATGGAGCAACTTGAAAAATATTTGGCACCTAAGCCCGTGGCAAGGCCAAACGATGCCCCGCGGGCACCCACTTTTGAAGCGCTAATGTATTCATAGATCGAGTCTATATTTTCTGTTATAGAGTTTGTTATTTGTCTGTCTGTTTTCTTTTTGAGTCAGAGTATGCTAGTATTATTGGAGTATGTATTTGAGTTTAGTTGGAGACTATTATTTTCCTTTTCAAAGTTTTTAGTTTGTAATTGAATGTTGTAGTAATGAAAAATTGAAAATTCCCAAGAACTATTCCTTTATTTTTGCACTTATTTTTTACGAACTACGCGTGGCCTGATTCGCGCGAGATCGTGATACGTAGGCAATCTCCATAGGATTTGACCGTAACTGAGTGAAAAGAAAAAGAAAAAGAAAATAAAGAAAGGGAAAGAAGAAAGGAAAGAGCAGAAAAACAAGGAATAGAAGAATGAAAATAAGAGAATAGAGAAAATAAAAGAGAAGAGCGGAAAAACAAGAAAGGAATAGAATGAGAAAAATAAAGGAGGAAAGAGGAAAAAATAGAGAAAAGAAACAAAAAGTAAAGAGAAAGTTTATAGGTGGAACTAAGAAAATGTCGGGATGACACATGCGACAGAGCGAATGCATAATAGAAACGGTTAACTGTATAGGTGCATTCATGCACAATGTGCGGTTATCAAATATGTTAAAGTCTAATCGCTAATGAAATTGTTGTCTAAATATGTGAGTCAAGGCAGGTGGTTAGTTGATCAAGCATTCTGGCAACACATCCATAAAACACCCGGTCTAAAGTTAACGTGAACATGGCTGGACATGAATCTAATACTAGTATTGTGGACCCGTCGAAAGAGGTTGAGGTGACATATGTGAACTCCATGAAAGAAGAGATGCGTAATCTAAGACAGCAAATGGCTTAAATGCATCAAGCATGGTCTCAGGGGCATCCGGCGCCAGTGTATCCTACCAATCCATCCTATACCCCACCATTGGTTCAGGCTCAGGAGCCTCCCACTGCCAATTCGTCGCCAGGCTTCCCTTACTACACACATGGTTATGACACTACCTCTTATGCTCCCCAACCTCCACGACCCAAACAAAACCCTCCTCCACCAATTGCTCTTGTCTTTGTGGCACCTCCACCCACCATGCTGCAGAGATCATCCAGTGAGCCTTTGTTTCAAACTCACGATGACCAATGCTATCCCCCTTAACCTACTTTCAAGGACCTTGAACCGTACTCTTATACCCCCCACCCCCCACTTTGATCTCCTGGCAAAGACTGAAAAGCCATCTAAGAACCCAAAACAGGAAAAAGTAGAAAAATGAAAAGCCTGGAGCAGTCCTTCAGGAATATGCATGGATTGGGCAATCAGGTCAGTGTGGCCTATAAAGATCTGTGTATGTTCCCCGATGTTCAGCTACCTGCGAGCTTCAAAATGCCAATGTTTGATCTGTATGATGGTCACGGTGACCCAGTGGCACATTTGCGAGGTTTTTGTACTAAGATGAGAGGGGGTGGGGGAAAAGACGAACTGTTGATGGCATACTTTGGGCAGAGTTAGAATGGGTATGCACTAGAATGGTATACGCGCCAAGATCCTAGTAGATGGTATACTTGGGATGACCTAGCACAAGCATTTGCCAATCACTTCCAATATAATCTTGTGATCGTCCCAGACCGGCTGTCGTTGATAAAACTCGAGAAGAAACCCGGGAAAGCTTCAGGGAATACGGGTTCCGCTGGAGAGAAAAAGATGTAAGGGTTGACCCCCCAATGAGGGAAAGAGAAATGGTGGATTACTTTTTGCGGGCTTTGGAGCCAACCTACTTTGGTCACCTGGTGAGGTTAACCGATAAAATCTTTCAACGAAGTGGTGAAGATGGGAGCTATGGTCGAGGAAGGTTTGAAGTCCAATAAAATCATGAGCTATTGAGCGATTAATGTAACCACTTAGGCCATCCAAACTGGCAATGGGGGTGTGGTTGGAAATAAGAAGAAAGAAGAGGTTGCAACTGTCAAATCCGGAGCATGGTCTAGGTCTAGAAGCCCTTCACCCTATTACAACCTACCCAGACCCCACCACCCGAATTACCCATACACCACCACCCAAATTACCCATACACCCCATATGTCCCTCCATAACACCACTACCCATCTCTAGATCCACATTTTTTCGTCCACCATGCCCAAACTTATACCCAGCCTCCGACTCACACGCAATGGCATGCAACGGCTCCCCAAAATGCATATCCAGTTCCCAAATAAAAGAATACACCCCTGAGGGCTTACCGGCCATGATCCGGCTTCCGCGCAAACCAAGCTTTCAGAAATGAGAGATTACAGAAATAGAAAATATTCACTCAACTGGGAGAATCCTATACCACTCTTTTCCACAAACTGAGGCAGTTAGGCATGTTGAACCCGATTGAGCCCAAAATGCCAAATCCTCTTCCTAGAAATTTATACCATTCAGTGAGTTGTGAATATTGTTTGGGGGCTCCGGAGCATGATACCGAGAAATGTTGGAGATTTAAAACTACTGTGCAAGAGCTTATTAACACACACAAGATCGAGGTTCAGGCCTTGGAGACACTGAATATCAACCAGAACCTGTTGCCAGCGCATCATGAGGCCAGCATGATTGAAATGATACATAAGGGAGCAAAGCATAAGAAGCCGTCGCAGACGGTCATGATGATCTGTTCTAGTGAAGCCAAGGTGAATGAAAAGGCAGCTAGTGTGAAACCAGCAGTTCAGTTGAAAAATGTAGACAACAAGCCAGTTGTGGTGATGGGGCAAGGGTCGTCCATTGTTATGAAGAAATCAGAGCCGGTCAAGGTAGTGGTGCAGGGGGTATCAAGCACACCTACGGTAGTCGTGAATGGGCTCACATAGAACCGGTTGTCATAAGGCCAGTAACCTAGTTACCAGTAACTGACAGTAAAGTCGTTCCGTGGAAGTATGAAAAAGTAGTTGTGGCCTACAAGGGGAAGGAAATCAAAGAGGAAATCTGCGAAGCACAAGGCTTAACTCGCTCGGGACGTTATTTTTCCCTTGAAGAATTGAGAAAGGCCAGGGCTCCCAAGGAAATCCGGTGCCAGTTAAGAAAGCTAATACGGAGGAAGAGGCAGAAGAGTTCTTGAAAAAGATGAAAGTACTAGACTATTCCATTGTTTAACAATTAAGGAAAACACCAGCCCAAATTTCATTGTGTTCATTGCTTATTCACTCAAATGAGCACCACCGGGCATTGATGAAGATACTGAACGAAGCTCATGTCCTCGACAAAATTTCAGTGAATCATCTAGAGAAGATTGCGAAGTATTTTGGAATGTGGTATTTTTGGGAATAATTGAGAGAGTATTCAGCGACTGAGGGGTCTTAGAAAGTGTGGTTTGATGCTTTGGTCTCGTATGGTAAGCGATATTTGAAGTGAACTGAGCGACGTTCTCTGATGATGAGTTGCCCGTGGAGGGTACGGAACACAACAAGGCTCTTTATTTGATCGTGAAATGTGAGGATTCGGTAGTCACTCGAGTACTGATTGATAATGGGTCCAGTGCCAATATTTGCCCTTTGTCTACATTGAACAAGCTGATGGTTGATGATGACAGAATTTATAAGAATAGCATCTGCGTCCGAGGATTTGATGGTAGTGCTACAGACACAGTGGGTGACATCATACTTGAATTAACAATTGGTACGGTCGAGTTCACCATGGCGTTTCGGGTGTTAGATGTGGCAGTGTCTTATAATCTTTTGTTGGGGTGACCATGGATCCACGCTGCCAAAGCGGCACCTTATACACTACATCAGATGGTCTAATTTGAGTGGGATAGATTGTAGTACATGGGTAAGACAACATGAGCGCTGTAAGTGATGCCATCGTACCCTTCATAGAGACTGATGATGATAAGGGGACGTGGGTTTACCAGGTTTTCGACACGGTCTTGGTAGAAAAGGTTCCTGAAGGTAAAAGCATCCCAGTCCCCAGAATAGCGGTTGCAACTGTCATGGTAGCCTCGGAAATCTTGAAAAATGGGTTTGTACCAGGAAAAGGGTTGGGTGCTGATTTGCAAGGTATTGTTCAGCCAGTTTATTTGCCCAAGAACATAGATACCTTTGGGCTTGGGTTCAAGCCTGCGGTGGATATAAGACAGGCCCCCAAGATTAAGAAAAGAGTCTGAGTTCTTCCCAAACCAATTCCATGTTTGACTAGGTCCTTTTCTAGGCCAAGTTTCGGGAAGCAATTATTGGCAAAGGTGTCTGGTCCACTGATTGGTGCAGACGGGAACTTGGAGAAAGGGCTTGAGAGGGTATTTGTTGAGGTGAACATGGTTGGGGCCTGGGAAGGGTCGATCAAAGCAGATATACAATACATCGGGCCACGTGCTAATGTCAACAACTAGGAAGCCACTCCTCTTCCTACCCGGAGGGAGTCGTGGTAGTGGGTTTTGTTTTACTTTTGTCCACCTAGATTATTCCAGGATTTGTAATTCAGTTGCTATGTTCTGTCCATTTAGATAAGTTAAAACCCTGTTATCTTTACATTCAATGAAATGCAATTTTCCTTCATTCCTAATTTTGTTTCTATTTTCTTTACAGTTCTTTTTATGCTAATATCAATGACATGACATGCATGAGGAATCTTCGGCCCAGTTTTAAAAGCCAATCTAACTCAGAAATAATAATACAAGAAATCGAGTATGATGATGAGGTGGAATATGATGATGACTAGGCCTATGAGAAAATTAGTAATGAATTAAGTCACTTTGAAGAAAATCCCAAACCTAACCTAAATGACACAGAAGCAGTTAACTAGGGGACCAAGACAATGCCCATGAAACTAAATAAGTGTTCATCTAGAGCCACAGCTCAAGGAGGAGATAATCAAATAATTGTTTGAGTACAATGATATTTTTGCATGGTCGTATGATCATATGCCGATTCTAAGTACTGATTTAGTGATTCACAAATTGCCCACTGATTCGGCACTCTCTCCTATCAAGAGAACGCTGAGAAAGTTCAAAACGGACATAAGTGTAAATATCAAGAAAGAGATTACCAAGCAGTTTGATGTGAAGGTCATTCGGGTTACACGGTATCCCACCTGGTTAGCTAATGTTGTGCATGTGCCGAAGAAAGATGGAAAGACCTGGGTGTGTGTCGATTATCGGAATCTTAAGAAGGCGAGTCCAAAAGATAATTTTCCACTGTCGAACATCCACATATTAATTGATAATTGTGACAAACATGAGATTGGTTATTTTGTGGATTGTTACGTGGGTTATCATTAGATTTTATTGGACGAGGAAGATGCAGAAAAGATGGCATTCATCACTCCGTATGGAACATACTGTTATCGGGTCATGCCGTTTGGTTTGAAAAATACTGGGGCAACCTATATGAGGGCAATGACAACAATATTCCATGACATAATACACAAGTAAATCAAGGTGTACGTGGATGATGTGATCATGAAGTCTAGACAGCAGGGATCTGAGGAAGTTATTTTAAAGGCTTCGCATGTACAATCTTAAGCTCAATCCTGCAAAATGTGCTTTCGGGGTGCCATATGGGAAATTTGTTGGTATTTATAGTCAGTCGTTGGGGTATTGAATTTAACTCGTCGAAGATCAAAGCTATTTAGGAATTTCCACCTCCGAGAAACAAAACTGAGGTGATAAGTTTGTTGGGGAGATTGAATTATATCAGTAGGTTCATTGCTCAGCTCACGACAACTTGTGAGCCGATCTTCAAATTGTTAAAGAAAGATATTGCGATTGAATGGACGGATGAATATCAGGAGGTTTTTGATAAGATAAAGGGGTATTTGTCGAACTCACCCGTGTTGGTCCCGCTAGAATCGGGGAGGCCTTTGATTCTATATCTAATGGTTTTGGATAATTCATTTGGCTATGTACTGGGGCAGCATGATGTTACTGGCAGGAAGGAGCAGCTTATCTATTTTCTCAGCAAAAAGTTCACATCTTACGAGGTTAAGTATACTCATCTTGAGAGGACATGTTGCGCCCTAACTTGGGTGGCACAGAAGTTGAAATAATTTGTCATCTTATACTACTTACCTCATATCTCGTTTGGACCCATTGAAGTATATTTTTCAGAAGCCTATGCCCACAGGGAGGCTTCCAAAGTGGCAGATTCTGCTTACAGAGTTTGATACTGTTTACGTAACTCGGACCACAATGAAAGCACAGACGTTAGCTGATCACTTGGTTGAGAATCCAGTTGATGAAGATTATGAACCTTTGAAAACCTATTTACCTGAATAATAGGTGATGCAAATTGAGGAGTTGGAACAAGTCGATAAGCCAGGATGGAAACTTTTCTTTGATGGGGCTGCGAACATGAAAGGCGTGGGGATATGAGTAGTACTTATTTCTAAAATAGGGTAGCACTACCTGTTACAGCTCAGCTTTGTTTTTATTGTACTAACAACATGGAAGAATATGAGGCATGTATCTTGGGATTGAGATTAGCTATAGATATGGGTGTCCAGGAAGTCTTGGTCATGGGTGACTCGGACCTACCGCTACACCAAATTCAAGGTGAAAGGAAAATACGGGTTTTAAAGCTTATACCGTACCGACAATGTTTGCATGAGCTGTGTCAACGGTTCCAATCAATAGAGTTTAGGCACATCCCAAGGATTCACAATGAAGTTGCTGATGTGTTGGCTACTTTGGCATCGATGTTACATCATCCGAATAAAACTTATGTGGTCCCTTTGCAGATTCAGGTTCGCGATCAGCATGCTTATTGTAATGTGGTGGAAGAGGAACTTGACGGTGCACCGTGGTTTCATGATATCATGGAATATATTAGGATGGGTGTGTATCCGATACAGGCTACTGGTGATCAGAAAAGAAGAATTCGACGGTTGGCAAGCAAATTCTTCTTTAGTGGAGGAGTATTGCAAAAAAGAACCCCAGATCTTGGGCTGCTAAGGTACGTGGATGCGAGGCAAGCCATAGCTATCATGACTGAGGTACATTTTTGAGTTTGTTGACCGCACGTGAGTTGGTATGTTTTAGCAAAGAAGATTCGCGGAATATAATTGGCTCATTATGGAGCGAGATTGCATCAGTTATGTACACAAATGTCATCAGTGTCAGTTGCATGGAGATTTGATTCATTCTCCACCATCAAAATTACACATGATGTCCACACCATGGCTTTTTGTTGCATGGGGCATGGATGTTATTGGGCCAATTGAACTAGCAACGTCAAACGAGCACATGTTCATTTTGTTAGCTATAGACTATTTTACCAAGTGGGTAGAGGCTAAAACGTTCGAGTCTGTAACCAAAAAGGTTGTGGTGGATTTTGTCCATTCGAACATTATCTGTCGATTTGGGATACCAAAAATGATCATTACAGACAATAGAGAAAATCTCAATAGTCATTTGATGAAGGAAACGTGTAAGCAGTTCAAGATTACCCATCGTCATTCTACTCCCTACCGCCCTAAGGCCAATGGCGGTTGAGGCAGCCAACAAGAATATAAAGAAGATATTGCGGAAGATGGTAGAAGGTTCGAGACAGTGGCATGAAAAAAATTGTCTTTTGCATTGTTGGGATCTCGCACCACTTTTCGTACTTCAGTGGGGGGCGATTATTTATTCATTATGTATGGCACCGAGGCAGTAATACCCGCAAGGTGGAAATCCCGTCTCTTCGAATCATTGCGGAGGCTGAGATCGGTAATGATGAATGGGTGAAAAGCCGCCTTGAGCAGTTGAGTTTGATTGACGAGAAAAGATTGGCATCAGTGTGTCATGGTCAGTTGTACCAACAAAGAATAGCAAGAGCGTAAAACAAGAAAGTGCGTATGAGGAAGTTTGAAGTGGGACAGTTAGTATTGAGACGTATTTTGCCTCATTGGGCCGAAGAAAAAGGAAAGTTCGCTCCAAATTGGCAGGGTCATTTTTCGTACCAGAGTGATTTCTAATGGTGCATTATATCTGACAGATGTGGAAGAAAAATGTGTAGAAATGGCCATCAATTTCGATGAGGTCAAGAAATACTATTTATGATTCTTTATTTTGATTGTACTTGTTTGTATTTGAAAGATTGAAATGACGAAGGCATTTTGTTCTACTATCTAAACACTTTACCCCTTGTCATCCCCTTGAGCCTTACTTATTTTCTTTCATATCCCTCTTTCGGAATTAATGGAACCATTAAGAAACGTGAGTACAGAAGAAAAGAAAATGAAAAGAACAGAAACGTGAAAAGAAAGGAAGAAAAGAAAGAAAAGAAGACGAAAATTGAAAGTGAAAAGAAGAAACAAAAGAAAATAAAGAAAATAAAAGAAAAGAAGAACAGAAAAGAAAAAAAACACAACAATAGAGTCTCTATGGCGTGAACTACATTTGACTTGATCCCGAAAGGGTACGTAGGCAACTTTCCTCTAAGGTTCAGTCATACCAAAATAAAAATACAAAAATCTCCAAGCAAGAAACTAGGGTAGAAATTGTGGTTGTTGTAAGAAATCTGATTCCTAAAGTTGTAATTTTATTTTGAAATTGTTTTGAGCCTTTCATACCCTTTCTTTCTAACACATCCAAAGGCCCACATTACGGTCTAAAGAAGACCTTCTGATCAGTCTTTGAGAAATTCCAAGTTAAGAAGGTAAAGGTAATTCATGTCTGGGCCAACACTCTGGTTCAAGCAGGAAAACTTAAAAATGAGAGAGTCTTATTGGTGAAAACCTTCACAGGCACCATAAGGCGACATGAGTTGAGATAAATAAAAATGCGAGAGTCTTAATGGTGAAAACCTTCACGGGCACCTTGAGGCTAAAGTGAGTTGAGAAATGAGCAAATGAGAGAGGTCTGTTGATGGAAAACTATTCTGAGGCACCGCAGGATGAACAAGTTCAAGGTTTGAGTAAGGTGTTGAAGTTATGGAAATTCCGAGGCAACAAGGTATGGCAAGTGGAAGTTTATTGGTTGAACAGATTGGGCCGATTAGTCCGAAATGCATGTCATGACCATTGGTACCAGTTGTTCCGATCAGATAAGTTTCTTTTCCTTTTCTTTTTAGCAGTCATCCGGTTTTGGATTCTACTTATCCTTAACTCATAAAATCATTGCATTTCATTTCTTTCGGGGGTTTTTATCTATCTAAGATGTTTCAATGTCAGTTTTGTTCAATGCAAGTAGAAAGGATCTCAAAGCTCACTACCAGCTTCTAAAATGATAAAGCGCAATGTGGTCAGAGCATGTCAACAGCAACATGATGTAAAGCGGAGTATGGGGAATCACCAGAAGTTTCATCGATGGAATGATTGGGAAATTTTGTGGGACATGTAAAAGTTCAGAAAAGGGATTAGAGGTGTGAAACAATAATATAGGTACAGAACATTCGGGTTGTCAAAAGTCAGAGTTTGCAAGTCAGTCAGAAACTTAAGCAATTCAGGACCAGTTCGGGGAAGCTGGTCAAAATAAAGCAATACAGTGGAAGGATTTTCAGCAAGAATGCCATCAACTAACCACAATTTTAATCTGAAAAATTTTCTTTGATTGAAACATGGGCAGAAAATTTGATTGTTCCGTAGAACTCTTAGTAAGGGAAAAACAAGCAGTAATCAAGTTCGACCACAAAATGTGGTATACAGGATAATCATGAATAGCATAGGGGAATGAAAGTTTGCATGTTTAGGATAAAATTCAAGTAGAAGTCATTAGGACCTTCCTAGATAATAGGACGTAGTTCAAAAATCCTTGTAGATAATATGATGTAGCGAGAGTAATACTTTAGATTTGTAATTGTTAGGAGTGGTGAGGATCTTCATGAATAATAGGATGTAGTTCAAAACCTTGTAAATTGCATAATGTAGTGGGAGTAATACTTATAGAAAATATAAATTAGGTTCATAATCGTTAGGAGTTGTCAGGACCCTCCTAGAAAATGTGGCTTAGTTAAAATTCAAAACAATCATGAGTAGCATAATTTAGCACAAGTGTATTCCAAAGGAATATAAGTTGGTTTCAATGTTTGCATGTTGAAGATAAGATTCAATTAGGAGTTGTCAGGGCCTTCTTGGATAAAAGGATGCAGTTTACAACCTTCTTAGATAACATGACTTAGTGGAAGTAATACCTTTGGAAGATGCAGCTTAGATCTATAATTGTCAGTTGCCGGGACCTCCTTGGATAATAAGACTGAGCTGTCAAATTCATAGCAATAGTTAGTAGAATGATTCATGTTTAACACTCACCCATGTACCTAGTTTCAAAACTGGGGCAGAAAAGTTTTCTTCGTTTTGTCTGTTTTGTGAAGTCGGTAGCCCGCCCGTATAACAAAGGAATACATTTCAAGTTTTGAAGTTGGGAGCCTGCCTGTATAACAAAGGAATACATTTCAAAGTTTTGATGTTGGGAGCCCGCCTGTATAACGGAGGAATACATTCCAAGGGTTGAAGTCAGGAGCCTGCCTATATAATAGAGGTATTACAAGTCAATTATTAGTTTTCAATTCTTATTAATATCCGGTAACATGCACCCAGTTTCCAAACTGGGGCAAAAAGCTCTCTTTATTTTGTCTATTTTGTGAAGTCGGGAGCCCGCCTGTACAAAAAAGGAGTACATTCAAGTTCAAGTTTAGCAGTCGGGAGCCTGGCCGTACAACAAAGGAATACATTCAAGTTCAAAATTCAGCAGTGGGGAGCCTGCCCGTACAACAAGGGAATACATTCAAGTTCAGCAGTTAGGAGCCCGCCCGTACAACAAGGAATACATTCAAGTTCAAGTTCAGCAGTCTGGAGCTTGCCCATGCAACAAGGAAATACATTCAAGTTCAGCGGTCGGAAGCCCATTCATACAACAAGGGAATATAGTCAAGTTCAAGTTCAGCAGTCGGGAGCCTGCCCGTACAATAAGGGAATAAATTCAAGTTCAAATTCAGCAGTTGGGAGCCCGCCCGTACCACAAGGAAATACATTTAAGTTCAGCAGTCGGGGAGCCCGCTTGTACAATAAGGGAATACATTGAAGTTCAAGTTCAGTCGTCGGGAGTCTACCCGGATAACAAGGGAATACATTCGAGTTCAGCAATTTGAAGAGAAGGAACAATATCTCAGGTTGTAGTTTGAAGTGGAAACAATGGATTTCACCAGGAGAACACAAAACAACAAGGCAACAAAGAAGTACGAGAGCAAGTTTGAAAATTTTAATAGGACTTTTGTAATTCATAGTCCATAGCATAGCTGGTTTAGCTTCTTTTTAAGTTTTTACATGGTGTAATAACGAAGGTCAGCAAGCTGTAGCAACAGCAATCGCAGTGAAATCACAGCCTCTGATAGTCCTAGCTACTAGACACTCCCGAACTATACTGGCCTGATTCATGTTTAGCCCAAGATATGTAGGCAACCTCCGAAGCAGGGTGCGGTCAACTTTTTCAAAAATGCTTCACACGAAATGAAAAACGGGCAAAAATCGCTCGTTTCGCTCACTTATCTTTGCACGAAAACTCATGTTTTCGGGCAAATAGGGACAGCTGTGAGCACGTGATCTTTGTCCTAAGCTAATTTTTCCCAAAAATTCAACAAAAACATTTTATTTATTATTAAAATTTTTGTGAATTTTTGTGTCATTTTCTGGTAATTATTGCATTTTATTTGTGCATTTTAGTTCACATAAAAAAATATACATTTGGCATTTTCATTTACGATTTAATTTTATATCTTAAAATTAATTAGTGGTTGATTTGTTTTTAGAACAAAATATAAAGAAAATAACAAAAATATTTTATTTTGTATTTTTAATTGTTTAATTATGAATTCATCATGAAATGGTATTAAACAATTTTAGGATTTAATTAATCTAGCTTTAAAATATATTAGGGCTTTATTTCTATTCTTGTATTTTTATAAAATTAGAAAAAAATATAAAAATACAAAAATACAAAATAAAATACAAGAGTAAATAAAAGAAACAATTGAAAAAGAAAATAAATAAGAAAAGGATTGGTCTTAAGAGACCCATATTTGGGCCAAATGGGTGAGTCCAAAACGAAAAAAACCACCACAGGCCCAATCGAACCCAAACCCGGTCTGCCTCAATGAAAACTAAAACGACGCTGTTTCATGCCCTCAATCCCGGTCGTCGAGGTAACTCGTTCTAACGGCCAGGAACTCGCCTCTCATCAATATAAAATGGTCCGAACGAGGTTCCCCTCCCAGATCCACCCCACTTCATCTTTACACCAACCCCTAATAGCCTGAGTCGCCCCCATATCCCTCGGCAAAAGCCGCCACCGGCGACGATGCCACCACCTTCAAATGACCCCTAAATAACATCCCAGATTCCTTTTCCCCTCCTCCACCTAAATCCATAGTCTGTTTCTCTCATTTGTTAGCCGTTCTCTTCAAATCTTAGTTTGAAATTTTTCGGCCAGGACAGAACCTTGTCCAAACCGGACCTCCCTCGCCCCTAATCCCTAACGAAATCCCCTCAAATCCCGTCAGAATTGGACGAATCATGAATCTACGGTTCATGCGGTTCTGGGCTATTTTTGAAGATTTTCAAGTCGAATTATTTCTAGTTAATATTATATGTCTATTTATGGCGAAATAGATGTATAATATTAATCAGAAGTCAATTACGGATGTTTTTCTCATAAGGTCCAAATTTCAGTAAGTTTCTTCTCCCTTTTTTTTTAGTTTTGTTTGATTCATGCTTTGTCTGTTTAATTAATCATAGTTTTAATTTTCGAATCATTTTAATTGATACTTTGGTTTCGATACAATTCTGTCTGTTAATTGTTAGCTAAATGTTTAGGTTAATTTCCATTTCTTTTAGTTCTGAGTTGATTTAGTTTAAATGTTCAACTGTTAGTTTATTTGTTAAATATTAATTTAATTTCATTTATTTCCGACTATTAATCTAAGCTTTGCATTTTTTATACTTGTCTCCTGGCTTTAAATCTGTTTGATTTTGTGACTGAATAAATGTGATTTGTTAGTTTAACTGATTAATTTTTGAGTGTCAATTAATTAGTCTTAGTTATTTTTGAGTTGGTTTAGGTGATTGGTTATAGCTATTGAAAGTTTAATTAGAATCAGTAATTTCGAGGGGTTTTCAGGGTTAGTTCTGACATGGGAAATGGCTGAGTTATCAAGAACAGTAATTTCAAAACAATAACAAGGGTAATATAGGTATTTCATAGGCATAAGAACACCCTATGGCCTTCTAATATAGGATTTTAGTGTAGATTTAAGCCAACTTAGGACACTAGCTTGGGTAACAAGTTAAAAGATGAGGGACTAACGCTGAAAAAGGAGGGACTAACATGTAAAATGCAAAATTTAGTGTTTCCCTCTCTTAGGCCTATAAAAAGGCATCAAAATGCCTTGATAAAGAAGTTTTAGGACCTCTAGAAAACTCCCCCCCCCCCCCCAAAGCTCTCTCAGTTTCTAGATCTGAAATATGAAACTTCAAAATTCAAAAACCAAAAAAACAACAGAAGAAAACTAAAAATGTACTGTTCTCTTGTATTTCTAGATGAGATTAGAAGTTCTAGGCACTATTTCTTACTTATTCTGGCTGCTGAATTGTTCTAAAATCTACTGATCCTGCGTTTGGGTTTATTCGAGTCAATGTTCTCTCTTTTGGGTGTTTGGTCGTTGTTGTTTGCTTACAACTCAATCCAAGATGAGATTGAATGTGTTTGAGCTACTCTAGTTGGTTTCAAGTTAAAAGTGACTCATTAAAAATCTGTTCAGGGCCATATTACTGATTATTCTGAGCTACTGCTAATTTTCTCTTCCTTTCTATTTCAATCTAACTCCAGGTACACTTTCAAGCCTACCTTGATGTAATCTCACCAAGTGAAATGGAAACAAAATTGCTACTTGATACTTGTTGAAGTTGTTTTTATTGTGTATTGGTAGATGATTCCACTAAAATTAGTTTAGGAGTTGGTTTTGGATAAATTCATTACTTTAGCTTATTTGTAGTGGACTGTTGAACTAATCATGTGTAATGTACTGATTTAATTATTATAGTTGTATCTATTTATTAGCCCTATCGAACTAGTTTCACTTCGATTAGATGCGATTTTGAAATCAAAAGGTAATTGAAACAGGAAAAGGATGTTGAGATTTATGAGTCTCGTTTGTTCACTAGTTGGAAATTGAATCGAAATAAATTTGTGTTCAGTCATGTTAGATTTTGTGTTAAATGTGGGTTGATGTTTGTATAGTCACACTAATTGAATATCACGAATCAAAATCGATTATGGTGTAGCTGTTTCCAAAAGAATGCTCTAATGACTTTGATGATGGCTCATAAGCCTTGTTAATTGGTAATTGTCTAAAAACTCAGTTCTGTCAAATTTCATTTTATTTCACATACTTTAGTTAACCCATTAATGACCATCCATGACTAATTGATACTAAATTTTGCTTCGATTACTGATTCTTCTAGTTTTCATTTCGTTGTTATTGTGATACGGATTGGAGAATGGCTTGAGGTACTGCAGCCACGCTTGGGCTTGCTGTCCGTTCATGCCAGGACCAAATAATTTCTTTTTTGGGATTGACATCAAAGCCTGTTTAACTGATTTGGGCTATTCCCAAGCCCTATGTCTGTGGTTATTGGGACCTTTGTCCAATGTGTACATATTATGTGGTTTGGGCTCTTTGGGCCCAAGAATTAAATGGCAATTGGCTTGTTAGTATTCCAATAGCCTACTGTGTGTCTTAAGTTAGGTAGCAGATTCAAACTAAAAGACGTTTCCTTTTGTTTGGATCCAGACTTGAACTTAAAGCCCGAACATTATAATAATAACTAATTAGGACTTTTTATTTTATTTTTTAGAGACAAATAATATGGAAAAATCATAGTCTACTTTAGGGTGGACCATTAAATAAAATATGAGATGAGCCTCGCCGAATAAAAAATATAAAATTACGGGGCCCTCAATAAATGTTGAATTAAAGTACTTAAATTTCGGGATGGGTCGTTTAGCGAATTTCACGGCTCTCCCCAAAATAATAACGGGTTTGTCTTTTTAGGCGTGGTTTTAATGAAATTACCTTCCTAAAATCCCAAAACGTTGAGTAAAATGTGTTTAGGATTGTGGGTGCATTTCATGTGACGCGATCCAAAGACACATTTTAAACGACGTTCAACTTTCGTTAAAAATGTTAAATAAAAGTGGTTCAAAGTTAAAATTGGAACATAGGTTCATCATGTAATAAAATCAGATAATTCTGCTAAAACGACAGTTGAGCGACCATGCTAGAACCACGGAACCCGGGAATGCCTAACACGTTCTCCCGGGTTAACAAAATCCATTACTTGGATTTCTAGTTTGCGGACTATTAACAGAGTCATTTTTTTCCTCGGTTCGGGAATCAACTGGTGACTTGGGACACCATTAATCTCTCAAGTGGCAACTCTGATATCTTATTAATAAATCTCATTCCGATTGTCCTCTAATTGGAAAAACTCTTTTACGCCCTTGCGGGTGTAGTGAAAAAGGAGGTTTGATAATGTCAACAACTTATGGGGTCAGAGACAAGGAGGACAGCAGTGGAGACCGACACCAAATCAGCAATACAGACCAAAAATGCCACATCCTGGAGGTATGCAACCCCAAGGCCAAATGGTGCCACATCTGAGATAACATGGCTATCCACAGCAGAACAAGCATTAGTTAACATATCAGCCACCTTAGCAACAAGATAACAA
Organism: Nicotiana benthamiana; assembly: GCA_034376525.1. Taxonomy (NCBI): domain Eukaryota; kingdom Viridiplantae; phylum Streptophyta; class Magnoliopsida; order Solanales; family Solanaceae; genus Nicotiana; species Nicotiana benthamiana. The sequence continues at coordinate 49,768,400 of CM067328.1, forward strand.
CATGGTAGAGATCAGGGGTATGCTTCAACAACTCGTTGGAACAAATGATAAGATGCAGGAAAGATTGGCAGTGCATGACTCAACAATAAAGAACATTAAAACTCAGTTGGGGCAGCTGTCTATGGCCTTAAAAACCCTCCCCCAGGTAACATTACCAGCAGACATGAACATTAACCCCAATGAGCAAAATCCGAATCAGCTGATAGCAGAAAGTCTCTGGAATGGGAGAGATTTAGACAGAGAGAAGAAAGTTGAACAAGCTAGAAAAGAGACTATGCCAGCCACTCCAAATCCATTAGAGGTAGATGAACCAGCAGAACTTACAAGAAGTGGTAGTTGAACAAGTTCAAGATGATAAGGGTAATGCTAAAGAGAGAGAACAAGCTGCAGAACATGTGGTACCTCTTGTGCCACAAAACCCCAACGGAGATAAGCCAGCAAACAGTGTACAAAGGGAGATACTTGCACCATTCCCTCAGAGACTGATAAAATAAAAGAAGGAAGATCAATACAGGAAATTAATGGAGTTGTTGCGTCAAATTCAGTTGAATATTCATCTGATGGATGCCTTGAGAGAGATGCCACGCTATGCAAAGATGATGAAGGACCTAATGTCACGAAAGTTTGATTTCCAGGACCTATCCACAGTAACTCTGACTCGGATATGCAGTGCAGTAGTGACAAGACCCATGGCTCAAAAGATGTCTGACCCAGGTAGCATTACTATTCCATGCACTATTGAGAGTTATGTCTTTGCAAAGGCATTATGTTACTTAGGAGTTAGCATAAACTTGATACCGCTGGCCATTTATACCAAACTGGGCATTGGCAGAGCTAGACCGACTTTGATGCTTTTGCAACTGGCTGACCGCACGGTAAAAAGGAAGACAAGGATTTTTGATGATGTGTTGGTACAAATAGGGAAGTTTGTGTTCCCTGCAGACTTAGTTATTGTGGATTGCTAGGTAGATGAGGAGATACCTATCATTTTAGGGAGGCCATTCTTAGCCCTAGAAGAGAACTGATTGATTGTGACATTGGGAAATTAAAAATGAGATTGAACGATGAAGAAGTCATATTCACCGTTCAGCAATCTATGAGGAGACCCACTGAATATTCTAATTGCTCCTTAGTGGAGGAAGTGGAAGTGATCCTGCACAAAGATGATATGATCCTGACTGCTAAAGATCTATTGGAGGCTTGCCTGACAAATTTAGAGGAGATAGATGGTGAGGTTTGGCTTACTGGGTCATCACTCGAAGGCCAAGGAGTTTGGAAGAGGGAACCTCAGTTCGAGTCCCTTGAGTTAGAAAAAAGGGCTACACCTCCGACAAAACCATCAGTAGAGGAACCACCCAAAGTGGAGTTGAAACCTCACCCAGCTCACCTCAGGTTAGGCCTTGATTCTACTTTGCCTGCTATTATATCATCCAGTTTGCTAGATGTGCAGGTAGAGCAGCTCCTACAGGTACTACAAGAATGTAAGACTGCCATTGGTTGGACCACGGCAGACATAAGGGTATCAGCCTAGCCTTTTGTATTAACAAGATTCTCTTGGAAGAAGGGCACAAACCTTCCAGAGAACATCAATGAAGGCTGAACCCAAATATAAAAGAGATGGTAAAGAAGGAAGTGATCAAATGGTTAGATACAGGTATCATCTTCCCCATCTTTGAAAGCAATTGGGTCAGCCCTGTTCAATGTCTGTCGAAAAAAAAGGAATAACGGTCGTACAAAATGAGAATAAAGAGTTGATCTCAACTTATATAGTCACGGGATGGCAGATTTGCATGGATTACCGGAAATTGAACACATCCACCCGGAAGGACCACTTTCCCTTACCATTCATTGACCAAATGTAGGACAGGCTGGCTGGGTGATCTCACTTTTGTTTCTTGGATGGATATTCAGGGTACAATCAAATCTTAAGTCCCCGAAGGCAGAGACAAAACATCATTCACTTGTTCGTATGGCATATTTGCCTTTCGGAGAATGCCTTTTGGGCTTTGCAATGCACCGACGACATTTCAATGGTGCATGTTAGCCATTTTCACAGACATGGTGGAGGATATTATGGAGGTTTTTATGGATGATTTCTCCGTGGTGGGGGATTCATTCGAGAAATTTCTTCTCAACTTAAGAAAGAGTGCTCAGAAGATGTGTGGAGACAAATCTAGTGTTGAACTGGGTAAAGTGCCATTTTATGGTACAAGAAGGGATATTCTTGGGGCATCGAGTATCCAGTAAGGGAATCGAGGTTGACCATGCTAAGGTTGACGTGATTGAGAAGTTGCCACTGCCTACTTCAGTCAAGGCAATGAGAAGTTTCCTTGGGCACACGGGGTTCTACAAGCGATTCATAAAATATTTCTCTAAGATTGGTAACCCATTATGCAAACTCTTTGAAAAGGATCACCCCTTTGTGTTTTCTAATGATTGCAAGTTGGCACTTGAGGAGTTGAAGAAGAGATTTTTGGCTGCACCCAACTGGGAGCAACCATTTGAGCTCATGTGTGACGCAAGTGACTATGCTATAGGAGCAATCTTGGGGCAGCAAAGGATAAACTGATGGACCTGATTTACTATGCAAGCAGAAAGTTAAGCGGTGCACAACTCAATACACCGTGACGGAAAAGGAGATGTTGGCTGTCGTTTTTGCAATCGACAAATTCAGGTCATACTTGATTGACTCGCAAGTTATTGTTTACACTGACCATGCAACAATTAGGTACCTGATAGAAAAGAAGGAGTCAAATCCACACTTGATTCGATGGGTTCTTCTGTTACAATAATTTGATCTGGAGATACGTGACAGAAAAGGGACAGAACCAAGTAGTTGACCACCACTCAAGGTTGGAAGGAGCCGAAAAGAAGGCAAACATTGAGGATATAACCGAGACATTCCCGGATGAACAGTTACTAGCAATGACAATGGAGGAGGCACCGTGGTATGCTGATATTGCTAATTATTTAGCAAGTGGTATTGTACCTTATGAAATATCCTCAATTCAAAAAAAATTCTTTCGTGATTGTTGGTCTTGTTATTTGGATGAAGCTCTATTGTTTAAAATATGTGTTGATAATATGATCCGGCGGTGTATCCCCGAGAAACATCAACATTCTATTTTGCAGGCTTGCCATGCTTCACCATATGATTGATACTTTGGAGGAATTTGGACAGCAACTAAGGTGTTGGAGTCGGGCTTGTATTGGCCAACTCTGTTCAAGGATGCACATGCTTGGGTTAAAAGTTGCGATGAATGCCAAAGGACATGCAACATATCTCACAGACACGAGATGCCAATGACCACAATTCAAGAGGTGGAGGTTTTTGAGACGTGAGGGATCGACTTCATGGGGCCATTTGTCAGCATGGTAACAAGTACATATTGGTAGCAATTGACTACATCTCCAAGTGGGTCGAAGCACTGTCGCCCCCGACCAATGATGCTAAAGGGGTAACAGGCTTTCTAAAGAAGAACATTTTCACACATTTTGGCACCCCAAGAGCTATAATCAATGATGGAGGAACCTATTTCTGCAATAGAACGTTCGTACGGCTGTAGGAAAAGTATGGAGTTTGTCATAAAGTGACCACCCCGTACCACCCACAATCGAGCGGGCAAGTTGAAGTGTCCAATATGGAGATTAAAAGTGTCCTTACAAAAACTGTGAATGCAACAAGTACTGATTGGGAAAAGAAGTTAGATGATGCATTGTGGGTGTACCGCATAGCCTTCAAAACCCAATGTGTATGTCACCGTACAAGTTGGTGTTTGGAAAGGCATGCCACCTTCCACTTGAGCTCGAGCATAAAGCACTTTGGGCATTGTGGCAGTTGAACTTGGACATGGAGACACCAGGCACTAACAGAGTAACTGGGTTACACGACCTAGAGAAATTCAGGTTCAAGGCATTCGAGAGTGCTAGATTATACAAAGAACGGATGAAAATAATGCATGACAAGCACATCGTGGACTGAAACTTCAAATCTAGAGAGCTAGTGTTGTTATACAACTCCATATTGAGATTTTTTCCGGGTAAGTTGAAGTCCTGATGGATGCAAATGTTCCCAAGTGGAGCTATTGAGATTGAATTAGAAGATGGGACGAATACATTCATAGTGAATGGGCAAAGGTTGAAACATTATCTTGGAATGGCATATGAGAAGGGGAATAGATAGATAATAATGTTGGAAGAGCCCTAGTACGTGAATAAGGGGTGATGATCCTAGCCTGCATCGTGCTGCGACGTTAAATCAGGCACTGCATGGGAGGCAACCCATTGAATTGTTGTAATAGTCGTGCCACGACATTAACTAAGGCGTTGGTTGGGAGCTAACCCAACGATGATAATGGGTAAGTGATAAGGCCATCGAAAGTGGTAAGAACGGGTGAAAAATATGAAAAAGATCGTGCCCAGGAGCGCGCCCGCGCTAAAGGTTGCGCTAGTGGCCGCGCATATGGGCAAGTGTTCTACCTCAACTCGAAAATACTAGCGCCATCGCGCTATGAGCACGCTACTAGCGCGACCGTGCAATGAACTCGCTAATGGCCGTGCATATTGCCTAGTGTTCTGCCTGGACTAGCGCAGCCGCGCTACGATCGCGCTAGTCCCGCACAATTCTAATGCGTTTCTGTTTTGTTTTTTAAAAATTTTTTTCACATTAGCATAAATCAACCCCCCCCCCCCAATCTAATAACCCCCCTCTTAAATCCCAAATCCCCCCACCCATTCCACCAAATCAAACGAAACTCCCCAACCCTAACCCCTTCATCTTCAACGACTCCCCTCTTCTTCAACTCCTATCCTCTTCAAAATTCCCAACCTCACTTTCCCAAGTCTCAAGCCGCATGCCCCTCTACTTTTCTTCTCTTCTCCCTATAATTTCTCACTATAGGTATGAGTTCCTTGTTCCATTTTTTTTCTTTTTTTCTTTTTCCTTTTTTTTTGTTAATTTTTTCTGAATTTTGTGTATTTTCAGTTTGTATGTATGTAGTTTTGTTTTTCTTTTTTGCTTAGTAGAATTTGTAACATATGTTTTAGTGTTTGTGGGTGGTATGATTGGTTGGGTGTAGCTTCACTTAGTATGTGATTTTGGAGGATATTTTAGTGGTGTTGAGGTTGTAACATGTGTGAAATAGGGTGTGAGTGTCTAATGCCCACAAGGTGTTTGTGGAAAGGCCTCAGTGAACGTAATCGTGTAGTTGTGACCACTTATGCATGTGAAGTCTGAGTAACCGCATTGCATCACAAGTTTGTGTTGGGTTGTGCTAATGTGCTCCCGTTTTTTAGGTATTATGGCTCCATCTCGGAAAATGCCGCAGCACATGTGCCTCATCTAGCAGCCAAGATGGATCATCTAGGACGTGCGGGTCGGCCTTTGCTCGTCCCTTTAATAGCAGCAGTTTTGTCATCGCTAAGGCCCAGGATCGCTTTATGGATAAGGCCACTAAAAAGCAGATTCCGAAAAGAGGAATTGACATAGGATCGGTCCAGCTAGGCTGGCCTCACATGTTTACTGAGCTGGTGAAGCGGGGATTGAAAACTTTCATTGATGAGATGGACGAAGGCAATGTAATGGTGGTTAGAGAATTTTATGCCAATGTGAAGGAGAATGTCAATGGCATAGTCACGGTGCGCTAAAAGGCGATGAATGCCTCTGTTGAGGCTATACGGACAGCGTACAAGTTGCCCCCTCCTGTTGATCCTTATGATGACTTTATGAGGGGTATGGCTGATCCCACACACAGTGGGCGAGGTTCTTTAAAATGATCTGTGTCCCTGAGAAGGAAGTGGTCTAATGAAATATGGTGAGAAGTTTCACTCGTCGGCACTACCCTTTGAATTAAAGTGTTCGTTGTATATTATCAACAACTATTTGATCCCATCCTCCAAGACTACGGAGGTGAATGCCCCCGAGCGGTCTTGATTTGGTGCTTCATCAATGGTCACAACTTTGACGGGACCAAAGTGATTCATGAGGAGATGTTCATCCGCTGTCCAGTCAAAAGGTATGGACTCTTTTTCCCTTCATTGGTTACTAAACTTTGTAGGGAAGCTCGGGTGCCGAAAAATCTGGCGGTGGATGGGATAGTGCCAAAAGATCGCAAGTTTCGAACAGAAAAAGTAACCACTGGTAAGGAGCCGGCGGCAACAAGTGGTGAGGATAGTAGTGGCTCTGATAACTCGGAGGAAGAGAAGACTAAGCATAAGGATGTGGGGGACAAACCACAGGCCCATAAGCAAATTGCAGCAGCTACAGCACTATCTGGGACTACGACATCTTATGGAGTTGCCCGAGTTTTTTCAGTTCACCGCTTTGGAGCAGGAGGTGGTTGGGTTGCGTACCTCAATCACTGATTTGGGTTCCCATGTTGACGCAGTAACTGACCGTCAAGTGAAGTCGAAGAAGAAAATCATAGGCTGGCTGAGAGCTCTGGGTCGTGCTTGCAATTTGAAAGCAGACACCGTCTCCGATCAGGAGAGATCTTTTAGGGAAGTTCCTTTACCTCACTGTTCCTTAATTTTTATGCCATAAGGACATGGATACCTTTTAAGTGTGGGGTGGGGGATACTTCAATTTGTGTATGTACATGTAACAAATTGATTGTTTGATGTTTTGTTCTTCTTGATTGTTTTTTTTGTGGTTTTAGTGATTGTTAATTTAGGAAAGTTTAAAGTAGGTAAGCTGACTGGTCTTGATGACGGATCTCTCTCGACGGGGTTTTTGAGGGACTAAGTCGACGTAAAAAATCTTTAAAAAGAGGAATATGGAGACTCCCTCTGATAACGGATCCATTAGACAATTTTCTTGAGGGAAGTAAGTCTAGAGAAAAGACCAAAAAGATTTTTTATTTTTAGATAGTGTAGTAACTCCCCCTTGGTTTTTCTTTGGGCCACAATTTTTTTCTAAGGGTTAGCTTGAACCGGGTGTAGCTAGTTTTTGTTTATTTTGTTCTTTAAGTATTTTAAAAAGACACTAGAGTATAACGCTTAGTCTCAATGGTTGATTCTTGGTAAAAGTGCCTTAAATTATATGTTTGTCACTGACTTGAATAATCGAACAAGAGTGCCTTGACAAGCCAATCTGGAGTGATTCATGGGCCATGTGTGTGTGAGTTATACTGTATTCTATGCTTTACATTTAATACCTAGAACTTGCCCCGCATATTTGCAAAGTGAAATAGTAGTTTCATTCAGTATTAGAAGCGATATAGGCATTTCATTTTTGAGCCAGACATATAAAGTAGACCCACCTAAATGTAATACATCGTAGTCAACCATGTTAAGCCTATAAGCATGTTTCTTTGGAAACCACATTGCGAACCTTACCCAATTGTTTGAATGGATATCTGTTTGAACCCCTTTACTTCCCATAAGCACTTGAATGTTATTGAAATGATACAAAAGCAAAAGTGTGGGGTGGTGGTTTGGTTTTTGAGTGGAGCCGATGAAATAGCGGAAAGGTGCAGTGTTTGGACAAGTAAACGAATGAGCACCACTTTTAAAAATATAATTTCTTTTTTGAGCAAATGTAGTAGTCAATAAGTGGTGATTTGTTACAATTGCACCTAATGGAGTGGGATGTTGTAAATAAAAATGGGATGGAATATCTGGTTGACATAAGTATGGTTTTGAACGTTAATGTGATTGTATTAAAAGTGCTTAGGGAGGTTAGCCACTATATCCAAATATATCCTACCCGTCCCTTAGCCTACATTACAACCAAGTGAAGTCATAATTGACCTTAGACTGAGTGATCTCGATTAGTAGAGTAGTACACTACGGGCAAGCCTATGGTTCGTCTTTGTGGCATGTGAATGTTCTTTGTGAGAGTGAGCCAATTTTTTTTATCTACGTTCCTAATTATTCTTGAAGTTAATATTTGTGGAACTACTCTCTTTTGTGATGTGAGGGCATGTGATTCACAAGGGAAAGACAAGTCTTGACCTCTGTAAGGGGTGGTAATTTGAGTAAGTATGAATATTGTACGGCACGTGAGAGTCGACTTTTGATGCAAAGATTGTTCACTACTAGGTGTAACGTTGGTGATTTGTTCTTGGTGTGATACGTTAGGGGAAAATGCTTAGTGAAGGAACCTCTATAGAGTGTGGTGGATTGCTCGAGGACTAGCAATGATTTAAGCATGGGATGTTGATAATAGGCTAGATTCATGTAATTTGGCGACTGTTTATGCCCCAACTTGATTATGTTTCACTGTTATAATATAGTTAAATGATGATAAATTGGCTCTAATTTTGAATTTCATACATTGCAGGAATGAGTAGCATGTATGAGGACTTAACACTGTAATTGGAGCTAAATTGAAGCAAGAAAAGCCCCTAGGAGCTGAGTACGTGAGAAAAAGAGATGAAATGAAGACCTGGACTAGCACGACCGTGTTAGCCCACAAAGTCGAGGTAGAATGATAGGCCATATGATCGGTCATTAGCGCGTCCACTAACACAACCGCGCTAGCCTAGTTCCGAAAACTTAAACTTCAGGGGTAAATTTAGAAGTTCTTGGGTAAATTCACTTAATCTATAGAAGGTCCAGCTTGCCCAAGGGATCATTATCAAGGTTTTCAAAGCTTGTATTTAGACTACTTTGGAGGCAAGAATAAGTGTGTGAAGATCAACTAAACATTTGAGTTTTTCTATCTCCTTTTATTTCTTGCAATTACACATTATGAACAACTTTGTACTTTTATCTTGTTTTTGTTATAAGTAGATAAAAATTTGATCTAAGGTTGATGGAACCAATTGCTGGTTGAAGTTTTGACTCAACTTGTTATAATCGAGCCGGATTTATGATATGATTGTTCAACTACGTTTTATATGGTGATTAACTGAATGGGCTCTTGATTAATCATGTCTAATTGCCATATGTTGCTTGAGAAAGAATATTAGGTTAGACTGTTATTGAACAACACCACTTTTGGGTAATTAAAGAGATTCATTACTTGAACTTAAAAGTGGGGTTAGAGATAGCAAAATGTTAGTGGGATAATTCAGAGTTGCACATATTGTCAGCTAGAGTAGTTCGATAGAATGCTCTAGTAAATTATCGTAGTTGATCGAGAGATAATTACAATAACCCATAGCTCATAATCCTCATAGAGTATTACGGCGAGATTATAGCAAAAGAGTTAAGATCTAAACTAGTAATTGGGGAAATCAATGCCTTAGACCTCTTTACCATTGAATTATCTTTAATTTAGCATATTATTATTTTTAATATCATTTAAAGTAGTTAAAAAAATTCAAGATTAATTGATAAAAATCTTGCATCTGAAAATTGGTTGAGTTGATAATAGCAATGCCAATAGTTGTAATAGATATGTTAGTTCCCTGAGGATTTGACTCCGAACTAATAATTCCAATACTACTGCTAAGTTGTAATAAATAACACCGTTCGATCACCGGCAACGGGACCAAAATTTGATCTCTCCCAACTATGCCTTCTAAAAGTTCAAAGGGATGCTAGTGAAGTATCTTCACTGTGGTATTATAGATCAGATGCTCGGCCAGAGATTCTACATGGGGTTAGCTGATAATCTAAAGGCCAATGTGGATGCTTCAGCTGGGGGAAGTGCATTTTTTAGTAAGACATTCACTGAGTGCAAAGTCCTTCTTGACAAGATGTTTCAAAATTCGGGGTGGATGGCGAGAGGTACAACACTGGCACCAATAGTGCATTCAGTTCCTCTTGACCCAAATAATTCGCATGCGGAGAACATAACCACACTCATAACTCAGATGAGTATATTGACAAAGAAGATTGATGAGATGGGTACAAAGCAAATGCATATAGTTGACATAACAAATGGAGGACTATATACACCCTATGTTAATCAGTCTTATGTGTATTCATGGAATGGAGAAGGTGACAACCAAGGGTTAAGAGACGATATGAATTATGTCTGTGAGCACGTGATTTTTATCCTAAGCTAATTATTTCCCAAAATTCAAATAAAATAATCTCTTTATTATTTTATAATTTTTGGAATTTTGTGTCATTTTTTGGTAATTGTGGCATTTTATTGGTGCATTTTAGTTCATATAAAAATATTAAAAATATACATTTGGCATTTGCATTTAGTATTTAATTTTTTATTTTAAGATTAATTAGTGGTTGGTTTGTTTTTAGAACAAAATATAAAGAAAATAACAAAAATAGTTCATTTTTGCATTTTTAATTGCTCAATTATGAATTTGTCATGGAATAGTTTTAAACAATTTTAGGAGTTAATTAGTCTAACATTAAAATATATTAGGGCTTTATTTTTATTCTTGCACTTTTATAAAATCAGAAAATATAAAAAAAATACAAAAATAAAAAATAAAATACAAGAGTAAATAAAAGAATCAATTAAAAATGAAAATAAATAAGAAAAAGGTTGGTCTTAAGAGATTCATATTAGGGCCAAATGGGTGAGCCCAAACCGGAATAAAACCACCCCAGGCCCAATTGAACCCAAACCCGGTCCGCCTTAGTAAAAACTAAAACGATTCCATTTCATGCCCTAAATCCTGGCCGTCGAGGTAACTTGATCTAACGGCCAGGAACTCGCCTCTCATCAATATAAAATAGTCCGAACGATCCCCCCCCCTCTCAGATCCACCCCACTTTATCTTTACACCAAACCCTAATAGCCTGAGCTGCCCCTTATCCCTCGCCAAAAGCCGCCGCCGACGACGATGCCACCACCTTCGAATGACCCCAAAATAACACCCCAGATTCCTTTCCCCTCCTCTACCCAAACCATAGTTTGTTTCTCTCAAATGTTAGCCGTTCTCTTTGAATCTTACTTTGAAATTTTTCGGCCAAAACACAACCTTGTCCAAACCGGCCCAAATTTACACACACAATCCCCGGACCTCCCTCACCCCAAATCCCTAACTAAATCCCCTCAAATCCCGTCAGAATTGGACGAATCATGGATCTAGGGTTCATGAAGTTCTGGATATTTATGAAGATTTTCAAGTCGATTGATTTTTAGTTAATATTATAGGTCTCTTTTAGGCGAAATAGATGTATAATATTAACCGGAAGTCAATTTCTGGTGTTTTTCTCATAAGGTCCGAATTTCTGTAAGTTTCTTCTCACTTTTTTAAATTTTGTTTGATTCATGCTTTGTCTGTTTAATTAATCATAGTTTTAATTTCCAAATCATTTTAATTGATAGTTTGGTTTCGATACAATTTTGTCCGTTAATTGTTATCTAAATATTTAGGTTAATTTCATTTCTTTTAGTTCTGAGTTGATTTAGCTTAAATGTTCAACTGTTAGTTTATTTTTTAAATGCTAGTTTAATTTCATTTAGTTCTGACTATTAGTCTAAGCTTTGCACTTTTGATCCTTGTCTCCTGGTTTTAAATTTGTTGGAGTCTGTGTGACTGAATAAATGTGATTTGCTAGTTTATTTGGTTAATTTTTGAGTTTCAGTTAATTAGTCTTAGTTAGTTTTGAGTTGGTTTAGGTGATTGGTTATAGCTGTGAAAGTTTAATTAGAATCAGTAATTTCGAGGGGTTTTCAGTGGTAGTTTGGACATGGGAAATGGCTAACTTATCAAGAACAATAATTTCAAAACAATAACAAGGGCAGTATAGGTATTATATAGGTAGAAGAACACCCTAGGGCCTTCTAGAATAGGACTTTAGTGTAGATTTCAGCCAACTTAGATATTAGCTTGGGTAACAAGTTAAAAGTTGAGGGATTAAAGCTGAAAAAGAGAGGGACTAATATGTAAAATGTAAAATTGAGGGCTGCCATCCCTTAGGCCTATAAAAAGGCATCAAAATGCCTTGATGAAGAAGTTTTTGGACATCTAAAAAATCCCCCCCCCCCAAAGCTCTCTCAATTTCTAGAATTGAAATTTGAAACTCCAAAATTCAAAAACAAAAAAAAAAACAAAAGAAGAAAACAAAAATGTACTATTCTATTGCATTTCTAGATGAGATTAGAAGTTCTAGGCACTGTTTCTTACTTATTCTGGCTGCTGAATTGTTCTGAAATCTACTAATCCTGCGTTTGGGTTTATTCGAGTTAATTTGCTCTTTTTTGGGTGTTTGGCTGTTGTGGTTAGCATACAAATCATTCCAAGCTGAGTTTGAATGTGTTTGAGCTACTCTAGATGGTTTCAAGTTAAAAGTTACTCATTCAAAATCTGTTCTGAGCTATATTACTGATTATTCTGAGCTGCTGATTTTCTCTTCCTTTATATTTCAATCCAACTCCAGGTACACTTTCGAGCGTGCCTTGATGTAATCTCACCAAGTGAAATGGAAATGAAACTGCTACTTGATACTTGCTGAAGTTGTTTTTACTGTCTGTTGGTAGCTGATTCTACTGCAATTAGTTTAGGAGTTCGTTTTGGAAAAATTCATTACTTTAGCTTATTTTTAGTGGACTATTGAACTAATCATGTGTAATGGACTGGTTGAATTATTAGAGTTGTAACTATTTCTTAGCCTTATCGAACTAGTTTCACTTCGAATAGATGGGATTTTGAAATCAGAAGGTAATTGAAACAGGAAAAGAATGTTAAGATTTATGAGTCTCGTTTGTTCACTAGCTGGAAATTGAATAGAAATAAATTTGTGTTCAGTCATGTTAGATTTTGAGTTAAGTGTGGGATTGATGTTTGTATGGTCACACGTTAATTGAATCTCATGAATTAAAATCAATTATAGTCTAGCTGTTTCCAAAAGAATGCTCTAATGACTTTGAAGATGGCTCATAAGCCTTGTTAATTGGTAATTGTCTAAAAACTCAATTCTGTCAAATTTCATTTTGTTTCACATACTTTAGTTAACCCATTAATGACCATCCATGACTAATTGATACTACATTTTGCTTAGATTACTGATTCTTCTAGTTTGCATTTCGTTGTTATTGTATACGGATTGGAGAATGGCTCGAGGTACTGCAGCCACGCTTGGGCTTGCTGTCCGTTCACGCCAGGACCAAATAATTTCTTTTCTGGGATTGACATCAAAGCCTGTTTAACTGATTTGGGCTATTCCCAAGCCCTATGTCTGTGGTTATTGGGACCTTTGTCCAATGTGTACATATTATGTGGTTTGGGCTCTTTGGGCCCAAGACTTAAATGGCAATTGGCTTGTTAGTATTCCAATATCCTACTGTGGGTCTTAAGTTAGGTAGCAGATTCAAACTAAACGGCATTTCCTTTTGTTTGGATCCGGACTTGAACTTGAAGCCCGAACTTTATAATAATAACTAATTAGGACTTTTTATTTTATTTTTTTTAGAGACGAATAATATGGAAAAATCATAGTCTTCTTTAGGGTGGACCTTTAAATAAAATATGAGTGAGCCTCGCCGAATAAAAAATACAAAATTATGGGGCCCTCAATAAATGTTTGAATTAAAAATACTTTAAATTCGGGATGGGACATTTACCGAATTTCATGGCTCTCCCCAAAATAATAACGCGTTAGTCTCTTTAGCTGTGGTTTTAATAAAACTATCTTCCTAAAACTCGGGTATGCATTTCATGTGGCTCAAATCAAATCCTAAAATATTGAATAAAATGTATTTATGATTGCGGGTGCATTTTCTGAGACGCGACCAAAGACACATTTTAAACGACATTCAACTTTCAGTTTAAAATGTTAAATAAAAGCGGTTCAAAGTTAAATTTGGCACATAGGTTCATCATGTAATAAGTTCAGATAAATAAGCTAAACACGACAGTTGAGCGACCTATCTATTAGAAGGCATAGTTGGGCGAGATCACGCCTACATTTTGAATATTTACCATCTTCCACCCTATAAGTAACAGTTATTTCTCTTCTTCAATGTTAACCAACTTAGAGCTGGAATAAGAAATATTACATAATAATTAAATTTCGGTCCCTATATATTTTTTGAAAATAATTTCTTTTAACCAAAAAAATTCTTGACCCTTTATTTTATCATACGTCTACTCCCTTCGTTTTAATTTAGATGTTGTAGTTTGACTTGACACAAAGTTTGAGCAAAAAAAAAAAGACATTTAAAACATATGGTCCTTAAAGCTTGAGAAAACACTTTGTAGGTCATAACATATATGTGGCTATAAAAGTTTCTCATAAAGGGTAAAATGAGTAAAATAAAAAGTTCAAAGTTAAATTTTTTCCAAATATAGAAATATGTCATTTTTATGAACTAACTAATAAAGAAAGTGTGTCATTTAAATTGAAGAAGAAGGAGTAGCATATTTCTTTTTTTTTCTTTTTAAGTTTAAACTTTACAACAATGTAGAAGATATTTACTAATTTCGTAATGATTTAAGTTATATATATACTATTAAATGTAAAGATTATTTTATTTTGTTCATCGAGTTTTAACATGTGATACTATGTTACTCAAACTCTCAAAGTATGCGTTTCAATTGTCGATTAATATTTTAAGATATTTAGCTGTAATTACCTTCTACTTCGTTCACATCTTGATTATTTATTTTCTTTTAAGAACATAGCTCGTTCATCCAGTTGTTCATAAAATTCGCAGCTATCACCAACCACAAATATTGCACAACTTTGTCCAATAAAATTTAGACTGATAAATTACTCTGGTTATTCTTTTAGCTTATGCTGCAAATTGAAATATGATCTCCCAAAATCTTTATTCCAATTTTATTGACTAATAGTTCACGCCTTTGGACGTGATGCCCCCGAATGAAGAACGAGAAATGTAAGAAGAAGCCTCGAATCAAGAAATGAAAAAAGTTCCTCTCAAATTAATTTTTTTTAATGTAAAATGTCATAATAATATAGTCTCAGTTAGAGTGGAACAAATTTAAATAACATATACAGCAGACCCTAACAAGATTGAAATTGAGTTGCAGTTGATTCATTGATTCCTTTTTATTAGACGGCCTCTACCATTAGTTCTTTTTTTTTTTGGTGCAAAGGATAACTAGTTATATTATATTAAAGTGGAGTAGTACAAGAAGTAGGGGAGACCCAACGCATTGTCCTCAAGATGGGTCGTGACAAAAAGGGGGCCTTTAGGAGAAACAACTGCTATTAGTCCCATGCCTTGGGTAGTACATAAAGGTCTTTCAAAAGGAGGTTGCAAACTGGTTGAGGGTGAAAGAGTTGGGAGAACCACTCGACTAACAAAAACCTTGAATGTACGGTCATCTTCAAGTGATGTACGAACAAAAGATGGTAGTTGTGCAAAAACAATGATGCCTGCCGAACTATCCATTTGGCTACCAAACTTTGCCAGTAAGTCAGCGACTTGATTTTGTTCTCTGTAGGGGTAAAGTATAGCTGGATCATCCAAGTGCGCGAGCAGGAACCTGCAATCATTTGTGAGATTAATATACAAAGGATGTGATGTCTGTAAAATAGTTATGATAACATCTAAATTCACTTCGAGAGGTTTGTATCTATGAGTAAAAGCCAATTGCCAACCATGATATAACACAAGTAGTTCAGATTCCACGCTCCCATGAGTTAGATATTGTCCTGCAAAGCCCAAAAGCCAGGTACCTGTCACATATTACCCCCACCAACTCGGTCCTATCCTGTAGTCAGCCTAGTGGAACCATCGGTGTTTTTATTTAAAAGGTGTGGAGTGAGGGGGATGCCATTTGATATGAAGAGGTATACGGCCATGCTGGGAAGGCGGGCGGGAAGTAGTAGTAGTATTCTACGGCCATATTAAGGATAGGGGAGGAGGAGGGAGCTGTGGAATGTGCGCGAAAAGTAGGCCTGATTTATGCTTATTATCAATCTTTACAGGAGCTTATCCGAGACCCCCTGAGCAATGAGTTTAGTGATTTCCATTAGTTTTTTGTTAAGGTCAAGGTTTTCTTCTTCTCCTCCATCTTATTTTCCAGTACATTCCTCTTTCCAACATGTAAGCTACTATTCTGCCTTGCATCAAATTGAGATTCTACCATTTATATAAGAACACGTATATTCAAGCTATTAGGCAACGGACAAGCCATACTGTGCTGCTCTAGAAAAACAATAGTTTGAGCAAATTATTTTACTGCATTAGTTTTAGAAAATTATTTTTGAAAGTTAAATTATTTTAACATCCAGATTAGCATCAGCAAAGATGTTCCTAGACTCGAGCACCATACATAGGTCTCAAATTAACATCTAGCTCCAAAATGTTTCAGATCACACGTGTACAGCCTAATTCAAATATTTCTAATCTAAAATATTTCCAGAAAGACTGACAAAAGAATGTAAATAAACCAAGTAAAAGATGAGGCTTCGATTTTTCACCTATTTGATCGCAGGAAAGAAGAGAGTTTACACTGCCAAGGCTGCAATTATCGGTTGCCCTATGAGAAATACATTCCAGCAGGACAAAAGATCTTTCACAGATCGAGTTTGTTGTACAGTACATTCCATATTTCGTCATATGGTTGACCTCATGATCATCACCCAGTGGAAGCTGCAGCGACTGCAAAATATTTAGCACAAAATTTGTCAACAGACATATCATCCATATTAATCAACACTATTGGGTGAGAAAAGAAAGAGTTCATTTGAAAAGCCACAGGCTATGACTTTTCTCTCTCCCCGACTTTTCTCTCTCCCCCCTGCTAACGTCTTCCAACAACGTTCCAATCCCCTTCCCCAATTACCCCACCCCTCACGCCCCCCCCCCCTCCGGGACGGTAACGCAGCAGCACCACTCCGGCGTCTTGCTGCCCGCCGGCACTGCCGTCGCTGGTGCGGGAACAGGTAAGTCCCTTCTCTCTTTCGTCCCCTCTCCCTCATTCTTTTTCTCTTTCTCTCTCCTCTTTTCTCTTTATCTTCTCTTCAGTTAGCTTCTGGCCCTTCCGTTGCTGGGGTCGGGACGTGTTTTCCGGCGACTCTTCACGTTCTGTATTTTTCGGCGACCCCTGCTCTGTTTTCTTTTTCCTCGCTCGCTATTTTTTCTTTTCTTCCTATTCTCTCTTCTGCTTTTTGTATGTGTGTGGGTGTGTTTTGTTTTCTTGGTCAGGTGCCTTATTTTTTAGACGAGGATTTCCGGCAAGCTACAGTACTTCTGGCAACTCCCGTTTTTTCGGCAGGACGCAGCAGAACTACCCGTTCCGATAAGCTTCAGGAAAACTTGCCCCAGATACTAGTCGCGGCGAACGAGGCGAGTTTGCGACGTTTGGGAGTGAAGAGCTAAGCAACACCGGTCGGGATGTGCAAGAGTTGGCAGCAGTTGACATCGGGCACATCAAAGCCTACTTTCAGGTTTTTCCACCGGGAGTTGGTACCTCCCGCTCTCTTGTTTACTCTGTACACCTTTATACGTATTCTAGCTAGCATTCCGTGTGAGGTTTACTCTGTTGCTATCTAGTTTGCATCTTTTTTGCGTATTCCGCTATAATGCGTGTGTGTGTCACTATTCTCCATAGTGTGTTAGAGGGATAGTGGCCGCAGCGGGGGATGATAATGTAAGGTCATGTCCTCGGGGGGTGGGGTGAGTAGGGGGGCAGGGAGCGGTCATGTGGGTAGGGCGGGAGGTAAAGGTGGGAAGAGGGTAGCGGACGCTCATTGATTAAGGTGGGAAGAGGTTATTCCGGGAGAGTCCCTTTCAACTCTTCATAGACTCCTAGTGATGGATGTCGGACTCTGGGTGAAGAAGATGAAGAGGGGTGCTCGGGGACGACCGCGAATTAGATAGGGTGCTTTGACTAAGGAGAAAGCCCAGGAGTTGGAGAGGAGGTTGGTTGACAGTGGAGCTTGGAGAAGTTCTGCAATAGCGAACACAATGTGGTCAGAGACGGCGAATCTGGTTAGGGAGGCAGTGCAGGATGTGCTTGGGGTAGCCAAGGGCTATTCAGGCAGTCATCAGGGTGACTGGTGGTGGAACAATGTAGTACAAGAAAGAGTGGAGGTGAAGAAAGAAGCTTTTGCTAAGTTGGCAGGGAGCACAAGCGAGGAAGAAAGGCGGGTGAACAGGGAGAGCTATAAGGTGGCGAGGAAGGAAGCGAAGCTGGCGATCACGGAAGCTAAAAATGCGGCGTTTGGTCGTATGTACGAGGAATTGGGGGAGAAAGGCGGGGAGAAGAAGTTATTCCGTTAGCCAAAGTAAGGGAGATGAAGGCGCGGGATCTAGACCAAGTTAGGTCCAGCGACGGCAGCAGCGGCGGCGGCAGCAGGAGCGGCAGTAGCAGCAGTAGTGGTGGTAGTAGTAGTGGTAGTAGTAGTAGTGGTCGCAGTAGTAGTGGTCGCAGTAGTAGTGGTCGCAGTAGTGGTGGTAGCAGTAGTAGTGGTGCTCGCAGTAGCAGTAGTGGTAGCAGTAGTAGTGGTGGTAGCGGTAGTAGTGGTAGTAGCGGTAGTAGTGGTAGTAGTGGTAGTGGTACGGATAGTAGTTGTAGTAGTAATAGTGGTAGTAGTGGTGGTGAAGTAAAACACTCTTATCTATTGGAGAGAATTTACATGGCTCAGATTTTGCTGTATATGAACATGCGGAGAGAGAGCGATACACACCATGGATGCAAACACCGGTTTGCATATGATGCCATACCAGATCACCCCGCCAAGATACGGATCGGATTTTCTCAAAGCAATAATAAACTACATAGCCCATAAAGAAGCAATCCTCATCACAGCCCATTTTCAGGTGATCTGCAAAGATCAATGTAGAAATGACACCAGGTATAAAGTTCTACGGCTGCTGTTATCATAGATAGCAGTGGTAGCAGCAGAAGCAGAAAAAGAACGAGCGTAGCAGTTTTTTGACAGAGGTAAATACTGAAGGGGTGTTGTTAGGTTTATCATTTTCCTTTTCTTGTTTTTCCATTCCCAAAGGTTTGTTTCCCGGACGGAGAAGACATAGCGAGAGGGGGGCCAACAGAAAATCCCATCTCTCTCTGGCGTCTCATTCTTCTTTTTTGGTAACTTCGAGGATTCTGCTACACAATCTATGCAATTCAACATACATATATATAAAAACCATGTAAAAATATTAAAAAACATCACATATTTTTTTAAAAATTGAGATAGTATTGTTTCAATTTTTTTGAGAATGGAGAACCAAAGAAACAATAAACAATCAAACCTACACATCTTGTGTGGAAGACTCGTACAATGCTATTTAACTTGAGCGCTAGTTGGTCTTGATTTTTCCACTTTTGCCCAATGTATTAAGGATACCTCGATCGTTTAGGGCTGAAGGAATTGAGAAAGTAGGTTTACCACAAATTTTCACCTATCTGTATACTAATTCGAAATATATCAATCAAGATATCCAACAATAATCTATATATCTATATCCATATCTATATATAAATATAATTAAGGGACTTAGAGGAGTGATGTGTTGAGTTTTTCTTTTTAATATGGAATGATATTAAAAAGAGGGTGAATGGGAAACGGAAGAAAAATGAAATTTTGAGTAAAATTTAAGTTTCCCTCTCTTTAATGAGACATTGTCTCTCATTGGTAGAGGATAAGAATATTGGTGGGTTTATATACAAATGCACTTCATATAGTTACAAAACACGAATTATATCACGTTAATATTCACTATTAACAAATAAATTTGCTCCAAAAAATAAATCAATCAATCATTTGACCGATTCCGAAGCCGAACGGAGCGACAACAGCGCGAGACTTGTCTTCTTCCTAACTCTTTAAGAGCTATAGAAAGTGCATTTGTATATAAACCCACCAACATTCTCATCATCTACCAATGAGGGACCATGTCTCATTAGGGAAACTTAAATTTTACTCAAAATTTCATTTTACCTCCATTTCCCATTCACCCTCTTTTTAATATCTTTCCATATTAAAAAGAAAAACTCAACATGATGTGGCAACTCCCATAGAGTAGGAAATGTATGTTGGAAACACGTTCTCAAGGCTTTATACTAAAACGTGTGTTCTTATGTGTAGGTTTTGATGAATGACAAACAAGCGCAAATTGATATATGACGAAGTTCAAGTACAAGCGCACAATTGGTGGATAACGAGATTCAAGCACAAGACAAAGTTTTATAGTTTAAATGAGTCGCTCTTAATTGTGATCTTGATCCGACAACTTGACTCTATGACATGGCTTCTCTCGTAAAATTACTTTTACAAAATCATGCATATTTCATTTAATGCTAAATGATTTTAAATCATGCATATTTACTTCAGTCAAAATGATTTTTAAACATGCCTCTAAAATCTGGACTAAGATAATCGATTATGTACTTATGATAATCGATTATGTTAAGCCAAGACTGCATGACAATCGATTGTGAACTAATGATAATCGATTGTGTTAAGGCAGTAAGCATCAGGTTTCAAACCTGCATGACAATCGATTGTGAACCTTATGACAATCGATTGTGATGAGGCAGTGTACATCAAAGTTTTTCAAAACTCAGAATAATCGATTGTGAAGCTAATGACAATCGATTGTGAAGAGACAGTGTCCATCAGATTTTTAAAAGTCACAAAATAATCGATTGTGAACATATGACAATCGATTGTGTTGAGGCAGTGTCTTCCGGACTTTTTCAATATTATTAAATAATCGATTGTGAGTATATAACAATCGATTGTCAAGAGGCAGTGTCTAAAATGTTTTTCAAAGTCTGATAAATAATCGATTGTTAACATTGCACAATCGATTGTGAAGCTGACCGTTGTCGTTATATTTTCAAATACCGTCAGGTAATCGATTGTTGATTTTGTACAATCGATTGTTGAAATTAAAATCTGGAAAAGATTTTTTGAACGTTGCTGAAATAATCGATTGTTGATTTTATACAATCGATTGTTGAAATTAAAATCTGGAAAAGATTTTTTGAATGTTGCTGAATAATCGATTATTGATTCTGTATAATCGACTGTTTTACGTAAAATGTGGTAATGATTTTTTGAACGTTGCCAATAATCGATTGTTGATCTTGGATAATCGATTGTTAAGCGTAAAATCTGGGATTGATTTCTGGAACGATTGGCAAACAATCGATTGTAGCTTCTTGACAATCGATTGTCACTCAGTAAAATCAGCAACTCTTAATTGGCAATTAGGCAACGGTAATGCCAAGTTTTTCAACTATAAATACAGCTTCATTTCAGTGTTTTAAATACAATAACACACAACAACTGATCATTCTATTGCTATAAGCTTGCATACTATTGTTTATCATTTTATATTCATTTCAAAAAGCTTTTGAGAGCCAAAGTCTTGTCCATAGTTGTTGTGATCTTGAGCTTACTTTCTTTACTCATATCTACTCATTAAGGAGTGCTTTGTTTGAGTGTTTAGTGTTTTGCACACTTGTAAGAGAATTGTGATTCTCTTGTTGTAAGGAACTTGTGTTTCCTTGGTTGAAGTCTTGGAGTGTTGTATCTCCGAGCAAAGGTGTTAAGGCTTGTGTCCTTAAGTTGTAAAGGTTGGTTAGGCACCCGTAAGCTTAACAGTGAAGTCTTGGAGTGTTGTATCTCCGAGCAAAGGTGTTAAGGCTTGTGTCCTTAAGTTGTAAAGGTTTGTTGAGCACCCGTAAGCTTGACAAGTTAGTGGAAAATCTCGAGAGAGTCTCTAGGGGACTGGACTAGCCACGTGTTGTGGTGAACCAGAATACATCGGTGCGTACTTTATTATTTATCGCACTTATTTACTTCCTGCAATTTTTTAATTCCGCAAAGTTTACGCTAATTTTTATTATAACGCTATTCACCCCCTCTCTAGCGTTAAGCGTATTATCTAACAATTGGTATCAGAGCCCAACTCTCTGAAGACTTAACAGATTGAGAGAACCATCCATGGCTTCTGCTCGTGACTCTTTTGCAGGAATTGATGAAGGACAATGTTCCACACGACCACCTCTATTCAACGGTACAAACTATACGTACTGGAAGGAGAGGATGAAAATCTTCGTTCAAGCAAACAATTTTCTTCTTTGGAAGGTGATAACAAAGGGAAATCAAATTCCAACCAAAAAGGTTGAAAACGAATGGGTTCCCAAGTCCGAAGAAGAATATGACGCGGATGATATCCGAAAGGTGCAAAATAATGCTAAAGCAATTAATTTACTATATTGTGCTGTAAATACTGACGATTACAGGAAAATATCGTGTTGCACAACGGCGAAGGAAATGTGGGACAAGCTGGAAATTACGTACGAAGGTACGGACCAGGTAAGGGAAGCCAAAATTGATTTCCTAACCCATGCTTATGAATTATTTCACATGAAGGAAGGTGAAAAGGTGGATGAAATATTTGAACGATTTTCAATAATCGTAAATGATCGACATGCTCCCAAGAAGACATTCACGGATAGAGAACTTGTTCGAAAAATTCTTAGAAGTCTCACTCCGGCATGGCGATCAAAGGCCGACGCAATCCAAGAATCCATTGGCGTCTCAAATGTCACCATCGACGCATTAAGAGGTAACCTTAAAACTTATGAGTCTACTATACTTAACCCTCTTGTTGATGATCAAAGGAGGCAAAGAATAGCGCTTAAGGCAAGCACAAGCCAACCTCAAGTTGATAAGGACGGAGACAACGAGTTTGGACTCGATATCAAAAGATTTCAAAAGTTCATGCGAAAGGAGTATGAACGAAAGGGCAAAAAACAAGGCGAGCAAATAAAGTGCTACGAATGCGGTGAAACCGGGCACATCAAATCAAATTGCCCAAACATCAAAAAGGA
The DNA here is from genome assembly GCA_034376525.1 of Nicotiana benthamiana. Taxonomy (NCBI): domain Eukaryota; kingdom Viridiplantae; phylum Streptophyta; class Magnoliopsida; order Solanales; family Solanaceae; genus Nicotiana; species Nicotiana benthamiana. Next base: position 49,791,034 of record CM067328.1, read on the forward strand.
GAAGAAACCTTTTATGAAGCAACGTGCATACATTTCTTGGGGAGGAGACTCCGGAGATGAGTCAAGCGAAGAAGAAGAAGACGAAGCCGCAAACCTTTGTCTTATGGCGCAAGAAGACAAGCAAGATGAGGTATGTCAAAACTCTTCTAAAAACTTCTTTACTCTTGAAGAAATGCGAACTGCTTTTGATGAGCTATATACTGAATTTATTAAAGCTTCAAAAACTGTCAAGAGCATAAAAGAAAATGCTTCTCTAAAAGAAAAAGATTTTCAAAAACAGCTTTCTTTGAAAGAAAAGGATTTAGAAAAACTGGTTTTAGAAAATGAGAAGCTGAAAGAGGAAAACAAGTTTTTCGGAAAAAGAAGCGCCGACAAGCCCGAAAGTTCTATTAAAAATTGCTCTTCTTGCATGCATCTCGAAAATGAGGTAGATAGACTTAAAGGTACCTTAGATAAGTTTAATTCTTCCCACAAAAATTTGAATAAGGTCCTTGTTAATTTGAAATCAACCAAGCATGGCATAGGCTTTAAGAATGAGCCTAAAGAAAAGGTTGACGCCAAACCCCAACCACCTAAGGCTTAACCTAGGATTAATAAAACAAATGCTTATCGTAGAAATAGCAATCCTAGAACAAATATGCATGCTAGACCAAATGTTGAACATTTTAGAAGACCTAGAAATGACTTACCACCTAGAAATGACTACCCTAGAAATGATGCATATTCTAGGCCAAACACTAGAAGGAGTTTTGAACCTTTTAGAACATCTAGACATGACCATTACTCTAGAAATGCTGCTCATTTTAGAACTAATAGTAGGAGAAATGGTTCTCATGAAATGCGCAATAGTCATAATGAAAATAGAGTAATTCATTTTCGTCCATCAAGTTACTATGAACCTAGAAGGATGCATAACCCCAACGTGACTTGTCATTATTGTAGACGTATTGGTCATATTGCTCCTGCATGCTTTACACGACCATCTCGCATTGAAAGTCTAGGAAGAAATCGTTATGCTTTTGTGATTGTTGATGATTATTCTAGATTTACTTGAACTTTATTTCTTGCCAATAAAAGTGATGCTTTTCAGAATTTTAAATATTTTCTTAAGCGTGTTCAAAACGAAAAGGAAACAACCGTCACTTCAATTAGAAGTGATCATAGGGACAGTTTGATCACAATCTCTTTGCGGACTTTTGTGACGAACTCGGTATCGAGCATACCTTTTCCGCTCCACGTACACCACAACAAAATGGGGTGGTGGAAAGGAAAAATAGGTGTCTTGAAGAGATGGCTAGAACCATGCTCGAAGAGGCCAAGATTCCCAAACAGTTTTGGGCGGATGCCGTGAGTACCGCATGCTACGTCTTAAATAGAGTAGTCATAAGGCCTATACTCATGAAAACTCCCTATGAACTCTATAAGGGAAGGAAACCAAATATCTCCCATTTTAGAGTATTCGGTTGTAAATGTTTTATTCATAACAATGGCAAAGATCAATTGGGAAAATTTGATGCTAAGTCCGATGAGGGAATTTTCATTGGTTATTCTTCACGTAGCAAAGCATATAGGGTTTTTAATAAAAGAACCGAAACTGTGGAGGAATCCCCTCATGTTGTATTTTCCGAAAATAATGCTCGCTTGGCGAGAAAGGATTCCGATTTTGATCTTGCAGGTATTTTAGATAGCTTGAAAGACAAAATACAAGAGGAAACGCCTAAGAAAAATAAAGATGAAATCTTGGAACAACCAATAGAGGAAGCGCCACAATTGGAGAAAGAAACGACAATGCCTAACGAATGGAGGACAATCAAAGATCACCCTCTCGAACAGGTAATTGGCGACGTCGGAGAAAAGGTAAGTACCCGAAACTCCCTTAAGAACACCTTAGGACATACTGCTTTTGTGTCTCAAATTGAACCAACAACCATCTCCGAAGCAATTGGGGATGAATTTTGGACCTTGACAATGCAAGAGGAGCTTAACCAATTCAAACGGAATGACGTTTGGGATTTGGTGCCAAGACCCGAAAATCATACCATAGTTGGTACGAAATGGGTTTTTCGAAACAAACTAGATGAAAAGGGTGTAGCTAGGCTTGTAGCAAAAGGCTATAATCAAGAAGAGGGTATTGACTATGAAGAAACATATGCTCCCGTAGCTAGATTAGAAGCTATTCGTCTATTGCTCGCTTTTGCCTCTTCTATGAATTTCAATTTATATCAAATGGATGTGAAAAGTGCTTTTCTAAATGGTGTTATACAAGAAGAAGTTTATGTTGAACAACCCCCCGGTTTTGAAGATTTTAAATCTCCCAATCATGTTTTCAAACTCAAAAAGGCTCTCTATGGTTTAAAACAAGCCCCCCGAGCTTGGTATGAAAGATTGAGTAAATTTCTATTGGAAAATGATTTCATTAGGGGGAAAGTTGACACCACCCTTTTTGTTAAGCATAAAAACAATGATATTTTATTAGTTCAAATATATGTGGATGATATCATATATGGTGCTACTAACAATGTCTTATGCAAGGAATTTTCCGATTTAATGACAAGCGAATTTGAGATGTCTATGATGGCTGAGTTAACATTCTTTTTGGGATTACAAGTAAAGCAAATGAAAGAAGGTACGTTCATTTGCCAAGCCAAATATTGCAAAGAATTGCTGAAACGATTTGAAATGAACAATGCAAAAGCAATGGCGACTCCCATGAGCACATCCGATCATCTAGACAAAGATGAGAAAGGTAAGGAAGTCGACACTAAGAAGTATCGAGGTATGATTGGCTCTCTTCTCTATCTTACTGCTAGTCGTCCGGACATCATGTTTAGCGTGTGCTTATGCGCCCGTTATCAATCGTGTCCGAAGGAGTCTCACCTTACTGCGGTAAAATGGATTTTGAAGTACCTTGTTGGTACTACAAATGTGGGTCTATGGTACCCCAAAGGTTCTTCATGCCAACTCGTTGGCTATTCCGACTCCGATTTTGTTGGATGCAAATTGGACCGCAAGAGCACTAGTGGCACTTGCCATTTGCTCGGTAGCTCTCTCGTTTCTTGGTTTAGCAAGAAACAAGTAAGTGGTGCGTTGTCCACAACCGAGGCTGAATATGTAGCCGCGGGGAGTTGTTGCGCTCAAATCCTCTGGATGAAACAACAACTCTTGGACTATGGCCTAAGTCTTGATCATATCCCTCTTAAATGTGATAATACTAGTGCCATATGCTTGACGAAGAACCCCGCTCTTCATTCGCGAACAAAACACATTGAAATTAGACATCATTTTATAAGAGATCACGTTCTCAAGGGCGATGTCGAAATCGAATTTGTTGAAACCAAAGACCAATTGGCCGACATCTTTACTAAGCCCTTAGAGAAAGAGTCCTTCTTCCGAATTCGTAGTGAACTCGGGATTCTTGACTCCACGTTGATCTAAGTCATGCATTGCATCTTTTTTTTTTACATGATTTCTAACTTGAGCGTCGGAGACGTCTAACGAATTTTTGCAGGTATCGCCCTAAAGGTAGGGGGAATTATAAAGCATGACGCGCAATAATCGAGTCTTCTTCAGAAAAAAAATCGGTTTCTGTCGTCTAATAATCGATTATCTCGTATCAATAATCGATTGTTCTGCTATTACTTGAGTTATTGTACTCTCTTTAAGTAATCACGTTTTCTTTCCAATAAATAAACAAGTTTTATTTACATCTTTGGCATCTTCTTATATTATTTTTTGCTAATGGCAAAAGGGGGAAGATAACGGGTATGCACTCTCAATATTTATAAGCGTAAATTGAGGGGGAATTCATATATTGAGGGGGAACTAATCGCATACTTATTGCATATCTTTACTTGTCTTGAATCGTCATTATAAATTGTTTAAGTTGCATATCCCGCTTAAAGCTTGTCATTATCAAAAAGGGGGAAATTGTTGGAAACACGTTCTCAAGGCTTTATACTAAAACGTGTGTTCTTATGTGTAGGTTTTGATGAATGACAAACAAGCGCAAATTGATATATGACGAAGTTCAAGTACAAGCGCACAATTGGTGGATAACGAGATTCAAGCACAAGACAAAGTTTTATAGTTTAAATGAGTCGCTCTTAATTGTGATCTTGATCCGACAACTTGACTCTATGACATGGCTTCTCTCGTAAAATTACTTTTACAAAATCATGCATATTTCATTTAATGCTAAATGATTTTAAATCATGCATATTTACTTCAGTCAAAATGATTTTTAAACATGCCTCTAAAATCTGGACTAAGATAATCGATTATGTACTTATGATAATCGATTATGTTAAGCCAAGACTGCATGACAATCGATTGTGAACTAATGATAATCGATTGTGTTAAGGCGGTGAGCATCAGGTTTTTCAAACCTGCATGACAATCGATTGTGAACCTTATGACAATCAATTGTGATGAGGCAGTATACATCAAAGTTTTTCAAAACTCAGAATAATCGATTGTGAAGCTAATGACAATCGATTGTGAAGAGACAGTGTCCATCAGATTTTTAAAAGTCACAAAATAATCGATTGTGAACATATGACAATCGATTGTGTTGAGGCAGTGTCTTCCGGACTTTTTCAATATTATTAAATAATCGATTGTGAGTATATAACAATCGATTGTCAAGAGGCAGTGTCTAAAATGTTTTTCAAAGTCTGATAAATAATCGATTGTTAACATTGCACAATCGATTGTGAAGCTGACCGTTGTCGTAATATTTTCAAATACCGTCAGGTAATCGATTGTTGATTTTGTACAATCGATTGTTGAAATTAAAATCTGGAAAAGATTTTTTGAACGTTGCTGAGTAATCGATTGTTGATTTTATACAATCGATTGTTGAAATTAAAATCTGGAAAAGATTTTTTGAACGTTGCTGAATAATCGATTATTGATTCTGTATAATCGACTGTTTTACGTAAAATCTGGAAATGATTTTTTGAACGTTGCCAATAATCGATTGTTGATCTTGGATAATCGATTGTTAAGCGTAAAATCTGGGATTGATTTCTGGAACGATTGGCAAACAATCGATTGTAGCTTCTTGACAATCGATTGTCACTCAGTAAAATCAGCAACTCTTAATTGGCAATTAGGCAACGGTAATGCCAAGTTTTTCAACTATAAATACAGCTTCATTTCAGTGTTTTAAATACAATAACACACAACAACTGATCATTCTATTGCTATAAGCTTGCATACTATTGTTTATCATTTTATATTCATTTAAAAAAGCTTTTGAGAGCCAAAGTCTTGTCCATAGTTGTTGTGATCTTGAGCTTACTTCCTTTACTCATATCTACTCATTAAGGAGTGCTTTGTTTGAGTGTTTAGTGTTTTGTACACTTGTAAGAGAATTGTGATTCTCTTGTTGTAAGGAACTTGTGTTTCCTTGGTTGAAGTCTTGGAGTGTTGTATCTCCGAGCAAAAGTGTTAAGGCTTGTGTCCTTAAGTTGTAAAGGTTGGTTAGGCACCCGTAAGCTTAACAGTGAAGTCTTGGAGTGTTGTATCTCCGAGCAAAGGTGTTAAGGCTTGTGTCCTTAAGTTGTAAAGGTTTGTTGAGCACCCGTAATCTTGACAAGTTAGTGGAAAATCTCGAGAGTCTCTCGGGGACTGGACTAGCCACGTGTTGTGGTGAACCAGAATACATCGGTGCGTACTTTATTATTTATCGCACTTATTTACTTCCTGCAATTTTTTAATTCCGCAAAGTTTACGCTAATTTTTATTATAACGCTATTCACCCCCCCCCCCTCTAGCGTTAAGCTTATTATCTAACAATGTATTTATCTAATTTCTCAAGTTTTTTTATTTTCTCCTCTCATTTTAACGCAATACTCGATAACTAAATCCAAATAATTAAGGTTTAATTGCATCTCTTTACTAAATAAATGAAAAGATAAAGCACCGTTTCAGAAGCATCCTTATATCCCTCTGTTTTTCTACATCTTTAAAACTTCTCATTATTAAGTAGTACTCCATTATTTACCTCCTCCCCCGAAATTACTCTTTTTTTCTTTTTTTTCCTTTCAGTCTCCCCTCTAGAAAAATTCTCCCATCACTTCACTATTACTCTTATACTCTCTTGCTTCCTTTAAATTAAAACCTTCCTCATAATAGTCCTTGGAGTTTATTTAGAGTAATGAACGTTGCATTACTCTCTGTTTTATCAAGGTTTTTTTTTTTGGGGGGGGAGGGGGGGGGGGGATTTAAGATTCCAGATTGTTTGGGCAGAAATAAGTTATTTGCATGTTGGCTCCGATCCTCAGAAGACTTGGAACACAACACGTAATTGGCTTACGCTGCTTCTGGTTGGTCTCTAATTTTTACCAAACAAATTTACTATTTGATTTTCACTAGCATTTATTTCAACATAGTGTCAACTTCTATTTTTAAAAATTATTGATAACGTTTATGAATTGTACTTACTCTTATAATTAGTTCTTTTTTGATAGATGGATTTTCCTTGTGTTTGGAAACAGCCTCTCTACCCAAGGATAGGGGTAAGGTCTGCGTACATACTACCCTCCCCAGATCCCACTAGGTGAAATTTTACTGGGTTGTTGTTGTTGAATTTTCCTTGTGTTTGCCTACTTGAATTTCTTGCTGCAGATCGCATGGAAAGTAATGTACCGTCGGCACCACATGTATGAAGAGAAAAGATAGATCAACTAATCAAGATTGAAGGTATGACATTATTTTCTCTTTCCATCCTACTTGTGCAAATATTACAATCATTAGGATGATTTGTGCATACAAAGTTTATATATACAACAATATCCATGTGGATTACTTAACTTTTAAACAGGGCCTATACTGGGTTCTTCTTTGGGAAAGAAAAGGAAAAACATGACAATTTTTGTTTCTTGTATCCAGCCAAAGTCGTGTAACATGAATGCGATTCAATATTTGCACAATTGCACTGATAGTTCAGAATTCGACAAGCATTTATATATTCTTTAAAGTTATCTAACATGTACCAACACTCCAATATTTTGCAGTGATATTTTCTGAGAGCTCGAGCAATCATTTATGCCTTGGATAGATACGTTAGAGTCCATAATATCAGTCATTTTTTCCTCCATTGATTGAATTTTGGCTCAAAACATTTTGACTTTAAACCAATTCCAAAGGGAACAACAAGCTTTGAGGAAATTGAAATAGACAGAATGATGCCTACTTGCCCAGACATTATATAATGCAATAGGCATTCCAATAGTGATTTGTTGCTTCTTACATTCTTTCCTCTACAGATAAGGAATGAGCAAAAACTTTTTTCAGTTGATTAGTTGAATTCTCAAACAAGATTAAAACATATAATCCAACATGCACAAGAACTCATGTCTTGCGATGTTCTTTGATTTCATGCGGTAATATATTATTAACAAAGACATTCAAATGATGAATTGACAACAAAACTATGATTCCTCCTATTTAAAGATGTGAATTGTCTTCTAAATACCTTTTGATTCTGAATTATAACTGGAATTACAAGAGATTTTGTTTGTTGTAGTAGCTAACTTGTATTACTTTTAAATAACTAATAATCATATAAAAAATTTAGATTTTATTCAAGGATTTAGTATAATGCTTTTTTAGAAAGTACTCTAACAAAAAATATTAAGGTTTTTAAAAACTTTTTCCTAGAACAAAATTCAAACATATAGGGCTTTTTGGAAGATCAACATAAGATGGCCAATTTTGAAACTGGATCATGACGAGCACAATCATCTTAAATTTTTATCGAATTCACTTTATGTTATATACTTATAATGGGGTTGCATATGCTCATTATGTTTATGTGAAATTGATAAAATGAAGAGTGATAAACTTATTTGGAAACATATTTAAATTTATGGTTTAATCACTTTATAAAAATAATTTTGTATGAATACACATAAGGACTTTGTCTATATCTCGACCATATTTTGTCTCAATTATTTCGTAAACTCATGATTTCTTCATGATCGCGCGAAGGAATTTCACTAGTTCAATAAATAAACCTTGCACTACTTTCTAACCCAAACGACCCCTTACTTCATTATTATGTAGAACTAAAAGTCAACTTATAATTCACTAATTTGGACAAAAAGAAGAAAAAAAACAAGCCAAAGTAACTCAAAATTCTTCAAGAAAATCAAACAACACCCCCCCCCCCCCCCAACACACACAAATATACATGTATGTATGTTCAAAAGATAGCAGACAAATACTTAAAAAAGGACTAATGAAGCTGATTTTGGAGTCCACATCCAAACAGTGAACGGTGCTTTGTGTTTTTAACTAGTTTTAATCTACTCGACTTCCGATTTAATAGAAAAGTTCCCGGAAAAGCCAGGGCCATGCATCACCAAAGAAGAAGAAAACTACCAGCTTCTAACGAGGGAGGGGTTGGGAAAAGAGAACGAAAATGAAAGAGAAAGTTCAAAGGTCTTTATGCAACCGAGGGACTCCAAAAATAGCCTTTATACTCATGAGTTTGCATTAAGTCTTTCCAAACGAGTCACTCATAGTGGAAAATGCTATTATTCTTAGTTGGTGTCATAGTGCATCTCAAATTATCAGAATCTTAGAAAGGCGAGCTCCATGACCACTTTATATTTGGCTCTTCAATAACAATATGAGACAATAGTTCTGTGCTGAATCTAAATCAAAGTTTTGACTAGGCATGAAAGATCACCACAAACAGAATCTTAGTTCTTAAATGATCATTGAACTGCTTGAAATTATCTTTATGGAGTTGGAATTCGACTTTACACGGGTTAAGCCAGCAGCTGCATAGGTGTAGGTTAGGGGAGTCTGGAGGTCTAGAATCAAGATTGTAGGTTAGGGGCTCATAGGTGATTAGTGTTTTAGTATGGTAGTTCCTGCTTGATATTACTGCATGCGACTGTATTTATGTTGCTTATGTTTTCATAACTATTTACGTTACTTTTGTGGGAGTACCTATGCTTTATTATTTGATTTTGTCTTGCTTGTGTTTCTAATTTTATCTCTGTTTCTTAATGCAGCTTTCCCATTTTTACTCTACTCGCCGAGGGTCGATTGGAAGCAGCCTCCCTGCGGGCAGGGGTAAGGCTCGTCTACATATTACCCTCCCCAGACCCCACCTGGTGGGAGTATACTGGGTAGTTGTTGTTGTTGTAAGCCAGCAGCTGCATAAGTTTCGTTCTTAAATTGGTGAACAATCTCGTCTAAAAGTTCAAGAGAAATTAAGGAGCATACATACACTTGATTTTAAAAAAAAGATAAATTAAGGAGCATTAACTTAATATTGTATTGAGCATATTTACTTAAAGAAATATGATTACCTCGATAAGATATTCCCTTCATTCACGACTTTGTGGAGACCTGTGGTTTTTGGTAAACAGTTGTCACAGCCTGGTAAAGCAGAGCCCCAAGAAACTACTGTTTTAACTGGGATAAAATTACCAAAAGAAAATGCTAGAAACGAAAAACACTGAGCAAGTTGCAATTTAGCACTGCACGAAAACAAATCCTGGTCAATTTGAGAGACCATAACTCCCTCCAATCTTTAACTAACCAGTAACCACTCAGGATAAAGAAGCACCTGAATTCAAAATAATAGACCAAATACCACGAAAATATTTTCTAGTCTAGAATTATCTCCAGAAAGACTTGTCAAAAAAGAAAATATAAATAAACTAAGTGTAGGATAAGACTCAGATTTTAGCCTATTTAATCAAAGGAAATAACAAAGTTAACATTGTCATGGCTGCAACCATCAGTTGCCTTATAAGAAAGACTTTCCGACTGGTCTTGCCACACCAGGCCAGGAATCAGCTCTAATATTTTTCACTTTTTCATTTTCATTATACATAACCTTCACTGCCCCTAAAACTTGGGATTTTCAAGATTGAAATAAGGCATGAAAGTTTGAAAAATTGTGTAGATAAAATCAGCAACTAGCTTCAATATCAAACAGGTTAAAGACAGTATGAATACGTAATATTCACTTCCATTCCCTTTGGACTTGTTTCACATCAGTACCTAATAATTTCACTCTTCGAAACTGTGCAGAGAAACACATTACAGTTTTTATTTGAAACTGGGATTGTTCCTGACATTTTGCAAAAGCAGCATCGAACATGAACATGAAAGGAACACGGCAACAACCTCTCAATCCTAGATAAGCTGGGATCAACTATATGAATCCTCACTGAACATGTCATTCCGTTCATAGATCATGTCACTCCACTTAGGCGGCATCTCAGACCAATATTATACAACAACAACAACAACAACAACAACCCAATATAATCCCACATAGTGGGGTCTGGGGAGGGTAGTATGTACGCAGACCTTACCTCTACCCTGGGGAACCCCAGAGGCTGTTTCCAAATAAGACCCCCAGCATCCTTCCCTCCAAGAACTTCCCACCTTGCTCTTGGGGAGACTCGAACTCACAACCTCTCGGTTGGAAGTGGGGGTTGCTTACCATCAGAGCAACCCCTCTTGTCTATCAATATTATACAACATGAGCATAAAAAGAACAAAAGAAACAGACCACCCATTGTAGAACAAACATAGCAGAGAAAAGAGGCTCAGATTCGATCTACCAGAAAAAAAAAAAAAAAGGCTAATCCACCATGACTGAGAAAAGCATATGCCTTTGTGAGAGCACATGAGAACCCACCTCACAGATACTGCTGCCTCTGCCTAGCAAAGATGAATCAGCTATAAACTCCAACTTTCAAGCTTCCTGGAATATCACCATAGCCTCATTTACAAAGTTCAGGGTTTAGGATTTGGGTTTTTCCGAACAAGTGTATGGAATAAAATATATAGTTTCCCTTATTATTACCATAACCATGGCTATCGTCATCATCATAATCGCCATTTTGCAACTGAAAGGGCTGTTGATCTCTTTTCGTAACAAAAGTATAGGATACTTCATTGGATATACGGAACTTCAGAGGAAGAGAGTAACCACCCTTAGAAAATCTCAACCTTTCTCCGAGTTCCATAAAAAGCCTCATTCGTTGAACACAAACAGACATTTGGGAGGGGCTCAGATTCGCCTTTTCTCATTAGCTAAACCCCGCCATGGCTGCAAGCTTAAGAAGCCTTTGTGAGACACGGAAAGCAAAATAGCTCCTATATCTCACAAGACCCCCAAAAGCTGCCACGCCAAGAAATAGCAAAGCTCAACCAACTGATGAGTAAAGAATGAAAATCTTCACTGCATTATTTGAACTTCTTCACTAAAGAGTGTTCTGAAATTGGGAAACTTTCAGTGATCTGCTAAGAATAACAAAGAGGGGCAACCACTCAAAGAATTCCCCACAACTCTCTGAATCCAGCAGCCTCAGACTTAAAACTAATGAGATTTTTGCCATTCTTATTTCACCCTCGGCTTAATCTTATAATGCTCTAATTTTTTTGAATAACTGAGGCTCAGAGCTGTATTTACGCTCAAGCTAAGAAAGTCCGGCCACGCCATGGCTGCAAATACCCTCAGTTACATGTTACAATTTATCACATGCATCTGGGACATTGCCCCGCCAAGACACGGTTCAGGTACTGTCTATGCTCAATTACTAAATCAGGAGGATAGATTGAAAGATGCCTCATAAAGGATCAATTTGGACATTTTCTCGTGATATGTATGGATAAAAGCACTATCTTTATGATCAGAGCCTCATTTTTTCTATTTATATGTCTATCTATCAACTAAATTCACTAAGCAAGCAAAGTGATTTTTGGATTGAAATCATGCATGGATACCTGAGAAGAAAAAGTACACAAGTGCAAAATTAGCCCTCATCTATTAAGTGGGGCGCAAAAGTAGACCATTTCATGTAGGATAGGTGTAAATATGGACCTCTTGCACATACAAAAAGGGCTGTTGGTTAGAGCTAAAAGTTAAAAAAAAAATCATAGGCATGATGGAGATGGTCAAACACGCTCAAAAAATCCCTTTTTTTATCTAATTGCCTCGTTTTTTGAACTGCATCTGAAATGGGGTGTTCAAGAAAAAACGGAAGAACCCAATTGGGCCTTTAGGGCTCATATTTTGCTGTAATTCTATGAACATGCAAAGAGAAAGGGACCACACTGTGGCTGTGGCTGCAGACACCGGTTTGCAAATGATTGCCATACACGGGTTGCCCTGCCAAGATACAGGTCAGATCTTTCTCAACATATGTAAAAGTAGATAACCCAGGAAGAAGCAAACGATCATCATAGTCCATTTCAGTAATCCTATTAGTGCAAATCAGTTGTCACCTTCGCAAATATAAGGGGTCATAAAATCGGCTATTTGTGCAATCAGCCGTTGTAGCAGAAGAAGCAGAAACATTTTACTTTTCTTTTCTTTTATTCCCAAAGGGTTGTTGCTTTATTGAATGAAGAAATCAGGGACACGGCAGAGAGGGGGCAACCACGCCTTTACTGAAAATCCCGTTTCTCTCTTTGATACCTCATTCTTCCTACTGAGGGTTGAGGCTCAGATCTGTGTAAAATGGGGCAAAGAGAAGACGACAACGCCATGGCTTCAAAATGAATCAGTTGCATGATCCCGGTTTTCCCTGCCAAGATACGAGTCGGTTTTCTCCATGCCTCCAATTTCAGCTTAGGATAACAATAATATCACTGCCTCTTTGGAAAGATGGAAACTTTTCAATAGCAATTTGGACATTTTCAGTTCACATAAATTGGAACGCAAGGCGTACTTAGTACTGCTATCAGAAAAGAAGGGCTAATCCGACATGGCTGCAAAAAGCAGATGCCTTCGTGAGAAGCACATAAGTACCTACCTCACAAATCCCCTGCTTTTGCCTAGCCAAGATACGAATCGGCTGAAAAATCTGATTTTCAAGCTTCTGGGAGAATATCATCATAGCCTCATCACAAAGTTCAGGGTTAAGGATTCAGGTTCTCCAGGACAAGCTTAGGGGGCAGAATATGTATTTTCCTTATTGTAATAACCATGCTTATCTACCTTCACCAGGTAGGGGTAAGGTGCGCGTATACCCTCCTCCCAAAACACCACATGTGGGATTGCATTGGTTTTGTTGTTGTTTGTGGTTTGCTTGCCATAACCATGGCTATCGTCGTCGTTGTCATCATCATCAAGAGCATAATTGGCATTAGCTGATGATAGGGCTGTTAATCTTTATCTTTGTAACAATAGTACTGGAAAATTCATCGGGTATACTGAACTTCAGAGGAAGAGACTAACCACCCTTAGAAAATCTCAACCTTTCTCGACTTCCATAAAAAGCCTCCTTTTTAAACATACAGATACTTGGGAGGTTAAGATTAGCCTCTTCTCAGGCATAAGCTAAACTCCGTCATGGCTGCAATCTTAGAGAGAAGCCTTTGTGAGACACGCAAACCAAATAGCTCCCATATCTCACAAGACCAACCAAAAGCGCCACACCAAGATATAGCAAAGCTCAACCATCTGATGAGTAAAGAGTGAAAATCTTCACTGGCTCGTCGAACTTATTTTGCTAAAGGGTGGTCCGAAATTGGGAAATATTGAGTGATCATTGGCTGCTAGGAATGACAGAGGGGGGCAACCACTCAAACAGCTCCCCACAACTCTCTGAACCCAGCAGCCTCAGACTTGAACTAATGAGATTTATAATTCTCTCATCCTTTTGAATCTCCCAAAAATATGGATCTCATTGCAAAATAACAGGCCTGGCCGAACCGAACCATTGATACCCCTAGTTTCCGGGCAATATACATGCACATCATGTGAAGAAGGACAAGTGGTCTAGTGGAAGAATAGTACCCTGCCACAGCAGGGACACGGCTTCGATATTTTCCAATAAAAAACATATATAGATGCGCATCATATACCCTACAATCTCGCCAGGTTACCCCGCCCTGGCTGCAACCTCTCCAGGTTACCATGCCATGATGTTTCAATCGAGGCATTTTCTTGAGTATATCAGAAAACCATAATTAGGGCAAGGGAAGACCCCTCCTTAGCATTACCATCAGAACCTTAACTTCCCCCTTTGGTTACATTGATCCCTTGATGTTTGGTTCATAAAACAGCCCAACAGCAGCAATAATAGCAAACAGCACAAACAGAAGCAATTACAGCATCAGCAACAACAACATGGCTATACAAAAAAATCCAATGTTTAAATGCAGATACCACATTCTCTCTGATGCCTCATTTTTTTTAGCGATGCTAAGAAGAAAATGACATGGGTTTCACCAAACAAGAGGTCCTGTGTCCTCTTATCTATGCTTTACCTAAAACGCAGGAGCAAAGTAGTCACAGATAGAGACAAAACTAGACATACAATCCACACACATGCAAATATTCTGTTGATTAGAGCAAATTAGAAAGCGTATGCATGGCAGAAATTGTCAAGTACCTAGAAAAATGCCATTTTTCTTCGATTGCCTCATTCTTTGAGATAAAAGATTCAGGGCTCAAATTTTGCTCTGAGCTAGCCAATTCTCGGACTGGTAATTGAAAAATAGCCAGCAATTGTAGTCATTGAAAAATAACCTCTATGTTGCTCCAGCATATTATAATATACTGGAGATTGGATCACTTGTGTATGAACTTGAGCACCTGTGTATGAACTTCAGTATATTGTGCGAGCAGTTCACATTTAAAAAATTTGATCTCCCGTAAATATACGGGAATATTTTTCAGATTTTGAACAATGTTTTTGTTTAGATTTACCTTTACATGAAAAGTAACTAAATTTCGATTACTTTTGAAAATGTGGCTATTTTTCGATTACCACTTACAAATCTGGCTATTTTTGAGTTTCTCCCAGTATGAACATGCAAAGATTAAGCAGACACACGCCATGGCTGCAGACACCGGTTTGCAAATTATTACCACACACGGTTTGCCCTGCCAAGATACGGGTCGGATTTTCTCAAAGTAGAACATTTTGCTAGTTGTGGGTAAATTTGGAATTTTTTTCCCATACCAAAAGGGCTGTTGGTTAGAGCTGACAGTAACTAGCAATCATAGGCATGCTGGAGATGTTCCGTCATTTTTTTAAGCTTAAAAAACCCCCATTTTTTTCTTCAATTACCTCGTTTTTAAGCTAAAAATCCCATGTTTCTCCAATTGCCTCAATTTTTTAGCCAAAAAGTTCATTTTTTCTCCAATTGCCTAATTTTTTGAGCTAAAAATCCTTTTTCTTTTTCTCCAAGTGCCTCAACTTTTCAGCTAAAAAATTGATGGGAAACTGCATCTGCAGAAAAGAAAAAAAACCCAAAATGGGTATCTAGGGCTCAGATTTTGCTGTATATCCCATGAACATGCAAAGAGAAAGCAGACACACGCCATGGCTGCAAGACACCGGTTTGCAAATTATTGCCATACACGGGTCGCCCCGCCAAGATACGGGTCGGATTTTCTGAACGCTTGAAAAGTAGATATAGTCCAGAAAGGAAGAAGCAAATCATCATCACAGCCCATTTCAGTATCCTATTTGTGCAAGTTGTCACCTTGTAAATACAAAGGGACATAAAAGCGGGTATTTGTGCAAAATCAGCAGAAGCAGAAAAAGGAAGAGCATAATAGCTCCTATTTTCTAGAGATTCAAGAGGTTTTGGCTGATTATGTAGAGTCAAGAACCAAATTGACGGAGAAAACCTTTCTGTTGACGAGAATGGCTATTTGTAAATCAGTTGTTGTATATTTGCCTTTTCTTTTTTCTTCAAAGGGTTGTTAGTTTTCCAAGAATGGAGAAACCATGGACATAAACCAGAGAGAGGGCAACCACCCTTTTGCTGAAAATCCCATTTCTCTCTTTGATACCTCATTCTTCCTACTGGGGGTTGGGGCTCAGATCTGTGTAAAATGGGGCAAAGAGAAGACGACAACGCCATGGCTTCAAAATGAATCAGTTGCATGATCCTGGTTTGCCTTGCCAAGATACGAGTCGGTTTTCTCCATGCCTCCAATTTAAGCTTAGGATAGCAATAATATCACTGCCTCTTTGGAAGATGGAAACTTCTCAATAGCAATTTGGACATTTTCAGTTCACATAAATTGGAATGCAAGGCGTACTTAGTACTGCTATCAAAAGAGAAGGGCTAATCCGACATGGCTGCAAAAAGCAGATGCCTTCATGAGAAGCACATAAGTACCTACCTCACAAATTCCCTGCCTTTGCCTAGCCAAGATACCAATCAGCTCAAAAATCTCATTTTCAAGCTTTTGGGAGATATCATCATAGCCTCATCACAAAGTTCCGGGTTAAGGATTCAGGTTCTCCTGGACAAGCTTAGGGGGCAGAATATGTATTTTCCTTATTGGAATAACCATGCTTATCTACCTTCACCAGGTAGGGGTAAGGTGTGCGTATACCCTCCTCCCAAAACGCCACATGTGGGATTACATTGGTTTTGTTGTTGTTTGTTGTTTGCTTGCCATAACCATGGCTATCATCGTCGTCGTCGTCATCAAGAGCATAATTGGCATTAGCTGATGATAGGGCTGTTATTCTTTATCTTTTTTACAATAGTACTGCAAAATTCATCGGCTATACTGAACTTCAGAGGAAGAGACTAACCACCCTTAGAAAATCTCAACCTTTCTCGACTTCCATAAAAAGCCTCCTTTGAAAATATACAGATACTTGGGAGGCTAAGATTAGCCTCTTCTCAAGCATAAGCTAAACGCCGTCATGGCTGCAATCTTAATGAGAAGCCTTTGTGAGACACGCAAGAGAAGTTGAGTCACCCTTCTTTTTTTTTCAGAAATAGAATAGAATAAAGAATGAGATAGTCTATATCCTGTATCGATCATAGGATCACTCTATGAATAGGTCAATTCTCTGTGACCTCCCACCGTTCACGACATCCCTTGCTTCTCGCAAGAACGGCTCCTCGGTGGAGGAGTAGAAGCGCTGGTCCCCTTACCAAATAGCTCCCATATCTCACAAGACCAACCAAAAGCTCCACGCCAAGATTTAGCAAAGCTCAACCATCTGATGAGTAAGAGTGAAAATCTTCACTGGCTCGTCGAACTTATATTGCTAAAGGGTGGTCCGAAATTGGGAAATATTGAGTGATCATTGGCTGCTAGGAATGACAGAGAGGGGCAACCACTCAAACAGCTCCCCACAACACTCTGAACCCAGTAGACTCAGACTTGAACTAATGAGATTTATAGTTCTCTAATCCTTTTGAACCTCCCAAAAATATGGATCTCATTGTAAAATAACTGGCCTGGCCGAACCATTGATACCCCTAGTTTCCGGACAATATACATGCTCATCATGTTAAGAAGGACAAGTGGTCTAGTGGAAGAATAGTACCCTGCCACAGTAGGGACCCGGCTTCGATATTTTCCAATAAAAAACATATATAGATGCGCATCATGTACCCTACAATCTCGCCAGGTTACCCCGCTATGGCTGCAACCTCTCCAGGTTACCATGCCATGATGTTTCAATCGAGGCATTTTCTTGAGTATATCAGAAAACCATACTTAGGGCAAGGGAAGAACCCCTCCTTGGCATTACCATCACAGCCTTAACTTCCCCCTTTGGTTACATTGATCCCTTGCTGTTTGGTTCATAAAACAGCCCAACAGCAGCAATAACAGCAAACAGCACAAACAGAAGCAATTCCAGCATTAGAAACAACAACATGGCTATACAAAAAAAAGGGTTTCACCAAACAAGAAGTCCTGTGTTCGAATCTTGGAAAGTCCCTCTCTTATCTATGCTTTGCCTAAAACGCAGGAGCAAAGTAGTCACAGATAGAGAGACAAAACAGACATACAATACACACACATGCAAATATTTAGTTGATTAGAGCAAATTAGAAATCGTAGGCATGGCAGAAATTGTCAAGTACCTAGAAAATCCCATTTTTCTTCGATTGCCTCATTCTATGAGCTAAAAGATTTAAGGCTCAAATTTTGCTCTGTATAAAATAGCACGGACTAGCCAATTTTCGGACCGGTAATTGAAAAATTGCCATCATTTGTAAAGTCATTGAAAAATAACCTCTATTTTGCTGCAACACACGAAAGTTCCACCATAATATCACCTGTGTATGAACTTGAGCACCGATTACTTTTGAAACTGTGGCTATTTTTCGATTACCACTTATAAATCTGGCTATTTTTGAATTTCTCCCAGTATGAACATGCAAAGAAAAAGCAGACACACGCCACGGCTGCAGACACCGGTTTGCAAATTATTACCACACACGGTTTGCCCTGCCAAGATACGGGTCGGATTTTCTCAAAGTAGACCATTTTGCTAGTTGTGGGTAAATTTGGAATTTTTTCCCATACAAAAAGGGCTGTTGGTTAGAGCTAACAGTAACTAGCAATCATAGGCATGCTGGAGATGTTCCCTCATTTTTTGAGCTTAAAAACCCCCATTTTTTTCTTCAATTACCTCGTTTTTAAGCTAAAAATCCCATGTTTCTCCAATTGCCTCAAATTTTTAAGCCAAAAAGTTCATTTTTTCTCCAATGGCCTAATTTTTTGAGCTAAAAATCCTTTTTCTTTTTCTCCAAGTGCCTCAACTTTTGAGCTAAAAAATTGATGGGAAACTGCATCTGCAGAAAAGAAAAAAAAAACAAAATGGGTATCTAGGGCTCAGATTTTGCTGTATGTCCCATGGACATGCAAAGAGAAAGGAGACACACGCCATGGCTGCAAGACACCGGTTTGCAAATTATTGCCATACACGGGTAGCCCCACAACGATACGGGTCGGATTTTTCTCAACGCATGTAAAGTATATATAGCTCAGAAAGAAAGAAGCAAATCATCATCACAGCCCATTTCAGTATCCTATTTGTGCAAATCAGTTGTCACCTTGTAAATACAAAGGGACATAAAAGCGGGTATTTGTGCAAAATCAGCAGAAGCAGAAAAAGGAAGAGCATAATAGCTCCTATTTTCTAGAGATTCAAGAGGTTTTGGCTGATTGTATAGAGTCAAGAACCAAATTGACGGAGAAAACCTTTCTGTTGACGAGAATGGCTATTTGTGCAAATCAGCTGTTGTATATTTTCCTTTTCTTTTTTCTTCAAAGGGTTGTTAGTTTTTCAAGAATGGAGAAACAATGGACATAAACCAGAGAGAGGGCAACCACCCTTTGCTGAAAATCCCATTTTTCTCTCTGATTCCTTCTCATTCTCCCTTTCCGGGCTAAAATTAGTGAGGGTTTTGGCTGTTTATATAAATAGCACAATGTCCAATTTCCAAGTTCTTTTGCCCTGGTCATGGCCGACGGGTCGAAGCAAAAAGTACATTCTTCTTTAGGGTCCTTACACGTCGCGGTAATTGTTTGACATGATTACATAAATAGTAAATATTTTTTCAGATTAATATGTAATATGTAAATATGTTTCACTGTACCATAAATATTTATATGTATAGTAGTATTAAATTATTATAGGCAAAATACATAAATAGCCACTCAAACTATGCATCAAATTCTTGTTGCACATTTTTTGGGAACCAATATCACTTTATAGTTTACACATGCAATCTTTTAAAATTATTTCTATTACACACCATTTTTGCTATGTGGCACAATCGCGCTTAACAAAAAGATTGAGCGCGTAAAATTTAAAAAATATTTTATCTAAATATGTATTTAGTGCCACGTGTCAAAGTAATAATATTTTTCTTATTTTTCCTTTTTATCAAATGAAAATACCTTCTATCTTCCCAAAACTACCAGCTCCCCCCTCCCCCTCCCCCTCCCCCTCCCTCTCCCCCTCCCCCAATTATTTTCTCACTTATCTTCCCTAAATTTTACTTTGTTTCGTCTTTCCCCTGTAGCAAAAAAAAATTCATTAAATCCCATGATAAAGAGTTTAAAGAATAGCAGAAATTAAACTCTCTATTTCGTCCCTTGCCCTTCCAAACATTTAATTTTTACATAAATAGAAAGGAATAGTTTTTTGCATTTCATGAGAATGAATAAAATTATAAGAGAAGATTGAAGATTTTTTCACAATGGAATTCTTTAATTCGTGGAACCAAAAATTAAATTTGATTTACTTTGTTTGGTCGTGGTATAAGATCTGAAAATGAAGGAGAAAGTGGAGGAAGTAGAAACTGTAGTTTCAATTTTCATCTCTTTCGTTTTCGGTTCTGAAATGTTATAGTACAGAGAATGATGATGGTATTCTTGGCTTCTTCGTTTATTGCGCTTGATTTTGCTATGCTCTTTTGAGCTCCATATATTATTCTCAATAAATAGGGATAATATTGCACTCCTCATCTGAGCTCCATAGCCAAGGAGGAAGCTATTGGAAAGTGGGGTAAGTGGGTTTTTTGGGGAAAATGACATAATATTTTATTTAATTTAATCAATTAAAGTTTATTTTAAATATATGGAGTAATATTTATTACAGATGAGTTATGACACATATCGCAGTTTGATTGGCATGTGGGTGCAAGCTCCAAACAAAAAACTGGTGAAGAAAAGTAGTGTGTACTAGATATAATTTTGAAAGATTGCGTGTATAAGGTGATATTGATCCTCAAAAAGTGGGTAATAGGAATTTGGTGTATAGTTGGGATGGCTACTTATGTATTTTGTCATTATTATATACTGAAAACATATATTCTTTTATAAAAAAATATATTAAATAATTATAAAATAATACATAATATTATAAAAATAATTGGTATCATCCATACAAATAATATTGTAACTTAAAAGAGAATAATGAAAATTTCATTAGTAAATCAAAATTATTTACCAACTCATTTGAATAAAAAAAAGAGATAGATATGAGATTACAAAATATATATTTTTATTATTTATATTTATGTTATTGATTAGAAAACAAAATTAGTAAAATATAAATTATTATTATTTGCAAGTCTTCCTCGTGAAAAATTCTTATATCACCGATGTATATAAATTTTCATCTAATTAATCTAGCATTCCATATCTGATGAGCTATTCCATCTCTTAGATGCATATATATTGTTTGTCAACATCAGTTGAGCCTTATCCAAGTTCTTCATCATCTGAATCTGAATTGATATCATTTAAATTACGGGAATTTTTTATTTCCTCTTCCATGTGCTCTTCAAAATATACAAAATCTTCTCAGTTTCACTTATGAATAAAATTATGAAGTAAACAACATGATAGAACAATCCAACCTTGTTTATTGATAGTATAAAGAGGAGGAGCCATCAATATAGAAAAAAAATTTTAACAGCAAATGTCCTTTTCGCCACATTTTAAAGTTTTGAATGTCTTAAGTTAAAAAGCTTGCGAGCATTTTGTGGAGCTTGTGTTTGGCTCCATTCTATCAAATGATATCGTACTGTATGATAATGTGCTAAAAAGCCCTTTGTATTTGCATAGCCTGCATCAACTATATAATATTTTCCTACAAAGTTACAAGTACAAATTAAATATTACAAAAAAAAAAGAAATACAAATGAATAGATATATGAATTATTTGTAAATACCAATTGGAATTTTAAACTTATTTGATGATCTCTCTGAAACAGCATTTCCTAATACTCTAGAATTTGAAGCAAAACCTTCTCAGCCAACAAGTACGTATTGAAAATTCATATCAAAATCTACCACATCAAAGACATTTTAAGAAAGAACTCCTTTACGATTTCTATTTCTTGGTTGATCTTCCACATAAACAAATGCAGGAATATAAGTTCTATCGATAGCTTCAATACAATCCTTCAAAAACTTCAATAGTAATAAGATATTGCACAAATAATTAATAATATTGTTAATAAGTATAGAATGTAATACAAAATACTAACCTTGAACCAAGGGTAGAAAAGTGGATTAGATGATATCTCTTGGGAAACACCTTTTTGTCACGACCCCAAACCCGGTCGTGATGGTGCCCGGCCGCGAGGCTGGACAAGCCCTACCAAACGACAACCAAGAACGGCATTCCAGCTCAAAAGAAACAATTTAAGATAACACGGCAAATTTAATATCAAACTCCCAACAAGGGACAGACAAAACCAATGAAAAGACAGCTGAGCAAGAACAATTATCCTCCCAAAACCGAGGAGTCACGAGTACAGAGCCTCTAACAAAAACAGGATACAAGTCCGAACGGAAAATGATACCAAAGTCTGGCAAAATAGCAAAAGAACAAACTGATATAGACAGAGTAAACGGTCCTGCGGACTCTGGGCAGCTACCTCAATACTCTGAATAGCTCGGGTAATCAACAGCAGCAGCACTAGATCTCTGGAACACCTGGATCTGCACACAAGGTGCAGGGAGTTTGGGGTGAGTCTACCAACTAAGTGAGTAATAAGCATGTATAAAAACCCGAAGATAAGAAAACATGAAATAACACAAAATGAAGCTATCTAGCAGTTCTATACGGTACCAGCCTCAGAGATATACAGATAAAGCAACGGTAAATAAATGCATGAGATGCAATGCAATGCATGCACACTGCGGAACGTGCAGCCCGATCTATATGGGTACCCGCGCTCACTATGGGGGTTCAGACTCTGGAGGGGCTCCTACAGCCCAAGTGCCATATCATACAGTGCCAATAGTTACCACTGTTTCCATTACAATACACGATGCCAATAGTTACCACCATTTCCATTTAAAATATACAGTTTAGAAAATAGTGAGATAGTAATCGTCAGCTCGGAGTATCATTTAAAAATCATTTGAGTTTTCAAAACGTATAAATATGGCTGAGTTTGCAAAAATAGTATTTAAAACCCTGGACTGAATTCAAATAATATGCAAATCATGATAATTCTAAAATAAAAATCCTTGAAGGATTCTACAAGTCGGCTCAAGGCCCCAAACATGGCATCAAGCCTAGATATCATCAATATAGTATGCAAAGTAATCGCCAACATAGCACAATCTATCCCTCGGATTGGATCGAGTCACAATTCCCAACAAATATGACCCCTCACTAACCATGGATTACGTGGCTAGCCTCATAATAGCGTCACAATATGATATACCAGGGTTTCAAACCCTCAAGTCATCATCTACACCCGTTACTCACCTCAAACTGGCCGCCAACTAGCTCGCAATGCCTTTCCCTCGAGAAACAACCTCAGCGAATGCCAAATATGATCAAAACCAATTGGAATACGTCAAAATAGGCTAATGGAATATTGTCCAATCGGAATAACTCGAAATGCACCAAAAAACACGAAGTTGGCAAAACCCGAGCCCTGGGCCCACTTCTCGAAAAATTACGAAACTCACATTTTCAGAATCTTCATCTTGCCACGAGTCCGTACATATAAAATTCATCAAAATCGGAGTCCATTTGTTCCTTCAAATCCCCAATTTACATTCAAAATTTCAAGCCCTAGTTCATCCCTTTTTTGATTTGATTTCAGAAATTTAAGGGCTGAATTTATGTTTAAAAGATGTTTTGAGTCCATAAAACTTACCTCTAGTCAATCCTATTCTAATCCCTCTTTAATTTGCTCCAAAATCTCTCTAAGATGTCCAACAATGATGGAAATATGGTTGGGTTCGCGACTGAAATTTCCCTTAAAACATTCTGCCCAGCTGACGCCTCCTTCTTTGTGAACGGGAGGCCCTTCCGCGTTCGCGATGCACAAAATCTCAAGCCCAAAATTTCTTTTTCGCGAACGCGGTGCCCAACCGCGAACGCGTAAGCCAAAAATCCTGCTGCCCAACTTTCTCTTCGTGAACGCGTCCCGTTCACGCGAACTCGAAGCGCAAACCCAGGCCCTTCCCAAACTACCCCTACGCGAACGCGTTCTGCCTACGCGAAGGCAAATGGACCCCAAGCCTACGCGAACGCGACCCCTTAATGCAAATGCGAAGACCAAATTCCAGGTCTCCCAAATTTTCTCTACGTGTTCACGACTGACCCATGCGACGTCGAAGAGCATTTCTCTACAACACCAACAGTTGTGCACCAGCTTTCTTCCAAGTCCGAGAATAGCCCGGTTAACCCTTCGAAATCACCCCGAGACCCCGTGACATCAACCAAAGGCACCAACATGACCATTTACCTTATGCAAACTTGCTCGGGCCATAAAAACACTAACATTAACATAAAAAATCACCAAATTCCTCGAATTCAAGCCTAAGTCAAACTAGAACTTTTCCAAATTCGCATTTGATCCAAAACCCAACCAAACACTTTCGAATGATCTGAAAATTTGCACACATATCCAAAATCACCTAACCGAGCTACTGAAATTGTCGGAATTCCGTTTCGACCCCCGGATCAAAATCTAGCCTATCAACCGGAATTCGTCAAAATTCGAACTTAGCCAATTCAAGCCTAATTCTACACCGAACCTCCAAATTCAATTCCGATTTCACTCCCAAGTCATAAATCATCCCCCGAAACTAGTAAGATAATCAAAAATCCATTCCGAGCCCTCTAACTCACAAGTCAACATCCGGTTGACTTTTCCAAATTAAGCTTTCTTTAAAGAGACTATTGGTCTCATTTCTAACCAATTTCAACCCAACACACTTCAAACTCTCCAAACACACATATCAACACACGGGGAAACATAATACGGGGATAACGAGGCTGAAATACAAAAGACGACGGGTCGGGTTGTTATACTTTTCCTGTTTGCTTGACATAGTATTTCCTAGTCGTAGACAAGCTTTCAAACACTTGTTAAAATAACAACTAATGGTTTCTCTGAATGTTCAAAACGATTTTGTACGACTCTATTACATTTATTATGAGATATTGTAAACACAAATATGGCCAGTTCTTCCTCAAGTATAATCGTTCTTGAATCAGTTAATAAACTTATTGTTTTCATCTCATCTACAAGTTGTAACAAACATCTTTCATTCATATGTAGTAGGTCATAGAATCCACGGAAATGTCCCTCAATCAAATCTTTAATAAACTCCGCTCCAATTAAAATTGAGCGTTGTACTCTTTCTTTTGGTCCAACACCTAAATATTTTTTAATAATGCTAACTAAAAGCACACATTTTGCAAGAAACATCATGAATTGGTCTTCATTTGCCATCCTATATGACATGAAAAAAATTAAAATTTACAACTGTAATAGCATAAGAGAAAACATAATTCTTTCAAAAACAAATAAGATAAGCAGAGGTCCATGGAGCTCATTGTAGCAATTAATGAAAAAAAACAAAATATGAAGAAATTATATAGAGATCGATGGCCTACTGATGGGTTAAAATCCTTGATTTTCACATAATATATAAAGCATAAGTAAAAGTAGAAACTGCTCATGCCTGCGGCCAACGGTTAAAATAATGCAAAAGAAAATAAGATACTAATTTATAACTTCATCCAAACAACAAAAACACAACACTAAAAGCATCAATCATATAATCCAAGTTGGTGCATGACCCATTTCTTTGTAAACGTAGGAGTCATAGAAATAAAGAATTAAGCATTTTTCTCATTTGTAAGGAGATCAATAACTCGTATATTCCATGCGTAGACCAATTCTAGTTCCATTATTAAAGGCATTAATTTATGCACAGAAGTATTTTTTGGTTCATGTTGTAGCCTTATTATTCTTCAGCTATCGTTGTCCATTTATCAACAAATTTAGCCAAACTACTTCCAATAGAGTTCCTAATTCTTTTTGGACGAGATGCCAAAGTTTGTTCCTCAACTGAACGTCCTTTTCCTGCTCTCTTATCTTAACCAGTTGATTAATTTATTTCAGTACTCGTAAAGCTTATGTTTTGATCAAGATATATATGGTCAATAAAATGCATCTTTAGAAGCAGGTGCAATAATTTTTTGCCAGTTATCTCCTCATCAAAATTCATTTTGAAAATTCTCTGTATCATTAATTTCATATCCATTCCTACGATCAGCGACAGTGTCTCGAAAAATAAAAGCCATTATTATAGTCTTGCAACTTTTTCATCTTATATTGAGCATCTTTTGGGTGAGCCTATAACATAACCAATGTTCTTAATTCGAAAAGTAATCAACTTATATTCAAACTTTAGCTATAAAAGGAAAAAAGAATAGTATGACTCACAAGGTACTGCTCCCAAACATCATCTTCGGTATCAACTTTTCGAGTTTCTTCATTCCACCCAAATTCACTATGTTGCACCATTCTCTTGGTAATAGCATAAGTTTTCTTCAAGGTTCTCATCCTATTTTTCATTTTCGTCTTATCTAATTTGTCCTCATATAACTCATTCATTTATTTTTCTACACCATCACATCACTCGGTTGTTAAGCCACCTTGTTGAATTTTTCCTAACTTATTGTTCAGCAATAAATAAATGAAATGTTCGTCTTGAACTTCACTCCATTTGGTGTATGATTTTCCAACCTTAGGTGTTTGGTTAGTTGACATCCTATATATATATAATTATATGATTCTGCAATATGTTTATGAGATTCGTATATGCATAATCAAGTCAGGCAAGAGGTAAAGGATATACGTGGCAGATACATGAACAAAGCATAGTTATTCATCTATAATTGCACAAAAACATATAATTGATTATACAAGAGCTGACGAGCAACTCACTTTAAAGTAAGTATTCTAATATATTAAGATTCTCAATTTCTATTTTAATGGCATAGATCAGGGATAATTTAAGGCATAAATCAGAAAAAATACAAAGATTTCTTTCCACACATAAATAGTACCACTTTTTTTTCTTATATACATATATATTTTTCTCTTTTCAATATAATACACTATACAATATGAAAACTGAATATGACAAGATATATTATTTGTACGCATTAGTTGTGAAATAGAAATGATATGCTAAAATTATTCTTCTACCCAAATTTCACCCTTCTAAAATTGAAAGGTAAAGATTCCAACACTATAACTCAAGGCAACGTGAAGTTATGAAAATAAAATAGTTCAATAGGAATCAACTATTTAGAAAATATAAAATACATAAGGGGGAAAAAGGTTACTTGGAGTAGAGACGGTGCTGGAACTGAAGAAGTCAAGTAGAGATGTTTTTATTTTTCTATCATCTTTGTTTCCAATGAAAGAATAATATAATATTAAAAAGAAAAAAAAGAAATTGAAAAGGTTGCCTTGTAATTATACCAAATTATTTAATCCCCACTCCCCCTCCCCTTCCCCTCCCCGAGAATTGGTGAGTGTAATTACTCTCTCCCAATTAGGAGACAGTAAGAGAATATGCAAGGACTTGCATTACGCCGACAACAGTCGAGCATCATGGCTCTTTCCCCCCCAGTAACAGTTATTGCTCACACTACTCTCACAACCATTTTGAAAAAGATGAAGGAAATAAAAAACAAGAATAAGCTGCTTCGAGACCAAATGAGAGAACACCAAGAAAGAGTCGACAAAATACCAGGTGCCCCAAAACTCTTGTCAAAAATAGATGTTGGTCAGTTTATCGAGCAATCATACAGTGACGAAGCCGCTCCGGACACCATACCAAAGACCTTCAAAATTCCACCCTACCTAATAATATATGACGCCACAATCGATCCTGAAGATCACATGACTCACTATGTCACTGTTGTAAAAGGTAATGACCTAACCAAGGAACAAGCGTCTTCTGTCTTGCTGAAAAAGTTCAGCGAGACCTTCACTGTAAGAGCATTAACTTGGTATTCACAACTGCCTGCACATTCCATCAAAACATTTGAAGAGATGGCTGACAAGTTAGTAACGGACCATGTAGGGGCCAAAAAGGTAGAGGCAAGAGTGAACAATATAATCTCCATCAAACAGTCGCCCAAAGAGGGATTGAGGGACTTCCTTGCTCGATTCAACCGAGTAAGGATGACTTTTCCAAATGTATCTAAAGGAATGGTTGTTCATCATTCCAAAATGGGCTGAGCAGGAATGGTTCAAGGACGAACAGAAAGTTATCAAGTCAGCTTATGAAATACCCTCCAACTACTTGGGATGAGATACATAACGTCAATTGTGCCGAGGTCTGTGCAGACAAGGATGACCTAACTGGGCCAACCAATCGGCTGACCTCGGTACAGGCCAAGTCCAGGAGGGATCGAAGAAATGATGCCAGGAAAGATCTTGCAGCTCCACGACCTAACCGAGAACGACATCGGTCGTACATTAGAAGTGCCACCATGTCCCCCTCATGCTGCAAAGAGGGTTTACCTAGACCAAGGACAGGGACTCATCGGAATGAGAGAGGTATTCCCCTTTTATTATCCACTCATAATTTTTGTGTGTCACCTTCATAAATAGTATAGGCCTTGGAGAAGCTCAAACCAAAAGTAAAGTGGCCACAAAAGATGATGTCAGATCCAAGCACCAGAAAGTCAAACAGCCTCTATGAGTTCCACTAGGAGCAAGGTACCAAAACTGAGGACTGCATCGCCTTAAGGTAGGAGGTCGTGAACATGCTTCACCAAGGACACCTTCAAAAAGTGTTGAGCGATCGGGGGAGGACCAACTTTGCCCGAGGACGTGAGCAAAACTAGGGATCGGCAAAACTGACCTCACTAACCCGTACCATTTAACTGATCACCCGAGGTCGCGATGACGCTTCAATAAATAGTGTAAAGTTTACCACAACTCACAAGCTCAAACAGTCGATCACTCACGAACAGTATGACAAACTTTGCCCGAGGACGTGAGCAATACTAGGGATCGGTAAAACTGACCTCACCAACCCGTACCATTTAACTGATCACCGGGGGCGGCGATGACGCTTCAATAAATAGTGTAAAGTTTACCACATCTCACAAGCTCAAACAGTCGATCACTCACGAATAGTATGACGAACTTTACCCGAGGACGTGAGCAGCACTAGGGATCGGCAAAACTGACCTCCCCAACCCGCACCATTTAACTAATCTCTAGGGGTGCAGTGACACTTCAATAAACAGTGTAAAGTTCACCATAATTCACAAGCTCAAACAATCGATCAGTCACGAACAGTATGACGAACTTTGTCCGAGGACATGAGCAGCACTAGGGATCGACAAAATTGACCTCACAAACCCGCACCATTTAACTAATCACTAGGGGCGGCAATGAAGCTTCAATAAACAGTGTAAAGTTTACCACAACTCACAAGATCAAACAGTCGATCACTCACGAACAGTATGACGAACTCGAAGAAAGTATCATCTTCAATAAGTCAGATATCCACGGTTTGGTTTTCCCTCATTATGATGCCCTCCTTATCACTTTACGCATATTAGATATAGATGTGAGACACATTTTGGTAGATGATAGGAGTAGTGATCACGCCCCAACTATGCCTTGTTAAAAGGACTAAATAGTCGCTGCAAATATAACTCGGTTCAAGTCTGAAGTCAAATCCCACAGGGAACTAACCTATTTACAACAACTTTTAACACTGCTAATGATAAGCTCAGACAATTCCTGTATGCAAGATGTTTAATGGATAATGGCTAGAATTTAGTTAACTAAGGAAAATGACAATAAAACTAGCAATAATCAAGAATAAAGTTGAATTCAATGGTAAAAGGGTCTAGAGCTATTGATCTCCCCAATTGTCGGATTAATTCCTGACACGTTAGCTATAATCTCGTCCTAACACTCTATAAGGAGTATGAGTTCTGGGCTACCACAATTATCTCTCGATCAATTGCGATAATTTACTTGAAGCATTCTTTCGAACTATTTTAGTTAACAGTTTATGCAACTCAGAATTATCCCACCAAAGCTTCTTTATCTCTAACCCCGCTTTAAATTCAAGTAATTAATTTCTTAACTTAACCGAAGGTAGTTTTGTTCAATAACAATCTAACCAATAATTATTTATCAAGCAACACAAAATAACTAGACCCGATTAATCAATGGCCATTTCAATTAATCACAAGACAACACGTAGTTGAACAATCATAGAGTAAAAATGGCTTAATTATATCAAAACAGAGTCAAGACTTCATCCAACAATCGGTTCCATAAACCCTAGATGACGGGTTTAGCTACTCATACTAATAGATAAAAATTCACTATATAAAGTCATAATCAACAATGGAATTAAGAAGAAGATGAAAGCTAGATACGGATAAAGGGGCATGGAATACATATGGTGAGCTACAACAAACTCTTAGGGAAATTTTCTGTCTTCCTCCGTTGTTCTTGCCTCCAAAATCTCTATTATACAACTCTCTTCCCCCTCTCTTTCCTGAGCAAATTAGGCTTCAGACAAGTTTAGGTTATCCTCCTTGGGAACTACATAATTTAACGTGGGTTATTGATCTCCGTCTGCCCTTCTACGGCCCCAGTTTTCACCCATTGTTCTGCCTTCAGTGTGTGGCCAATGCGCGGTCCATCTGTGGCCGCGCACCTGGAAGGGACTTTGTCGCTTGCTTTTCTTTATCCTTTTTGACCGTGCTAACCTCTGATTGGCCTTCCATGCTCTATATTTATTCCAAAACACTCTTTATTTTCCTCATAGCTCAGAGTGGCTCCTGTAAAGCATAAAACTCTTAATTAGAGCATTTTGTTATATTTTAACATTCAAACATTGGTAAAGTGCAGCTAAATTAGAGTGTAAATAGTATCTAAATTGCATAATTATAGCCTACTATCAAGCGACGCGTGCATTATCCACCCTCGTGTACTTGCACAAATGAAACTCGCTGATAGGATAGTGCCGATGTGCATCACGCTAACAGGTTTTAACAATGTAGTTGAACGAATGTCTAGATAAATGACACTCCCCATCCTGGACGGCGGCGTCACTTAGGAAACTACATTCCACATCATGGACCAAGATACGACGTACAATGCCATAATAGACTGATCCTGGATACACGCCATGAAGGCCATCCCCTCCGGTTTATAACAGGTTATCAAATTTCCAACCCCATATGGGATATTAAGCATACGAGAAGAACAACGCACATCTAGAGAGTGCTACCGCGTCGCCCTGGATTGTACTACCACCCGACAAATTAAGGGTAAACGAGATCGAGTTGCGATGAAAAGGAAAACGTCATCAGAGATCCCAAAAGAGTAGAAGCCGCAGAATCAACCATAGAAGACCTTGACCCTGTCCAACTTGATGAAAACGACCATAGAAAGAAAGCCTACATAGGTACTAAAGGTTGGTGACCAAAATGTTCAAGGATCGACTCGGCAAGACCA
This sequence comes from Nicotiana benthamiana, assembly GCA_034376525.1. NCBI lineage: Eukaryota > Viridiplantae > Streptophyta > Magnoliopsida > Solanales > Solanaceae > Nicotiana > Nicotiana benthamiana. Next base: position 49,822,087 of record CM067328.1, read on the forward strand.
TGGAAGTCTACTTTGACGATATGTTGGTTAAGTCCAAAAAGAGAGAAGATCACATCGGCCACTTGAAAGAAACCTTCAATATACTCAGAAGATACACAATGAAATTAAACCCCGAAAAGTGTGCATTCGGCGTGACCTTAGAAAAATTCTTGGATTTCATAGTATCATGGCGAGGCATTAAAATCAACCCGACCAGATAAAAGCCATAGAAGGAATACCATAGCACTTAACCACTAAAAAACAGGTTTAGAGACTGACTGGCCATGTCGCCAACCTATCAAGATTCATCTTGCGATCATCCGACAGATGCCATGGGATTTTCGGCGTACTAAAAAAGGGAAACAACCTCCGGTGCACCTTAGAGTGAGCCCAAGCCCCGAAGCAGTTAAAAGCTTAATTTTCATCACCTCCGCTGCTGTTCAAACCAGAACTTGGGGAGAGCCTCCTCGTCTACCTCGTTGTATCCAAAGTAGCTGTAAATGTGGTCCTGGACCAAGAAAATAAAGGTACGCAATCTCCCATCTACTACATTACAAAAACTTTAGTCTATGCCGAGACGAGGTATCCCTACCTCGAAAAGTTAGCCATGGTCTTTCCAGTAGCTTTTGGAACGCTTAGACCCTACTTTCAATGCCACCCCATCAGTGACAGCCTTACCCTTAAGAATTATTTTGCATAAGAACGAGCTATTGGAAAGGTTAGCTAAAATGGATGTATGGATTCATTTGTTTCTGTTTATTTAGCTTGATGAGCCATAGAATTAAACGAGCATGTTATCATATATCAACCGCGAATGGCGATCAAGTCACAAGTCCTCACCGACTTGGTCATTGACATTAGCGCAAAAATAATACCCGAAATCGTAAAAGAAGCCCCCCATGGTTCTCCACAAATACAAGATCTATGGGTTTTATACAGTGGCGGCGCTTCTAATGCATCAGGTACCAGATTGGAATTTATACTCGAAGTCCTGATGGGCGAGGTGATTTGCTAGTCCATAAGATGCCCATATATGACTAACAATAGGGCTGAGTATGAGGTTGTGATTACAGGACTAAGCTTAGCACTCAAGTATGAGGCGAGACGGGTTACTATGCTATGACTCTCAACTTGTCGTCAACCAAGTCATAGAGACAAAGGCTGCAAACATACCAGGCCGAGATCTGCAAACTGCTGCCTAAGTTTGACGAGTGTCAGCTCGACCAGATTCCTCAAGCACAAAACATTGAAGCAGACGATCTGGACAAATTAGTAGCAGCCACTAAAATCATAATGGGTGAAAGAAACGTGGTCACCCTCGTCCACTCATCGATAAATCAAATGGAGGTAAGGACCATAAATCTAACTTGGAACTGGCGTAACTGTATTGTTACACACTTGCAAGATGGCGTACTCCCAGATTATAAAAAAGATGCCAAGAAGCTTCGGATGTGAGCTGCCAAGTACAACATTATTCAGAACGACCTATATAAGAGACGTATGTGACCCTCTAGTGAAATGCTTAGGCCCAAATATGATGATGCGCATCCTTGAAGAAGTCCACTGCAGAGCCCATTCCGACAATCAAGATCTGGTTAGATGTCTCTTACGGGCAGGTTATTACTAGACCACTAAGAAAAAAAGGCCACAAACGTCGTGAACAATGCGAGAAATGCCAAAATATGCCCCAATGATCCACCAAGCAGGCGAGCACCCCCAATTGGTCATTTCCCCTTGGCCTTTCATCTAGTGGGGAATGGACATCGTCATCCCCCTCCATTCAAGGCGAGGTAACGCATGATTTCTTTTAGTTTTAGCTGACTATTTTTCTAAATTGGTAGAAGCTTCTGCATTTGCCCAGATACTTGAACAAGAAGTGATCGCCTTTATATGGAAAAACATCATGTGTCATTTCGGCCTCTCCCCAAAGAGATCAGCTGCGATAGTGGACCCCTATTTACAGGAAAAAAAATTGCTGAATTTTTTGAGAAATGGCATATCAAGAGAATACTCTGAACACCCTCTCACCCCGCGAGAAACGGGAAAGCAGAATCCTCCAATAAATCAATATTGAACATCATGATGAAAAAGCTTGAGGACGCCAAAGGACTATGACCACAATTATTACCAGAAGTGCTATGGGCCTACAAAACTACGCCAAGGACGAGCACAGGAGATACGCCCTTCTAATTTGTCCACGGGACTGATGCGGTAATACTAATCGAAATTAAAAAACCTAGTTTGAGGTATTCCCATAAGAGCAAGCCGAGGAATGATGAAAACAGAAGGCAAGGGCTCGATAAATTCGAAGAACGGAGAGATATGGCCTACATAAGGATGATCGCCCAAAAACAACAGGTAAAACACTATTATAACAAAAAGTCCAAGATCAAACCACTCAAAGTCGGGGACTACGTGCTTAATGTTAAAACAAAATCAAGTAAAGACCCCTGAGAAAGCAAACTGGGAAAAAATTGGGACGACCCATACAAAATCGCGGCAACATCAAACAAGGGGTCATTCCAACTAGAAACAATGGAAGGAAAACTAATGCCAAATAACTGGAATGTTGTTCATCATAAGTACTTCAACTTTTGAGGAAAAGTGTTCTCCAAGTGGTACTCTTTTTTCCTCACTTGAGTTTTATACCAATTGGGTTTTCTCAAGAAGGGTATTAACGAGGCGACAAGGGGGACACTTCAAGTTGATGTACGGACGAAAGAAGGCACTGGACAATCAATTCATTTCCCAAACTCTTAGCACTTGTCGAGGTCGCCCAATAAAGGGACTAGGTAGACTTAGACTGGAATGCCAGCCCAGAAAACATGTAAATTTCTCTAAGTATATGAGAAAATGCAAATGCATGAAGTTTACCCATATTTTCTTTACAGCAACACTGCCTTAATACCTAATCTGCCCCCGACCATAACGAAAAAAAAGTGACATTCGACCTCGCTCAAATTAATTCACATACGACTGCATTCGAATTAACTAAGTGACATTCGACTTTCGCTTGAATTAACTCACATTCGACCTCGCCTGAAGTAACTAAGTGACATTCGACCTCGGTCAAAATAACTCATATTCGACCTAATTCGAATTAACTTAGTGATATTCAACCTCGCTCGAATTAACTCACATTCGACCTCGTTCAAAGTAACTAAGTGACATTCGACCTCACTCGAATTAACTCACATTCAACCTCGTTCAAAGTAACTAAGTGATATTCGACCTCTCTAGAATCAACTCACATTGACCTCGCTCGAAGTAACTAAGTGATAGTTGACCTCGCTCGAATTAACTTATATTCGACCTCGTTCGAATTAACACATATTGCACCTATCCATGAACCAAAATAAATTCTATTTTGGCCTCGTTCAACATACATAAACCAAGATTCTGTGACTAGAGCGACCAAAGACAAAACAAAATAAAGAAGCATACAAGCTTGAACAGAAGTAAAATAATCATATACGAACAGCAAAAATGGCATTTCATACTTCAGATATATTCTTTACAAAGGCTAGAACATACACCCGTAAAAGTATGCACAAAATTTACAAATAAAAGAAATAAAAATAACTACCACCTAACCTAGCAACTCCATCTCCACCATCGTCGACGCCATCGGGATACTCATCCTCGTACCAGGCATCCTATTCAATCAAATCCACATATTTCTCATTATCATCGGCTCTGGTGTATTGAGGTCATAGGAACAAGCGATCCGAGCTGTGTGTGACTTAGTGTGAGCATCCTCGAAGTCTGCCTTAGGAACTTTCTATGTCATCATCAAATCTCTCAATATATCAGCTTGGCCTCAACGTGAATCCACTTGTCATATAAATCCCGTTGAATGTCAGGGAAAGTAAAAGTATGAGAAAAGGACGGTTGAGGCGATAATTATGTCTTCTCTGCCTCGAGGACCATGACTTGGACGCCAAGGCTCGAAACCTCTATTTTCAGCTCCCCTATTTGTTCATTAAGTTGTTCTTCTCTATGTTTGTCCACCTCCAAATCATTTTCCCGCTTAGATCGAAGAATGTGGATTGTGGCCTCCACAACCTCTACATTCATCGATGCCCCCATCTGAGCCAACTAAGTCTTCCAAATCCACCATCTTTTTTATGATATCGCCACTTAGATCATCGACACTGATCAAACATTGCTTGAACTCAGCCCGCAGAGAAATAACTTGGGCATGAAGGTCCGCACATTGAGCTTAAACTCCCTTGCTCACCTCGAGCTCCTCTTATTTGTCCCTCAATGCCTCTTCAAGGATGTTGGACTTGCCGATGACAATCATTAAGTCGTCATCCTTCTGTTTCAACTCATCTATGATGGCCTGAAAATTGTCATTCTCGCCAAATTGCGTGCATATGTCTCAGTGATTGTAATGATAGTCACTGTACTTTCGCGCTATTTTTCTAAAAAAAATAGATATGCACCTCTCTTCTCAGCGGGCACTCTCGATCTCCAGAATAATGATCTGAAAAGGAGGAGAAAGAAGAAGAACACAAAGCTCAAACAAAGAAATAAAAATAAAGTACAAGGAGTAGAAATTTGAAAGGTCAGAGAAGATTAACCTAAGGGCGAGGCCAGCTATACCTGTCGATAGGGAAGCATCATCCAGTTTTAAGAGAGTTCGGTCCTCCACATCAGAGCAAAGCAGATCTTAGGAAGCGACCACATCTTCTGTGCTCACCAGCAGGTCCTGGTCCATAGGGACCACGATGGTACGAGTGGACCCTTAAAACCTCAATTCCACCCGAGTGAACACCTCGCTCAATATCTGCACCTCATCGTCATCAATATCGGAGCTAGTTTCGTAGTTGTCCTCGACAACACCATTATCTCTTTGCTTCGGTAGACAAAGGAATATAAGTTGGTCTCAAGGACGACGGATCTTCTCTAAGCATGGTACCCGCAACTTCTAAAAGTGGCCCGCTAACTCCAACCTCGACCTCAGGAAAAGGTACACCTTCCACGGTCTCTGCTGATGGTGGGACTTCAGGCGTCGAGTTTGAATCACTTTAAATATGGCAGTGGTTGGATCACGATCACTCCTTGTAGAATCCACCGATTGGATTGTTCCATAACCGGCATCTACAACCTCCTTTTAGGAGGATCCAAATCCTCCTCGCTCAGTGATGATTCTTCATCTACTGAATGAAGCAAGGGAAAATTTGAAGCTATTGGTATGATGCCACCGATGATCGAGCCAACATAATAGACATAGGTTGAGGAATAGAAGTAGAGGGTCGAGTAGACCTGGCCACATGGCCGAAGTGGACTCCATTGTAAATTTTTTCTAAATAAATGCACGAGCAGGCACCCTAAATCCCCAAAACTATTAGAATCAAGTGACTCGAAGGTCATGATAAAAAAATTTCAAAGGTAAACTTACTGGTCACAAAAGGAGAAGGCCCGAGCTTCTTGAGAAAGTCCAGCCATTTGCGAATCCCCACTGTATGAGGGAGGATCCAATTACCCAATCGTGAATATCCTCGGCCAAAGGGGGTGAAACCTTGGCTACATGAAGAGAAGATGAAATGTCAACATAACAGAAATTAAAAGTAACGCGTAATACAAAAAGAAAGAGAAAAAGAGGGAGAGGGATACTTATGAGCGTAGTTTCAAACCTCGAGGAACCCATATGCATTGGACATGTCCCAAGTCTTGACATAGAAGTAATTGATCCAAAATTTGCGTTTTGCCTTGTCTCCATCTTCTCCACTAGGCATTTATTGTCCCGGTGGCGAAGATGAAGCATTGTCCCCCTGTGAAAGCTAGGGGAAAAGAGGTGCATTTGTGGCAAACGATCACCTCGACTCTGGGCAACTTCGCATACTTCAAAATCATGTGGGTGAGTTTGTAAATGTAGGGAGAAAGTTGGGTCAGGTGGACGCGGTGATACTGTTAGAACTCCTCAGCCAATGGGAGGATAGAGAAAAAATAACCGACATGGAAAGGGTATGCGTAGAAAGCATAGTACCTAGGGTGGTGTATCTGCACCACCTCATGCCATGGAGGAACTAGGTCTATATTAGTGGGAATTTTTAATCTATCCTTAAATTCGGCAAGGCCCACCTCTTTTATCAACTACTCTGAGATCTCTAAGTCTTCCTCGGGCATCTTTGATAAATCAGACATAGCCTTCTAAACTCGGGGAACTATTTCCTCCACTGTAGGAAAACCATCATCCTCAGCAACAATGTAAACCCCATCGTCACGGGGAGGAATGTGCACTACCAAGGGAACAGGGTTAGGAACTCTCCCCTAAGAACTGGATGATACATTCATCATATTAGTTTATGAATAAGAGGAGGTGTAAACACAAAAGAATCAAGAGTAGCAGGAGTACCAGAATCAATGAAAGAAAAAATATTGAAGTAAGATCCAAAGAACAAGGATCCTGAATGAAGAAGGAAGAAGAAGGTATGTCCAATACTAAGGTTTTGAAGAATAAGGCAAATGATTTTGTAGACCAATTTATTGGAGTTCGGGCATTAATATCAAGGAAATTAAATATTGTTACCCAGCCCAGGAATCGAAGTGATAAAGGCACAAGAAATGATGCAAGGTATCAGTAAAATGCGTAATAATGATGTATGATGACATGAAGTCAGTGTGAAATGATGTGACCCCAAGTTGCGGCTCATAGAAGGCCACGTTTCCACCCAGTCTGAAATGATACTACTCGACCTGCTTGCCTAAACTCTCAACCATAAAAAATAGAGTCTGCTCATCAAGGTCGTCTAGGGTTGACATCAACAAGTGGGGGACTAACTGTATAGGTCAAAATCTATTGTCATACCTCCTTTTTACCTACACCCGGGAGGGTGTAAATGAGTTTTTCCAATTAAAGGACAATCAAAACGAGATTATTATTAAAGATTCAGAGTCACCACTTGGGATATTTATGGTGTCCCAATTCACCGATTTAGAATCCCGAATCGAGAAAAAGAATGACTCTGTTTAATAATCCGTAAATCAGAAATTCAAGTAAGGAATTCTGTTAACCCGGGAGAAGGTGTTAGGCATTCCCGGGTTTCGTGGTTCTAGCCCAGTCACTCAACTTCATAGTAGGCTTAAATTATCTGATTTTACAAATTATGAACCTATGTGCAAATTTAAGCTTTTTAATCGCTTTATTATTAATTTTAAAGAGAATTGCAACGCCGTTAAAACACGTCTCGAACCACGTCACATAAATGCACCCGTGATTTTTTGACATATTTTAACATTGTTGAGATTTGAATTTGGGTCACATAAATGCGCATCCGAATTTAAGAAAGTAATATTATTAAACACGCACCTAAAACTTCTCATTTGTTAAATGGTACGGCTCGGAATCTAAGGACAAATTAAAGATTAATTAATGCGAGGGCCATGCAATTGAAATTTTATTTGACTTGGCACGCCTTAATTTATTAAAAGAGACTATGACCATACTGCTTCCCTTTTGATATCAATAGTGTCTTATTCTGTTTGTTGTACCTTTAGGCTGAAACTTCAACTTCTTACTACCTAAGGTATTTTAAATCTTCAGTGTTACCCAAGAGAAAAGGGTGAAAAACAGCAAGCTCTCTCACTTGGGTTGAAAATTTAAAATTACCACTACATCTTAGATGCATTCAGTTGCCGATAACAAGCATAAAAGAAATCATGAGAATTTGTCCGCAAAGCCTCAAACATTTGCTAACACCAGTAGCTTTACCAACAAAACATTGGTACTCAAGATCCTACCAAACGGCTCAAAGAAATTTGCAAGATCTTGATCACCAATCACTCTATGGAACAAAATGGACAACAGATCGATCATGCTATTAGGATCACAAGTTTAACTACGTACATGTAACGATTTTAACAGCTAGCAAGAAGAAACCTACATTTAGTTCGAGTACTCCCCAGTACACAAATGAATCAACATTGCCTCTTTCCATCCCAACATGTAGAATTCTATAGCACACATAACTATTACTCTTACATTTAATGATATAGCCACAGATTTCCAGTTAAAAAGAGATCAATTGCAAAACAATGAGGGTCCGTTCATACTAACTACTTCCTCAAGTTGGTTCATAGTTACAACAGATCCAAAGCAATTATCATCAAATTACAAAGATGCGTTATATGAAACGGATCAAAATAATAGCTATAACATCCCAACACTTTTGATTAATTCTGAAAAAGAAACTTCACATGCTTTCAACCCATTTCCATCAAATGTTTTCTCAAGTTCATAGAGTAGGGATAAAATCACAAGTTATTTTCCCAAACTTAAGGCGGAAAACTAGAATGATACACAAGTTCGTTCGAAATTGCACCAAGTTCTGGCCAATCTGTAGTTGTCGGGCCTCTTAACTTTTGAGTTCGAAACTGACCAACATTTCCTTTTTCTCCTAACTGGATACGATCAATACCAAGATACACAACAATTTCAAGGAGCAAGCAATTGGGTAAGTGAGGCAAATGGTGTAAAACAAGGCAGATTTTTAGCAAAGTGATCCCAGACTAACTCAGAAGTCGATTCAAGTAAACATGCTATCTTTCAGGCTTAGATACTAACTCAGAATGTTGGATCAAGTAAACCTTAGTCTATCTAGTTAAGGCACCCAACAAACCTCACATCTGTTAAACTTTTAGGCTAATAGTTTCATTTCAAAACTCTTAGTAGAGTATACTGAGATCAAGTCTGTAGAGACAAAAACCAAAGATCCCGATTCAGAGAACAACCTAGCTGGACTCACATTAGACAAAAACCCTTCAACATATGCACTGGCTCTACTAATGAACCAACACAAACATAATAACCATGACAAAACTGAAATAAGATTTGAAATACAGTTAACTAAAACATGTAAAAAACTGCAATTTAACAATTAACACATAGAAGACTTCCAGCAACTCTACTGTTAGGATATTCGATTCAATTGATTTGAGGTCAGCCTTAGCACAACTATCGACTAGTTGTGTGCTGGATCCTCTATCTGAGCACCATAGCTAACAGTGAAAACTACTCTAGGTCGACCACACATTCCTAGTATAACATCTATAAAACTACCAATTAACTCCCTGAACTTATGGCTCAAGCAAATCATCACGAACATTAGAGAATATTACAAAGAGAATCAGCAAAAGAAACTCAATACATCGTTCAACTGAACGCAATGAAATCTTAACTCAGAATATACTTCGAGCCTGACTAACACTCACAATCATACAGGGAATGGAAGACACCTGCTCAAATCTACTCTTATTTATTATAAGCGTTCAATCCGACCCCTCCAATGAGGAGAGATTCGTTCAACAGGAGGTTCGATCACTGTACAAAACAGAGCACTCTAGACAGAAATTCATGGCTCAAGAACATTTAAACAAAATAGAGTCACATAGAAATAAAGAGAGGAAAATTAAACCTGAAGCTGCAAATCTTTTATAATGATTTTAAACTCGACAATACAACCCTTGACTCCAAATCCTAGCGATGTTCAATAGCAAAGCAGCAGAACAACAATAGAAACAGAGTTGACGAAATCGAACCTCATGAACATTTAGTAGACCTCAATTCACTTCCCCTCAAGTTCAAACTGTCAAGCTCATCAGTAATGAATGATTTTTTTTGAATTTCCAAATATGGATAACCAAGAGAATAAGATCAAACACAAAACGAAAATCAAATTTTTTTTGTATTTTTTCTTTATAATAACTAAAATTAAACTAAGATGAAGAATAGAGAAGAAGAAAGACTTTTTAGAACCCTCATCTTTCCTCTCCAAATTCTCAGAGTCTGAAAATTTTTCCCCCTTTTTATAACCTAATTACTCAATTGATCCTAGAATACTAAATCAAATCCTAAAAGAAAATGTACAGATATTTTTGAATTTTTTATTAATTAAAATGCACAAACAAAATGCAAACAATTAACAGAAAATGCAACAAAAATTTGCAAAATTGCAAACACTGAAGAAATTATTTTGTGTTGACTTTATGTGAATAATCGTATATGGCAAAAATCACGTGCACTCATCTGCCTCAAAGGGATTTAGCATTAATGGGCATTATGGGTATCGATGTGGCCAAGGTCGAGTAGTAAATAGTAAGGCTCGTAGCCGGGCGGTCTATAATGAGCGAGGTCAAGTATCAAGGACATTACTAACATATAGTTTTTGTAATAAGATGTTCAAGATTTAGGGTTGACTAAGGATATGTCTCATATAAATAGAAAAATGGATAAGAGGAAAGGGCTTGTGTTATTCCGTATGATAAGAACACTTTTGAGAATAAGACTCTCTCCCTAGAAAAGATGCAAATATTGTATTTTTAATAAGATTCTACCATCCATTATTTAATATTTTTTCATCAGATCCGAGAATAGTTCCAATATTCTAGGATTTCTCTATCATTCATTACGGTTAGAAAGAAGAATCATCCACCTCATTCAATATTTGGTTAATCATTCTCTTTATTTATATTAATGCCATTTATTGTTATTTATTACTTGATATTCTTCTATAATTACTAATGTATACCGCATTTAATCATCTACTAATACTACTTTACGTTATTTGTGCTAACCTGTTATTCATCTAGGGATATTATTATTAACTAGGTTTAACCCCCCCTCCTTACATAAAAATAATTAATTTAGCCTAAGATTTACTCCTTTTGGTCGAACAACGGTATTTCTAAAAGGAAAGAAGATCTACTCAGCGACTATGTATATTGAACATTGCTTTACGTGAAAAATAAATTAATTAGCTTAAGAAGAAGGAAAGACAAATAATTAGCATTGTCCAAGATCGTCAAGTGCACAAGAATGGGAAGAGAGCAAACTACGACCAACGATCAAATCTAGAAGATTTTGAAGAAGCTCAAATCAAGAAAGAATGATGGAAGCAATCCGCTAAGATTATCTCAAATCAAGGAAGAATGAAAGAAGCAATTCATAATGAATAAAGATGAATCTAGCTACCTTTTCAAGTTGGATTCATAAGGCTACCGTTGGATTTTTCTCTTAGATGTATATGCCTCACAAAGAAAGGACTCCTAGAATTGCTGCAATACAATCCAGAAGACAAGGAAGAAGGAGACTCATAAAGCGATAAAGAAAGAAGTATAAGAACATTGAAAGGCACACAACTACACAATCTATTTATAAGTCCTTTTAGTTCTCAGTACAAACACCGTATTCTTGAGTTTACAAGGGTAACAAAAGATAGGAAGGATTTGAACACAAACGAGAGTTGTGTCAACACTGCAAAAATCACTATGGTTGTATATCGTTCGTGGTTAACATACTAAAACCATCATTGTTGTAATTATTTATTCAAGATCTAAGAGAACCCTTGTGACACACGGGAACTAGACGTAGTTACCACACTGGTACTGATCTAGTATAAAAACTGTTGTGTCTTCTTTATCTTTCTCCTCTTTTAATTCACTCATTGAAATCATTCACCGTGCTAAGTCTAGTCGACTAAACTTATACTTAATAAACTGAGATTTTTAAATCAATCACAATTCACCTCCCCCCTCTTGTACGTTCAAATTGGTGTATAACTTTATTTGGAGCACAAGTTACATAATTTGTGCTATGAAGACTTTATCGGAAAAAACCAAAACCCCAAAAAAATTAAAAAAACCCGAGAAAAATCGAGATTGAAAAACTCGACTTTGTTGGTTTGGTTTGGTTTGGTTTGGTTTATAAATTAGTTTAGTTTGGTAATTAAGAAATTCGAACCAACCCGATCTATGTACATCCCTGCTTCGAATGAAGCGGTAGAAGCGTGAAAGTGTAAGAACTGCATACTTAATCATCAGGAGTGAAATAGTATCAAGCCTGAGCATCATGTACGAAACATTGCAAAGACTTACATCGTGAAATTAAATTAATTACTAGATGGCTGCTGGAAATTATTTGGCAATGAGAGTTCCTAGCGGCAATTTTTCTTGTCCAATCATAATTTTATCTGTATTAGCATGATATATGTTTTAATTACCTTAAGAATCATGCAAGTGTAGAACAATTATTTAGAACTAAAATTCAAACCATATTTCGTCAATTTTGATGAGAAGAAACTGTTTTTAATTCTTCAAGAAGTTAAAAAACAATCACAATGAAATTGATTTTTATTTCTGTAATGATCCGATCGGTTGTTTTGAGAATTTGCACTTCGCTCGATAGTTTGGGGGCACAAGAAGTTCCGTATGATATATTAGGGCTTGTGTGCAAAATTTGAGTTCATTTCAAGTTGATTTGATATGTTTCGATGCGATTTTTGGAAGTCAAAAATTTTTTAAGTTTGATTTGAGGTGCATTTCATTGTTTTGATATTTTTATGCGTGATTTAAGGCCTCGAATAGGTCCATGTTTTGTTATGGGACTTGTTGGTACATTCGTACGGGGTCCCGATGTGCTCCTGTGAGTTTCGGATAAGTTTGGGTTGTGTTGTGCGTGTTTTTCTTATGTTTTGATGTTGTTTCTTCAAGCATAATGGCACCACATTAAACAAATTAGCATCGATTTCTATTTTGATTGAAATATTAGATCCGTATTGTAATAAGGAGCCATAGAAAAAAGAATCATCAAATTTGGACATCGTCGGATGATTTTATGGTCATTTCACTAAAAATTGAGCTGCCAGATTTTTTAGTTGCCACTAACTTCGTATTTAAAAATCTATAATATTTCTAAATATTGAAACCAACATATCTCCTTCAGAATAAGATCAATGGAGTGATACAAAAGTCTAACATGACTAAAATTTCATAAAAAATCTATTCGAGGCATCAAAAACAAATTTTGAGATTGTTTGACACGCAAAATGAGGCAGAACATCTGGGCAAATTACTTAATATCGAAAGTTTGTTCATTTGGTCATATTTTTAGTAAGGGAGCTCGGATTTGGATAATATTTAGAGGTGATTTTCACTATATGGATTGGGGTAAGTATTTTATACTCGGTTCTGGTTATATTTCATAAATCCATCTTCATTTTAGGCATTTGATTGATGATTTAAATGTAAAATTTGGGGGTTTTGTCTAAAATTTCATAAAGTGAATTTTTGAGTTTTCAATATCGATTCTGAGTCGGATTTGAGTGAAACTAGTATAGTTGGACTTGTAATTGAATGTGTGTTCGGGTTTTATAAATTTATTGGGTTTTGAGGTGCGGTCCCAAGAGTTGACTTTTGTTGACGTTTTGAAAATTATATAAGGACCATAACTTTGTTAAGATTAGTCTAACAACGAGATATCGCATGTTATGACAATTTAATCAAAATAATGGAAAGAGAATAGACAATCTAAACCGGTCAAACCACATATAGGTTGTGTGCCCACTCGTTACCGCGCGTACACGACTTTCATGTAACAAAATAACACAATTAACTCAATTCCTAAGGGGTGGCTTCTCCCACACAAAGTTAGAAAAGACACTTACCTCGATTCGGCCAACTCAATACTCAAATTTTCTTTTCCTTTACCAATTCACCATCAAACAATGCAAGAGAAAATAATTTTAATTAATCTTACATACTTTATATGATGTTGTTAGCACTTTTTTACTTCTTACTCATTATTTGGACCTTATATCCCTTGGTTGAAGTCATTTCCTTCCTTATTGTCTTGTTACCTCTTAATTGTTGAGTTCATCTATGATTATGTGCATATTTGATACATGTCCAAATTGTTGTGATTGTCGCTTAGTTATCTTATCATTTTGTAAAGGTTGTTGTATTCCTTTGATTTCACGTGGTTCCTTGTTGTCGTGTACTCATACCCTTGATTGTAGAGATTCTAGTAAATTTGGTTATTGAATTGTTGTTATTGATTTAAGTTACTGTACGGGGGATCGGGTTGTATGCCGCAACAGGTAAAATAAGGGAGGTGGTGGAATAAGGGAGGATATTCATGTGCGATATTGTTATTGTACGGTGGGATTGGGTTGCATGCCACAATAAGTGAAATAAAAGTGGATCGTTATGGTAAAATAAGGGTGAATTATGATATTGATATTATATGGTAGGATCGGGTTGCGCGCCACAACATATTATGTTTATTGTTATGATATTGATATTGTACAGTGGGATCAGGTTGCACGCTGCAAAAAGTGAAATAAGCATGAAATGATATGGTGGAATAAGGGTGGCTTATGATATTGATATTATATGGTAGGATCGGGTTTCACGCCCGTGATGACCCAAAAGGTCATCGCTTATTTTAAAATGAATTTTGCATTCCAAGGCCTTAAAAACCTTTTTTAGCATTACCTCGATTTGTGTGTGCAATTCGGGCGTGTAGCCAGAAAGCTTATATGTGGAAATCTGTAAACAATAATAAATTTTGACTATAAAATGAATTAATTTAACTTTGGTCAACGTTTTTGGTAAATGGACCCAGACCTGTAATTTGACGGTTCCGAAGGGTATATAGGAAAATATAGTACTTGGGTGTATGCCCAGAATCAAATTTCGAGGTCCCAAGCCCGAGAAATATATTTTTAGAAGAAAATTGTTTTTGAAATTGTTTATAAGGTTTGGAAAGGAGTTTGATTAAAACTTGATAGTATCAGGCCCGTATTTTGGTTTCGGTGCCGGATACATGTCTTATATGTGATTTAAGGTAATCATGTGAAGTTTGGTAAGAAGCGGAATCCATTTGATGTGATTCGGACCTTAAATGCAAAATTTTATGTTAAAAGAAGTTTTGAGAAATTTCACTGATTTTGAGGTTTAATTCGATGTTCATAATATTTTTTGGTGATTTGATTACACGAATAATTCTGTAGGATGTGTTTGAGGTTGTGTGTATATTTGGTTTAGAGCCCCGAGGGCTCGGGGTGCGTTTTGGATAGGCCACGGGGTGCACTTCGGACTTAGAAAATTGTAGGTCTTTTTTCAGCTGTGCATAGCAGGCCTGGAGGCTTCGTAAATGCATTTGCGAAGCCTGACTCGCAAATGTGCGCAGATTGTCGCAATTGCGAAAGAAGCCCAGGCCAGCTCCCTCTCGCAAATGCAAAGTTTCCCAACTTGGACAGTGATCGCAAATGCAAGCAATAACCGAATCGACAATCGAATACACATATACGGAACAATCAAGCCAAACAAGTTTACACTCTCTCCTTCTTCCGCTTCAACATTATCACATCAATGATTTTACGATTTTTCTCAGTAATAGAATCAACAATCAAATACACATGAAAGGTACAATCAAGCAAAACAAATTTACAATCTCTCCCTTTTCCCCTTTAACATTTTCACAATCTATTTCATAATTTCATTTCAATAGTGATTTCGACCACTTTTCCACCCTTATTACCTCGGCCACCCTTTTTACCTCGGCCACCCTTATCACCAGAACCCACACCTTATTACTTCGTATTGCGGCATGCGACCCGATCACACCGAACAAGTCAGAATTCACAACCATTACAACAACAACAATTCACATAGAACAATAATAATAATTCTCAAAGAGGAACCACAACAATTCACAAGAGTTTCTGTAGCCATCAATACCATTTCCATCATATTCAACAACTCATGTGTAATTTAAGTCACCACAATAAATATCCACAACAAGCCAAATATGTTATTACCACAATTGTTCCAATTGCATAATTTACGACATACTTTCATTATTTGTTTCTTAGATCTTACCACATAACACTTTCACAATCAAGCATTTAGTTTATTGCCAATTACTTGCACCATTATATCGGGAGGCTTAATCACATACACTCAAACCAAACCAATCACAAGAATTTTACAAATAGTCCACATATATATCACATACCAGATAGTCGTACACCAAACAAGGTGACTCTACAAAGGTCAAAGTTAGCCATACATACATCGATTGAACTTTCCTTATGTTACTACAACGTTCCAGTAATTCTAGCAATTCCAATCTACTATTAGACATTACAAAATTAACACATATTAGAAAGATATTCATAAATCCAGCTCATTTGAGCATTTTATCAAACACCATAAGAGTGTTAAATCTTTATGGACATTTTATAGAGGATTTTATCAACCCACAACCCATACATACTATCTTTAGATCAACAATGTTCCTACACCTTTTGACAACACATTCAAACAAGCTAACAACCCCAAAACTCACAAACTTTCTTGATAAAATACCAACTTTAGCTAAAATTCGAAATTAAGGGTTAGGGTGTAGAATCTTACCTCTTGGGATGAAGATCTTGGGCCTTCACTTGATTATCTTCAAGGATTTAGCAAGATTTTATGGAGAAATTTAATGGGGAGGACTTTCCCTCTCTAAAAACCCTCTCTCTCACTCTAGAAATATCAGAAAATGAGCCTAAAATGAAGGATAGGGTGTAATATATCGATATTGGGTCGGTTATAACAAAAAACCCGATTTTTGTACACTCGCACCGCATGGGACGGCGCATGTTGTGCCGTGATAATGGAAAATATTTTCAGAAACGAAATTGGAGGTGTTTTGATAATTTGCATTGTCACGCCGCATGGTGCGGTAGTGGAAAATTCTTTGCTGCATTTGGTAATTTGATCATAACTTTGTCTAGGAATGTCCAAATGATGAACGGTTTGAAGCGTTGGAAACTATACTCAAAGAACTTTCATTTAATATGCTATTCAACACATAAAACCTTATACATATTTATATAAGCACATTTAAAGTGGAGCCTTGTGCGAATCCGTTTGAAATTTTAGCCTGTTACGAAATTTTCCCATTTCACCTACATTTAGGCTTCCATTTGGACCTCGCATCACTTACGATAAAACTTATACTCAAGTTTACCAAGTCTAATTGATGTACACCATGTTAATAGTACATAAAATATAATAATTAGCATATGTGGTACTACGAAATCCTAAATATTTTAGCGAAATTTTTCGGGGCCTTACATTCTCCCCCCCTTAGGATCATTCGTCCTCGAATGAGGATTTTGAAAATCAGTAGGTTTTGAAAAGAACTAAACATGACATGCAAGCTCCCAAATTTTCCACTAACTCCCCTATTTTAGAAATATTTTTCAGATTTTCCTTTGTAATTTAGGCATATCAACATGTCAGAGAGCCTCCAAAACATATTTCCAAGCACCATTACACAACTCCTATTACCCTTACAACTGGTATACACTTCATTCCCTCAACACTTACAAATATTCAATTACTTTACCTATTTTTAGCACATTGTTTGGTCACTTCAACGAGCCCCATACAGTTCAACCAATACACTATACATAAGTAATTTAATCATTACCAATCTACACTATCATAAGCCAATTACTTATCACAAAAGTTCTTACAAATCTTTCGTTTACCAAAAATGGTTGCATATGGCTCAAATAGTCACAACAAACAAAATTTTAGGCACAACTTGTAGAATCACATTAGTAAAGCATTTAGGGGAGAAATGGGGTGTCTTTGCACCGAATGGAACATAACATTAGTTTGCTTAGAGATAAGAGTTCGCACGATCACTACTAGACTTGTTCAAATAGATGGTAATATTTTTCATTCATTTTATCTTCCGTTTCCCATGTGGCTTCCTCAATTCAATAAAGCACCGCAATATATATATATATATATATATATATATATATATATATATATATATATATATATATATATATATATATATATATATATATATATATATATATATATATATATATATATATATATATATATATATATATATATATATATATATATATATATATATATATATATATATATATATATATTGCAACATTGTTAAATCATGACACCTATGAGGTACCTTTCAAATAAAAACTAAGGCTATGCAATCAAGAGAAAATATTTTATTTTCACAACACTCTCGGCCTTCAATGGCCTCCTATATTTACAAACTTTGCCAGAATACATTCACATGAACAATTTTGACCCCTTATCTTACTTAACGAGTATAACAAGTAGATATCTCATATAAGCTAACTATTCACTAACTTAACCTTCAATAATTTCCACCGGAATGATACATAATTGATCTCCCCCTACTTTCTTTGACATAGACATGTGAACCCACAAAATGTATGGCAAACAACTATGGTGACACTTCATACTCCTAGTGAGGCCTAATTTGGAATACACTTATGTAGCCCTTATTATCAACTCCCATAATATCTTCAGGGGAAAAACATTGAGAATAGCCTGCTCATCCTCAAAGCTCTAAATCTCTAGGCGAACACTCACACTAAACCCTTGATGACCTTCAAGAATTACTCTAAGATGTGCTATCATAAACTGACCATAAAATTATCTATCAAATGTATACGTGATCTTACTGTGAAGCTTTATCTTTGACTCGTATGAACTTACAATACCCAATGGATCTAATACAATGAGGAACAACAAAGTTCGAGATCAGGTTGGGGTTATTCAGGAATCCATTAATGCACTGAGCAGAGCATTTCATGAGGTTACATGCTAAGATACACGAGGATTTCTATTGATGATACTGATATGGTTAATTATTGTGACGGCACCAACTATTAGGCAATTAAGGCATCAGGGTAACTCATAAATTGTCAATAGTAACCAATAGGGAGCAATATTCAAGTACGTGACCCAGTCGTTTCCTGGATTGTAGGGGAAATCCATTTATCAAGAATGAGAATATTTTGGCACCTTGAACGCGATATAGGTTGCAAAATACATGAAGTTGAATTACACTCTTAATGTTAACTGACACAAGGAATCTATGCCACAAGCCCACGAGGATGAAAAGAAGTGGAATACTTATGAGATTATCATTCTTCAAACAACTTAGGCCTTCATGATAATTGATCATCTATGAAGGAACTAAAAATATGCCCACTTGTATTTCAAATCAACATGTTCATGATAGGTCCAAAAATCTGAAGTCATCAAATCTCAACTTTTCATGAGTCAAACCCCATAGCTAAGACATCTTGACATGGGATGAAATCATTAATTAGTTAGATGGTTCTGATCATTAAAATGATGCTCCGGGGAGAAGGAAATTAACACTCCTATCTATCCAAGGAGGTGAGATACCGTGGGTTACAAAACTCCCCGCATATGACAACGACATAGTGAATGATTCTAGAAGTTTGAGGGTATAAAGACAGCTAAACTCAATGATACAATGCACAATAATCATAGAAAGTTTGCAGATGTTCCTGATGAGATCTCCCTAGGTTGTGACTTGAAAAAGGATGTGTCATAGTGACACATAGAAAGGCGTGTTCTCTCATGGTTATTGTACAAGTGTTGGGAACTACCACAATGAATTCACTAAATAGGAATATAATTAACATATTATGGAAACATAAAGAGAAAATAAACATTTATTGTGAGCTACATACTTATGCTATATTAACCCCCACACTATATTGCAAGACCACATCATGGGCAACCACAATACTAGAAACCAAGTGAGATACCTCCTATGGGATAACCTAAGTGGACACAAAATTTATGGTGACACACGACATTTCTTTGATGGGGATGTGAAGATCTCAATTTTTCAGAAACCTTTATGCACACGGTGAACATTTTGATTGATATGCACTCATATGATATATGTTAAGGTATGCTCTTATATTACTAGACACTGAGAAGCTTTCATGATGATACTCACAAGAGAGTATATTGGGTGTTCAAACCATATAAGACATATGCACAACTCAGTAAAAGAGTGACTGCAGAAGGATTGCAACACATGGATGCTTTACATGAAACTTGACACCACATAGGTAAACTTTACGACGGTGCATATATAGGCACAAGTGAGTAGATTTTGTCTATTTAAATAAAACGCTCTATAAGAAATTCATTGGGAATGATACCTTGTTGAGGATCTAGGAAAATAAAGTGAGAAATATCATTAGTGTTATATCTTAATTCAGGAACATGATTAAAGAGCTCAATTCCACAGAAGGCCATAAATAAGAGAATCACGACCGGGAGACTTTGTGAATAATACATCTCATTACAAGAGTAGGTGCACGCAATGTTTTGTGATTCAGATTCTTTTTAAGAATATATATATGCAAAGACAAGGAAATCATAAGGGTTTAACAAAAGCTTTAAACAATCACCACATTCCCAAATAAAAGGGATCATATATCTTTCACATAATTTCCATACCTCTAGGCTGCATTTATAGCCTTTCCGTAGGGCACATATCAAATTATATACCTATGTGTTTCATACAATAATAAGGAAATCATAAGTACAAATCAAACACTTTAAATGATCACCACATTATCAAAGAAAAGAATCATGCCATTTTCACATATATTAGTTCATCGGCACTTGGAGCCACAATTGTCACATCATCATTGGCACTAGGCCACATTTCATAATACAATCTCTTCTTTCCCACATTTCACATCATTTCCGCATATTTCACATCAATGTCAATTGATCATATCAATGATTTCACAAACATTCATTTCGATAGTGATAATGATCACATTCCATCCTTATTACCTCGGCCACTCTTATATCCCCAACCCACAATTCATCTTTTTGTTTTGTGGCGCCGGACAATCCCATTTCACACAACAACAATAGTTCACAGTTCAATCAAATGGCTTCGGTCCATACAGAATATTATTTTGCAACAACAATAACAATTCGCGAAGAGTTTTCATTAACAATGGAACTTGAATCACAACGAATCCTTTTACAATCATGACAATATACAATTTCAATATCTCTATACACAAAGGATTTCACATAATTTGACGTAATATATGCAGCCCCAATTCAATTAAGGGTCTTAGCATTTCACTACATGATTCATATTCCTTGCACCCTTTTTAAGTTGTCAATAATATCACGTTGATCATATTTGAATGTATCTTTCACAAACATTGGGTCACAACACCAATTCATGTAAAGTATCAATCACAGCAAGAATCTAACATTATGTCTTGCCACATTTATACAGTCACTTACTTTACTTCCAAACATCTTTATACATTATAGAAACATTTGGTACACATAGGAACAATTTGGAGGATCAAACATAGCGAGTTTTCTTACACAATTTGGCATCAAAATCTCAATTTAAACATTACTTGAAGTCTAGGCATTTTAGCACATAGTTCACGTTCTTCTTATATCCTCATTTACCAAGAATAACATATTAACACATGAAGAAGTACCCCCCACATATATTTTCACAACAATAATTCGCTTAACATAACAAAACGAGTATTGAATCAATTATATTTTGGACTTACTATATTTATTCGAGCACCATTGAAGCTCGATTTCTAAAAGGTGGGATTTTAGCCGTACATACTGATGATATACTACATGATCTGGTGGGGCGGTGACATTAGTTAGGACAAGGGTACTCTCCGTAACAACAAGTTCTACTAATCACTCCATGGCTCCACACATTATTCTATCAAGTCCTTGGGTAATCCACTCGGACTCACTGGTGAGGATAAATCCCTCCTTACATGCTTCAAATTCGCAGATTATGGTATCAAAATTATCAATCTTGAGAAAAATACTTAGAGAGGAAATTAGCTCCCTATCTTGAGTCATATCGCACGATCTGGAATGTCAAAGAAGGGTGAAATTCCTAAATGTCCAAATAGCCTCCAACTTATAGATGTGGTCGACAACACATCGATAAGAAGGACTTTACTAGACACGACTCCGAGATTTCCTACGACACATTAAAACCTTAGGCTCTGATTCCAAGTTTGTCACGCCCCAAATTTGAGGGACATGACCGGCACTCGACCGGGTATCCCCAGTCAATCGGACCTGGGTGCCTTTCCTATCCCACATATTACCTCGTGTTCTCATTACTCATTAATCAAAGGAATTTTCCATTTATAATTAAAATACCTTTTTACAAACATACATAGTCACTTAATAAGGTTTACAACTTACATCCCCCAATATACAAAATACATATTTACACAAGTTCACAACCCATATTTACTGTCTACGGAGCCTCTAAGGATACAGAAGGATGATACAATACTTGCCGGTAACAAGGCTCTGGCTATATCTTTCACAACAAGATAAAAACAATATTTCCAAAAAAAGCGGCATGAGCCACGCAAGGCCCCGAGAGGAAATGGGCTCACCAATACATCTGATGGAAAGTGAAGGGGAGCTACAGTCGGTGGACTAGAGTACCTAATATGGATCAACCTAAATCATAACACGAATGTAGCGCCCCATCGAAAGGGATGTCAACACATTTGAAATATACTGGTATGTATGAACAAACCTTGCCCTAAGTAAACTCAAAACAAGCTCAAGTAGCAAGCAATAACAGAATCAACAATCGAATACACATTTACGGAATAATAAAGCCAAACAAGTTTACAATCTCTCCTTCTTCCTCTTCAACATTATCACATCAATGATTTCACAATTTTTCTCAATAATAGAATCAACAATCAAATACACATGAAAGGTACAATCAAGCCAAACAAATTTACAATCTCTCCTTTTTGCCCTTCAACAATTTCACATCAATAATTTCACAAGCTTTTTCATAATTTCATTTCAATACTAATTTTGATCACTTTTCCACCCTTATTACCTCGGCCACCCTTATTACCTCGTCCGCCCTTATTACCACAACCACACCTTATTATTTCGTGTTGCGGCGCGCAACTTGATCCCACCGAACAAGTCACAATTCACAACCATCACAGAAACAACAATTCACAGAGAACAACAATAATAATTATTAAAGAGGAACCACAACAATTCACAAGAATTTCTGTAGCCATCAATACCATTTCCATCATATTAAACAACTCATGTGCAATTTAAGTCACCTCAATAATTATCCACAACAAGCCAAATATGTTATTACCACAGTTGTTCCAATTGAATAATTTACGACTTACTTCCATCATTTGTTTCTCAGCTCTTACCACATAACACTTTGACAATCAAGCATTTAGTTTATTGTCAATTACTTGCACCATTATATCAGGAGACTTAACCACATAGACTCAAACCATACCAATCACAAGAATTTTACAAATAGTCCACACATATATATCACATACTAGATAGTCATACACCAAACAAGGTGACTCTACAAAGGTCAAAGTTAGCCATACATACATCCATTGAACTTTCATTAAGTTACTACAACATTCCAGTAATTCTAGCAATTCCAATCTACTATGAGACATTACAAAATTAAACACATATTAGAAATATATTTATAAATCTAGCTCATTTAAGCATTTTGTCAAACACCATAAGAGCGTTAAATCTTTATGGCCCCTTTATAGAGGATTTCATCAACCCACAACCCATACATACTATCTTTAGATCAACAATGTCCCTACACCTTTTGACAAACATTCAAACAAGCTAACAACCCCAAAACCCACAAACTTTCTTGATAAATACCCATCTTTAGCTAAAATTCGAAATTAAGGGTTAGGGTATAGAATCTTACCTCTTGGTATGAAGATCTTGGGCCTTCACTTGATTTTCTTCAAGGATGTCGCAAGCTTTTATGGAGAAGTTTGATGGGGAGGACTTTCCCTCTCTAAAAACCCTCTCTCTCACTCTAGAAATATCAGAAAATGAGCCTAAAATGAAGGGTAGGTTGTAATATATCGATATTGGGTCGGGTTATAACAAAAAACCTGATTTTTGTACAGTCCCGCCGCATGGGACGGCTCATGGTGCACCGTGATAATGGAACATGTTTTCAGAAACAAAATTGGAGGTTCTTAATTTTCACTGTCACGCCGCAAGGGACGCCGCATGGTGCGGCATTGTAGAGGAAAATTCTTCACTGCATTTGGTAATTTGATCATAATATTGTCTAGGAATGTCCGAATGACGAACGGTTTGAAGCGTTGGAAACTAGACTCAAAGACCTTTTATTTAATATTATTCACCACATAAAACCTTATACATATTTATATAAGCTCGTTTAAAGTGGGAGCCTTGTGCGAATCCATTTGAAATTTTAGCCTGTTATGAAAAGTTTCCATTTCGCCTATACTTAGGCTTCTATTTGGACCTCACATCACTTACCATAAGACTTATACTCAAATTTACCAAGCCTAATTGATGTCCACCATGTTAATAGTACATAAAATATAATAATTAGCTTACGTGGTACTATGAAATCCTAAATTTCTTAGCGAAATTTTCAGGGGTCTTACAGATATCTTCCCCCGCAGCATGCTCCCCCTCCCATACTTGACTGTTTATTTATGTATTTCATTTCCTTTATATATATTGAATTGCACAGGTTATCTAGTAGTCTTATCCTAGCCTCGTTACTACTTCGTCGAGGTTAGGCTAGGCACTTACCAATACATGGGGCCGGTTGTGTTGATACTACACTCTGCACTATGTGAAAATCCCGGAGCAGCTCTGAGACTGTAGTTGGAGGCTACCTTCAGTCCACACAGAGATCCAAGGTAGACTTGTTGGCATCCGCAAGCCCTGACATCTCCCTCTATCCTTATTCCCTGTTTCATTTTCCTTAATTTAGAAATAGTGTATTGATATTTTCTTCAGACTTTGTATGTACTGAATCTTAGACCGTCTGTGACATTGTGCAGCTAGGTTTTGGGAAGTTAAGGTTTAAGTAGTTTTAATAGATACATATTTCAGCTAATTTATTGTTTTCTTCTGCATAAATTTAAATTTCTGCTGTTATTACGTTATCGCTTTATGTTTTCTAAAAGGAAATAGTTGGTTAATAAAAATTTGTTTAATGTATATGCTTTCCTAGCTCACATTAGTATGAGCTATCATGACTCCCGAATGTGAGAAATCCGTGTCGTGGCAACGCTGTAGCATATCTTGTATATTGGTACCCTTATTTTACTGTATTGGCTTCAGTTCCTTCGTACAAGACTCTGATAATCTTTATGTATGGTTTTCACTGTTGTCTGAGGATCGAGTTTTTGTCATTGTCTTATTGCCTTAGCGTTATTTCCTGAGATCTTTTCCTAATACTATTATTCTGGTGCATTAATTTTCAGAGTGAATTTACTACGTTGAGTCGTTACCTCCTGTCGTGCTTAGCTGTTAGTAATATAGTGGTTTACAACAAAAGAACTAATATCATGCGACCTTGTGTGACTTCTAGGTTAATACTTGCCGTATATTTTGGTATTTACTATTTCTAATAGTTGTTATTATACTTTCAATTAATTTCTCAACTTAATATTCTTATTTGTCTGAGGTTTTTATTTCACTTAAAAGGAATCTTTATTATGTCTTATTTTAATAAACCTTATCTTAAATTCAATAGCTTATTTGATGTTGTATTTTATTTGAAAATGTTATTCTTCTTCACTTAAATGATTTTTAAATTAAACTCATATTTCTTACTGATTTCCTATTTGGTCTAGAAATGGTACTATTACTTTATGATATACAAGTAAAAATCTCTTGGAAACCTTAATTGGCATGTGGCACAGATATTATGTACCGAGTAGCACGTGGATTTTGCCATTCAAAGTGAGATGTAAATATGTTGGCACAAAGCGTCATGTGTGTTAAAGGTTTGGAAGTTGTGATTATGATATCAGATTATGAGGATTGGGATTGCTGGAATAATTGGTTGGCTTAACATTGTTTTTCCTACTTGAACACATATATGCTTCATCCGAACCCCAACTATGTTGTAATTTAATTACTTGGTTAATTCTCATTTTCATTCATGTTTTTCTCTTGTAGTTACTATTGTTTGAAACTTGATATCTTCTGCTATTGGTATTACTCTGATAGTGCTCTCTTGTTACATTTAAGTCATATCCTACATGTTATACATTCAGCACTGTCTTGACTTGGCCTTATTATTACTCCACCGAGCTTAGGCTTGATACTTACTGGGTACTACCGTGGTGTACTCATACTACGCTTCTGCCCATCTATTTGTGCAGAACCAGGTACTCTGGATTGGGTTGGTTTTGAGACTTATGCTTGGTGTGGCTGGAGACTTCAAGGTACACCTGTTGGGCATTCCGTGGCACCAAAGTCACTTTCTATTGTATTTATTTCCATTATTTCCTTTTGTTCTAGAATAGTGATGTATTCATTATTTATAACTAATCCTAGAAAGGCTTATGACTTGTATTACCGATGTTGGGATAGTAAATTGTATAAAGATTTCTATTTTGAAATTGTTCGATGTTAGTAAATATTGTTGTTATTTCTATTAATGTTAGCCCTACCTAGTTTTAGAGACAAGGTATCATCACGACTCATTTGGAGGGATTTTGGGTCGTGACAGGTTGGTGTCAGACCCAAGGTGCTACGAGTCATAAGTAGGTTTAATAGAGTCTTGCAGATCAATATGGAGACTTCTGTACTTATGTTTGATGGGCTACGAAAACTATTAGGAAATTCCACTTCTTTCATTCCTTGTCATGCGACATCGATTCAGCTTGAAACATATATCTTATGTTCCTTTACATCTACTAATGTATGATATTGTGCTCTCACCGTCTGTTATGCGCCAGTGATTCATGATGCTACAGATGGGCTACGAGGGATCCATGGATGCTCAGACATTGTCTTAACGTGTTGTCGAAACTGAAGATGCGAAGGTATTAAAGTATTGTTCAGTTATTCACATGGGGTGCAGCGGATCCCGACATCTGTTGACAAGTACGAGCTTGGGAAGGTTTAATTGGTTGACTAGTCATCACGATCATGGTAGGGTCACAAGACGGAGGTTGATTGAGGATAGTTGGTGGTACTGGAGACTATGTGGTTCGTATGAAATTTCTACTATGTGGAAGGTACATATAGTCATTCAAGGCACTAAAGGAAGTGAGTTTGATGGCCATGAGAATAGACATGTGCTTAGTAGATGAAGTGGAGTACCTTGTGATGGTTTTGTATGAGATGTGAAGGTTAATTTTACGAATCATCAAATGTTGGTTTCTATGGATTTGTGCCAAGTGGGGGAGTCAACTAGCAATATTCAGATTGCAGAGTCAGGTGTTACCTCAATTTTATCCTGAGAAATGTATATAGATGGTATTGGAAGATTCCCAAAATTTGTATATGACTAAGATCCAAGATCTTACATGGGATCATATTGAGGCTTATGGTGTTTATGCATTATTAATGTATTTTTATTTTAGTATCAAAAAGGGTTCGGAGAAATAACTTTAGATTCATAGAAGGTCTATTCAGCATGGACATCTCAATCGGGGAATCATGGAATGCTTCAGGGGAAATATAGTGATTTATGAGTTGTTGGGCTACGAGCTTGTACTAGGATTTTACGTATTGAGTTTTGGTTGGTTTAGTCGTGTATCGACGGGGGGAAAGTGTTACCTCAGAGTAAAGACTATGAGTAACCAAAGAAATGGGTCAGCTCTGTGGTGTTGGGTAAGCATAGCAATGGAAGTGATTGGTCCTTTTTGAATGGGAATTCCCTACCGGCATTTGTGGAATTAATCTTGGGTTGGAAGGTATTTGTGGCTCGGTTGAGTTGGGAAGATATGGTCCTAATGGTTTAGTTGCGTGGGATGGATCTTGGAGAGTTCTTGATTGTTTCGACAACAACTTGAATCGGCTGGCATAAGGAATATGTTGTACCTTATGGTTTTCTCTTCGATGGATATAAGAAGTTCATAGAAGGTTGGTATTATTGGATATCATATTTAAAGAACGTGTATTTTAATAAAGACCCTTGAGTTTTGGTTTGGGGGTGTGTGGCTACTGGAATGGTATTACTGGGTTTTGAGGTTCAGGTTTTGTTACGTGGCTGGAAAATCTATGTGGGTGCTCTAGTAAGATGATGGGGTATGAGTGATGTATAAGCCATTCGATTAGCATAGTTGATTTTGTGTATGAAAATTTCGGTATTCCTGAGGTTTTGGGGCTAGATGTTCCCATATGCGGGCTATTTATTATTTGCGAATTGTGAAGGCATGTTGAGAATGGGATAACTGATAGCATACATTATCTATAGGTTGCTATGGACTTTTGGGAGGATATTTACCTATTTGGGAATGATCAGAATTTGGGTTGGGGGCTATTTGAAAGCTCAACAAGAATATGTCTTTTATATCAGGTTAAGTTTTGGTGCTCTTGTGAGATTCTTATCACGGTTATGTTACCAGGAAGAATGGATATTATTTGTGCCCCTGGACTATGTTATGTGCTACTTTCTTATGACGTGATAGTCTATGAGGTTGTATGTTTATTCTCCATTGTTGGCACCAAGTTCAGTTGAAGTTTTGAAGATTGACAAATGAACTTAGAGATGGACTTGGTCCATCTGGTGTGACATAATATATATCAACCATTGCATATGAGATTCACGTGAGGAAGATATGTCTTAAAGATATAGCAGTAGTATCTTCTGAACAAATCGAAAAGATTGCCATTTGGGATAAGTAGAACAGTCTCCTTATGAGGAGAGAAAACAATCCTAATCTAGGATAAGGGTTAGAGTTTGTATTGGCCAAGGACTCAATATCATCTAAGGATAAGCAATGGAGTCTCAATCAAACTCTAATTACTAACTCAATAAATAACTGAGTTTGTTCTCTTTTGCATGATTGAATATACGCAGAAGTAAAACATAATTGAGAGCAAAAGAGCACGTCTGTTTTGCAAGCAATATATGTGAGATATAAATGTGCACGCCTGAAGCTACTTGAATGAGATAGAAGAACCGGTTCCATTATGTTTATTCGTATTCTAATTCAATTGTAGTAGGTGTTTCTATTTGTAGCTTTCAGCTTATTTAAAAGCAATTGTATTAGGTACTTTGAGTATTCAAGTTAGAGTTAACTTGAAAGTGTCGCAACAGTTGAGACTGTGTGCCACACTGGGATTAGAGTTAATCCTTAGGTTTACAAAGATTTTTTTGTAAATTCTTTTTTGGCTCAGTGATTTTAGTGGAAGTTTGGGAAAATACTACTGAGTAGAAAGTCATGGTTTTTTCACATTTTGAGCCAGGTGTTTTTTACGTAAAAATCTCAGTGTTCTTTATTTTAAGTATTTATTATTCCGCAAACTGCAGTAGTTAGAACACTTAGAAGAACCATGTTTTTCTAAAGCAAAAATTGGGTACCACAAATCACCGATCTTCTTGTGTGGTATTGACGTTTATAATATCAATTGGTATCAGAGCAGGTTATTCTTGAAGAGGTTAACACCTTAGGAAAGATCAACATGAGTGTACCACCTGGAAACTGGGAAGGGTAATCCACTGCTAGGCCTCCACTTTATAATGGTCTCTACTACTCCTGGTGGAAGAATAGAATGAGAAATCACATCATGGGAGAAGACTATGAGCTTTGGGACATCATCATTGATGGTCCTTTATACACAACGAAGAAGACTACTGAAGGGTTGGATGTTCCAAAGACAAGAGCTGATTGCATTGTTGAAGACTTAAAGAAGTGGGAAAAGAATGCTAAGGCCAAGAACGGGCTAGTATGTGGACTTGGTACAGATGAGTACAACGGGATCCAAAGCTGTAATACTGCCAAGGAAATTTGGGACACCTTACAAGTGGCCCATGAAGGAACACCTCAAGTGAAGAGGTTAAGAGGAAAACTGTTGTATTGTCAATACGAGAATTTTACGATGAAGGATGGAGAAACCATCCAAGAGATGTGTACTAGGTTCACTACACTGACAAATAAACTTGAATCTCTTGGAAGGACTATCATGGAAGAAGACAAGGTTGAGAAGATCTTAGCTAGAGTTCTGCCAATCTACTGGGAAAGCAAAATCACAGCTATTTAGGAATCCAAGAATACTGCTACCCTAAAATTGGATGAACTGATTGGAAATCTTGCTACCTATGAATTGAGGAGGCAGACTATGAAGATGGATGCTCAGTAGAAAGAAAGAGGTATGGCTCTCAGAATCTCAGAAGGATCAGATCTTGAAGATGATGAAATGGTTATGATAACCAGAGATTTCAAAAAGTATTTTATGAGAGGAAATGGTCTTCAAGAGGAACAACCTTCAAAAAACCTCGTGCTCCTAAGAAGCAGACAAATGATGTTTACTATAAGTGTGGTAAGACAAACCACATGATCAATAATTCCCCTAAATGGGAGATTGAGTGGAAGAAAGAAAGAGCTGAACAAAGAAATAGGAAGAAGGAACAGGTCCAACCAAGAAGGAACAAAGGTTCAACTAAAGCTATGGTTGCTGCATGGGGAGAAACCTCAGATGAGGACTCAGAAGATGAAGCTGAAGATG
Organism: Nicotiana benthamiana; assembly: GCA_034376525.1. Lineage (NCBI taxonomy): Eukaryota > Viridiplantae > Streptophyta > Magnoliopsida > Solanales > Solanaceae > Nicotiana > Nicotiana benthamiana. The sequence goes on from CM067328.1 coordinate 49,852,282, forward strand.
AGAAAGCTCTTATGGCCATGGGAGAATCAGAGGATGAACAGAAGGTAAGTATCCTACATCTTAAAGAAAAAATTAATTTTTTGCCTAAAGAAAGGTTGGCTGAGCTATTATTGGACTTCATTGATGAGTCTAAAATAATAAACAGTGAGAAGGATATTCTGTCTAGAGAACGTGTTATCCTAGAGGCAAAATTCAAAAGGTTGGAATTTATGGCTGATGAAAGTGACACACAAATGCTGAGTTGAAGAACCAGGTTCTTCAACTTGAAAATAATGTCTTAGAACTCATATTTGAAAATTTTAAACTGAAATTAGGACAGAAAGGAAAATGGCTGATCAATCATTTCTCACACTAGAAGAACATTTAGGAAAAGTGAAAGATGAACTGTATAAGAAAGATGAATTGATTAAGGCCCTAAAGGAAGATTTAGGAAAGGTAAAACATGAACTAGACAGAACATGCAAATGGAACAAGGCTTCTGATGCACTCTCCTGGATTTAAGAACATCATAGCAGCAATAAGAGAGGATTTGGAATTGGGACACAAGCTCCAAAATGGGATCCAAAAAACAAGTACCTCACACTTTCTGAAAATAAGATTTGCACACACTGTGGTACGACTGGCCATTACAAAAATGAATGCAATGCAAAAGAAAAGGCCAGTCAAAAGAACAAAGCCTTTGTTCAAGAAAAACACAAACTGCCTAGTTGGACAAAAAAATTTAATTCATCCTTTTGCCCATATAAAGGAACCCAAACTAGTTTGGTTTCCTAAGACTAACCTATGATTTTATTTTGCATGTCCAAGTGAAAGGGAGTAGCCAAATATAGTGCATGGATAGTGGCTGCTCAAAACATATGACTGGGAATAAGGACCAATTACTTTCACTTGAGAATTTAAAAGGAGGTAATGTCTCCTTTGAAAATGGAAAGGAAGGTGAGATCATTAGGGTTGGAATGGTAGGAAAGACAGACTCTCATTCCTTTGAGAATGTCTATTTGACAGATGGCTTGAAATATAGCCTGATAAGTGTGTCACAACTGTGTGACACAGGTAATCTTGTAGCTTTCACTTCTACCAAATGTTTTGTGATTTACCTTACTACTGACAAGATTGTTTTGCAGGGAAAGAGAGTTAACAATATTTACACTGTAGATTTGTCAACTCTCTCTTAAAATGAACTCACTTTCTTAAGTGTGTTAATTAATGATCCCCTCCTTTGGCACAAAAGACTTGGTCATGCCAGTCTAAATCAATTGAACAAATTAGTCTCCAAAGACTTGGTGATTGTGTTACCTAATATTAAGTTTAAGGAAGACAAAGTTTGTGAGGCATGTGCAAGGGGGAAGCAGGTAAGGTCATTCTTCAAACCCAAGAAAATGGTAAGTACTTCCAAGTCGTTGGAACTAGTTCATATGGATCTCTACGGTCAAATGAGAACCATGAGCAGAGGTGAAAGAGATATGTAATGGTGCTTGTTGATAATTATTCTAGATTTACCTGGGTGCTGTTTCTAACCTCTAAAGATGAAGCATTTGAGATGTTCACTGCTTTTGTTAGAAAAACCCAGAAACAGTTAGGAAATCAACTTACATCCACTAGGTCTGATGATGGAACTGAATTTGAAAATGCAAAGTTTGGTGAATTTTGTGATGAAAATGGAATATATCATAATTTCTATGCTCCTAGGATCCATTAGCAAAATGGGGTATCTGAAAGGAAGAACAAGACCCTTGAGGATATGGCGAGGACCATGCTTCTTTCTAGTAAACTACCTCACAGCTTCTGGGCAGAGGCTCTAAACACTGCATGCTACATAATCAATAGATGCATGACTAGACCTCTCTTAGAGAAAACTCCCTATGAGTTACTTAAAGTGAGAAAACCAAACACATCCCATCTTAGGTTTTTTGGTTGCAAGTGCTATATCCACAATAATGGCAAAGAATCCCTAGGTAAGTTTGATCCCATAAGTGATGAGGGAGTATTCTTGAGATATTCTTCACATAGCAAAGCATATAATGTGTTTAATAAAAGAAATCTGTGTAGAAGAAAATGTACATATTGTATTTGATGAATCTAACATTCTTTCTGAGAGACGAAAACATGAAGATAAGCAGTTGGACTGGCGAAACAATTGACTGAAGCCACAACACAAGTCAAAGTGGCATCAAAGGAAGGAACATGTGATGGAATAGGTCATTCCACTCAGACACCCTGACAAGGGGAACTAATCTGAGAGAAATTGAACAAAACTCTCTGAAGGAACCTGTACCTGAACTTGTTCCTCAGCAACAGAACAATGAAGAAGCATTAAGGAACTAACTGGTGGGGAAATCTTACAAGTACCTGAGTTCTCATCCCATTGAGAACATCATCGATGATCCAACATCTGGAGTCAAAACTAGATCTTAACTGAAGAATTTGTGTGCATTTGATGCCTTTCTATCCATCACTGAACCCAAAAATGTTATTGAGGCTTTGTAGGATGCAGATTGGGTCAATGCTACGAAGGATGAAGTAAATCAATTTGAGAGAAGTCAAGTCTAGCATTTGGTTCCAAAACCCAAGGACAGATCAGTCATTGGGATAAAATGGGTCTTCAGGAACAAACTAGATAAAGATGAAACAGTGAAAAGAAACAAAACAAGGCTGGTCGTTCAAGGATACATTCAAGAGGAAGGTATTGACTATGATGAGACTTTTGCTCCAGTTGCTAGACTTGAAGCAAATTAGACTCATCATAGCCTTTTAAGAATATATGGAATTCACTCTTTATCAAATGGAAGTCAAAAGTGCCTTCCTAAATGGCTACCTCAAGGAGGAAGTGTTTGTGAAAAAACCTCTAGGATTTGAAAGCAAGGAGTGTCCTGAACATGTGTACAAGCTAGATAAGGCTATATACGGTCTCAAGTAGGCCCCAAGAGCTTGATATGAAAATTGTCAAAATTCCTACTGGAGTATGGGTACAAAAGAGGTAAAATTGACAACACTTTGTTCCTAAGGGAAAAAGGTAAAGATCTTCTTGTTGTACAAATATATGTTGATGACATAATATTTGAGGCCACTACAGATAGGTTAGGTAAGGACTTTGCAAAACTAATGGGAAGTGAATTTGAAATGAGTATGATGGGTGAACTCAACTTCTTCTTAGGTTTGCAGATCAAACAAAGTCCAAATGGAAATATGATCCATCAGCAGAAGTACACAAAAGAACTAATCAAAAAGTTTAAAATGGAAGAATCCAAAGAAATAGATACTCCTATTGCTACGACCACTAAGTTAGATATTGATGAACCTGGTTCATTAGTTGATTAGAAGCTGCATAGGGGTATGATTGGTTCACTTTTTTATCTTACTGCCAGCCGACTTGATATTGTATTCAGTGTAGGGCTTTGTTCTCGCTTCCAGACAAATCCAAAGGAGTCACACTTGACAGCTGTTAAAAGGATATTGAGATATTTGAAAGGCACCACTTGTTTGTGTCTTTGGTATTCCAAAGGTAGTAATTTTGACTTAATTGGATACGTTGATTATGCATGTTTCCTAGTGGATAGGAAGAGCACCTCAGATATCACATACTTCCTGGGTTCTTGTCTTGTATCATGGGCTACCAAAAAGCGGAATTCAATAGCTCTCTCTACTGTTGAAGCTGAATATGTTGCTGCTGCCTCATGTTGTGCTCAGTTACTGTGGATTAAGCAACAAGTGGTAGAATTTGGAATTGAAGTGGGGTGCATACCAATATTCTTTGATAATACTAGTACTATAGGTATGACAATGAACCCTGCTCATCATAAAAGGACAAAGCACATAGATGTTAGACACCACTTCTTAAGAGATAACTAGGTGCAAGGGTTAATCTCCATAGAATTTTGTGCTACTGCAAACAAATAGCTGACATCTTCACTAGGGCACTAAGTAGAGAAAACTTTGAAAGGAACATGTTGGAATTAGGGATGTTGATCACCGAAAAGGTCAAATTTAGATTGCACAATGAAAAAAAATAAAAAATGAGAAACATAAATTTTGTTAGGAGCTCTTAATTCATGTAAATATCTAGATTAATTTTGACTATGTCTCATACTTTGACTAGTACACTCATGTGACATGTATTTATATGACTCATTTATCTCTTACAAAGTTTTATATTGTGACATTTGAGACATAATCAAGAGAAGTTCTACTTGAATAACCTGGTTCATCAATATATGCTCATGAGAAAGTTCAGGTATATTTTAATACTTTGCACAATTAGAAAGATAAAATTATCAATCATGAGCAGAAGTCCTAGTTACACCAAACATCTAGAAAATTTTATCCGTTGAGCATTTGAACCAGTTTCATTAACCTAGGAGTCTATCTATAACGGGTCTCTTCCCTTAAAACTAGCGATTTCCATTAATCACTTAGGAGACCAGAATTATAACTTGATTAGGCTCCTAATTGACCTCTAAAAGGGGGTACTATTACTGCCCTAATCATGACCTCTCTTAAAAAACCCACCAAATCACTCATAACTGCCACTCTAATTCCCAATATCTGATCATTTGCTTTCTTCTCCAAAAATCCCCAAAATTTCCAGAAATTCTCCGCCATGAATAATCCTCAAGATAACCCTGGAACTCCCTCACAAGTCCCCCCCCCCCCCCCCCAACACCTTATCTTCAACTCCTAGTAGTGAAACCCCAAAATCCAGATTTCGTCGCCAGCAAATGTTAGCTAGAAAAATAGTTGCATCTGGTCCTTTGAGGAAAGTCTTGAATGAAGAATTACAGGCTCATCAAAGGAAGGAAGTTACAACCAAAGAAAGCGACTCAAGCTTTACATAAGAGAAATTCATCTCTGCCAGTGAAGGAGAAGAACCTGGGTCTTCTGACAATGACAAGAGTCAAGAAACCCCAGGAGAGGTAAACACTTGTTTATTGTTTTCTGATGTATTAGAAAGGGAGGACAATAGGTTTGTTCTGGTAGGGTCTGCCAAAATGTTGAAGGGGCTGAATCTAGTAAAAGGAGAAAAAAAAAAGAAAGGGATGGTTTTAGCTATATGTGGCAGTGGAGAAGAGGAGGGATACAGTCAGGGGGAAGTGGGTCAGGTGAAGCTTCCGAGGGACTGGAAAATTTGAGTGAAAAAATAGATGAACCTGGTTCATCTGTGGAGGAAATTTTGGCAGATATGCTAAAGAAAGTTGACGCCAGTATGATCCAATGAAATGCAAGGTCTCCTCACAAAGGACCCCTATTACATCCAAACCAACTAAGAAGAGCAAAGTTTTATCACCTAAGTCTTCTGCACCCAGGGGTAGAGCCACAAGAAGTAGGGTGAGGCAAAGTGAAGAAGAACTGCAAAAGGCACTAGAGGAGAGTAAGAAAAAGAATAAAGAAAAGGGAAAAACAAAAATGGTTGAAAGTTCTGAGGCTGATGTAGAAGATGAAGAGGAAGAGATGGAATTGGTCTATCAAGAGAGAGGTATTACTGTGGAAGTTCCCACTTCCAAATAAAAGAAAACCAGGTCTTCTGCAAAGAAGCCCTCCAAGTCTGTACATGTTGAATCCTCTCTAGCTTAAAGAACGAGGTCAATTAGAAAGGGAAAACAAGTACAAGTAGAGGAAGAAGAGGATGAAGAGTGGAGTGGAGAAGAAAGAGAAGAAGAGTCAGAACATGAACAAGATAGGTTTGCCAATTTTGGCAAAAGAAAAATTCTGACGGGTAGATTGCTCAAAGACCTGGAGGAGCCAGGCATGGTAAGATTGTTGACTTCACTAGAGGCACAAGGATGGAAGGACATGGTCCTTCAGATAGATGGAAGATTGGCCATAAAAGAATTTGTTGAATTAATGGCTAATGGGATTGTGAAGAATGGGCTGGTAACCAGTATAGTGAAGGGGGTGAAGGTGAAATTCGACGCATTTAAGTTGGGCAGAATCTTGAACATTCCAAGTGAGTGATATGATGATTACACAAGGCAAAGGTGGCCTTGTCTGAATGGTTTTCCTACTGAACTTCAAATCACCACTAAATTTTGTGATACTACATATTCTTAGGAGGGGCATGAAGCAAGGGCTATTCAAAAGAGTGAAATGAGGCCAGAGCATAAAGTGCTCTTTGAATTTGTGAACAAATGCATGCTGCCTAGACAGGAGAGGAGGCATACAACTAACTACATGGACCTGGTCCCCATGCAATGCTTGGTGGAAGGAAAGCAGATTAACTGGCCTGCTTTCATTGTTTAGCTTCTAGACAGGGTACTCAATGTTTCAAAGGCTCATGCCATCCCTTTTCTGACAATTGTGCTAGAAAAGCTGAACGTTCCCTTGAAGAAATGGGAAATGGCTTCCAGCAAAGCGCACTTTGGCATCAAGAATTTTCAGGCCTGTGATTATCTCCTCAGTGTAGGCCCTGTTGAACCTGGTTCATCAATGAAGACCCCAATGAATAGCAAAGTTAGAGCTTTGTTTCAGAAGGTAGGGACAAAGGATGTTGAGATTGGAAGGCTTCAAGCTCTAATAGTTGAACTGGAAGAAGAGGGGAATGGGTTAAGAGCTGAACTTATAAATGAAAAGGAAAAGAGTGAAGAGATGCTCCAAACTATGCTTAATCTGCTACAAACCCAACCCTCTAGCTTCTTAAAGCCTTAGGTTTCCTTGTCCTATTTTGAACTAGTCTAGAAACCCCCCATTGACCCAGATCCGGGACTTTCTTTTGTTTTTGCTCATGGTTGGTAGTTTTTGTTCTTTCTTTTAGTGGACTGTTATGTAGAAGCAATGCTTATCAATGGCAATGCGCATTTCTCTACCTTTATATTAATTCTAATCTTAGTAGTTATTTTTGTCAAGTAGATTTTTGATTAACTAAAGCATGCTTTCACTTGCATTTGCTCCACTAGCCATGAGCAGTAATTAATGTTCTGGGATTCATATTATTTATGCAACTTTTCGATGATGCCAAAATGGGGAATATATTGTGCTTAAAATCTATTATCTCAATATTGATTTTTATGACCTAATTAAATCTGGCCCTTAATGATAAGTCAAAATTTTAAGTGTTGATATTTCAGCTGAGTTTTGCAGGTTCTCTGGTAAGTAAAAGCACAGAGTTTGTCATCATCAAAAAGGGATAATTTGTTGGCCCCAAGTTCAGTTGAAGTTTTGAAGATTGACAAATGAACTCGGTGATGGACCTGGTCCATGTGGTGTGACACAGTATATATCAACCATTGCATATGGGATGCACATGGGGAAGATATGTCTTAAAGATCTAGCAACAATATCTTTTGAACTAATCGAAAAGATTGCATTTGGGATAAGGAGAACAGTCTCCTTATGATGAGAGAACACAATCCTAATCTAGGATAAGGTTTGGAGTTTGTATTGGCCAAGGACTCAATATCGTCTAAGGATAAGCAATGGAGTCTCAATCAAACTCTAATTACTAACTGAATAAATAACTGAGTTTGTTCTCTTTTATAGGATTGCACATACGTAGAAGTAAAACATAACTGAGAGAAAAAGAGCAAGTCTGTTTTGCAAGCAATATATGTGAGATATAAGTGCGCATGATTGAAGTTACTTGAACGAGATAGAGGAACCAATTCCAATGTGTTTATTCTTATTCTAGTTCAATTGTAGTAGGTGTTTCTATTTGTACCTTTCAACTTATTTAGAAGCAATTGTATTAGGTACTTTGAGTATTCAAGTTAGAGTTAACTTGAAAGTATCGCGACAATTGAGGTTGTGTGCCACACTGGGATTAGAGTTAATCCTTAGGTTTACAAAGAGTTTTTGTAAATTCTAATTTGGCTCTGTGATTTTAGTGGAAGTTTGGAAAAATCCTACTGAGTAGTAGGTCGTGGTTTTCTTCACTTTTTGAGCCAGGTGTTTTCCATGAAAAAATCTCTGTGTTCTTTATTTTAAGTATTTATTATTCCGTAAACTGCAGTAATTAGAACACTTAGAAGAACCAGGTTCTTCTAAAGCGAAAATTAGGTACCACAAAAAGCACCTCCCCCTCTTGTGTGGTATTGACGTTTATAACATCATCCATGCATGTTGTAATTCCGTTCAGGCCTAATGGCTATGCAAGCAAAATGGCCGTCATGAAGTTAATTGGCTCATTGCACCTTAGTTGTGCTTGCTTTCTTCCATGTTTTGTTAATTCTATTCATTTTCCCACAGTTATACTTGTACACTCTACTATGTTTGATATCAGTATTCATGTGTTCAGTTGACGTGAGCATTTTGGCTTAATGAGTATCTAGAAGCGGGCTGCATGCCACAACGGATGTCATGTGGGATACCTTTTCCTTGTGTTTATTTGGTGTTTGTTTTCTGTATGTCGAATGATTTAATAAAACTGTACTTTTGTTGCTACACATGTTATATTTGTTAGATAATCCTTATACCTTGCTTTTCTTCTATTTGTACTGCATAAATGTGTTATTGTATAGTTGGTGTACGAGCTGTGTGGCATGAGAATCATGTGGTTACATGATGAGTCATTAGTTTGGCTGCTTGTATTGGTTGAGATGAGGTTGTTAGACCTGAGATTCACACTATCGTATTAGGAGTGATGATTGTTTGGAAGTATGAGGCTCCAATGACGGACAAAACAGCTTTTTGGCTTGTTGACTTCATGGGCGTTTATGAGTTCCCGCATGTTTCTTTATCATAGGCAGCATTATAGAGGTCCAGAACAAGGTTCTATTCAATGTGAAGTTTATTGCTGACGTCCAGAATGTTATTTGGGCAGCTATGGTGGTCAGAAGTTATTGGTACGAGCATTTGAGTTGTGTGGAACATTTTATGATTGTACCCTGGGTTGGAATTATAGATCTATTTGGATTGTTCAAGTTTATACAGTGAGATGCTGCGAGATTCGTGTCCTATGATGAATTTCAGATGTTGAGATTTGCGTTCTGTCCTAAGGTTATGGACTAAGGATGAAGTGAGATCTTCAGTTAAATTACGTTACCAGTCCTGCATAGGTTTGGGTGATGGGGAATCACCCCCCGATGTATGTATGGTGAACTCATGCCATGGTTTGATGGCTTTGGAACAACTCTTGGCACGTTCGAGGATGAACGTATGTTTAAGTGGGGGAGAATGTAACAACCCGACTGGTTGTTTTGAGAATTTGCACTTCGCTCAATAGTTTGGGGGCACAAGTTTCCGTATGATGTATCAAAAACTGTGTGCAAAATTTTAGTTCATTCCGAAATGATTTGATATGTTTCAACGCGAGTTTTTTGAAAGTTGAAAGTTCATTAAGTTTGATTTGAGGTACGTTTCATCATTTCAATGTTGTTATGCGTGACGTAATTCCTCAAGTAGGTATGTATGTTGTTATGGGACTTTTTGGTAAGTTCGTACGGGGTCCCGAGGGGCTCGGGTGAGTTTCAGATAGGTTTGGGCTATGTTGTTTTAGTTTTTCTTATGTTTCGACATTGTTTCTTCAAGCAAAAATGGTACCCCATTAAACAAATGTGCTCTGATTCTTGTTTTGATTGAAGCATTAGATCCGTATCATAATTAAGGAGCTATAGCAAAAAGAATCGTCACATTTGGACATTGTCGGATGATTTTATGGCCATTTTACTAAGAATTAGACTGGCGGATTTTTTTCAAATTAGTTACAAAATTGCCACTGACCTCGTATTTAAAAATCTGCACTATTTCCAAATATTAAAACTAGGGGTGTCAAAATGGTTTAAAAAATAGTTAACCACTCATATTATCCATTAAAAATGGGTTGGATAAAGAGCTATTTAAAAACGGGTCAAATATGGATAAGAACCATATTATCCATTTAGAAAATGGATAACCAATAGGTAACCAATGAGTCTAACTTATACACTTGTAAAACCTCAAATTAGGGGTTCCTCAAGTTAGGGAGACTAAGAATTCTTCAAAAAGTGATCATATGCAAGAAGTCATGGATAATATGGTTACCCATATCATCTGTCGGTTAATCCATTTTTATCCATATTAAATATGGATCGAGTCGAATAATTTACTCATTTTTTTATTACCCATTTTTTACCCGAATCATATCCGAATGACCCGCCCGTTTGCCACTTCTAATTGAAATCAACATATCTCATACATTATAAGGTCAAATAGAGTGATTCAAAAGTCTAACTTGTTTCACAAGGAATCCATTGAAAGCATCAAAAGCAAGTTTCGGGATTATTTGGCACACAAAACAAGGTAAAATAGCTGGACAAAAATACTTAATATTGAAAGTTTGTTCATTTGGTCATATTTTGTGTTGGGGAGCTAGAATTTGGACAATTTTTGGAGGCAATTTTCACTATATTGATTGGGATAAGTGTTTTCAGTTTTAGTTATATTTCATAAATCCATCTTTGTTTTAGGCACTTGATTGATGATTTCAAAGTAAAATTTGGAGGTTATGTCTAAACTTTCATAAAGTGAATTTTTTAGTTTTGAATATCGATTCTGAGTCGGATCTGAGTGAAACTAGTATGGTTGGACTTGTAATTGAATGGGTGTTTGGGTTTTATAAAGTTTGTGTGTTTCGAGGTGCGAGCCCGAGGAGTTAGCTTTTTATAAATTATATATGGAGCATATCTTTCATACTTTAAATTATTTTCTTTTGCATTGTTTGATATATTTAAGTCTTTTTTGGCTAGATTGGAGCTGGGCGATAATGTATTTTTAAAGGAAACGCTAAATTGAGTATCGATTTGGCTGAATTGAGGTAAGTGACTTGTCTAACTTTGTGTCGGAGAAACCGCCCCTTAGGAATTGAGTTAATTGTGTTATCTTGTTATGTGAAAGTTGTGTACGCAAGGTGACGGTGGGTACACATCCTATATGTGGTATTTACCGGCTTAGATTGTCTAGTCTCTTTCCATGCTTTTGATTAAATTGTCATAACATGTAGTATCTCGTTGTTAGACTACTATTACATAATCTATATGATGTTGTTTGCACTTATTTACTTCTTACTCGTTAATTGGACCTTATATGCCTTGGTTGAAGTCATTGCCTTCTTTATTATATTGTTACCTCTTAATTGTTGAGTTTTTCTATGACTATGTGCACATTTGCTACATGTCCAAATTGTTTTGACTATTTTCTTAGTTATCACGTGCCATACATGTCTTGTCATTTTGTAAAGGTTGTTTTATTCCTTTACTTTCACGTGGTTCTTTTGTTATCGTGTACTCATACCCTTGATTGTGGAAATTCTTGTAAATTTAGTTATTGAATTACTGTTGTTGATTTACGTTATTGTAGGGGGGATCGGGTTGCATGCTGCAACAGGCGAAATAAGGGAGGTGGTGGAATAAGAGAGGATATTCATATTGTTAATTGTTATTGTACGGTGGGATCGGGTTGCACGATGCAACAACTGAAATAAGGGTGGATTGTTATGTTGAAATAACAGTGAATTATGATAGTAATATTATATGGTGGGATCGGGTTGCGCACCGTAACATATTATATTTATTGTTATGATATTGATATTGTACGGAGAGATCGGATTGCACGCCGCAACAGGTGAAATAAGAGTAAATTGATACGGTGAATAAGGGTAACCTATAATCTTGATATTATATGGTGGGATCGGATTGCGCGCCGCAACATATCTTATATTTTGGTATCCCATATTTTACTGTATTGTGACGACCCGTCGTCACGTGATTTACCGCCCCGTTTTCACTGTTTTATGCTTCCATATGTTTCATTATATCTGTTTATAGAGTTTGAAGTAATTCAGACATATTTTGGTTAGAAATCAGACAATGTCTCTTTAAGCGAAAGTTAGTTTGAAAAAGTCAATCGAATGTTGGCTTATGAGTTATAGGGATCAGAATGGATTTCGATAATTCGACTAGTTTTGGGTGGTGATTTATTAATTAAGGGTGAAATCGGAACTGAATTTGGAGGTCCGGTGTAGAATTAGGCTTGAATTGCTAAGTTTGAATTTCGGCGAATTCCGATGATATGTGAAAATTTTATTCGGGGGTCGAAATAGAATATCGAGAGTTGTTGTAGCTTCGTTAGGTGATTTTAGATATGTGTGCAAAATTTTAGGTCATTTGGTCACCGTTTGGTCGGGTTTTTGATCGAGTGCAAGTTTCGAAAGTTTTAGATTAACTTAGGCTTGAATCCGTTGTAAATTGATGGTATTTTTGTGTTGTTTGACGCATTTTTATGACTATAAAAAGTTTGTATGATGATTTGGGGTATGATGGTGCTTTTGGTTGAGGTCCCGGGGGGCCTCGTGGTGATTTCGGATGATTTCTGGGATGTTTGGACTTAAGAATTTCTACAGAAATTGCAGCAGCAGTGCAGCAAGAATTTAGCCATCGCGACCGCGTGACTTGGGTTGTGATCGCTTAGGCCTGGGGTACTGGTCTTCGCGTTTTCGTGGCTTTGGCCGCATTCGCGTAGGCAAAAAGGTAGGATTGGTCAACGCATTTGCGTAGAGTAGGTTGCGTTCGCATAGAAGAATCTGGGGGCCCGATAGAGTTTGTTCATCGCATTCGCGGTCGAGGGGGTCGCAATCGCGTAGCATGGGAAAGTTATGTATCGCGTTCGCATCTGGCAGTACGCGATCGTGTAGAAGGAAAATCATCTGGATAGAAGGCTTTTAATGAAAATTTCAGTCGCGAACCCATCACTATTTTCTCCATTTTTTCACCACTTTGAGAGCTTGTTGGTATATTTGGAAGGGATTTCTACGGGAAGTAGTAGGAGGTAAGTCTCGAGGCCTAGAAACACCATTTAATTGAAGATTCATCCTTTGATTCTCTGAAATTTGAGTAAAAATTGAAGAAACTAGAGCTTGATTTTTGAGATGTAAATTTTGGATTTAATGACCCATTTGAACTTCGATTTTGATGAACTTTATATGTACGGACACGTGGCGAGATGACAAATCCGGGGATGTGAATTTTGTAATTTTTCGAGATGCGGGCCCGTGGCTTGGGTTTTGCCAACTTTGTGTTTTTGGGTATTTTTCGAGTTCTTTCTAGTGGGTTATGTCCCATTAGCCTATTATAGATTCTGCACCCGAGGAGGTCGATTTGCGAGGAAAGGGCAAGGCAAGCTTGGATTTTTGCCAGTTTGAGGCGAGTAATGGTTATGAATGATATATTGAGGGTTTGAAACCCTGAATTTGCACTACACGGTACTATGTTGAGATGGAACACACATCGTGTAATGAGCTTGGAGGTGTTTTCTACCAGGGACTCGAACTTGGTCCATCCTGATTGATGACTTACTACACTTTTTGACTGAGACTGAGCTTGTATCCGTATATTTGGGCTAGATGCCATGTTTGGGGCGTTGTGCCGATCTATAGAACTCTTAAGGATTGAGTTGATTGACCTCACTTTACCTATTGAACACCCACTATTTGTCCTGTCTTAACTTTGAATCATGAAATAAATTAGACTTAGTAACTTGCACCCTAAATGAGCAATCCATGGGGTTGAATACCCTGTCTTAGCTGAGTGGGCCCGAGAGGCCAAGTCTATATTGATTGAGAGGGGTCAAGGACCCCCGTAGTGAGGATATTTGATATATACCAGATCGGGCTGCACATCGCAGCAGTATATACACATACATGCACTGGATCGAACTGCACGCTGTAGTAGTATATTATATGGACCGGACTGCACGCCGCAATGATATATTATATGGATCGGACTGCACACCTCATTATGATAGCGCTTGGGCTGAAGGAGCCCATACGGAGTCTGCACACACCCCAGTGACTGCAGTCGACTATGTATACTGGATCGGGCTGCGCGCCGCAGTACTATAAATATTATATTGGATCGGGCTACGCGTCGCAGTAGTGTTAGTAATTGTCAGACGGAACAAAGAAGTTTCTATCAGTTTAATTCCCTATTTAGCATTTATTTACTGCCTTTACTACCGATTTTAGAACTGAGTAGTGTTCCTACAGGTTTTCTTACTTTCAGTTGTTATTTATTGCTATTACTCACATAGTTGGAGTACTCACTCTACTCCTTAAACCTTGTGTGCAGATACAGGGATCCTGGAGGCTTAACTGCAACTATATGATGTTTCTCAGTTCTGTTCCGGAGTTATCAAGGTAGCTCCTGGTATCCACAGGACCTGGTTTCTTCTCTTATTTGTCTTTTGTTTCTGCATCTAAACTTCTTTTGTATAGGATACTGTTCAGTTGTATTTAGAGGCTCTGACTTGTGACGTCGGATCCTTTGGACTGCTCTTATTTTTTGTTACGGTTTTTGCAATGTTCTATTAACATTAAATTGAGAATTTTATGCTAATACTGGTATTTTAAGTTTATGATTTGGCTGGAAATGTTGAAAGGTTTGGGCTTGCCTAACAAGGTGTTGGGCACCATCACGACCGGGGTTTGGGTCGTGAAAAGTTGGTATCAGAGACTAGGTTGCTGGCCTCGTGAGTCATGAGCCATTTTAGTAGAGTCCCGTGGATCGGTACGGAGACATCTCTACTTATCCTCGAGAGGGTGCAGAACCTTTAGGGAAACTTCATATTCTTGAAATTCCTGCCGTACGACTTTGTTGATGGGAGAACTAAACTTTTTTATTCTATTCTCTCGCAGATAGCTAGAACACGTGCTACTGGGCGTGGCGGATGACCACTATTGCCACCCACTAGAGGCCGAGGACGCGACCGTGGTCGTGGTCGAGGCAGAGCAGTAGGGGCAGCACCAGTTGACCCACCAGTTGCCCCCATTCAGGATCAGCCTCCAGCTGTTGAGGTTCCAGCAGCACCTGCTCAGGCACTGCTGTGATTCCGGGTCTTCAGGAGGCCCTGGCTCAGATCTTATCAGTTTGCACTGGCCTTGCTCAGGCAGTCTCGGCTACTATTGCCGCAAATACATCTCAGAACAGGGGTGGTCATCAGACCCCCGCAGTTCACACCCCAGAGCAGGGTGTACATCATTTGCAGACACCGAAGGCACCACCAGTTCAACAAGTTGCCCCTGTTCGGCCACTTGTTCCGGTTTAGGGTGATGGGGTGCCAGTGATGCTAGATGACTAGGAGTGTCGTCTTGAGAGGTTCAGTAGGCTTTCACCTCTTACTTTCAGCGGTATTTCGGGCGAGGATGCCCAAGGGTTTCTCGACAAGTGTAGACGCATGCTTCAGACAACATGGATCTTAGAGACTAGTGGGGTATCTTTTACCACTTTTCAGTTCTCAGGAGCATCCTCTACCTGGTGGGAGGCATATGAGCAACGTAGGCTGGTAGGTGCAGCGCCGTTGTCTTGGAAGGAGTTCTCCACTATCTTTCAGGAGAAGTAGGTACCTCGGTCGCAGAGAGAGGAGTTGAGCAGGCAGTTTGAGTTGCTTCATCAGGGGGATATATCTATGACACAGTATGAGGTGAGATTTGTTGAGTTAGCTCGTTATGCCCCGTGGATGGTTCCGATGGATCAGGAGAGGATCACACAATTTGTGGACGGACTCATTTATCCCATCTGTATCCTGATGACTCGAGAGAGGGTCCTGAGTCACACCTTTGAGGAGGTGGTGGATATAGCCCGTGGTATTGATAAAGCTCGCCATCAGGAAAGAGAGGAGAGGGAGGCCAAGAGGCCTCGAGGATCAGGTGGCTCCAGTGGTGCTCCGTCTAGGGTCCAGTTTCAATAGAGCAGGGGTCGTTATTCAGGCCCGCACAGCCAGCTCAGTTTGAGTATTGTGGTTCATCTTTTGGTTGGGGTTATCAGGGCTCTCAACAGGGTCAACCATCTCTGAGTGCACTTCCAGCACA
The DNA here is from genome assembly GCA_034376525.1 of Nicotiana benthamiana. Taxonomy (NCBI): domain Eukaryota; kingdom Viridiplantae; phylum Streptophyta; class Magnoliopsida; order Solanales; family Solanaceae; genus Nicotiana; species Nicotiana benthamiana. Next base: position 49,868,048 of record CM067328.1, read on the forward strand.
GAGTTCGTCTCATGCCTCATCTGTTCAGGGTTCATCTCGGCCGAGTTCTTCAGCCAGCTACTCTAGTGTCAGGGGTTCCCTTTAGTCCGAGCCCCCAGCACCAGGGAGTTTTTATGAGTGTGGCGAGTTCGGGTATATGCGAAGGGAGTATCCCCGCCGATCTTCTAGTTCATATCAGCAAAGGGGGCATCCTTCATCTTCTGGCCCCGTGTCTTCAACACCCGCCTTGTAAGCTAGGGGTGAGGGTTAGGCAGTTAGGGATCGCCCCACAGGGGAGGCCGATTCGGTGATGGTCAGACCCGTTGCTACGCCCTTCAGGGCATGTTAGATGCTATTACTTCAGATGTGGTTGTTACATGTATTATTTCAGTCTACCACAGGGATGCCTCAGTCTTATTTGATCCCAGATCCACTTATTCTTATGTATCTTCTTACTTTGCTCATCATTTGGGGACTACCCGAGGGTGTCTTGCGTTACCTGTGCACGTATCTACCCCGGTGGGCGACATTATTATTGTGGACCACGTGTATTTGTCATGTCTTGTTACTATTGGGGGTCTGGAGACCCGAGTTGACTTGCTGCTATTGAGCATTGTATATTTCGATGTTAATCTGGGCATGTATTGGCTATCACCATTCCATGCTATTCTGGACTAGCATGCCAAGACAATCACATTGGCTATGCCGGGTATTTCGAGGATCGAGTGGCGTGGTACGACTGATTATGTACCCAGCAGGGTAATCTCTTTCTTAAAGACCCAGCGGATTGTTGGGAAGGGATGTTTATCATATTAGCATTTGTGAGGGATGTTGGAGCTGAGGCTCCTAGTCTTGATTCGGTTCCCGTGGTGAGGGAATTTCCTGATGTATTTCCAGCAGACCAACTGAGCATGCCACCGGATAGGGATATTGACTTAGGTATTGATTTGGTGCCGGGCACTCAGCCCATCTCTATTCCTCCCTATCATATGGAACCAGCAGAGCTAAAAGAGTTGAAGGAGAAGCTGCAGGAACTCCTAGATAAAGGGTTCATTTGCCCGAGTGTGCCGCCGTGGGGTGCACCGGTGTTATTTGTAAGAAGAAGGATGACACAATGAGAATGTGCATTAATTACAGACAGTTGAACAAAATGACAGTGAAGAACAAGTTCCACTACCCCATATTGAGGATTTGTTTGACCAGCTTCAGGGAGAAAAGGTATTCTCTAAGATTGATCTTCGTTCAGGCTATCACCAGCTGAAGATTAGGGATTCTGGTATCATGAAGACAACTTTCAGGACGAGATATGGGCATTATGAGTTTCTGGTTATGTCATTTGGGCTGACTAACGCCCCATTCGCATTCATGCACTTGATGAACAGTGTATTTCGACCGTATCTGGATTCTTTTGTGATCGTGTTTATTGATGATATCCTAGTGTAATAGCGTATCCAGGAGGAGCACACGCAACACTTGAGTGTGGTATTGCAGAGGTTGAGAGAGGAGAAACTTTATGCAATGTTATCCAAGTGTGAGTTGTGGATTAGTTCCGTGGATTTTCTATGACACGTGGTGTCCAGTGATGGTATTCAGGTAGACCCATAGAAGATCGAGGTGGTGCAGAGTTGGCCCAGACTGTCCTCAGCTACTAAGATTCAGAGTTTCCTCGGTTTGGCAGGATGTTACCGCAGGTTCGTCCAAGGTTTTTCATCTATTGCTTCACCTTTGATGAAGTTGACGCAGAAGAATGTTCCATTTGTGTGGTCGGATGAGTGCGAGGAGAGCTTACAAAAGCTCAAGTCAGCTTTGACTACAGCTCCGGTACTAGTATTGCCATAAGCTTCAGGTTCTTACTCGGTGTATTGTGATGCTTCAAGAGTTGGGATCGGATATGTATTGATGCAGGAGGGTAGAGTTATTGCGTATGTTTCGCGTCAGCTAAAGCCTCATGAGAAGAACTACCATGTTCATGACTTGGAGTTGGCTGCTATAGTTCATGCTTTGAAGATTTGGAGGCAATATCTATGTGGCGTATCCTACTAGGTGTTCACGGATCGTCGCAGTCTTCAGCACTTGTTTAAGCAGAAGGACCTCAATTTGAGACAGCAGAGATGGCTTGAGTTACTGAAGGATTATGACATCACCATTTTGTACCATCCGGGGAAGGCCAATGTAGTGGCCGATGCTTTGAGCCAGAAGGCGATTAGTACGGGTAGCTTGGCATAAATTCCAGTTGGGAAGAGGCCCCTTGCAGTTGATGTTCATGCCTTGGCTAATCGGACTGTGAGGTTAGATATTTGAGAGCCTAGTCGTGTGTTGGCTTGTGTGGTTTCCCGGTCTTCTTTGTATGATCGCATCAGGGAGCGAAGTATGATGAACCTCATTTGCTTGTCCTGAAAGACAGGGTCCAGCATGATGATGCCAGAGATGTGACTATTGGTAGTGATGGTGTGTTGCAGATGTAGGGCCGGATTTGCGTGCCCAATGTAGATGGCTCCGAGAGTTGATATTAGAGGAGGCCCACAGCTCGCGATATTCTATTCATTCGGGTGCCGCAAAGATGTACCAGGACTTGAGGCAACATTATTTGTGGAGGAGAATGAAAAAGAACATTGTGAGTTATGTGGCTCGGTGTCCCAATTGTCAGCAGGTCAAGTATGAACATCAGAGACCCGGTGGCGTACTTCAGCAGATGGATATTCCGCAGTGGAAATGGGAGAGGATTATGATGGACTTTGTGAGTGGTCTCCCTCGTACCTCGAGGAACTTTTATTCTATTTGGGTGATTGTGGATAGACTGACCAAGTCCGCGCACTTCATTACGGTGTGTACCACCTATTCTTCGGAGCGGTTAGTAGAGATTTTTGTCCGGGAGATTGTGCGGTTGCATGGGGTTCCGATTTCTATTGTCTCAGACAGGGGTACTCGGTTTTCTTCCCAGTTCTGGAGGGCCTTTCATCAGGAGTTGGGCACTCAAATACAATTGAGCCTGGCTTTTCATCCTCAGACGGACGGGCACTCCGAGCGTACTATCCAGATATTGGACGACATGTTGCGTGCCTGTGTTAATTATTTTGAAGGTTCTTGGGCTGAGTTATTTCCACTTGCAGAGTTTGCTTATAACAACGGCTATCAATCCAAAATTCAGATGGCGCCATATGAGGCTTTATATGGGAGACGGTATAGATCTCCAGTTGGCTGGTTTGAGCCCGGCGAGGCAAGATTATTGAGGACGGAATTAGTCCAGGATGCCTTAGAGAAGGTAAAAGTGATTTAGGAGAGACTTCATATGGCTCCATCGCGTCAGAAGAGTTATGCGGAACAGAAGGTTCGAGATGTATCTTATATGGTGGGCGAGAAGGTCTTGTTGAAGGTTTCTCCTATTAAAGGCGTCATGAGGTTTGGAGAGAAGGGGAAGCTGAGTCCGCGGTTCATTGGACCATTTGAGATTCTCAGGAGGATTGGGGAGGTGGCCTATATGCTTGCTTTTCCACCCAGCTTGTCGGGAGTTCACCTGGTGTTCCATGTTTCTATGCTCAGGAAGTATATTGGGGACCCGTCTCATGTGTTAGATTTCAACACGATCCAGTTGGGTGAAGACTTGACCTATGATGTGGAGCCAGTGGCTATTTTGGGTCGTCAAATTCGAAAGTTGAGATCAAAGGAAATAGCTTCGCTAAAGGTGCAGTGGAGAGGTCGGCCCATGGAGGAGGCCACTTGGGAGACTGAGTTGGAGATGCGAAGTAGATATCCTTGTTTGTTTGAGGCTCCAGGTATGTTTCTTGACCCGCTCGAGGATGAGCGTTTGTTTTAGTTGGGGAGGATGTGACGACTCGACCCGTCATCATGTGAGTTACCACTCCATTTTCCCCGTTTTATGCTTCAATATGTTTCATTATATGTGTTTGTAGAGTTTGAAGTAATTCGGACAGAGTTTGGTTGGAAATGAGACAATTACTCTCTTTAAGAGAAGGTTAGTTTGGAAAAGTTAATCGGATGTTGACTAATGAGTTATAGGGCTCGGAATGGATTTTTGATGATTTGACTAGTTTGGGTGTGGTGATTTATGACATAGGGGTGAAATCGAAACTGAATTTGGAGGTCCGGTGTAGAATTAGGCTTGAATTGGCTAAGTTTGAATTTTGGTGAATTCCGGTTGATAGGTGAGATTTTGATCCGGGGGTCCGAATGGAATTTCGAGAGTTGCTATAGCTTCGTTAGCTGATTTTAGATATGTGTGCAAAATTTCAAGTCATTTGGTCACCGTTTGGTCGGGTTTTTGGTCGAGTGCAAGCTTCGGAAGTTTTAGTTTAACTTAGGCTTGAATATGTCGTAAATTGATGGTATTTTGTGTTGTTGGATGCGTTTTTATGATTGGAACAAGTTCGTATGATGATTTGGGGAATGATGGTGTTTTTGGTTGAGGTCTCAGGGGGCCTCGGGGTGATTTCGGATGATTTCTGGGAAGTTTGGACTTAAGAATTTCTGCAGAAATTGCAGCAGCAGTGCAACAAGAAATTAACCATCGTGATCACCTGACTTGGATTGCCATCGCGTACGCCTGAGGTACTGGTCTTCTTGTCGTGTGTCTTTGGCCGCGTTCGCGTAGGAAAGGCAGGAATGGTCAACGCGTTCGCGTAGAGTAGGTCGCGTTCGCATAGAAGAATCTGGGGGCCCCAGCCAGGTTTCTTCATCGCATTCGCGGTCGATAGGGTCGCGAACGCGTAGCATGGGAAAGTTAAACATCGAGTTCGCGTCTGGCGGTACGCGATCACGTAGAAGGAAAAGCATCTGAACAGAAGGCTTTTAATGAAAATTTCAATCGCGAACCCATCATTATTTTCTCTACTATTACACCACCTTGAGAGCTTGGTGGTAGATATGGAAGGGGATTTCGACGGGAAGTAATTGGAGGTAAGTCTCGAGGCCTAGAAACACCATTTAATTGAAGATTCATCCTTTCATTCTCTGAAATTTGGGTAAAAATTGAAGAAACTAGGGCTTGATTTTTGAAATATAAATTTGGGATTTGATGACCCATTTGAACTCCGATTTTGATGAACTTTATATGTACGGACTCGTGGCGAGACGAGGAATCTGGTGATGTAAAATTTGTAATTTTTTAAGAAGCGATCATGGAGCTCGGGTTTTGACAACTTCGTAATTTTGGATGTTTTTCGAGTTCTTTCTAGTGGGCTATGTCCCATTAGGCTATTATAACCTATTCCTTTTGATTTTGGTCAGATTATGCACCTGAGGAGGTCGATTAGCGAGGAAAGCGCAAGGCGCGCTAGGATTTTAGCCGGTTTGAGGTGAGTAATGGTTATGAATGATATATTGAGGGTTTGAAACCCCGCATTTGCACTACACGGTGCTATGTTGAGATGAAACACGCGCCGTGTAATGAGCATAGAGATGGTTTCTGCTGGGGACTCAAACTTCGTCAATCCCGATTGATGACTTACTGCACTTTTTGACAGAGACTGAGCTTGTATCCCTATATTTGGGCTAGGTGCCATGTTTGGGGCCTTGTGCCGATCTGTAGAACTCTTAGGGAGCATGTTGAGTTGATTGAACTCACATTACCTATTGAACACCCATTATTTGTCCTGTCTTAACTATGAATCATGAAATAAACTGGACTTAGTAACTTGCACCCTAAATGAGCAATACCTGGGGTTGAATACCCTGTCATAGTTGAGTGAGCCCGAGAGGCCAAGTCTATATTAATTGAAAGGGGTCAAGGACCCCCGTAGTGAGGATATTTGATATATACCGTATCGGGCTCCACGCCGCAACAGTATATACACATACCTGTATTGAATCGGACTGCACGCCGTAGTAGTATATTATATGGACCGGACTGCACGCCACAGTATTATAGTGCTTGGGCTGAAGGAGCCCCTTCGGAGTCTGCACACACCCTAGTGAGCGCAGTCGACTGTGTATATTGGATTGGGCTACGCGCCGTAGCAGTGTGAGTAATTGTCAGACGGAACAAAGAAGTTTCTATCAGTTTAATTCCCTGTTTAGCATTTATTTACTACCTTTACTACCGATTTTAGAACTGTGTAGTGTTCATACAGGTTTTATTACTTTCAGTCGTTATTTATTGCTATTACTCACTGAGTTGGAATACTCACTCTATTCCCTGCACCTTGTGTGCAGATATAGGGATCCCGGAGGCTTAGTTGCAACTATCTAATGTTTCTCAGTTCAGTTCCGGAGTTATCAAGGTAGCTGCTGGCATCCGCAGGACCTGATTTCTTCTCTTATCTATCTTTTGTTTCCGCATCTAGTCTTTTTTTGTGTAGGATACTGTTCAGTTGTATTTAGAGGCTCTGACTTGTGACGCCAGATCCTTTGGACTGCTCTTATTTTTGGTTACGGTTTCCGCAGTGTTGTATTAACATTAAACTGAGAATTTTATGCTAAAACTGGTATTTTAAGTTTATGATTTGGCTGGAAATATTCAAAAGATCGGGCTTGACTAATAAGGTGTTGGGTGCCATCACGACCGGGGTTTGGGTCATGACATGTATTGGATTCATTTCCTTCGTACGAGACTCTGATAAACTTTATTTCTCATTTTCACTGTGTTCTGAGGATTGAGTTATTGCCATTGACTTATTGCCTTGCCGTCATTTTATGAGATCTTTTGCTAATACTATTATTTTAGTGAATTGATTTTCAAAGTGAATTTACTACATTGAGTCATTACCTCCTGCCCTGCTTAGTTGTTAGTAATATGGTGATTTAAAATAAAAGAATTAATATCATGATACCTTGTGTGACTTGTAGGTTAAGACTCGTCGTATTTTTGGTATTTACTATTTCTAATATTAGTTATATTACTTCAATTAATTTCTCAACTTAATATCCTTAACCTGTCTGAGGTTTTCATTTCACTTAAAAGGGAAGCTTTATTATGTATTAATTTAATAAACCCTGTCTTAAATTCAATAGCTTATTCGATGTAGTATTTTATTTGGAAATGTTATTCTTCTTCACTCAAAAAATTTCTAAAATAAACCCATATTTCTTACTGATTTCCTACTTGGTCTAGAAACTATACTATTACTTTATGATATATAAGAAAATATCTCTTGGACACCATAATTAGCATGTGACACATATATTATGTACTGAGTAGCACGAGGTTTTGTCGTGCAAAGTGAGATGGAAATATATAGGCAGAAGGTACCATGTGTATTAAAGGTTTGGATGTTGTGATTATAATATGAGATTACGGGGATTGAGATTGTTGGAATTGTGTGCTAGAAAATGATTCAATTGGTTGAGTTAGCATTGTTTTCCCTACTTGAACTCATCTATGATTCATCCGGACCCCAACTATATTGTAGTTTAATTACTTGATTAATTTTCATTGTCATTCGTGTTTTCCTCTTATCGTTACTACTGTTTGAAATTTGATATCCATCTGCTATTGGTATTACTATGATAGTCCTCTCTTGTTATATTTAAGTCATATCCTGCAGGTTATATATTAGGTAGTGTCTTGACCTGGCCTCGTCACTACTCTACCGAAGTTACGCTTGATACTTATCAGGTACCACCGTGGTGTACTCATACTATACTTCTGCACATCTTTATTTGCCAAACCAGGCACTTCAGATCGGGTTGGTTTTGAGACTTATTCTTGGTGTGGCTGAAGACTTCAAGGTACACCCGTTGGGTGTTTGCAGGCATTGAAGTCACCTTCTATTGTATTTATTTCCATTGTTTCCTTTAGTTCCGGAACAATAATGTATTCATTATGTATAACTACTCCTAGAAAGGCTTATAACTTGTACTACCAATTTTGGGATTGTAAATTGTACATAGATTTCTATTTAAAAATTGTTCGATGTTAAATATTATTGTTATTTTTGTTAATGTTAGGCTTACCTAGTCTTAGTAACTAGATTCCATCACAATTCCTTCAGAGGGATCTTGAATCGTGACAGTTTCCAAACCTAAAAAAATTGAAGGGCGATGCTTGTTCATTGAACTCTATGCCTCTGCATCATCACATGAAGGGGCAAAACTAGCTTCTAGTGAAACATCGGGAGGGGGGAGCAGGGGGCGGACCTAGAGTATAAGTTACGGGTTCCCGAGAACCCAGTAACTTTTGGGTAGATCATGTATTTATAGTAAGAAATTTACTAAGTATTACAAATATGTAATTGTGAACCCAATTATTATTGCTTTTTAATTTATAATTACGACAGAAACCCATAAATCCATAATTCTGGATCCGCCTCCGGCGGGGGGTGGGAGGAGATTGAGAATATAATGCAAAGTTCAGTAAGCTTTGAATAAGAACTTCAAGAAAATCCAAAGTAACAATGAAACAAGCTTGCACAAATACATAGTCTTGATTCATAATATAAAAGAAAAAGGAAAAAGACAGGATGTAAAGGCATACAATTCTTGATCTTCTAAGAATTCTAACGAACATCAATCTTCTGCTCAAGCGTATTGCATATTATTCCTAGAATATTAGAAAGGTCATTTCTATGCTGAATAAGTATTGACTATGTTAGGTGTTTGCCATAATTTTCTTATCATATTTGATTTTCCTATTTATTGAAGGAAAGGGCAATATAATTACCTTAACTGGGTTTTCCTTTTAGTAGAAGGATTATAAATCCCCCATATTTAGCTAGTCCTTTTTCTTGTAGGAAAAATGTTTGGAGTTCTATAAATTGAGGATCCTTCCTTCTCATTCAGCAGCATCCACAATGTAGCCATAGGGGCTTGAGAGTAGTGTTTAAGGGGAAAATTTTTCGGGACAAGTGTTAGTGTGTCACTTGTGTTTGCCTCTTCGTGAGGTTGTTCTCTCGATATTTTGTACTCTCTTTTATTATAGTGGATTGCTCATCTCCGCGGTGGAAATAGGTCAGTTGACCGAACCACGTTAAATGTTTGTGTCTCTTTTGGTATATTTCTCTTTTGTTGTATGATTTATCGTCGCTCAAGGTTTGCTTTGCGAGCTTCCGCATGACCCCTGCTTATTTTGGTCCCAACAAATGGTAACAAAGCGAGGTTCAAGATCGGTTCATCTTGGCAGGTTCATTTCTAGCCGCAACATATTTGACGATAATCGTGATTTTTATTTGATAAATTTGACTGATGTGCTACGCACATTGATACAAATTTCGTGGTAGAGATTTGGAGATGCGACTTGTTGAAGGCTATGTGAAGAAGGTAAATCAAGTTTATTTTGTCAGAAAATTCAGACCAATGTGGAGAATTGTTAGGTGTTTGCCATAATTTTTTTTACCATATTTGATTTTCCTATTTGTTGAAGGAAAGGGCAATATAATTACCTTAACTGAGTTTTCTTTCTGATAGAAGGATTATAAATCCCCCATATTTGGCTAGTCTTTTTTCTCGTAGGAAAAGGTTTGGAGTTCTATAAATTGAGGATCCTTCCTTCTCATTCAGCAGCATCCACAATGTAGCTATAGGGGGCTTGAGTGTAGTGTTTAGGGGAAGAACTTTTGGGGACAAGTGTTAGTGTGTCACTTTTGTTTGCCTCTTCGTGAGGTTGTTCTCTCGATATTTTGTACTATTTTTTTATTATAGTGGATTGCTCATCTCCGCGGTGGACGTAGGTCAGTTGACCGAACCACGTTAAATATTTATGTCTCTTTTGATATATTTCTCTTTTGTTGTATGATTTATCGTCGCTCAAGGTTTGCTTTGCTAGCTTCCGCATGACACATGCTTATTTCGATCCCAACAGACTATGCATGCGAGATCATCAACAAAATCTTAGTTCCTAAATATCATAGAAGTGCTTGAAGTGTCCACCTATGGAGTCAGAATTCAACTTTGGATAGGCAAGCCAGCTGCTGGATAAATTTAGTTCGTAAACATAACCGGTTTTCTTCATTCCCCGCGTGTGTTGGAGCGATTAGGCCTCTCTTGAACAGCTGCAAAATACTCATCGAATAGAATTAATGAGTATAAGCTTAAAGCTAGTTCAAAGCGCTCAACAACAACAACGACGACCCAATAAAATCTCACTAGTAAGGTCTAGGGAGGGTAGTATGTACGCAGACCTTACCCTTACCCCGAAGGAGTAGATAGGCTGTTTCCGAAAGACCCTCATCTCAAGAAGACAAAAAGAGACAATATCAGTATAATCACAAAAATCATTGGAAAAATAGCAACCATATGAAAATCAGAACAAGTTGGACTTTAGCTCTCACAAAGAAATGACCCTAGGAAATTGCAATGCCATAACTCCCTCCAATTTGTAACAAACCAGTAACCAGTCAGAATAGAGGAGAACTTGAATATAAAATAACAGGCCAACAAGAACAATGAAAATATTTCTAGTTTAGAACTATTTCTAGAAAGACTTGTCAAAAAAGAAAATGTAAACAAACCAAGTTGAGGATAGGGCTTGGATTTTTGCCTATTTAATCGAAGGAATTAGCAGAGTTAACACTGATGTGGCTGCAACCAGAAAGACCTTCTGACTTGTCTTACCAAGCCAGGCCATGAAACTTGGATTTTTCAAGATTGAAATAAGGCACAAAAGCTTGGAAAATTGTGTAGATAAATTTAGCATCTAGCTTCAATATCAAGTTGGTTAAAGACAATATATAAATCCTCAACTTTCACTTTCATTCCCTTTGAACTTGCTTCTATCAGTACCTAATAATTACACTATTGGAAAATGTGCATATAAACACATGACAGTATTCTTCTGAAACTGAATATTATGCAAAAGCAGATGAGTAACATGAACACAAAAAGAACACAACAACGACGCCTCAGTCCCAAGTTAGCTAGAATCAACAATATGAATCATCACCGATCACGTCGCTCCGTTTAGACTCACGTCAGACCAGCATTATACAACATGATCATAAAAATAATTAAAGAATGAAAAAACAGAGCCCTGGTAGCACTAAGCTTAATAGAGGATAGAGGCTCAGATTTGATCTATCAAAAAAAGGCTAATCCACCATGGATGCAATGATCAGAGACCTTTTGTGAGAGCACATAAAAACCCACCTCACCAATTCCCTTGCCTTTGCCAATCCAAGATATGGATCAGCTCAAAAATCTAATTTGCAAGCTTCTTGGCGAATATCATCATAGCCTCAATCACAAATTAAAGTTTAGGCTTTTTAGCATTCGGGTTTTGGGTGACTAGTTTACGGGGCAAAATATGTACTTCTCATAAACATATCTGTCACTTTTCTGATGAATAGGCCGTTAGTTTTTCTCTTGGTAAGAGAAGTACTGAAAAATTCATTGACTTATATTGAACTTCAGAGAAAGAGAGTGACCCATAAAAAAGCCTCATTTTTTTTTCTCAACTGTCAAATGTATTAATATAAGGAAAATATGTACAATATGTCCCTATGGTAGTAGTATGGACAACTACTACTCATTTACACTTCATTCTAACTATGTAACTCATATATCTAACACTATCTAGAAGTCAATGAAAACAAAACTAAGGATAGCAATTTAGCAACTTTAGCCCATCTTGCCACCTTTTACACTTCCTATTTCTAGCATGTATTAGTAAAGCAACTTCCTTGCAACACTGTCCCTCATCAAATTTTTTATGTTCAAATCTGAATAGATTTCTATTTCTCCATATCAATGCAACAGTGGTAATGAAAGCTGTTGCAGTGATTGCCTTCTTCCAGTTTCTACTCTTCACCTTACTGCAAATCCATTTCAATTCATCTTCCCAACAGCTAATATTCCTTGTATAACCCAACCAAACACAGATTCTACTCCATACTCGACTTGTAACATCACATTCAAAATATAGATGTTTGAATTCTTCATCCTGCAAATTACAGAATACACATAGAGGTGGAATCTGAATACCAATATGGTGCAGTCTCTCTATAGTAGGAAGCCTGTTTTGAGCAGCCAACCAAACAGTGAACCTATGCCTTGGAAGAGCACTTGAATTAAGCATAATGTTCCTCCATGTAGCATTTGGGAATACTGGCAGCAAGGAAATATACATTTTGTGGATCTGATATCTTCCATTTCTGCATACACTCTGCAATCTTCTGAACAAGTTTCCTTGCAACTGACTGTTCTCCATCACCAAATTTCTACAGACAATTATCTTCTTAACCACCCAAGATGAATTGGATGGCACACCAACTGATTGTATGCATCTATTCTTTATGTAGTAAGAATGAACCCACCTTACCCAAAGACAGTCTTTTTTATTTGCCAAATCCCATAGTAACTTTGTTATAGCTGCTTTGTTCCAAATATCTAACTGCATGATGTTGAGGCCCCCAGCTGAAATAGGCTGACAGACCTTATCCCAGGCTACAAGAGCCCTCCTGGATAAAGTAGCTTTACCTGTCCAGAGAAATGATCTACAGATTGCCTCTATTGCCTTCAGTACCTTCTTTGGAATGATGAACACCTGTGCCCAATAAGTTTGCATTCCAAAGATCACTGCCTTGATAAGCTGGACTCTTCCTGCATAGGATAGCAACTTTGCTGACCAGCATGTAACTCTTGCTGTGATCTTCTCAATAAGTGGCAAATAATGCTGAATGGCTAACTTCTTAGAATCAAGAGGAACACCAAGGTATCTGAAAGGAAGGTGACCTTCATGAATCCCAATGCAGCAATAATTTCCTCCTTTATATCCTGTGGAACTCCAGCCAAATATATGGCACTCTTGCTTACATTTGCTTGAAGACCAGAAGCAGCTGAAAACATAAGAAATGTGCTGTGTAGTATCTGAATTGATACTATATCAGCCCTGCAAAACATTAGCAAATCATCTGCAAAGCATACATGGGATATGTTAAGCTTTCTGCACCTAGGATGGAAATTGAAGTTTCCATTCTTATGCAATTGCTGAAGAAGCCTGTTCAAGTATTCCATAGCCAACACAAATAGATTAGGTGACATAGGATCCCCTTACCTTATACCTCTCTTAGCACTGAATGGTTTTGTAAGGCCACCATTCATTACCAGAGAGTATGAAGCATTTGAGACACATGCCATTATCCAGTCAGTGAATTTTGCAGGAAATCCCAAAGTAATAAGAATTTGCTTTAAAAAACTCCACTCAATGGTATCATATGCTTTCCTTAAATCCACTTTCAGGACACACCTAGGTGAAACTCCTTTCCTAGAGTATCCCTTGAAGATTTCATGACTGAGAATTATATTATCCATAATACTCCTTCCTTCAATGAAGGCAGACTGTGCTGGACCAATCAGATCACCAATTACTCCCTTCATCCTCCTAGTAATTACCTTGGAAATGATTTTGTACAAGGTAGTACAACTTGCAATAGGTCTGTAGTCTTTTACAGTGATAGGAGTTTTTACCTTTGGCACAAGAGCAACTGCAGTAGTGTTTATCATGTGTGGCATTTGGCAAGTATCAAAGAATTCCTTAGTAGCAGAGAATATGTCATTCTGAACTATCTTCCAGCTTTTTGTAAAGAATTCAATAGGAAAACCATCAACTCCAGGAGCCTTATCCCTAGGCATGTCATTTATAGCTTCACTTATCTCCTCCATGGTAACTGGCCTAATGAGCTCACTTTGCTGATCAGTTGTGAGGCATCAACCACTTCTCATTATACTAATGTCCACACATGGAAGCTCAGTAGCAGTCTCCCCCATTAGTGATTGAAAAACTTTTATGAACTCCTGTTCAACTGCAAGAGGATCAGTTAATTTGATACCTGTATCAGTATAGATAGATGAAATGGTGTTCTGGCCTGTCCTGATTCTCCACTGTGCATGAAAATATCTGGTGTTAGCATCCCCACATTCAATCCATGTGGCCTTAGATTTTTGCCTCATTACTTGCTCCTCCACAGTGTTCCATTTGTCCAGCTCTTCTAATAAACATCTTTCCTCTTGTATCAGCTCCTGAGAAAGAAAATTATTTTGCATTTGAAACTGTAGAATGTCTAGTTTCTCCCTTGTTTGGATAATCTGTTTCTTGTACTTGGCTAAATGATCATTTAAACCCTGTAGCTCCTGCTTCACCTTCTTCAGCTTTCTCCAGACCTGTTGCATATGTGATCCTTGACACTCCTTCTCCTAGACTTGTTTCACAATGTTATGAAATTTGTCATGTTCCATAACATTGTTATATAGTCTGAATTGCTTAAGGTGCAAAGGCTTGTAAACACCAAATTTAACTAAAATAGGAGAGTGATCAGACACCAATGGATTCATATAATCCGCCTCCAAATGCCCAAACTGTTGTAACCATTGGTTGTTGCCTATTGCCCAGTCTATCTTGCTATAAACTCTAGAATCAGCATCTTGTTTATTTGTCCAAGTAAAGTGCCAACCAGTTGCCCTTAAGACAGTCAGTTGCAGCTCATCCAAAGTCTCTTTGAAATCCTTTACTTCAGCTTCAGTCACAGGGGAACCAATCATGTCCTTAGAACTTAGATCACAGTTAAAATCTCCACTAATAAGCCATGCATCTTGTTGTGGTATAGAAATTGACTTGAGATCCCTCCATAGTTGTGCCCTAAGCACTGTTGTGTATTGTGCATATATAATACTGAATTGAAATCTAATAAGCCTTCTTGTATCCTCCACCAAACAATGAAGATATTGATCAGATAAGGTTCCTATCTGAATGTGAATATGAGATTTCCATAGAAGCCAGATTCTCCCATTTATAGCCTTTTCATAGTTGCACTTCCACTGCCAGCCCTTAGCAATTTTCCCAATTATATTCTTGGCTTTATGTTCTTTTACTCTGGTTTCAAGAATGCCTATTACATCCACTTTATTATCAGCAAGGAATTGTTTCAATTCCTTTTGTTTAGGAGACTGATTAAGTCCCCTAATGTTCCATGTGACTATAATCATGGATCAGCATTAGGCAAACTATAAGAGGGACCAGGATCAAATTGTTGTCCCCTCTTTTCCAGTTCATGCATAACTGCTTTGCCCCTATTTCCTGTAATGTCCAAATGCTCATCATCTGCAATATCAGCCATATGCACTTCAGTAACTTGGTTTTCTGACTCTTTTTGCTCAATATTTCCTGCATTTTGAATGCTAACAACCTGAGCTTCCTGCACTTCATGTCCAGCTGATTTCACAGAATCATCATTTTTATTCTACCCTACATCATTGTCCACAGCCTTCTTAACAATCTACTCCTTCTTATTTTGCTTCCCCAGATAAGTGTTTCTATTTTTCAGATTTCTCCTTTCCCCTTGCTCCTGCTTTTGTTTATCTGAGTTGTCAGTATAATGCCAACACTCAATTGTCTCATGCCCAAACTTAAGACAATTGTTACAAAATGTTGGTTTCCAATCATACTCGACAGATTGAATTTTAGGGCCATATGGAGTATCAATTTCTAATTCATCTGGAAGCTCATAAGCAGCATTAACTTCAACAAGTACTCTAGCAAATGAAATCTTATCATAATGGGCAGTAAACTTATCAGTATACAGAGGCTTACCAATGGCACTTGCTAATTTACTCAAAACCTCAGCAGACCAATAACCTACAGGGAGACCAGGGAATCGAATCCAAATAGGAATAGTGCTAAGAACACTAGTCTGAAAGCTGAAATTAATTTCCCAAGGCCTTAACACCATAGGTTTATTTCTAAAGGTATATGGACCAGATTGCATAACTGCATCTCTATCTTCAGCACTACTAAATCGAAAAATACAATATCCTTCAGCATGAACCAAAATTTGAGGCTTAGCAACAAAATTCCATACATGCATGACAAAATTCTCCATATTCTGCTCATTTGGTCTGTCCCCAATCACAAATCCAATCAATGAATTTTGCCAATAATCCAATTGAGGCTTCAGATCTTCTTCACAGATTGTAACAATTTTCCTACCATCTCGCAAGGTAGGAGGAACAAAGGATAGAGACTTACCCATATTCACATCTCTATTACCTCTAACTATCTCTGCAACTGTTGGTTTTGTCTTTGCATGCTCAGCATTCACTACAGTAGCTGTCACAGGTTTCTCTTGTGCCATTATCTCTGAGAGTTGCAATCGCCTTGCTGTATTTTCAGTCATCATCCCATCTCCTTGCATTGAATCCAGAACTGGTGCTGCTTGTGAAGGTTCCTTAGATTGATATTTTTGTGGAAGAAAATTTCCAAATGTGAGGGGTTCCCGAGTAGTTGTGATGCCATGTTCAGGTGTAACAAGCTTAGGGGGAACAACGTTGACAGTCGGAGCATTATTTCGTCGCTTTCTGGCCATTTCCGGCAGCAATTCCGCCGTGCTAAATTGCGCATCGCCTCGCTATCATGCGCCGAGAGCGTTCCCTTCAACAGCTTGTAATGTCCCCTAAAAAAAGCCTCATTTCTAATACAAACAACTATGTGGGAGGGCTCAGGTATGCTTTTCTCATACATAAGCTAAACCCCGCCATAGTTGCAAGCTTAAGAAGCCTTCGTGAGATGCAGAAATCTAAGATATAGCAAAGCTCAACTAAATGATGAGTAAAGAATGAAAATCTTCACTGCCTCAGTGAACTTAATTTGCTAACGACTAGTTTGAAATTGGTAAACACTGAGTTATCATTTCTTTTTAATCCGTGGTTTCCGGGCATTGCTTTGCGAACTAGACTAGATGTACTCACCGAGACCCGCTGTTTCAATGCGTGCACCACGGTTAGTTTTACGGTGCCCTGAAAACACGATCGATTTGTAATGCCTCTGGTGATCCTGTGGAGACTCAAATTGACGACCCGAAGAACTTTGTACTCAGGTCTTTCCCAATTGAACTACCCTCGGGGTTAAACATTGAGTTACCATTGGTTGGTAAGAATGACAGAGAGGCCTCAATTACAAACCATTCGGGTTTGCCCTGCTAAGATACGGGTTGGATGTTCTCCATGCCGCGATTATCAACCCATTTCATCAATATAATCACAGCCTCCTCAGTACCTTGTATATTAAACAAATTATTCCAAAATTTCTTGAACCATAGTCTTTGATTACTCATAACTTGAAAGTGTCCTTCCCCTGATAAGTTTATGTTGAATAACCACAAAGAATTTCTCCCAATACTGAAACTCCATTTTTTATGTACGCCACGTTTAAAATCAAGCACAATCTCTTGCAAAGGTATCTCTCTCTGTACTCCTTTGCAATACTAAATGAAACCACAAAATTATTCAGTGACAAAGCAAGACAATAGAATGCTCCATGTACAAATCAAAGAGTCAATATGAGGTGTTTATCAGAATTACGAACCGATAAGAAAGGAGCCATATCAATAACAATAGATCCTGCACTTTCAGAGCCTATTGTTCATTGAAGAACCCGCTTTCGCCGGATAAATGAATATCATAATGTACAATATTGTATAATATCATATTGGACTGTATTAAAAAATATAATGTATATTTTATGAGTAACCACGCAAAATCCACCAAATTCGTCGTTAAAAATTAAGCATTTTCATGGTTATATAACAACAGAAGTACAATGGGTTCACAATCCATACAATAAAATTTTAAGATCAATAAAAATAGACATGTTATCAATAAAAATAATATTACAATAATGAGCCACGGGAAACAACCATGCAAACAGAGGGTTAATAATATTACATCTCTCAACAACAACAACAACTATATAGTATAATCCCACAAAGTGGGGTCTGAGGAGGGTAATGTAGACGGGCCTTACCCCTACCCGAAAGGACAGAGAGGCTGTTTCCAATTGACCCTCGGCTCAGTGAAGAAAAGGAACAACAAAAACAAAAACAACAAAAGAGCATCAATAACTTCAACATAAATAGCATAAATAATTATCTAAATATAAAAACCTAAAAATAAAAACATAAAAACTAGAAATAAAATAGCATGCAATAATATCAGACATTAACTAGCATAAGACAAAATCCAATACACAAATCATCTATGAATAGCCCTGCCAAGCCTCACCCAACCCCGGGTGAGGAGTATGAAAAACTCTAGGGGTCCCTATCCCACAACCCTGATACTAGACCTCCATACTTTCCTCCAGGGTCATGTCCTCAGAAACCCGCATTCTAGCCATGTCATGCCTAATCATCTCTCCCCAATACCTCTTAGGCCTCCCTCTGCCTCGCCGTACGCCGACCATCGCCAGCCGCTCACAATTCCTCACCGGGGCGTCAGGACTTCTCCTCCGCACATGCCCGAACCACCTCAGCCTCGCTTCTCGCATCTTCTCATCCACCGGAGCCACCCCCACCTTCTCTCGAATAACTTCATTCTTAATCTTATCTAACCTGATGAGCCCGCACATCCACCTGAGCATCCTCATCTCCGCAGCCTTCATCCTATGAACGTGAGAGTTCTTCACTGGCCAGCACTCCGCCCCATACAACACGGCAGGCAGCTCTATAAAATTTCCCCTTGAGTTTCTGTGGAACTTTCTTGTCACACAGGACTCCTGATGCAAGCCTCCACTTTGACCACCTCGCTCCTATGCGATGATTGACGTCCTCATCAATCTCTCCTTCCCCCTGAATCACTGACCAAAGATATCAGACACTGTCCCTCTTGGCGATGACCTGTGATCCAATCATCACGTCCCTGCCTACTTCGCTCGGCTCGGCGCTAAACTTGCACTCCAGGTATTCTGTCTTAGATCTGCTTATTTTGAAACCCTTAGACTCGAGAGTCTGTCTCCATACCTCTAACCTCTCATCAACACCGGGTTCGTCTCGTCTATCAAGACTATGTCATCAGCAAATAGCATACACCAAGGCACATTCCCTTGAATATGTCGGGTAAGAGCATCCATCACCAAGGCAAACAAGAGAGGGCTAAGCGCCGATCCTTGATGGAGCCCCATAACCACTGGAAAATGGTCTGAGTCGCCACCCACCGTCCTAACCCTAGTCTTAGCTCCATCGTACATGTCCTTAATTACTCTGATGTAGGCTTCTGACACGCATTACTCTGATCCTACACTTAATTACATCTCTCACATTATCATATTATTTTTTAATTACTGTCGACCAAAAACAATCTTTCTCTTTTATTCGGACCAGGATATATTTTACCTTTTAAAGCTCATATCGGAGGCAAGATGAGGAGAAAACAAAAAACAAAAAAATAACAACACAAAATAATCAATGCAACCTAGCCTAATAATCAATGCGGTTAAATTAAAATCAGGTAAGAAAAGATTTTAAATTTAAGCCTATTTAGATGGGTAATACTGATTGATAACATATATGCCGCCGTTCTAATTTATGTGGAATTCTTTTAATTTATGCAAAATTTATTTGACTAGACACATTCTTTTTAAAAAGGTAATAAACTGTTTCTCTTTTACAAGCAGCATAAAGGAAATATGTTCATGTTTAACCAAAAAGTATTAAGTCTTTTTGTTAAATTAGTTAAATAAAGTAATAATGGGTAAATTTTAGTTAAATATAATAAGTAGATCAAGATTGATGGATATCAATAATATAAAAATCACATTCAAGGCTATTAAATATCAAGGGGGTGTTAGGGGTGTTTGATGATATTGTTATAAATGAATAAGGGGATAGTGACAAGCAATAAATATGATAAATGGCAATAAATGTAAATAGCGATAATGATTCGTCCAAATATTCAATGAGATGGATGATGCTCCCTGTGACAGTGATGTAAGGTAACCAAACATGGAATATAGAGAACTTTATCGGATCTGATGTAAAAAAGCTTGGGACAAATAAAAAATCGATTCTTGTGTAAAGAGTTGTAGTTACTTGAGAGTCAACTTTTCTAGAGAGAGCTTGTCATATAGCATATTACATATCTCTTTCTTTCTCGCTCTTC
The DNA here is from genome assembly GCA_034376525.1 of Nicotiana benthamiana. Classification (NCBI taxonomy): domain Eukaryota; kingdom Viridiplantae; phylum Streptophyta; class Magnoliopsida; order Solanales; family Solanaceae; genus Nicotiana; species Nicotiana benthamiana. Next base: position 49,887,839 of record CM067328.1, read on the forward strand.
CTACTTATAGACATATTCTTACCTACTAAAAGTACAAGTGCAAAGTGTTTACCCTAAAATTCGAGTAACAATTAAACTTGTATTGTGATTTTAAAGATATGTAATTTAATACAGTACTAACCGATAAATAAGGAATCAAGTGTGTAAATGAAATAGTAAGGTAAGTCAAACCAACATATAAACATACCTCGATCTACAATGATGACGACCTCATTGTAAATGAACAAGAATAATAAAATAATAATAAGTTGATTCAGATGGACAGTAGGCAAGAAAGTCAAAATGTATATTCACTTCTCAATGAATGATCATATGTTACAAATAATTGGGGTCCCCTATATATAGTAGGGGGAGTCCTAAATAAGGTACAATTCTAATTGTAGTAGAAAATCTTATTATACAGTTGTCTAACCGCCTAGTACAAATCTTTTCTGAAATTTGCATCATGATCCCAGGACCACCAAGGGAATCTTGCACTTTCTAGTTATAAAATCATAATGGTATTATCTCGAGGTTGGTCAAACTCGGTCCCAGTGTTCATCGAGCACTTCGATCTTTGAGTTTTGTATTCGGCCATCGGGCTCAAGCCCGGTCCATATTGAACTTGTTCTCGACTCAACCCCTCGAGCCTACAAAATCGGGGACACATGATTTTGGCCGTATACAGAAAGTTTCCGCATTTCTTAGAATAAAATGATAAAAAATGGCCTGAGCCTCGATTTTCTAGAGTCGTTGATGATGATGTCATTACCTGATGTAGGCACTCTCAAAGTGACCGGAACGTCCCGTCGGTTCGCTTTTCCAAAATATTAAATGCTTCACCAGAGGCAGTTGGTCATTAGCGTCGTCGAACCGTCACCGCTTGCCTATAAATACAAGGCTCAATTTCGAAATAAGAAATTTACTTCAATCTTCGTACCATCTTCAAAGTCTCTTTATCTCTCCCCCCTTAAACTTTCTCTCTCATTACCCATTACTTGATTCCTTTTAGTACCGAAAAATATCAAACTCCGCCTGATTCCACCTCTTCTAACCCAAATCAATGGCGAAAACCTCCAAAACAGTTCCTTAAAAGGAGAAAGCTTCCTCCTCCCCTTCCCGATCGGTCGGCCGGTGATAAAACGTCGGCCCTTCACAAGACTATTCCCGACCCCTGCGTCATAAAGAAAGACTTTAAAGTTGAAATTCTCCCACAATCCCGGCCGATGCGAGCATGTATCAAGGTATATTTGCTCGATAACGGAGAAGCATCTTAAGGCCATGATGAAGGACTGTGGCTGGGGAAACGAGGTTGTGGTAGAGATCCCCGACCCCGATAAGAGCATTACTACTTATGTGGAAGGGTTCCTGAGTGTTTACACTTACCTCTTCAGATTTGGTCTTATCGATCTAATCGTGATCGAATTCTGTAAGAGGTATCAGGTCACCCTCGGCCAGATCCACCCTTATTTCTGGCTTATAGTGATCATGCTTCACTATTTCTCTAGCAAGATTGAGGGACTAGAGTTTACTCTTAATCACCTTATCTGACTGTATCAACCTCAACTTTATTTGAGGGTTAATTAAGATTCAATTCCGGCCGACCAAAGCCTTCTTTGCTAGCAATGACGAGGATAAGGACCGGGGCTATATGAGCCAATTCGTGCGAGTAAGGACCTCGAACATCATCCCCGAGGAAAAAATGTCATTCCTCGAGAAACGGAATCCTGATCGTAAGTGAATTCTTTTTCCTAGTATCCTCTTATATTCCGTTTTCACATTATGTAATGCCTTCACCTTTTTCATAGCAGTTTCTTGGATGCCCATGTCGTCACTGACCTCGAAGACTGGGTCCATAAGTTAGTTGCAACCTCCTCGTATGATGAGTGCAAATGGCGTGACTTGGTGAGGGGAAAATGTGAAGCCAAACACCACGGTAAGTCCTTTACCCAAGTTTTTAAAGCTTTACCCTTTACTGGAGATGTCACCTTACTCATGCCTGATTATATTCACGTAAATATTAGAGATGCCTCTGAAATGAGGCCAGACCCGCCCGAGAAAGAGACCGAGTCCCCGATTCCAAAATTAGGGAAAGATAATAAGAGAAAAAGGGTTTTGAAACCCGAAGACCCTAAGATAGGAGGGGTCGTACTTGAAGGCAAAAGAGGAACCTCATTCACTAAGACATAGATTCAATCCATCAACTGAATAATGGAAAAGAAGACAAGGGCGAAGAACCAGCGCTGGTAACCCAAGTCAGGAAGCCGGTTGAAGCTGCCAAGCCGTCTGAACCAGAGACCCTGCCTCTTCGTGAGGAAGCTCCGAAGAAAAATGCGGGCAAAGCCTTCGAATCGCCAGAGGTCGAGAACATTCCTCCGCCTTTAACAAGCACACCAAAGGGGACAAGTACCGAGATCCCTAGGGCTGGCCCAAGAGACTTGCTCGAGGCTATGAAAATAGATCACTCTCCTCCTGTACCAGCTCATTCTGAGGAGGCAATAAGGGAAGCACAAGCTCTGTGAACGCCTGATCCAAGTGGAGTCCCTAATGAAGAAGATCCTTTATGGGATTGCTTTACTGTGGTCAATGATTTCGTTGATCTTAATGACGCATCTACCCTCTTTGAAGAGGCTCACCGTTTCTAAGCATTAAATCTTGTCGTTACAATTTCTTCTTTTCCCCATAACCTAACTTATTTTTTTCCTGCGTAAGCCACTACTAGGCTTAGGTCCGTGTTGATCCAATGTGAGGCCAAGCTCAAGAAGTCCTCGGATGAAGGGAAGACAATGAAGCTCCTTTGCAGCCAACAGGAGGAGGAGCTCAAGGACCTTCAGGAAGACTTGGCCAAAGCTCTTAAAAAAGAGGTCAAGCTAGACAAGCAGGTAAACGTCATTTTGAAAGAGTATGGTCTACTTGACCGACTGCAATCGGTGGAAAGTTGACTGCAATCGGTGGAAGGCCGACTGAATCGGTGGAAGGTTGACTAGGTTTAGTGTCACAGCTACAACAAAAACTAGATATGATCGGGTAACTTCGAGGGGAGGTCTATCAGGTCAAGGCCGACTGCAATCGGTGGAAGGAAAGTATGGACCGACTCAGTGTTGAGAAAGAGGTTGCTCTAGCCAAACTGGCCTCGGCTGAGACCCAGGTCCAAGGCGATAAAGAGAAAAATTTGGCCCAAGCTAAAAAGATTGATGAGCTCGAGGCCAAGCTTATCATAACCGGGGCAGAGGTTGTTGAAACCAGGGCCTAGGTAGAGAAGATGAAGGCCACAACTGATAAAAATGTTATTGTGTACTTATGGGATACTGAGGCTTCTCAAATGAAGCTAAACGAAGCCTTTGAGTGGGAGAAATAAAGAAATAATTTGGCCAAGTGTCCATCCCAGAGGGTGACCCTCGAAGAGATCTATGCTTGAGGTTTCGACCTCATCGAGGATTTAGCTCAAGAAAAAGCGCTCGAAGATGATGCCAAGTTTCTCGTCTCCTACGACGACGATGATGATGATGATGAAGGCAGCCAACGCGAGTCTGATAATAAAGTTGGGCCCGAAGAGGAAGCTGCTCCCAAGGGTTATACCAGCCCGTGGCATACATAGGATTTATCTTTCTCTTTTTATATCTTTCCTTTTGTAAGACCTTTTGCCGGTCTCTTATACATATCCTTTTCTGAGTATATAAAAGAAGGATTTCCTTGAATGTTTTCTCGATGTTTCCTGCCTTACAAAATTCTTGTAATAGCTTCATTCTTTGAACGGTGTGTTCGAGATTTTATCTCAGATGGTTTCTTTGAAATTTTTGTGATCGAGTTTGAATAAGGTTCGAACTTTGGGGCATAGACCCTTACAGGCTCATGCCGGGTAATGGTGAGTCCCCGAGCCATAATCAAGTTATTATTTATTTATACTGGGGATAATCGAACCCTTGGATTCGGATTAGGTGAGAACAAAATCTTGAACCGTAAGTGTATCAGTCCTTAGTCTCTTTTAGATCGGACCATTATGACCTCTATGAGATGGCTATTATTTCCCCTTTTCGACTTATAAGACTTAGTAAACATTTCTTTGTGTTTATGCCTTAACATGTATCTTTTACACATTGGGTTTTTTTGAGGGTTTAGTGTCATGCGAAACCCTTTTATTTTTAATGCCTTAGCATAAGTCTGTATATGAATAATTCGATACCTTTTGAGAGTTTTCGAGGGCTGGTTTTATCAAAGCCCTTTTTGCCAAGGGTAGCCTTTATTAATCGATTTTCTTAGAACTCGAAGGCATGTTTTTATTGTGAGATTCGGACGTCTCCGAGCCACGTTATTTCGACCGTAGCCTTTATTTTAGTCATATCCTTTAATATTGCTATATCCTTTGGGTGTGTCTCTTGGAGTTGTTTCCTGATAAAAATTTGAACTTGTTCGAAATGTTAGTCTTCGAGTTTGATGGCCTTGGCCTTTACATCGAGAGATGCCTCTTTGAGGTTTTACGAATTCTAGTTTAGACAAGTCGAACGTGTTGACTGTCCATGAGAGTGCTCGTGTATTTGAGGTGTATTTGCATTTTGGCCCTTGAGTTGTTTCTCACAGAATCAAAACTATGGAGTTCGTGTAGTAGCAAATTTCTTTGAGACACAAAGTGTTTGATATAGAAAGAACACTTCTTTGAATAAATTATAAATGCGTACATGTTTCGCCATCGGGGCTCGACTATTCTATATAGACACAGTTCATCTGACCGTTTGGCCCAGTACAAAGTTTTCCTATCAAGTACCTTTTTTCGTGCAGTATTTTCCTCGAAAATATAACCTCTGAGGGTGATTCCTCCAGTATTCGAGGTTGATTGAAAAGAAGCCTTGGATACTATTGAATTCTCCTTAGGATACTTTTGAATTCTCCTTAAGTAGCACATAGTTTTTGCCTTGTTAAGAACCTCACCAGAAAAACTCATTTGGGATAAAACCCGTTATAAGGGAAATGAGTGCAACACGTGCTTTAAAACCTAGGGTCTTCATGTAGAAGGGTGCCCTCGGTGTCCTCGATCGAACATCTGCAATGACTTAGTATTAAATATAAATGGATAGAGGGATTAGGTCATACCTTATCAATAATATCTTTTGAGTAACTATACATTCCAATTATTTGGCAATTGTTCGCCTCCCATCGTGCCAAGTTTGTAGGACCCCTTTCTGATGACTCTATATGGTCCCTCCCAATTCGGGCCTAGTTTCCCTTAATTCGGGTCTCGATTATTGAGGGTGACTTTCCTTAGAACTAAGTCCCCGATTCTGAAGTGTCGAAGGTTGGTTCTTCTATTATAGTATCTCTCGATTCTTTGCTTCTACATAGCCATTCAAACAAGTGCAGCTTCGCATTTTTCATCTAATAACTCGAGGCTAGTATTCATAGCCTCGTAATTTTATTCCTCTGATGCATGTCAATATCTGGTGCTGGGTTTCCCAACCTCGACTGGAATAAAGGCCTCGGAGCCATATAATAAAAAGAACTTTGTTTCCCCCGTTTTGGACTTTGATTTCATTCCATATGTCCAAAGAACCTCGGGTAGAACTTCTTTCCATTTTCCTTTTGCGTCATTCAACTATTTCTTTAAGTTTTGAATGATAGTCTTATTTATCAATTCAGCATGTCCGTTCCTGCTCGGGTGATAAGGCGTTGATAAGATCCTTTTTATTTTATGTGCTTCGGGGAACTCTGTTACCTTGTTGCCGACAAAATTCTTCTTGTTGTCGCATACGATTTTGGCAAGTATCCCGAATCGTCACACGATGTGGTCCCAGATGAAGTCTATAACTTCTTTTTCTCTGACCTTCTCGAAAGTTTGTGCTTCCACCTATTTAGAAAAGTAGTCAGTTATAAACAAAATGAATTTAACTTTACTAGGGGTCATTGGTAGAGTGCCGACGATGTCCATTCCCTATTTAAAAGGCCGCAGGGACAAGACTGAATGAAGTTGCTCCCCAGGCTGATTAATCATTGGTGCAAACCTTTGACATTTATCGCATTTTCTGATAAACTCCTTGGTGTCTTTTTCCATGCTATCCCATTAATATCCTGTGCTAACAATTTTGTGAATCAAAGATTCGGCGCTGATGTGGTTTCCACAAGTGTCTTTGTGGATCTCTCATAAAACATAATTAGTGTCCCCCGGACCTAAACATATCGCCAATGGACCATCGAACGTCCTTCTATATAATGTTCCATCTTCATCTAGTGTGAACCGAACATCCTTTTTTCGTAAAGCCTTTGATTCTTTATAGTCCCATGGGATGTTCCCATTTTAGAAATATTCAATGTGCTTATTCCTCCAATATCAAGTCAAACTTGTATAATTTATCTCGCCGTGACCTCCTCAACTACAGATCTCGATAATTAGACGACAATCCCCGCGATAATATCATCTTCTTTGACTGATGAACCCAAGTTTGCAAGTGCATCAGCCTCACTATTTTGTTCTCGAGGTACATCATCTAGAGTCCACTTCGTGAAGTGGTGCAAGGTTACTTGTAGCTTGTCCAAATATCTTTTCATCCTATCCTCTCAAACTTCAAAGCTTTATTTACTTGGTTTACCACCAACAGAGAATCACACTTTGGCTTCAACAACTTTTGCCCCCAAGATTTTAGTTAGCTCGATACATACAATCATGGACTCATACTCGGCATCATTATTAGTCAACCTAGATGTTTTGATAGATTGTCTAATAGTGTTACCTATAGGTGGCTTCAAAATGATACCAAGCCCGGACCCTTTCATATTCAAGGCACCATCCGTGAAGAGGGTCCATATCTCCCATGATGTACCTGATTTTAGCATATGTTCTTTCTATACTTAGGGTAAGAGGGTTGGTATATAATAGGCCACAAAGTCAGCTAACATTTGATACTTGATGACCATTTAGGGTTGATATTCGATATCGCACCCGCCAAGTTCGACGGCCTATTTGGACAATCGGCTCGATAACTTGGGCTTATGCAAAACATTTCGAATAGGATAAGTGGTTAATACACAAATGGGGTGACTCTGGAAATATGGCTTTAGCTTTCTAGATGCGCTTATTAATGCAAGTTCCAACTTTTCTAAGTGTGGATATCTAGTTTCAGCATCTTCTGAAGTCCAACTTACGTAATAAACGGGGAACTGCGTACCCTGCTTTTCTCGAAATAGTACACCACTTACCGCTATTACGGACACTACCAAATATAAGTAAAACTTCCTATCCACCTTCAAAGTGTGAAGCAGAGGTGGGATCGATAAGTACCGCTTTAATTCCTCCAGTGCTTGCTAGCATTCTGGGGTCTATGAGAAATCATTCTTCTTTTTGAGTAAGCAAAAAAACCTGTGCTTCAATCCGATGACCTCGAAATGAATCGGGCCAAGGCGGCTATCCATCCTGTTAGCCTTTGTATGTCTTTCACACTATCTATGATGGTGATATCCTCGATGGCTTTGATCTTGTCGAGGTTGATTTTGATTCCCCTATTTGATATTATGAAGCCAAGGAACTTGCCCGAGCTGACCCCGAAGGCATATTTTTTTGAGTTAAGCTTCATATTATATTTCCCCAAGATTTTGAACGTTTCATACAAATGGATTAAATGGTCCTCTGCATTTAGGGACTTAACCAACATATCGTCAATGAAAACTTCCATTTATTTACCTATATGTTCCTCGAACATTTGTTAGTTAGGCGTTGGTATGTAGCTCCTGTATTTTTTAGCCCGAAGGGCATTACATTGTAACAGTATGTTCCATACTTAGTGATAAATGGGGTCTTCTCCTGGTCTTTCGGGTCTATCCGAATTTGATTATACCTAGAATAGGCATAAAAAATGTAAGGAACCCGTGGCAATCCATAGCATTAATCATGTGATCGATGTTAGGCCGCGGAAAAAAGTCTTCTGGGCATGCCTTGTTTAAATCCTTGTGTTTACCATCAAAATGACAATAATAATTAAATTTGATTTAGTGGTTCTACAAATACGTGTTCTATTTATATGCTAGTTGCTAAGCAGCTGATGCTATGTGAAAGACTTAGAAACGAGATAAGAGCTTGAGAGTAAGGCGATAACCAAACTGAAAGATCAATAATCATGGCCTCGATCTTGCCTATTCGAGGGTCTCAGGGTTGAGTCTGAAGCTCGGCTATGAGCTATCGAGGGTGGTCAACAGAGACTAACAATTATATGGACAATAATAAGCAACAAATGAAGAACAACAAATATGAGCAATAAATGAAGTAATGAGATCAATAGAATGTGATAGAGGGTAGAGAGTATGTTCTTCTGTATTAAGTATTGAGCAACAGATGTTTACAAAATGACAAGCATCCCCTTTATATAAGAGGGGTTATCCTAGCATAGTACAAGGGCATTTATTACAAAGATATGGAGATCGGACAGCTAGTTAATGCCATGATACAGGCTCAAACTAGCCTGACAGAATTTGTCGGCTCTAGCTTCACGCCTTGGAAACTCCCCACTTTCTTTCCATAACCGTCAGTCTCATAATGCCCCAAGGTCGAGCGTCGATGGCCCCCGAGGGATGAAACTCAATCGTAGTCTCGAGCCTTCGAGACGTGCCTATGAGGCATCGAAATGATGGAAAATCGGACCATCCGATTTCACAGTATACAGATAGTCCCCATGTTTCTTGCAGTAGAATGATAAGAAATTACCTTAATAACCATCTTTTCAAATTTCCCGCGATAATGTTATACTGATGATGTCATACTTATGACATAGGCCTTTGTGGCAACCAAGGCGTCCTACTGACTCGTGTTTTCAGAACCTTCCAATGCACTGCCGATTCTCGGCCTTCTAAGCGATAATATTGTCGCTGATTCAGTTCCAAAAATGCATTAATCGTGCCTTTTGATACGTCTTTCAAGGACATTCATAGCGCTGTCGATTACATTTTTCAAAGAGTATTGATTGTGCCTGCCGGTTACTCTGCCTTTTCTCTATAAATGGGAGCTTTCTGGAAACAATTCTTTATTCAAGTGTTCTCAGATTAGCCTTTTTCCATTCTCTTCTCCTCATCCTTGTCTGTCATCATCCCTTATGTTTAAGGGCCGCGGCCTTAACTTACATGGTAGTGTTTTATTCAGCCACGCCATGGCCTTTTTCCTAGGCTTTCCCTTGCCGAGCGAATTGTCGTTGTTGTTGTTATTGTTATTACTGTTGTTGTTGTTGGCTCGAGATGATGGGACAGGGGCCGATTTATTCTTACTTGGGAAGATATTTGGACTCTACACCATTGCTCACGAGGGTGTTCGGACTATACACCGCTGCTCACCTTCCTACCCCGACCTGGTGAAAGCCTTTTCTCTTTGCGAGCTATGGCATTTTTTCATCCTTTTCTGCTTCTTCCCTTTCCTCTTCTCCATTTTCCCACTTTCCTCTTCTTCATATTCTCCCTTGGAGATACTATTTGGGAAGACCGAGGCAAGACTCCCGAGGATATGGTGCTCGAATATACTGCCGTTGAGGATACTCCGCGGAGAATAGGATGGGCTTTAATTTTATATGCACCTTTTTGCTTCTTTGTTTCTTTGTAAAGACCCCTCGAAGGCTTCTGTAATCATATGTAAGGACCCATTGTGGGCTTTTGTAATCACGAGCTTATGAATATAAAGATGTTCTTCCAATGTTTTCCTTGATTTATGCTATGTTTCCTTTTATTTGCATTTGTGGAGATTCTGAATGCATGACTGTACTGCTTGGTGCTAATGTCAAGCCCGAGTACAAGATCTCTCCATCTCTTGACCGTATAACCCAATTCCTTGTGGAATATTTTTCGCCCCCTTAAGCCGAACCTGGGTTGGATCAATAAACTTGGATTGTCGGGGACCCCTAACTCCGAGTTGAATAAAAGTAAGGCTTCGAACTCTCAAAACGAAACTTATCTCTTTTAAATGATGCAATACTCCTGGAGGGGAGTTTTGATTGAGTGTCTTAGAATTGTGATAGCTTGATCTGAAGACGAAAGATAGCCCTAAGGCTTTATCAGTAGCTTTTGAGCGAAAGTTGACTCGAGCTTAGGCAGTTTGAGATTCGGAGAATCGGATAGACAATCCGTACTCGCAATAGCTGAAATTCTCAGAGTAGGATGCAACCCCAAGGTTAAGCGCATATACGAGTGGATCCTTTTAGAGCTCAATTTCTTCCAGAGAGAGGTCCTCTAGATAGGGTACTATCTCGGGATTTGCAATGGTGGCAATGGCTTTCTGGAGCCTATCATCCTTTGGATGGAGGTCATTGAGGTCACGTAACATCTCAGGAATTGTAGTGATATTAATGGCTTTTTGGAGCTTGCATTCTTTATGGTGGAGGTCCTCGAGATCAGGTACTATCTCGGGACTTGCAATGATGCCAATGGCTTCCTGGAGCCTAACTTCTTTTTGATGGAGGTCCTCGAGATCGGGTACCATATCGGGACTTGCAATGATGCCAATGGCTTCTTGGAGCCTAACTTATTTTTGATGGAGGTCCAACGAGATCAGGTTCCTTCTTGGGAATTTTAATGATTATAATGGCTTCTTGGAGCCTAACTTCTTTTTGATGGAGGTCCTCGAGATTGGTTACTATTTCAAGAATTGGTTTGTGCGTGGGGTCTCTGACCCCAAAAACATCACATAGAATCATCCAATGTACGACATGGCTACAAAATGACCAAGGCGATTCTGTAGCCACATCTTCCCGAAGTGCTATCGACCAATATTTATATTGGCCTTTGAGGTAGGCGGATTGTCACCTCTTTTTCCATACATAGTGTTGTCTCCGCCTTTTTGGAGATTCCGTCATTCTGAGCTCTTACCCTCTTCTCTTTGAATTTTACTTCTCTGATAGGAGAGGGGCATCTTGAGTTGGTGAGGAAAGACTGCGAATGGGGGAAAAAGGTAGTACTGCAGGTACTTTCCCAGAATGAGAGTATTATGGACCGTGCCGAGCATTTTTAAAATGTACACGTATCCTTTCATGTTAGGCCCACTCAATAGGATTGTGCTTGAATTCTGTTGAACGTATTAGGTTACCTTGGCACAGATTTACTTGTCATTTTGGCAGATAATGTTGATAATAAGGTTCTTTATGGAGAAGGCAGGGCTTGAATTTGCACTTAGTTATCTTATTAGGCTATACGAACCTTTTTATTATCGAGGTCAGCTAACCCAACTATGCTTATCGACCACACTTTTCGTTGTTGATGATGAAGAAGACGGAGGTCGAGAGTGGATGAGTTCATTTATTCGAGTATGGACTGTTGATAATATCCCCGTGGAGTTAATGTCATTCCTTGAGGAATGGAGTTATACACTTAAGTGGTATACGCATGCCTTCATAGTTTTTTAATTATGGCGAAGGAGTCCTCCGTGAATGTACGTTTTTTCCCTCTTCTACAGCAATTTCATGGATGTCGTGTAAGGTCCCTGAGCTGCCAGATTGGGCTCGAGATTTAGAGACCCACTCGACCTGTGATGAGCGTAAGTGGAGAGCTTTGTCTAGGGGCAGATGGAAAGTAAAATGTCATGGTATGTGCAATGCGATCTGCTCCTTCCCTTTTTTTAGTTGGAAAAAAACTTTCTCTTTCTACGTACTGAACTTGTTATTGTAGGCATCGGGTAGCTTTCAGAGGTGAGGTCATTCCCCCTTGAGGAGGGAGAAGGATCCCTAGCTTCTGGGCTAAATATAAGACAGAGATACCTTTGCAGGCGACGGTGCTCGAAGCAAGGCAAACCTGGACCGAGGGCCCAAGTGGAAGTATTTATTGAACCTGCCACGCCCATGATTTCTAGTTTTGGAAAGGCGGTTTCTCCTCTGATATCATCATTTTTTTCTATCGTAGGTTCTCCGAGGGATACTCGAAACCCGAGATCACATGCACCGAGCGACCGTGCCCCAACCGGGGTCGACTCTTCTGGAGATGAGAGAACTAGGCTATCAGATGTGTGCTCAACTTTCGAGGAATCCCAGTGGCTTCACTCTACGGTGAGTTTTGGCACAAGCCTTTTGAGTTTCGCGCCTTCCCTTCCTTATTGAGTTTTCTTTTGCAAGCTTTCGACAAGCTTAAGTCCGAGCTGCTTTGCCGTGATGCCAGGCTGCGGAAAGCTCTGGATGAGTAGAAATCCCTTAGGCTCCTTTGCGATGAAAGGGAACTCGAGTTAGCATGCTTACGGTATGAGGCGAGTGAGAGCTTGAATTATGAGAGCTATTTGAAAGAGCAGGTAGTTTTTGTTCCGAGCGAGTGTGCATTCCTCCTTCTAGCTCCTGAGGCTAATGTTTTGTTTATTTCAGTTGCAAAGACATATGGATGTCTTCGACTGCCTTCGGGATGAGGTCGGCTGAGCCAAGCGCGAGTATGATGAGTTAAAGGTTCTAGCGGATGCTTAGGCTTTAAAGGAGAAGGGTATTCTGTCTAAGGCTTCCGTCCTTGAGGTTCAACTTTTCTTAGCTCGTGATAATAGCTTGGTTTGAATAGATATGATTACGAAGCTCGAGTCCGAGCTTTTGAATGTTCAAGATCGGGGTTGTGGATGCCCGAGCTGAAACCATAATGTGCCTAACTAAGGCTGACCAGAAGGTGGCGGTCTATTTGAAGGACGTTGCCGATGCTCAAGCTGAGCTGAGAAAGATCCTTGACCATGAATATAGGAGAAAATAATATGCTCGGTGTAAGTCTCTGAGGAAAACCCTAGAGGAGATCCGTCCTAGGGGATTTGACCTCTCGGAAGAGTTGACGCAGGCGAGGGCGGATGAGCGTGGTGCTCGATTACTTCTGTCTGACACCGACAATAGCGAAGATGAGGCCAAAGGGACATAACCACGAGGGGGGATGTGGATTTTAATTTCCGATTCTGTATATTGCATTTACAAAGCACGTTTGCAAATGGAGCTTGTGTTTTTTCGTATTTGTGTACAAAAGAAAACCTTGCGGTTTTATTTCTTCTGTATTTCTTTCTGTCTTGAATTTAGCCAGATGAACTGGTCTTTGAGTTAGAAAGAACCCTTAGATTTATAATAGGGTCTTGAGGCTCATTAGGATGGCCCATAGGGTCTTACGCGCTTGGTCGATGCGGTCTTTTATGTGGGCTGGCGATAAAGGCTCTTACCATTTGCTCTTAGGCATATTAAGTTAAATATTTTGGCTTCAGTATCTCAATCAGGTTTCGACTCGATCTCATTCTACCCTCAAGTTTTTGGATTTGTGCGGGCTAGCGACAATGGGTTGATGCGGCCTTTTATATGGGCTGGCGACAATAACTCTTACGCATTAAGTCGATGTAACCTTTTATGTGGGCTGGCGACAATGGCCCTTATGCCTTGGGTCGATGCGACCTTTAATATAGGCTTTAATTTTCCCTCGTTAAGGACTTTTTGGAATAATGTTTGCTTGACTCTTCGATGGTTTAATAAAAACCCTCGATTATGAGTCGTTATATGGTGATGATCGAGCACCTCGCAAGGTTTGACTGGGAGGATGAGTATCTCAAAGCCGAAGCTTAGGAGCTGCATGGTCGAAGCTCTTTTGCTTATGTCGAGGGTAGCCTGTTTAACCAGGTTTTTCCAAAGTATATTCAAAGTAATTGAGGCCTGTGATTTATAGTGACGGTCGGGCATTTCTGAGTTGCATTAATTTAGCCGATACAGCCTTGTGACCGGAGTCATTTGTGTTTTTCCGGAGCCTTTAAGTCTCGAGTGAAGTAGTTTCGGTGTCTATATCGAGGGTATGCCTTTTTAGGTGTCTTACAAGTTCGGTATATAACCTAAACATTGAGATTGAGTTTATGCCTTTAGTAAGGTCTTACAAGTTTTGCATGCCTTTGAGGTCTTACAGTTTAGGATACTTGGTACAAGTATGGTTCATGCTTTGATTGAGGTCTTAAAGATATTGGTGTTTACTTATATAGGTATTACAAGATCGAGACTGCCTGCATTTGTTCTTATGGCCTCAGATTTTTATAATTAGATAAAGATGGAAATTGGTGGCAGTCCACGAGTCGTCGAGGGTTTCTTTACTCGGGAGCTATTACTTGAAAACTTGGTATTGCCTCTTTGAGGGCTTACGATTTCGGAGTTTCTGACCCAGAGGTCATGTGGTATTGACTTTTCGATGCTAGTTCCTGGATATTTGGGGCATTGTTTTTGGCTCTAGAGCTATTTTGTGATCTTGTTGTTGCCTCATTTAAGCCTTACGAGCTCAAAGCTCCGACCCGAGGGTCGCACTGTTGTGAGTTATTGATGCCAGTCCCTGAGTATTCGGGACATTTTTTTATAGGGGAGATGTTTTTGCAAAAATATCGATTTCCTTTGATTACTTGGGACAGGTATACATATTTTTGTCGTTACAGGCTCGATTATTCTATTGGGACATGGTTCGTTTGACCGTTTGGCCCGGTACATTATTTTCCTATCGAAACCCTTTTTGGCATATCTTGGCTTCTTCGAGTAGGTGACCTTCCAGGGGGATGCCCCTCAGTATTCGAGGTTGATTGCAAAAGAAGCCTTAGATACTTGTTGATTCTTCCTTATGCAGCATATGGATGTTGCCTCATCAAAAACCTTGTCGGTAAAACCCTTTTTGGGATAAAAAATCGGTCGAAGGAAAAGAGTGCAATGCATGCTTTTTGAAACCTAAGGCCTTCGGGTTGGAGAGTGTTCAGCCGTTTCAATTATATACCTGCACTCAAATCACCGTAGAATGTAATTGAAAGATAAAGGAGACGGTATACCTTAGTGTAAAATGTGTCAGTGATGTTTCTAGCCCTAATATGTTTTAGTCGTTTGTGATGAGGATACAGTATGGTCCTCTGCTTTGTTTAGTCAGGGATAGCCGAGAGTGTAACTTGTTATCTGTATTTTACTGTTTATTTATCTATTGACTTCTTCGAAGGTGGAGGTACCTGTGTTGGGGCCATAGCGTGCACCGCGAACATTTATATCGTGGCATACTATTCCCCATAAACGGTCTTAATCCTATCCTTTATGGGGAATTTCATCATTTGATGGAGGGTGGATGGTACTGCTCTCATCCAGTGTATCCATGGCCTTCCGAGAAAGAAGTTGTACCTCATGTCTCCCTCGATGACATGGAATTTGGCATTTTGGGTTGTGCCAACCACGTTGACCGGGAGGGTGATTTCCTCATTTGTTGTTTCGCTCGCCATATTGCATCCACTAAGGACTCGAGAGGTTGGTACGATTTGGTTAAGCAGTCTGAGCTGCTCTACCACCCTCGACCTGATAATTATGGCCTAGCTACCTAGATCCATAATTACATGGCTAATTTGAAATGTATTTACAAGAAAAGAGATTACGAGTGCATCATTGTGAGGCTGAGGCAAGATCTTGGTGTCCTCATCGCTGAATATGAGGGCATCCTCGGGTATGTAATCCCGAGTTTGCTTTTTTCTGTAATAGATATTTTTGTTCTTCTCATCATGGGCTCATGTGGGGCATCGATGCCTCCCAAGATCATGTGGATGAAATGTTATGGCACAATAGCTTCATTTTTCTTGGTCACCTCTGTCTTTTTGGCCCGGTCGCTGAGGAACTCTTGGAGGTGACCTTTACTGAATAGTCTGGCTGATTTCTCTCAGAGCTGGTTGCAATCCTCGGCATGTGGCCACCTGGCATCTCTGATTTTACTGATGGTGAACACGATGTATGATACAACTACGTTGAAGTTGTACTCCAACAAGTGAGGTGAATCCGTTGGCCTTGTGTTTCTATTGAATCCGTCTTTGTTGATGAGTCCCCGAGGGTTTTGGCCTCGGTCCATCCATCGATCATTTTGGGGTATGTTACGCTTTGGGCGTTGATCCTATCTTCGGCATATGGCTGATACCTTTATTTGTTCGGCTTTAGCTCCTTCGCCAAAAGCCTTCTTGGGTATACTAAGCCTGAGGGGCCCCCTAGTTTGTCGTCCTCGACCTTGATTTTCGGTTGATATCGATTGTGAACATCTGACCAAGTCACGACAGGATATTCTTCCATATTCTCTTTCAGTTTCTTCGAAGCCACCGAGCTTTGTTCATTCAGACCTTGAGTGAAGGCCTGCACGGTCCAGTCGTCAGAGACTGGTGGTAACTCCATTCTTTCCATTTGAAAACGAGACACGACCACTCCTCCCCCCAGCATCTCATTCTCCCTTTGTTTGATCTTGAAGACGTCGGATTTCCTCGTTGCTACTTTGATGGCACCAGCATGTGCCTTTATGAAAGAATCTTCCAGCATAGAAAATGAGTCTATAGAGGTAAGATCTAGGTTGTGATACCGTATCATGGCCCCTTTCAAGAGTGTTTCCCCAAACATCTTTAGTAAGACGGACTCGATCTCGTCTTTCTTTAGGTCGTTTCCCTTCACTGCACAAGTGTAAGCAGTAATATGCTCACTGGGGTCTGAGGTTCCATTGTATTTCGCAAGGTCTGGCATTCTCAACTTCTTTGGAATGAATTTTGGAGTCGCTTCCTCTAGGAACGACCTTTGTATGAACTTCTTCGAATCCACACCTTTCAGGATCGGGGTGCCCCAGAATTTGGTCGACACTGGAATTATAGGAATTCGTCTTTTTATCATTGGATTCTATCTTCTTCTTGCTGATTTGATCCTCTTTGTGAGGTCCTCACGGGGTCGGCCACTGACATGTTGTTGCTTGATCTCTCTGATACCTGATCGACTAGGGGAGCCATCTTCGGTGCTACTGTGCTGGGAGTTTTCTGGTGACTTTGTAGCTGAGCAATTGTTAGATGTTCTACCTGCAATATCTCAAACGTAACATGAAGACTAACCTCTCATTCTTCCCTAGCCGGGATTTTCTGAGCTTCTTTTTTGACTCCTTGGTGCACGCTCCTGTTAGTGTGGACTTACGTCGATGTGTTGAGCATCATGTGAGATCGCATCCATGAGAATCGGTTCTGGCGCATTCTCAAGGTTTCGTGGTGGTACACCAACACCTCGAACATCCATACCATTTTCCCCGTGGTGCTCAACATTGTTTTTCACTGAGTCAAACATTTTGACATGAAATTAATGATCTTGGGCAAGACAAAGTGTGAAAGATAACTTGTGTTATGTACTTAAACCATAAAGAAAATATTTACTATTATTTTTAGCCTCACGGTGGGTGCCAAAGTATTTAATATGAAAATGATAATAACAATTTAATTTGATTTAGTGGTTCTAAAAATATGTGATTTATTTTTATGCTAGTTGTTAAGTAGTTGATGCTATGTGAAAGACTTAGAAATGAGATAAGAGCTTGAGAGTAAGGTGATAACTAAACTGAATGATCAATAATCAGGGTCTAGTCTAAAGCTCGGCTGTGAGCTATCGAGGGTGGTCGACAGAGACTAACAGTTACAAATAAATAAATGACGGCTCTTTATGGCCAATAATAAGAAATTAATGAAGAACAATAAATAAAACGCAATAAATATGAGTAATAAATGAAGTGATGAGATCAAGATAATGTATTAGAGGGTAAAGAGGATGTTTTTGTATATTTAGTATTGAGCAACAGATGTTTATAAAATGACAAGGATCCCTTTTATATAAGAGGGGAAATCATAACATAGTATAAGTGCATTTATTACAAAGATATGGAGACAAGAAAACTAGTTAATGCCATGATACCGGCTCAGTCTAGCCTGATAGACTTTGTCGGCTCTAGCTTCACGCCTTGGGAACTCCCGGCTTTCTTTTCGTAACCGTTGGTCTCATACTGCCCCAAGGTCAAGCGTTGATGGCCCCTGCGGATGAAACTCAACCGTGGTCTCGAGCCTTCGAGACATGCCTATGAGGCATCGTAACGATGGAATATCGGACCCTCCGATTTTACCATATGCACCTTGTAATTTACACACATTCTAAGTTTGTTCACTTTTTTAGGGACTACAACAACGTTTGTGTCACGAACAAAATTGATGGACCGTGACGGGCACCGGATACCTTACTCAACCAGGTAGCAACATAACGTATCTTTTCATGTCATATTATCATAGATAATTGAGCCAGAAGGGTGCCGTGAGATAAGTAGAATACAACATATGATACCAACTTATGCATAATACATACGGGCCTATAAGACCAAAATAACCACTCGTACACTAAACATAGTCCGACAAGGCCATACAATCTTTTACGTACACGACATCTGCCTACAAGCCTTTAAGAATATATAATTTTCATGAAAGTCGGGACAGAGTCTCGCCATACCAAACAACACACGTCTAAATCATACTAACCAAACAAGACTCCGAAGCAAATGGAGCGCACCAACATCTTCCACTGAGCTGATAGCCTACTTGGAGGGCTCTTGATCTGTCTATCGGGACCTACAAGCATGAAACATAGCGTCCCCAGGCAAAAGAGACGTCAATACAAATAATGTACCGAGTATGTAAAGAATGAAAATCAGAAAATAATAGACATGATAGAAACATAGAGTAAAAGATTCGACATATAAGTTTGAACAACTTTATGAATCTAATAATATTTAAAATATCATGCATATGAGTATAAAAGCCCTACCATGCATGAGCACATGTGTTTATTCCATCATCAAGCCTCTGAGAGCATCCCATCATATCACCTCGGCCACTATGGGAAAAATCATCAATGTATACCAGTTGATCAGGTGGTGGTGCTTATATAATGTCATAACCTTTCTCATATCCCATATACATATAAATACATATATATGCGTATATAACGTCATTTGGTCCTGGGTCAATGTGCATATATAAATGCATAAAATACATATGAAATACGTTAATAAAATCTCTTGGTACGTCATAAGACCATTATGCCTCTGATTAATATCATGTAATAAACTTTACCAACTTACGTATTTTTTGAGACCTATGAACAGATGATCGAATAATATGACATATGGGGAATCAAAAACTATGCATCTCTAGTATTTCAATGAATAAAATTATATATAGAAATTGTACATTTGCTCATTTTTTTTGCATTGTATGAAACATGCCAAAAGAAAGAAAAGATAATCTTAACATGTCTGGAATAGGGGAAAAGTTGGTATGATGTTGATAGAAAAGGTTGCAGCATACTCCTTCAAAACCCCAAATTTTTGCGTTGCTAGTCGTGCCAAGAAACCTCGTTGAATTTTGGTTAAATAAATCACGTTGTCAATGTAATGTTTAGAATCTGATTGAAGTGATTTGAGAATGATATTTGTTGAAATCTTATAGAAGTTGTTAACTTCTCACTTCTGATTGTAGTGTGGATAAGGAATTATAGGAATTTTGGTTATAGTGTCTTGTATTCAAGATGTAAGAAAATGTACTGTTTTGTAGTCATTTTGCCACCTAACCAAAATGACTAAAGAGTCATTGTCCAAGAACTGACTTGCTACCACGTGGTGGTGGGGTGAAATTTTTTAAACTTTATTCACTTATTAGGTAATTAAGTAGTGTTCTATTACTCAATAATTAAATAATTACCACATAATTAAGAACTATCTCAAATTACTTAAAATTTTACTTATTTTTAATATACTTGATACATTAAATTATCACGGTTATATTGTACCTTGTATAGTACTAGATTATAAATATCGGGTATCTTAGTTCGGGCCGTATTTTATTCCAAAATATCAAGCTTCGATGAAATTCATTTTCTTTGATTTGATTACCTTCTCACATTTATGAATTTACTCATTTCTTGTATGAAATATCATAAAATATAAAATTCTCACGATGCCGACTATTATCAATCACTCAGTCCCTAATTCATGTTTAGTTTATATTATTTCACCAATCCATACTGGTTCTATTACTCTGGGGTCTAACTTTCTTTTTGTAATCACGTTAGAGTCACAAACTTATTCCTTGAACTGAGGATATGACTTTATGGCCTATATTCTTTTATTTTCTCCACGCCTGGCACCTCTCATCTTTTCCTTCCCTTGATTATAGACTCTGTAATAGTGTTATTTTTTATCTGCCGCAGTCATCCAGGTAACATATCTTACTCATAATGCTTCATTAACTCTTTTCTTATTTTCTGCTAATATTTATGCTTATCCCTTTATTCTAAAAACTCAAACAAGACATTCTTTTGCTGTTAGTTGCCCTCGCTCCATCCGCTGACTATTCGGGTTGTTTAACGTTCTCGCTCTACTAGGGACAAGAGCCATACTAAGGTAACTTTTATCCTTTCAAGACTTTTAATGCCTATCTTTGTAGTACTTATATCTAGTTGTACTATTTGAGAGTGTACCATATGGGTGTCTCACAAGGAGATTTTGTTGGCACATTTACCATATCCTTGGGAAATATCAACTAACGCAAGCAATCCAATCATCAATTTGGGTTTCTCTAACCCTAGTCGGTTCATGGTATTTGTCTTTCTCTTAACTATTTCTGTTAGCTCCCATGGAGCATAATTGAAATGGGTGTGACTAATTGTACATACCTCTGCTACAATTGAAGGTATCTCAAAATGCTTATATTTGTCTGCTTGAATTGTAAATACTGTTAATCTTCGTTAATTGGGTACCTCGTACCCTTCTTCACCTTGCTTCTTGTACTTGCTGAAACTTGTGTCTTCCTCCTTATCATCTTTTACCGTAAGAGTGGATGCACATTCTTGACTTATGGATCCTTATCGAGAAACTTACACATCTTAAGCTACTAAATACCTCATATTTATCCATCATAAGCATGCTGCAAAAATCGAGTTCCTCTGACTAAGACTATATCTCTTACCAACCATCTTTCTGGATGTAGACATCGTCGTATTATGAATAAGATAGAGTTAGGAAACTGAGTTCTTAAAATTAAGCTCTATGACACGATCTAGAGTAAGAAGAAAGAGTGACATTCCTAAATACCTTGTAGCCTCCCGCTTATAAGTTTGGTGAACGAAACACCCATAATTAAGACTCTACTAGACACGGCTTGTAGACTTTCTAGGACATAACTACTCTGATACCACTTCTGTCAAGACCCAAACCGATAGGCCACGACGGACACCCGATACCTTACTCAAATGAGTACCAATATGACGTATCTTTTCATGTCATACTATAATAGATAACTAAGCTGGAAGGTTGCCGTGAGATAAGTAGAATAGAGCGTGTGATACCAACTTATTCATAAGCCATACAAGCCTATAAGACCAAAATAACCACTCATACACTAAACATAGGCCGACAAGGTCATGCAATCTTTTAAGTACCCAACATTTGTCGACAAACCTCTAAGAATATATAATTTTAGTAAAGGTCGGGACAGAGTCCCGCCATACCAAACAATACACGTCTAAATCATACTAACCAAACAAGCAACTCCAAAGAAATGGAGCATACCATCTTCCGCTGAGCTGATAGCCTATTTAGAGGGCTCTCGACCTGCCCATAAGGACCTGCGGACATGAAACACATCTTCCCCCGGCAAAAGGAATGTCAGTATAAATAATATACCGAGTATGTAAGGAATGAAAATCAGTAAATAATAAACATGAGAAAAGCATGGAGTAAAAGACTCGACATGTAGGTTTGAACAACTTTATGATTATTTTAATATTTAAAATGTCATGCATAAGCGTATAAAAGTAATACCATGCATGGGTACATGTGTTCATACCATCATCAAGCCTATTAGGGCATCCCATCATATCATCTCGGCCACCATGGGAAAAATCGTCAATATATACCAGCTGATCAGGTGGTGGTGCATATATAATGCCATAACCTTTCCCATATCTCTCATACATATATATATATACATACATATATATATACATACATATATATAGATACATATATATATATATATATATACATATATATATATGTGTGTATATATATATATATGTATATATATATATATATATATATATATATATATATATGTATATGTATATATACATGAAATGCATATGAAATACGTTAATAAAATCTCTCGGTACGTCAGAAGAAACCCATATCCCTCATATATATATATATATACATATCTATATATATATATATGTATATATACATGAAATGCATATGAAATACGTTAATAAAATCTCTCGGTACATCAGAAGACCATTATGCCTCAAATTAATATCATAAAATAAACTTTATCAACTTACGTTTTTTCGGGACCCATGAACAGATGATATAATAATATGATACGTGGGAAATTAAGAAGATAAGCATCTCTAGTATTTCTATTAATAAAGTTATTTATGAAAATTGTACATTTGCTCTTTTTGTTTACATCGTATGGATTATGCCAAAGAAAAGAAGGGATAGCCTTAACATACCTGGAATAGGAAAAAAATTTGTTTAATGTTCTTGAAAAAGGTTGTACCGCACTCCCTCAAAACCCCAAAATTTTGCTTTGCTAATTGTGCTAGAAAAACTCGTTGAATTTTTGTTAAATAAATCACGTTGTTAATATAATGTTTAGAATCTGATTAAAGTGGTTTGAGAATGAAATTTGTTGAAATCTTATAAGAATTTTTAACTTCTCACATCTGATGTAGTGTGGATAAGGAATTGTAGGAATTTTGGTTGTAGTGTCTTGTATTCAAAATATAAGAAAATAAAGTATTTTATAGTCATTTTGACACCTAACCAAAATGACTAAGAGTTATTGTCCAAGAATTGGCTTGCTACCACGTGGGGTACGGATGTGTGAATTTTTCTAATCTTTATCCATTTATTAGGTAATTGGGTAGTGTCTCTGTTACGATCCTAACCTCAAACCCCGGTTGTGTTGGCGCCTCTCATGAAGACAAGGCCAGCCAGTCTAACATAATTCATCTTTTTAAGCAGTTAATTAACTTAAAGATAGTTTAAAACACGATTAATAGCAATAATTCGTAGAATAAAGATAACAACGTAGAAACAACCCCGACACAGCCCTAACCGGGGTGTCACAAGCCACGAACGTCTAAGCTACTAAATCCTCAAATGTAACTACAGAGTTTCAAATACTAAACTAGAAGCGTAAAAGAAATAGATAGAGAGGAGCTCCAGGATGCGAACGCCAACAGCTTCCTAAAGACTCCTCAAAGATCCGCCTGAAGCTAGAATGAATCAGCACTCCGGAGCGAAACCAGCGACGCCTGAATCTACACACATGGTGCAGGGAGTAATGTGAGTACTCCGACCTAGTGAGTAATAATTATAAATAAATGATTGAAAATAAAAAATCACGTACGCACAAGGTATTCTATAATGAAGTAGTTAAATAAGTAATTTGTAAGTAGGAAACCAATGAAAAATAACATAATATACTTCTATAACATATAAACAAGCAATTGATAGACAAATAAGATAAAATAAACACATAGAGGTTTGCCCCTCGGGCATATTATCAATAATTTCAGCCCCTCGCGCTCAATCTGACATCAGAATGGGTACCCGCGCTTACTGGGGGTGTGCAGACTCCTAGAGGGGCCTTTGCGGTCCAAACGCAATATCAAGTCATCCCGTGGTATAAAATCTAGGCCCTAGGCCTCATATTAATCAAGCCACCTTGTGACATACATATCTCAGGTGCTCGGCCTTAAATCAGTATCAGTGTTTCCTCACAACATAGGCCCTCGGCCTTACTCAATCAAAAATACTCACAAGCCCCTCAGACATTAGCAAAAACAGTATTCCTTAGCCCAAAAGTAATTTAAAATATCATTTAAATCTTAAAAGTAAGTAACTACGGCTGAGTATGAAAATGGTAGAAAATAACATGACTGAGTTCAAGTAATAAGTCAAAATAGGGAGGAAATATTCTGTGAAAAGGCCCGAAGGGTTCAAATTGGCACTAGGCCCAAATATGATACTTAGTCCAAAAAGTAATGATAGCAAACAATTTACAATCAAACTAAACAGTAAAATCATCAACTGGGATGGACTTAGTCACAATCTCCAATGGTGCTCTACACCACGCTTGCTATCCAACGTGTAAGTCACCTTGACGTAGCACTACGATGTGCTATCCAGGGTTTGAAACCCTCATACTATCATTTACAATCATTACTCACCTCGAATCGGCTAAATCTCTAGCTCACGACGCCCTTTCCTCTCGAATTGGCCCCCACGTGTGTCGAATCTATCCAAAATCAGAACGAACATGTCACAATATGCTAAGGGAACAAAGGCCAAGCATAAAATCGAACAATACCAAAAATCTCGAAATTAGTAAAACTCGAGCCCCGGGCCCACTTCTCGAAATGCAAAATTTTTTCCATCAATGTGTTCCTTATATCCCCACAAGTTCATACATACTAAAAGTTCTCCATACAGCCCCAATTGCTCCTCCAAATCCCCAAATCAAAATTCCAAGGCCCAGTTCTTCCATTTTTAGCATAAGTCCCAAGATGTTCTAGGTATATTTCACAATAGAAATGAGTTTTAAGTTCAAAAATCTTACCTCCAATCGATTCCCCTTGAATCCCTCTTTAATCCCCACCAAGAAACTCTTAAAATGATCAATTATGGGTGAAAATATACCCAAAATTGCAGATGAAATTACTTAAAACATTCTTCCCAGGTCTCACCCTTCCTTCTTCGTGAATGCGGACAACCTCTCGTGTTCACAAGCACAAATTTGTGTTGACCAACTTTTCCTCTTCGTGAACGCGACACAACAATTGCGAACGCGATGCATCTTCCTCCTACACCTTTGCGAACGCGTTGAAGAAAAGTCCTCACTCCCAAATTACTCTACGCGATCGCGAGTGCCCTCTCGCGAACGCGATGAACTGCATTTTGGCCTTCCACGAACGTGAAGCCCATATCGCGAACATGAAGACTAAATCCTGTCTTCCTCACTTCCTTCTTTGCGAACGTGAGGCTCCTCTCGCAAACGCTAAGAGATAAATCTCTGCAACACTAAAACTTAATTATCTGCAACTTTTAAACTCCAAAAATAGTCCGATTGACCACTCGAAACTCACCCGAGGCCCTTGAGACCTCAACCAAAGGCACCAACACATCCTAAAACCTCATTCAAACTTGTTTCAATCATCAAAATACCTCAAGCAACAATAAATCAACCAAAACACATCGGATTCAAGCCTATGTTTTCTAAGACTTCCGAAATACGCTTTCAATCAAAAACCATCAAACCATATCCGAATGACCTAAAAGTTTGCACACACATTCCAAATGACATAACGAAGCTACTGCAACTCTTGGAATTCTATTCTGAATCCCGGATCAAAATCTCACCTATCAACCAAAATATCAACTTCGCCAAAGCCTAATTCTACTCTGGACCTCCAAAACCCAATTTGATTACGCTCCTAAGTCATAAATCACCTCCCAAAGCTAACAGATCCATCGGAACTCATATCCGAGCCTTCTAAGGCATAATCCAACATCCGGTTGACTTTTTAAACTTAAACCTTCTTATAAGAGACTAAGTATCTCATTTCTTACTAAATTCTCTCCGAACACAAACTAATCAACTCAATCACATAATACATGGATAACGAAGCACAAAGAAGAAAAAAGGGGGAAATGGAGCAGTAACTCATGAGACGACTGGCCAGGTCGTCATATTCTCCCCAACTTAAACATACATTCATCCTCGAACAAGTGAAGAAACATACCTGAAGCCTCAAATAAGTAAGGATATCTGCTCTGTATCTCCCGCTCGGTTTCTCGGGTAGCCTTCTCCGTGGGCTAATCTCTCCACTGCACTTTCACTAAAGCTATATCCTCCGACCTCAACTTCCAAACTTGACGACCCAAAATAGCTACTAGCTCCACATCAAAGGTCAAATCATCATCCAACTGAACTGTGCTAAAGTCCAAAACATGGGATGGATCCACAATATACTTCTGAAGCATAGAATCATGAAATACCCAAAGCAGAATCGACAAGCTGGGTGGCAAAGCAAGCTCATAAGCCACCTCCCCAATCCTCTGAAGCACCTCAAGAGGCCCAATGAACCGATGACTCAATTTCCCTTTCTTCGAAAATCTCATAATAGCCTTCATGGGTGAAACCTTCAATAGAACCTTCTTGCCAACCATGTAGGACACATCTCGAACCTTCCTATCAGCATAACTCTTTTGCCTTGACTACGCTATATGAAGTTTCTCCTGAATCACCTTCACTTTATCTAAAGCATCCTGAAACAAATCTGTCCCCAATAGCCTAGCCAAACCGGGCTTGAACCAACCAACTGGAGATCTACACCGCCTCTCATACAAAGCCTCATATGGATCCATCTGAATACTCGACTGATAGTTGTTGTTGTAGGAAAACTCTGCAAGCGGTAGAAACTCATCCCATGATCCTTTAAAATCAATGACACAAGCGTGAAACATGTCCTCTAATATCTGAATAGTACTCTTGGACTACCCGTCCGTCTGAGGATGAAAAGTTGTGCTCAACTCCACCTGAGTACCTAACTCTCTCTACACGGCTCTCCAAAACTACAAAGTAAACTGAGTAACTCTATTTGAAATGATGGAAACCAGAACGCCATGCAAACGAGCAATCTCTCGGATATAAATACCTGCCAACCGCTCTGAAGAATAGGTAGTGCATACAGGAATGAAGTGCGCGGACTTGGTCAGCCAATCCACAGTTACCCAAATAGCATCGAACTTCTTCAAAGTCCATGGAAGTCCAACAACAAAGTCCATAGTGATCCTCTCCCACTCCCACTCAAGAATAGCCCTCTGCTGAAGGAAGCCACCCGGTCTTTGATGCTCATATTTCACCTGCTGACAGTTGAGACACCGAGCTACAAAACCCCACAATATCTTTCTTCATTCTTCTCCACTAGTAGTGCTGCCTCAAATCTTGGTACATCTTAGCGGAACCTAGATGAATGGAATACCGCGAGCTATTGTCCTCTTCCAATATCAACTTTCGAAGCCCTTCCACATTTGGCACAAAAAAGTGGTCTTGCATCCTCAAAACTCCATCATCACCAATGGTCACATCTCTAGCATCATCATGCTAAACTCTGTCCCTAAGGACAAGCAAATGTGGATCATCTTGTCGGCGCTCTCTTATGCGATCAAATAAGGAAGACATGGGCTCCAAAATATCCAACTTCACGAACCAATTGGCCAAGGCATGGACATCAATTGCGAATGGTCTCTCCCCAGCTGGAATATATGCCAAACTCCCCATACTCACAGCCGTTCAGCTCAAAGCATCGGCCACCACATTGGGCTTTTCCGGATGATACAATATCGTGATATCATAATCCTTAAGAATCTCCAACCATCTCTGCTGCCTCAAATTAAGATCCTTTTGCTTGAACAAATGCTGAAGACTACAATGATCAGTGAATACCTCACAGGACACGCCATATAAGTAATGCCTCCAAATCTTCAATACGTGAACTATGGAAGCCAACTCCAAATCATGAACGGGATAGTTCTTATCATGTAGCTTCAACTGACGAGAAGCATAAGCAATAACTCTACCCTCTTGTATCAATATACAACCAATCTCAACTCTCGAAGCATCACAATACACGGTATATAAACCTGAAGCTAGTTGGCAAAACCAACACTAGAGATGTGGTCAAAGCTATCAAAGCTGCTGAAAGCTCTCCTCAAACTCGTCTGACCATACAAATGGAGCACCATTCTAAGTCAACTTGGTCAAGGGCGATGCGATAGATGAAATCCCTGAAAAACCCGGCGATAATAGCCTGCTAAAATCTCTATGGTTGAGGATGGTCTAGGCCAATTCTGAACTGCCTTTATCTTCTTCGGATCAACCTTAATAACCTTGCTGGACACCACGTGCCCAGGGAAAGTCACTGAACTGAGCCATAACTCACACTGGAATATAATAAATATGGGAGCCTCAGCTCCGACATCCCTCACAAAGGCAAGATATGAGAGACAACCCTTCCCAACCATACGTTGGGCTTTCAGTAAAGGAACACTCTACTAGGAACATAATCAGTCACGCCACGCCACTGAATTCGTGGTACACCTGGCATAGCCAATATGACAGTCTTAGCATGACAGACTAGAATAGCATGACACAGAGATAACCAATCCATGCCCAAAATGACATCAAAATCCACCATACTAAGTAGTAAAAGATCAACTCGGGTCTCCAGACCCTCAATAGTCACTATACATAACTAGTACACACGGTCTACAATAACAGTATCACCCACCAAGGTAGATACATGAATAGATAAAACAAGAATCTCATGGGACATACCCAAATAATGAGCAAATTATGATGACACATAAGAAAAGGTGGATCCGGGATCAAATAATATAAAGGAATCTCGGTGCAAGACTGAAACAATACCTATAGTAACAGAATCAGAAGCAGTAGCATCGGATCTACCCGGAATCACATAGAAATAGGCCTGACTGCCCCCTGATCGACCTCCCCATATAGGGCGACCCCTAACTGACTGACCTCCACCCCTAGCTGGCTGAGCGGGTGGCGAAGCAACTAGCGTTAAAGCCGAAGATTGACCGCTCTGTTGTAATGAACTAGAAGCACGATGAGGAAACTACCTCCATATATGTCACATATCGCCACACTCAAATAACTTTCGAGTGCTGGAGAAGGGGTCTGAAGGGAACCCCTCGCACCGGAGTGACTAGCAGATGTACTTGGAATAGAAGAACCCTAAGTTGATAAGGCATAAGATGAACTCTGATCTAGGAGGGTACTGAGTGATAAGTGGCCCTGCTGAGACTTTGATAACCACTACCTGAAGATGCCTCGCGATACTCTGGGGGGGCTAGCTGGGCAGGCTAGAAAGAACGGCCTCTACCACGATGAAACTAGCCTCACGAGGGAGCACCACTATAACTGCCAGATCCTCGAGGCCTCTTGGCCTCCCTCTCCTCTCTCTCCTAACCGCTAACCGTCTCAATCTCACAAGCGATATAAACCACATCCTCGAAGGTGGCACCTATCACCCTTTCTCTAGTCATTAGAATACGATGCTGGTAATTGAGGCCATCAACAAACCTCCTGATATATGTTTTTATAATTTAACAAAAAGTTACAAAAATGGTCATTTTGCAGTATAATATTGCGAATTAGGTTAACAGAAATTTTTCCATTAAATCAATTCGCAGTATAATACTGCGAAGTAATAAATAATTATTTTTTAAATGTAATTCGCAGTATAGAACCGAATTACCTAAATGCCGCGTTTAATTAAAGATATGGGCCAGGGCTTATTTTAAATAAGCAATTCGCAGTATAGTACTGCAAATTAGCAATTCACAGTACTATACTGCGAATTGCTTATTTAAAATAAGCAACTTTTTTCTTCCTCTTGATCTGTTCCCCCTGTCCTTTTATAAAAAAAATCGGCCCTACTCGTCCCTTAAACATCAAGGAGTGAAGGTCCCACACGAAAAAGTAGCTTTGGATTCTGTCGTTTTGGTGCAAAAAAATGGATTTCAATAATATTCAAAAACTTCAATTGAGATATTTCAATTTATATTATGTCAAAACTTGTATACTAATTTATTTGATACCCGAATTCATGTTATGTTTGTGACCAAAAATGCTACTGGATTGTTTATGTTATATCTGATTTATTTACCCGAATTTATGTTATGTTTATGACCAAAAATGCTACCGGATTTTTTGTATTATATTTGATTATATACCCGAATTTATGCAATGTTTGTGACGAAAAATGCTTAAAATTTGATATTCTTATATAATTTGTATTAAAAACTGATAAATAATTTGTATTATTAAATAATATTCTTTATTTTGTTTATTTGTATTGTTAATATTATGTTCATATTGTAGATCCTCGTAGCGTAGTAAAATATAGTGTCTTTTAGTGTAGTGAAATATAGAGCCTTTTAGCGTAGAGTCTCAGTAGCTAACAAAATTATAAAAATATTGGAATTGAGACGCAAAGAAATTATGGATAACTCGGTGCTACCGGACCTTAAAAATTAAGCCTGGAACCCATACATAATTATTCACTCCAATTAAAAATTTTTAATTTAATTCTTTCAGGTAACAAAAATCTAAAAATGTTAAAATTGAGAAGCATAAAAATTAAGAATAACCCGGTGCTAGCGGGCCTAAAAAATCAAGCCTGGAACTCATACGTAATTATTCTCTCCAATTCAAAAATTTATAATTTAAATCTTTCAGGTAACAAAATTCTAAAAATACTGAAATTGAGAAGCATAATAATTAACGATAACTCGGTGCTATCGGCTTAAAAAATCAAGCCTGGAACACATACATAATTATTCTCTCCAATTTAAAAATTTATA
Source organism: Nicotiana benthamiana (assembly GCA_034376525.1). NCBI lineage: Eukaryota > Viridiplantae > Streptophyta > Magnoliopsida > Solanales > Solanaceae > Nicotiana > Nicotiana benthamiana. The sequence continues at coordinate 49,918,046 of CM067328.1, forward strand.
ATTTAAATCTTTAAGGTAAGAAAATTCTAAAAATGAGAAATTGAGAAGCATAATAATTAAGATAATTTGGTGCTGTCGGGCCTCGAAAATCAAGCTTGGAACCCATGCATAACTATTTTCTCCAGTTAAAAAATTTATAATTTAAATCTTTCACGTAACAAAATTCTTAAAATATTGATATTGAGAAGCATAATCATTAAAGATAACTCGGTGCTACCGTACCTAAAAATTAAGCATGTGGCCCATACATAATTATTCTCTCCAATTCAAAAATTTATAATTTAAGTATTTAAGGTAAGAAAATTCTAAAAATGTTGAAATTGAGAAGAATAATAATTAAGGATAATTCGGTGCTACCGGGCCTCGAAAATCAAGCTGAGAACCCATACATAACTATTTTCTCCAATATTAATCATAATTAATTATTTAATTTATTAAACTAACACAAATAATTAATTTTGTTTAAATTATAGTAAACATCATGGCCTTTCCTCCACCTGCGCATCCTGGACCTGTCGAGGATAAGCTATTAGTGCTGCAGGGCGACCATAGGTCCTCCTATGTTTGGGAGGGATAGCAATCGGAGCAGCCTCTCCGTCCCAGGAGACCTGATGATTTGTGGGCGTTTGTTGCGGCACGTCCTTTCCATGAGCGCATAGTACATCTCCTCCAGACTACCAGATTATATACTATTTTTCAGCTTAGATGTATGCAACTTGATTGGTCGCTGATCACTGCCTTGGTGGAGCGGTGGCGGCTTGAGACGCATACTTTTCATCTGCCCACTAGAGAGGCCACAATCACACTGGAGGATGTCCAGGTTTAATATGGACTGTGTGTAGAGGGACGTACCTTGACACCGCCCCACTACATTAGAGGAGCGACCCGTGCACAGATGGCGGGTCTAACGGGGGAGTGAACTGGTTTTAGACCTCAGGGTCAGCAGGGGCAGTCGCGTCGCGTTGTCATTCACTAGAGATCACATGGCAGATTTGCACCCATATATTACCCATGAGACGGAAGATCTTTGGATATCGAGGTACACGCGGTTGTCGTTGCTCCTGATCTTCAGGTGTGTCTTGTTCCCGGAGACTTCGGGGAGTAAAGTAAGTATGCGCTTAGTTTATCATCTAGTAGAGCTGAATGAGTTACCCCAGTACAGTTGGGGTGCTAGTGTTCTGGCGTACTTGTATAGGAGCATGTGCCGGGCGAGCATAGGTCCAGTGGTTGATATATGTGGTTTTCTGCCCCTCCTACAGGTGACCATAATTTCTGAATACTTTGTTCTTTACTCCAAATTCTATTTTGTGAAATGACTCGTAAATTTTGCATCAACAACTTATCTTAGGTTTGTGCATGGCAGCGGATCATGCCATTGCATCTACCTCTACCAGAACTTTTTCCCAGTCAACATTATCTGTTCTCCCTCTAGATACAGGAGGATTCAGAGGCATGTGAGCTACCGAAGGACGGATGCTCACCATAATCTCGCCCTTCTCAGGGATGTGTTAGATATGTTGATGGACGGACAGGTAAATATGTACCTATGTTTGGTTGTTTTGAATTGAGTTGTGTTTTGTGTACTAACTTTTATGTTATTATTTGGTAGTTCATATGGACGCCATACATCATCGAGTTGATTGCTCAACTACCAGCTTGTTGCTCAGTCGACCGACTTATTTGGAGCACCTCCGTCTCGATGATCTGTTGGGATCACGTTGAGTATCATGCCACAAGTGTGCTTCGACAATTTGGCCGTCCTCAGACTATACCGAGCAAGCCTGCATAGGAGGCTATACACTATCAGCACGACGACCGTGCCAACATGGATGAGCAGTATATGGGATGGCTGCAGCAGCAGATAGTTTATTAGGGTGAGCGAGCAGAGCGTATTCCGCAACCACCTACGATTGTCCAAGAGAGCTCTATTCATTTGTATGCTGAGTGATACAGCCGTCAGACATGACTGATGATCGGGAACCCCGTACATGTACTTGGCAACCCCTACAGACCGTACGCCGGGAGTCACGAGGCACTGGTATGTTTTTGTGGGTTATTAATATCTTATAATATTTATATACCATTATTTAATTACAATTTTAAATGTTTCATAGGCTATTAGGCAACATCGCCTCTACCAGTTAGGACAGTAGATGCAGCACCGTACTGACAACCCTGAAGTGGTTGACTTTGGATGGCAAGTGGAACAGATGGCTCGTCTGACACTGTTGGAGGCGAGAGATACCGAGAGGTTAGACCATGAGACTCAGGATGTGGCTCCAGAGGCATACCGTCGGGGTAGGCCGATCCCACGAGGCAGGGGTAGGACACGAGGGAGGGGTGCTCCACAAGGTAGGGGTGCCCTACGAGGTCGCGCGGGGATGGCAAAGAAGTGGTCAGCAATGGGGCGTTGAGGTACCTGTCGACCAATCTGCTGAGGGAAATGATGAGGACTTCGGAGTTGAGGGGCTTGGAGATGATCAGCAGGGTTATATGCCTCATGCAGATGAGCATTCCAGCAACATGCCTTCGGATAGCCTTCAGCTATCTTTGCCAGCATCGCGGGTCACCCTGTCAAGAGCATTGTCGATCATGGGTACATTCAATGGGATATAGATCAATACTTCACATGCCCATCTACCGTAGCTGAGGATCAGCCTACCCGGTACGTGGATGGCGGGCGCCGGTTGAGTTATCTCTCATCCGTATGTTTGTATTACTTTAATGTTTCAATTTAAATTGTTTTCCTTAATGAACTACCATTTATAAATATTAATGGTCTTATGCAGTCTTCGTCCCAGCCCATGTTTGAGGACACTTTATATGGTGATGTATATACCCAGGAGGCCGACGAGACCATGGAGAGAAAATATTTTTTTGCGTAAACACAAAAATAAAAATAATACTTTTTCACATGCTAAGAATATTTCTTGTTTGGTAGGTTGTTGACGGTCTGATGCCCTATTCTTCCAATCCTGCCATTTGTAGTGTCGATGGTGCTGCACATCCTCACATAAAGAGGCGACTTGATGATGATGATCCAGATAGTGTGTCGGGGCGACAGGGGACGCGACTTAGGCCAGCAGCAGCACTGAAGCACACAGGCTGCGGCACCCACTGATTTACTTATGTATTAACTTTGTGTAAATAGCTCTTTATGTAAATAATGGAAGAATTATATTTGAATAACAATTTTATTTTAATTGCGTCTGAACATTAATTTTACTTAAACAGTACAACTCAAACATAAACCTTACATACCTAACGCAAAAACAAATAGTAGAACTAATGAAATCACTTGACAAAGAAAACATGAAGATACATTACAACACTCACCACTAAATGTCATTGCTTAGTTACTACCGCCTAGTATTCTCTGCTTCATCCTCTCGAGCATTTTTCCCAATTTTTTGTTCTTTTCTTCCACCTCCTTGATCTTCGCCTTCAAATCTTCAATTTCTTGCTTCGATTGGCGCTCTCTTTCCCATTGCCCCGTACACGCATCATGAAGATGATACAACTTGTCTTTGTAGTATTCTTCTTCACATGGTTTGTCAACCCATTCCTTAAAATTGCATATAGGTACGTGGGGTTGCCTATAAAATGTGTTCATACAACCCCAATAGCAGTGTCCAGCTTCTTCCCAATCATTGTACATCATGTTTTTAGTTCCAGTTTTGCTTTTTGGTGGACAAAGGGTTCGTTGAGTTATTTCTTAAAGTGAAGTTTTGGTTTATGGAAAAGCTTGATTATAGGTTGTTGTTAAGTGTTAAAATAACTAGAATGCACTCTTTATTTATAGGCAAGAAGTTGCAACAATACGTAGTATACACTACGAATTAAAAATAGCTTTTTCACATAGTTTTTAACCTTTTCAGAACGACATGACTATCAACGATACGTAGTATTATACAACGATTTACGTGCACATTTTTTAAGGAAAAACAGCTTTTTCACATGCTTTTCATCCTTTTCAGTTAGGATTTGAGTGGATAAAGAGGAGCAACAGGAATCCTGTCTGACAAGAAAGTGCCACCATTACTAAAAGGTAAGTTTTATAGAGCAGTGGTTAGACCGGCCATATTATATGGGATCGAGTGTTGGCCGATTAAGAACTCACACTTCTAGAAGCTGCAAGTAGCGGAGATAAGGATATTGAGGTAGATGTGTGGGCATACAAGGATGGATAAGATTAGGAATGAAGTTATTCGAGAGAGGGTGGGCGTGGCGCCCGTGGAGGACAAGATGCGGGAAGGAAGACTCAGATGGTTCGAGCACATTCAGAGGAAGAGCACTGATGCACTGGTGAGAAGTTGTGAGAGACTGGTGGTGGTGGGCATGAGGAGAGGTAGAGGGAGACCTAAGAAATATTGGGGAGAGGTGATCAGGCAGGACATGATGCGACTTAGGATTACAGAGGACATGGCCCTTGATAGGAGATTGTGGAGGTCGAGCATTAAGGTTGTAGGTTAGGGGGAGTTGGGATATTTCTAGAGCGCACTAGAGTGATACTAGACAGTTAGGAGTTAGGCTTAGGATGCTACTGATGCAGGGCTTTATATCCTAGATATTAGTATACTTTCCTCTTTCTCGTATTTCCTATATTCCTTATATTGTTGTTATTTGTTATTTGATGTTATTTTATGTTGTCTATTTTATGTTATTTATTATGAGTCTATTGCTAGTACTAATGTATTGTTACTTGTTTCTGTCACTTGTTTTCTTCTTAAGCAAAGGGTCTCCTGGAAACAGGCTCTCTGACCCTCGGGGTAGGGGTAAGGTCTGCGTACATATTACCCTCCCCAGTCCTCATTTGTGGGAATATAATGGGTTGTTGTTGTTTGTTGTTTTCATCCTTTTCAGAACGATATGACAACTCAACGATACGCAGTATTATACCAGAATTTAAATGCACATTCTTTTTAGGAAAAAATAGCTTTTTCACATGCTTTTCATCCTTTTTAGAACGACATGACCACTCAACAATACATAGTATTATACAACGATTTACATGCATATTTGTTTTTGGAAAAAACAGCTTTTTCACATGCTTTTCATCATTTTCAGAACGGCATGACTACTCAAGAATACGTAGTATTATACCACGATATACATGCACATTTTTAAGGAAAAAAATAATTTTTTCACATGGTTTTCAGCCTCATCAGAACGACATGACAACTCAACGATACATAGTATTATACAATGGTTTACATATAATAATAAGTTGAATATTTGAGCAATTCTATGAAGAAAATAATACATTATGTAAATAATTACAACAATAGTATTTTAACAACATATTTTTGTAATAGAATTTGAACAACGTTTTTATTTCAACGGGTAAACACAAACAATAACACGACAAATCTAAAGATACAAATAGTAGAACTAATAAATATGCCAGACAAGGAAAATAAAAAGATAAACTACTACACTTATCACGTAGAAGACACTGCTTAATCACGTTTCGCTTCCTACAATTTTCTCCAACCACTCGAGTTGGTCTTCCAGCCTTTTTTTCTCTTCGTCCACCTCATTGAGTTTGGCCTTCAACTCATCAATTTGTTGGTTGGTTTGACACTCGCGTATCGCTTGCCTCGTACTGGTACAATGAAGATCATAAATACGCTCTTTGTAGTACTTTTGTTTACACTCTTCATCAAACCATACATCAATATCACATGTAGGCTTGTCGGGTTGCTCGTCAAGCTCGTTCGTACAACCCTAGTAGCAGCGTCCACCATCTGGCCACGATTTGAACAAACTCCATTTTTCTCCGCAGTGGCACCTTGGGACATAAACGGGTTGTTCAGACATTCCTTAAAGAGAAATTATTGTTATTGTTAAGTGCAAAAAACAAGTAGCGTGTGACCGTTATTTATAGTCAAGATTTCATTCAATACATAGTATTATGCTGCGATTTACATATTAAATTATTAAAACAAAATAGCTTTTTTCACATCTGTTTTTCAGCTTTTTCATAATGACATGACAACATAATAAAACTTGATATTTTACAGCAAATTACATATTTACTTTTTCTGATAAAAACAGGGTTTTCACATGCTTTTTCAACACAAATAAGTTCAATATTGAATAAGCATATCAAAATATAAAGTTAAAAAATAAGATGTAACAAGATTGTGGAATTTTATTTTATTTCATATAAATTGAAACTTACACACGTACAAACATGAATTTCAAAAAAAATACCAAAATAAAATACTAGAGGTATCCTTGATAGTTGGGTACGTTGGACGAACTTGCACCGGGATTACCACTGCCACGCACACTAGCGAAAGGACATTTACGACGGTCGTGTCCTGTTTGCAAGCATATGCCACATTTACGCACATAAACTGTGTCAACAACATCCATTTGGTTCCGCATGCGCATTCTCTTTTTCACTTGCTGCTTGCGCAAATAGTCCTTGTTACATACCATCTTAAAAGGTTCCGACGGCCAATAATGCTCAGCACCTAATGGCTTCAGCTTTCCACTATACGTGTCTACATATGCAGCAACACTGTATTGCCTATCAATATAGTTTGTTGCCCCATATCCAACTTGTTGAAAGCACTTCAACGTATATGTGCACGACATGTGGTAGATGGTCCATTTCCCACATGAACACAACCTTCTATGTTCATTCACCATATGTAGATTATTCCCACAGTATCCGCTGATAACTGTCTTAACTTCAAAAACAGCACGTTCATGATCATATCGAAGAAATGAATGCCACTGTGCTCGCCTCCTGGACCTTTCAAATCTTCTCATGGGTATTGGCATAAATTTAACACCCGGGTCCATCAATGTTGAGGCAGTTGCATGCCTTTCAACAACCTCTCCGCACTCTGTTTGAATGTCATGCGGACCATGGCAGTGACAGGCAGACTTCAACAAGCTGTTGAATGACTCCGACACATTTGTAGTGAGGGAACCCCATCGTATGCCTCCATCAGCATGCAATGTCCACATGTGAAGCTTATGCCCCATCAACCAAGTATAGGCTCTTGGTTCTAATCGTCGGATCACTTCCATGCACCTCGTGAATTTGCATTGTTGGTGCTCAGTTGCAGCCATTCACATTAAGTCATGCAAGGTCTTGTCTGGAAATTTCTTCTGAAAATTGGCCTTCACGTGCCGCACACAGTAACAGTGGTATGCATATGGTTCCTGCCATTCAGGAAAGTGACGCATATAGCTTAAAATACCACCATACTGATCAGATATTAGACAAATGCCTGAACGCTGTTTGACAACGTGCTTCTTCAAGTGGTTCAAAAAAATGTCCGCGTCTCTTCGTTTTCGTTGGCACATATGGCAAAATCTAATGGAAATATTTGCCTGTTGGCATCTATTGCAACTGCAATCAAAAGCTTAATATCATACTTTCCATAGACATGAATACCATCTATCAAAATAATAGGATGACAATGCACAAAACCCTCAATTTTCGGTATAAATGACTAGAACACATAGGTGAAAATGTATTCGGGTCTGTCCGGACTCCGCTCATGCCTCCATTCAACAATAGTGCCAGGGTTAAAGTGTTGCAATGCGGCCATGTACCTGGGCAGATTTGAAAAAGACTTATCCCAGTCACCATAAATAAGTTCAAAGGCACGTTTGCGGCCGAGATATGCCTTTCTTTTCGTTATAGTACAACCATACTCCTGGTGAACGGCTGTAATACACTCTTTAATCTTGAACTGAATGGTCACTTCCAAATATGGAATCAAGACAAGAGAAATCAAGTCCACATCTAAGTTGAAGTGATTCTCATTGTATGTGTCCATTTACATCTATGCTCACTAATCAATTTACCAATTTTCCACAAACCATATTTCTTCTTAGTTGCACGCAACATCCAGTGACAACCCAAAAACCACCTGCGGCATACAACCTTGTATGTCTCCATAGTTGACTCACTTACTGCCATCTCACATCAGTCTTTTATACTGTAGATTTTTACAGCCTTAATTAGGCGCGCTTTATCGAGGAAATACATGCCCTTTGTCAGAACAGCTGGTCTAGACTAATCCCACATCTGTGACCGAAATTCATTATCATCCATTGTGAGGGCATCCACGTTCGGCATGCTTGAAAAATTATCAAGGTAGGGAGTATTCCGCTCATGAAATGGAACGTGGGACGGGTACACTCTTGGTCTAGCGGGAGGTGGAGGAACTTGCTCCCTTGTCAGCTAAAGTTCAACATTCACATTCTCCCTCATCAGCTCAGGTTCAACATTTACTTCCTCCTCCTCACCATCACCCTCATCATGGAAGATTATGTCATCTCCAAACTCATCTGCATTGTTGTCATAATCACTATCATCTTCCTCACTCTACGCATCTACCAAATCACGAGTAAATACGTCGTATACGGGCAATTGTGTGAGGTCAGGAGCTTCAAGAAGCTTGTTTTCACTGCACAAAACGAATAAAAAGATAAGTTTCCCAAAACTCTAGAAATATACTTTATATAACACTATATCATTTTACTTACAAGTCGTACTGTCTTGACGTTTCATGATGGATATTTTCTAGTTGGACACGACTCCCAAATAGACCACCGTAGTCCAATACTCTAGAACTACGCATATTCAAACTAGGGGCGGGTTTATAACTTGTAAAATTCATAGCCGGACGGTACACCCTACAAAAAAATATGAGTTTTAATACAAATCCATTTCAAACATAAAATAAACATCGCTAAAGCATAGTAAAATTAAAGTTTACCATTGGTCTTGTTGATTATATAAAGTCGAAAAATTATTTTGTGGTTGATCATTTGCCGGTAGTGACAAGTTTAAATCAAGGCAAGCTCTTTCATCAGCAATCTATCTGGCAAAATTGCTCTAGAATAACCACCCGATAACTGGGGGTTACACCTGCTATGCACGCCCTCATTACTGGGAACGTCTTCCATCTTAACGTACATTTCCAATAATTTTATTTTAATAAATTCCCTGTATTCATCAGGTATCCGCAAAAAGTCTCTAAGAGATTCATCATCCTTGATGTTAAACTCAGAATAATAAGCAAACCCATATGGAGTCACGGAATACAGAAATCTCCCGGTTACTTTAAGGTTAACCAAACGCCTCCTCTCACTCATTTTTTTCGTAACAACGATACCAATGTATCATACTCCATAGCAAGTGAAAATTTAACATGACACAGTGGAGGTAAGCTATAACTCACAGAGTTATTCCCCACCAGAACCTCACCCCCCCCCCCCTGTATATAGTGAAACCCTTAATTTTTGCACTTCAGACATTGTACTACGAATTGATTTAACGGAAAAATTTCTGTTAATCCAATTCGTAGTATAATACTGTGAAATACCCAGTTTTGTAACTTTTTTTAAACATTAAAAACGTATTTTGTGTCCCAATCCTCATCATTTCTGTTTCCGACTCATATGACGAGCCAACTCAGAAAACCTCCTCATATAGTGGGACACGGTTATCTCCCCCTGACACAGCCACTCAAACTGCCTACACAACTCCTCCCTACGAGACTGCGGCACATGCTTCTCTAGGAAGAGAACGGGGAATTGCTGCCAAGTGAGGGGTGCTGCACCAACAGGCATACACCTCTCAAAATCCTCCTAGCAAGTAAAAGAAGCCCCAGAAAACTGAAAGGTAGTAAATGCCACACCGCTAGACTCGAGAATCCCTACAATACGAAGCATCCGCTGGCACTTATCCAAGAAACCCTAGGAATCATCACCCTCTGCTCCCCTGAATATCGGAGGCTGGAGTATGCCAAACTCTCACGTCAATGTTGCTCATCATCCGGCATAAATGGCACAAAACTCCCGAGAAGGTGCAACCGACTGGGCTGGATGTGCCCCCGGTGTCTGAAGTCCATGTACTACCTGCTCAGGTGTGCGAGCAACGGGGATCTGGATCCTTCCCCGATATGTGAAGTAGTTGCGGCTGTGGGAACTAAAACCGCCCGAGCCAAACCGGTACATACTGATAAGATCTGAGCTAAAGTCTCATGAAGGCCTGGAATCACGATAGGCACAACTGGTGCCTGCGCTGGTGCTGCTGGAGTATCTATCGTAGCAGCCTGATCCTGAGCTGGGGCAGCTGGTGGATTAACATGTGCTTCCCTCGCTACTCTACCTCTGCCACGACCATGACCGTGTCTACGGTCTCTGGTGGACTTAGCTAGTGGCAATGGTGGTCATCCAGCCCGTTCAGTAGCTCGCGTCCTCACCATCTGTGAGAGAATAGAATAATAGAAGTTTAGTACTCGGATCAACAAGTTCGCACGACCAGAGTTTCAAGAATATGAAGTTTTTCCAAAATGTTCTACATCGTCTCGAGGATAAATACAGATGTCTCCATACCAATCCGCGAGACTTGACTAACCTGCTAGTAACTCATAAGACCTATAAAACCTAGGCTCTGATACCAACTTGTCACGACCCTAACCCCGAACCCGGTCGTGATGGCGCCACTTGTTAAGTCGAGGCCAGCCAGTCTAACATAATTCATCCTTTTAAGTGGTTAATTAACACAAATATACTTTAAAAATAATTAGTCTCAACAATTCGCAGAATAAAGATAACAAAGTGGAAAACTATCCCGACAGAACCCTAACCGGGGTGTCACAAGTCACGAGCATCTACGATACTAAATCCTCAATTGTAACTATAGAGTTTCAAATACTTAACTAGAAGCATAAAAGAAATAGATAGAGAGGAGCTCCAGGCTGCGAACGCAACAGCTACCTAAAGACTCCTCGAAGATCCGCCTGAAGCTGGAATGAATCAGCACTCTGGAGCAGAACCAGCAACACCTGAATCTACATACATGGTGCAGGGAGTAATGTGAGTACTCCAACCCAGTGAGTAATAATTATAAATAAATGATTGAAAGTAAGAAATCACGTATGCAGAATGTATTCTATAATGAAGTTGTTAAATAAATAATTTGTAAGAAGGAAACCAATGAAGAATAGCATAATATACTTCTACAATAGATAAACAGGTAATTGACAAACAAATAAGATAAAGCAAACACAGAGAGGTTTGCCCCTCGGGCACAATATCAATAGTTTCAGCCCGTCGGGCTCAATCTCACATCACAATGGTACCCGCACTCACTGGGGGTGTGAAGACTCCTGGAGGGGGCCCTTACGGCCCAAGTGCAATATCAAGCCATCTCGTGGCATCAAATCTAGGCCCTCGGCCTCATATCAATCAAGCCACCTTGTGGCGTACATATCTCAGGCTCTCGACCTCAAGTCAGTATCAGTGTTTCCTCGCAACATAGGCCCTCGGCCTTACTCAGTCAAAAATACTCACAAGCCCCTCGGGCAGTAGTAAAAAATAGTATTCCTCAAACCAAAAGTCATTTAAAATACCATTTAAATCTTAAAACTAAGTAACCATGGTTGCGTATGAAATAGTAGAAAATAACATGACTGAGTTAAAGTAATAAGAGTAAGGAAATATCAGCGAAAAGCCCCAAGGGTTCAAATAGTTGGCACTAGACCCAAATATGATATTCAGTCCAAATAATAATGATAACAAACAGTTTATAATCAAACTACACGGTAAAATCATCAATCGGGATGAACTAGGTCACAATCCCCAACGGTGCTCTCCCCGATGCTCACTATCCAACGTGTAAGTCACCTCAACACAACACTACGATTTGCAATCCGGTGTTTCAAACCCTCAGAATATTACTTACAATCATTACTCACCTCGAATCGGCTAAGTCTCTAGCTCGCGACACTATTGCCCCTTGAATCAGCCTCCATGCACGTCAAATCTATCCAAAATCAGAACATGTCACAATATGCTAAGGGAACAAAGCCCAAGCGAAAACAATCGAAAAATAGAAAAAATCCCGAAATTAGCAAAACTCGAGCCGCGGGCCCACTTCTCGAAATGTAGAATATTTTTACATTAATGGGTTTC